>OY282560.1:213465605-214837598 GCA_958295665.1 Tipula vernalis | reverse complement strand
TAGATTTTGAAGAACCTTTCCATATAGTGAAATTGTACTGATACAGCTGCCTTGAAAAATATGTCGACTGATCTGGCAATTTAGGCAAGACCATGTTTTTTTGGCAATCGAAAGAGAATGCAATTTCATGGTCGTTTTCCTTTCGCAATTCTTCGTAAAATGTTTTTGCTCTCTGTTTGTGAACGTATAATTCCGTCATCGCTCGGCGTTTTCCTACAAGGTCCACTGAATTTTTTATAACTTCTTTGAGGCACAAACATTTGGAACATACATCGGTTGATGGAGAGGCAAAGCTTAGATTGAATTTGTTCACAAAAATTTTGCGAAAAAAGTCATATTTAACCAAATAAGAAACATTCTCTGAATTAAATTGCTTCCACAGTATTTTGATGCTTAACTCACTAGGCAGATACTGTTTATTTATATTGGAGTTTCGGCAATAATGTGATTGTAGGGTTTGCAAATCACTAATGAATTTGATAACTTGTTCTGTTCTGTCCTCATGCTTTTGTGAAAATCTTTTACCACCGCGATTTTCCTTCGGTACCATGCTGGCTGTTTGAAAATTCCGGCAAATGCGTTGCAGGCGGAATCTCGATATTTTTAAAACTTCTAATATAGATTTTTGACATACCTTAACGACTTTGTATGTTTTTCCATAAAGTTTTGGGATATGATAAGTAGTTGATACATTTTTCTTTCGACTTTTAGTTCTAATGGGAGCAGTAGTTACACAATGTTTGAGTAGATAGTAATCTTGCTCGATTTTTGATTTGTTATCATAAAATTTTTGATGAAACCTCCTTATATCTTGCATAGATAAGAGCTGCAATGATAGCTTGAAGAAGTTGGATGTTTGCAAAATGGTAGAGTCGGCAAGGCTTTTGCGGAATGCCTAATAGTAGCCAATAATGTTATTAAGATTAATTCGCTTGATAAATTTTAAAAAGGACATTTACCTTAGATGTTTCTTCTTTGTCTTTAGCCAATTTTCTTTATCTTGATTTTTTTTTCTGCCTTTTCCTGGCCCACATAATTTTGCCTTTCATCAATACGATCCGATTCTTCTATATTCATAGTTATTATTGTATGTATATAATTAAAATTATTTTCAAAACTTGAACTGTACAACTACACTCACTTAAGCACAATTGAATTAAGTCATTGAAAAATTATTCGTAGATTTTGTAATTTACGTCACAGAAACACGTCACATAAATTTAAAGAACGGTCACTATGATAAAATGTATTTCAAAATTCAATGCTACAGTGTGCAAACACAAAATGGAACAATTTATTATTAATTACCGATTATTTACATTTATTTCAACAAAATTGGATAAAACGTTGTATGCTACTCGTGAGCAAAGAGATATTATCCACTCGGGATAATGTCCCACTCGGCTATCGCCTCGGGGAACAAACTTATCCCTCATGGATAATATCTCGTTTTGCTCACTAGTACCATAAATAACTATAATTTAATAATAGTTATATTATTACACATCCGACGCGTACTAATTTGAAAATCCAAATGAATAAAATCCAATTTCATTCGAAAATACTGTTGGATATTAACGGTATTACGAATCATACGGTAGATTTAAAAAAACATTTAGAGAGTTTTGGAAATAAATGTGTCCTTGAGTTATAGAATATATGCAGTTTTGGAACAAAACACAAAACGTAAAAATAGAGAGTTTTGGAACACACGTGTTTAACAATTTAGCGAGTATTGGAAAAGTTCACATTTTTTTTCTTGATTTTATGGCATAAAAGATGGTTCTGGCACATTATTTTGGATTTTGTATTGTAGCCCTCTCCGAGAGCTTTAATTTGATATATAACCAGCGATTATTTCAAAAATGTGTTTTAGGCAGTTTCGGAAACGGACACCTCATATATACTTTTATAAAGGGTTTTTCAACAAGAGCACTTCAACTTTTTTTTTGAATAAAACACAAACTGTTCGACTTTTGAACTAACTTTTTTTTTTATTAACGAATTTGAACATATACATTTAAGTATGAAACTCGATTTCTTTTGCATGACCACCGCGTGCATGTTTTACGAAGTCCAATCTTTGAACCCAATTTTCGACCACTCTTTCGCATAAATCGGCCGAAATTCCAGCAATTTCATGTTCAATATTGGCTCTGAGCTCTTGCAACGTCGCCGGCTTATTGGTATAGACCAATGACTTCACATAACCCCAAAGAAAATAATCTAGAGGTGTCAAATCACACGAGCGCGGCGGCCACTGGACGGGCCCATTTCGCGAAATAACACGCTCATCGAACTTAGTCTTCAATAACGCGATTGTATCGTGTGCTGTGTGGCATGTAGCCCCGTCCTGTTGAAACCACATGTCGTCCAAGTCCATTCGTTCGCCGTCCCTATCGGAAAAAAGTTGAAGCGCAGCTGTTAAAACACCCTTTATGTGTGTATATATATATTACCTGCGGCCATACATGCACACAAGAGATTTGGCCTGGATAGGCAATTAAGGGGTTGAGCGGGGAAACTACGGACACTCCTGAAGCATGACCAGAACACATAGCAAGACCAATACAGTTTCCTGAGTAAACGTCAATAAGTGTACTAGCCACCCTTTAAGAGTTTAGCTCCCCGAGAGATAAGGCTGTTATCAAAGTGAGAATTCGGTAAATCATCAGAAGGGACCTTCAACCCTCCTCATGATGCCTTATATCAAGATGGTACCGCAGACTCACCAGAGAGCATACACATCCCTCTAGCATGATTCCCTTGTCTAACGTCAGCCTGAATCGCCAACTGCTACTGGATGATGCGAGCTGGACACAGCCACCACAACAGCGTCGCTTACGTACCGTCCTGGGGTGCTATTTTTCAACTATTACGAAAACTTTCGTATTGCGAGTTAGTGTTAAAGTATTACGAAAACCCTAAAATGGTATTCTTGAAATCGGATTACGAAAATTTTCGCAACGGAACGTTACTAAAATTTTCGTAATGGTTTTTCGTTTCCTATTGCAATTCGTAATGAAATAATTTAGATTTTTGTTTTATTTACATATATTCATAAGGATATTCATAAAACTGAATATTTTCTGTTTTGATGTGTTTTATTGTGCTTAAAATTGTATATTATTTATTTCGAGATAACAATGTACATAACTATATGCATTCGGTTTTTTTTTAATTCTTTTACTACCTAACTAGAACAAAAGGATATTTTCTTTTAAATATTTGTATTTACGTGTGCTATCCCTAAAACTTAGGTAATTTTGTTAATCCGTCTACTTTCTAATTTTAAAAAATACGTGTAAAGGGTATGACATTTTTCGCAAATGACAATTGGGTATAGCAGACAAAAATGAATCTGTGATTCCATACAACAAAAATTTGTTATATAAAGCTATATTGCCTATCTAACTTTTATATTTATTTGTTAAAATTGTAATGATTGGAAAATAATTAATCAAATATATAATTAAAAGTGTGATTTTTATTTAAGCAATAATTTCATTTGGAACAGTTTTGTTTCACCATTTTAAATGCCCTCTGTATTCAAACATTACGAAAATTTTCGAAATGCACAATATTTTCGTAAACGTAATGGTGAAATTATAAATTAGATTCTTGAAACCATTACGAAAATTACGAAGAGAGGAATTGAAAAATAAAGAGATTTTGAAAGAGATGATTTAAAATATTAGTTTAATCAAAGCTTACCTAAATATACAAGCCGTCAGGTTAAAATTCGAACTTAATATAAGGGGGATAGAAAGACAAAAAAAAAAATGAATTTTTCATACAAATCATATGAGAAGTTACGTTTTTTTAATATCGTTTTTCTTAAATGAAAAGTCTTACAAAAATGAATTTTGATTTCTACGTTATCAAGAAGAATGATTGGTAAATATACGGTTTGAAGATCAATTAATAAAATCTTGTTTATAGATATTTAATTAATGTTTTCTTTACACCTCATGACGTCATACCTTTCGTTCATGTTTTTTTTTGTAATAAGCCATTAGTGACACCTACTTATAAACTCGACTAATTAAATAAGTTAAAAAAAAAAACAAAATGGCCGTGTAGTTTTCGTGTTTGAAATCAGATGGAGGTAATAAGAAATTGAAATAAATTCACATTTCAGAAAAACAATTCCAAATAATGTTTTAGCAAGTTAGGAGTATAATTTAGTAAATAAAAAGTTTAACGAGCATGCGGATCTATTTCATCCGAACATTATTGATTTGAAGTCGAAAAATTCGGACGATGCGTTTGTTTTCAACATTCAAAAATTGCAATAATAATTTGAATGATTTTTAAAAATAAGCTGTAATTCTTACCAATTAAATACTTTTCAAATTGAGGTCGTAATCCAACACTTTCACAAAAGATTTTCAAGTTTTGATTGGCTCTGATAAATTGTTTATTCTTTATAAAGTAAAAAATATTAATAAAATTGTTGTTTTTTTCAAATAATTAATATAATTGCACATAAATTTCGCACATAAAAACCACTCTGACATTCGATTGCTCTATTAAGCATAATAAGTCCGGGGAAAACAAAATAAAACGTATTATTAATTTTTATAACTCATTCGAACAGAAATAGTAACCGAAATATGTATTTTTTGTGGTAAACTACAGATGTCACTAATTGCGCACTACACTTGACAGTGTACAAAATGGAAAAGTAAATTTTTTGACATATTCTCACCAAGTAGGAGAAAAGTAGGTTTTTTTTTAATTATTTAAATTAATTTATTTATTTAATTAAACATCCGTACTAACGTTTTTACGAAATTTAGTACACGACAAAGATGATTCCAAATTTAGGCGATTCAGTGCAAACGGCTAACTCGTGCAAACTGTTAAAGAAACTTATGTATGTATTTTGGAGCGGAAAATTTTAAAAATGTTGATCCCATTACCGCATCCGTATTTTATTTTATTTATCAAGTATCACAATCACCAGATAAAGTAACAGAGGAAATATTATATGAAATTTTAAAAAAGATCGTGCAAAGATCGATTGAATGGTTTCCCATTTAACAGAATTATTGCACTGTTAAAAATATTTTCAAAATTTAAAAAAACGCTGTGTAGCCCAACTTCATAATATCAAAAAAAAATTTTTTGTTTTTACAAAACAAGATCTAACGTCATTGATTTTGTTTTTATAAGTTTATACTGTATTTTTCCAAATTTTTCACATAGACATACAAAGAAAAAGTAAATTTGTACAATTTTATTTTAATTATATTAATCAAATTACTAAATTTAAGTTATTGGTTTTAAAATATGTTATACTCAAAGGTTTGATTTAAATATAAACCTAAAAATATTTTCTGTTACGAGTATTTTTCATTCATAAAATTTTAATCAAAAATGTTCAATTTTACATGGGTTCTTATGGGAAATCGTGATATGTATCCCCCTTAAATTAAGCTTCTTTTAAAATTGGTCTGAACCTGACGGCTTGTATATTTAGGTAAGCTTTGGTATAACTGAGAATATTAAGCGAAGCGGACGCTTTTTTTTACTTAAAATTAACAATTGTTGTGAATTTTTGTAAATAATAGCTTATTTATTTAATGTTAAATTAAATATATTAAAAATGATTGTGTATGCTACTTTTTCTTTAAAAGGGAAAATTACTTCGGTATAAAAAGACCAAAGTGTTGAAATCTTGTCAAAAATGGCCAACAATTTGTTTGATCCAAAACCATTTTTCTCGACGTTTTGAAATTCCTTGAGTCCGTCTGTCTGGACGTCTGATGTCTGTACCCATGATATCTCGATAATCGCCGAATTTTTTTTTTCACCAATCGGTTTTTATTACTCAAAACATTGAAAACGTAATAACTTGCAAAGTTTTACAGTTAGACCTCACTTTAAAGGATTTTTTGCGATAATTTTACATAAATATTCCGAATTTTCGGACCTGTCACTTGCCGAAGAAACGCATTGGGTATCGAATTGCAGTTTGTACAGAATTTTAATTGAAATTAATAAAATTTTAATTCACAATTTAGCATTTTACCTAGTAAATTGATTTTTATTCTCAAACATCGTTAGGCTTCGTGTTTTTTTTTTTTAAATTTCTTTTCGTAGATTACTAGATTCATTTTATTATAAATCACGGCTATTTATGTAGTAGCATTGATAAAGTAATAAAACTAATCTAGTAATCTACGAAATGCAATTTTTAAAAAAGCACGGAGCCTGACGATGTTTGAGAATAAAAATCAGTGTACTAAAACGTAAAATTGTGAACAAGCTACAATTCTATATATTTAATTTAAAATTATTTATATTTATCAATAAAAATTTTCATTTAGATTGAAAATAAAGACAACACAAAATAATGCGTTTCAAAATCCCATATGATTTTGTTTACGTTTTTATATTGGGGATTTGACTTTTTTAGACTGATGTCACGGCTATTTATGTAGTGGCATTGTCCTATGATTCTATGACGGTATAATTTTAGATTATATTGTCGTACGATACTATTATGGTATGATTGTAAGACTTTACGTACCATTAATATTAGCCGCCTTTGACGGTATATCAATCAAATGCCAATTACAACACGCGACATTTAAAAATACACCCCAATTGTCAATTAGTATTGTAGCTATTACCTTTATTTTTAAGAAAATAATAAACGGAAATAGGTACCTTTTGGTTTTCGGTAAAAAAATAATAAATAATTAGTGAACAAATAAAATGTCTGTTACACACCACCAACATTTTTAAGAATACAATAAACAAATTAAAAATATATCCTTTCTTTTTGTGGTAATAAAATAGTAAAAATTTAGCGAAATGTAAATACATATTATTTTTAACCATCAACAGAAATTATGGACTTTTATGAACATCCTTATATGAATATAATTAAAACCAAAATCTAAATGATGTCATATACGAAATGCAATAAGAAACGAAAAAACCATCCGAAAATTTTAGTAACGTTCCGTTGCGAAAATTTTCGTAATCCGGATCTCAAGAATACCGTTTTAGGAACTGACATTTTCATCTTCTCTCTCGAAATTTTATTATTTCTTTTTTCCTCTCTTCGTTATATTCGTAATGGTTTCAAGAATACTAAATTATGATTTTACCATTACTATTACGAAAATAGCATTACGAAAATTTTCGTAATGATTTAAGAATATCACCCCTGATTTCAAAATTTCGTTAAATGATAATCCAAAAGTAATCCGAGTCGTTAACGCCTGTTAAGTAACCTCCGCTGACATACATTCATCAGCTTGGTTGAGTTTCATTTTGTAGTTGTTTGGTTCTGCAACCTTGACCCTTACCGAACAAACGGCACAGTGGTTAAAGCTACAGCGTTTGGATCGATTTGAATTTTTCATCATCTGATTACGATGGGTCTTTCATGTCAGCACTATAGGTTGGCATGAAGCAATGCAATGTGCAGGTGGTTTAAGCAAAAACGGGTCTCTATAGCCGTACTTCCTAAATTTGGCTGTTACTGCGTAAAGTAGGACGGTAAAAATGGCCCGAAAAAAAAATTGCATAGTTTAAAACATAAAAACAGAACCTTGACCCTCAACAATTTTACACAATTTCACTATCTTTTCAAACTTCACACTCATGAAGTCAAGTGACTAAGAGAAATTTAGTTGTATGTCAATTATTCTCCGTATCACCACTCTTATTTTTACATTTCCATTTTGGTAGAACCTCAACCTCTATATCGCTACACACATTTCATACTTTTACTCTTTCCCGCGTTGATATTTAACTAAGCAATCAAAAATTAGTGAATGCATAGAGTTGGGCAGGCTCATTAGGTTCGAAGTAGGCCTAAGGAAGGTATGTCTCTTAGGAATAGAACTCAATCAAATAGCAAATAATAGACATTCTGCAAGCTCGAATATGTCATCATCATTTTACATAGATTCTATGATTCTTTAAGTAAGATTTTAACCAATATTGCAGTATAACGTAACCAGTATAATGTTAATATTGCAGTTAAATTGGCTAAGTTTGTCCAATAATAAATGGTGTCTTAAGTCGGTTGAAATCTTTGGCAAAATCTATGGAGGCTACATCGAATGCAGGAAATGTTTAAAGCTCTGTAGCTATTTCCTGAAAAAAAGTGCATTCTCCACCTCTAGCTGGGAAAATAAAAATGTGAACATGAAATATTTTTGTTACATTTAACAAATAAGCTGCTGAAATAGTCGACAAAAAAATTTTCAAATTGTAACTGGATCGTACGATTTTTCCCGTTAAATTTCATAATTGTTGATAAACTGTTTCAATTTTCGACGTAACTCATCTTCCAAGTCAATAATGTAATAGTTAAGTTGTAGCTCGTACCCTTAAATTTCGGGTAGGCTTTGTTATGTTGAACTTCAAGATTTTTAGGTTTTGTTTTAACCATGGATCTTTACGGACAACTGAATACATTTCACAACAGCCGAGGGCAATAAATCTTTGAAACAATTAACTCATTTAATGTTTGCGCGTGTATATAATCAACAAGATTCCATTTTGTAACTAAGCTTGTTGGTGTAGAAAGTCGAATCCAAATAGGCGCTTCGACTATTGGATATCTGTGACGCGCCAATAGCGACTGCAATGATTACGCAGTTACTAAATTTTAATACTAAATGTACCTATATTCTGATGTTGTACGTATATAAATATGTTGTTGCTTTAAAATTGTATCTTGTATAAATGTATTAGTGCTACACTGTGATCAAAATCAGAATACACTTATGCCAACGTTTTTTCCAGTCTTCGAACCATTTGTTAAAGTCGATTTCCGGAATGGCCTTCAAAACCTTCTTCGGTTTGGCTTTTATCGAGCCAGAACGATATCCCCGGAACGGTTTTTTATATTTCGGAAATAACCAAAAGTCAGGCGTAGCTAAATCAAGCGAAAAGGACGGTTGTGGAACGATATGGGTCGAATTTTTGACCAAATAGTCGCGTACAACCAATGCAGTATGAAACGGCACATTATCGTGATGGAAAAACCAAGAGTTATCTGCCCAAAATTCTGAGCCAGACGTTATTTGCGTGATGTCAACAAGATCTCTAATTGTCAATCGACGATTTTTGAATATCAAATCCTTGATTTCCTTAACGTGATGTTCCTCGGTAGACGTCGAAGGCCGACAAGGATGTATATCGTCTTCAACGCATGTCGATAGTCGCCAGTTGTTCGTTGTTCCAAACGTCGTCAAATACTTCCTTATGATCTTAGTGTATTTTCTCATGCTCCTTTATGTAAGTTGTGAGCAAATCTGGAGGGCAGAATCACTTTCTATTAGTTTGTTAAAGTGCAAAGGTTTTCAAGTCCGACCTTCCCAAAGTTATAATCCTATCCTTAATATAGGTTAGAACTTCATTTAATATGTCCTCATTGTGTCCTCATTGTTTGTGTGTGCTTGATGCAGTTTATCCTCAGATGGGTTCTCCCTTAAGTTTGTCATAAGTGTTTGGTTGGACGGTGTACAACCTGCCGATAGCATCGCTGGATTTGATCCAGGCTGGTTCTTGCACAATTTGATCTTGTCTACAGCGGTTCCAACTACGGTTTCTGCTCCTTCATGTACAGGTCTTTGGGACTTGATTGAACCGTTGTGTGTACCGTGGAAAGGTAATCCTATTATTCTCCACACCACTTCGTTGCTGGGTATGTATCTTCTCATTTCTTAATGATAAAGTTCACTGTCCCCACTTGTCGCATGAAATACGGCCATGTCGCATCCCTTTTTCACATATTTGTAAACATATGTACTTGATTGACTTAACAAACACAATTGAAATATTCTACGTTGAGAGACGCGTAATTAAAACTTTTGATAACTGAATACACGTGTTGTCCACAGTCACAACTGATCCTCGAATATTGCTTTGGGCTTCTACGGCGATGAAATAGGTTTCGGTCTGCGCCGACTGAGTATTTCTCAGAAAACGCCGATGATATCGTTCGTGCAGAAATTGTAAAAAGCTCTGAGTTTTCTTGTGGATCAGGGATTTCGGCACTCCTCAAGTCATACACTCCGTGCACATGTAAGGTGTCTCTGAGCTAAACTAGAATGTGTGCTTGAGGTAATAAACGCTTCTGTCACTCTTACGTACATATGTATATCGCACCCAACTTCGTCAAACATATTCGCCGTTATTATGAGTTCGAACTAAAAAGATGTTGCGTAGCTTCGCAGTTAGGCCATGCATCCTGGGTATGCTCGTGAAATTACCTGGAATCCCGGAAAAGCCACGTAATGCTCCACTCTCAACATCCTCAGCATCAGCAGAAATCTTCTTCCTTTGCTGTATTCTCGAAATTGGGTTTCTTTGTCGCAATTTAAAATGGTATCCGTCTTCTTCAGTCAACAAATTAATGGATACTGCAGTGCATCTTACAATTTGCCTCTTGTACCATGTTGTACTCCAGCCATTATTACAACCACTTCTGCTGCCACCGTTGCATTGAATCGCATCTCATGTTCACCTTGTAGGGTTTTGTCTGAAGAGAAATGGAGGGTTGTGGAGGAATAAAATCTAGGTTTCAACTTCCCGCCATATAGCGGCAAGTTTAGTGTCAAGGAAGTTAGGTTTTCCCAGGGCAGCTTTAAAACTAGTGTCCGCTCCTTTCAGGAGTAATAAAAGTAGATTTTCTATACTTAGAGAAATCAAACTTTCGCTACTCAGAGATTCTAAAATTCCTCGCATTTCACTTTCCATCGTGAAATATTTTTTTCGTTAGGGTGGTTGCCATTTTACAATTTTGGAAGTGCCAAGGGATGCGCAACTTCTTAATATGAACAGATCTATTTTTATGAGACTAACGGTAGACAACAAAATCGATGAATTATATATATACACAGCAAGTAATCGAACACCAAAAAGATTTGCCCCTCTGGTCAGTCAGCACTTTGGTAGTGCCAAAGTCATCTTCCACTTGATGTGATGTGATGGTTATAAGAATTTTGTAAAGGATAAACAAACGAAATTGAATAACTACGTATTTATCAAACATATCGATTTTCAAAATTCCAGACTTAATATGGCTTGTTTGTAAAGCATATATGTAACCAAAATATTTGTCCAACTGCAGGTTATTTTAAATAGCATAATCCAGATTTTTATTACAGTTGAAATCGATACGCGTCAAATTATTTGTTGAGAATTCAAAGAACTTCAAAAAAATAACAAAGTATTCAATTTACTACATGTAGAATTTCTTAGAATTAATTTGTGTCATTGGTATTAGCGTCACTTATATTTACAAATTCGTACCTCATACTCCCTCAATTAAATAAAAACATGCTAGTCTTTACTTCTGCAGTTGAGATAAGTACTCAAGCGACCACCACTTCCAAAAGGTGTAGGTTCATAATCTTCACTGATGTATTGCAACGAAGGATCAGGAATCTATATTAGGGTTTGACCTATTAAAAAATGAGCAAGTGTGAGAGACTCGTACTTGTTCGAATCGTCTGACGTTAGCCCAATAGGTTGCGAATCAAAGCATACTTTGACTTCAACTATGACTGTATGGAGAATTTTGATAGTACACGATGAGTGACCAAGCACGCGGTTGGTGACTTGGGATTAGTTTTGTTAGGAAGGATTAACGCCATGCTGTAGTGCCTGCTTTACGAAGATTTATCATAGTGCGGACAAGGAGTGTAGTTGGATAGCTGGAATGTTTAATAAGGTACAGGCATTCATCATCTTTTACAATCGAAGCCGCTGAATGATGAGTTTTATACGTCTTCATAGTTTTCTGTACTGGTCGATTCCGAATACTTAAAATTGGATCCCTTAGCAAGTGTGGCCTCTTTCGTCAAGTAGGATTATTTATAAATTCAGAATACGTTTGACCACAAGAAGCTAGGTAAAGTTAAATCCTGAATTTTTAGATTCGATTGGCGACGATTTTTTCGAATCTTGATGGCATAGATCTGATACGATATAATGTAATCTCGGAATTATTCCAGAAATAAATTGACGAAAATTGAATGTCAATCCTTGTCAGCACTTTGGTTGCTAATCGAGACAATAGCGCCAAAGCGCACATTTTCAATTCTGGAGTTCACCGACCTTTAAGAAGAGCGACTCTAGTTTTGCCACAAACGGCTTTTACGACATAATTTTTCTCTTTCTTTAAACGAAAGAATTTTATCAATGGGAGATTTTTTACTACTCATCCAAATGATCACTCAAATGATATATGGTAAGCACTGTAGCATGATTGATATTTTTTGAAATGACTAAACCTTAAACTTAATTAATGATGGACAGGTGCGGGTGAACATTTCTGCTCAATTGATTTTTCTCCACTCGTTATTTGAAGAGAAGAGTGGTTCAGTTGCAGCGGGGTGCGACTTTGATTACTTCCTGGTGACAGTAATGCCTGACAGAACGTGTTTCTCTGGTGCAGCATCAAGAAATCCGTGGCCATACTAACCTTGACGGAAATCGTACATATGGTATACCGGCAAAGCGGCATCAGTTTGATATGAATTTCTCATCGCTACTTTATTAAACATTTAATATTAATTGTTAGTGAAGATGCAAGTTGAACCGAAATATTGACTGACTCAAACTTAACATGTAAATTGCGACTCAACCAATATTCCGACCGAAATGATGACCAAGACTGACTGTCATCAAATTTAAAAGTAAACTTAAATATTTGATCAACAATTATTTTAAATAAATTTGAAAATTAATAACGAGTAAACGTCCACAATTTCACCAAAATTTTTTTTTTTTATTAATCGACTGGTTTCAATCAAACTGGTTTCAATCATTCACGTGGTATTAGTTGAAATTGGATAATTTATTTATTTATTTAAATTTCGGTTATTAAATGAACATGTCACCTGTGTCTGAAAAGTGGGGCATGTTTCGATTACCAAACAGAACAAGAAATCGACAAAATACAGCGGCCAAATACAATTTTCACGCAACGACGCCGTCAACATCGACAATTGTTCTGTGAGCATCCTTCAATTTGTTTGTAGTCTAATTTAATTAGAGGATATTTCCGTTTTGACATGATAACGTCTTACACCCCAGAGCTTCATATTCGAAATTTGCCCTTAGTCGTGGGCAATTACACTTCAATAATAAGCATTACCTTTAATTTAAATATATCATTGCATAGGGTGGTCATTTGACTTCATGACTCTTGCATAATATTATCGCTTGCATAAATTTATATTGCTTGAACCACTGTAGCGAGAGAATGGCTCATCTGATCGAAGTGATTCTGTTGTTGATTTTTGCGTAAAGTACGAGTGGCGGATAATTAGTATCCATTTGTACATACAGAAACTATGGCAGATAATTTATTTTAATTTAAAATACGGTGTACTCTCATTTCATGATGTTAATAATGTATAAATGTATTTTAACAAATCCGTACAGTGTACCATTCTTATAAACGTTATCACGCAAAACACCTACGGCCATGTAGACGATATAGCCCTTCGATTTTTTTTTGTTGTATGTAGAAATATATAGCGCATATAACAATAAGAAACCTTTCGTTTGTTGTTTGATGTAGTATATGGACAAGCTTCATTGATTTGATATTTTGTTGTGAATAGCCTAGTGAAATTGACCTGTAATTGATGGGAAACGACAACTGTCAGACATTGCCGGCCGGAATTCATGATGCTCCCCCTCATGATTTCGAAATTGTTTTCTTCGTCGTTTTGAAAAAATCGAAGCGGGGGGTATAACGTGTTTTTCTAAACTTCTCTACTAGCACGTTGCAGACTGTATATCCATCATATAACTGGTCATTTTATTCGGCAAAAAGTGTTGCGCTAACTGGATTTAGTTAGACAATCGCAGTAGTTCAGTTATAAAATCGCATATTTAGTTGCTGCGGAATTGTAAAAATTTTTTTAGCGCTTCCGCTTATTTACGGAATAATAAAAATACTGCTTTCATATCTGTGGCATCAACCGCTCAAAATATCAAAGAATTACAGATAAACTATAAGCACAGTGAATACTGAACTGTACCAATAATATGGAAGAGTATACAGTTTCTTAGTAATTGTCGATTTATGATGTTTGATTGTACCCCGATAACGACATATCTTCCTCAATTTGAAACATTTTTACCATGGTGATCAAAAGTGTCGAGATTATTGAATCTTAATTAAATAACCTTATTTATAAATATACATACATAAGCCCAGTTTCAATATTTTTGATTAAATCTATTTGGAAATTATAAATTCAAATTTAAAAAACAAATCAAAATCAGTTATACAAATTTTTCCATAATTTATGTAAAAATCAATTTTCTTGGCATTTGAATCATTCGATTTCGAATTATAATCTTATTACAATTTACAAAACAATAAAGTAACCTGCTTTTATAACACAAAAAAATAAAAAATTTCGTCTATCCAACTCCTCGGACGATACTTTTCCCACAAAGCATCATCTATAGAAGAATTTCTTTAAACGTCAAAATTTTATGAACTAATTTATGTGTAGTCTGTGAATTCAAAAACCTGCAGTTTGTTACTAAAAATAATATTTGTATTTTTTACTAAATCATTGACCCACAATTTTATAAAATGTGGATACTAGATAGTATCACCAACACGTTTTTGTGAAAAAAATATTTGGGAGTATTCACTTGTGCGGCATCCGGCTTTTATTTTAGGTTCGAATGGACCCAAAGTTAACACAACATGCTTATTACTAGAACATATTCGTGCAAAAAAGTTTAACTCGATGGACAGAAGGACTGACACGATATTTTTTTAATCAAAGTTTTGAACACCCAGTTACTTGCGATTATTTTTCGCGATTAGTGGGGAAAGTAAAATAATCTTTTATTATTGTTCAAAATTTTGCTTTGTTAATTTTACCGGATGATGCACCACTAACGTGTAATGTTGAACAATAACAATGCTCTGCATAACAAGGCAACAAATTTTGATCAAATAAATGAAGACAGCATTATACAACTTAATGTCATGAAATTGTTTCTTTCCAAGCAAAAATGGCAATAGTTTCTCATTTTTAATCAATAAAACTTATATTTCATTATTGTCAATCATCTTCAACTCAGAAAGCTAATAGTGACAAAATTTCTTTGACAGCTTGCGCCATCGCCTTATATTGCGATTCTTTTGTTCTTAAAGAAACATGTTGAATATGTTTTAACATCCCGATTATAATTGCTCGCCGAACGAGGTTCGTCGCACCCCGATGTTGCGGATTTAATGTGCTCACTTTTTTGTGCTCTCGTGTGCTCTCGAGATTTTCGAATTTATTCGAGTTTTGTGTGGAGCTGAGTTGCGTGACTCAAAAAGGAATAAACCATCGCAATCCGGTCACTTTTATAGATTTAGGATTTTTACTCCTTAGCTCATGTGATTTTCAGTTGTTTAAAAATTCAATGTTCAATGTAAAAATTCAATGAAAGTTTGGGCAACCACTATGGATCCTAAGATCTATATTGTTAAAGGTATCAACCATCTCAACCGGATCACTTTATATAGTTTTTCGATATTTCTCGATAAACTTAGAACATACCCGAAGCCTTTGAGGTATTCGAATTTATTCTAAATTTCTTAGGTTTCATTTGTCATATATCCACACTTTTATAGTAATACAGGGTGGGCCAAATAATTTTTTTTTTAAAAATGCAATAAAACAAAAAGTTCTCAATATTTTTTCAAATTTATTTTTTCATTGTAAAGAAGAGAATCCTTCCGATTAATTAAGGAATACTATTTCATTCATATGACTGCCTCGGCTGGCCTTGACGTACCCCATACGGTCGGTCCAATTTTTGAGCACATTTTCGATGGTATGCGGCATTATGTCTTCAATGGCAATGCGAATATTATTCTTAAGCGCGTCAATCGTTGCTGGTTTATCGGCGTAACACTTATCTTTGACGGCACCCCAAAGATAATAGTCCAACGGCGTCAAATCAGCTCCGAGGCGGCCAAATCACATTAGCATTTTGGCTGATAATTCGATCTTCGAAGACAGTGCGCAAAAGATCAATTGAAACGTGTGCTGTGTGGCACGGAGCGCCGTCTTGTTGAAACCAAATGTTGCTTATGTCCTCCTCTTCATGTGCCGGGAACAAAAAATCGTTTATCATGGCGCGGTAGCGCTCACCATTGACAGTAACGGCGCCCCCTTGCTCATTTTCAAAGAAAAATGGCCCAATGATGCCACCGGATCAAAATCGGCACCAAACAGTCACTCGTTGAGGATGCATCGGCTTCTCTACGATCACGTGCGGGTTATCCGTGCCCCAAATGCGACAATTCTGCTTGTTTACATAGCCGCCAAGATGGAAATGCGCCTCATCCGAAAAAATGATTTTTTTTGCCAAAATCGGCATCTTCTTCAAGTCGATCGCAAGCCCACTTGTTCAAGCGAATACACAACCATTTCCGTTCAGCGGAAAGATAAAACTAACTTTCTGTCAAATCAAATATGACATAACCCTTACCATACTCAAAATAACCGCTAGTTCAAAAAAAAAAATTTATTTGGCCCACCCTATATAAGGAATTTTGCAATCATCATCGGGTTGGCAATTTTCTAATTCTGGTTTTGGTTTATCAACATCAAAATTGGTCATTGCTGATAATAATTGCTGAAATTACAATCAAAACTGATAACTGCTGTTTCCGTAGAGCAAACGAAAGATGTTGGCTAGCTGCTCACAGTTCCCTAATTTTTCGCAACACTGACTGAGGCATATTGTATTATAAATAATACTCATTGTCGATTTTTTTTTTTGGAAATCGAAAGAACATATTTTGGCATCTTTGAAATGTTTACCTTTGTCTGTATTGTAGATAAAGTAGATTTTATTGCCTTAGAGAAACAATATCTCAACAAATACGCAAAAGAAGTGGGTCGAAGTTGGGCCTCGGCTTGTACAATACTCGAAGGATCGAAAACTTTCATAAACATCGGGAAAATTAACTCTAATATTGCCACATTTTGCGGTGCGATTTTTAACAAAATTTACTCATTCCCACCATTATAGAATTTTTGTTTTGGCCTCCACACCCGTCGGCCACCAAGCGAATCGTTTTAATACCTGTAAGATCTATGTGGCAAAGTCAATGGTAAACTGCCAAAGCTATCTCATTTCATGCTTTGGCGTGGGTGTTCTCAGCCCAGTAATACAAGAAAACGTTGTTTTCATTCAGAGCGGAATGACCGGTACCTACTACCATACCAAATAAATACAAATATAGTTGACGGCTATAATATGCCGCTTGATCCGCGACCTTTGGTAATGTCATGTTTTTTTGATAGTCAAATGATACAGTCAATAATCCCTCCATTTCCTCGTTGAAGAGTGCGAAAAACGCTTTGCTTTTGAGTTTGTGAATCCTCTGTTTCGTCATTAACTCCTACTTTTTCCCGATATCTATTTCAACATTCAATTCTTCTTTAAAACGTAGGCATGTAGAGCACATATCCGTGGCAGGTGTTTTAAATCCCAAATTAAAATAATTGTTGAAAATCATTCGAAAATAGCTCGATTTGACCTGATTGTCTGGATTATCCGTATTATACATTCTCCACATTTGATTTATGGATAGATCGCCAGTTAGGTATTGCCGGTTGAAAATTTTGCTCCGACAGTAATGAATTTCAATAGTTTTGAATTTTTGTATGTATACCATTATGCTGCTCTTCATTCCCTCGTTTCTATGGCTTCGTCTATCACCACCCCTTTTTTCCATTGG
Organism: Tipula vernalis; assembly: GCA_958295665.1. Lineage (NCBI taxonomy): Eukaryota > Metazoa > Arthropoda > Insecta > Diptera > Tipulidae > Tipula > Tipula vernalis. The sequence continues at coordinate 214,819,837 of OY282560.1, read as the reverse complement.
AGCTTCGCCTGTTTCAAAGTATTTTTTACAAATATTTCTTACTCGGCCCTTTGTCACTCCCAACATATTTAAATATGTCAGTTGATACACTTTTAAATTTAATTTTGATCGCGTTCGAATGTTGTATTTCACGGAGAATCCCTTACGAGCACCTTGTTTTGAATTGCGATCTGTCTCTTCCGTACAATATTTTAAAATAAAAGCATCTTGTGCTTGTTTCGAGTGATTATTATAAAAACCATCTGAAAATATCGTGCGTCGCCCATTTTAAGTCTCCTGCACTTGAAAGAACTCCGATCGTTGTGTTTGCATTTAGACATCTCCGGTAGCCTTTGCGTTTTGTATCTAGATGTGAATCGAAATAATATTAGTATGTAGTCTTATAATTTAAGAGGTACATTTTAATCAAATAATAACCTACCTTGCAATTTTAGCCATTGATATTTTTTGATTGGGAATATTAATTTTTTTTCTACGAGAATGTTGGGTGATAATGGGCGATTCAACTAAGTCCATATAATAAATCAGTAAATCAGTGTTTAAATCAATTAATTTCTTAATTTTATTTTTCAAAGAATAGTTAGAAATTACTTACTAAAATGTAAAATTTAAAAACTGGAGCAGCTTGTACAAATCAACAACCACTTTGTAAGAAATACAGTGAATTACTGATTTTTTTCATAGGACTTTTTTGACATAAAGAAATTTCGCACCAAAATTTGGATTAGGCGTGTTTTGTTTTTAACGGATATATAGTATTTCTTATTGGAATAGATTGTTTTTGGTTATAAATTGGAGTGAAATACTTTAATTTTGTTCGTGAAGTTGTGGCGGAATAGATCTATTTTGAAACGTAACAGAAATTTCTGACTCAATTTACATAGGAATTAAATATATTTTGTAAATTATCATTTGACTAATTATTTCAGTTCAATGAAAGAAAACGAAATCAATTACCAGCTCAAAAATTTTTAAAATAGGAATAGATCATTTTTTGATTCTATACGTCACAATTGTTACATCAATTTTTTACTATTGAAAAACTCTAAATTTCTAAAAAACTAAAACAAAAGATCATAATAATGTAATGCATTTAGATGAATTAAAAATAATTTTCACAAACTGTTTTTATTTCATATTGGAGTTTTGTATATTTTTAGTTATTTAGTCGCCAAAATTTACAGTAACAATTACTAATAATATTTTTATCCAGTTACCTAATTTCTAGTAATCGATCGTATACAAAAAAAAATTGTATATATAAAAAGTATAAAAGTTATTACGCATTTCGAATGCCGTAATCGCACAATCACGAAAAGGAAATGACTTTTGATGAAGTTCTGGATATTGCCAATTTTGATGGAACTCGGCTGTTTCTTAACCGATGATTATAAAATTCAACAAGTGCGATTATGACGATTATGACGAAATTCGACAAATATGATGGAAATGGGATTATAAAATAGTTTTAATCATCAAGTAATAAAGTTACCCCATACTTACTAAAATTGCCATTTACCTATTGGAATTTTATTTTGCTTAATATAATTTTCCTTCACTTAATGAAATTCAATTTATTCTCCCAATGGAAATAAAGATATTGCTAATGAAAATCAAATCGGGAAGTGCTTAATATCTATAATTTTTAATTTTTATTGAAATCTAATTTTAACCCTGAATCCATGAAGGTATTTTAGGAACCTTAATTCCATTAACCAGGGTCATTTTCGTCTTTGCGCTTTAAAATCAGCAATAATCAATAAATAAATCTTAAATAATTCATGGATAATCTTTAGGCATCCCTATTCAAGAAACAATAGTTTTTTTGCCCGGAAAAAAAACTAATATATTTTTTTTAATTGCATGTCAGCAAGCCTTCGGAAAAAGTTTTTCAAAAAAATACAGCGGTGGTAAAAATTATGGAAAAATCAGTTTAAAGGACAATCTCTTGAAGGAGAAAGGTTGAACTTAACGTAAAAAAATACTTTATTGATGTAGGATTGAGCCAGATGCTCTATTCCGTTACTTAAAAATAGGTATTTTTTGTAAAACTAAAACGATTTGTCTATGGGGCAAAACTCGTAAAAGTATAATTTTTATTTTTTTATTTATTACGCTTCTTTAATTGAAAAATTATTTTAAAATACAATACAATAAAATTACATAAAATAATATAGACAAATTTATAAATTTCATGCGATATTCTTCACATACGGATTAACCGCATCGGCTGCAGCACTGATTTGTTTTGCGATCTTCTGAATAATTATGGACAAAAGAAGCATCGCTTTCTTTTTGGCATTTTATTTTCGTGTTTAATTTGTACCTCACAGCACCCTAGAATTTCGAAATTATTTTGTCGAAATTATCAACGCCACCTGTCGTAGAATTGTAAGACTCGATCATTTATGGTTTCGCTGATATACCCGAGATGCCTTTCTTATGAATAGTAGAGACCAACAACATTAATTTATTTTACGAGTAAAAGATAATAGTGTGTTCCGCGAATATATCGCGGGAATTTCCCGTTTAATCTTCCTTATAGTGCCAATCACATCCAAGCCCCACTCGTTTTTCATCAAATTACATATATTTGTGGTAGTAAACCAATTATCAAACGTAACTGTACGATTCGTATGGTGAATCGGCTCTGTCAGAACTCTGACGTAGTACTGTGAAACTTTTTCGCCACAATTGCAAGATACCTTTCCTTTATAAGCAATAGCGTTGTACACATAAAAAGTTTTAGTGTCGTTTAGGCAAACGATTTTTATGCCGTAGCGTGCTGGTTTTGACTGTATGTAAACCTTCGCCGGAAATTTACCTCGAAATCCTAACATCGTTTCATTAATGGTTACACCATCTGAGAGACTGTAATTGTTTTTGCACTGAATAATTAATAAGTCCCATACCTCGAGGACGGGAGCAACAATGTCTACCGTACATCTCTCTGTACGAGTGCTGTTGTCGTCAAGCTTTGCAAGGGCCAAATATGCTCGCAACTCAGTTACAGTTAAAGCACTAAACGCACTTCTTTCTCGAAAATCTTCACTCACATTCAATAATCTTCGATCGCTTTCTTCATTCGAATGATTGACAATAATCTCAAGAATGGCATCCGTGAAAAAAAAATTCCAGGCGTCGAGTGGGGTAATTACGTACATTTCTGCAGCAGTTGGTGTTGCAGAGTGCATCGAAATTGGACCGTACCGTCGACTTTGAGTCTCATCTGCTTTCGTAGATCATCTCGTCTTATCTTTATCGTATACGTACTTGTGTCTACGGAACATTTTGTGTCTATGCATGGTCCTCCACCTAAACCTACTTGTATCGAACATCATTACTTTCTTATTGCTCTTGCTCTGTTCCGCCGCTTATACATACCGGCCTGTCTATCAAATAGTAATTCGAAAAGTACTTATTCAATTTTCATGAAATAAAGACAGACTAACAGACCTTGACCAGATAAAAAAAAATATGGCTAAGATCTCTGGGCGGTCGGATTCCAGATTTCCTTCACAATACATAGACGTAAAAAAACGGAATAAAAGTAATTCAATAATACTGTCAAATTTCTATTCTTTATCTTACATATATTCCCATTCAAAATAAAACCAATGAAAACGTCTATATACATAAAACCAAAACCTGATGCATTAGAGGAAAAAAGACCATTGACGAGCCATGTAACACAATCTATTATGTTGCTTCATAACAACGCCGATTCACACGAAGCAAGAGCAACCCGGGAAGTGTTCTTCAACTTGAACTGAGAAGTTCCGTCCGCATGCGACATATTCTTCCGACTTGGCCCCTTCCGACTATTATTTATTTAGATCGATGTAATCTTATTTGGCTGACTTGCGGTTCTCGAAAGTTGGAGATGTCCGAAAATGTTATGCTCGATGACTATTTTGCCTCGAAACAACCAAGTGTCCATCGTAAGCGCATCCATCAACAAGCCTATAGATGGCATAGGACCATAGATAGTATTGGTGAATATTTTGTTTATTAACATTTAAAACAAGCATGTTTTTAATAAAAATGTATTTGACAAAAAAATGCTATGTCTCCACTTAAACACCCAATATTATATTAATAGTTGGCATGGATAGTGCTATTACTTCATTTAATGGCTTTTCCTACTTTTTTAATTAAAAGATCGATCTGTTTTTTCCTTTCTAACTTATTATTCGTGGTCGCAATCGAGAGGGAAAAATAAATCCTTAGAAAAAGATTATCTCAAAGAAGAGTGAGAAATAATAGCAAACGGTAATTTAGAACTCTCAAATATTCACTATCTTTTTACTTAAGTTGTATCTGTAGCAGGGTTAAAACGTCCTTCTCCAATTTTTTCGACTTGTCATTCAGATGGAAACCAATGGCCGGAGTTGGCCTCGCGCACTGAGTCACCTTGCCACCTAAACTTTGTTTAGGATAACCTAGATGGCGCTAAGAGTCCCATGTGCCCGCGAAATTACAAAAAGTAATTTTGGCCAGGACGAAAACGACTCTGGTTCATGGATTGAGGGTTAAAAGTAAAAATATATATCTTCAGGTTTATTTTTATTCAGTGAAATTATTTTTAATGAAGGAACCAATTTTGTACCATCATCAAATTTTAGCAACATAATTGGCTAACCGCGCATTTCCTAACCGTTTACGCTGAAATTCAACATATTCGACGAAAATAGAGTTCTAAAATGGTTTTTAAGATGGTCGTTTTGTTAGAGAGGTTCCCGCAAAATACCAAAATACATGGACTTGCTCAAACAAATTCAGTGAATTGAAAGGTTTACAAGTAATAAACTTCTCTAATGTGCCCGGTTCATCGTATAATGACTGTATTGATGATGTATTTATGTGCTTCGGCTTGTAATAACTGTAAAAAAAGTTTTACTACCTTGCGGATTTATCACAAAATCTGTTTGAAAGCTTCTAATATTATTCAGTTATTAAAAAAACGTTTAGTTTTCCAGTAATTTAAAAAAGAAATACTTAAAACTAAAAGCAGAAATTGTCAAACTGAACTCAAAAAATAATTTGAAATATTTAATTATAAGCCAGGAAATTAATGAAGATAGCAAGCAATTTGGTAAACAGTTGCTTCAAAAAAAATCATAAATAGTCGGGTTGGCCTGCGCAGCAGAAGTTGATTTCGCAAAAGTTGTATTTTAAATCGCCGGCTACATATAATTGAATGCGTGACAATCTTGGCTTTAATATGCCTTCAAAACAAAGTTTAATAATTAGAAGCTAATAAAAAATTTTAAAGCCAGGTTTTAATAATCAAATTATTCAAAATTTAAAACAAAAAGTTGAGGAGTTATCACAAACGGAAAGCCATATAATTTTAGTATTCGATGAAGTCATGATTGGCCAAGCGCTGAACTCCATGATTCAATTAACAATGAGATTGATGGTTTGGGAGATTCGGGTGATTACCGCTCTAAAGAACTAGCAAAAAATATATGTGTATTTCTTATTATTTTTAAACTAATTAGGAAAACATTTCCTTTCTCTCTGAAATCGGATTTAATGTGAACTGTATTGTATATGTGATCAGGGTCCAAGGCTGCTTTAAAGTTATTATGGGCATCCAGAAAATCCGTTTTTTAATGGAAATGCGGGGAAAATATTTGAATGTACGATTTACTTAATTTAATTAAATCAGTACGTAACAATCTAATAGTGACAGATTTCAGAACGAACAATGACATTGTAAGCTGGCGAGTATTTACAGAATGATATTTTCGCGACTGTGTAAATACAACGCTATTACGTTTGAGTAAATGCATCTTTGTTGTGCAACCCAAATTCCTCTGCAATTCGACTAATGAATCATTTTCACTCGTTTTCACCTAGTGTTAAAAATGTGTCATTCACCCCTATTATGATTGTCGAGTCGATCGATAATCGACACGCCTCTGTGGTACCGTTTCCTTTTTCGAATTGTTTTTATCAAATAAAAAAAACGAAAACGCAATACAGAATCGTCGATTGTCGATCGACTCGACAATCATAATAGGGGTAATTATCGACAGCAAACTTTATTGAGAAAATGGTCAAATGGTTCAATAATTTAAATATAAGTTTAAACAAGGGAACAAACACGTTTTTTAAACCTAATGGAAATGATACCATACATCAAATCAATTGAGATTGGAAATGATACTATACATTAAATCGATTAGATAGTTTAAGAATGGAAAATAACAAAATTTCCTACTGACAAGTATATTAAATCAAGATCCAATCGGAAATTTGTTTGGACTAATTAGGCAACGAGGATATGTAGGGGATCGGTGAAATCCTACTCTAAAAGAATTTAGTGACTTATTACTACAGATAGTCAATTAAATTTTTAAAAAATTCAGCGTTCACCACTTGTGATGAAAACGAAAGTGAATTATTATTCCAGTGGCCTTCAGTCCAAGACTCCTTTAGAATTATCAGTAATACCTCAAACCGCTGCCAGATATTACCTCGGATACGCTATTTTTAAATGTTTGCACGAAGATACTGCCAACCGTGCGGCGACTTATGGGCCAAAAAGGGAAATTACACCATTGCAATAAATACAAAATATAAATACTGGTTCTGTTCCACACATTCTTGCTATGAACATAATTATAAATTACTAGACTTCTTAGTTGGTACTTTTAAGGAAGCACACGGAAGCAAATGGGTTTATGAAAAAAAGTGACAAATAAATATAATTTTTTTAATTAAATATTTCGTTTCATTAAAAGCCAATTACAAATCCACAACTCGTTCCTTGTGCTACAATAGACATAATAAATTTGCTCTTTTCACAAAATCAGTTTGAAAGGATTCATATAAATAGATATGATTGCTGATTTCTAGTTTTAGGAATCGACCTTTCATGAAAATTGAGACGTACATATACAGTGCTGGTAAAAAAAAATTGGGCAAACAAATTTATTGCAAATTGGAGTCTTTTTTTACTAAAATTACAAAACTTTTGAAAGCAATTGGTTTATTGTTTCATTTTAAATACATGTATGACGTAATTTTTTGAAAAAAAAATTGACCTGCAATTTAGGGGCAAAACACCGAAAAATGCCAAAATATTCAAAATACGTTGATTGGTGTTAAAGTAATGTAATAAATTAAACACTTATTTTTTATTTTTTTGTTTGTTTTTTATTGATTTATGGAAGTTTAATCTTTCATATTAATATTTTGTTGGACCGCCTTTTGCTTTTATTACACCGGTACAACCCCGCAACTGATGTGCAAAAAAATTGGGCAAGCAATTTTTTTTTTACGCCTACCGTTCTTGGCCGTCATTAGGGTGCAGATGTTGTATTGCCTGTAATTTATTTTTTGAGTATAAATAGTGCATATTTTGTAAGATTAAGTTATTCTGTAAGTGATCCTAGACAAATAAAGAATAAAGTGCAATTTTAGTTAAAAAAATGGGAAAAGTTAATGACCAGTGTAAAAGCAATATGTTGATTTTTGCGGGAGAAAATTTAACCACGCATGAAATAGGTGAAAGATTAAACATTCCTAAAAGTACTGTCGCGTGGAATATTAAAAAAAATCGAGAGATGGGCGGTACACAAAGAAAGAAAGGCTCTGGAAGGCCCAGAAAGAAAACGCCAGTGGAAGATCGTTTTATACTATTACAAAGTCGTCGGAACCGCTTTAAAACTTCATCGGACATAAGACAGGATCTTGAGCGAGCAACGGGAAAAAAAATGTCAGCCGGCTTAGTGAGAAAGACTTGTTAAAGCTGGTTTGAAAGCACTTAAACCAGTCCAGAAGCCTGAGTTCACATTACTAGTGAAAAAAAACGTTTGCTATGGGCCTAGGAGCATGTTAATTGGGCTCCAAAGATGTGGAATGATGTGATTTTCTCCGATGAATCAAAATTCAAGCTGCATGTTGGAGATGGAAGAATTCTCGTAAGGAGAAAACCTGGCGAGAGACTTAGCAACGAATGTCTTTTAAGACTTCCACCGAAAAAAGAAGGAGTTATGATCTAGAGATGCTTTTCTGGAAATGAAACCGGTCGATTGTGCTTCCTTAGTTCCAGCGTTACAACAGCTGTTTATCTGCAGGTCCTTCAGAACGAATTTGAGCCTTCTGCATTAAAGCTTTTTGGCGAGACTTGCAAATTTATTTTTGAACAGGACAACGCTCCGTACCATACCGCCAAAATTGTGAGTTATTAATTTTTAATTGTAGATAGACAAATTGGCTTTCAGATAAATATAAATAATTTGTTAAAAACTTGTTTATTTTTCTTATCTCTTCATTTAAACGTAAAAAAGTACTTCGAAGAAAAAAGTATCGATGTGTTGAGCTGGCCCCCGTATAGTCCGGACTTAAATCCAATTGAAAATATTTGGTCTATAATGAAGCTAGAAGTAGCAAGGAAGCGCCCAGAATCGATTGAAGCTTTAAAAAGTTTGTTGATGATGATTTGGGAGTCCATATCTCCTGCGACTTTGAAAAATTTATCAAATTCAATGAATCGGAGGTGTATCGCTGTAATAAAAGCAAAAGGCGGTCCAACAAAATATTAATATTAAAGATTGAACTTCTATAAATCAATAAAAAACAAAAAAAACAATAAAAAATAAGTGTTTAATTTATTACATTACTTTAACTTCAATCAAACGTATTTTGAATATTTTGGCATTTTTCGGTGTTTTGCCCCTAAATTGCAGGTCAATTTTTTTTTTCAAAAAATTACGTCATACATGTATTTAAAATGAAAGAATAAACCAATTGCTTTCAAAAGTTTTGTAATTTTAGCAAAAAAAGACTCCAATTTGCAATAAATTTATTTGCCCAATTTTTTTTACCAGCACTGTATGTAGTTTGTTTGCTTCTATACGCACAATCTTTTTCAAGGTTTCACGGCACTCTCAACTCTTTCGCAGTCCGTTCGTATCGTCATACCTTACGCAGTAGCCAAGTCGAGGACGCATGGCTATAGGTTCCTTTTCGTAGACCACCTGCGCATTTGCATTGCTTAACACCAGCCGATGGATGGACATGAATTTTGAAAAGGGCCATGAACGCTGCACTCCAACAGAGGTCATAGTTGTGCTCATCGTTTTGTCATTTCGGTTTTTTTTAATTTACAAAACATGAATAAACAGAAATTAATATAATTTAGCAGCGGAATTCCAAATTCTAAAGTGATAAATTTTATTTTGATTTTCAGTCTTAATTAACATTTTGTCAATTATGAAATTTCTAACTTTTGCCTTAGAACGAATTTTACTCATAAAGGTTTCTCTTGAATTAACGAATTTTGGTGTCACATTTGAGAAAAGTTCTTATGTATTACGGTTTGTTTATAGAATCCAGAACCGAAGCATTTCTCAGAACCGGTTTTTCGGTGCTAGAATTTTTTAAACCCGGGTACCCGGTTCTGGAACCGGTTCTAAAAATTTTTAATTTAAAAACAATTAAAAAATGTAATAATTTAGGAAAACGTTTTAAATCCATTTTTATTAACAAAAAATCACATATAAATTCAATAACAAAAAAATTCGAAATCGGAAGAATATATTTTTATATTTTGGTTCCTAACTTCCCCTTTACTTTCCTGCTTCCATTTTAAAATGTGATCTGAGGAAGCACAAAATATCCAAACTTTTGTCGTTTAGCCGTGACCGAATTTTGGTGGCAATTTTTCCACAACCAGAAAACATGCGCTCTGATTCCACACTGGTAGGTGGTATTGAATTAAGGCTATCATGGCACCTATCCAGATTCTTTCCACGATTACCCTCAACTTCAAAAATAGCCTATTCTTTTTTTATAATATTGGTTATAATATTTTTGGTCCTTAATTGCGGAGTAATCGTGGAAGTGACTTCCTTAATGTACTACTGTTTTTACTTTATAAAAACGTTCTAGCATAAGAGAAAGGCTGTTCCATCGTGTCTTTACGTCAATCAATAATTGAATTTCTTTTCCAAATTCTTCGTTAACGTATTTTTGAGGAATGTCATCGTTTTTTGTTGGTGATCGACGGAACAACTTCACTATAGTTCTTACTTTACGTATCAATGGATACAGCTTATCTACCAGTTCTTCTGATTCATCTTCGGTGCAAACAATTTGAAATCCGTCATCTTGATCTTCTTCATCTTTATCACCTGAATCACCAGCCATCATCATTCACTTCTTCATTTGGTACCGATTTAGATTTTTTGTAAAGGACATCCAAAACTCCTAGATGGATAGCATGTGCCAAGCATAGTTGCTGCTCACATGAAACTGAAAGTAATTTTCCAACTTTTTGCATCACTGCGGCACCATCCGTCGTAATGCAAACAATATCTTCGTGTAAGTTTAATCCAAACAATTCCAGCCTTTCTTCAATAAGTTTGATATAACTTTCTGCCGGCAAAGATCCACGTACTCGAGCCAGTCCCAAACTAAAAAATTTACACTTAATATGCGCATTTATATTCAAATAACGCCGGTTCTTAGACGAAGTCCATTCGTCAAAAGAGAGGCTGAAATGTTTACCTTGAGATTTCAAGTCTTGAAATTCAATCTTGTACTTTTGTTGCAGAATTTTCCCATATTGCATTACCATGCCTCGAATTGTAGTAGCCAATTTTGGTATATCAAAACCACGAGCCATCAATAATTTCCGCATCTCGACTGATGTTATAAAAATTTTGAATGGTAAACCATCGCTAGCCGTCATACGAGGTAGTACAGCTTCGAGGGAGTTGTCATCACGAACAGTGAGGTAGTTTGTAATCGATGTTTTTTGTAATCGTTTTTCTGGTGGTGCTGCTGGTGTTGTACTTTCAGGTGCGGGTCTCTTCACAGGTTTTGTAACAATATTGTGAATCGATAACATGTGCTTATGGAGAGAACTTTTTGTTCCACCACATGTCTTCAATATTTTTTCACACTTTTTGCAATTGGCACACTCACCTGAAGTGTCACGATAAAAATACTCCCACACTGGAGTTTTTTGAATGAGTAGTTGGCTGCACAACTCAAATTTGGCGTTTGTAGACATGTCTGGGTTAATGGGGGTTTATAATAATAAGCATGAATATTTTTGTGTAAACTATAATGTTCTTTTGCTTTCTAAAATAAAATTTTATCGTATAATACTTACTGTCACCTTAGAGAAGCTTATCTCACCTCGCTCACCACTTTTTGACGTTTGAACGTTTGAACGTTTTCGTAGTTGTGTAAGTGTAAGAGTGTAAAAGAAAAATTTTTAAATTACGTGTTTTCATTTTTTTTAATACGTTTTGTTGCAACATTGCTTTGCTTGTTTTTTTAACGACCGAATGGAAAAAAAAATTAAAAGAAATAGACTCGGAAACCGGCTATTTGGCTGATATCAAAATCGGTTTTCGATGCCGGAAAAATTCCGGGATTCCCGGGAAACCGGGTACCGGGTACCCGGGCTTGGATTCTATAGGTTTGTTCTTTAATCTGGACATAATTTTCTTCTTTATTAAGAATAGTTCGTGAACAAGCTCCACTGGAGCTTACCTCAAAATCGTTATTCTTAACCATATGATCGTTGAAGTAGAGCGGTGTAAAGCAATTTCTTGCCATTGCCAAAAAATTTAATTAATTTAATATTCTCGATTATTCGAATATACATTTTTCAAAAGTACCCATCGTTATGGCATATTTCATTACGGATGTGGCACTATGGCATATTAAATTATGGCTTAAAAAATTTCCGGAAAAAATTTTACTTATCCCATTTCCATCGCACAAGTCACATTTTCGATTAATCGATTAATAGTCTCCGATTAATCGGATAGTCGATTAATCGATGAATCTATCCATCTATCAATAATCTAAGTGTGTCTCAGATTTTGCTTTTAAAAAAAATTCATGAACAATTATATTGAAACAACTTTATTAGTCAAATTTATCTTTATTAGTCTCTCGATCTCTATTAGTCAATTTTATTGGTCATTTAAATTAATTAAATAACCGAAATAAAAAAAAAACTAAAGAATTAAAACGAATATTTTATCAAAAATTTAATTAAAACCAAAATATTTAAGATGTTATACCAAATTAGATAAGTGAATATTTACTGAATGTTGTTTTTTGGTAAATATAGAACAACAACATAAAATTCACAACAAAACTTACCACTTGGATGTAGCCAAGGTTATCTCTTTAATACTATTACATAGATCACCTATACACACATGCTCGATTCGAAATAAAAAAATTAATTAAAAATAGGATACAAGAATATATCGCAGAGCGTCAAATTATTTCAATCTCTCTTTAAATTTGCGAGGTAACCCCAAATCAAGACATAACCCCAGAAAAAAACTATTGACGATTGGAGCATCACGGATTCCACATAGTGGAAATTTTTTAAACTAAACTAGCTGATAATTTGAAGTTCGAAATTGTTGTAAACAATTGTAATTTTGAACTCAAGGATTGCTAAATTTTCTTTCGTCACATTTGTAACAAGTGTCATTTTGTCATTAGCATCATTTTAGCTTTTTTCCTCGAGAGGCGTTTTCTTTACTTTTACAATCGTCAATACGATACTCTATTTGTAGGTTTATTGCTGTATCACCTATAATAGATCTCTGTCTATGGCAACATGTTCCGATTTATCAACCAAACATTTGCGACGCCCTGTTAAGGAGAAGGGGGAGGAAGGGAGGGGGGGGGGTTCTTAAACACTTAACGCATATTTCGAAATGCAACAAATTGGAGGCCGCTGTCGAGCGAACTTAAATTTTGCGCATTGCTATAATTATGCTAACTAAAATCACGAACAACTAATAAATTTTTTTTAATTTTTTTTCGTAAAATTAGATCACACACGTGTTAAAATATTGTATAGTTGTGTACAGACAGCGTCTATAAACAAATCTGATTTTGACCTTGAAAATTATTGCATATGTAATAAAAACAAATAAATTAAAAAAAAAAAAATTAAAAAATATGCGCTTAGTAAATTTCCAAGTATAACAACTATTGTTTGAAATTATTTTCTTTTTAGTTTTTTTCTTTTTTCTTTTTTTTTTTGGCAGATGGCACTCGTCCAAAAAAATGTCATGGATTTGTAATTGTTTTCCGGGATTTGTTCAAAAAAAACTTTTTGAAATGTTCTGAATTATTTCTGATTGATTTTATGGTTGCGAATTTCAGTGTTTCTTGGAGCATCAAAATCAAAAATAAATAAACGCTTAATGGTTTATAAACAATTGAAATACGCATAAAATATTTCTCTTATTTCCAACTTGAAGATTTCTTTTTTTTGACTTTGTTTTATATTATTTATAACTATTCGAAATTGTGCTTATGTATGTTTGCACTAATCGTTGTTGTTGTTGTATTAATCCAACATTAAAAAAGCATGTCAAATAATATAACTTTTGGGTTCTGGGGCGTGGAAAATTTATTGAAAATTAAACTAAGAGAGGTAAAAAAAAAAATCTTGGTTATCTTGGAGTTCTCATAATTTATTAATTTTCTTCGGAAATTTTATTTTTCTGCTGTACATATTTTGTGTAACGACAAATATAACGATTTTACTTTTTTTTTTTGTTGAGTAAACATTTACTTTTCTCTGGAGCGCAGGCAAGCAAAAAAAAATAGAATCTTTCAATAATTTTTATTCAAATTATTATTATCGTACATAATGTTGTGTTGAGTTTGTTTGCCAATAAAAGCATGCATAAGACGTTTTAATATTAAATTATGGGTGGGTGTGCCGTTTCAAGGTACAATTTAAGCAAAATATTTTCTTTCTATATCACCCTATAAAAGGTAAAACCTTTTTAAATATTGGAATGTTTTTCAACATGTACATAAATACCTGAGTTTAGTTGGTAAATATGTACATTATAAACATATACTCGTATGTATGCACATAAGTACATAGTTGTTAAGTTGTTACTGTGAAAATTGGTAGAATTTATAATAATTGTGCAAAATGATTTTCAAATATCACACGAAAAGGTTTACAAAAAAAAAAAAAAATAATTGCCATAACCTTACCATAATTTATAGGTTGACAGCGCTGTTACATATAATCATCCAGAATATAGTTTGAATGATGTACAAATAAATAAAATATGTTTTAATAAAAACCAATTTACTAGGAAATTATTATTGTTTTAAAATATTTAACTGGTTTACCACCTTTTCGACTCGCAAAATTATTTGTCGTATTTGTATTCTGAAAAATCATGAACACTTTTTCCAGTTAAATTTTTTGCCGCCATTTTCAACTGTACCTATAAAATTCTCCTTCTTCGTCATATTTCCAATATTCCAGCTAACTTCCACTTCTTAACTCAATCCGAACTCAACCCCAGCTCACCCTAGTCCAACCCGTGCAACTCAACCCTTAAATCAATCCCAAACTCAATTCAACATACAAATAAATCCCCAGCTGAACTGCTCACTAAACCCTAACCCAACCCCAACTCACCTTCAACTCAAACAGCAAATGGAACCTAACCCTCTTGATAAAATAAATTTTAAATATAGAAAAAAACTATTTATTATCACAATCCCCTCGCAAATGCGATATCCGACTCCTGTTGAATATTATAAGGCGACGCTTATCACTCGACAAAAACGCATTTTCTCGAAAATGACGTTTTACAATATCGAAATGCGATATCGCATGAAGATGCGAAATCTAATTTTTCTTGCACCCTAGCATATAAATAAAAAAAATTGATCAACGTGGTTGTATCACCAAGTGGTTTTGGGCAAATTTTCATGCCAGGTATCCGTTCCTCTTCATGTACAGCTTCCAAAAGTTTTTCAATTCTCCTCCTTGACCATACAAACAGATTGGCGAATAAAAATCTAAATTAAACAAGCCATTCTCGAGGTACCATGAATACAGACGGACAAAAAAAATGGAGCAAGGGCTCAATATTAGCATGGGCTTGGATGATATAACATCAGTTAATATTGTAAGTACACCGCGATTGAAGAAATTAATCATTAAGTTTAAGGAACAACACATCCGAGATTCAATTTTACTGGCCAAAAGGAAGCAGCGTTTATCTACAGAATTTCTAGGGATATCACCTTCAGTCAATATTTTTATAAACGAGAATTTGACGAAATATCGCAATCATCTCTATGCTGAAGCGAGGAAGCTGAAAAAATCAAATAAGATAAAGGGGTAACCAGCGAATCAGTAAGAATCGTTACAGAATTTGACGAAAATATTTCCTTACAGAATATTTGACATATCAGCCACCGAATCCGTAATAACTGACAAATACAGTATTAAAATTGTAATGTGAATAGCAAAATTATTATTTTTAAGAAAAGTGTGCCGTGAAAATTTTGGTGTATTCTGACATTTCCTTCAGTTTGCGCGTTAATTTTCGCTCTCTTAAGTGACAGCCGAACTGAACGAACAGTTCTTAAAGATTCGCTGGTCAGTAACATGCACTTTCTGTATATCGCATTCTTACTTAAAGTTGTTACTGACTCGCTGGTTCACCCATAACTCGTAAAAAGCAAAGCTTTCTTTTGTCAGTTTGCAATTTTTCGATTTTATTTGAAGTAGTAATCAAATCGAAAAATTGCCAATTCATTAAAGTAGGCTTCGCGTTTTACAAGTTTACACGTTTAAGCCTGATTTCCATTATGAAACTTTTACTGGCAGTACTTTTTACTGAGTAAAAACGTAAACATCGAAAATTTCATTGAATTGACACAGATCATTCTTTGTTTTTAATTTTTTTTGAAAAATTGCATTGAAAAATCGAAATATTTTTCCAGTACTGACAAAATATACTTTGCTTCATATATTTTTCAGTAAATTTTGTCAGTATACTATAAAAAATTTCAGTATACTATAATAATTTTTTCAGTACTGTGAAGCTGAAAGTGTTTTTTTTTCTCTCACACAGCACGCGAATATATATTTTATTTCATTTTTTTTATACTGTCAGTAAATATTTCATAATGGAAATCAGGCTTTACCCATTATCTTATTTTTTTAGAGAATCAGGGTGCTGGTCGAAATTAAACAAATTTCACGATAACTTTTTTTTTCGTTTTTTTGAATGTCTTTTATAGTTCGTGAAGGTGATTGCGATTTAATTAACGTTTTTAACTATACTGTATTTTCAAAGTTATATGTCATGCATTTAAATATCAGAAGTTTGCGGTCAAATTTTACTTCATTTCTGGCCAATCTGTCTGGCTACTCTACCGAACAAGACATAATCTTGATCAATAATGATGAAGTGCCCTTCTATAAAATTCCGGGTTATAAGTTTTATAGTTGTTGTAATGATATTGAACGTGCGGGTGGCATTGCAGTGTTCGTACAAAATGCCATTACGACTGATTACTGTAATCATGATATAGTAACTGCGGATTGTATGGAGCTTAATTTTACTGTTGGTGATATTTTATTCAATAGCCTGTGTATTTATCGTTATCACTCTTACTCTATTGATGAATATTTAAATGAAATTACTCTGATCTTAAATAAGCATCGCAACTCTAAATATTTCCTATTAATTGGTGATATCAACATAGATATATTATCGACAAGCTCATCGATAGACAATTATTTGATGACTCTCTCGTCCTTTGGACTACGACGCGACCACTAATTGATGTTCCTACTCGTATCGCCGGTAACAGTTCTTTATGTATCGATCACGCTTTTTGCCGAGTCCGTTCTAAAGATTTAAATATAATTGGTGAGGTAGCTAATTTTTAGATTACCGATCATCTTTCGATCTTAATAACACTCACATTTGAGAGCAATTCTCGTCAGAAATCTACAACTACCAGTCGAAATGAAACTTGTATTAACTATGATTTATTTAATAATCTTTTACAGTGTCAGCCATGGGATGATGTATTCTTAGCAAATTGCGTAAATGGTTCGATGAATAAGTTCTTGGAAGTTTTTAATCTTTGCTTTGAGTGCTGCAATATCAAGAAGTAGTGTATTATGAAAAGGTGTAAAATAGCCTCTTCATATAAATGAAAAGCGTAGCTCAATGATAATTAGCGAACATATGTACTAACTACTATAAAAATCTTTTTGGTAATTGTTCTAAAGATAGTAAAAAACAATAGAAATTAGTTAATTTATTGATTGGTGAGGAGTCTACCAACATTGATATATCGTCTTTACTTGATGAACTTGGGAGCTTGATTACAAATCGTTTGGATATCTGTAATTTGTTTAATCATCATTTTATTAATTCAAGCAGTAGTTCTAATTGTTGTTCCGCTTACCCGAGTGAGGTCAATTGGCATAACGAAACGTTCTTCTTCCAAGAATTTACACCTGAGGAACTGCTTTTGGCTATTTCTTCATTAAATAATAAATTTTCCAGTGGTCCTGATAGAATTAATTCTAAAACTCTGAAGTTAACGGCCCATAGTATAAACTATTTACTCGCTTACATCTTTAATCGCAATGTAAAATCTGGTATCTTCCCGAATACCTTAAAATGTGCCAATGTAATTCCATTGTATAAGAAGAATAATAGATTGAACGTGACAAATTATCGTCCGATTTCTCAGTTATCAGTATTTGCAAAACTATTTGAGAAATTGATGAAATCCCGCATCGTGTCTTATTTGGAAAATTTAAACTTTTTGAGTAGCTGTCAATATGGTTTTAGAAATGGTCTAAGTACTGAAGCAGCGCTTTCGGTGTTTCTGCCCTTGATATATGATTCATTAAATAATGGTAAATTTGTGGGTGTACTTTTTCTTGACATATCCAAGGCTTTCGATACCGTAAATCATGCTCTATTATTAAGCAAATTATGGCTTATCGGATTTAAAGGATTTATTTATAATTGGCTAAAGTCTTACCTCCAAAACAGATTTCAGAAAGTAATTATAGGCGATTATGCAAGTGACCTAAATGAAATTGTTTCAGGGGTCCCACAGGGCTCAGTTCTGGATCCTCTGCTTTTTTAATTTATGTCAATTTATCTTTTGATTTAAAGCTAAATGGTAAAGTTGTGGCCTTTGCTGATGACTTTGCATTGACTTATTCAGCAGAAAGCTTAGATGAACTGGAGCGCAAAATGAATTCCGATTTAGTTGAATCGCGTGCTTGGTTTTCAAAAAGTGAGAAATCTAAAGGTATGATATTTAACATAGGGTCAAGATCAATAAGAGATTTGAACGTTTTCTATCATGATGGGTAGTGAACTAATGAAGGGCATTCTGAATAACAATTGATAGTAAGTTAAATTTTAAATCACACATAAAAAATGTTAAGAAGTACCTTAATCTTGCTATAAGAAACCTGTACTTAATGCATAAAGTGTATTATGAGATTTTTCATTCAAAGATTGAGTTTGGCCTTGTTGCATGTGGTGGTACCTACGTTACTAATATTAAACTCTTAATAACGGCCCAGAAATTTGCAATTCGAATTATTTCTAATCTGAAACGTACTGTTTATTGTTTGCCGTTCTTCCAGAGGAGTCATGTCTTGCCTCTTCGGTATTTATATGTTTATAAGGTTTTAAAAGTTTTTTTTTTGCGTAGTGGACACAAAGTGGTACAACACCATTTGTATAACTTGCGTAATAAAAATTTTTATATTATCCCATTCCACGCGTAAGGAATATTTTAGACACTTTTTTATTTCAAGAGCTCCGCTATTCTTTAAAAACTACCGAAATTAATTCAGAATGAACAATCCATCAAAGGGTTTGGTGTTTTATTAAAGGAATGGCTTATTCGGCAGGATGATATTGAATGGTTGTTTCATGTGTGTCAATGAGTGTTTTTATAGGGCGGTTAAAAGTAAATATATCAGCTATTGATTGAACATATGTCTATTGAATAAATAAAAATTAAGTAAATTAAAATAATAAATTTAATATAATCTAATTAACTTATGTAATATGGTACATTTTTTGTTGTTGTTTCTTCCTCTTCATTATTATTCTTTTAGTTTTATTTAGATTTGATGGTGCGTCATTATAGACTTTTGTGTCTCAGAATCACCTACCTCGTATATTCAACACAACGCACTTATGATATTTAGTATATTATTATTTTATATATTATATTTTTTTTTTGGATATTACATTTGTATTGATTATTATATTGTTATATTGTTATTTGTTGTTGTTGAATAAAGCGTTTAAAAAAAACAAAAAAACATCCAAACAGACGGATGGGACTTACGTTTTTTTTTGTAAACGTCGAGGAAAGTGGTTTTGGATCTTTTGGACCAAAGTTTAATCCAGAAATCTAGAAACTTAAATTTGATTTTTGCTTATGGTACTTACTATTTGTGATCCTGTAGCCGCTTTTTCGTCAACCTTGCAGACAGAGATCTAAAGAACTGTATCGTTCGTATCTGCTTTACTGATAGAAGCACCTCAAATTTATCAAACTGTGCCAAAAGTCTAAAAATACCTGTAAAATTGATTGTTTTTTGTTTGATTTTTCTTTTGTTTGTGGAGTTTCAGTAATTTAGTTGCCCTAGTTCTAAGGATTTCGTTCGTTGAAGCCGTCTTTCTGGGTTTGTGTTAATCAGCATGACGCTGTACGTGTTTCTTCGCATTATTCTTAATTTCGTCGCTGACGTATTCCATCTTTAGATCCTTATGAAAGTTATCGTTCCTTATGTACCATTATACGTTCACCATGTTACGCAAGACTTTACTTTAAAAGTTTTGAGTTTTATTGGCACATATACCATACGCCCATTCACGTTACAATATCTGACGGTATAAGAGCAGTTTATTATGTAATGTTGTAATATAAGGTGTATACAGTATATAGAGTGTTGGCCCCAGTACACTTCCTCGTGGAACTCCAGCCGATGCTCTCTTTAGTTCGAAGTATTCCTCTTGAAGAGATTGTGTCCGAAACCTGTGATAAATATATTTTAGTACTCGTTTTTGACATTTATTTAAAAAATATTCCCCTACATTCCGTATTGTTTATTACGCTATCCGAATAGTGTAACAATTTTTCGGCATTTATCCCCTACCTCATGTATTTGTTACCTCACTCTAAATAAAATAATTTCCGAGAAATAGGGAGATTTTTGATCAGAAAATGCGTGAATGTTCCAGACGAAAATCGGGTCGCGTTTTTATATTGTGGCTATATAGTCGCATATTAGCAAACCAAGATAATATTTTGGAAAATTGGGCTTTGGTGTGTGTATGTAATGCGAATATAATATGCAATATGTGAAATAGGCACAAATCCACAAATATGCACAAATTAAAAATTGACTTAATCACCTTCACAACCGATATATGTACTTATGTATAAACTTGAAATTCAACTATCCAGGTTGTTGCACAATTTTCTATTTCTGGATATTTATCGAATCTTCACGACACTCTAACACTTACAATAAAACTCATTAACACCGAATTACGCCATTTAAATCGACAATAAAATTTTCAACAAAAGAATTAAAACCAAGTCCCAGTTGAAAAATGAATCTTCATAACAACGAATGAGGAAAAGCAATTTCTTTGAAATAAAACGCTAAGGCGACTACATGAATCACTGATACTGTGATAATTTAGATGCCTGCAGTTTTTTCAAATAAATGTCAAAAATTACTACCAAAAAATATTTATCACAAGTTTCGGACACGTGTATTAAATATACAAATTAACAGTTACGAAACTAATAATATTACATTTAAAACAGTAAAAGAATTACAAGATGTGAATTCTCAAGTTGTAACTGTCGATAAAATTAGACTGAGTAACCTTAATAGAAAAAATGCTTTTATTTTACCTTGTACACAAACAGATGTTTAATAGGGAAAATTTCCTAGAACTTAAACAAAGGTCACGAAGCCGATAGGCTCTGTGAGTTATGCATAATTCGTATAATATATTTCTGAGCAAGAGTAAGTGGATGAATTCTAGAATTATAAGTACCACCTCAGCATACTACTCCATACGTATAGTCTCGATTCAATCAACACCTTATAAAGATTTCTTCAGACTGCGAACGGACACGCTGAACACAAAATATAAAATCTTCGTATCAGAGCACACATGTAATATGCAGAGTATCGAGATGTGTTAACCAACGCATAGAGGTGTCCACAAACAGTCCCAGGTACTTGACAACAATTCAACAAGTTATGTGATCGCAACAACCATTTCATTATTAAGGATAAAAACATACCTTTAGTTTTTATGCTTGGAAACCAATAGGGGTATTTAACAACACCGTACAATAATTTAACAGGTTATCTGGACATATTTCAAAGAAAACACATGACTGTACAGCGGAATTTCTATAAATTAGGTCCGAAAAATCATCTCCATTATTTTACTTACAGTAGATTTTAAGTCTAGGACCGCATTTACAAAATAACTGTTAAATAATTCGGCCTAGTTTCCAGCATTCTAAAATGTTGCCAATCACAGATTCAAATTTTTTTTTTTGTATAAAAGTTGGCTGAACTTCGTCATGTTTAACAACATTATTTATCATTAGAAATCGCCGCTTTCAATTAAAATCATTCAAACTTTCTAGAGCTAACTTTCTAGACAACTTATTCTTCAACCTAATTTTATTAAATAAGTAGTGAAAGTGTAATCCAAGGCTTAATAATTCTGTCCTTTGATTTAACTTCAATCACCGAAGTATTTTATTAAGAATAGACGACTAACCAAATTTTTATTAGACGTATTATTTGTTAAATTTGAATAATTAATAATAGTTTTAAGAAAAGATGAACGACTCGACAAAAATACAACGGATGTCATGCAATGATCAGTTATATTAAAGTTTAATGAGCACCTAAAAAATAAATGATCTATACATGTAGAGGAATTATTTGAAACTCTATTTCTTACATGTGAAGCCATCATAAATAAAAAGTCATCAGATATACGATCACCAAGAATATTTTTATTCATATTACCAAAGACGATAAGATTTTTCGAATTGACACCTGAAAGAACATTACTAAATACATCAACAAAGACAGAAGAGTTAAAAGCATGAAATCTAGATGTACAAAAAACCGAAAAAGAAACAGAGTCAGACTTAAAATTAAGCAGTAAAATGTCAGCACTCCTAGTATCAAAATACGAGACAGTAGTGATCTGAATAAAAGGTGAAAGGAGGGGAGAGGATGGTGGGGTTGAATGGAGCAAGCGGTGTCCAAATTTTTACCCTAGAAACCACTTGGATTCATCAACGTTTCAAAATTTGATTCCAAGACAGTTATTTTGAAAGATGAGCAATCTAGTACAACTGCATCCTTACTTATGTTATTGTACTTAAAAACTTTAATCTCTTTTATATGCACAAATTGGACAATCAAATACCATATCAAATCATTCTCATTTACATCAGAATGCAGTCTGGATATAAATACATGGCTACGTCTCTCAACACAACACTTTACTATAAAAACCGGTTCCAATTATTACTTCATTTGGTTTTCGACTTAAGGAGGATCTGATAACATCAGCACACTCCACACAATTTGCAGCAACTTCGTCACTATCAATTATAGTTGCATTCAGATTTGTGACATCACACTCATCGTTACAAATTACAACTTCATCCCGACTAAGAGCACTTGTAAGATTTTGGATCCTATATTTTACCATTATATCAGGCTGCCTTATTTCTTCACTAGCTTAACAGTAACTTGATGATTCCTTACACGTATTCAGCAGATCAGTTACTGGTGCAATTGTGGAATCCGTAATAGAAATTCTATTGACGTTTGACTCAGATTGCCGTGGACGCCGATCAGATTGCCGAATTTCTTGACAATGCTTCTTTTTAATTAATTGTTAATTAATTCAAAAATTAAAGTAATATTAACTTACACAGAAATAGAGCTGCGTAAATGTTGTAAAGAAGAAAAATTGTAAGAGAATTTGACTGTATTAGTACAATTCACTAATACAACTTGCACAGTACATTTTGTATATATATATGTATATAATGTAAATTGTCGTACAATCAGTCTGGTCGCCACGACCTGATGAGAAGATCAATTTTTTCATAATCATCAGCTCATCAATTCGAAACTGGATTAAATTCTCTTATAATCTTCAGAACATACTCAAATCTTATAAATTAAAATTAAATACCAATGGGATAAAAAACGGTTTCGTTGAATGTTTGTTCGTAAAACTAATATACTACGTGTTAATTTGTAAAACACATTAAAAATGTTCTAAGGACCGGTTGCATATTAGAAATTACACGAATTATTTAATTAACATTCAAAAATTAAAATGAAAAACAAAATTTTCAGAGCAGTCTTGTTTCGATATCCATTGGATTGAACCGTGCTTTGACTTTCAAGTCAGTAGGACGTTAAACTTTTTTCTTTAGTTAATTTATTGAATTTTTTTACAATTTTTATTTTAAATTGCAAGTTATGCCGCTGTTAATCCGTTAAATCGATGATGTCCTTGCCGCCGAGGTCCTTTGACGCCGAGTAGAGAGAGTATTCAAGCAGAATCTAAACGGAGGAATATCCAGCATTTTGTGAGGTGTTGTGATCCTGGTTAAAAACCATTAATTTTTGTTTTTTTAACACATAGTTTGTTAATTATGTGGTTCATCATTTGCTGTACACTACATTATAAATGAGCTTATACGCTCAAAATCTAGTGTATAACATGGAGAAAACCTTCATGATTAAATAAATTAAATAAATAAATAACCAAATGGTTGCTAGGTTTGTAACTCTGGGGGTTAAATTTGTGCCATGTGGGATCAACAAGTGCGTTTAAAATTTCCTACAAAAAAAAAAAAAAGTAACAAAGAACAAAACAGTTTTATTATTATTGTGAAATTATTATTTTTTTTCTTGTTTTGTGAAGTTCAAATTAAAAAAAAAAAACCTTGATAAGTGCAAATCCAAATACGACGGCTCCTGGCAACAGGATGCCAAACTTCGAACATCCTAATAGATTTGGGGCACTCCCTTTATCTGATGGGGATTTTAGTGAGTTGCCTGAACCAACACCAACTAAAAGAAGATACGGAAGCCTGTATCAAAATGCCGACCATGAAAAATATCTATTGGTAACTAGTGTAGACGAAAAAATCAAAAACCTAGGTGGATTATCAGTGTTTGCCGTAGACAAAGCCCTCACCATGATAACACAAACGGGTATCAAAAACGTTAAAGTACTAAAAACAGGTCAGTTACTATTATTAACAAAAAATAATACTGCTTCAAGAAAATTACTGTTGACGAAGTCTCTTGGAGGAATAGTCAACGTTGAAGTCACGGAACATCCATATTTAAATAACTCTCAAGGTCTTATTTATAGTAGAGAACTACTCAATTTATCGGAACAAGAAATCCTTGAAGGACTTTCGACCGAAAAAGTGATAAGTGCCAGAAGAATAAAAAAAAGAAACGAGGGGAAATTGGAAGATACGCCAGGTATTATTCTGACCTTTTCGTTGCCAACAATACCTACAAAAATTAAAGCAGGATACTTAATGTTGGATGTACGTCTATATATTCCAAATCCAATTAGGTGTACTAATTGTCAGCGCTTTGGACACAGCAAAAAACGTTGTACGAAAGATCCCCTTTGTTGTATTTGCTCAGCATTGCTAGATAATATCCATAAATTACCATGTTTCATAAATTGTGCTAACTGTAGTGGAGAGCATGCAAGTTATAGCTATTCATGTCCATCATACATAAGAGAAAAAGAAATCACCAAAATCAAAACCGTTGATCGAATTTCATTCATTGAAGCTAGGAAAAAATATTTCAAATATCATACCAATACTACCCAAATTCCAAATGAAACCAAACAAACAAAAACATATGCAGATATCACAAAATCTGGAACAAATCAAAATATAAGTAATTCTACAAAAAACAATAATAATCATATCACTCAACGACCTTCATATTCATCACCAAATAAAAACATTGATCCAACTAACAGCAAAAACAACTCCAATACTTTATCATTGAACTCTGCAGCAAATATTAATTTACATAACAAAACATTGCCCGAAACAAATAAAAACAATACCAACATAAATACCGAAAAAATAGAAATTAAAGATAACAATAACAATACTAACACTTTTACTAACCCTAATTTAAACAACATAAATAACATTTATACCAATAACAACATAGAACACATTAATAAAAATTTAACAATACACAATAATGATAATATTACATGTAATACTTATTTAGATATTAATAATGAAACGTTCTCAAACTCTGAACATAAATATGAAACAAACTGTTTTGGAAATCCAATTTCCAAGACATTTGAAATATTATATGAACAAGAAAATGCCGATATGGCCTTTTCTGAAACCATCTAACTAATTATATATGATTTTTAAACCAGATAGTATAATACAATGGAATCCGAATGGGATTTTAAACAAAATTGAAGAGCTACAACTATTAATAAATCAAATAAAACCATCAGTTATTTGCCTACAGGAAACACATCTAAAATTTAGATCCAGTTTTCAAATTAAAAATTTCCATATTTACAGAAATGACGTAATTACAGAACCTAATGAAAGAATTAAGGGAGGAGTAGCAATCCTAATTAAAAATAATTACAGCAGTAGTGAAATCGATTTAGATACCGATTTACAAGCCGTTGCAGTTACAATATATAGTCCTATTAAAATCACTTTGGTTTCAGTTTACCTGCCAGGTGATAATAACATAGTATCAAGGGACATTGAAAATCTTATTCTACAATTACCCAGTCCATTTATTCTACTAGGCGACTTTAACGCCCATCATTCACTGTGGGATAATACCACAATTCGTCCTGATAAACGCGGTAGTAGTATAGTGCATTTATTAGATAAATTCAATTTGAATTGTTTAAATAATGGTCAACCAACACATTACACATACTCAAATGGAACTTTGTCAGCAATCGATCTTACTATAGCATCACCCATTACATCGTGTTTTTTCGATTGGATTATATACCCGGAGCTTTGTTCAAGTGATCACTTTCCAATTCTATTATCTCCAACTAGAACAACTAACTTAGTTGCTCCACCACCTAGGCTTAGATGGAGAATAAAACAAGCAAACTGGCAAAAATACAATTCCTGCCTTAAATTTACAGAAGAATTCCATCATCAGAATCCAGATCTTGATAACAAATATATAGTTGATGAGATACTCAAAGCAGCATCAAACTGCATCCCAGTATCAACAAATCATTATCATAAATCACCGGTACCTTGGTGGTCAAACGAAATATCAGAATTATTGAAATCTCGATGGAAAGCTCAGAGAAATGCAATCCGCTACCCCACTTCAATTAACCTACAACAATTCAGGAAATGTCGAGCTCTTGTTCGGAAACATATACGTAGCTCAAAAAGACTATCATGGCAAACATTTGTAACATCTCTCGGCCAAAATGAAGATGCACAAAAGGTCTGGCAGAAAATTAAATCTATTCAAGGAGTCGGCAGGATTAGAGAAATATCTACAATTATTGCTAATGGTGAATTTTCATCTGAACCTCGAATAATAACAAACACTCTTGCTAACTACTTTTCGACCATATGTCAATCAGATCAATATTCTGAAAATTTCATTAGAATAAAACAATCTACTGAGCATATACCATTTGAGAATCAAAATTTGTTGGCAACCAATAATTATAATCAGGAGTTTAATTTAAATGAACTTAATATAATAATGAAAACATGCCGTGGTTCCTCGCCAGGCCCGGACGGGGTCCATTACAAAATGATAACAAACCTAAGCAGTGATTCTAAGCTATATATTCTAAATTTCTACAATAAATTATGGAAAAACCATTCTATTCCCAATGACTGGTTACTAGCCGATGTCATCCCTATTTTAAAGCCCGGAAAGGATCCAAAATTACCCTCCAGCTACAGACCAATAGCTCTGACTAACACTATATGTAAGGTTATGGAAAAACTGGTTGCAGAACGACTTAAATGGGTAATCAAAAAGTATAGTCTAATTTCCAAATTTCAAATGGGATTCCAAAAAAACAAATCCACTAGTGATGCTCTGGCACATCTAGTTAACGAGATTCAAACATCTTTCCGAAATAAAGAAAAGGTGATCGCAGTTTTCTTTGATATTAACAAAGCATATGATAAAACATGGACACATCAAATTTTGAAAATATTAGACAATCATGGAATAACTGGAAACTTATTCGCATTTCTGAAGAACTTTCTTAAAACTAGACGTTTTAAAGTCCTTACTAATAACAAATTATCAGAAACATATGAACAGGCAAATGGAGTCCCGCAAGGTTCGGTTCTGAGTGTGCTCTTATTCCTCATAGCTATAAATCCAGTCCTAGATTTATTCGAACCACCTGTCAAGGCAACTATGTTTGCCGATGACCTAGTTATTTTTGCAAAGTCAAATAATTTGGAAGAATGTCGAACAGCTATTCAAAATGGCATTGATAAGATATCTATATGGATAGAAAATCACGGATTTCAGTTTAATGTTGAGAAAACCGTAGGTGTTGTATTCAGTCGAACGAATAAACCTTTGCCAAACCCAAATATTCATTTAAATGGTCAATCCATAAAAATCAATGATCAACATAAATACCTTGGTATTTATCTGGATAAAAGGTTGTCCTTTAAACACCACCTTTCATCATTAAAAATTCAATGTTTAAGGTCACTAAACATAATAAAACTTTTGTCAAATATTCACTGGGGTTCCGATCGAAATCTTTTATTAAAAATTCATAATTCCCTTATTTTATCTAGACTTGAATATGCTAGCGTGATATACCAGGGTGCGTCTACTGGTAGTCTGAAAGTACTTGATACTATTCATCACCAGGGTTTGAGACCGGCAATAGGTGCTTTCAGAAGTAGTCCAGTCGAGAGTATCATCTGTGACTCCGGGTCAACTCCTCTTTCTTATCGAAGAGCTGTAGCAGCGCTGCGTTACGCTTCAAAAATAGCTGTCAATATCGAACATCCTTTTCATATACAAGCATTTAATGCTCTTCAACAATCAGTGGCGACTGATCCAATTTTCATAACCATTCTTACACAAATCCAAACATACAATCTAGAAATACCAAAACTTATAATCCATCAGCCGAGAAAAATCCCACATTGGGAACTAAAATCTCCTCGCATTATCAAAAACCTTATAAGGTTTCCAAAATCGTCAACAAATAACTCAATATACCATTCTGAATTTAAACGTATTCAAAATCAATACTCTAACTTTCAATTTATTTATTGTGATGGCTCAAAGACAAATGACCTTGTTGGAGTCGGAATATATCATAATTTGTTTCAGGAAAAATACAAGCTGTCCAATTATGCATCTATTTTCTCGGCTGAGGTTATGGGACTTAGAATTGCAATTTCCAAAATACTTCGTTCTAAATTCACCCAATACATTGTTGTTTCTGACTCATATTCTTCCCTACAATCTCTCCAAAATCTTCAAAGTCAGAACCCCATTATTCAAAATATACAAGAAATACTAAATTCAAATCATACAAAAAATATTGAGTTTCTTTGGGTTCCCAGTCACATAGGGATTTTTGGAAACGAACAAGCCGATCTACTTGCTAAAACTGCTGAAATTGAACACCAAATATTTAAAAATTATATTCCATTAAATGACTTTAATAGACATATAAAACGTAGTATAATGGGAAAATGGAATGAACGCTGGAATGAATGTGTGAATCATAAGTTACTTGAAATTAAAACAACAACTAACCATTGGGAAACATCAATAAGAAAAAACAGATATGAAGGAGTAGCTATCACAAGATTAAGAATTGGGCATACTCGGTACACCCATGATTTTCTAATGAGAAATTGTAATCCTCCGCATTGTGACCTATGTCTCTGCCCAATTACTGTACAACATATCCTTATAAATTGTCCCAAATTTAATAATAAAAGAATAGAAATGAATATCCCTACATCTCTTCAGGAAGCTTTAGGTAACAACGAAACAAATATACAGTGTACTCTCAAATTCGTCAAAGCTATCGGGTTTATTAACCATATATAATTAATATTAAAATAAAACAAATTTAATTAAAAATCATACTTTAATCATAAAATATAACTTGATTTGTACTTTCAAGTTTAAATTAATCTTAAGAAAATATATGTAATAAAAAAAAAAAAATAATAATAATAATAAAATTGCACAAAATGTGAAACAATATTTAAGGAAAATCCAATGAAATAATGTAAACTTTGTATATAATACGAGCTTAAAAACCAAAAAAATGTGTTAAAGCTCTAATAAAGATTTAAAAAAAAAAAAAAAAAAAAAAAATTTTCAGAGAGAGCAATTATGGTTAACAAACACCATTCGTAAATAAAATGTACAAAATTTTTTTCAGTGCAGAAATTGTTTTTATTCGAATGATTCTTTTGATGGAAAAAATCACATTTAGATTATCACACTGGCATGTAACGCGCTTTACTCAACTTGTTGCTAAGAGTTGGCGGAGCTGAATGCAATCAATGAAAATTCATTTTTAGTACTTTTAGTGCTAAAAACGAATCCTCAGTTTTCCAATTGGAATTCAATGTAAGAATGTAAAACTAACACATACACAAATAATGGGAATATATGAAAAACTTCATGCACATTAAAGACATTGTTTTTCCACTGTTGGAACTTTTGTTTTAATTTTCAAATTTTGCAATACTGCAATTAAATTGAATTTGATAGAAAACATATACAGAAGATATACATATGTACAAAGTTTCATTGCAATCTTTGTTTAAAATTTCATAATCTATTTTTATAATTTTTATTGAAATTCAATAAATTGTTAATTTTATCGCGTAAATATTGAAATTTCGCTTGATAAAATTGGAAATTTATTAGTTTTGCAAAGTAAAGTTTTTAAAGACGTAGCAACTGAATTTGGTCATTTTTTTAATTTAATTTATGTTAATTGCAGTAAAATAAATTAATAAACTCCCAAAATATTAGTTTTACTACGCTGTATTTGTCGAAACAAATCAAAGCTACAAATATACTCATAGCAGAAGCATGTAATAAAATTTATTTGTATGAGATGGAACGTGACTGATCGGAAACATACGGATACTATGAATTCACCTTTATTCGTATCGTTCCGGCTGTTAAATTTGTTGAACAATTTATGGAAACCTGAGTCTAGATTCTAATCAAGTGACAAATGACAAATGACAATTTTTTGTGACTTTGTTGTACTAAAATTGTAACTGCTATAAAAGTAGTGAGTTCTAAAATGCGATTATGATGAAGTGACTTTTTCAAAATGTCACAAGAAAAAAAATGACAAATTAAACAACATTTTCATTGATTTGGTTTTCCATGACAAAAGTCAGCTGCATTTTTAAATAAAATATGTGTGAGTATGTTTTGTTAATTTTTAATAATTATTGTTATAAATTTTAATTGTTTATATTTTAATTAAAATAAAACAATATTTTATCTATTTTTATATATGTACATAATGTGTATGTAGCGTGTAATATCATTAAAATTAACCTTAAAATAATAACTGCGGTAAACTAGAAATGCAATTGCTATAAACTGCTGTTAATGTCATAACTCATTTCATCAGAATCGCAAATTTTCCGTGACAATATTTTGTATTAATAACAAAATGTGACGAAAAATTATCATTTCATCAGAATCTACCGCCTGTAAACTTAGCCATTATTACTTATTATTATTTTTGGAGGGCCATGCGGGTGATCAGCCACTTCGCACTGCGACCTTAAAGATCTATTGTGCTGGATCCTGCTTAATTATCCGTCCAGTCAATATTCAGGTTCTTAATGAACCTGAAAATACTGCCTCCCGGTACGTGGTACATACTATCTGGGCTTATTGCTCTCCACCCTAAATGTTTACTACAGCATGTAGTTCCGCTAGATAAACGGTAGCATTGGAGCCCAAGGTGCTCGAGAGGGTTGTCCCACTCTCTTGGGACGTCCCCTATTACGAGTTGGTGGGAATTGCTAATCGCCCGTAAGTCACCCAGCTTTACTACAGGAAGGCACACTGGAGGGTGCCTGGTATCCAGAGTCCGCATATTTTCGGCTGATTAACCTATCAGCCATTCATCCATCGGCATATGCTGTTCCACCTTAGATTAGGGTTTTTTGTCAAGGTTTTATCCTTTAGCGCCGTACTTTAGCCTGTAGCAAATGGCCAAAAATGTGTCAAATGGCCTAAGTTACCAATGGTTGCCACGAGGAGGCAGCACGTACACTTGCGAATTGTGAACAGGTTACCCCTTACACAATTGTACTCATCACGTAGCCGCCTGATGACAAGACCAGAACAGCTCATGCGATGCGCACCCTACTGGAAGGTTACGGAGCTGGTAGATTAATCTACTCAACTTTGGCCCCCTCCCTCCCCCTCCAATAGACGCCAAATTACTAACTTCGCCATACTCTATCGAACTCTAATCGAACTTAAGTGTTAAAAAGGCCACAAATCGCACTTTAGTTCAATCGCACTCACAAATATACTTTATACATTTATACATACATATATATAACAAACAAAATAATTAAAATGCAATATTTTACGCATTAATGGTGCCACGTTGATTTACGGCAAAGTTAAAACTATTTTACTATGGTTTTTAATTTTATTGCTATCGCATAAAAAATTATCAAATAATGTAAACGACAACAAAGGGCTCTAAAATATTTCATATGAAAAAATATTTAACCATAATTTAGTTATAGATATACACAAAACATAATTATGTATTTGGTTTATTGTTTTTGTATTTTTGTATGATGAATAATTTTATAGGATTTTTTAAAATTAGTTTATTTTAAGTTATTTCTTAAAGCAAAACTATGTTAAAATAGATATAAAGTACATTACGTACAGATGACGGCGCTTATAGCATTATATTAAAAAAGCTCCAATACAAAGTGGTTTAGATTAGAGGGAAAAACCAGTTGCAATTTTTTTTCTACCTTAAAATTTCGTGTCAAGGTCATAACAAGGTCAAGTGAATCCAAACCTAAATTTTTTTAACAGCATTTTAAATTTTACGCAAAAAAAGAAACAGCTTTTACGTGAACCATTTTTTAATCGCCCTTTAATTTTTAAGTTAGGTTGTTATTGATATTTTCGTTAGGTATTCGTATAATTTCTGGCATATAGAGATTGAGACGCTAACTGGATTGAAGATTATGCCAAAACAACAAAATAGGGTAAATGATACAATAATAGGCAATTGTAAGAAAGTTTTGCCATCTTTTGTAATTAACCTAAATATACTTTATAATATACAACCCGTTTTATGTACATTGCATAAACTAATCATTTTTGTTTAATTTTGAATTCTTAAAATATATTTTTATATAATTAAATTATGAAATTTATTAAAAAATTTTCATTTGTATTAATGAAATTTCTGCAACTATTTATATTGATCCCACTATATGTTCCATACATTCTCCGAGCTCCGTGCTTTCTATCTGGTCAATGGTAAATTCTTCAGGCAGATAAATAAATTCATTAATGTCCATAATATTCGGTGGCATTTTTAAATTTGCAGAAGGCACAAGTGCTTTATACATTTTGTGGAGATATCGAAACTCGTCAGTTTCAAAAATCAATTCACTCTCTTTAACCGATTGAAGTTCAAGAAGTTGCCAACAATAGGGATTGTCTGATGTACAACCTCATTTAAACTTGATTTGCCTAAACCTTTAGAATAGTCTATAGCACATTTGTTGAAAGGATGAATTCCACACGACTAAAAACCATTTTGTATTGCCACCGGGTGGGTTGACTGCTTTATTTACAGCTTGTTGTAACAGTACAGCAAACGTTTCTCTAGTAAGAATAATATCGATGTTTTCGCATCTCCAATTTAAGACTACCTCTTGCCTACTGATTTTAATGGCTTAAATGCTGAAACATCGCTTGGCTGTAATTAAAATAATTTAGAATTTATTACACAAAATGCTTAGCTCGTAGGTTAGGTGTGTCACATGCCCATCCATAAATAAAATAACTGGTAGTTTTATACGTTAAATACGTTAGAAATTTATTCAATGAACACTTCTTTTGTCATCCGACCACTCTTCTTGAAATTTGTCTTAACTCCTTTAAAAATACGAGATGGTTCGGGATGTGAGTTTGGGAAGTTTTCAGGACTTACTTTTGAGTTTGCAGCCGTCACCTTCGGTATCAATAAATAAAACTTTTTAATAACTTTAGCTACTAAATTGCAAATTCCGAGCATCTACATTGGCGCAGTAATTTTTCTAAACTAACAATATTTTGAAAATTTGTACATTTTTATCACTCAAACTATTTTCCGAAAATGTAGAAATCCCAGATATTTTAGATCATCTGCATGAGTGAGGTATATCGACGTAACCCGTACGAACTAAGATACTGCATTTAATATTAAATTCCACTCAAATTTTTCCAAATTTTCTATTTAGATTTTTGAAGTATTTTCTTTGAGTCGAAATTTTAGCTTTGGGTATAATTTGTTTGGCGTAAACTTCACTCCGATAAAACGCTCGGAAATGCATATTCTTAACATAATAGGTGATGAGGTATATCTTCTCGATAACCCGACCTCTAAAGTTCACTTAATGCCATCCTAAACGATGTAGCCTACAGTCAATCCTCAAAGTGGCCTTAAGTAAATGCCCGGGAATCATAATTCTTCAGCATACTCGTTAAAAATTAAACTCAAGGATGCTGATTTTTATCCGGGAACAATACACAACAACTATTTGTCTTAAGACTACAATACTAATCAGAATAATTAATCAGATATTGTACAAAAGTATTCACGGTTATTTCTGGACACGTTCAAGGCCGTCTAATTGTTGCCTTGGTAACTTAGTAATTAGATTGAGTTTGCTAACTATTCCAAACAACTCGAAAAGTTTGCGAATATGGCAAACACCGTGGAAAAAGTTGCCATATTCCTAGCTCTAAGGAGAATGACGAGAAACATGGATAACAACACAATAATTTTTGTTAAGACACGCTGGCTGTTAATAGACGAGTTCAAAAAATCTGATAATCTCGTATTTCATCCGGATCGTGCAGTTCATACGGCCCGTAAAAATTCTCATTTGGGGGAGCACTCTAAGTAATATCTTCATATAGTTTTGATTCGTTTAGCGACCTATGCCACCGCTCGAAGAATCCATCAGAAATAGGGTTATACGAAATTAAATGACGAACGATGGAACACTTGTCGGGAACAAGAGTTGCTTCGGTTCATCTAGTGTATCTATCCATTAATGGGATGCAGACAATTATCGATAGTTAGAACTAGGTAAATTAGAACAATTTTAATTTATTAACATTGTTTGATAATTATTTTGTTTTCATTTTTTTTTTTTTTGTATAATAAATTAAATAATTGTTTAGAGTCCACCCCAAAATGTCATCAAAAAAGGACAACGACGATAACGAAACTTATTCTGAATACATAATACTGGAAACATGTGCAGAATTCTGCAAGCATCGAAATTAGAAAACACTATCTGGTTTATATGAAATGAAATACATGGATTCTGCTTGTCACACAAAATTCTGCAAGTTGTCTCTATTTCTAATTGTGCTGCGAATCAGTAGGTACGTAAAAGAAAACAAATCTAGTACAATTTGTATACTTTTTATTTTATTTTTTTCAGTCAATTCTTTCAATTTGTTGACAGGAAATAATTTTTGTGTGACTGGTGCCAAAATGGAGCATAACCATTAATTAATTACCAAAAATACCATAAAAAAAATCTTCTTGTCAAAAAAGACGCTCATGTAGTTCACCCAAATTTCTACCGGCAGCGCTGCTAACAGAAATTCTGCTCATGTGTTTCCAGCATTCAATGTAAAAATCAAAATGGTGTTTGGATGCATTTTTTGAGAGGATCGAAAAAACAAACAGCAAAATATAATCTATGTAAAGAAATAGTAAGAACCAATGGGTCGAAGACAACTGAGGTATTGTCTTACACTCTAGATTTGTTTGTTCGAAATTTGATAAAGGAGTAACATCCGAAACAATCGACAAAAGCAAAATATTGTGTTTTGTTACGTAAAATCTTTTTGTTATTTAAATGTTAATGTTCATGCCAAAGAAAAAGTCTGGACAAGGTCTAGTTCGTGTTGAAGGACGCTTTCCTGCAGAGAAGTGCATTGCGGCCCTGAAAATCACACGGCAAAACAACAATCTATGTCTCGATAAAGATATTACGTCCATTACAACTGACGGGGCAGCAGTTATGCAAAAAGTGGGACGCCTTTTACCATGCAATCAAAAGTTATACTTCGTACACGCGATCCATCCAAATCGAATACCACTGAATTAGAGCTGGAGGATATAACTACAGAAAATGTTAGTGAAGAAGAACAAGGGAGTGACTACGAGGAATTAGAAGATGAGAAACACATCGGCGGCGATGACGTTGACTTAATTGAAAAATCGATAATGTAGCTGAGTTAGAGCATGTTGAGACTGTAGAACTTGAATTTTATTTTTTCATCAAAAAAGTTCGTTCTATTGTAAAGATATTTCGTTTTTCTCGAAAATTGAATGATATTCTTCAGATGTACGATTATGGACAATAGAACTAGATGGAATAGCCTAGTCCAAATACTTGAAAGGTTTCACCAACAAAAAACTCTATCAGAAAAGCATTGACAGGCATCGCATCTGATATTGTTATTTCTGTTGAAGCCCTTTGCCGAGACAATGCAAATCTTCTTTCAGCTGATGCGGCATTATTTTTTATGTTTGAGAATTTAGGTTCTGATGAACTTTCACTTAAATTGAAGCTCGGTTTAGAAGATCGGATTAGCCAAAGACGAACAAATGTATCTGGAACTGTTCAGTATTTACACAATAATGGGACAAGTAAGATTCACCAATCTTGACCTACATATACCAAGTAAAAATACAATAGCTAAAGTTATTGTAATCTACTGTAAACTTTGCACAAAGATTAATATTTAACACAAATATGGAAAGTACGGAAAGGACGAACCGTCCTTCTCGTGTAGAAAAAACAAACTGTCCAGCTCAAAACACCCACCAACAAATCGGGGCTTAATTTCATTTCTTCAATTCCACCAACTAGCGTTAAGTCAGAGCGATCGTTCTCATTTGCTTTTAGTTTTTGCACAAAAGTTCGATCAAGGTTAGGGGACTTAGCGCTAAATGATTTGTGCTTCGTCAAGCAAACACAATAATGTAATTTTGCATTATTAAATGAATTATTAAATAAGACTGAAATTCGGCCGAATTCCGAAAAACTTTACACCGAATTTCGACGTTTTTTATATTTTGTAAAATTTGTAATCCCTAGCCATGCAGTATCTGTTGTTATTTAAAACTACTAGCGGAACCTACGGCTTTTGATTTCGATGTTTCCCAGTGGTTCTTGATTGTGACGGGACCATTTTACTTTTTGGCAACCTGTGTATAGGCTTTGGTCCAACGATATGTATCTCGGTTTACTGCTTTTCAGACAAATTTGTCGACAGTAATTTTCTTCGTCTCGCGAATTCCGGGATGTGGGAGATAGGCTATCGAAAACTACTCGTCCATTTTGTTGTGGAATAAAATGCCTTCGCGTTTTTGATAATTTCTGTAATTCTGCAAATTCTCGTAAACATCCTTGTCCATATTTTTGTTCAATGTTGATATTTCATTGAGGAGCCTTGGAATTGTTTCGGGAAAAGCGAGAAAAATTTTATTCATGAATAAAAAATTACAAAACTGGAATGTTGTTTGTTGTTGTTGTTATTATCATTATTATCAAAATATCTCAATTTCTCAAAATTGATTTACATAAAAAAAAAAAAATCAATAATATTTTCCCATAGTACACGCAGAAATTCATCAATAAAATGTGTTTAGGCCATAATAGGCTTTGAAATCGCTATTAAATTTTGTTTCATCATTTTATAACTTCAAGTAGGCTGTGAAATAATTGAAAAATACAGTTTTGTCGTCTTGGTTCAGTTTTTCTGATGTTTTATTCAGTATCTTAACGTTTCTAGAAATTGGAACGTGCGACAATAAACTTAATTAAAATTTTATTTACATTTTAGTAGTGACAGTAAAAATGAAAAAACTGCCGCGAATTTACGATGAATGTCAAAAGAACCCGGTTTGCCTTTCGAATTCTTATTTTCATATTTTATGGAAAACTTAGGAAATCATGAATCATGGATTGGCTTCAAAATACAAGCGTATTTTGAAGCCAATCCATGATCTTATGCTCAATAAATCCTAAGTGGGTTCGACTTCGAAAAACAAATTTTCAAACAATTCGGAGCGTTTATGTTTGGTGTGGCATCATGTAGGTATATTAATTGTTCCTTATTTCTTTGACGATACTCTAATGAGTGTGCATGTCGAAAGGTGGTTTCCAATTCGAACACCTAATTTAAATTAAATTTAAACACCATTCTTTCAGAGTATCATACGATCCACATTACAGTTCAAAAAATTGCTCCTTTATCTAGCAATCAGTATCCCCTGTGAGATTTTGGTCTTTACCAACCAAACAAAACTCCCATTTATACCACCTACCATGTCTTCTACCTTCTGATGAATTTTGCGAGTTAACTTAAATCAATCACCGTTTTTGGACATACACGATGAAAACAGAAATCATACAGATAAATTATCCATTGAACAATCGATAATTTAAAAAAAAAAAAAAAATGTTTTGATTTTTTCAAATAGATTTTGATTAAATCGATTTTATATTTTTCGTTTGTTTAACCAATTTGGCCCAATTCTTATTTCCGGTGCAATTTTATATTGTCGACTAATTTTCGTGTTGCACAAATAATATAGCCTTGAACCGGATAGTACATTGACTATTAAATCGTATGTGGATCACAATCACAAGCCATTTGATAACCCCAGCAATGTAGAAAATCGGCATTATGTAAGATCAAAATTAGTCATATGCGCGCAAATGTATAAGTTTTACAATATTTGAATTAAAAATTAATTTTTATTGAACAATGCAATTATTTGTTTTTATATAATTGTAAAGTAATTAAACAATGCGAAATTTGCTGCCAAGTTTTTGAGATCGGAAATGAATCAAAAATTTTTTTTTTAATGCCTTACTATTGATTTCAACAAAAAATTATTGTTTGTGTTTTTGGGTGAACTTCGTTCATAATAGGTTCCCCCAGCAACGACATACCATATTATAGTTTCTAATCTGGAAACATAATATAGTTACTGTTAGTTAGAACGATTTTCCAATTAATATCAATAAAGATTATGATCGACCGTCTAGACTTATAGGACCGTCAAAAATCATTATACTCGGTCTTTATGTGTATTAAACAAAAAATTATCACAAGGCGCCAGTAAATTTCTAATTATATTACAGATTATTTAATTTATTGGAGAATAAAGTTCGAAAAAAACAAACCTCAACAAAAACATGTTGTTTAACTGCATTACGTATGAAATATGAAAATTTTAAGAATTCCAATACATTTGTACAAGTAATTAAGTTGCACTGGGTCGATAATGATAAT
Organism: Tipula vernalis; assembly: GCA_958295665.1. Lineage (NCBI taxonomy): Eukaryota > Metazoa > Arthropoda > Insecta > Diptera > Tipulidae > Tipula > Tipula vernalis. Next base: position 214,781,283 of record OY282560.1, on the reverse strand, counting down.
GAAGCTTATAAAATTTGAATAAAATAAAAATTTCTGTGAATGACACGCATATCGATGTTGTAGTATAATTGTGTAACTTTATTTATTTAAAGAGAATATGTTCGTATGTACACAATTATATACCTACATACAGCATGTTATGTTTAAAGATCATTTGGCGCGATAAGTTAAGTATACATATTTTGCATGAATGTACACAAAGTTTATAAAAAAAAAATGTAAAATTCTTCTGTGTTCTCGGACCTGTCGTTTCCAAGCAAAGCAAATAAATAGAATTAAATAAATAAATATAGCAGCAAAAAAAAAAATGTGCGTAAATCGAATAAAGACCCAGATTACCTACATATTTTCTTTTGGGTTAACGTTAACCCAAATATACATAATTTTCACTTTCACCGGAAAAAAACCCAAATCTCAAAATTTTGATTCTTGTTTTGGTACCATACAATTTTCATCCGCATTACGTACTATTTAAACAAGGTAGAGGAGCTGGATTTGAATGTTTGCGGCAAAAAAGAAAGATTATGCAAATTAATTTTGTATCCCAAGAACAACAACCAAATAGTAAATAAGGACGTTTCAACATTCCAAAAATAATATTTTCGATAATGAATGAATTCTTGGAAAATTTAAGAATTTCTACTACGAATACAAAACAAACAAAACTAGAAAGAGATACTGTCATGTTTGGTATTTTGTCTTAGTTTTAAATATACAATTATTAATTACATAATAAGGTAGATACTAAGAAAAAATGTCAATTACTCATTTCGTTTTTAAATCAAGCAAAATTGTTGAATAATGACTGGTAATTTCCCAAATGCCATAAATTATCTTTTTGGAATATTTTAGTCAATTGACCATTAATTTGAAATAGATTCCATAAAATATGTACCTTACTATACTACAGAAATTGGTGATTGTTGCTACCTGGTGATATTTGGTGATTGTCACCAGCAAATAATCGTAATTTACATTTCATGAAACTTGTCACAATCATAAATTGTTCTGCTTCTGTAAATTATTTGGGAATGCTTGAAAAGACCCTTTATCTGATTTCTTTTTTTATAACGCATGTGGCGGCAAAAGGGAGACTTCCATTCTTTCTGGGAAAGGAAGATGTAATATTGAAGTATTCTGGAAAAAGAAGATTTAATTTTAAAGGTTTTAACACGCTGTCAATATTTCCCAAATTCCATTTACATAAAATAACCGCCTCGAAGTAATTCCAGACATTTGTCCCAGGAAAATATGAAATTAACTCCGAGAACATGAGTGTAAAAATCCATCCAACTTTTTGGCATAGTTAAAAACGAAAAAACTGGTGGCCATGGAAGTTTTCTATGACAATATAGTACGGGATTCTATTATCTTAATCTGGGCCAATTCTGAACTTGATTTACTTGTTAAAATTTTCGCTACATCAATAAATGTGTTGCCTTCCCGTAGTTAAAAATGAATACGAAAAAAATTCAAAAAATTCATCTGGTTAAGATTATGTGGGCGGGGGGCTCGCAATTTGTTATATATACATATATATCCTTCCCTGGGCCAAATCTGAATTCGGTTTGCTTGTTGGAATTTTTACTACATCAATAAAGGTATTGCCTCCTCGAAGTTAAAAATGGGGAAAATAATTTCTTCTGGTCAAGATTATCGTAGCCTGGAAATATATTACATTAGTCTAGTAAGGGGTCCTTTTGGAAAAATCAGGACTAATTGTGAACAAGTTTTGATTGTTATATTTCGCTACATAAATAAATGTATTGCTTTCTCCGGTAGTTAAAAATAAATAAAAAAATTGCTGGCCAAGATTACGATGAGTCTGGAAATTTTTTATGTCGGTATGGTAGGAGCTCCTATTACCTAACATTAGGCCAAGTCTGAACCCGGTTTGCTTGATAAAATTTCAGCTACATACTATATGTATATTAATAAATGTATTGCTTTGCCATAGTTAAAAATGAAAAAAAAAAAAAAAAAAAAAATGATCAGGATTATGGTGGCCCTTTGCGGTTGTAAGGGGTCCCATTGGCTACTTGTGGGCCATTTCTGAAGCCGATTAGCTTTTTAGCTTTATTTTCGCTACATCCATAAACGTGTTGCCTTCCTGTAGTGAAAAATTCTTCTCGTCAAGTTTATAGTGGCGCTGGTTATTTGTTATGTCGGCATAGTAAGGGGTCCTATTGGCCACCTCTGAGCCAAGTGTGAATCCGGTTTGCTTATAAAATTTTCACTACATCGATTATTGTCTTGTCTTATTTAAAAATGGAGAAAAAATTAAAATAATTCTTTAGGTCGAGATTATTTCGGTCATATTATATGGCCAATTCTGAACTTGATTTACTTGTTAAAATTTTCGCTACATCAATAAATGTGTTGCCTTCCCGTAGTTAAAAATGAATACGAAAAAAATTCAAAAAATTCATCTGGTTAAGATTATGTGGGCGGGGGGCTCGCAATTTGTTATATATACATATATATCCTTCCCTGGGCCACATATACATACATATATATCCTTCTCTTGTAAGGGATCCTATTGCCTAAATCCGAGCTCATTGCGAACCTGGGTTTCTTGTTAGAATTTCCGCTATATCAATAAATGTGTTGCCTTTTCGTAGTTAAAAATGGCAAAAAAAATTTAAAAATTCTTCTTGTAAATTTGTTATGTTGGTCTAGCAGGCGGTTCTACCTCTAAGAAAATCCTGAATTTGTTATATCGGTTTACTAAGGGGTCTTATTGGCTACCTCTGGACCAATTCTGAATCCGGTTTGCTATTTCACTGCACCAATAAATGTATCACCTTTCCGTAGTTAAAAATGAATATCCAGTTGTTATTTTTGTTGGTGTTGGCGGCTTAATAAAAAAAAAATATTTCAAAAAACCATTCAATTTCTAGTGCTCTCTGGAGTGTTATCATCCTTGACTGTTTTTTGACAGTGTTATAATTTATTTGGTCAAAGATATAGGCAGTTTTACCGATAATACAGTTTTATTTGTTAAGTGAAAATTAAAACCGATAAAGCTTAACATGATGGTACACTTCGGCCTAGTTTTATTTATAATGGTACAACTTTCCATTTAATTTGTATGTTAAATCTTACTAGAACTAGCTAGTGATATAGTTTGGCCAACGTAAATAATTGTATTTTAGACGTAATTCTTTAATGAAAAAATGAATTAATTAAGCTAAGGTTGATTCTCACCAACCGCCTCTTGAAATTATGGTTTCTCTTGGTAGTTTGAAGTTTATGAAATGTAATGACAATAACTTTCACATATTTAAGAATGGCAATTACACAAAAATTAATTGTGATATAAAATCTATTGATCTAGTTAATAGTCCAACAGTCTTCGTTCAAAATAGGTTCGGTGTTGGCGAATACGAAGCTGAGCATACATGTAAACTTAAATAAAGTTAGTGGTTATGAAACTGGCTAGGCATCATGAAATCCGGACGGTACCTAATGTTTGACGGTTGTCGTTCCCCGTCAATTACAAATCCGAGCGATAGGGAAACCGTATCATAAACAGCGCACTGTAATTTTATTGAGCAAATTTATCATTCTCAGTAGGTTGTTACTTGTCAAAATAATTTAATGACATTTCATCGACTGAATAATGAATATTGTTATGTCATAAACGCCACTTAGATTGATATATGCCCACATAATTTTAATTGTTTTGGCCGTCATTTCTACAGAAATCGTTTTATAAATTTGTCCAATATGTTTGTTGCTTAAGCCAAATTAAATACAAACGAAAAGTTTTTATTCCCTCCGAAAGAAAATTCGAATAAAATGTTTATTGAATTTTTTTAGGATTTTGAGAAACAGTTGAAAAATTATTTTTAATGAATTTTAATTAATTAACTCGAAAGAGAAATTCATGTCAAATTACTCATCCGCGAATTCTTGATATTAATAAATAATTTATAGTTTTCATCTACCGTCAACCCTAGACAAAATAACAAAATATGACAGCAAATTACCGGTTAAACGACATTCATGAACGGTCATGAACGGTCGCGGATTTCATGATGTCGCAATTGCTGTAGACGGCCACGGCGACGGTCTCGGCTTTTATGTCCGGCGTTGGGATGTCCTCTGTCCATCTCGTGTATCGATCGATCAGTGTTACACAGTAACGCTGTCGCTCCGAAATCGGTAATGGACCCACTATGTCCATATGTAGTTCCGCGAAACGGTTCGCGACTGGTGCGTAGTTCCCGATTGAACTTTTCGTGTGTCTTGCAACTTTGGCCTTCTGGTATGCTAGGCAGCATTGGGCCATCCATTTCACGTCTCTTTTTATCCCGTTCCATACGAATTGCTCTGTAATTGCTATTACGGATGCTTGTATCCCTGGATGTGCCAGGTTGTGTACAGTCTCAAACACTGTTTTCCTGTAGCTGGGAGGAATATAAACGACGCTGCGAGGCGTCGACCATTAAAGCGAGTTTCGCGGATGACGATAGGTGCCTCAACAACGTAGCTTCGCAAAGTAGCTTTTTTGCGAGTTCAAACGCCTGTCTGACCATTCCACTATCCGCGTCTCGTTCTTTTTGCTGCTCTTCAAACACTCATTTAGTATTGCTTGGTTTTGTGCCTCGTTGGGCATGACGGGTCTGTAGAAATTTAACATGCCTAAAAATCTTCACAATTGCTTAATCGTTTTAGGCAGATCAAAATTCGCTATGTCGCTTACGCGCTCTGGAAGGGGTCTGATCCCTTCCGCACAGACTGCGTGTCCTAGAAATTGTACTTCCGTTTTGGCGAAGTGGCATTTATTGGTATTAATAATTAATCCGGCGTCGCTTAATTTGGAAAAAATAATTTCTATATGTTCGAAATGTTCTGCAATGGTTTGTGATGCTACTAAAATGTCGTCGAGGTAGATAAAACAAAAATTTTGTCCTTGCAATACCGAATGCATAAATCTTTGGAAGGTACTGCCAGCGTTTCTCAATCCGAAAGACATGCGAGTGAATTCGTATAGTCCGAACGGCGTGGATATGGCTGTTTTGGGTATGTGATACGTCCGGGGCTGTTCCCCGTTATTAAATTGTTGCGTGAAGTCATGTATGAACAGAATGGAGTATCTGTCGGGTACCGTCACGTTATTCAAGCCGCGATAATTCCCGCATGGTCTCCACTCGCCGTTCTTCTTGGGAACCAAGTGCAACGGACTCGCCCACGGACTGTTTGAACACCGACAGATACCTTGCTCCACCATGTACTCGAGCTCCTTCTTGGCAATAGCCAGCTTTTCGGTACTCAGTTTACGAGTTTTCGCGAACACTGGAGGGCCGCGAGTCACTATATGGTGTGTCACTTGATGTTTTGTGGTTGGCAACATATGTACTTCGTTTTATACTTTTTATATTTATATTTTTCTAGGAGTTGAACAACGTGAGGATCGATGTTATCCGCGTTGATCACCCGGATGGTTGGTATTGCGACATGGGTTTAAGTTGCTATCGAGGAAATGGACGTTAACGGATCGGGTAATCGGCGGTGTTGGATATCGACTAAGAGTCCTGATTGCTTGAGGAAGTCGGCGCAGCCCTAAATCCATATGTGGACCCGTTGGCTGCGTATAACGTAAAATCCGGGTTGTGCTTTCTGTGATCGCCTGGGGTATGGGGTAATACCTATATATCCGCTCCCGTGTCTATTAAGTATGTGGTATTTGACATTCGGTCGTAAATTTTGAGGCGGAAATTATTTTGTGCTCCGTCGCATGCCGCTGCTTGCGCCGGAGAAATAAGTTTTTTAATTTTAAATCCGACCGACCAACGCGGACAGGTTGGCTTGCAGTTTCGTGCGGCCTCTTGAAACCTCACGTGGTAGAAATAGAGTTGTGGAACATCGTTATTGGTGTCGACGATTTGCTCTCCTGGTGAACGATTTGCTCTTGTTCTATTTCGTGATTGACTCCTTGACTGATTTCTCATCAATGTTCGGTCCATATTTTCCAACCGGCGCATGATTTAGTAAATCTACGTGGCCATGCTGGGTTCGTCTACTGTATGTCGTGGGGACGTGTTTGCTGGTGCTTGCACCGGCGTTATGGCATCACCTGCATCTGTGACATTGTCTCTAACACCCTATCGGCCAGTGCGGCCAGCTGGGTGGCAGACAATGCGTCTGCAGTGGTCGCCAGCACCTCTTATGCTCTGCTCGGTAAGCGTTTCAGCCAAAGCGTCTTAATAAATTCATCGCTTACGGTATGGCCACCGTTATTTTGCAGCTTGCGCAGTAGTTGAGACGGCGTCATATCACCAAGCTCTATTCCTTGTACCAGGCAATGTATTTGCGTGGCCTGGGATTCGCCCATTCTATTTAGCATGGCTGCCTTTAATTCGGTTTATGGGGCCGGCGAGCGTGGGCCCGTTATTATGTTGCTCACGTCGTTTAACGCCCTCTCGTTAAGGGCCCCCAGCACGTGGTTTAATTTGGTTGCCTCGCTAGATATCCGTTCTAATGCGAACTGAGATTCGATAACGTGGAACCACAACCGAGTGTTTTGCATCGTTAAAGGGCCAATTTAATGGATAACAGCGCTACGTGAGTGCCAGCTGGGCGAGCATTACCTGAAGATAGTTCGGTACTTGTTTTATCTGTATACTTCTGCATTGCCCTTTGTATCACTTTCCTTATTTGCTCGTCCACTGTATCGCCGTGATTTGTGGTCGATTGGCCTCCGATGGCATCAGCGTCCTCATCGTCATTGACCCATTCTACGTTGCTGCTGGTTCCGTGGGCCATATTGTGCGACAATTTTCCTCAACGGTTTTTATTTTTCACTTCCCTTATTTAATTCTTAATTCGTTTTGTCGTGCGCCAGGATTAATGGTAGTAAAATTTTACCCGCAAATACAATAAGAGAACAATATACAAAAAATTAGTGAACAAACAAAAAACGAAAACGACGAAAGTAATGAATAGTAACGAATAACAATGCGTTCACCTCAGCGGTCAATAATGCACCCTTTATTATGTTTTGTACTAACACGCGAGTGAAAAAAAAAATTCAGTCCGTGAATTCGGCTTATTTCGACTGTTGAAAAACCGCCCGTGTCGATTCGTGGAACAAATAATTCTATATTACAAAATTATTTCCTTTTACAAAATTTTTATTAGAGTATTTAGATTTGCTTGATTACGAATCGATTTGGTATAATAGTCTTTTTTTCAAAAAGGAAATTACAATTTAGAGACAATAATAGCACTTACCGAATGGTACTCTCCTGCGTGTCTTGGGTTGGTAACGGGTTTCTGGCTGTTATAAGGGCGAACTGCGGTTGCAGTGACCCGTACCGTTATTGATCGTCGGTTTTATTCCCAAATTATTAAATGGCGATGGTGATTCTTGGCTCGCTAGCGACTGTTTAGCGTGCCGACTGCGGTCGATCGGTGGCTGTAGGTTGGCTTCTTGGTGGCCCAACGTTACTGGATGAGTACATCAGCTAGTATGTTGGCCTGGTTGTTGTTGACGATTACACCGGCTTTTCTGTGGCCTTGGTGTTCCGTTGATTGATTCACTGTTTTTTGTGGCCTAATCTTTTTTCAAACAAAACAGACCGGCTTTTCAGAGGCCTGGTTATACTTGTAGAGTTGGGTCAGCTGTTCCTGAGGATTTGGCTGCTTATTTGTATATGATCTGCGTGTTCAGATCACGTCGGGGTCACCAGTTTATGGGGCGCTGTTAATATTTCCCACCATAAATAATCGTTTATATTTTTCTAATCTTCTATGGGCCTTTACATCCTCGCAGCCGACCAGGTGAAGGCACGGAATAGGAGAGAATAAATACAATGCTTCAATTAATTTCTTTAATTTTTAATATATATTAATCGTTATACCTATGATGATTGCATATTAATCGTTATAAATGTTATGCTTCAACGTTTATTGCCTCGTCGTATTCTATGTTGAAGAGGATAAACGGAAAACCGAGAATATTGATTTACACAATGTTCTGTGTATATTTTATTTATTTGTCTATTTACAAATTTTGTATAATTTTGTATGTTCTGTGTATATTCTGGCGGTTTGTTTCTTGGACGTTGAAATCTATCTCGAAGTCTACAAAATTTCAAATAATAAACTTAAAAATTCCAGAAAATATCGAAACTCTCGACATATCACTAATTCTATTGTATAACAGCACTATGATACAACTCCAACGTTAATTTCGAAAAGCTCAAATAATGTCAGAGTTACCCTCGATTTGATAAACAAAAAAAAAAATCCCCTAAAAAAGCAAGTGTTTTTAATATAACGAATTTTTGAAAGGTTGTAATTCGTTTTATACCTTAGAGGATAGGGCTACCGCCTCCAAACCCTCGTTTTGACGATTTATTAAAATTCCAACATTAATAAAAATTCGAATGTTTTCAAAACTAAAATTGAGAACTCCTCAAAGCCTCTAGCATTGGTCCTTTGTGCACAAGGATGGCAAGAAAGGATGCAGCATCCTTTTGTTAACTTACTGTAGTTAACAAAAGTGTAATGGGGCCCGCTGGCGTTTTACTTTGTGTGTCTCGAGAAATTTTTTTTTTTTTTGATTTTAATGTTTGAGAAATCGAGAGGCTCCTCCTAAATAATCGCGATATTTTCCAAAAAAAGAATAATCAAAAATATCTCAGTGCTTAACAATTCAAAAGCAAAAACTTTTTCTCGAAAATTAACTGGAAAACTAGGAAATATCTAGACACAACTTTTGAATAATTTCGAACAATCTACAAAACCTCTTGTAATATCTAAAACACATAACTATCAGGGACTTGAGTGCACACTAAGGAAATGCGAGAAAAGTCATTTGACTTTGGGACGTTTGACTTTTGTTGAAGAAATTTCGTCGGCGAAACTTTGTATAACAATGCTTGTTATTTAAATAGACGGGGGATCGGCTTGTAATTGTACAACCAGCCTTTTGAGAGAATTGTACAATCAATTGCATTCGTTGCCGATAATCAGGCCTGTTATTTTTATTACCACATCATTCAAGTTGTAAATTTTTTTTTAATTTTTTATTGTTTTTCTCAGGCAGACGACATAATGAAAAAATAAGGCACTATGTTGTTACGTATCTATCGTTTGCTCTTTCGCTAAACTATTACGAAACTGGAGACTGTATTCTGTTTTTCTTATTTGTGCCGTTTAAATTATTAATTAAAAACTGAATTATTTAGAATTTATAAACTGGTGTTGTGCGCAGAATATTCCACAAATTGCGATTATAAAAAAAATCGCAGTACAACGTATTTTGCTATTTGCAACCGGTTAATTTCGGTCATATTGAACTTTTTTTTTTGATATTAAAGCCTATTGGTGGATTATTCGATAATCCAACACCACCACAATATAATCATTACGTGAATTTTTACGTGAAATTTTTATTTAGCCGAAATAATACGATGTTTTCGTATACCCAATCGCCCAAGATAAGCTGATTGAATCAACTATAATAGTATAATACAAAAATCATATTTTAAACTACATCTAATCTCAATAACTAAGAAAATTCAATTAATTCAAATTTTCCAATCTTGTTTTAAATTTTACATAATTCCCTTTTGTCAGCTAGATCACACCGTACCGTTCGCCTATTTATGCAGAGGTGAGCATGTTATAAAATCACTTTCGATTCGTTTTCGATGAAGTTTTGTCTCTTGTATCAAGAATAAATTTGTACTACATTTCGTTTTTTGAATTAACGATTTTCATATTGCGATCTCACCTTACTCGAATAAAAGAACATTCTGTTTCACTTTTATTCTTCATTCTTCAACAACCAAATTTTTGTTTGCGATATTTTATCGATGTGAAAAAACGGAAGAGTATACAACAGGTTTAGATCCCTTTAGAAAGAAGCGTAAAAAGTGAACTAGAGTACAACGTAAAAAGAAGTGATGTTATAAAGCGTCACGCCAAATTTATTTTTATTTTTTTTTATTCTGTCCACGGCCAATTTTTAACAAACACCAACCTTAATTTCAATTATTCTTTAGGTATTACAACTTATGATAGTATTTTATAAAAATTTCTGTTCACAAATTGATTGGATTTACATCATTCTTGGGCATCATCGTCATCAACATGCATATAAAAGGCGAAACAACGCTCGCACACAAACTCAATTTATTTCATTCTATTTATTGTACAGACCATTTTCCTACAACATTTTGACATCTAAATTCTTCGAAGCCATAGGCCAAACTAATCAGCATTTTTGCTGAAGATGCGCTAATCTCAGAAGTGACCGCGTGAAACTGAAAAAAACTTCGCGTGAAAAGAATTGTTTCAATGCATTGATGAATCGAAATAAATATTAACTAAACAAGTTTCAATGACAAAATAATTTTTTTTAGCAATAAAATGATTAAAATACATTAAGGTTTGTGTTTGCAGTAATAACATAAGTACAAATGTGAAGTGCGCCATTTAACGTTAAATGAAACAAAGCCGTGTCTACCCAAATTGATAAAAACAGATAGAATAACTTTTTAAATATTTGCACCGATTACCCACACCTGCTTGAATTTTTATTTTTTTTCTTGATAAACAGTCGTATCCGATTTTTTTGTTACGCTGAATCCTATCACGTCAGGTTTTTTGAGATATTCTAACCTATAAGTGTCAAAAAGCGTGTTTTTGGCACTTTTCCCCTTGAAATAACTCAAGGCGTACCAACATTTACGACTACAAAAACATTACAAATCTAGGAATCTGCAGATCATTTAGTTATAAAATGAGAAGGCATACCAGTTATGCGTGCTTGCGAAATTCTTAGATTATGCGTAATGAGATGCATAATGACTCATAATGAAATGAGACTGAGAACTTGTTAATACAAAAAAAAATCTTTTAATTTGTTTTATACCTTACTATATGGTTTTCCGTAGATTTTGGAACGCTAAATTCAATCTCATTGTCATATTTGCCCTATCTCTTTTTAGTCTTGAGTTATTTCAAGTAGAAAAGTGCCAAAAATACGCTTTTTGACGCTTTTAGGTTAAGATATCTGTAAAACCTGACGTTATAGGGTAATTCTGTGGCCAGAGTCGGAGCAAAAAATTACTTCAGGTACGACTGTTCAATAAAATAAAAAAATGTTTAAAATTAATTAGGAATTAGAAGTTCCAGTACACAATTAATAAGCTATCATTTATTGAAATAATATCATTTCAATGATCGTCTGATCTCACATTTACTCATATTAAAATCACATGGCTTACTCAATTCATTTTATGATGTAAGTATCATATTTAAAGGCCAGTTGTCTCCATAATTAGTGCTATGAAATTCAGTTTTCAAGATTCATTCAGGTTCTCCCACCGTTGTCTTACGACCATCAAATTGGTGTGTTTTCCACACATAAAAAATGAGAATTTTTTTTGTACCGTTTCGATTCTACTAACATTATGACTAGCATATTGGGGATACCACACACATGACGCATATTCAAGTACCGAACGGACAATAGATTGCATGCCGATTCGATGAAAAGGTTTGTGTAAACATGACTCCAGTATCTCTTACTTCAGTTATTCGTGGCAAGATAACATTATTAAAGCAATATTCTTGTATTACATATGACGATGAGCGCGAAAATGACGTAATTTTAAATTTTTTGGTATTCAAAAATAACAGATTATTTTCTCACCAATGGCTAATTGCATCAATGTCCTTCTGTATAAATTAATTGCATCATGCGCTTTATGTATGGGAAAATAATTTTAGGTCATCAGCATAAATTAGATAATGAGCGGATTTGATACAATTGGTGATATCGTTTAAGAATATAAGTTTTCTCCTAGTGCAAGAGATGCGAACCCCTTGGATTGTAAATTAATATTATTATTTTTTTGAGAATACAGTTTTATTAAAATTTCAATTTACTTAACGTTTTATAAATTTTTTATTTTTTTGAAAATATTTCTTTATATACAATGTTTCGTGTAAAAATGGCGTCAGATCCAGCAATAAGGTTGCCTTGGTTCGGTCCATTTAATATTTTGACACTTGCAGAACTTCGCACTCTAGACAAAGCCACATATAATTGGCCATGGGCAAATACAGGCTCTGGTAGAAATAAACCTACCTTTTCCAGAGTTTGCCCTTGTGACTTATTAATTGTCATGGCAAATGCTAATTTGATTGGGAATTGTCTTCTCCGTAAAATAAATGGTAAATCAGGATTTACTGGTGCCAAATCTATCTTTGGAATAAATACCGTATCCTTTTTTGCACTCCATTACAAAGGCCGCGTTTAGTATTTGAATTTCTTAATAATATAACAATGCTCCCTGTATTTAACTTAAGCTTGTGAAGCGGCATTCCTGAAGGTGTAAGTTCATTAAGAAATTCAGTTGGATAGTTCTGCTTATCCTCATCGTTTGCATCGTCAATAGAGTCGAAACTCAAATAGGTATTAATTTCTCCTGAAAAACGTAACAAAACTTCTTCGTTTATCTTATCTAAATCTGTATTCTCTGGACATAAGATTGTCATTTTGAAATACTTATCAACTTCGTTAGGAGATAATGTTTCCCCAAAGATTTTGGTTATTATCGAATCTTTACAAATGAGATCCGCTGGAATTTCAATAACATCATCAGGAAGTCCATATTCGTTAGTTAAAGTTCCATCGCCTAGTTTGATTAACCAATCACTATATTCTGAGTCAATGGATCTTACATTGTTTTGAAGCCTAAGAATTTTAAATTTTTCCCACAAATTAGTAAATTTTATACTGGCTTCGACAATTGCTGATTGATTGCCACGCACAACTACGGGAAGTGTCTGCCTAAAATCTCCTCCAAGTAACATTGTTTTATCCCCAAAAGAGTTGTTATTTCTCATAATTTCCTTTAATAGTTTGTCAACTGTTTTTAAAGCAACACCAGGAGCCATAGTTGAATCATCCCACATTATTAATTTAGCTTTGCGTATTGCTTCCGCGTCAATAGATGCCAATCGCATAGAGGATGTAGAAGTATCCAAAATTGGTACAGGCAGTTTAAATTGGGAGTGGTAAGTTCTACCTCCATCAAGAAGGTTAGCTGCTATTCCTGTTGAAGCAACAGGTAAAACAATATTTGACTCTCCGTGAATTGTACATAACAATGCTTTATATAAGTATGTTTTTCCTGCACCTCCTGGTCCATCAATAAAAAAAAACACCTGTGGGAATGGCACTCATTGTTAGCAGCGTTCATTACAGTTTCAAAAGCTGTCTGTTGTTCTCGATTAAACGAAGATTGCTTATCTAGACCTAGACGGAAGTCCAAAATCGGAACAACTTTTACCGTGAAGCTTAAGTGTATCCTGAATATCTTTTAGAGCAAACGTCTCACATTGAAAACAGTGATCATAATGTCTTACATGACGATGAATGTAATCTTCACATATTTCTTTTTTAAATTTGTTAAAAAGATCAGCAGCATTAGAAGGAGATGCAAAAACACAAATCTATCCAAACAGATCTCGTAATTGGCGTGGCATACCTACAATTACAACGGCTGAGATTGAATTATCCCAAGTTGCGTCATCAATCATCATTAAATAAACCACGTTGTTGAGCCGCTTCTTTAAATTTTGTGCTTGTATGACCTCTGAATGTTTTCAATTCTTCGAAGGATGAAACCTCTGACACATGAAGTAGTAATAATCGTAAACAAAATTTTTCTATATCAGTCAAGCTTACAGAAAAAATGCGTCCGATTGTGGTGTTGGGATCTCTTTGTCGAGGTTTCCATGTACCTATGCTTTTATCGAACACATAATGGTTTGGTATATCATGATATAGAAAAGCCTTCGCATTTACATCCATTCCATTTAATTTAAACAAAGCTGTTAGCATTGTCTCTTTATAGGTAGATGGATTGGAAGTCTTACAATACTGTGCGATTGCTCGTGCATGTTTAAACTGAATAGGTATCAGGCTCCTTCAGGAGCACTAACATACCTAGAGTCCATGTACATATGTTTTAATTTCATCATGGTTGAGCGTACTGAATTGAGCAATTGTTATATTAGCACAGTCATGCCATGCCCTTTGTAAACATATTTGAATAAGTATTTGACGCTTTGAATGGATGCACATTAATATGACAATTAAACTTTAAACTTAAATATGGATTGTATGGTACAATCCATTCATTGTCTACAATCTAACCATTAAGTAAAATGCTACCATTATTTCTTCTCCTGTATTTTGGATATCCATCACTGTTTGCTAATGTTTCGTTTTGAAATGTTTTCAGAAAATCTTTGCTATATTTTCCATCGATAATACATGGCGCGCAAAGACTTTTGCTTTGTGCTTTGTTACAATAGCACGAAGTCTATACGGTAAATATTAATATTTGGTATCTCGGCAGATATAATTTTGTCTATTGCCGCTGGATCTTTTGGTTTGTCTTCGTTTTTGACAATCAAAAAAACATGGGCATGTGGAAGTCCTCGTTTTTGGAATTCAATTACGTATATCTTCGCTGTTAGAATACCAAAAATGTGTTTGTTGGAAATACCATCCAGTAATTCCTGAAGTTTTAATTTGAATACACGGGTCACCAAATCGGGCTCAAAAAGTCTGGAATTCAGGGGATTGTCCATCTAATAAATTATCTGTAATTTCAACCCATTTGGGATCACATGTCATTGTAATAAAAAAATCTGGTTTACCGTATTTTCTTACGATTGCCATGTCATCTTCATAATTTTGAGCCATATTTCTGGGACTACCTTGAAAGGATGATGGTAGTATAATTGCTATTCCAGGGACTAAGCTTGGTTGACAGCATCACTTTGTAGGAAATCCATTAGCCCACTGTACTTTTCAGCTCTAAGCTTGCTTTGGTTTTGCCGAATGTAATTAAGTCGGTTTGATTCAGTTTTTAAATATGCATCAACAAAATATTGTTGTGTAAGTTTTCCACTAAACAAAAAAGCGTTGAAATCATTACGAACAGATAGTCGATATCCGTAATATTGCATTTGTGTAATTCGAATTCTTGGGTTTTGAGCTTGGCGAATTCTCATATTTAAAAGTGTTGGAGGCCTAAATAGAGGCAGGTCTAATCCCCAACTTTGGTTTCCAAATGGAAAAAATAAAGGGTATACCATGGGATCTAAATTAGAGTCTAGCACGCTTATTCGTTCAGTTTTCTGGAATTTAAATTAGTTGAATTTACTCAACAATGAATTAAAAGATCACGTTCTAACGGAGGTTCTCCATCAGCATTCTGGAATACAAAAGCAACATCGTTGGATCTAGAAGTATTGTATCGCCGTTGATCAGACCTCCGATCTTGAACTATTGCCATACTAATTGTAAGCGCCGCTACATTATTTGCCTCAGCATCACGGAAAGATTCTTGCTCTATTTCATACATCATTTTAAAAGCCAGACCAGATTTGTTGATTGTTGCCCTATGATAAATTTGACCATTTATTCGAAGACAATACGGGCCATAACCTGGGGGTGGTGCCATATTAGCACCCTATTGATGCAAATGCCAATGAACTATTAATAGATCGAATATTGTCAAAGAAATTTTTTGAATATTCATGTTGGTTAATGATCAGTTGTTTTAATATACTCATAGGTGCTAATGGAATTGGGTCTAAAACAACCTTTCCTTTTTGACAACAATGAGTAAAAAGCTTGTGTTGCGGTAGCTCACGTGGAAACTGGTTCGCGTTGCATGAACCACAACGTAGATTCATTTCCCCACATTTAAATTCTATTACGGTTGATTCATCAAATCCATCCATCGGCTCGAGTCTGTTCGTTCCGTTTTACCATTTAACCTAATATTTTGTCGTCGTATTCTTTGGTGCTCTATTTTTCTTCGTTTTGAAGCAATACGTTCTTCTTCTGTCAATCTGGGTCGTCCAGCCATTCTAAACATATTATTAACGGATATCCTAACATTTTGCCGTCGTATTCTTTGCTGCTCTATTTTTCTTTGCTTTGAACCAGCATTCTCTTCTTCTGTCATTCTTCGTCGAGGCATTTTAAAAATAATAATTTATTTAATAAAAAAGAAAAATTATTCCAAAAGCAACTGAACAAAATAAGCAACGAAAAACGAAAAAGATAATGGATAGGTGAGATTATTACAGAGCACTTCATCTATTCATAAAAATTACAGGTGCTAACTTACCAGCGAATAAATTTCCAAATAAAACGAAAAAGAGAATATTCAATTACATAAAATAACAACACACTAAACAAAGTCAATAACGCTTCATATATAGTCGGCAACTGAAAAAAAAAAAAAAAAAAAAAAAATAACAAAAGGAAAACTCAAAATCACCGAAAAAAAACAAAAAGAAAACGAAAAACATAATATTCGACCAACACAGTAAACAAGGAAAGCAATGCATACTATGTTAAAAAAAATTTAGATGTTTCATTATCGGCTTCACAATTTTCGGCTTCATTAGCAAATTATATTATCGATATAAGTATTCCCAATAATCAATAAAAATTTCCTTTTTGCTAAGGTAAATCTCATATTTTACAATGATCAAATATGCATTTTTCTATTAATGGTAATTGTTACTATTTGTTATATGAAATTTTACGATTTTTATGATAACCGATTGTATTCACAACAATTAACGTTTTCATAATGTTGTATGTAGTAAGCGCTCAATGTGTCCTATTTTTTTTTTCTCCGTGTAACCGGATTATTATGAGCAATGCCAAAAGATTTTAATTTTTCCAATACAATAACGTGGTTGATCGAGTTAAACGCCCTGCTACAGTCAGTTTAATGACGTCAAGTTGAGCCTTGATCTCAATCGATCGAATAGTTTAGAGAAAGCTGACAGTAAAGAAATGTCCTTATAATTAGAGACGTCGTTCCTATTACCAGGTTTGAAGATAGGAACGATATGAGAGGATTTCCAGACAGTTGGAAAAATACCTTTATAATACCTAATAATATTGACAAAGTAAAAGCCAATAAATTTTTTCAGGAAGGTTGTACAAACACCATCTGGACCACAGCCATGTGAACAAATTTCCAAAACGATTTGGAATTCAATTTCAAATCGTCTTGAACCTTATTGATATAGTTCTTATAAGCTATTTTGTGCCTGGAATCAAATTCCTTAGTCGAAAATGAAAAGGCCAATTTAACAGAATCATTGTTGGATCTTTTCGATTTCCGATATAACTTCTTCTTCCGATTATCCAAATTAATCAAACGTTTATTAAACCACGGAGAATTATTACGATTATTCTTCATAACAGAAATTGGAACGGGTCTTTCGATACCATTAAACAAAATGTTATAAAATTGTTTGACATCATAATCTCGTGCATTCTAGATAATTGATGAGAAAAATGAAATCAGGCTATTAAAATCTGCATGTTTAAAATCATAAAATCTACACAAAATTATTTTTAATCGAACTAGACAATAAGAGTTCCGATTAGTTCATGTTACGTTGCATGGTATGGCATAGTTTACCTCCACATCATATACCCATTTGACCTTAGGTAAATTGAAGTCTCCCAAAATCAGCACGCTGTGCTGACAAAACAAACGCACTGTGTATAACTAGTATACATCTTAAGTCACGAATTTGGTGGAATATATACACCAATGACATATATTAATTTCTTACATAAGTTCAGCTTCACACATAATAGTTCTATAGTTGGGTCTCAATCAACTATAACACTACGGATAAAAGAGTGGCCAGCAATGAGTATCCCACCACTCTTAGATTTAGAACTATTTGACTTCGAGCGATCCCGTCTGTAGACAAAGTCGTCCACAGGACTTTAACCAATACATAAACCGGATACTTAGATGCACAAACAAAACAATAAGCTTCAGTAGCTTCAGTAATTCGTCTCTTTCATTTCGTTTGTATCATTCACTCCTTTCTGATCAGAGACGTTAGTTTTACATGACTGCTCGTTTCAAGATAAGCACCGCTTATTTATTCAGTTTTCCCAGTAAAAATCCTCATTTCTTCTAAAAAAATCGGTCATAACTTATCCCAAGTAGCATTTCGCATATATTATGATTACAAATTATTCTTGTACAATTTACAGAACATTTACATTAGTGAACAATTGTAGATGTATCTATTCTTGTACAAAATCTGGTATCAGAATTTGCACAGTAAAGTTACGCTGTAAATGTTAACTTATAGTTACGAATGTAGTGTTACTCTTTATGTACTGGGTCATTGTATCGTTACAGTTACAAAATATTTACATTTTGTAGAATCGATGAGAGCTTATAGCTACCGTGTAGATGTTCTGAACATTTACTTGTAAATGTATTTATACCGTCATAAAATGATTACACTTTGTAACTTTGAAGAGTGAGTTATCCAAGAATATAGTAAATACACCTTTAAGGACGGATGAAAGCTTTCGCAATAGACTGGATGAATGCCACCATAAGGAAGATTCCCCACTAGAAAAGCTACCCATAAATATTGTTGATGATTTTCTTGTTGCAGACTCGTTGCATTTGTTTGATCTAGGACTAACGCGGAAATGTTTGTTAGGATGGATAAATGACAGTTTTAACTTTAAAACAAATGGTCTTTTGTGTGAAATTTCTAAGTGTTTGGAAAGAGTAATATATTTTTGCCTAAAGAAATACATCGTGCAATGAGGTCGCTGCAATACATTAAATTTTGGAAAGGATTGGAATATCGTACATTTTTACTTTATGCTGGTCCAGTAATATTACAGGAATTTCTACCACTCAATGTATATGAACATTTTATTAAGTTATCTTGTGCGGTAACTATATGCTCCAGCAAGGATTACTTAAAATATTAATGTGGCCGAGTTATTATTCCAGGATTACATTAAAAGTTTCATTGAAATATATGGCATTGACTGTGTCAGCTCAAATGTCCATGTCATGTAATCGCTGATGTAAAAAAATTTGGACATCTGCCAATGTTCAGTGTATACCCATTTGAGAATATGTTATACCAGATAAAGAATTTAATTCGTCAAGGAAACAAACCACTGGAGCAGGTTGCTAAACGCCTAATTGAAATAGCCAAAATGGGAAATTGTGACAAAATGAGATATCCAGCTGCATCTAAATTTCCTTTTGTTAAATGCCAAACGGGAGCTAAATTTCCTTTTGTTAAATACCAATGTGCATTGGAATTTACAAACAAATTTACGTTTTGGAAGGAGTAATGTTCTCTAACGATTTAAAAAATAAATGGTTTTTAACTAAAGAGAATGAAATAGTTGAATTGATAAATGCCACCTACTTAAACGATGTAACATTTATTTATGGTACAAGTATTGTGAACAAATATGATTGTTTTGACAAACCATTAAAATCGTCATTTTTAAACATGTTTAAATCATATCATATGATTCAATAAGAAATCCTCCAAAATAATACCATCTGAAAAATATAAAATGCAAATTGATTTCAATTGAACACCTGAACGAGATAAAGATTCTGAATTTATTGCATACTTTGGATTTGTTTTTGGAATAAGGAGATTTTTTAATGTTTATAACAGTTTTTATTTAATTTTAAAGAGATAAACTAAAAACAATGATTTATAATTAATAAATAATAATAATAATAATTCATTCCATTGTATTTAATTTAAGTATGTACATATAGTATGTACAATAAATAAATAATAATTTTTGTAATCACTTCTCTTTAGGCCCATTATCAACAGTCTCGTTCTCTGAAATGTTGTCAATTGAATTTTCTTTTTCCTTATTGTGAAGTGATTCATTTGGCATTTTTTCTTCTCGTTGATTCTGAACTGGTACATCATCAGTCCATGAAAAACAATTTAAAAGTTTATGCGAGAAAAGTTCATACATTAAAAGCAATTTTCGACCAATCACCATTTCCACAGTTCCCGCCAATATTAATCAATTTTTGAATCTGTAAATTAATTTGCATAGTCAATTTCTTAATTCTTAAAAACTATATAATTTTCGATTTTCTTACCATATTATATCTAAAATCCACATCTAGCAACTTTTCTTCCAATTCTTCCACGTCCTTCACTATCTTCTCATTGGCAAATTGATTTTAAAATTCAAGTTTTTTTTTGTAATATGATTTCGATTATTGGTAGCTTCAATATTTAACTGCTTTACAATTTTAATAGTCTCGTCGCATTTGGTGTTTACTTTTGAAAACGGTACCAAAAAATATTCTTGCATATTAGCCTCTGCAAAAAACACGGATTGAAAATTTATGAAACACTGTAACATAATAATTTACCCTTCACAGTCGCAGTGCCTGAATTTCTGCTTTTGTTTCTTCATCCTGTACAGCTGTAATTATTTGATTCATAAAAGGTCCATTTTCAGTGTCTTCAGTCTCCATCAAAGCTGTCGAGGCTGGTATAAAATTAGTGAGTGATACCGATTCAACTATTTACTGTTTTGATGGTGAAGGTGCAGAGTTTTGGAACATTTCGTCTGGGTTGCTGCAATCGGTGCCAGATTATATTTGCAGGTTCTAAATCGAGCGCTTGATGGTTCAGGTAATCTGTACAAATTTTCTTCTTCGTCTGTTACCATTTTTTCAATTTCTTCTTCGTATTTCATTGCTTCTCTAAATGTTATTATACCTGATTATTTCACACTACACGTTTCGGTTTTTCAAGTACGTTGTGACTCACTGTAAGGATTGCTACGAAGTTTTTTTAATGCTCGACCAGTTAAAATATTTAAATAAAATTGAAAATACAAAACTGTACAACTGTAAAAACTTTAGAAAACATTAAAAATTTAACTTACTAAGTGGTGGCCAGTAAAAATGTAATGTATGAAAATGTAATTGTACATTTACTGCTACGTAGCGTAAACATAGTGTTTACATTTTGTATACAAGTAAATATTTCTAATAGAAAATTGTAAATGTAAGCAACTTGTAAATATCCGTATTCAATTTACTCTCAAAATGAATACATAAAGATAACATGTATATCCAAGTTTACATATCGAAAATTCAGACATATTATCTTCGAAATTAATGGTCGGCCATATTGATCACAAATTGCAAGTAAAAAGAAAACCTTTTTTTCAAAATTTTATGTATTTTTATGATTTCTGATACACACTATATAATATAATTTTATGTAACGGTAGTATTAAAACATTTTTTAAATAAATACTATTTCATTAATCTTTATTTTGAAGAAAAAAATGTGTCTGTAATTGTAAATATCATTATTTTTAAGGCGCATCCCTATTTCCCTATTATTTCAGAACTTTACCCGACAAAATAATATCCGTTTGTAAATTTCAACATCCTAATATGCGAAAAATTTCTAAGTTTAATACATATTTTTAATGTTATAAAATAATAATATTTTAAATAAAGTTATGCATTATAAAATTATTATTACTATACTGTAAAGGAATTTTATAATTACGTATACAAATGTATTTATACCGGATTTGTTTACAAAACTAGGCTAACAAGTTAGTTCTGTTTAAAATAAATTTATGAAATTGTAACTTAATCGTAACAGATTTGTAACCGTAACAGAAGTATACTGATTTCAAACCGTAAACGTGCAGAATTGTTTGTAACTTATTCGTAATAGATCCGTAATCGTAACATACGTTTACTGACTTATTTGTAAATACGCATCTTGTTTACGTTAAATCACATCCGTATAGGTTCAGCATACCCGACAATTGATTCCCCAAAATTTATACTAAACAGTTACAACACGTTTAACATGTATTTACCAGTGTAACTTTACAATAACAAAGTAAATTAACAGTAAACGTTTTGTAAATCAAAATTGTTACTTGGGATTTAAATCAAACTTTTGATGAAATTTACTATTATATTTGAAAAGAGCGGAAAATTTCACATAAAAAATGATTTTGGAAAAAATGTTCAATAAAATTCACGAGGTCGATTAAATGGGCGAAATTTGGGGTTACTATTTTTTTACTTTTTAAAATTGTTCGTCCTACTTTCTGTACCTCAAATATTAATTGTTTTACTGCCGGTTTATTTAATTTCTCATTCTAAAACACCTCCTTTAATTTAAACTTACATAATCTGTTCTCACTAATACCGTAGTCACTTAATTCATACCTGTATGTTTATTTATTTATTTTACCTTTAATCTAATTTTCTTAAGATTACACTAAACGGTATTTATCATCACCGTATAATTTTGTAAATTGTCAAGTTACAAAAAAAAAAAAAAAAAAAGAGATTTATAATTTATGTACATACATAACTTTATAACCAATATTAAGTTTTTAAACAAATTTCCACACATTTTTATTAGGTTTTCCTTATTTAGCGGAAATTCCAAGATTTAACTTAATAATAATATATGCGATCATAAATTATTTATAGAATTTTTTATTTTTATTTATTTTTTGATATGAATATACTAAAACCCTACCTACATTTATAAGACGACGAAAACAGTTCCATATAAATGTCTTCGTATACATACATCAAGCCAAAGACGTACACATATTATATAAAATATGTACATAGGAATGTATATATATATGTAAGAGGATATCATTAATCTACGAATTTACTTGATTTACACAATTTGATTACGTTTTTCTCACGAACGCAAAGAAGTCGTATCATCAGCTAAATATTATATAGAACAAAACTCTAATTGCATAGAATTTTGCTACTACATATGTACATAGATAATCTGCAGAAATAAAATTTCAAATTTGTTTTGTTTACACTAAATATGTAAATTATGTCTGTTTTGATTTTTTTTTTTTTTTATTAGTCGCAGGGATTGCAAACTTAATAAAATTTCATAATAAATAAAACCTAATTATAATCTTGTGAGAACAAATTGTGTGTCGACAATATTGTCGAAATAAAACAAAAAACATTTAAGAATAAGACAACATAAATAAAAAATAATTTCGTCGAATACGATATCGCGCCGTTTTTTTTTTTTTTTATTAACAATTTAAATTGGCTTTAAGTGATAATAATTTGACCTCGAATAAAAGAAAATAAATAATAAAATGTTTCTCTACTTTTGGAAAATATTTTTATTGGTTTCAAGATTACTGCACTAATATTGATGGTGTTGTGTGCGGGTGAAAAATCTTTAAATCGGTTATAATTCAGCTGACATGCAACTATATCGTGTCCTTGACAAATCGACCTATATACATACATTAATATATAAACCCATATACAATATACAATTACTCCATAATTCATTGAATATTCGTTTTGTAAAGAAACCAATTTAATAAAGCATAAAATTTATAAAAAAAAACCTAGAGAATAAAACATATGTTTATCCAATGTAGTGTATTATATAATGACAACAACAAAAAGCAGTCATCGAAAAAATGCATTTTTGCAAGCACACGTAATTATTTTAATCGTAATTGTTATTTTTTATTTTTATTTGTAAAATTATTACTTTTATATTTATTGTTAAAATAGTAATAATAGAATATAATAAAAAGTCATCACTCCGCTATTATCTGTTTACAATTACAATATTCTGGCATGCATATACCTATATCGAGTTCACATCACGATTTACTATAGAGGGTATTTAAAACAAAAATTGGGTCGACGAAGACAGAAGTTTGTTATGTGTTGAAAACATAATATTGCTTTGATTTTATGTTCATCATAAAATATTGTTTGATTACCTGTAATAAACACGTGGTTCCTAATTATCCATAAAACATGATACGAGGAGGAGATACAGCATGAGCTGAGATGTCAAAATATACACTTTTATGGTATTAGAATAAAATGCAAGTCATAAAGTAAAGTTTAACTAGACATCCAAAATTAAATACAGTATTATGTTTGGTCACGCTATATTATACATATAGCTGCCTCTCTATGTCTTGTTGGTTAAACACAGACACATAAGTGAGATTGGATAAATATCTTTCGGCTCGTTGAATTTAATATTCGCATGAAATGTGTTGCGTTTAAAAATTAACTTTTTGTGTTCTTTAATTTGCACACATCGATAACTTTTAGGTTATCTGTTGTGTGATTAATAAATTGTGGCTATAAAACTCCCTTACCTACATAAATATATATTATATGACTTTGACAAACAATAAATATTTTGATAACTATTGTTTCAAATTTTTTCAAGTAAACATTTAATAGTCTCCATTAAAATATGGAATTTTGAAAATGTAAAGGTACAACTTATGTATTTGACATTTTTTAATTTATAAACTATAAATATTGTCGTCAGACTTTAGAAATTCGAATTCGTAAAAATAATGGTGTAGGGTGGTGTTCGAGCTTCCAGGCGATATTATTTGTGGACTGTATTAATTTTTTTTTTTTTTTTTTCTAGGAATGATTAACACACATTTAATATATAATCATGTTTTTTCTTTTCTTTATTTTTTCAAAACAAATTTTTATTTCATATTAAGAACCTTTGTTTTATCGACTACTTAGTGTGAAGCACATATTAAAAAGAATTCTCGTAATTTCGATAGATGGCAGGACTCAACCGCTAACTTTTATTATATTTGACATTACAGCGGTTGACATTCCGCCGCGCGTTGAAACATTATTTTTCAACATTAGACAATTGCTGATACGGCCAGATTCTTCCTTGGAAGAATCGAGTGGTAGTGGACATAGTTTTGTAATGGCTCGTCGTATTATACCAGATTTGATTTTGACGGATGCAACTCTTGTTCGGTCATCGCCAAGATGCGCATGGTAAACGTTCGTCACATACGAATACTAGTTGTCCAATACGAATATCTAGTTTAGATGAAATCCATTTTGAACGCTGTTGTAACGTGTTCAGATATTCCTTCGACCATCTCTTCCAAAAAGACTGAACCATGGACTGAATCTTGCTCCATTTTGGCAGTCTACCGATCGTGGTATTGGTTATATCAGGTTTATTTAGAAAGACGTAGTTCGTCCCAGTAGAAAATGACTGGGAGTAAGCGGTGTAAGGTCGTTAGGGTCGTCGGAGAGTTGAGTTAACGGTCGTGAATTGAGACAACCTTCAATTTCGATTATAAGCGTTGTTAGTTCTTCGAAGTTTAACAATTGTTCAGCTACTACCCGTTTCATATGGAATTTTATGGATTTAACTCCAGCTTCCCAAAAACCGCCGTGATGAGGTGAGCCGGGAGGTATGCATTTCCAGACAATTCCTTCGGTAGAGCAGGACCTTATAATCTCGTTGGCATTAGCATTGATGAAGGTGTTGAACTCTTGGAGTATGTTGTTTGCTCCCACAAAATTGGTGCCGTTATCACTATACATGGTAGCCGGCTTTTCCCGTCTGGCTATGAATCTCCTTAAGACGGCCAAAAAGCATTTGCTGGTAAGGTCACTAACCACCTCCAGATGAAGCGCCTTTGTGCAAAAGCAAACAAAAACTGCAATATACGATTTATATTGCGCCGAGCTACGAGGGTTTTGGTTGCGCGTCATAAATGGTCCGCAGTAATCGACGCCGACGATGTTAAATGCACGATTAGGTGTTACACGGTCTACTGGTAAATCGGCCATGATTTGAGTTTGGATTTTAATTTAAAACATCTGACGCATTGATTAACCATCCCCTTTGCTTGGGTTTTACCATGTATTGGCCAGAATGTATCACGTACTTTCGACGCAAGAGTTCGGGCCCACAGTGAAAATACTTTTCGTGATGGTGGCGCATTATAATCGTAGAGACGTTAAGTTGCTGTGCCGGAGTCTTCCTCCAACACGAATGATTCCGGATGGATCAAGAAATGGTGCCAATTGCTTAAGCGAGCTTTTCGGTCTTACTTCGCCATTTTTTTGCAAACTCTTAAGTTCGTCTGAGAACGATTGAAGCTGCACCATTTTTATTACACAGTTTCGTCCGCGCAACATTTCCTGAGCTGACAGCTTTGATTGAAATATTCGGTGGTCATGCGACTTTCGAGCATTGTCTATAAATCGAAGACAATATGAAGTGACTCTCAGTAACGTGACAAATGAGGAATAGCGTTGATGTAAACTATGTATAATCGTCAACCGGAGTCGCGTGAGTATGCAATGACACTCGGCCAATGGGCCTTAATTCGGGCAATTCAATAGACAATATGTCGATATCCGTGTTGAGAGCTTCACAATAATGTTCATATAAAAAGGCTGGTCCAGTCCACCAACTTTCCAAGGTGTTGAATGCGCTGATTTCGTTGGGCATAATTCATCTCGATATTATGTACGCTGGATTTAGTTTTCAATCAATATGCCTCCATACGATTGACGACATTAGCTCTTGTATTTCACTCACCCGACTGGCGATAAACGTTTTCAATAAGTTAGTAGGCATTTTAAGCCATGCTAGAACTATTGTTGAGTCTGACCTTAGCGTTGCTTTTTCGATGTTCAATGTGATTCGATATCTAAGTGTTTGAATTGCTGGTAGTTCACGTACAACGATGCAGTAGAGTTTGATGAAAACTTTCTTAGTTGCATACCTCCCTTTGTTAACATATCTGACAGTTGTTGTGCGATTCTGTAAGCTTTTTCTTCAGTAGATGCACCTGTAAGTACATCATCCATGTAGAAGTCATCCATGATATAGGCTGGTAGCTGATAGTTCTCCGATTCGACAATATGTATTTGTTTCAACGTTCGTTGTGCTAAATGCGGTGCCGCCGATGTTCCTCCATACGTTATGGTTCGCATTTCATATATTTGGATTGGGTTTTTCCGTTAGTTTCGCTATAATATTCGTATTTTTTACCCAAACTTGCCTGCAACTTATGCTTGCGGAATCGTAGCACAATTGAAAATAAATCGTTTTGTTTAGTTGGACCGGTAAGTAAGACGTCGTTTAGCGAAAGTCCTGATGAACTTTTTGCCGATGCATCGAAGACGACGCGACATTTGGTGGTGGAGCTTGTTGGTTTTATTATGGCGTGGTGCGGTAAATAAAAACTGTTCGATTGGTCAGCGGTATCATCAGAAACTTGTTCCATATGACCCAAACTAATACATTCAGCCATGAATTTGATGTACTGATTCCTTAAATTTTCGTTACGCTCGAGTCGTTGTTCTAAGTACATGAACCTTTTTAACGCTGCTTGTTTTAAGTCACCCAATTTTGAAGTATTTTCGTTGAACGGTAGCTCCACGGCGTAGCGACCAGTGGATGCATCTCTGGAATAAGTTTTGTCAAAAATGTTCTCACATTCTTTTTCTTCGGGTGTAAAATGGCCTTGATTTGTGACTGGTTCGAGTTGCAACAGTTGTATCAATTTTTCTTGAAGCGTAGTATCCGCTGAATCAATCGTAACATTAAGCGCAATGGAATCATTCGAGATACCTTTCATTTTACCTTCAATGATAAAACCGAATAACGTGTTTTGAAGTATTGGTAATCTTTTGTGTAAACGAACCTGCTCCATAAGCAGACATTCATAGTAGCATTCAGCTCCAAGGAGCGCGTCGATTTGTTGCGGAATATTTGATTGGGAAAATCTAATAGAATTATTGTTCCGAATTTCTTATAACTTACTCAACCGACGGATAGATGTCATTGTTACCCGATGATGTGAATAAAAATTAATTGACTTGTCAGTAAGATTTATGTCATAAAATATAATAATATAGCAACTACATGCCCGTCTGAACGCCACATAACCCCCCTACCAGCGAATCATTGGTGAGCGATAAAGCGTAGCGTGTCGGTAGCTTCGTGCTTCTGCCTACTCTCTTGATTGACAATCCTGGTAGCTTGGCGGGTAGCTTTGAGGTTATTGGGCAAGGTTTTTTGTTGATACTTACTTTCGTGCTGCTAATCGGGTTGTTGCAAAATGCTAACAATGAGTTCTAGTTGTTCGTGCTTGGCTATCGGTCGATTGTCGGTGAAATTACATTATTTAGTATTGTGCTAGTGGGTGTGAGTTCTCGGAAATGCTGACATGTTATCGTCAATAGATGCTTTCGCTTGGACATTCTCTGTAAAGCATGGCTTAAGTCTGTCGACCGACACCTTACAGCGTTTACCTTTTACACCCAGCGTGAATGTTTTTTCCTTGCGGCTAACAACAGGAAACGAACCATCGTACAGAGATTTCAGGCATTTCCTAACTGCGTCTCTGCGGATAAACATATGTGGAGAAGTATTTAGGTGTTCTGAGCTGAAAAATTTTCCGACGGAAAGCCATGAAGGGAGAGAAGGGCGAATTTAACCTGAAATGGTTTCGTAGTTCTTTCACAAATTCCGACTGACTGGTTGTTTTATTCCCTCCAGTAATTTGTTGATCAATTGATTTTTTCGGCGTTTTATAGACAAATATATTAATTGTTCAGGACATTCCCAATATTTTCGATTTGGTAAATCAAAAAAATAAAGATGTAAATCACTCATAATATATCTACTGAAAAATGTATAAATATCATTCACCCCTCCACGTACTTTAGCCAAAAAGTTGTAACAATGTATTCAAAAATGAGAACCCTTTATGAGTTCCTATGTTGGTAGTTTGGTTTCGTACTGAAAAGTTGGTCCACTCATCACGTAACTGCGAGCAAACTACAAAAATACAATTCACTACTGGCCACCACTTCTGGCCAGATACTTAATGTAAATGGCGAGTATTGCATTTTTGTAGTTTGGTTGTAGCTACTTGATAAGTAGATCAACTTTTCAGTACGACACCAAACTATCAACATAGAAACCGAGGCAAGGTTCTCATTTTTGAAGAGTAATATATTGGTATAACTCTTGGGCTAAAGTATGGAGGTTGGAGGGGGGAGGGGTGAAATGGTATTTCTACTTTTTTCGGTAGATATATTATGAGTGATTGGCCTTTTTATTTTTCTGATTTACCAAATCGAAAATATTGGGAATGTCATGAATAATTAATATATTTGTCTATAAAAGCCGAAAAATTAAATTGATGACAGATTTGGCTCGGCACTCGTATGTTCTGCTTGAATTCTAAATCTGCCGAAGTCGCTTTGAAGTTTTCGCGGTATGTATTACAAAGTCCTAGAAGCACATTATAGCTGCTTTGAGTATTCTGTGGAATCTTTCCATTGTCCCGTTGTACTTTGGATTGCTTGACTTCGTCCATTCGTACTTGAAACCTCACATTTTTAGTGTGCAGCTTGGTCTCTGACAATTATTGTGGGTTCTCCAAAGTGGGCAATCCAGTTTCTGTAGACTGCCATGGCGACAGTCTCTGCTCTTATGCCCGCTGTTGGAATGACTTCTGTCCATCTCGTGAACCGATCAATGAGCATTACGCAGCAGCGCTGCCTCTACGAAATATCCAGATGTAATTCGGCGAAACAATTCGAGACTGATGCATAGTTTCCTGTTGGGCTTTACGTGCTTCTTTCGTTTAACATCTCTTTTTAGTACGTTCCATACAAAATGTTCTGTTAGTGCTTTTATTGAGGCTTATACACCTGTATGTGCCAGGTTGTCTACAGCCTCGAACAACGTTTTTCTGTAGCTGGGAGGAATGTAAGGGCGAATTTTGATGGTGGACACGTCGCAAAGTATTGCTGGTTTCGAACGGAAAGAGATCTGCACCTCCTCGAATCCCTGGTAGAGTATCAGCAAAGACCATAGCATATTAGAGATGAGTCATTTAGTACAAAAAAAAAGAATAGGAAACCCTCCCATTTCTTAATATAGGGTACTTCCCTAGCTGTAGTAGAATAGAAACTGGCACATTAAAGTTAAAATATTTACATGTAATTTGTAAGCAAAATTTATAAGTATATATCAAAGCTATCATACTTTCGCTGCCCGCAATGTATCTGATATCGATCGTAAATTGCGCGATAAAATCTAGATGTCGAAATTGACGTGGGGAAGTTTTAACCAGGTTTTGTGTGAACGCATATATAAGTCATGTTTTCCATGAGAACTGCACTAGAACTCGATAAATTTTAAACTCCTTTTATTCTATGTAAACAGAAAAAAAACAAAATTCATAAAGTGCGAATGTGTAGTGCATTTAACATAAATACACATTTTAAGTTGTTACAGTAACAAATAATTACAATTATAGGTTATTTTCTAGTTACACTTGATAAACCCATGGATTTATCGAGTGTAGTTGGGTGTAATTACGTCAGCAAGAAATAAGAAAATATTGATGAAAAAACTGAAGGGGAAAATTTTTAAACTTAAAATCTGTATTTATGTCAAATACACTACATATTCGCGCTTTATGAATTTATTTTTTTTCGGTTTACAAAGAATAAAAGTAGTTTAAAATTATCGAGTTCTAGTGCAGTTCTCATGGAAAACACGGCTATCTATTGTTTCTGGTCCGTTTATAAGGTAAAAAACGACTTTCTAAGAGCTCCATATCGTATGCACTATACCTTATGTGCTTAGCTTGGCGGAGAAAAATTGTAGGGGCTCCCAATTCGTGTCATTCCCGTTTCTGTATTTGCTGCTGTATCATCGCTCCGATTGCTGTGTCGGTGGCGTCAACCATTAATGCCAGTTTCGCGGTTTACGATGGGTGCTTTAACAACATGGCTTTGCAACGTTGTTTTTTTGCGAGTTCAAATGCTAGTTTTACTTCGTCTGATCAGTTCACTACTCGTGCATACTTTGTTTTGCTGCCCTTCAAATACTCGTGCAATATTGCCTAGTTTTGTGCCGCGTTAGGCATAAAGGGCCTGTAAAAGTTTATCATGCCTAAATATCGTCATAATTGTTTGATTGTGTTAGACAAATCGAAATTTGCTATTGCTTTCACTCGCTCTGTAAATTGTAGATCCGATTTGGCGAAGTGATATTTATCGGTATTGATTATCAGTCCAGCGTCGCTTAATTTGGAAAAAATATTTCTAGGTGCTCAAAATGTTCGTTAATTGCAGTTGATGCTACTAATCTGTCGTCAAGATAGCTGAAACAGAAATTTATACCTTATAATACCGATTGCATAAATCTCTGAAAAGTACTCACAGCGTTTCTTAACCCGATTATCATACGAGTAAACTTATATAACCCGAACGGCGTTGAGATGACTGTTTTAGCTATGTTCTTGTTCTCTATTGGTATCTCTATTGGTACGCCCTAACCAGATCAATCGTGGTAATATCTCCAGTTCCTTGTAGTTATTGATGAACCAAGTGCTCGTCCAAGGACTATCCGAACGCCGACAGATACTCTGCTTCACTATATACTCAAACTCCTTCTTGGCGATATCCAGTTTTTTCGGAGGGCCGCGAGCTACCATTATTTATTGCCAGAATATATATATCGGTTATGTGTGGTGCTAACTCGCTGACTAATTATGCATTTTAGCTCATCAATTATCAGTATTTCGTCCTTAATCTCTATTGTACCCTTTATTATTTTTGTCGCCACTATTTGGAATGCTTCCGTATCTAGATGAACTAAGTGACAAATTAGGTTCAACTTTGCTGTTTGAAAAATTCCTTAAGTCTTGTGCCAGTTATTTCATCACTTAAAATCCTTGCTCTGGGAAGAAGCACCAATGGTTTCCGGTGTAGCTGAAAAAATGATGAAACTATTAAACGTATTATACAAGATATGGGTATGAAACATTTTTTTTTTTTAATTAAAAATAAACTTGGGTCGTAAGGATACCAAACCCCAAACCGAATTAACACGCAATTGACCAAAATACGCTTTAGGCATTGTTTTTGACTATCTTATTGATCTATATATTGGTTTAGACAATATTATTGTTATAAAAGACAGCAAAATAACATCTAACAAATAGCCTCTATAAAGCTATATCCGCCCCTATTTGTAAGCATTTTTTCGGTAAATCATAGGTATTATTAGAAACAATTTAAAAAGAATAAAACGCATTGATTTTGAATGTACGACCAAGCATATAGCAAGATCTTCCGGATCTTCTTTACATAAACTTGGAAGTATTGGACAGGACGGTTAAATTAGGATTGAGATTGACCTGGTTACAAACACCTTGGTTGTCAATTGTTAGTAGATTAGCTAAGCACAACACACATAATAAATACACAACACCAATGATAAATACTTTTGTTTTTGGTTCCTGCTATCCACTGCGTGGCATTCTAAAGTAAATTAATAATTTAGTTAGTACTGGCTTCCCGGAGGTGGTAATTGGTTCTTCTTCCGTACTGCTTAATAAGTTACATAACTTATCTCCTTATTTTATAATAATTTATATTTAATATCTATCCTTTGAACCCTAGAGTATGTCAATAAATTAGTGATGGCTGCCCGAAGGTATTTCTAAACCAAATTAAATAATTTGTTAGTTACGCTCCGTTGAATCTGGATCTCATTAAATTTCCTCTGACTTGAGTTTCTGGAAATGTCCCCCACCTTTCCTCCTCCGGGCATTTTTGATCGCTTACTTAGTAACCTGCATTCTAAAATCATGTCTCTGAGATAAATTAAATTTACTATCTCTATTTATTGTATTATAAACATTGGAGTGGAGTGGTTTCTGCTTGCAAGCTCTGTCCTCATATTTTCCTTTAATTACGCGCCCAATTTCTACTGCCACATCATTGTTTTCAAATACTGACCTCCAAATCGCGGTCTTTTTAACTCAGACCCCCATAATTCGGTACCCTTGCCCCAGCCCTTTTGCTTTCCGTATACACAATAAAAATTACGCCTCTCTACTGCGGAAACCCCGAAAACCGAACCGAATGATGTCTCCATGTAATATTGATTATTAGAACTCCTAACGGGAATTTAGCCAACTTCAATTCAACAAACAATTTTTTTTTGGTTTTTGACGCGTTCATAACCTAGAAATAAAGCATAAGGTGTAAATTACAAAATTAAATTGAATGATTTTCTGTGTAAGTTAATATTATTCATTAAATTTTTTATTTTTTATGGTCATTCATTAATAAATTAAATTTGGGAATAACTAAATGCACTTACATTCATATGAATTTCAGAAACATGAAACAAAAACTAAATCTAAATGCCTTTGAGGAAAACTCAGTTCTAGTGCATCCTACAAACAAAGGGAAAACTGCAATGACTAACTTAAAACAATTTACTGGATGCCACCAAGGTGATGAAGCGCTGCATAATATAGTTTATAATTTTTTTTTGTTTGGTATGTAATAAGCATTTCTCGAAACTCCTTGCAACAAAATAATCTAAAATTGCCGATTTCTTTTGATTATCGAAATAAAAGCAACTAGATTCTTCTAAGATACTCATTAAGCAAATAAATTTGTAAGTGCATAGACACAAGATGTGATACCTGCTAAGACAATATGCAATGAAATAATGAGGCTGATATATTCCAACTATATTCTTATAATTGCATATTTTAAATTTTGTTTAATTTATGTACATAGAATGTACAAATGTCAGAAGTAAATTAATTCATGAGCAAAAATACTGTTTCCATTATCGGGAAAATATATAAACTTACTATTTACTCTCATTTCTCATAACTTTCCGTGACAAATCCTTAAAACCGAATAAAACTCCAAAAACCGGGAAAATTCCTAGAAATGGAATTCTTCTCCGGTCTCCCAAGTTTCCGTCTTTGGGGGTTTTTATTGTACCTTGAAACATCACCGATAGGTGGCATACTAGATCTTTTTATTTACTCTTGGCAGCATTCGTTTTCATAACCTAAAATACTTTTGCCATTTGTGCATGCAGTCATTTCTTAATTAAAATCAATAAAAATTTATAGCTAAGTTATTAGCAGACTAAGTGGAAATAAGTGGAAATTCCAACAAGTTTTGCTAGTACACTAAAATCCATTTGTGTGTGACGGCAACTGCCTATTCATTGAATAATTTATCAGAAAGATTCTCAGTCCCCTTAATGCTCAGTAAGTGATCTCCGGTTTGAGATTGTTAATTTCATTTCCATTAATCTTCAGATATATGATTCCAATAAAGTTTCACTTCAGATCTGAAAGTCAATTAATATTAAGGTAAATATACACTTCCCATTCTTAAACTCATATTAAAACTATTTGTCGTCAAACTGCGCGTTTTCGTGTCGTAGTTCGAAATATGAATTTTAGTACGTTTCATCAAGAATGATAAATTACAAGATTATCCAACTCTAAAAACGTTACTCTCTTTTTTTCAAATTTAATAAAGCGCCAGGAAAAAAGTAGAAATATCAAAATCCCCCCCGTACTTTAACCCGCGGTTAATACAAAGTGTATCAACTCCAAAAAATGAAAACTTTCCTTGAGCTTTCTCTGTGGTAGTTTGTTTTCGTACTGACAAGTTCGTACAAACAAAAAGTTCGGTCTACTCATCGGTCAAAAGTTCGGTCTAGAAAGCTCAAGGAAAGTTTTCATTTTTTAGGAGTTGATACACTTTGTATTGACCGCGGGTTAAAGTACGGAGGAGATTTTGATATTTCTACTTTTTTGCTGCTTTTCAATGCCATTATTTTTAATATATTTTGTCTATAAAAAGCCGAAAACTCTTTTTGGTCGAGTTAAAATGCTGCGCGCCAGATGAAATATTTAGTTTGATAGTTGCTTATGTTATAATCGTTTGATACAGTATTATGAAACTACATTATCCATAGTATAATAATTTGAAGAAGAAATCTTGAAAATACTTTGGTTGTTTTGTCCCTGTGGCGTCATTTACCTTCAGAATTGGAAATAAAATGTTATTATTTACAAAACTATTTAAAAATTATTTAATTGCTTCACTTATTACACTAAAGGAAGAAAGTGGTAAATAAGTGCTATATGGTTATCGTACATTGATTGTGTGCAAGAAAACGATAAGTAAAAATTACCGCGTTACTGCATTTTTGCATTTTGAAATTCTGTACAAGGGACCCTATCGTTCTATCTAAACAGTTTTTTTCATCAGGCCGTGCTGTACAAGATTTTCTACATTAAAGAAACGTTTTTACACGAATAATATCAATTTTCAAAGCCTTCTCCTGTAAAAAGACGTCTTTGACTTTTCGTTTTCTTGCACGCTATGAACCATATATAATAGGCCCTAGTTCGGGATTTCAAATTGAATGTTATGTTATTTTTGGTTTTCCAACACCATAAGAAAAGAAAATAGCTATCGTGCTTATAATATTTTTACCTTCGCAATTAATTGAGTTTAATGGGGATCAGTTTTATGTTAGAGTTATAATCTAACCTTTCATCATCATTTCCAATTCGTCATAAAATTTAATATACCTTATAAATAAAATTAATAAATTCAATAATAAATAAAAACAATCAATTTCAAATAATATTCAACAATCCATATTGTAAATAGCACTAAAATTAAACCCAAACCATGCAAAAATAGCATCAATTTAAAAGAGACTCCACTTAGCTGTATAAATATAATGCAATAAAAAATTCAATGAATAAATTTTATTAATTAATGATAAAAAGGAGTACTTGTTATAAATTATTAAAAAAGTTATTAGGTCTTATAATTAATTAACATTTTATTAAGATAGCGGATTCTATAATGCATTCGACTTCTAAAAAATAATTGTTTAACGTATAGTGGAAGCTGTATTTCATTAGACATTTCTAAATGTTTTGCCAGAAAACCATAAAAATGGATTACATTTGTTCGACACAGCGCATAAAATGTTGAGTAGGTTTAATTAAATCTCCTTCGCTTAGATCATTAACCCAGCTGTAAGAATTGTCCTCACCGGTACATGCCTTGAACTCTAAGCCGTTGATGTCATATGTGGAATTTAGTTTGTGGAGCATAGCACCAGCCATATGTCTTGGTTTAACCGGTATGTCAATAGAGAATTTACTTCGGCAAAACGTTTCTTCATTTCATTTAAAAGACCTAAGACATAGGACTCGCCTATCGGCTCGTGTCGGTAAACTTCATCTTCGTGAATAACAGCTATCATTATATGCTTGTTGAATAATATACTATTTTTCTTCTACAGAGTAATGAACTTTTTTCGCTCACACTGGTTTTATTTATTATTTGAATGAACGGGACCTAAAATCAGAAACGTCGATTAATAAATATACAAATGCTATTACAAATATCTTTCTTTTACTTTCCGGTAGTATTAAATATTTTACGCACTCACATAGAATTCATTTTTTGTTTATTCTATAACTTCTTTTAGTTTTGTTTGTTTTACAGTCAAAATCAAAATAAACGTTCTGTTCATAGTGTGATGAAAGCAAAACAGTGCAATATTAAATATCACTGCCGTAAAGTAAATAAATCCAAAGAGAAAATAAAGCGTAGGGACCAGCACTTTTACTCTCCATAAGAGTTGGACAATCTTGTAATTTATCATTCTTGACGTTTCATCTTTCTGGAAATTAAATGACCATTTTCCAGAAAAATGAAAAATTGTAATGAATTTTTTTCAGAATTTGTACGGCTTTAGCCAACATTTGAACCATTTTAGTACAAAATGTGGCCAACCTAACAAACACTCAAACTTTCTTCACCATCCTCCATTATTTCTGCTGCGTACAACTTGGCGCTACATAGTGTCGCCTCGTTGACGTTGAAATAGGAAAGTGGTTCCCGCTTTATACTTTAGGTAGGAAGTTTTATGAAAATAACTCGCCGCGCCCCCCACCGTCACTATTGTTTGATCACTATTGTGGATCCACAACTTCTTCCAAAACAGCTAGAAATGTTCCACCCTGACAGATATTCTATTCTCAAGGATACTGCTTTGTGAATTTGTACTAACATTTTCACCCATTTTAAATAGTAGATGTATATTACATAGCTACAAAATAAATGCAAAAACACAAAACACAAAAACTTCGAGGTTATGTCCATGTCCACCACGTTTTAAATGAGTATTTGAAATTTACTCCAGGACAATTTAAATGAGTACGTTTTAAAGAAATGTTTTCACCACACTATAATTAATTTAAATTAGATTAATTAAATATTTCTGTATTTATCGTCCATATGGCGTTCTTTTTTGTGTAACCAAACTTCTCATTGATTCTCCGAACCTCCGTGCACGAAACCACCCGACACGTCTTGGATGTTATTTTAGCAACACAGCAAACACTCACTTACTCATCAATCATTTGAAATTAACTTTTAATTAATTTTTAATGAACAATAATTTTTTAAGGAAAATAAAACAAAAACACAACCGTTTCATTTAAAAGCCATGGCAAATCCGCAACGGGTAGGGTCAGTATTTTATTTCATACTACATATATAGAAATGTATTGTATACGTGACTGATTTCAGTCCCGAAAATGAATCATTACGCTTGAAAAAATACCAAGTCTATTTCTTTAAATTAAAAGATGATCTTTACGGAATTGTTTAAAAGAAATTAATTAAAAGAAAACGAATACAAATGATTTTAAATTATTTATTTTGCGGGGGCAAAAATAACTAAAATATACTAGGGTAAGTTGATAATTTTAAAAGCATTTGGATTGATTCTTTAAATAAAAAAATCGAATTAATGCCACTTATGTACACATATATGTATGTATAACAAAACATTGAACGTTACCCATATAAAAGGCTGGACAGTAACGAATTACATGTATTTAAATTACGTAATTAAAATACAAATTACAATTTGTAATTTATATTTTAATTACTCATTTTAAAAGTAACAGTATCTTATATTTTAATTACTTTAATTCTAAGTAATTGTAATTTGTATTTTAATTACCTCAGTTTTTGGAAATTCTTATTTAAATTTTTAAAAGGCTTAATCAAATCTGGTTTCAGAGCCATCAGTATAAAAGCTAATCTTAATAATCGTTGTTCTAATGATAAGTTTTTTGACTAAAAGAATTTTGTAAAATCAAATTTACCAATTTACAGATGTAAAGTAATTGTAATTTGTATTTTAATTACTGAGTTTGCTGTAATTCGTAAAAGTATTTTAATTACTCAGTGTAATGTAATTTGCCCAGCCTTGCTCATATGGAAAATGATCATCATAGTTTACGTTCTGAGCCTTTCGGTTTTGTTCGACGTTTTTTTTTTCAATTTTGTACGAATCGACAAAAGATAAAGCGGAAAAATTTGAGCAACTTTTTACTAGTTGTCAAAGTTACATTTTTTGTCATAAACGGTGTCACTAAAAATTAAGTCTCTAACGTGGTTATCTGTCCACTGCTGCTCCTAGTTAAGGGCTTCTTCGGGACTGCCTATTTAAAGTAGAGGTCGGAGTGGATCTGTCCATGGGTGCGAATGTAACGGTCGGTCTAGATCTGTCGATGAAACGAA
Organism: Tipula vernalis; assembly: GCA_958295665.1. Lineage (NCBI taxonomy): Eukaryota > Metazoa > Arthropoda > Insecta > Diptera > Tipulidae > Tipula > Tipula vernalis. The sequence continues at coordinate 214,743,097 of OY282560.1, read as the reverse complement.
TGTAACGTTTGGAGACAATGTTAGGATTGGAGGTGAGGTTACTATTATAGTAGGGTTTGTAACAGGCCCGGTGATGGTGAATGTCGTTGTGGCAGTCCATCGGTGAATTGGTGTGGATACGTCAATGGTTGGGGAAGTTGGATTCGTTTGGATGGAAACTCTAGATATTACATAGAATGTAGCAGCTATGGTTGTAGCTAAAAAATTCGGATACGGTTCTACAGCAGTTGATGGCTCTATTGGTGTTTCATCATCCATCATCTTTTAAAAGTATATTTATCACAGTAAATATTAGTAAATTACTTCAAATCTTAGCGGGCCGAATGAGATGGTATCGTCGAATGTGGTCTGTACAGGTGGTGTCTGAAATTATCGGCAAAGATTATATTAATGCCTGCCTAAAGAATACAAATACATTTCAACAAAATACTTACAATAATAATTAATCCCTCTTAATACGGTTATCCTGTTCGGTTAAAACTAAATTTGACTTTTTGCCCAACCAGTGCTCACACGATGTTGGCGCATTTTAGTTCCCCTTGCTTTTATGCTAAGGCGAAGATCCGAACTTACTATATAATTAATTTAGTAAAGTTGTACTTACTTTTTTCCACTGTGAAATAGTCTTGCTTGGGTGAATGGTATTCAATTGGCGTCTTGGGCGGACATACCATTTTTGTATGCTTGTATGAAAGGTAACTACAGCAATGAAACAATCATTTAAATAAATAAATAAAAGTAAAATAAGAGAAATGTATCTCATCGGCGTAAAACTCTAATTAAGTAAATTTATTTTTGACGTTCTGGTTAAAAACAAAACTTAAAAAACTTCTTGCTTATACTTCTCACCATACTTCTCACGCTCAAGAAGGGCGACTCGCTGTGTGCAAATTACGGGTCCTGTAACGATGCATTTACCGCCCTACTGACTTAAACATATAAGGTCAACAAATTTCCCGTTAGAAATACATTTTTGTCTTAGTCTAATTTGCTACGCGGCTGAGCTATCCAAAACATAACTCAAAAAACTTGTACAATTGGAACAACTTCTGAGCGACTGAAGCTAGAAACTTCGAATAAAACCAGGAGGTGCAAGCTCTGTTTAAACAAAACATGTCGAATTCACATTAATTTGCATAAATTCTGTTTATAATATTATATTGGTGTTCACGTAGCAAAACAAAAAAAAATCAAGAGCTTAGCTTTAATATAAGGTACGTCACACAAAAACGTTATTAAACCTGAATCGTATCTGCGCACAATTTTCTAAAAGAGGTTGAAATTGGGATTTACTTGATGTTTCTAGTTTCAGTCTTATTCAAATTCTACAACTTTTCACTTTTCCCACTATAACAAAGTTAAATTGGTTAAGTATTGTAATTGCAATAAAAAATGTTGCAACAAATTATTACAATTTTCGACCAATCAGTTTACCAGGGCCCGTATTCTTAAAATTCACCCAAAAAAGAACCTTACAGTCGTTAAATTGCTTTATATCAAAGTTACCGGCGACTTTCTTCGGTGAATTTGAAGAATATGGGGTTCGATTATGTTTCCGTGAAAAAAATGAAATGAAAAAATAGTTCTGTGTAAACCAAGCTCCAATTTGAATTAATTTTTTATAGTTTGCACCTACTCCGAAATTTAAATATATAAATTTTATAACGAAGGAACAGTAAACGACAAATAATTGTTCGTTTACACAAGACACTTGTTTATCGACATTTATATTAAGAGCCTAATATTTATAGCTGCAGTAATTTTTGAGTGGCAATAAGTGACTAACTTATGTGCGTTGTGCGTATGTTGATAGGTATCTTATGTTAATTAAGTTATGCAACCGTAATGAACGCAATTCGACACTACCAAAAATTTTTTTAGGCTTTACTTTTTTTTTAATAAAGTATACACTAGTTGTAACATTTAAATGGCGGTCATCTATTTGTGGAATTTGTAATTTGATATTTTACACAGAAGTTTTGTTCGAACTAAGACAAATTACAAGAGAGTTTGAAATACACAATATTGAAATGTTTATAAAATAATGCTGATTGAAGAATCAAGTTAAGTTATGTCGAAATTTGAAATCTTAAAAAACCCAAACAATTACTAATTTCAATAATTTCACCAATAACCTGTATTTGTCAAAATTTATGAAAATGGGATAGTAAGTATTTCATAAAATTTAAAATGTTCCATATATAGTCTCAAGTTGAAAGTATTTTTGAGTTTATGAATTATCTTTATTTTGAAATGTCTAGAATCTGAAAAATATTCAAATACCGATCATAGTCTAAGCGTGTGAAGCGCTATTGTGAAAGCATTAAAACCATAGAATAACTACTATAACGTACATACAAGTAAGCTTTGCTTTTCACAAGTTTACCCATTTACACATTATCTTATTTTTTATAGAATCAGGGTGTAGGACTATAAAACATCGATTAAAAAAATTTCGTTTCCGTCCTTCCGTCTTTCCAGTCATACATTTTGGTTTTGCGAAGGATTCTCAGGTTTGGTCGAAAGCGGATTTTCGTAATAAATTGCTTGTGTTAACTTTTGTGTCCATTCGAGTCTACAATAGAAGCGGAGAAAGGAGGTTGCAGTGGAAAGGAAAATTATCCGTATTGAAGCATTGCGTGGATGTTATTTTAACAAAAACCCAATGTAATATCGGTAGGTTGTGATCTGAACAAACGGCATAAATCTTCACAAAAGGCATTTGAACATTATGAATAGTCTCTGAACGGAGTAATTTAAATTTTTAATTATTTTTAACAGTGTACTGGAGATGTTTAGCTGGGGTTAATTCTTAAAGGTCGACACGTCTCAGTTTTAATCTAACATTAATTGTGAGTCTGTGACCACAACCAATTGTGATATTGGGGAAGGGGTTTTCAAATTTAAGAAAACCCGTGGCATCTTTTAAAAACTTGTCCCTACTCAAAATACTGGAAAATTTTTTCTAAAATTTAAATTGTTGACAGACGCTTTTGTCGAAAAAGGGTCGTTTTGACGAGTCGGATAGACCAAATTTTTTTCAAGTTATGTTTTTGAAAACTGGGTTGAAATTTCGTTTCCGTCCTTCCGTCTTTCCAGTCATACATTTTGGTTTTGCGAAGGATTCTCAGGTTTGGTCGAAAGCGGATTTTCGTAATAAATTGCTTGTGTTAACTTTTGTGTCCATTCGAGTCTACAATAGAAGCGGAGAAAGGAGGTTGCAGTGGAAAGGAAAATTATCCGTATTGAAGCATTGCGTGGATGTTATTTTAACAAAAACCCAATGTAATATCGGTAGGTTGTGATCTGAACAAACGGCATAAATCTTCACAAAAGGCATTTGAACATTATGAATAGTCTCTGAACGGAGTAATTTAAATTTTTAATTATTTTTAACAGTGTACTGGAGATGTTTAGCTGGGGTTAATTCTTAAAGGTCGACACGTCTCAGTTTTAATCTAACATTAATTGTGAGTCTGTGACCACAACCAATTGTGATATTGGGGAAGGGGTTTTCAAATTTAAGAAAACCCGTGGCATCTTTTAAAAACTTGTCCCTACTCAAAATACTGGAAAATTTTTTCTAAAATTTAAATTGTTGACAGACGCTTTTGTCGAAAAAGGGTCGTTTTGACGAGTCGGATAGACCAAATTTTTTTCAAGTTATGTTTTTGAAAACTGGGTTGAAATTTCGTTTCCGTCCTTCCGTCTTTCCAGTCATACATTTTGGTTTTGCGAAGGATTCTCAGGTTTGGTCGAAAGCGGATTTTCGTAATAAATTGCTTGTGTTAACTTTTGTGTCCATTCGAGTCTACAATAGAAGCGGAGAAAGGAGGTTGCAGTGGAAAGGAAAATTATCCGTATTGAAGCATTGCGTGGATGTTATTTTAACAAAAACCCAATGTAATATCGGTAGGTTGTGATCTGAACAAACGGCATAAATATTCAGAAAAGGCATTTGAACATTATGAATAGTCTCTGAACGGAGTAATTTAAATTTTTAATTATTTTTAACAGTGTACTGGAGATGTTTAGCTGGGGTTAATTCTTAAAGGTCGACACGTCTCAGTTTTAATCTAACATTAATTGTGAGTCTGTGACCACAACCAATTGTGATATTGGGGAAGGGGTTTTCAAATTTAAGAAAACCCGTGGCATCTTTTAAGAACTTGTCCCTACTCAAAATACTGGAAATTTTTTTCTAAAATTTAAATTGTTGACAGACGCTTTTGTCGAAAAAGGGTCGTTTTGACGAGTCGGATAGACCAAATTTTTTTCAAGTTATGTTTTTGAAAACTCGGATACCTGAGTCGGTTATCAAATTACAATAACACAAAAATAATCTGATAGCGAATTTAATGATAATATTGTTATTTTATGACCCTCGAAACATATTTAAATTCAAAAATAAGGTAATCTTTTGTTTAGCCCACTTTTTCTAAAGAGGGCACCTATGCTAGGTAATTAATTCTGCCAATTAGTATATTTAAAAAATGTAAATTTTGTAGGAGTAACATTCGCATAGATTGTGTACGAAGACTGTTCCGCACAGCAGGCTAAATTAATTTTGTTGAATTATTTATTATAATAGTCGGATGTAAACTGTAATAGAGGGGAACATTTTTTGACGAGAAAATATTTACTACAGTATTCTGAAACCGTCTTAGCACAAATTTAATTTTATTATTTTGCAGTCACTTTGCTGCACGTCTTGGTTTGGGGTATTTTCGAAGTCACAGTTACCAAGAGAGAATCACACCCAGTCGATGGAATTCATACAAGTTATAAAAGAAAGTGAAATTGATGGAAATCAAGTTTTCCAAAATTTACTTGAATGTAACAATTAACAATTTGGCGACAATAATCAATCATCTTTTCCAGCGATCATTCATTCCATTTAGTTCGGGTATTTGATCTTTAAAATGATTTTGCCAAAGTATATAACTGAATTCATAAACAAACTTCAAAAGGCGGAACAATGGGTAAAAATATTACCAACTCTTATCCCAACTTATCGTTAATGAAATTACTAACAGTTATTACTAAAACAGAAAATTACGATTCTAAAATTACGATATAAGTATATAGGTTTTGAAATTGTATTCCTATTTAACGAGCCCCAGTACATATATACTTGGGTGGACTAGAAAAAAGTTCCCCAATTTTTAAATTTAAATAATTTTTGAACCGCGGTCTCTAATGTTGTTATCAAATAAAAACTGCGTTTAATATCATTCAATTACCCTACCAAAAATTGTTCTAATCTAATTTGTTACGCAGCGTAGTAGTCTGAGTATTCCAATAAACATGAGCACAAGAACATTGGATTTATACTGTGGTTACTCTTCCTTAATATGTGTTTAAATTAGTGTTAAAATCTTGGCTTAAACATTTTAACACTTCAAATATAAATAGTTTCTTACTTTTTTTTTAAGAATTTAATTTGTCTGTCTGAGTCTGTAATCAGTTGATTTTTCGGCATTTTTTATAGACAAATACAGGGTGGCTGAGACCAAATGTTACTAACTTCACTCTGCTGTCATTTGTGTAGTTGTCATTTTCGCGCATTAATTTTTTGACAGATTGAAGTTTGGTTAGTTGTTTATATGTGGTCAATAAATAATTGTTCTAAATTAATATCTTAATAAAAAAATCGTAATGGAATTCAAACGTAATAGTGTAATTGCACTGTATTTGGGTGGAAATTCACAAACAGCAATAGTTCGTCAGCTCCAGCATTTGAATGTGAATAAAATGTTTGTGTATCGAACCATAACTCGATACAACGAAACTGGTAGCATCGCTAAACGCAACAGAGGCGGTCCTAAAAAGACAGCAACATCAAAAGAAATGATACGAAAGGTGAAGAAACGAATCCAACGAAATCCTCGTCAAAGTGCCAATCAATTAGCCGCACGTCTACATGTTTCACGATACAGCATTCAAACCATATTGAAAAATGAACTACACTTGAAGCCCTACAAGATACAAAAAGTTCAAGATCTTACGGAGGCACAAAAAAAAGTTAGGCTTGAAAGAACACGAGCATTGAAGGCCTTGGCCGAACGTGATGAGATTCCAAAAATTGTCTTTTCTGATGAGAAAATTTTCACCATTCAACAGCATGTGAATAAACAAAATGATCGTGTTTGGTTAGAGGACAAGTCCAACGATAATTTGGACACAAGAGTTGCCATGCGCAAGCAATCACCAGCTTATATTATGGTTTGGGCTGCAGTTACTGCAGATGGACGCACTCCTCTGGTTTTCATCGAACATGGAGTCAAGGTAAACCAAGAGATGTACCGCCAAAAGATCCTAAACGATGCTTTGCTACCTTGGGCACGTAAACACTTTGGTACGAACCGTTGGACATTCCAACAGGACTCGGCACCGTCACACAAAGCTCGAGCGACACAGCAATTTTTACAAAATTGCGTTCCGCGGCTGATTTCGTCGAAAGAATGGCCACCATATTCACCAGACTTGAATCCCATGGATTTCTCCATATGGTCCATTTTGGAGAGTAAGGTGTCCACTAAAAAATACGAAAGTGTTGATGCATTGAAGTCAGCTCTTGTTCGAGAATGGAATAAAATTCCGCAAGCCCACGTTCGGTCAGCATGCAATGCTTTCTATGGAAGACTGAATCAAATAATCAAAGCCAAAGGAGGTCATATCGAGCAGTAACATGTTTTTCATAAAATGTAATATGTTTTCAACATATTCCACGAAATTTCAATAAAAAATAATCAAAATTAAAAAAATTACAGCGTTTTCATTTGGTAACACTTGGTCTCAGCCACCCTGTATATTAATTGTTCATGGCAATCCCAGCATTTTCGATTTGGTAAATCAGAAAAATACAGAGGCCAATCGCTCATAATATATCTACTGAAAAAAAAGTAGAAGATATTTCTACTTTTTTTCATTAGATATATTATGAGCAATTGGCCTCTGTATTTTTCTGATTTACCAAATCGATAATACTGGGATTGCCATGAACAATTAATATGTTTGTCTATAAAAAATGCCGAAAAATCAACTGATTAGTTTCTTACTGTACTCGCTAAACAAAACTCGTTGAGGTGGTCAAGCCTGAGAAAAGCCGTATACTACATAGACTAGGATAAGGATACACTTCTACCACAGTTCTAAAAATAGGTAAACTTTTCATACAGGTAAACTTTTCATACTGGATTTCTTATTTTTTTGATATTTCCATTTCCCTGACACCGGAATTAAAATTGCTTTTTAAAAGCAAAGTAAGCAGCAAAGTTTAATTAAAAATTCACCTTAAAAATTTAAATATAAAACAATTAAAATTTTTTAAATTTAACATATTTTGGACATTCAGTTGTGGTGGCATCATTAGAAATCTATTGATGGCATCGTAATTGAATGTCGAGAATATCTTAACTTTAAATTGTTTTATTTTTATTAATATTCGTTAAAAAATGTAGCAAGTGTTTAAGGTGAATTTGAATTGATTAATTTCCCTTGTTGTACGTTTGATTTAAAAAAAAAAAATATTAAGGCCCTAATTTTGTTAATAAATAATTCGGTTTGCTAAAAATGCCCTCTCTGTTGTACTATAATAATGATACAGTTGCTTTATAGCACAATAAGAACGTAATTGGGCTAGATCAAAATATTTATAGTTTGAAATTCCGCCACACCGTAGGCATCAGTTTCTTGTTTTACTTTAATGCCCAGCATTACAAGAGAAGATTGGCGTGAACATTTTCGAAACAAAGAGCAAATAGAAGCGGATTCAGACTACTTACGATTGAAAGATTACGTTAACAAAATTGTAAAATTAAAATTTTCCTCTCAGTTCAATTGATTTTGGGGATACATTTTTTCATATGGCCATTGATGGTGGTGTAATGATAAATATGACCACATAACCAAATACGTTTGCATTTTCTTTCAGATAGTTTAAATTTATGTGTAACGTGTAACTTTTATTTTATTTTAAAAATTAAACTACATATCACTAAAACCTTTATTGATTTACCATTGTGAATATTTATTTAATAATGAATTAACCAACCTGAATAAAACACATCGTACAAAATTCCATAATTAAATTAGATAGAGCACACATTTAAATTGAAAACTATTTAATTTCACTGCTTTATTTGTAATGATCACAAAAGATATTTTGAAAAAAAATGAAGATCACATATTGACAAAAAATATTAGTATAGTCATTTCTTTCGTTTAAATCGTAGACTTCCATCGTAATCCCCTCCATGGTCGTTCTGAAAAAATCTATCTTCGTTTCTTCATATCCAAAATCGTTCCGTTTAAGACAGCTTGGATTTAAATAATAGTTTCTTAGTAAAAAAGGGGAGTTACTATTTAATAATTTGATTAACTCGATTGGCTAGAAAGAGTGAATGTAAATCCAGTAAATCTGTTGCATCAATCTTAAATGTTGTAGAAAGTTGTTAGTGAATACCACTTCTCCATAGAATGGTTAGTAACAAGTTATATTTGAGAAAATGGCCAGAAATACTGCATGGGGATTGACTGAACATTTTATGTTTTATCCAAATATGAATACGTGTACATTTTTTCGTAAAAAGTTTAACAAACCGGAAACAAGGTAACCCTGCCAACCCCAATGAGTTTTGTTTTTTGCACTATCTGTTTTTTTATGTGTAAAACGATTTTGACGTATAATCTTTTGGAGTATAAACTTATGTAAATTTGTTTAGAAATCAAGCGTGACATGCATTTATTATAATTTAGTAGTCTAACATTTTGGAATTTGCATATAAATCATTTTTTTTTTTTTTTATTAACTTGTTTGCGATTTCTGGGATCAATAATCGAGCTGTTTGTTATCTAAAATACAAACGTCGCCAATATATTAAATAACAAACAACCCTGTAAATAAATAATTTGATAAGACTTTACACGTGATAAGATCAGAATATACAAAAATTTTAATCCTTGTAAATGACATAAACAAAGCTGAATTCAAAGCCAACAGCTTTTTATTGCATACCACTGGAAACATTTATTTTAATTTCCAATTTATCCGGTACACAAATTTCTATTTTGCAGAAGCAAAGTTATTCGGAATCCATCTAAAAATTAGGATATTAATGGTTGAAAATGGTTTATACTAGAGGTCAAACATAATTAAATTGACTAAACGATATCTCATTAATTTAGCACAGGCTTGTTCATTGATATTGTTCTGTATTTTATTGCACATTAATGTTTTAACACAATTAGTTTATTGTAGTTTTCATATTTAAGGTTGTTATGGCATAAAACAAAAAATAAAAAATAAAATAAACTTCGTAGTTCATAAAATCATGCAATTAAAATTTGATCTTTAGTATTTTAGAATTAGATATGTACGTTCCGATGAGTAACAATTATTTTTAATTATATATATGTAGGTGTATGTGAAAATCAACGGTCGATTAAATTGTGCTAAAATAAAAAGATCGTGGAAAATCTAAAACCGTGGATAAATTAGCATCTGCCAACGATGTAATGGTGGCAACGCGACGAATTTTATTGCTAAAACGAGCATATTATTACACCTTGATGAAGATCAAATACGTTGTGTTAATTTTTATTTTATAATTATAAACATTCTAAAATAAAAATGGAGGATTGTTTGCGAAAATCGACAGTATCGAATCCTCTTAATTATAAAAATTTCACTATATTCAACATTAGTCTAGTGTTTGACGGTTTTTCGCTCAGAATTCTTACGGACAAATCCAAGTAACATGAAATTTGGATAGTAATTAGGGAATGGCTAAAGGAACCAAAGTTATATGGTGCCGATGTGGGATGTTGCCCTGAGGGTGGATGTCACCGCTTTCTAAGGGTCGAAATTAGTATACTGAAAATAACCACAGAAATCGACACAGGGACGAATTCTAAGCAAACAATTTTCTATGGAGTTTTTTCAATAAATCAATATTTTTCGAGTTATTCGTGGTTCAAAAAGTTGATTTTTTATCTAAAAAATGTCTTACAGCGATTTTTGACGAATAACTCGAGAACCTTACGTTTTATTTGTGTGGATGCAATACGAACCGAGTTGTGGCTCGTCAACTAATGAGAAAATAAAAAAAAACAACAAAACAGATCGATTCAGCACATCAATATCGTTGAAGGTTACTGTTTGTTTGCCGAAAACTGAATTCGAACCTTTCAACGTTAAATAACGGAAAAATTATGAATTTTGGAGAAAAACTTGTTAGACATGTTTAAAATACTTGAAAAACCGTTAGCATAAAAACTTACGGAGTAATGATAAAAATAAAATAAAACTTAATTGCCAAAATGAACAATAGGTACATTTGGAAGAAACAACAGAATATGATGACCACGTTAAACAAGCAAAATGAACAAACAGAGAAATACATCAATATAGAGTACAATAATAACATTAATAAGAATATAAACAAGGTTTTTAAAATACACGGATACACGATGGCATTTCAAACGAACAACAAATTAGGGAATCGACTGAAACAACGTAACATAAATGCACCAATATACACCGGAATCTATAATAATACATGTAATGATTGTCCCAAATTCTACATAGGACAAACTGGCAGAAGTTTTGAAGTTAGGTTTTAAGAACATATAAAAAAAATCGACTCGAAATATGGACAACACTTGACTACAGAAAAACATAATTACACTGACATCAACACAAACTCACAGGTATTACACAGAATACGAAAAGGATTACTAATGAACTGGAAATATCCAAGGAACGAATACTAAACGAAAAAATTGGCCGCAACAAAATTTACGAGCTCATTCTAAATCCGTAATTAATATCATTTTGCACATACACACCCACGCACATCAGATGGCCAACAATTCTTCTCTGTTTTTTATCACAAACACACACCAGATGGTATAAACAAAAAAGAAGGGAGGTACCACCCCTTTAAAAATAAAATAAAATAAGGGGGAAAGAAGATTCACAAGGCACGTAGGCACAAAAAATAGGGTATAAAAGCAGTTTTTAGCATAATTTTAGTTATAGTTTGTTAGAAATTTGATAAAGGAGTAACATCCGAAACGATCGTAATTTTAATTTCAAATAAAATAAATATCACATTAAGAAAGTGACAAAACCAAGGTATTGTTTTATTATATAAAATCTTTTTATTAGTGATATTAGTCCATGAGTAAACAACAAATATGTTAGAAAGAAAATTTTCCTTTTTCACAATAACTCAAAAACTAAAGATACGTACAAAATGCAAAATGGGGTTCAACTTTATAGAGCTTATAGCTCTTGAAATTCCCTGCAAAATGGTTTTTAGAGCGATTAGATATTATAAAAATTTAAGAAGTTATCGTTAAAAAACCAATCGGATTTTTCGGTGAAATTTTCAGATTGCGCTCAAACATGAATTTTTTAGATAAAAAATCAACATTTCCAATCGCAGATAATTCGACAAATATTGATTTATCGAAAAAACTGCATGGAATATTTTTTTGCTTAGAATTCATCCCTCTATCGATTTCTGCGGTTATTCTGAGTGTACTAATTTGCACCCCCTCTAAGGGATGGGGTAAAAACACACGTCGGCACTATATAAGTTTTGTTGCTTGAACCATTCCATACTTACTGTCCAAATTTCATGACACTTGGATTTGTCCGTAAAAATTCAGAGGTAATAAGATATTTTTACCGTCAAACACTGGACTACATAAATAAAAATAAAAATCGTAACATCAAACAGTCACAATCATTACTAAATAGAACCAGCAAAAAATAAATTAGGTAGTAACTCTAATCAAATGAGACACACCTCGCGTTTCCGATCACCAATTTTTTTTGCTTCAACAACCAAGGACTTTCGGTGAATATGCCCCCTAATCTCAGGTAAAGCATTATAAAAATAGGTGCTGCATAATGTCGGAAAAGTTCTTTATTTATACTGGGAACACTGTAAAGAACCTGGTGATTAGCACGGAAATTATGACGAGGATTACTTCTAATAATATAAAGTCCGCTGCGTCTATAAAATATTGTTAAAAAGTGCTGAAATAGCAACAAAGAGTTAGCTGAGAACAAGGCCCAAGATAAATAAGTTCTATTTTTACTGAAAATGGTACGCAGAATCATTTTCTGCTGTAAAAATATTGGATTTAAGGTAGACGAACAATAAACACCCTAACAAGATAAGCTTTACTCTAATTTAGCCAAAACGAAAGCGTGATATATCATTTACAAAACGAAAGTCGGACACTCTAGATGCCGATGTAATATATTGTCTCAACTTCGTAACATGAGTTTTCCAGTTAAGATTAGTGTCCAAATGTATAACAAGATGCGTAAATGAGATAACGGACTCGATATTTAAACAATCAGGATGGCAAACCATTGTAGTACACTTATGCCCGGTTTCACAAAATAATAGCAATCTCTAGTTAAATAATATTCCCTCCCTTTCTTCTTTTATTAAATTGCGATTTATTTCATAATACAAATTCAGCGCTTGCTAATTTTATTTCTTTTTTTACATCAACATTTTAACTAGAGAGTTAAATATTTAACTGCCCAATTTCATCGAGCTCAATATTTAGCTGAATGCTAAATACTTCTATGTAAAAAAAAAAATATTATCAACTTGCATAGAATTTGTATTATGAAATAAAACGTAATTTTATAAAAGAAGAAAGGGAGAAAATACTATTTAACTAGGGATTGAATATTTTTTTGTGAAACCGGGCATTAGACGTACTGTGTTAAATTACCTGATTAGGATTAGGCAAAGTAGTGCTACTGGAATTTTTAAACTTCATATACAGAAATTCAAACACTCATGCCCGGTTTCACAAAAAATATTCAATCCCTAATATTCAGCTAAATATTTAGCTCGTCGAAATTGGGCAGTTACATATTTAGCTCTCATGTTCAAGTAAAAAAATAAATAAAATTAGCATGCGTTGAACTTGTATTATGAAATAAATCGCTATTTAATAAAAGAGGAAAGAAAGGAAATATTATTTAACTAGAGATTGCCTGTTTTTTTTTGTGAAACCGGGCCTCAGTATATTAAAATTTAATTTCGGATAATTTTTGTTTCTACCAAGAAAATGATCCTAGGCATAAGGCTCATGATGTTCACTCATATTTATTGGATATACCAACACAATCACCGGACATGAATCCAATTGCAAAGCTCTGGGATGAACTTGATCGAAGTGTGCGACAACACAAGATCCGCAGTAAAAGCCAGCTTAAACGTCTACAGAATGGGGAAAAATTGATTCTCGCGTTACCCAAAAATTGGTGGATTCAATGCCAAGACGATTGGAGGCGATCTAATATTAAATACTCATAACATTAAGGCTGGATTATTTAATTTTTAATAATTATTGAATTTAAAAATCGAATTAATTTAGTTTTCTGTAAATTATGTTAGATTTCATTATAATGAATCATAATCTAAATAAAAACAGAAATAACAATAATATGCTGAGTGTCCGAATTTCAAAAACATTCACTGGACTTAGTTTTATTACTTAGAATAAGACATTATCAACAATTTACAAACAATTTTAAGATCAGAGTTCATCATAGAAACCTAATCCGTAGGAGAATTAGCAGTATAAGCTAAAGCCAAATTATCAGCAAAACCAGTGCAGGTTCTGCTAAGCTTAAGATTAAAAAACGAATTACTATAAATCAGATACAGCAAATGTCAAACAGAAAAGACAAAAGAAATTTCTGGTCCACCGTGTCAATAACCCAGCACAGATTTTACCACAATTCATTCCCTTATGAATGATGTCCAGAAACTCCAATTGATACGGTTAAGAAAAATTAAAACTGAAGTTCCATCCTAATGAGCCATATTTCAGAGCTTTATCAAAAAATCATTTAAGAACCCCATTTCCAACGCACATGTCAAATTTTATCTTATCAGTTAAGGAAATAGCCAAGTCCCACCCTATATGCCCATATTCCAGAAGTTTACCTAAAACCATTTTAGAATCCCACTTCCAACGCACATGTCGAATTTCATCATAATCGGGTAAAGAATCGAATTTCACCATATCGGTTAAGAAATAGCGAAGTTCCATACTAATAGGCGATATTTCAAAACTTCATCAAAAAATCATTTAAGAACTCTATTTCCAACGCAAATGTTAAATTTCATTATAATCGGTTAAGGAATAGCCATATTCAGAACATCGTCTAAAAATCATTTTAGAATCCCATTTCCATTGAATCTTCCGAGTTTCATCGTAATCGGTTGAGATATAGCCAACTTCCATCCGAATTGGTCATATTCCAAAAATTTACCTAATGGTGATTCGTTTTTCTCCAATCGGCCTTTAGTATAGATTGGGAAGGAGCGATACTTTATATTTTTTCACTCCCTCTTTCTAAAGCGATATTTTAAATAAAAATTTAAATCACTTTGAAAGAGCGAAATATTTTTTTTAAGTGTTTATCAATAGAGAGAGGTAAAGAGCATAAATGCATAGGGGAAAAATATAGTACTGGGAGCAAGAACGAGAAATTTAAATTCTGACTACAACCAAAAAGGATACATATTAAAGAGATACATAGTCAGATAAGTAAATCTACTATGGCATTGTTGCTGTAAAATATTGCAACCCTGGATGTGTATTAGTGCATAATGTGAAATAAACTTTATACAAGAGAACATAATATTTTGAGTATAAAAGTAAATAATACATAGAAAGAATCTGACTTGAGCAAAGCACAGCAAAGCACTTCTCTAGCTATCTACTTATTGCACGAACCTTTTAATAATTTTGGTTTTGAATGATTTTCAGGTTGTTTTATTTTTATTTCAACCTCTAGCTAATATTATGAGTACACATATTAATTTTTGAAATTTTTTCGTAGTTCTGATCTGGTGAATCGGAAATTGGATGGTACAAAACGATGATCCGAAATTGGCTGGAAGATTGTTTTGCCACATTTGGGTCGTATTTTATTATTTTGGTTTAGTACAAATAATTAGTGTTATTTTCATAAAAGTTGCGAAGCTTTGGAATCTTCTAAGTATTAAAAGATTCCTTTTCATTGTAATAAATCATTGAAATTTATTACAATTATTTTGAATTTTTCTATTTATAAATTACTCACGCTAATTTATAAAAATATAATCAAATTAAATTTTTCTACCGTCTTATAGCGCTAAGATTATGTTTGCCCTTATATTAAGTCACATACGTTTTATATTCGTGTACCACTACGATAATGAGCGCGGAGATCGCAAATAGTGTTGTAAATTTTCTTATTGAACTGTAAGTGAGGTTGTATTTTTTTCTCAAGCAGTCGATATTTGAATGTGTACGTAATTGTGTAAGCTCCACAACCGTCTATGGTAAGCTAACTGATATATAATAAGAATTTATTGGATAAGTAGCATCCATCAGACTTAAAACAAAGCTTATTTTATTATCTTATGTATGCTGCTATTGTATCCGGAAGCAAAATTTAGGATCGGCACTCAATCATTAGTTCATCACAAAAACGGAGCACTTTAAAGGGCCTAAGGAATTTGTTGGAAGGCAAGGAAGGCTATTTAAATGGCTTTCTAGTGGAGATGACCTTGACAATCTTGAAGTCGGTTTCGATCCGATAGCAAATGAGACTATCCAACCTATCGCTAACCTGGATATATATGCAAAGGCTGCAGTTAGCCAGGCCAACTAAAAAAACATTTTACAACGATTTGAATGATCTGATGTTATCTGTACCAGCCAGCATCTGAATTGCGGTACTACGACAAACGAGAATGAGCAATACCGTCCACACTCCCGATACGATATTTTGACCGATAACAGAACGATGATGTACTTGCACGATCTTATGAAATGGTAACCATATAGTTTCAAGACTAAAAGTTCTATTAACAAACTTGGACTCACCTACGCAATATTTTTCAAAGAAAAATTGACCATTACAAAAAAATACTCTATCATCAAAACTCTTTAATTTCCTGTTGGAGTATCGAGCGTAAAAATGGCACACCTGAGACACTGGACACGATCTAAAGCCGTTATCGTCGTTGCAGATATATCTGCGTGATTGGACTCAACGGAGACGCCTATATGTACATATGCGACAGATATTGAGATATTTCAGACCCTTATATGCGCCTCTCGCAAGAGTGATTATGAATACAATTCGAAAACCCCACAAAAAGGAAAACAATCGTTAAAAATCACTGTCATAGAAATTCTTAACATGCGTCTAGACGATGACTTTTTCTCTTCAACTTTGCACTTGCGCTTGCCTCTTTCTATAATAATAATTGAAAGCGGTTTTATTCCGTATTATCCATGCGCTTTTGTCCTATAATGCATAAACTTTTTTTCTGTATTGCATACGTCTGGGCCCATATTAAGACGTTTTTACAATTTGTCGAAAAAAACAAAAAAATTGATAAAGAAACGCGAAAAAAATATTATCTTTGCACAGATACTCATAAAATTGAATAGCCTAAATAAACTCGAACGGCGGGACGCGCCGAAACCCTTATAAAGGCCTGAATAATTTAAATAAAAGTAAAACCATTGATACTATATGCTATAATAGTATACAGGGTTACCATTCTGTCACTAAACGGAGTATAAACGGGCTCATTTGACGTATTCTGGGATTTAAATAGGCTTATGCCGGTCTTGAGCATTGAGCTTCTTTAGGCTATAAAGGAAATCAATAGTTCCGGTATACTTTAATTTACCGTAATTATTTTTAATTTTTCTATAGGCGTGTTTTAGTTTCTATAGGCGTGGCTACAACCTAAAATTTTGTTTATGTTTATAAGTTTTCAATTTATTGCTCTTTTGATCTTTGCCTGATTCAGCTATTTTGGTAATACTCGTATAAATGTAAAAAAAAGTGTTGTTGTACTCGGGAACAGAGAATGGCTTACAATACAGTAACTGACAGAGTCTGAGAGATGTGTACTCTATTGATACGAATACCAGCGTATTTAACTGAATTAAAGGCACCCATTTGTGTGATAAGAGAGAGAATTTCCAAGGACAACAAAAGTTATTTAAAGATTTTTTTTTTTAGAAATTTATAAGATATTTTTAGATTTGGAACGCTACCGGTTAACAATAAATTTTAGGATTATTGTTTAAAAATAAATAGCAATAAATGTTACGTAAAAAAAATAAAACCACTTATAACAAGATTTTTGCATAATTTAACATTTGATTTTGCCGATACGTTATTACGTACGAATTTTGAAATCACAAGACACAACTATCAAATATTTGATTTATGTTCTTATAAATAGATTTTAATTTCTTTGCTTGAATAAATTATTTTGGCCAGCAAGATTTAAAATTACTGTTTATAAAGCTTATCTTGACATACTCAAGAGTCGGACACTATAAATTCTTCTTTCATCACACCTTGTAAATGCTTAAAATAACATAACCGGGACTACATCTTATGCGATTTAGATTAGAAGATTTGTTTCATTAGATTTTATAATATACCCAATATTTTTTTGTTTATTAGGAGCCATCACATTTGCGAAATTTATATAAATGGGATAAAGAAGACTTTATGTAATATGCTTTAGATGCCTGAAACATTTATTTTGCTTAACAATAGATGAAAAATGTTGGCTGTAATTTTTGTTTCAATTCATCAGCCATCATTATTGATTATTATGGAAAGTAAGGTAGTACATCTGCAGAATAAGAAACTGCATTTTACATTTGCATTAGGCCATGTATACATATATTTCCTGTTGCCGTGACATATTTGTAGTCGTAGTGAACCTTTCAGTGTTCACACGATCGGAGCATGCCAATAAAATAGCCACCATGCGACGCACGATTTCCAAATTTGCAAGATATTCTTGGAGTTCAGGGGGTCAATTCTCGTTCTATGAAAAGTACAATGAAAAGTTTTTTCAGTGAGAAATACACATTTCCGATTCATGTTCCATGAGAAGGAGAAAAATGACGTCAAAATCTTTTCATATGAATAAAACTTTCTCACCGACCATTTTGGCGGTGAGAACATCATAAATATGGAAATAAAATTCTATAAAAACTAAATTTGTATTTTTACCATTAAATGTGCATTGAAACTATAATATGATTCACTTTAAACTTAACTAATAAGTAAATCTATTAAAAACTATTCCGTATATTTAAGAAAAGCCTCCAAATAATTAATTTAGTTAAGTTTTAAAAATAATTTGGTCAATTTTATAATTTACTTTATATTTTGACAGCCAATGACAAAAACTGATTAACTAAATCTACTTTATCATTTATTTAGCTAATATTTAAACCAATTGTTGTATCAGCTAGCGGAAATATACATGAAACTCGAAAAAATATGTGTTTACAGTGTAGCTTACTATGGAAATAACTTATTCAGCGTTTTTCTCACGATTCTTTTTCATTTGGACATCGAGAATCGCTTATTGTCGTTGTGTGAAATGTTATAAATGAAAAAGACTTGATGGAATCAAAATGAAAACTTTTTTTTCATTAGGTTTTTTCATAGAACGAGAATTGACCCCCAGATCAGCCAAACAGAAAATTTATTAAAACCACAAAACTAGGTGTTCTATTGGGTTCGACGAATAGATTTTTTTTAATCTGGTTAGACGTTACCACAAATGTTAAGAAAAGCAACTTTTGTATACATAACAATTTTTTTAATGTAATTTTAGTTCGTGCTTAGAGAATGTGACTACCGCCCCAAGCCCCCGCTTTTCCAGAAATTTTACAATTCTTCCTGTTTCAAATTGTATTTATAATTTTAAAGTAAAAAAAAAAAAAAATTAAAATTGCAAAATTGTTTGCTTCCAAAGCTATACGAAATGTTGTTTTTACTACTTTACGGTACTTTAAGTTTAAACAGTCGTGTTATTTTGCCGTAAACACCATGTATAAACTTAACGGCAGACTGGGTGGCGCCACTATTATACCGCTAGCGGCACTCTATATATTTCCATAAAAATATTTTAATTTACACAGCACAGAAAAACAATCACTGCCTCATTTTCCACAAAATTCGTAAATATGATTTTATTTGATTGTAACCACACCAACGACCAAATACAAAAAAAACAACAATCATCCATTTCTTAAAGCTCGTTACATGGACACAAACATGGTAAAAACAAACATTAAATCAATCAAAGCGATTTGCGGGTAAATAAAAGCGTTGCGGAACAAAATATTGTACCAAAACTAAAAGGTACTTACCGAAATTCATGAATAGGAAAAATGTACCAAATTTGATAATTTACATAAATATTACAGTAATATAAATTTAAATGATTTAGAAAGGCTGTGCAGGTTTTTCTCAACGGTTGCTTTCAATTCTCGGCGAAGGGATTTGACTTATCGCAAAACTTGTTTCATGTGATAGTAATTTTCAATCAGTAATTGCTGATTTAAATCACTAGAAGTTGATGTCGTTTCTCAGGCGGGTATCTCATAGGAACAGTTGCCGAATAGCGTGGTGCTTAATTACTTTACTATTGTGTCTGTGTCTAGGTGAATTTTCTTGAATATAGAGATTGTGGTGCTTCATTCGTTGGTCTTTTGAAGTGTGTCCTATATATTTGTAAGTATACAAGTTTGCAAATATTGAGTGCTCGTTGTTGAGTCGTAAAATTCTTGTTTTGGTTCAGAAAAATGTCATCTAAATTAAAGTATTTCGAAAAATATTAAAAAATAATTGTGTCCTTATTAAAAGATAATTTACCTGCTCCAGCGTTAATTATGTTTCCTGTGAATCTAAATTATAGTTCTCGGAGTTCATTTTTGTACTAAAAAATTGAAAAAAGACAAATTAAAAATAAATAAATAACAGAAATGTGCAATGAAGATACATTTAGATCTAGTTGCAATTTTCATCATTTTATGGAAAATTTTAATTTCGAATGTTTCAATAATGCCAGAATAAGATTCTGTGTGGATACTATAAATTCATAAATGAGATGATAAAACAGGATATTGAAAAAAAAAAAAAAGTTCAACGTTTTGTTCTCTTTGAGAAGGTTCGTTAACAAAGTACAGAAGTTGCTACCATGATACTTTTCTGCTACCTTGTACATATTTGGGTATACTGCTTTCATGTCCTGCCAAAACGCTGCGGGGTCATCTCGAAGAATGGCTATCGGCATTGGGAAGTATTTCGAAATTTCGTCGCTATCTTATCCTACTCTTAAGCGTTGACTGTTATCAATATGTTTATGATGTGACCAAATTTCGAATTCCTCGGTACTGGATTCTGTTTGAGGGGTATCTACACTTCTTTCATCTAGAGTAGCTAAGCTAGATGTTTCTCTTCGTAAATTGTTTGTGACAGTATTACTGGGAAGTTGATCAGTAAAATGTATTAATTTAAATTTAGGATCAACCGTACATATAACATTTAAATAAATATCTTCAACCTTGCCGAATCTCTTCTGAAACTCTGTTGATAAATTATCTAGACGGGTTTTAGCCACTTGATGTGACTGCTTTTCCGATTGAAAAGATTTTAGCATCATTTGCTAAATGAATCAGGCTATCTACATTGTACGAAACATTCTCTGTACCATATAATAATGAGAACTATTGTTACTAAAATTTAGTAATAAGAAATGCTCGTAATATTTCTCTTACAAAATACCATTCAGTGCTGCAATACTGGTAAACATTAAAAACAATCTAAATTTCGGCGCCTTCGCTCCAAGTAGTCAAATGTATACTGCTTTCTGACGAATTCAGTTGGTACACAGTTTCGAATGCTTTTAAGGTTTTGATATATTGCATCAATTCCATGTTTTTTTTTTAAATGAAAATGAGTCTTTTCTAATTTTCAACCAAATCTGCAACAATTTTCTCATTACTCCCAGCAATACTTGCAGTTTATGTAATCAATTGGAAATACTGTAACGCATCTTCCTCTGAAATATCAGTGGCTTCTCAAAGGATAATTAAGTCCCGGAAAATATACATGTTTTTTGCTGTATACACCTTTAATTGTTCATTTCATACAGCTAAAATATTCAGCATATCCTTTAACTCAAAAGGATCGTACTTTTACAATGTACTGTCCTTGTTAAAAATAAATCCTTTGGACAAGATCTTCATTTCTTGGACAAATTTGTCTAAAAATTCCTTCGAATAAAACGATTTTTTATATCCCTGAAAAATACCAATTACAAACACGTCTCTTTGTGGATTTATACTTCCAAGAATTGGCTACAACTGACTGTTGAAACTTTGCGCCAACGGAACACCATCAATTTCAATGCCAATGTAAATATATTTTTGAGAAACGGAATTTCTTTCGAGATAATTCTCTGTATTTGTTTTTATTACAGTATGAGTAAAAAATCCTCTGCCCATAGGAATGTTTTCTGAACTCCCTTTACTGCTCTTCTTACAGTTTTGATATCTTTTGCAATATTTCGATGATATTTCCTTAAAATTTTTAGCTATGTATTAGCTGCGTCATTTGTAATATTGCAATTACTTTTGCAATTACACTTTAATTTTTAACTGATCTTTTTCCCCTTTTCTTCATATCCCCATTCATCAGCTTGCACTATGTGCACTGACGTAGTTTCTCCATATCCACTACTATTGCTGGTCTTTTCCTTGTACTGTGTTGTTTAGCGCCTTAAGCAATTACTTTGATTCTCTCTATTAATCTCTGTAGGCTTCTGGATTAAAATAGCCTGAAATAAAAAATGCAAAAGTTAAATTAAGAAAATATTAAAGTATGTATTTGGCGTTTTATTCGTTTATGCATTGTTCAACATGTCACGCGAATCCATCCCGACACATTGGCAACTGCTTTGAAAAATATCATACTCTCAAATAATTGAAATTAATTTAAAATAAAAATAATAAAAATTAATTTTATTTAAAAACTATAAATTATTGAAATGCCTTGAATTTTCATCTTAAAAATTGGAGGTGTGGCCAACACACGACTTTCTTTTACGAACAGAGAATTTTGAGAAATTTAATTTCTTTTTATAATTTTTTATTTTTATTTTAATTTTTTTTTAATTTTTGGAAACATTTTGTATTAAGTAGTTTTTTGTAAACCTTATACTTTTTAAAATATTTGCAAAATAAGTTTTCTGGATCAAGGGAGTGGCCACTTCCGGTTAGCCGATTTGGAGTAAATTCCACTTGGACCTCCCAATTTATCAAAAAAGCTAAAATCTGAAGTTTCAGTTCGATTGGTTAAACCATCTGGGCTGTAGAGAGGACACAGACTGACAGACTGACAGACAGACACCATTTCGAAACCCACTTTTTCGGACTCAGGGGACCTCAAAACAGATAAATCTCTAAAAATCTAAAGGTCCAAAATTTTCATGATTACTAAACTTTATTTTACTAGAGTAAAAGAAAGTAAAAAACAGTTTAAGGGTGTTAAATATTGACCCAATTTTCTTTCGCCTTATAGGGGAGTATAGCAAAAATAGCTCTCATTCGTTAAGGGTTAATAGGTTCGCTTATACCCTAGACACCAGTGTGTTAACCTCGATTTTAGCTAATCCCTTTGTTTTGGCATATAATACTTTAGTTTAGCTAAACCGGATTTATTAAACCACAGTCTGTCTAGGGTATTAGGCTGATAAACCGATTTCGGTTGATGTTCCTTATAACAAAATTTTGAATTAATATTGAATTTAAGTTATTTTGCACAATTTTTTTTAAAAATCATTAATCCACTTTTTAGTTTTCTTAAGTGCAATTTGGTCATTTTAACGTTTTTTCGTGGAAATAAGAAGTCATTATGATTTTTTGTTTGTTTTATTTTGTTGAATTAAGCAATAATGCAAGTAACTGTAAAATGACTTGTAATAAGCATAGAAATATAAGGGTTACACCAAAATAACGAGGGAGATTTGCAGATAATATTTTCGAAGAAAAACGAATTTTGACTTAAGTCAGCTTTAGTGATTTTAACTTGTTGTTACAGATTTTTTCTTGAAGTAATAATATGCTAATATAGATTTTTGAAATGTTGCTGCGCTTCATATCTTAAACAGCACAGTTTGATTTATTCTAATCATTTGATTAGACCTCATTTTCTTATAATGGTAGGACAGGGAACCCTCTTATATAATTTTTATTAATAATACTGGCTTTTATTTTATCTTTCTTTTATGTTGTTTTTTATATTTAAGTGTATTAGGCAAGTGATATTTGCAGACGCCAAACATGGTACCTTACACGCTACTACTAATGATTAAAATTTCATTGTTATAATTCTCTATGTTTCAAAGTGTTTCAGGTACCTCCGCACATTCAATTTGAGTTTGCGATTTATTCCTAAGCTATATCCTTTAAAATTTATTTGGGCTAAATGGTTTTGCATAAACTAAGACATTATTCAATTCTAAATTATTACCGAGTATTAATACTACTTGAAAATAGATTTTACGGGTTCCGTGTTTCGTATTTATTGCTATTCCGTCAGATTGCTTATTTGTTGACATTTGGCTTAGAAATTTTTCCATACTAAAATATGTTACTACGTAATTTTTAATAAATGGCATTTTTATCAGGCTTTGATCTTATAGTGTTTCGTTAATTTCAAAGTCGTTTCGATAAAAAATAGTCATATGAAATAGTGAGTATTTCAACTTAAACGTAAACACATTTTATAATTATTTTGTCCATACATTTTAGAAATGTGCAAACTTTACATTTTATATTATTGAATTTCTCGTTATATTAAAATCGAATAAATCGTACAGCGAATTAAAAAGTTACGTCATTCTCACGACTGGCTCAGAAAGTCGGTGATTAGTAGTATTATTTGCTGAGCCGAAGCCCAACCCGGGGACACATACAACTATCAGCAAAGCAGCACTATCCGTTCGAGAATTAAATATATCGCTAACGAACATCACAGCCGCTATATACCATCGTTGTAAACCTAGTAAAGCTCAGAGATCTCGATATGGTGGAAAAACGGCTCATTCATTCGTTCATATGGTAAATTTCGAAGTGCATAAATCACGAATTGCTTTTAAATACTTTCTATTCTGGCAGAATAACACTGATAAAATAGTGACCAAAGCTGAGAGGCATATTCGAAAGTATAGCGAACGAGGTGTACAAATAGCGATTTTAATATAAGCGGGCCACAAAATTCGTTTCAGTTCCTTTTAATAAATCCCAACACCATGTAAGCTTTAGAAATAATATAATGAATGTGCTTTGTGAAGGTAAGATGGACTGAAAAGGTAACCCCAAGTCGTGTATGAAGTTGACTCTATCAACAACTGAATCGTAAAGAAAATATTACTGAAATATTAGTAAAAAGTTGCATAATTTTTAAGGGAAATCGAATGACCTTGAGGTCAAATTTTAACAAGGTCAAGTTTTTTTTTTTTAATATCTGGATTCTGAAAGCGCGTGAAATTCTACGTTCAACTAAGGTCATTTCAAGGTCTAGTCGGTTTTTTTAATGGAAACATCTATTTTTGACTTCTGTTGGGCACATCTGCCATTATTCCGATTACCAAAATCGTTAGAGTCTCGTAACATGGTGTGGTATCATTAACTAACTCAGAACGATACCTTAATTTTTTGGCAAATGCGCTACTGGACATTCTAGTTGATATAGATCAACAAACAAGGTCACTTATGTGGTTTCAGCATGATTGGCACCTGCTCATAGAAGTTTAGTCGTTCAACAATTTTTAAATCAAAGATACTTTAATCGGTGAATAGGTATTGGATGTGATAATAATCTTGTTGAATGCCCCCCCCCCACCTCCCCCCCTTCGCCGATCCCCAGATCTCACGAACTCGGATTTTTTTTTGTGAAGATATTTGTAAAATACAGTTTATACAGAGGCTCCTATTTACAACTACAGTTGTTGATGTCCTTGAACAATATGATGGAGCGAATCACGCATGCTTGTAGAAGCATACTGCAGCATGTGCGCTCATCAGCTGTTCGAAGCTTTGAACGAAGGATATCACTGTGAATTAATAATCATGGAGACATTTTTAAACGTTTAATTGCGTCGTTTGGATCGGGAGGTACCGGGTTCGAATCCCGATAGGGGCGGGATGCAAAAGGGATTTTTCATCATCCGATTACGATCGGTGATGACGATGAACACAACTATGACCCCCTGTTGAGAGTGCAGAATCCATGGGCCGACCCACCTTTCATGTCAGCACTATAGGTTGGCATGAAGCAATGCAATGTGCAGGTGGTTTATACAAAGCGGGTCTATAGCCGTACGTCCTCGATTTGGCTACTAATGCGTAAAGTAGGACGGTAAAATTAACTGCGAAAGAGTTGGGAGTGCCTTGACCCCCAGAAAAAGATTGCATAGATTAAAAAAATAAAAAAAAATAAAAAAACAACGTTTAATTCGGAGAAAAGTAAAATTATTTTTTCACTTGAATTTTTCGTTGTTTTGCTTCCATTGGTTGAAATATGATTTATACATAGATTGGCATTTTTTGGGTCTTATCTTCATTGAATCGCTATTGCGATTGCGCTGTTGTTAGTTATTAAGTGGAAAAACAGGTTTTTGTATGGCAAATAGGTTAGCGATCCCGCAATAATTTACAATCTCACATTTTGTACCCAATTTGAAAATCGGCCAAATGAAATAAATTTTCCAGGCATGGGGCAAAATCCAACTTGTATGCAGTCATCGAAGATGAGAGCTAAAGGAGCACCTAAGCGTACCGCATAATTTTTGCGGAGGCTGGCTGGAATCCCATTATGCCCAGCACTCTTGTTAGCATCCAGAAAGGACAGACCCTCGCAAAAATCTTCCATGTTATTTTGACAGTTGCGGAACCTAGAATGGGATGACTGGAATAGTTCGTAAATCGATTCAAAAAAATTCGCAAACAACTCTGAAAAGCCATTCGTAAAGAAACCCACATTTTTTTTACAGTCAAAAAGTTTTTCGGATTCGAAGTGAATTCCTCTTCGATCTGCAACATACTATATAATTATTATATAAAAACCAATTTATGGTCTTAAGCTCCTTTCTCGCTCCTTTCTCAGTTATACGCTGTTTAGTTTATTACCACTTCGCTTTAGCTTAACTAGTTTCTGATTGTACCATGACTCACGAAAATATTGCTTGATTTTTATTAATGGGGCGAATTATTATTTAAATTAACCCCATGATCGATGCACTTAAAAATCGCATACGGACATACCATAGATTAGCCAACAATCCACAGTAAATTTCCAGTTAAAACAATCGACCAAAAGAGCGGGGAAATTCCTTACTTCCGAGCATTCGCTTGTGATTATTGCATCCCGATTTTTTAATTTAATTAATCCTTATACATCAAGAACCCCTCAGAACATTTAATAATTTATAAATCAACACACATATAACTTAATCCAAAATCTATCAGAATATCGGAAGGTGGAATGGGTCGCGAAAGAGTAATCGAAAGGCCGCATTTCGACAAGCCGCATGTCCGAATCAAAGTGAAGGAAAATTCTATTTTAGTATAATCATTTAAGAAATATCTAAGTTCCACCTTAATTGGCCATACTCCAGAACTTTTCCGAATCCTATTAACATTTCCATCGTGTAAATCGAATTTCGAAAGCCAAGTCTTAAAGTGTTCCGTTTTTGTACCATATGCCGTATTGAAGCCAGAATGAATCATGCCTTACTGTCATATTCCGTACACAAATATACCGTAATATTCGGGAGCTTTTCAAAGAAATTGATCATATTGCCGCCATGTAGTACAAACAACTATATTCTTTTATTTTTAAATAAAACAAAAGAATGTTTTATAAGTTATAGTGCTCGAATTATAAAGTAATACAAAATTTTATCTACAATAGTTCCGTAATTTCTAGTAAAGGATATTTAATAATTTAATCACATATGTAATTCAAAAACAGTTTTAACGAAATTTTCGAATTAGTTATCAAATAAAACAATTTTTTTAAATCTCCCACCCTTAAAAAAGCAAAATGGCAAATTTAAAGTAAAGGGTGGTTCATCTAACGTTTGGAATTTAATTTTTCTCTAAACTCAAAGACGAATGAATATTTTTCAAAGCGATTTGTTTTGTTAGAAAGAGAATATATTGCCCTTAAGTAAGGAACACAATTTCATTCAAATGACTTCCACGGCTGGCAATTTTTCAGAACATTTTCGATTGTATAGTCTCCTATCTCATCAATGGCAACTTTGATTTGATCTTTCAAGTATTGGATAGTCTCTCAGTTTATCCAATAACAATCCAGTTTCACGAACTCGCTTCACAAATTGATCAACAAATTGCCTTGTAGGCATTTCATTTCTACTGAATTTTCCACATAAATTTCTAACAGTTTGGGTAGAAGACTCACCACTTTGAAAGTAAGTTTTCAATATTTCCCAATTTTGTTCAAGCGTTAAGCGGCCCATTTTCGTAAATGTCAAACTTTAAACTAATTTTCTGTCATAACACGAATGACGTACTCGAAATAACCGGTAGTTGAAATTGCAAACGCTAGATGGACCACCCGTTAATAAAATTGGAAAATATGTATACGCGAAATACATAACATACAAATATATTTTTTCTTACTTACTTAATTAAACACATTGTTTGTCCACTATATTATAGTATTATAACAAAACATAGATAAAATGTAACCGATACATCAAATAGCAATAAACAAAAAACATAGAAAAAGACACAGATTCGGCCATTCAATTCATTTGGCCGTTAGACATTCGGCCTTTGACACATTCGGCCTTTCGACTATTAGACATTCGACCTTTCGACACATTCGGCCCTTCGACATTCAGCCTTGCGTTATTCGGCCTTAAGACCCATTCGGCCTTTCGGCGTTCGGCCTTTCGACATTTCGATATTCGGCCTTTTAATATCAAATGTCTTGAATTTGGTTTAAATTGGATACCGTCATATTCTCGAAAATAAAAATAAAATAAAAAATCCCCAAAGAATGCATAATAATGTACCTCATTAAAAAGGAAGGCCGCAATGATCTTTTATTAACTACAATATGGAAACAAAAGGAAGCTACTTAAATTCATGTCATCATTGCGCAGCAAGGACCAATGCTAAGCGGCTTTGAGGAGTTCTCTATTTTGGTATGTGAATAATTATTTTTGAAAAATGTTCCAATTTCTATGAATGTTAGCATTTCAAAAAATCGACCAAGCGGGGGTTTGGGCCGGCAGAACCCATCCTCTCCTTTGTTACAAGTAAAAAACTGGATTTTTTGCGATTTGAATTTTTTTATTTTGGATAAAAATACCAACCCGATAAATTGCACATGGGTCAAGGTTGAACCAATTCGGTTCCACTTTTAATAGTTAAAGTTTAATAGTTTTATTTGGTTGTATGACTCGGTACCATAGTTTGTGGTAACCAAGACAAGGGAGTTTACCTAAAACCTAGTGATTGAGGAAGTTTCGGAATAAATAGAAGATACATGATTTGGGGATGGCAGCTTAACGAAGCGCTGCTGGTTCTATTGTCAGACAGCGGTTCCTTGGGTATCGGTATTGGCGACAGTTTATGTAAATAAAGAAATTGGTTTAATCTGAATTATGGCATTTGAATAGAATTAAAATGTTTTTAAACTTTTATTTGCTTGTAAAAGCAAAACATCTTAATTTTTAAAGACGTTTTAATAATTATTGCGGATATGTCCAAATTATATTGAATAATATTTGTTTAAAAATAAAATTAAAAAATTTAAGAGATATTTTTAGATTTTGAACACCGTTTTGAAATAACAATAAATTTTGGTTTGATTTAAAACGACTTACTACAACGTCACATCGTCATAACACTAATCATTATACATCTGCGACGGATTATTATAATGAACTTCTCGAATAATAAATCTTATTGCCTTGCGGCGATCGCTCGGCCATCCAATTTATAAATATAATTTAATTTCCTTGTTCCAATAAATTATTGGATAATGAGTTCCCGATAAAATCGAGATTATATCAAAACACGTTTGTATCTTAAAATTTAAATTTTTTATTTTTGTTTTGATATTTTTTGATACAAACAACACTCAATAATAATCTATAATTAATTAAAATTAATGAATTTTAGAAATATAAATTCGTGATCCGATTAGTTTTTATTTTTGTACGAGATTATAATGCATCAAACAAATGTCAAACGATTAATTATTCAAAATATGAATCTTTAAGAAATTGTTGTTCGTTTAACTTGAGACGATAGATAAACTTTGCTCAGCAAGCATCAATTTCCAATTAATTCAATTGAAAATTTTATTAATCTTTTTTTTTTTTATATTTATGCATGTATATCCATGGGCTTACGGCAAGCAAATTAAAAAGTTTCCCCAAAAAATAAACGAAAAACAAAAAAAGAAAATCTCCAGAAGGCGAAATTTTATGGAAATTTATGAAAATTTTATTTATGATTTTTTGTTTTTTAATTAATTCAAAATATAAAGTCGGTAGGGTAAAATTAGTTTGTGTTAGGCTAAATATATTATATATATATATATGGACAAATTTAAAAAAAAGGTTAACCGATGCAAACAGAACAACAACAAAAAATAAATAAATGTGATGACATCTTAATAAATAATGACGTCATCTCAAGGGAAATTATTACAGAAATTTATATTTAGATAACGACAGGAAATTTTTATAGGTAAAATGTTAGTGTCCCTGGTAATACAATATTGTTTATACAAAATACATAACGATACAGTTAGCAGAGTGTACAAAATTGTTATAATCTGTGAGTGATGAAAAACGTATCAATATTATAAATTTTTTTTTTTGTATATCTTAACTAGTCTCAAAATTTATCGGCAACAAAATGAAAATTGATTTTTTGGATACTTGCTAAGAGGGGAATATTATTATTGTATATTTTTTTTTATATTTAGAAATGAACGATATAGAAAGAATAATAAATAAATAATTACGTTTAATTATTTCCTTATTCATTTATATTAGACAGAACGAAATATTGAAATTGATTTTTAAAATAAAACAGATTTCTCGAGAGTTGATATATTTACAATTTTTGTGCTGAGTGTTTAGTTTTTTTTTGTGTGTGGTATAAAATTTTATGCACTTGGCTGAAGGACTCAAATGTGGGGGCTGCACAAATAATCGAAGCTACAGCACGTTGAATTAAACAAAAACTTCTGAAATCTCGAAAGTAACTTGTTCGCACTTCCGGATCAGAAGAGGACCGTCATGTATCATGTGTTTATGAAATTGCCCGAAGCTTACATTGAAAAGTTTTACGGTTTCTACAAAAACTCTCGACATTTTGACAAACCTTTTGATTAATCTGTTCTTTATAATCTGGCGAGATATTTACCATTTTTTGGCTCTGCAATAGAATAAAATATAAAGGGCTGAACCCTCACGTGGCGATCAGAATATTAGTCCGGAAAATCACTTGAATACGTAAACTTATTTCAAATCAATCTCCAACCGAACCCCTCATTCAACCCCATCTCTACTTCAACTCGAACCCAAACTCATACTTAAGCTGCATTCATACTTGAACCCAATTCAATCTTAACCCAATCTTCAACTCGACTCCCAACTCAACCCTCAACTGAACCCTCAATCCCAGATCGAGCCCAATACAGATATTAATTTAGCCCTAAACTTAACACTAAGCTCAACTCCAACTCAACCTGAACTCAACCCGCAAATCGACCCCTAACTCAACCCGCAAATCAATCCGCAACTCAATCCTCTCGTAAAATCTAAACTCACCGCCCAACTCAATCCTCAAACCAGTATTGTTCAACATGGATCGAAAACCAGTAATAATAACACCCAATCCCCTTGACGTACAAGTTCCAAAAGCATATCAATTCTCGGCCTTGTAAATAGAGACGTATCGGTGAAAAACATACAAATAGTACATAAATCCAGACATCCAGACAGACCGAAAGACATTTTTTTTTTGCTTTTACAGATCAGAGACCTGCAAAACTTCGTAAAATGTAGTTTTGAACAAAAAACAAAAAAACTGTTGATCATTTTTGGCAGGATTATATAATTTGATCCATGCCAATCGAAGTTAATTGAAACACAATTTCAAAACTATTTCAAGTTTTGGTAGCGATAGTTCATGATTTTGCAATGATGAAATATTCTTTTGTGGAATTAAATGAGAAGGTTTTGGGACGGCTACATAGAATGTAAACATAAAACATTACAAGTATATGTTTAAATCATTTAATCCAGTTAATATTATTGATTCCCTGGTAGTCGTCTGTTTTTTGAGATATTTCAATATTCTTTAGATGATTTTTTTTTTTGTGGAGTAATGATATCTCTTTGCACTGATAATTTGTACGTAAATATTTGATTGAGAACATATTAATGTTCCGTCACGCTTTAATGAATGTTAAACGTTAGCAGTGGTATACTTATACGATTATTACACACTATTTTGCAACATTTGGTACCCTTCAACTTGAACGTGTTTTTGCGTTCTTGTAACACGTGTGTAACAATGTTTGTACCTCATTATATCTTTTGTTGTTGTTGTCGTTAATGTTATTTTATTTACATTGCATATTAATTTTATTGTATTTAAAAATTAAGATGATATTGCAATTCTTCTTTAGAGAGCATTGCATTTTTTGAGACAGTAACGGGGAACAGAAGCATGTTAAACCATTAGAAAATCTAATGCCTTTCACATAGTCAAATTACCATATTTGTAAATTTACAGTTTAGGATTTTCTTAAGAAAGTTCGTATCTTAAAATTTTACATATTTATTACCAACGTCACCATGATTTTTTGATAGGTATATACTAAGGCTATAAGCAGTTGGTAAAGTGATTCCGGACAAATCCGGACAATTACAGACCGATATCTATTCTATCTACGTTGTCTAAACTCTTTAGAAAATTATTTTAATTAGACCCGAGCATTTATCCAGAATAAACAATATAATTTTGAATTTATTTGGAGCCAATATTTGAAAATTCTAAGAGAATTTAATCCAGTTTTGAACTGATGAGCTTATGAATTTATGATTATGAAAAAATCAACCTTCTCATCAGCCGCGGCGACTCGACTGATTGTATCACAATTTACATTTTCTACATATAGAATGTACTGTGCAGGTTGTATTAGCGAATTATACTAATATTGCCAAACTCCCTTACAAATTTTTATTCGTCACATTCACACAGCTGTATTCCTGGGTAAACAAATTTTAACAATTAACAATTTCTTTCTTTACTGTAATTTGAATTAATTAATTAAACAATATAATATCTGGCAATCAATTTAGATTTACCAAATCATCAAATGCAACTGCCGCTTGCATGAAACTGATGGATTTTATAAACAGACGTACCTATAGATAAAAAATTGTTTTGTGAATGCATTTTTTTAGGCATACGAAGAACTTTTCATTTGTGTTGTCGACCCAGAAATATTCATATTAAAATTAAGAAAGTTAACCAATCGCTCTCAATATCTAATAATTGATAATAAGAAGAATACTATGAAAAATTTGACTAGAGATGTAGCCCAAAGATCTATTATAAATAAGTCCCGCATTGTTCCTGAATAAAAACCCAGATAATGGGGCTTTGATCCAAGTTCATCATGACATGAATTTAGAAGAATTGTTTTGATAAGATTCTTTATTTTAGTCTGAAATTGCAATATACATCTTTAGTATACTGTTGAAAATTCTTGAGAATTCTACATTCAGAGAAGAGCATCCACAATGTACAAAATTTGTTTTCTTGAAAGTTGTACCGTTTGTTTTAATCACAACATTATGTGAGCAACGTGAGAATCGGCTGATATATTTTTTTTATTCGGTGCTTCAGTCTGGACGGAGCCTCGCTGTGGTCTATTCAAAAATACAACAATAAAATAAACACGTCAACTATCTTTTGTGACCGATATCCCAACTCCCGGTAAAACAGCATTTCATTTTCTATATCTCCTACCGCCTATCTTCTCAACCTCCTCCGCCCTTAAACCGTGATATATTTTTAAAGGCGTTCAATAGTAATATGCCATTAAAGTTTATATACGACCTTTAATATTAAGAGAATTTATTACTCAGAAATAATACCTTTAAATGCGATTTTATTAAAGCAATTCACAAAAAATGTATCGATCAACATATCGTTGAAATTTCAGTCAATAAATTGTGATGAAATGTCAATAAAACGTCACAAAAACAATTTGTATTTCAAAGGTTACTAGAGATATGTTATTTTTAAATCATGACGATGCCACCAGCAAAGTATTTTAGGTAAATTTAGAAACTTAAATTCCATGTTACACGGTTATCTATACATTTTAGATTAAAGATACCAATGGAACAAATGTTGGAATTTGGAAAATGTAAGAAAAGGAGAAAAATGTGTGATATTACCTCGGAAAACAGTTCAACAAGTTTTGTTTTTACTATTTTTTGTTAAAAGATGATGAATTTTCAAATTTTAATCAGCATAACAAAAAAATAGTCGGTCCCGTTTTTGAGAAAATCTCTTTGGCCAGTTTTCTCTTCCACCCCCTCTATTAAAGACTCGAATGGATATAAAAGCTAAAACAAACCGCTTATTACTAAAACCTACCTTTTGTACAAATTGTTGCCTACATATATTCGAAACTACATATTTTGCTGTTATTTCTTTTTACGTATAAAAATTCACAACTTGTTTTAGATTTATTGCGAGTGATTTAAATAAATAAATTTTCTAATAAAATGAACAAAATTGGTGCAATTTTATTTAGTGAAATGGTATCTATAAAAAGCGTGATCACGTGTGTTGACCATCTTGTAAAGCTCTTCCAAATCGGAGTTAAAATTTTTTAAATTTCCAACTGATCCGGAACGAAGAACCCAATGGATAAGTTCAATTGGAAATAGATAAACATAATTTTATTTGTCAACGGCATTTTATGGCAACATTATTTGACGAAAAGTGCAGTGCCTATTTTGAATTTAAACAGCCATACTGATATAATTGCAAATTCTGGAGCATCATCCATCTACTGTTCCAATTGAAGATGTAGATGTTATTAACAATTCGCGAAACGCTCCTGATATGATGATTTCAACAATAAATCAAACAGAGCCCATAGATGAAGGGTAGAATTTTTAGAAATGATTAAAAAGGTAAATTGCATCCGTTGTAATAGGTTTGATGATTTGTCAGTTTATTGTGGCAACTATAAAAAACTAGAAAACTCTGTTTATATATAAAAAAAAGTTAATTTTGGGCGAAAAAAACATAAATCATTGAGAAAATCACTTCGGAATTTACAAAGAAATTTTCTACGGGTGGAGTCAATGAGACGATTAAACATGTTTGCTAAAGGAATATTATTTCTACGCGGAAAATGACAGAAGGTTTCACAGGAAAACATGCTAGTTTCATCACGTTTGTGTTTACTAGTTCGACGAAATCCCGATTAGGAAAGATTTGACGGTTCTTCAGCATTATTTTTCATGTTACGAGGATTATTGGAAAGGTGGAAGCATGTTTTGAGTTATGCTTTAATAAACAGCTCCACTAACGTAACTGAACTAGCTGAACTAATTATTAGTAATATAAAGATATGTCAAGGCTACAACAAATGTCTCCTTTTACAAAAATTTTGGCGTAACACCGGAAAAACCTTTCATATTAATCAAAGAAACAAAGATATTGCTCCAATTTGACCCTCCGCATTTGATGAAGTCTGCTAGGAATGCTTTAATCAAGCATCAAGTAACTCATTCGGATTATGATACAACTGATTTTAACGTTGTTCGTATAGTTCAT
Organism: Tipula vernalis; assembly: GCA_958295665.1. NCBI lineage: Eukaryota > Metazoa > Arthropoda > Insecta > Diptera > Tipulidae > Tipula > Tipula vernalis. Next base: position 214,708,288 of record OY282560.1, on the reverse strand, counting down.
GATTTCATGATTTTGACAAAAATCAGAAGGTACAATTACTACCACGCCTAACAAATCATGAGTGTCATCAAATGAATGTAAAATTAGCCGACGAAGGTGGTTTGCCATCTATTGGAGGGATACCAAAGAGCAGATTAATCTACTAGCTCCGTAACCGGCCTCCGTATGGCCGGCACTATTATCAGGTTCTATAAGAGCCTGAATATTGATAGGACGGATAATTAAGCAGGGTCCAAGTATAAAAGATCTTTTAGGTCGCAGTGCGAGTTTGCTGAACGCCCACATGGCCCTTCATTAATAATAATAATAATAAAATAGCCATCCAAGTTTTAAGCAAGACAGTATCCTGCGCGTTACAAACAATACTTAAAACAACACCCACAGTTTTTGAAAATTATTTGCAAAAGGTTTTACCTGCGGCCAAAGTTATTTAATAACATTTTTGATTGCCTAAATTGTCGCAACTTTTCATCCGAAAATACGTACGAGCAGCCGGTAAAAATAAACGGGGAAACATATCAATATTTGGAGTAGAGTCTATAATTTTTAAATAATTTGAAAATTTTGTCAAAAAATTAAAATTCCTTGAAATTTATTAAAGGACTTCAACTGACAAAGACTTTAACTGGAAGAACCAATCGGACTTATTGGATAACTTTTTTTCGATTCTTATAGGGAAAGGAGGAAACAATTTTATGCCTCAGTGCGAGTTTACGACCATTTTATGATGAAAAATTTTCAGCAGATTCAATATATTTTAAGTGGAAAACAAAAGAGTTATGTTCGGAAGGGGAAATTTGTTTACAACATAGACTACGTCGATTGGTTGCCTGTTGAAAATTGTTTATCAGAAAATGGTCGTAAACTCGCACTCAAGCTACAAAACTGGAGTGCATTTTGCTAATGTCGTAGTAGCCAAAATTATTTTTAGTTCTATGCTTTCTAATTGTCTACTCGACGAAGCCGTAAATTTGAAATTAAATTGGAAAACTTTTAAAGCCGATTATGATGCCAGCTTAAAACAATCGGACCCAGATGCATTCAATTTGGCAATGGAAATTGATAATTTTATATTGAAAGCTGAATTTAGCTTATTTACATCGAACGCAATTCCTTATTACGCAGGATATTGCGCATTTAAGAAAATTAAGCTTTTAAAATCAGAGTCCAGTATTTCTGCAAACAATACTTTTATAAATTCGGAAGTAGTAAAATTTTTAATTCAACAGTTTTAAATTTGGTTTAACAAAATGGCCACATGACTAATAAACAGTTGCGAACAAAACATTTGCAACTGTTATATGTAATATGAGTTTTATTATGTAATTGATAAGTAATAACTTTAAATTCAAAAATTACATAAAAATATTTTAAATGCGATTTTTTATTTCAAAATAACTTTTAATTATTTAGTTGCAAATGTTTTATTCGCAAATGTATGTAAGGAAATGTGTAAAAAATGCATATTAGTTTGCACTATTTTTACCGCCACAAGAAGATGAATGTTACATCATTTGAACACAGGTACATACAGGTACAACATGTCTAATACAAGCCTTGCGCTTCTCTTATAAGACACATATCATAAAACAAATGTGCATTGACTTGTGTTAGTGTGCAAATCAGTTTGATATAAGAAATATTTAAATAGAAAATATGAATATTTAGTTCATATCGTGTTTGTGTACGTTACTCAAACTACAATTAGGTACTACACCATTTGCTTTGGTTTTGATATACCTAAAACCAAAGCCCGCAAATCCATATGAACAGAAAACATAGTATTGACGATTGGAGCATCACAGATTCCACCTTGTGGAAATTTTTTAAACTCAGTTAGCTGATAATTTGACGTTCGAAATTGTTGTAAACAATTCCAATTTTGAACAGTAAGCACAATTTTTACTACAAATGTCATTTTGTCAGTAGCCTCATTTTAACTTTTTTCCCCGAGAGGTTTCTCTACTTATACAATCGTCAATACAGAAAGAATCCTACGAAGAGACTTTTTTCACTATTTTGAAATCATATTTTTACAAAACCATTTGAAAGAGAATCGTTTGGTTTTACGTCAACTCTCAATAATTTTTATTTACGTATATTATTGTGCTCCCTTCTTATAGAAAACAATACAAATAAATATCATCTTTCTCATTTAATTGGTTTTAATTCGAAAAGGATCACCGATTCAAATGAAATTTTTAAATGAAATCTATAGTCGTGTACTCATACATAGGGTCACAAAATTGAAGGCACAAGCAGTTTTACGTATAGAAATGTTACGTTTACGCAAATTTAAGAAGAAAACTTATTTATTAGCTTCTCATAGAATTTTCCATACATTATAAAAATTAATGCGTGTCCTAATGAAAGATTACAATAAAACTGATTTTTAATTCGTTAAAGTATTGTGCCTTCTATTTTGTGACCGTACTTAAAAAATTATTCTATTTTTCAAAAATGATGAAAAATCAGATACATAGCCATTGCTAATACACTTTATTTTTAGTTGTGTTTATTTTATTAATGGGTGATAAAAGTTTATATGGGATTGTTTGTGTAATCCCAACATGTTTGGCAAGCAAACGGCACTCTCCTAGTCTAAAATTGTATAAATTTCCTGACCATGAAAGTTCCACGAATGTGAACTTTCCGACAAAACGCTAAAATTAACAAAACGTACTCGTATATGTATACAAAATTTGTTAAATTAACAAAAACATTTATTTGTATGGGTAAAACAGTGGGTAAAAGCAATATTTCATTCAAAAAGGAAAATTTGCTAATTATAATATTTCAAATCAATAAATAAATTTACCTAAAATAAATTACTAAAAATTAAATCTATAATTAACAATAAATTCGCATACACTTATATACAAACAAAATACAATAAAATAATAATTATTCAAATAACACATAGTTTATAGGTTCACCATATTGAACTCACAGAGATGTTCCCGGGATATGACCTATGCCAATATTTAGCTTAAGGGATGTTATTTTAAATAAAAATGGTGGGATTACTTTACGGAGAGAAGGAACCTTTTGTTATTGCGTGTGAACACTTGAAGTATATATGAAAATGTATGTAAATAGGGTTTCACTATATTGAAGATTGGCCAACTCACAGAGATGTTCCCGGGATATGACCTATGCCAATATTTAGCTTAAAGGGTGTTCTTTTAAATAAAAATGGTGGGATTACTTTACGGAGAGAAGGAACCTTTTGTTATTGGGTGTAAACACTCGAGGTATACTTGTGGATGTCAGTCACAAATATAAACACAATGACCAATGACATTATCATTGTGTTTATATTGACAAAATTTTAACCCGCGTACTAGATGCTAGATTCGAAATGCAATTCGAAGTTAGCATCGATTCCGTATAATTCGTATCAATCAGGGTTTCATTTGAAAAATAAACAAACAACAACCTATATATATATATATAAGCCGAATTGTTTTTTCAAAAATAGTAATTACTAAATATTGCAACGAGCAAAGCGTACATTTTAAATAATATAACGCGAGTTAGTGCTCACGATTAATTTATTAATTGGTCGCTGTAACGCCTCGTCTAAGGAGAATTAGCCAGTAAATAGCACCAATACTTCAAAACAACGAGCGCCGCTGTTACTGTTGAGTAAGCGCCCTAATTCGAAATAACGACAGTCGCTCCCCGATATTACCAATCAGGAACATCACTATCTTCGGGCAAGCTAAATATACGTCAACAAGCATCACTCAAAGATGACCAACCCATGGTCGGAAACCTTGGATTGGTAAATGCCATTACACCAACAGCAAGATATCCAGCTAAAATAATTCCTCGCAATCCACAAATATAATTTAATTTATACAAATAAACGAATTAAAATTATACTATTTGTTTATTTCGAAACAAGAATCTTGTGATAATAGGGAGATTGCATATTCCTACATATAGGGACAGTCAGACCCCCTATATACTACCTTGATCAACAATTTCTCGGAATAACCACCGTGTGGCGCTCCCATCGTTCCGATTTGAGTTCTGTTTTTTTGTTAAGTTGGTACATCTGTTGTTGATAGTCCCTCTAATTCTTAGCGTTATAGCTTGACATTTGCAAAAGTTACGTAGTCAAGAGTACATCTATCTCTGTGTGTTGTGGCGATTATTTACAGTTTTAGAAATTATTTACAATTTTAGACATGATTTGCGAGGCTGAATCCGATCTCACATTCATCAAAAGGTTCATTACTGGAGACGAGACGTGGGTTTATGAGTACGACACGCAATCAAGACATCAGGCAAGTGAATGGCGTTCACCAAAAAAAAACCACGTCGTTTTCAGTCAAAAAAGAAGGCAATGCTCACGGTTTTCATGGATTACAACGGTGTAGTGTATCATGAATTTTTGCCAGAAGGCCAGACCGTAAACAAAGAGTATTATTTGGGCGTTATGAGACGTTTGCGTGAAGCAATTCGCCGAAAGAGACCAGAATTGTGGGCATAAAACTCGTGGATTTTGCACCATGATAACGCACCGTCGCACAGTGCCATCATTATTCGTAATTTTTTGACGAAAATTAATCGAAACACATACCATCCAACAGCCACCGAATTCACCTGATTTGCTCCCTGTGATTCCTTTCTGTTCAATCGAGTCAAAAAACCATTACTAAGCTAAATATTTGCATAGGTCATATCCCGGGAACATCTCTGTGAGTTGGCCAATCTTCAATATAGTGAACCTATAAACTATGTATTATTTGATAAATTATTATTTTGTTATATTTATAATGTGTATATAAATGTATTTGTATTATTTGCTAATTAAGCTTAACTTTTGAGTAATTTATTTTTAGTAATTATTAAATCTATCAAATCTTGCGGTTTTATGATAATATTGCTTTTACCCACTGTTTCACCAATACATTAAAAGAATTTTGTTAATTTTGATGTTTTGTCGGAAATTTCACATTCGTAAAGTTCCTTGTATCAAAGTTGGTTATCCAAAATGTCAAATAGTTCCGAGTAAAAGAGAAAAAAAAAATCTTGCGGGTTTGCGATATTCATTTTTTAAACGAATTTAAAGGAAAGAATAGGATAAAAAAAATCCCCTGCAGAATTGTGTTTAAAACGATCTTATTAAAGTTCTGATAAAGAGGTTCCCGCAAAATATAAAAATATTAAGACGTAAATATGTAACAAATAAAGAAACGAAAGATTTACAACTAGCAGATTTACGTAATTTTCCAACCAGCTCTTCATATAACTGTGATGAATATTTGTGTGAAATGGAACTTGCAATAGCTGCAAAAAAGTTCTGAAAACTTGGCGAATATAAACCTGTCGTTTTTCTTACTAGCTTAGTAAGAAATTTGAAACAGAAAAATTTAGCGTTGAGAAAAGAAAACGAAAAGTTAAAATGTCAAAATGTACTTGATGTTTTGATGAATTTGAATTTGAAGATAGAAAAGAGTTCGCTAAGCTATTAGTTGTTAACAAAAATAAATATACCAGTTATCCATCCAAGCAAAAATTAATTTCCCAAAAACTGTTTTTTAAATCACCAGTAACATATCATTACATGCGCGTCATCTTGGGGTTTAATCTACCTTCAAGGCAAAGCATTGTAAATTGGAAACTAATAAAAACTTTGAAGCCTGGATTCAATCAACAAATAATTCAAAATTTGAAAGAAAAACTTAAAGACTTACTATCTAAAATCCGAAGGAACGTGATATTAGGGTTTGACGAAGCCATGATTCGCCAATCGCTTGAATATGATTCGTGCCATGACGAAATTTATGGTTTTGTGGATTTGGATGACAGCCGCTCTAAAAATGTGGCCAACAATTTTTGTATCTTCATGATTAGAGGACTATTTCTCTTCTATGAACATAAAAGGAGATGATTTGGTAGAAATAATTAAACTGAATATTTCAATACTATTCGAAGTAGGGTTTAAAGTAAATTGTATTGTGTGTGACCAGGGAACAAATAATCGTTTAGCTTTAAAAAAACCTTGGAGTCGGGGCAGAAAAGCCTGTTTTTACGTAAATAACCAACAAATATTTGCGTTGTACGACGTGCATGAAATCGAAACGAAACAATTCACAAAGTGTAGCGATGGCCTTGTAAGCTGGAATGTATTAACTGAATTATATTTTTCCGATTCAGCAAATACAACAAGACTGTGCCCGAAATTAACTCCTCAACACATAAATCCAAAAAAGTTTGAAAAAATGCGCGTTAGTTACGCAACCCAAATATTCAGCTGAACTGTATCATGTGCTATCCGAACAATGGATCATTTTAATCAGTTTCCTCTTAACGTTACAAGTATTGACTACGAACAGCAAATTTTGATTGATTTGATTAATTGATTGATTGATTGTGAGTGTACGGCCAAGCATTATAGCAAGTCTCCCGGACTCCCGGGCATACACCGTACACCCGTTTACACACAAAAAAACCGAAGGATAGGATAGGATTATTAGTTGGGACAGACTCGACGCGGTTACAGACACCAATGCGATCGATAGTTAGTAAATTAACGGCACAAAAGACAACACAATCTAACTACATTTTTAGATGATCATTTCTCTGGAATCCAGAGCCGGATACTCAGGTCTCCCTAAACCTAAATTAAAAATTATTAATGTTGTAATTTCCCCCTGTTCGCCTTTCAATAATTTACATGATAAAATATTTAAGAAAATCTAAAATTAATCAGCTAAAATTATAATTATAATTACAGTAGAATTCGCTTATAGCGAACACTCAAGGGACATAATTTTGTTCACTATAGCCGGCTGTTCATTTTAATCAAATATTCGTTTACGTTTATAAACGTAGTTCTTTGTTTGTAGTGTATAAGAAAAAATAAGTTTTCGTGCAAATTCAAGGCACAAAACTTTATGACAAAATCATATGATCATTATAAGCGTTTGTTCGTTATATACATGGTTTGGTATAAACGGATTCTACTGTATTATAAAAAAACATCATTATAACAAAATAAAGATAAAATTAAATAAAATAAAGTTGAAATTAAACTTTTATGATTGATTATGAGTGTACGACCAAGCATAATAGCAGGATCTCCCGGACTCCCGGGCCCATGCCATACACCCGTTCACATATAACAAAACCGAAGGATTGGATAGGATTATTAGTTGGGACAGACTCGACCCGGTTACAGACACCAATGCGATTGATAGTTAGTAAATTATTAGTACAATATATAATAAATAGGTTAGCATAAGACAGCACAATCTAACTACATTATTAGATGATCATTTCTCTGGAATCCAGGGCCGGATACTCAGGACTCCCTAAATCTTAAATCTAAAACAGGGCTTAAAAAATTATTAATGTTGAAATTTCACCCTTGTCCGTCTTTTATTAATTTACCTGGTCCTTTTATATCCAATTAAAAATTACCACCCACTGCAACAAGAATTAACATAAACACCAAACCACTTAAACATAAAATTTTACTTAAAACTAATCATCAATTTCCTACCGATCCAGAAAAGAAAATATATAATTATGAATTCAATTATTTTATAAAATTTATATAAAATGATTTAAATGATAATATTACAGCACCACAATACCTAGATTTATTAATAATTCAATAATTCAATTAGGTACTATAAGTATATTAAGAATCAACAAATAAAATTAACATACAAATTCCCAGACAACTCTGAAAACTAAATTCAATTAATAAACATCATAATAACAAACCCCATTACTTAAATGAATAACTATTATAACCGGATCTTCAGCACCCTCGAGCACACACCGTACACCCATCCATCCATCCCCAGCCGAAGGACAAGAGCAAATTGTTAGCAATTATATAGTAAAAATAGTTAGCACAGGACAACACAACTTCTAAACTACAGCCTACTCACTACTTGCTAATCCTGGAGGGTTTCGATTCAAACTAAAATTTAAATTCGAAATTCGGGATTAATTTTTATCCCTATAATAATGATTAATTCTAGAACTATGTTTATTCTGAAAATTGGATCATTTATTAGCAAATTAAAAAAGAGATCGCTTTAAGTATTTTAAAACTAAATCAACCAAAACACACCAATGGACAAAACAGAACATATTACACATTACAAAAATTAACATTTTATTGATTGATTGATTGATTGATTGAGAGTGTACGGCCAAGCATTATAGCAGGATCTCCCGGCCTCCCGGGCACACACAGTACACCCATATGCATATAACAAAACAGAAGGGTAGGACAGGATTATTAGTTGGGCCAAACTCGACCCGGTTACAGACACCAATGTGATCAATAGTTAGTAAATTATTAGTACAATATATAATAAATAGGTTAGCACAACACAGCACAATCTAACTACATTATTAGATGATCATTTCTCTGGAATCCAGGGCCGGATACTCAGGACTCCCTAAATTTAAATTAGGACTTAAAAAATTATTAATGTTGTAATTTCCCCCTGTCCGCGTTTCATTAATTTACCTGATGAAATATTTAAGAAAAATTAAAATTACTAAGTTAAGATTACAAAAACAGCGCTTATTTCATTTTTCATGGTCCTTCTATATCTAATTAATCAATTATTACGTACTGCAATATGAATTAGCATAAACGTTAAAAACCATAATAGAAATCAATAATTTTCATTTCTTTATCTATAAATATAAAACATTGCCTGATAAATGCATCCCGGTGGATTGCATTTTCCAAAATTACACTTTAAATTATTTCACTTCCACTTTAATTATTATTTCACTAAACACTGAATTAAATAGAATTAAAATTATAATTATAATTAAACTTTATATACTACATAAACTACATAAATAAAACAAAATAAAAATTAAATTAAATTAAATTTTTGAAGAGGATAGAAAAAACACGTCCATCCTCTTTGACGAACATTCGCTTACCATTTACTACGAATAGCAAATTTTATAGAAAAATTTAATAAATTGTTTGAATAACCTAAACAGTCGCACTTTAAATGACATAAACAAAAATAAAAGTGGTATTCAGATGAACAACCAGGTAATTTTAAACTTTGTGGAAATGATACCTTACATTAAATCAATTGAACCGGTACAAAAGGAATCGATTTTCTGCTTCAAAGGGCTTATATAAACCATTAATTTAATTGTACAATTATTGGAGAGCTTATCATCAGTAATCATCGAAATCCTTCCGTAAAGTATGTTTAACGATTTATTAGGCCAGATTATGTCTATTAAATTTTTAAGGAATTCAGCTTTAACAAACTGTGGTGAAGATGACGAAGAACACGATGTTCAAGTGAACTTTCACCTAATATGAATTCGGAATCATGTGGGAACCGGAATACTGATGTATCTATTACTGATGAAGGTATTGGCGAAACACATATTTCGGGCTCCTCAAACCATACAAAGTTTGAGTTAAGAATGGTGGATCAAGTTGGCTCAAATAACAATGTAGTAGACTGGATCTTCGACGATTGCGCTATTAGATATTATCCCGGATATGTCATATTTAAATGTTTACAACGAAAATTATATTAACGACCATAGTTTTGGGTCTCTTCGCGCTCCAACGGAATTCTTATTTAAATTTACAAACCACATGTTTAAGTTTTTGAGGAAATATTTAATGATCGGGCACTATGTAAAAAACAAATTGTTGAAGAATGCGTTTATTATTCTAACCAACACTCAAGCAATAAATATTGGTTCTCCTCAACAAAACCTTGCGCTGAACATAATTACAAATTACTAGACTTTCTAATATTAATACTTTTAAGAAAACATACAAACTGGATTTTTGTAAAAAAGACCGCCAATAAAAAATAATTCATATTACATTTGAGTAGTTTGAACTTCACTTCTCAAAAGACACAAGTCTTGTGGCGTAAGAAAAATAACTCGAAAATAAATAATTTGATATTACAATGTGTTCACTTCATACTGTAATGTATAAAATCTTTGATAATTCGGTTATCAATTTACCCACAAGAATGCAAATAAATAATTTTGAATTCAAATTACAAATGTACAAAGAACTATAAAACAAGAGGATTTACACAAAGGACAATTTGGATTTTTGACATTTCGTTCAGTTTTGCGCGATAATTTTCGCTCTGTTAAGTTGACACTTTAATTTAACGAAACTGAACGAACCTTTCTTAAAGGTTCGCTGGGCAGTAACATGATTGTAATATCCATATGGCGCACTGTTACGTTAAATTTCCTAAAGGTTCGCTGGTTGGCCCTTTATTCATAGGTTTCCTTCTGTATTATATTAATATTTTCTGTGCCATATGAGAACAAAATAATCGATTAAAATTGTGACGAAGCACACATACACACACTGTTATTAAATGGAAATCATATGAAAAACAAAAATCGAGAAGAAAGTTGTAGTAAATACCACGAAATTTATGAAAACGTTAAATGTACTAACAATTAACAAATACAAAATTGTTCTTGTATTTTAAAATGAAATTTTTGAAATGGTTATATGTATACTATACATGAAAACATTAGATAAAGTAGAACAAATATATTTTATTTATATATATATATATATATATATATATATATATATATATATGTATATATATATATATATATATATATATATATATATATATATATATATATATATATATATATATATATATATATATATATATATATTCACCCAAACCTGTTTTTACACGGTAGATATGTTCCAAAGAATATCGTGTTAAAAAAAACCGTGTATAAAAAGTGAAATGTCGTAAATTATTTTGCAGGATCTTGGATCTTGATATATTAGTAAATTAACTAAAAAAATTCAATTTATTTTAATATGTACATACGTATTTTTATTTCATTCAACAGCAATTCATATATTTACATACTCAGATATCTTTGATAATTACACTAATTCAGTCTTTTGACATAGAAAAAATAAATAATTATAAACAAAAAATATGACAAATTCAGGAACTTGGAACGAGATTTAATTTTTATTTCATTTCACAGAGTCGGACTAACTCATTTTCGGATAGTACACGAATTCGTTTGTGCCGAGTTAGCGAGATATCACTGTCTTCATCGGAAATGGTTTGAACAGTGTCATTTGAGTTTTGTTGCAATTCTTTTTCTCGTAAATCAGAAAAATTTATAGGCACCGCTTGACCCGTAGTAGCAGATTTGTTTATTTTTACAGCAAATTCTGCAATATTTCGCTGTGTCCCGGTTTTAGATAGTTCTTTATAAAGTTCTTTGTAGCGACCCATACAAGAATTTAAATCCGATTTAAATTTGGCAGATCTTTCAGTCATTGGATCATTCAGCATGAAATGATTTTCTAATTTATTTGCCAATTGGAGACCTTCAAAAATTAAATTAGCATATAATTTTATTGGTTCATCCTCGTCGCTGCTGTCGTTAACGTTGGCTGTTTCATGTGCTTTTTCTAGTAACTCTTCATCATTAAGTACTCTGTCGGTAATCACTTCATTTATATCGTCAATAGTGAGATTGCAAAATCCCTCACCGCCAACTGTATGTGCCAAGGTTAATATTTTGGTGGACACTTCGTCGTTCACATTTGATGGAGCACTATCTACACTTTTAACACAATCGGGCCAAACGTTCTTCCAGCAAGCATTCAAAGTAGGCGACCTTATTTCAGACGCGGAAAGAACTGCATGTTTTATACAATCCAGCAGCTGTATTCTGAAGAAACGTAACTAGCTGATTTACGTTTTTTTTGACAGTTAAAAACCTCAATCGCAAAATTAACGTTATTTCCTATTCTGATTGAAGAAAAACGTGAATGTTTCCGACGTTAAAAAAACCTATGTTTTTTGGTTGGGTTTTTGAAACATTTTTCGTTTTTTGTAATATTAAAACTAAAATAATTTGGTTAGTGTTAAGTGTTGGAGCTTAACAATAATAATAATTCAGTACACAGGACATGTAAGGTAATAAGCGGAGCACTTCAGTGACAAGCAAGCCGTGGGATAGAGGATATGTTAAGATGACTTGAGCTAAACAAAACTAACAGTCATATCTTATTACCAAATATTTTTATTTTAATTTTTGTTAATTAACCTTCTGTTAAATTTAATTTAAAAGATTCAAAAGAAATTCGAGCACGGTTTGGCCAATCCGACAATGTTATTAATTACATATTATGAATATATTGATGTTATACTCGTATATTATGAATCCACTGGAAGCATTACTATATTATATAGTGCATTTGTATGTGTATAATTTAAAATTAATAAACATTTCAGTTCGGTGGCTTTCTTGTTGTCGCCTCTTCACCAAAAAATACATTTTATTGCTGTTATATTCGCAAACAGACTTGTGTCAAATGGCATAATTTGACAGACCATTTTGCTGTTTTCCAGTATTCTATGTTTTTTTCGATGTTCGTTAACGTTTTTTTTATCGGAATAGGAATTTGTCAAAAAAGAAACGTTCACGTTAAGGAACATCACTTTACCGATCACGTTTTTTTTACTTTTTTTCAGAATACAGCTGCTGGATCGAAAACGTTTTCCACACATCGACAACATTTTATTTAAAATATATTTAAATGATCGTCTTACATAATATATTTTGAAAGTTGCAATTATTCCCTGGTCGAGTGGTTGCAGAAGAGAAATTGTATTTGGCGGCAAGAAGATGACTTTTACATTAGGATGATCCAAAAAGAGCTTGTGACCTGGGCCGTGGTCAATCAACAATAAAACTTTGAAAGGAATGTCTTTATCTTTCAAATACTGCTTGACCTCCGGAATAAAACATTTCTCGAACCACTCATTAAATACTGAAGCCGTAACCAAGGCTTTCTTATTTGCCATCCAATGAACTGGCAGTTCCTTTATATTGACACCTTTTAATGCTCGTGGTCGGAGTGAACGATTAACTAAGAGAGGTTTTAAAATACGATTTCCTGAAGCATTACTGCAAAGTAAAAATGTAATGCGATCTTTTGCCACCTTGAAACCAATAGCACTCTTTTCCGTTCGGGCTACAAATGTTCTGCTTGGCATTTTCTTCCAGAAAAGGCCGCTTTCGTCGGCGTTAAAAATTTGATCAGCAGTATATTCACCATCTTCAATTATTTTGGCAAGTGTAGAAGGATATTCGTTAGCAGCTACAGCATCCGCCGATGCTGTTTCACCTTTAATTTTAATATTATGAATGGCGTGTCTTCGTAAAAAACCTTGTAACCATCCGTTACTTGCAATAAATTTGTTTTTCTTTTCATGGTTTAGCTGGGATGACGTTGATGGTTCTTGTTGTTTAAGTTTCTCGTAAATGTTTAAAGCTTTCTCCTTAATGGTAATACCGCACAATGGTATACGTTTTTGATTATGATATTCAATGAATGTAAACAGTCCTTTTTCTATTTTTTCTATCGTTGCATCTCTAGTATATGAGCATGATTTCGATATATTTGGTACCACACAGAACTAAGAATAGCTTTCTCTTTTTTTTTATTGTTCGAATTGTAGCTTCGTTCAATTTAAAGCTTTTGCCGACCGACGTGGAACCTTCACCTTTCGCAAGTCGATCTAATATATCTATTTTTGTTTCCAAAGAAATAACATTTCTCTTTATTTTCTTATCGCCCATCTCTATAAGGGCTAATTCAAAATGTTTAATTGTTTAACTAGATTGCGTAATGAAAAATCTCGACTTACCTAATATAAAACAAATTTTTTTTTTTTATTTAGCTAGACAGCTTATTTTAAACAACACTAAAAACCTGAGCTTTAACAAATTGTATGTGCTATGTTATGTTATATGTCCATTTATGGACATAAAATATAAAAAAATCGACGTATACAATCGATGTATATCGTTAAACGTTTAACAACTGAATGTAAAATGTAAAAAATGTAAATCCCGTAATTAAGTATTAGAGAGAGAGAGAGAATGTAGTCAAAGGAAAATAAAATGAATCAAGAAATGATTTTGTTTTCTCTATTTCTCTGTATTTTTTTTTCGTGTAAAAATAATTAATCGTTAAGAATTTAATTTGTCTGTCTGTAATAAAGTTGATTTTTCGGCATTTTTTATAGACAAATATATTAATTGTTCATGGCAATCCCAATATTTTCGATGAATGAAACAATAAGCCAATTGCTTTCAAAAGTTTTGTAATTTTAGCAAAAAAAGACTCCAATTTGTAACAAAATATGTTTGCCCAATTTTTTTTTACCAGCACTGTATATATATATATATATATATATATATATATATATATATATATATATATATATATATATATATATATATATATATATATATATATATATATATATATATATATATATATATATATATATATATATATATATATATATATATATATATATATATATATATATATATATATATATATATATATATATATATATATATATATATATATATATATATATATACATATATAATAAAACGATCATACTAACGCAAGCACGATTGCATTTTAACTGTGGGAAAGTAGAAAGAGAAAACATTATGAAGTAAACGATACAAACCTCTCGTTCTGGTTACAGTTCGAAAGGAATATCAAAGGGATTGTAAGGAATATCATTCATATACATTTGAGTAGTTTGAACTTCACTTCTCTGTATAATATCTACTCTGTGGTACTGCGTTGAATAAGTAGGTTAGAAAGCGGATATCTTTATCTGGCAACACTCCTTGAAATTTTTTCCTTTTATAAGATCACCTATCACCTTTTACTGTGTTAATACCGTAATAAATAATAATTTGTGACATTTACACATTGAGAAATTTTCTCCTTCGCAGACATTTTTTATTTTTACTGTCTGAATTTAATAATAATTTGTACGTGATAATTTCCCCGACTATTTTTTTTTTAATAAAATCAAATGGAGGACTTTAATAAAAAATACGACTACATTATACTCCGCTATTCCATAACCTGATAAGTGGTGAAATATTATCCTATAATGATGAGGAAACGAAGAAACACGTAATGCTTTCTGGGCATTCGTTTCACGAAATCACATATTTTTTAACACGCAAAATATTTACATGGATGGCAACCTGAGCTACAACTCATAACTTTTTGTGGCTTTCCAGTGGGACAAGTCATAGAATGGTGGGAGCTGTTAATAATTAAGTTATATTATTGTTAATGATCAAATTATATTTTATTTAATATTACATAGAATTCTCGTTCTTGTTAAAATATTCAAATCACATTCCCTAGTAAAATATTTCACATGGATTTGTCAAAATGTATCATAGGGAACGACTGTAATAATTTGGATGAGTGTGTTTTATGTCAAAAATTATTACGTGTGAATATTTAACGCGGTATTCGGGCACGGCCCTAAAAACAAAAAAAAAAAATCTTTATTTTTGTCACTCAAATGTATTTTTTTTATTTTTTTTTTCGGACGGTTAGTAAATTTTTCGCGTTAAGTTGAAATAAATGCAAGTCGTATTTTATTTGACCTAGGAATTGGAAATGAAATTGAAAGTCAAATTTGGTAAATCAAAAAAGACATGGAATTATTGTTTAGAAATCGATTGGTTTTCAAAGGTTGGTGGAATTTTGAATATTTTTTGTGGCGAAATAAATTTTGGTCGCGAATGAAATAATGGTATGTGGGTTTGTTTACATTTAGCGGATGTAATAAATATTTTTTATACTATTAATTTCACAAAGCCAACCTATATAACTAAAAACGATGTGGTCTAGCGCACTCAGCGTAAAGTAGACAAACTAAACTATGAATTCGATTTTGCCAATTTAGCAGGAATTCGACGAATTCTTAATTGTCAAATAAAGTACGGCTGAACTATAATCTGTATTTTGTTATAACTTTGTAAGAAATAAAATGAAATAAAAATAAAACAAATATTTAAAAATTAAATATGTTAACATTTAACGTTTTTGTTGTTTACTCGTGAATACAAGAAGTTTTAAATCTCGTTTCTCGATAAATTTTATTTCATTAATTTCGGGAATTCTTCTTTAATGTTTTTATAAACGGTAATTTAAAAAAAACATAATTTTATTTGAATTGTAATTAACCCTTGTGTGTATGACAGTTTCTTACCGCTTCCCTTGAACGAAAAGGTCTGTGTGGACCTTCATATATTTTATGTGGAAATTATGTGGAAAAGTTTTAAAAAACATCTTTTTTGAATTTTAAAGATCGAAACTAATTCTGTTTTATTTTTTTATTTTATTTTATTAATTTTTTTATAATAAAATTTGTGTTTCACATGTTTTGGTCATTATGAAGACATCTAATCTTTTTATCGTAATTTATCATTCTCTCGACAGATCTTACAGGATTGTTTTTGATCAGAGTTCCTGCTGATGCTTGGCAATGGAATCCTGTGCTGTAATTGTGAAACAATGAAGCTTTCTATTCCATTTTTGACGTTAAACTTCCCTTGTACTCTTGGGTTATTCATACGCAACTCTACGTGAGGAGTCATCAATTGATTAACCAACGAGCTCAAAAATTGTCTTCAGGCATCCGTGTTTTTACGATGATTTTTGATATACGATGCCATTGCCAATGCTGCGACATCTAACATGTTATAAAAAAAAGCCAACGGCCATCTCCTTGTCTGATGTTTACATGTGTACTCTTCCAGCATTTGGTCCATTTTGTCAACGCCCCCTTTATGCCTGTAATAAAAAATCGCCTGCGGTTTTTTATCCTCGGCAACCACTTCAATGTCGTAATGAAGCGAAGAAAGCAAAGTAACAGCCCGATTTTTTTTTTTTGGAACATATGTATGCCACGATAGCAACATTTTCGGATAAACCAAACTCAGTTGAGATCACTGGACCATTCCGGTCAGGCAACATCTCCTTTGGAATGCACCTTTTATTTTTGCGGAGCGTTCCAACGAAAGCTAAGCCTGCGGTTCGGAGCTTTTCAACAGCATCTAAAGAGGTGAAGAAGTTGTCCGCTACAATTGTTCTTCCACTCGATTTATACCTGCTAGAGAGTTCAAGCAGCACTCTTTCTCCTTGGTTCGACTCACGCTGTTGGCCAGATTCCTTTCCTGTATACAGAATGGCTTCACAAGGATAGTCGGTGTCTGAATCGCAGGCCCACCAAACTTTGATTCCGTATTTTGCTGGCTTCGATGGAATGTAATGAGTGAATCTCGTTTTTCCTCTATACGGAAATAGTAGTTCATCTATAGTAACTGCCTCGGCCGGTGAATATACTGTTTAGAGATTATTGTTCAACTTAATCCATATATCGGGTATAGTAGCTGGTTTTCGATAGTTGTCGGATCTGATGAAACGGCCTATATGCCGAAAGCGATGAAGCGACATTGTTGCTCGAAAGACTGGACTGTTGTTGGTCTTCCACAACTCTGTCGTGTATTGCATATTCCTATGACTCAATCCGGCTGCCACCAAAATACCAATATACGCATATAGCTCCTGATCTGTTGAGGTGTCCATGTTGATATTTTCTGATTTTTTGCTATTTCACTTTCAGCTTTTCGGTTAGTTTCTCTTGTTATATCTATCATTTCCGGTGTTATGAGCGTTTTGAATATATCTATCGGAATTAGATTACTTCCTCGCAGAGCATTGCCACCCGCTTCTCGAATAATATTGTGTGCTCTTAGTCGTCCAATAGCTGGCGGTTCTTTGTTCCATTTTGTTCCGTCTCGTGCAAGGAAATATTCGTTACGTAGTTGCACATCTGCTGTTGAAACATTGATTGAATATCAGCGTGATTTTCTTCCAATAACTCTTTATCGTAGCTACTTTCAATGTCTGTGAAACCTCCCAAAACGATTTCGTTCTCCGTATAGCATTCTCATCCGGAACATAATCTACTTCTTCACCGTCACTAGCCTCACCAATGTCGCTTTCGTATTTTTCATCAAACTCTTCTGCAATAATTCTTCTAAGTTCTTCTTGCCTTTGCGATTTGGACATACTACCGTCTCCATCTGTATTTACTTATTTCATCATCAGCCATTTTCAAAAAACGGTTTATGAAAAAATTTGGATAACTCTCACTAATATTACTTTACAAAAATATTTATTCACTTGGAAATATTTCCGTTCAACTAAAAATATACTGAAGTAATAAATGAAAAACATCAAAATAAACACAAATAACCAGGTGTTATATACAAACAAAAAATAACAGCATACGAAACGAAGTAAATAGAACGACGATAAAAACGACTAATATTGTATGACAAAAGATAGGTCTGGCTGGACCTTATAGTACGAAAGAAGTATAGAAATCGTTAAAGCCTATTTTTTCGAAAACAAATGACACCACAAATTTCTACCATTGACTAAATCTTAAAAAACATGTTTGTTTATAGGAAGTCACGGAAGTTGATTATCCTTACTTAAGTATTTCTGTGGGAAAAATATGACTAAATCTTAAAAAGGTCTGGCCAGACTTTATACTACACAAAAGGGTTAAACATTTTTAGAGAAAGAAAATTGAAATACAAGCTCTGCACAGTGTCCGATGTCCGTCACTCTCGTTATTATATTGAAGGGTGGTTACGTACAACTAGAAAATCCCCGAAATAAAGTCGATGGAATTAAAATCGTAAATAAAATAGAGTTAAAGTCGCAAAATTTGTATGGCGCTGGATTGACTTTAATTTGCAGGAAAAGTTGAATTAAAGTCGGAAACTATTCAGAAATGAAACTAACAAATTTCTTCGAGTGTAATTCCAATTTTTCCAGATTCTAAATCAATTTTTTATGATATTAATTCCTACGACCTTATTTCGTAGGCCCTAACAAACAACTGGATTCGAACACTTAAGTTGAAAAAATTCCAATACAATTTTGCTATTCGCTTATCACGTGAAGAGTTTGTCCAAACGCAAACAACATCAATTTGTTCCAAATTTCTTAGAGTCGATCATCTTGAAAAATGTCTCTCAATCAGCCAGCCCTTCTACTGTCATCCGGATTCCATTCGAATGGCAACCCGAATCTTTCTTTTCAGAGAATGTGGTAGTCCAATGTCGGCTTAGGTATATTGACCTGTTAATAGCGAAAATTGATATTAAATCCAGATATATTTTATCATATATTTATATGATTGGTTGATTATTAGCACTTTGGTAGATCATAAGTATTCATTGCCTTTTATTGTCGTCGTCCATATTCTCTTTAAACTCTTTGATGTTGTAACAGACCCGAAGAGTCTCGAAGTCGATCGAGTTTAGAAGTGATGTGTAGGTAATTGTCATTTACTTCTTCAAGCAAATTCCTTAATTCAAATTCTGAGCCGTGTAAGACCATGTATTGCCTAAAGACCAAAAAATGCGGAGGGTAATTGGTAGTACCATGTACACAATTTCGGAGAGCTGCAGCTACTTCCTGTATATGTAAGTCCCAATTGGAATGAGAATCAGCTATATATGATCGAATTGCTCCTACAATGGTTCGGTTTACACGCTCCGAAGCATTAGATTGCGGGGAGTATAAGGGCGTTCGAAGGTGGCTTACCCCAAATTTAGATAATAGTTCTTGAAATTGCTTAGCAACAAATTGCTTACCGTTATCTGTAATGATCGTCTCAGGCACAGAAAATAAATTAAAAATCTAATTTTCTACAAATTCGCATAATGATTTTGAATTGGCCTCTCTCAAGGGTTTTATCATAGTGAATTTGGAAAAATGGTCCAAAACAATAAGTATATAACAATTCCCACTCTTGGATCTTGGGTACGGACCCAAAAAGTCAATATATACTCGTTGAAATGGTCTAGAAGATTCAGATTGCTTTCCCATAAGTGGTCTTAGTTTGTGATTCACTGGTTTATTCATTTTGCACTTATCACATTGGTAAACAAATTCCTTAACATCCAATACCATTTTTGGCCAATAAAATTGACTTTGTAGTCTCTCCAACGTTTTTTGTGCCCCCATATGTGCAGGCGACGGGGCGCTATGTGCTTGTCTAATTAAATCGGGTACTAATTCATCTGGAACGCGCAATTTCCAATCTGTTATATCTGTATCTACGTATTTAGAACCATAAGAGAGTTGGATCAGAATTTTACCGTTTCTAACACAGTAATTACACTGTTGTGGATCTAGTTTCTCAATATTTTTAATTTGTCTTTGATATTCAGAAGAGGTGAACGCTGTCGAATTGAGATTAATGTGTAATGAGGGCAACTGATCATCAGGGATTACCATAACCGTTTCAGATATATTTTCTACTGCACATAAATATGGGTTTGAGCCACCTACAATATTTACGTGATAAGATCCTAACCAATTTAACGTCATATCTTAGTTAAGCGCATCACAGAAAGCTCTTGACAAAGAATCAGCGACCGTATTTTCGGAACCTTTTCGATAGTCGATCCCAAAATTATATGGTTGGAGTTTTAAGCTCCACCTTGCAAGCCTGCCCGATAAATCCTTTTGGGCCATCAACCAAGTGCAACGCCGCATGATCAGTATAAGTAGTAAATGGATACCCCTCTATGTAACAACGAAACTTTTTTACGCTGATTACAGCTGCTAAGCATTCCAATTCCGTGACCGTGTAATTTTTCTGTGCGGCATTTAGCTTCTGTAAAATAAAAGCTATGGGGCGCTCTGCACCATCATCATCTAGTTGGAATAAGACACTACCAATGCCATCGGCACAGGCGTTTTAATTTTTCGAAAGCTTGCTGTGCGTTAGAAGACCAAACCATTTTCTTTCCTTTCTTAAGAAGGTCAGTTATTGGAGCTGCCAATATTGGAAAATTATTAATGAATCTGCGATACCAACCACATAATCGCAGAAACCGCCGTATTTGTTTAACGGATTTTGGGGGTGGGTAGTTCAGAATCTCCTGGACCTTGCCTGGATTAACTTTCAGGCAGCCGTCTCCCACAACATATCCTAAATATACTATTTCCTTAAGTAAGAATTTGCATTTAGTTATATTTACCGTTAGTCCTCCTGTTTTTAAGAGTCGGGCAACTAACTCCAAAAATTGAAAATGTTCCTCTAAAGTTGCGGATGTTATTTGCAAGTCATCAAGATAAGTGAAAATAGATTCATGAAGTTCAGTTGGAATCACCTTGTGCATAAGACGACACATGGTTTGCGAAGCGTTACATAAACCAAAGGCCATGACCGTGAACTGATACAAGGGTCGTCCAGGCACAGTGAATGCGGTCTTATCACGAGAATTCACGTCTAAGGGTATTTGCCAAAAGACGTCTTTCAAATCGATTGAGCTGATGTATTTAGTTTGCTCCAATCGTCCCAACAGCCCCTCGACAAGTGGAAGTGGGTAAGCATCTTTTACTGTACCCTTGTTCAGTTCACGGCCATCCAGACATAACCGCACTTTACCAGTCACCTTATGCACAAGAGTGATTGGAGAGGACCCGATGCACTATGAATAATTTCAATAACGCCGAGGGTAAGCATTCTGTCCAATTCATCATACATAAGTTTTTGTTTGATAGGCGAAATCGCGTAAAAACGTTGTTCAACAGGCTCAAACCCTTCGCGAATCTGAAGATGGAAACTGCTTAACTAATTGCTCGAGTCTTAGACTTTGCTCAGGTGTTAGATGATGGTGTTTAGATTCCTCAGTGTCAGTAGTTATACTATTTAGAGACTGTACGGTAGGAGAAATTTGAAACCGGTTCCAAAAATCTATACCTAAATATAAAGACTGTTTTAAATCTGGTACTAAATGTCAACGTAATTTATGAGTTTGATTGTTAAAGGTTATTTCCGCCAAGATGTAACTAAAGACCCTCTTCTTTTCACCGCCAGCCGTATTCACGTGATAAAATGAATCATAAAAGCAAGCCGAAGGATCCTTAAGGTATTTCTCTGAACCTGATCCTAGAATACTAATGGTAGCTCGACTATCCAATAATCCCGTATGTTTAACTCCATTAATCAATACATCAGCATAAGGGCGTGAATCGTTAACATCAGTATTAATGATTGAGGCTGAAATAACGGATTTATGTCGCCTTTTGTTATACCAATACATCCTGGTGCATTTCGTTTGATTTTGGTTATAATAACGTTTCTGAACAGTGACTAATGAAGGGTTGGACCTGCAGGAAGGCTTTATTTTAAACTGTTTTGGTGCTGAATAATACATGGCATGGTTTTCATTGATTAAATTATTATAATGTGATGAAGAAAAAATTGGTTGACTTTTAACTGAGTGATATGGTTCTACATAGTTGTTTGATGTGAATTCGGATGATTCAATTCGTCTCTGGTTAATATTTAGATTTGGGGTTGTTGCACAGGTACCGTTTTGTCTTGGGAGGTGCAGTGATCCCAGAGCTCCACTGGCCTCTCGAGGAGTTTCCCAAACATCGTGGACATTGAGGGCTAGTTGTGTTACGATAACCACACCGGTAGCAAAATAAACCCTGAGGTAAGGCGCACTCTCGAAACGTATGTCCTAAATCGCAGCATTTATAGCAAATTGCCTCTCGATCCGCGGATTTTTTCCATCAAGAGGCCCGGATTTAAATTTTAATTTTATTTTTTTTGCTGGAAAACGGCCTTCCACTTGTTTTCTGCTCTAACTAGGTAAGTCCGACAGCAATAACAAACACAAATTTTCCGAATTACCTCAGCAAAACGGCTATTAGTAAAATAGTAAGCGGTTGCATAGTTTTTCAAATCTTCACAGCTGTAAATCCTACTCAAGACCCCATCAGTCAGGGCCACGGATGCCTCACGTCTGCCGAACCACCTTGAGGCGGATCTCTGAGAGTAAAGAGAGGGCTTTGGATCATAAATAATTTTGTAACTTTTGTGAATTTCGATATATTGTGAATATTAATAGCATCAATGGAATAAAAATGCTCTGTTTAATCTTCAACTCAAAATTAAAGAAATGTTTCTACTAATAATAGTTATTTATGGTACTAGTGAGCAAAACGAGATATTATCCATGAGGGATAAGTTTGTCCCACGAAGCGATAGCCGAGTGGGACATTATCCCGAGTGGATAATATCTCTTTGCTCACGAGTGCCATACAACGTTTTATCCACTTTTGTTGAAATAAATTTCGTAAATTAATAAGAAGTAGTTCCATTTTGTGTTTTCACACTGGAGCATTGAATTTTGAAATACATTTTATCATAGTGACCGTTCTTTAAATTGTCATGGTGTACTTTAATTTAACTAATTTTTGGAATATAGTTTTTCATTCAATTTGACTACGAATAATTTTCCAATGACTACTCAACATTTTGATATACCAAATATAACTCACGTTGCCCCTAGCAGCGTGGGTTATACAATAACAATGGGTTATTTTACATTTTCTTTATTTGAAATCAGCATAGTTATCGGGCTATTATATATCAAAAAAGGATAAAAGTATTTGTCCACGACTAACGTATAATATACTCATTATACGTTTGTTTCTTCAATTATAATGATATTCATTATTCACTGCTAGTTTATCTAGTAGTCCCTTCTTCCAATATTCACTACTGCCAAATAAAAATTTAATTTTTTCAATTTTATCTAGTAGTCTCTTGCTATTTTCATTATTATTAAATTGAGACGTCAAAATGTTGACGTAAATTATTTTAGGCTTATTTAAAGGATTTGATCACAAAATTCAATTTTTTATCGGTCGTGGACAAAGTATCGTATTCTACTCGCATATAATGGCTGTTATTCACTCAGATGATTTACGACACTCGCCTATCGGCTCGTGTCGGTAAACTTCATCTTCGTGAATAACAGCTATCATTATATGCTCGTTGAATAATATACTATTTATTGATAAAATTTTAGCAATTTAAAAAATAGAAAAATTCCCGAGATTTCCCGAGATTACTCAAGTAAAAATTTCAAAACTCTCGAATTCACGAGAAATGAAATTCGTCGGGAAACAAAATATTCGGTTTCTTGGGACATGAAATTTCTCGGGAAATTGCAATCTCTACTCGTAAACTAATGTCACTAACAAAACGATTTTATAGAATAAAACACAATATTTTGGTTTTGTCACTTTCTTAATGTGATATTTATTTTCATTTGAAATTTAAATTACGATCGTTTCGGATGTGACTTCTTTATCAAATTTAAAACACTGAGTGTTTGTTAGAAATTTGATAAATGATGTTTTATTATATAAAATCTTTGCGTTGATTGATTGATTGATTGATTGATTTCGATGTACGTTCAAGCATTAAGCAAGTCTCCCGTATTATAAATGCGAATACCACACCACTATACCCATGTTACAACAACAACACGACACACCATTTCATCATGAAGCCCAAAACTCTGTAAAGAAAGGCGCCACATCGATAACCACATAAGTCTAATAGTTGTGATATCCGCCCCTGGCCAGGCCGCCGTCGTACACCTTTTTACATATAACAAGATCGAGGGATGGGAAAGGAATGTTAGCAACAAAGACTCAACCCGGTTCCAGACACCTAAGTAGTTGATAGTTAGTAAATTTGTTAGTAATATATTTTTTAGTAATTTATTTAGCACAACACAATACAATTTAAAGTTCATCTATTTAAAGCTCGTCTACTGCTCCAACCTGTAAGAACACACAATGACAACACAAATTTTCCTGGTGCCGCAAACTCTTTTTTCTGAAAAGCTGTAAACAACTATTATTATTCCCTCCACCATTTTATCCATCGGCGGTTGTGAGGGGGGCTATTAACCAAATTCTAAGAATTTCTAATAAATTTTATTCTTCAAATCATTCCAATTTGTTTAATTCTTGTAATATAAAAAATTCTATGCGTTCTACCGATTTTTCAGGTCTCAACATTTTTGCCTTTAAAAACCTTTAAATTCTTTAGATTTAATAAATTCCTTAAATTGCAACATTTTTAAAAATGGTAAAAGTTCCATCAATTTCTTAAATTCTAAATAAAGATCTCTTTAAATTTGATGAAATCGATAAATTCTTGAAATTCTGCAAATTCAAGCGAATTCTTTAATTTAACTATATTCTATAAATTTAGTTAATATTTTTAATGCTAACACATCTATTTTCTAAATTCTTTAAGTCATACCCTTTCAATTTTAAAAAATCTTAAAAAATTCCAAAAATCTTTAAACGGTTAAGCTTTATAAATTCTAATAATTCTATCAATTTCTTAGAACCTTAAAATTCTATAAATTCTATAAACTCTAAATTCTTAAAATTCTTTTGATTATTTTTAGTAAATTTGATAATTTAACCAATTGAACAAATTCTATAATTTTTTAAATACTCTACCTATTCTACAAAATCTGTAAATCCTTCAAATTCTATTAACTTTCCAAATTCTAACTTTTTGATAAATTTTATTCTTCAAATTATTCCAATTTCTTTTAATTTAGAAATTTTACAAATTTTTTAAATTCTATGCATTCTACCGATTTTTCTAGTCTCAAAATTTTTGAATTCTATAAACTCAATAAATTTGTAAAATCTTTAAAATCTTTTGATCTAATAAATTCCTTAAATTTCAACATTTTTTAAATTTTTAAAATTTCTATAAATTCTAAGCATACATCAATTTGATGCAATCTATAAATTTCTTAAATTTCACAAATTCAACAAATTTTCGAAATTTTATAATTTCTATTAATTGTATTCTACAAATTTCATTCATTTTTTTAATTCTAACAAGAGGCAATAAAATCCTGGGCTACTTCACATGCTTCTACATGATGATGAAGCACAAATGTATTTTGATGTAACCGCTTTGTACCCAAATGCGCCAAACGATATCGCAATTCATAGCGCCATATGTTAGCAACATTTTTATGTGTTAGTTTGAGAAATCAATTAAGAACTCCCCACTGTTTCCTCATTTACGCAATAATTAAAAAGATGTATTTGGAATGAACTTTGGAGTTATTGAACTAACGTTAGAAAAACGGATACCCCCATTTTTGGATGTAAGGGTGATGAGAACACTTAACAAATTAGAGTTTGGAATCTATAGAAAACCGACCAACACCTTGAGATTCATCACTGCCGACTCCCACCATAATGGGTTGCATAAGAAAGCAGCGTTTCAGTCTTTATGACAATGGCTTTACAACATTCCTATGTCCACGTCTGAGTTTGATAAAGAAGTCAAATATATAAAAGATATTGAAAGAGAAATTCATTAACTTAATTTTGAGGGGGTAAACACAACCGCAAGCACCAAATTAAGTCTCTTGCTAATTTATAGTTTTCGAAATTTTTTTTTTCTTTCCAATTATAATTTTGTTGTGGTTTCGAGAAGATTTTGCATCTATTGTCAAAATTTGAAAATTATATTCCATTATGGAAACAACGGTGGCTCAAGTTTATAATAATTATCATTAAATTTTATAATTTTTTAATACTCCATTTAAAAAACTCTACAAATTCTTTAAACTTTTTAAATTCTAACGTATTTAATTACTTGATTCTTAATGATTCAATAAATTCTTTTAATTCAGAAATTTTACAAATTTTATATATTCTATGCATTCTACTGATTTCTCAGGTTTCAACATTTTTCTAAATTCCATAAATTCTACTAATTCTGTCAATTTTTTAGAATCTTAAAATTCAATAAATTTTTACAGTTCTCACAAACTCTAAATTATTAAAATTCGTTAGGATAATTTTCCCAATTCAACTAATTCTATAATTTTATTTAATATTCGACCTATTCTACAAAATCTGTAAATTATACAAATTCTATTAAAGATATTCTTAAAATTTCTAATAAATTTTATTCTTCAAATCATTCCAATTTGTTTAATCCTTCTAATTTTAAAAATTCTGTGCATTCTACTGATTTTTCATGTCTAAACTTTCAATGAATCTGTAATACCTTTAAATTCTTTAGATTTAGTAAATTCCTTAAATTGCAACATTTTTAAAAATTGTAAGATTTCTATCAATTCCTTAAATTCTAAATATTTATCTATGTTAATTAGATGAAATCTATAAATTCTTTAAATTCTGCAAATTCCACCAAATTCCTAAGTTTTTTTAATGCTAGCACGTATATTTTCTAAATTCTTTAAGTCTTACTAATTCTTTTCTACTAATTCCATGCATTAAATTATAGAATCCTACACATTTTTAAAACTCCATAAATTTTACCAATTCTTTCAATTTTTAAAAATCTTTAAATTCTAAAAATGTACAGATCTTTGAGCTTTATAAATTCTATTACTTGAAATCCTATAAATTCTATAAACTCTAAATTCTAAAAATTATTTACGGCATTTACAATAAATTGTGTAATTCAACTAATTCTATAATTTTTTTATTATTCTACCTATTCTACAAAATCTGTAAACTCTATGAATTGTAATAACTTCCCTAATTCTAACAATTATTATATAAAATCTTTGCGTTAACATTATAATTGTTCAATAAATTATATTTAAAATAATGAACAATTTTGAAATTTTGGTTAGCTTAATTTAAATTTGTCAGTAAGGCGCAATCTTACGAGATGAACACTTAACGGACGGGCCACGTAGATTTACGTTTTTCATTCGAACTTCAAAAGACGGACATCGTTCAATTTATGTATGCTTTTATACATACTTTTTAATTGAATTTATTATATTCAAATTATTTAAATTATAATTTATTTAATTTAATAAGTCCGGAAATCGAAAAGATAGAGAACTTCAAACGTAATACTAATCAAAAATGGGTCAATGCAAAATAATTACATTTTAATCAATATTTTTACGCACAACAATATATTATATACAAAATTAACTGATAAACCACAATGATCTTATATGATTTTAAATTTAAACTAAACGATTAAAAAACTAAAATGTTTCTTCAACCTCTAAAAATTGGTGACACAGACAGTGAACACTAAAAAAACACAAAAAAAAAAAATAATAATAAACTTCCGATAACATTTTGACACTAAAAAAATATTCCAAGACACAATTAAATTGTTCATTTATATAAAATAAATGTTTTAAAACATAATAATTATGAATTTTAATTTATTACGATCATGATCTCAAATAAATTTACATTATAAAATAAAATTGTTGTGCGCGCGAAACAAAAAATAAAAAATAAAATTGAAGAAATATAATTCTTTCTAATTAATTTTAATTATTTAATAAATGAAAAAGAGTTTTTTTTTTTTTTGTTACGACTAAACAAATAATATTTATAATTAATTAATTAATAATAAAATATCGTGATGTGACATTTTTCAATGAAAAAATCATTAAGTTAAAAAAAAAAAAAAAAAACAACGATATTTTTGTTTTTGTTTGGCTGTGTGGCTTCTCGGCGAAATAAATAAAAAGTGTTCGATCAATATATGCGTTTACTGTACGTCTTCAGATGGCGTTGTGATCTATTTTTTTTTTTTTTTTGTATTAACTAGTATTTACTTATTTACACTAACAATATTTTTTTTTATTTATTGATCGAGATTTTTTTTTTTGTTTTTTTTTTTTTTATCTTAAACAAATAAAATTGAGAGAGAGGGTTTAAATTATGTGCTGAATTTTAATTAAAATATTTAAATAAAATAAATAAAAAAAAACAAATTTTTTTTCCTCTTATTTTTAAGTTATAATTTATATGATCGTGGTTCTGTTAACTGTAAGAAGTTTGTTGCGTTTATATATATTGATGTGCTTTTGTAAAAATAAAATCAATTTTGAAATTATTATTTATAGTGAAGGCGCCTTATTGTTTTGGTGTGGATAAACTAAAGTGAAAAGAAATTTGTTTTACGAATAGAAATTTCTAGTTTATTTCTAATAAAGGAAAATTTGTACTTACATATAACTAAAACACAGTGATTTGTGCGATTGTTTTTTGTTTTATTGGGTTAAGTGTACATAGAAATATAAATACATATATAAAATTGAGGTAGTGCTTACCAGTAATCTACCAACAAGTAAAACAAAAATATATACAAAAAAAAAAAAATAGCAAAGAAAACGATTACGGCACCAAATTGTCTGGCTGCTTCTTTTCGGTGCTGTTTTTTTTTCAGTTTTAAAATTTTATTTGTTACCATTCATAAATTTCAATTAACTATAATTTTTTGTATTTTTGTTTTATCACACAAATCTAGGTTATTCAGTGCAGCCAGTTCAGATTCAATACGTTTTAATTCGAATTCATTAGGGCCAAATGAAAATGATTTGCGTGTATCAATAGATAACACATGTACCGATTCACTGGTAACAGCTTTAGATGATGAAGCTTTACTTATAAGCGATATCTTGAACGATATGGCTAAAACAAAAGTGAGTCAGGTAAGTCAAGTTTTTTTTTTTTTTTTGTTTTACTTAAATTTATAATTATGTTATTATTCTACATATTATATAAGTACATAATCTATTTTATATACAAAACAAAAAATAACCTGTTGTTTATAACAATAAGTTAAATAGTAAATTTTAAAATTATTATGGTCATTAAGTCACTGATAGTGGGCGATAATTTTTAATTTTTTGTAGTTTTTTTAATTAACATTACGTGCGAACATATTAATTATTTTATATTAGTTAATTAGAATTAATCGTGAAATAATTAAATCGTTATTGTATTATATGAGACGTTGTATATTGTATACGGTGATTTTTCTTTTATTATGTCCTATAATTATATACAGTGAAAAGACGTTATTATTTTATATACATAAGTAGTTTTCACAAGCGTATGCAAATAATTTATTCCGTGTTAAAAACAGTAAATAGTTTTAAAATTATATGTTATTGATAAATATTTAAATTAATAATTTTCTTGAGCTTGATCGTATACTTAACTAGATCAGTTCAAAACCCGGAAGTTGAAAATAACATTTGACTCATGTGGTGAATCATTTTTGAAACAAAAATCAAATAGGAACCCTCCTGTTTTACCGCTAAGTGTTTCCGACTTTGCATTATACATATAATGTACGTTTAAAGTACTATAAAGTACATTTAAAATATTGTGATGACAAAACCTGTATTTAATGTTTTAACTACGAAAAACATACTTGAAAATGTTTATCATTAATTTTATTTTGTTTTGGCTTATCTACCAAATTATACATACTATTAAAAATAGTAGGCTAATCAATTATATTCAGGAAATTGAATATTCTTTGCGTCAGTGTGGCGCGATATTCCAATAGACATATAGAAGACATCAAATAGAAGATTATCATTAGATCGATGGTCGTTCAGGTTAACACTGATGACGAAGGTATTGATCTTGTTCAATGTTATATATAGGTTTACGTAAATCCACGGACAAGGTAATGCGATCTAACGTAATTTAAATTCAACATTAGTGCCGATGATCATCATTAACGCGAATATTTTTACAAAAGAGTTGTATTCGAGCATCAAATCGTACGCTATAAAATGCCAATTAGGGTCGAACGTTGTCGTGTCGCAAAATTATACCATCAATTTTTTTTTTTTATTTAAAATAAATTTTATTTATTTATTTTTTGTAATTACAATCTAGTCTCCTGGACTAATGAGCAATTTGTTTCTGACTTAATTTACGAACTTAAATTAATCTATGGCTTCTTCCCATTGGCGTTCCATAGTGTTTGGTAAATTGAAGTAAACCACATCTTTGTAGTGGATTTTAGATCAGCATATTGCTACTTAAACTGACAATCACACCAGCTCAAAAGGTTTGGTTCTTTTAAGTCTGCGAACTAAATTCGTGATGCTTAGGGGCTGAGTTGCCTCAAGATGAGGTTCATTTTAAGGTCCATACGAAGGTCATTGTTCCTGACATACCAAGGTGCATCAACGATGTTCCTTAATACCATATTCTGAAATCTTTGGATGATATTTACGTTGCTCTGTTTGGTGCAACTCCAAAGCTGAATACCATAAGTCCAAATCGGTTTCAATATTTGCTTATAAAGTAGAAGCTTGTTGTATGTTGATAAAGAAGAGTTCCTTCCCATCAGCCAATACATTTTTCTGTATTTAAGTCTTAATTCTTCACTTTTTTTCTTGACGTGTGCTTTCCACCGTAGTTTAGCATCCAGGGTCATGCCGAGATACTTAGCTGTGTTTGCATGCGGTATTATTTCCTGATTTATGGTAATCGGAATATGTTCGATTCGTCTGTTTGTAAAGTTGATATGAACTGATTTAGCTTCATTTAGTTTTATTCTCCATCTTTTTGTCCATTTATATATTTGAGTTGTAGCTGATTGTAACTTCTGTGTTGATTCTTTGTTGCTTTTTCCAACATCTAAGATCGCCGTATCATCTGCAAAAGTTGCCACTGTGTTGTTTTCTAATGTAGGAAGATCATAAGTGTATAGTAGGTATAAAACCGGCCCTAATACACTGCCCTGTGGAACTCCTGCATTGATTTCTTTCAATTCAGAAAATGTATCATCTAACTTAATCCTGAAGAACCTATCTTTCAAGTATGATTCCAGTATCTTAGCAAATTGCATTGGTAGAAGATTCCTTAACTTGTGGTTAAGTCCTTCATGCCACACTCTATCAAACGCTTGTGCAACGTCTAGAAATACTGTTGAACAGACTTTTTTCTCCTCTAATGCTTTCTCAATTATACTGGTTATTCTGTGTACTTGATCAATTGTTGAGTGTTGGTTGCGAAAACCAAGTTTTTACTCTCGATTATCGGATTTAATCTTTTTACCAGAAGCTTCTCAAAGAGTTTGGACATGACTGGCAACGATGTTATGTGTGGTGGTTTCCCAGGTTTTGGGATCATAATTACTTCTGCAATTTTCCATAAGCTTGGTACACATATGATTCTAAATGCTGCATTTATAAGATTGGTGAGTTTCACCAGAGCTTTCCTTGGCAGTTCCTTGAAGATTTCTGCAGTAATAAGATCGTACCCAGGAGCTTTTTTCGTATTCATATTAGCTTTTATCTCACGCATGACTTCTTTTGGTGTTGTGGGTAGGGTTTCTTTACTCTCGGCTTCCAACGTTTGGTCTCATGTTGCTGGAATATTTTTTCGAGTTGTTCGGCAAATTCTCGAGCTAGCCATTTCTCACCTGCTATTTTTATTGGGGGAATCTGCATTATTGGTCTTTTGATTCTTTTGGTTGCTTTCCAAAGAGAATAATCAGTACTGTTATCATTAGTTAATTTTCTTAAATAGTTGCTGCTTGATTCATATTTCAATTCTTTGATCTCTCTTCTTAATTGTTGAGTGAGATTGTTCAAATGAGTTTTATCTTGGGGGGCCCTTGTTTGTTGCCATACTCTTCTCGTTCTACTTTTTTCTGCGAGGAGTTCCCTAATTTCCATAGGGTAATTGTTTCCCTTGATTTTCGTTTTAATTTCAGGAGTATTTTCCCAAGCTGATTGCTGTATATCGTTTACAAATTTGTGAACTTCTTTGTCTAATTGTTCTTCAGTCTTTAATGGAACCATTAAGTTAATTTTTCCTTCTAGCGATAGTCTAAAGCATGCCCAATTAGTGTGATTATTTACTAGGAATGGGTTTCTTTCTTTCTGAATGATTTTTTCACTTAACGTTAGAAGTGTTGGTGAATGATCAGAGTTTAAGTCGTGGCTTTCATCTACTTGTACATAATTTACAGATATGTTCTTTATTATGAAGAAATTAATCAGATCTGGTACTTTGTTTGGATCAGTTGACCATTAGGTTTTCCAGTTGAGAGGGCTTCACAACTGCATTTTCTGATAGCTTTTAGGAGTTTTTTACCCTTAGTCGTTGTTAATCTGGATCCCCAGTGGACATTTTTTGCATTAAAGTCTCCTCCAAGTACAAATCGTTTTCCTAATTTACCGAGGAACTCGAGATAATCTTTTTCTTTCATTGAATGCTTCGGTGGGCAGTAAATACTAGCAATACAAATAGAACTACTTTTGGCTTTGACAATAACAGCAGTTGCTTGTATTTCTTCCGTTTCATAATTTAACTCCTCATAGTGATGAATACTATTTCTAATTATAACAGCACTACCTCCTTTAGCAGTGTTTCCAGGGTGAATAGTGTGATATATTTGATAATTTTTAAATTTAATGATTGATTGTCTAGTGAAGTGTGTTTCCGTGATGAGACATACATCGATTTTTTCTGTGTCCAGGACCACTTGGAGTTCTTGTTGATGTTGCATCGGTCCATTGGCATTCCAACATAAGATTCTAAGATCATTGGCCATTTTTCTGTTTAGGGATGGCTCCCTTAGTGCTGTACTCTAGTTTCTGTAATCGCTTATCAAATGTATTTAGTCTGCTTAAAATTAATTTAAGTGTTTGACTTATATCGTCATTTTGAGCAGTTTTTCCTGGATTTCCGTTGCTCATCATTACTTGAGCATAAGTCATTTTACCAAATTGTCCTAGAGTAGTTCCCGACACTCTACGATTTACTTCGGGTTGGTTCATTTTAACCGCTTGTTTCCTGAAGCCGGATGGTTTTCTCCACAGTGAACGCATTTAGGTTGAACATTTTGGGCTTTTACACAATCTTTGGTATGATGTTTACCTAAACATTTGACACACCTGGGTTCCCTGTTGCAATATTTTTGTGTATGTCCATAGGCTGGACATTGTTTACATTGTGGTATAAGCTTATATCTTCTTAGAGGGTGAATAACCACTTTGCACCCCAAGATGTACTTAATTTGATAAATTTTTTCGATATCTTCATCAGTATCGAAGGTCATATACATGTTGAGAGGTACTTTTGCTTCGCCGTTTTATCTTAATTGATGCTTCAGTTGCCTTAAATCCTTTTGCTTTCAGGTCATCAATTATTTTTTCTGGTTTCACGGCTTCAGAGCTTTAACTTCGTTTTCAAGCGTCTTCATACGCTGCTGCATCCATGCAATTGTAACATTCAGTTGATTATTTATATTGTTGGCTTCAACTAATGCATTATTAGCTTTACACAATTCATTGTGAAGCTTTTCTTCTTTTGTAGAACGGGTGTTGTGGCTGCTGGCCCCAATGGAGGGACTACCGCCTCTTATCGGAGAATACGCGACTTTGTTACTCCACTGGAAGGGATGTAAATTATCCTTTTCTGTTTCACTCAAATGAGCTTGTTTACTCACCAACATGTCTTGGGATTGGTTAAAATAATTGTTGTATACCAATGGCTGGTCTCCCCCAGAATCCATGAGACCGACCTCCCAAGAGGATGGATTTACCTGAGCAACAGGTGTACCACCTGGGGTATTAGTTTCCTTATTTGTTCTGCTCATTGCTCATTTATAGTGTACTGCACTCGCCTCTAGTATTTCGCCGATGCTTCACATCGTTGCCCGGGTGTTACCACGTGGAGGTATACTAGACACATTTGGTGGTTTCTACATAGTTGCAGCGTTGGAATATAGACCACGAGATACATGGCTATAGACGGTCAATCCCTACCCTATCGAGACGCACCCAACACCCAATACCATCAATTAGAATTGCAATAGTAATTCACAAATAATTAAAAGGAATGCAACCCAGAGGCGGCTGCATAATGAATGGAATGCATGCATGACATAAGTAAACAAATTCCGATATTTTAATACAAAATAATTATGGAAAATTGTTTTTTGTTTATTTCCCCACCATCAGCTTCTCATCTCATTCTTTTCGTCTAGTCATCAATTACAAAAATCCTCTACAACTTGAAAGCATTGTACATTTCTCGGCTACATTTTCACCTATTTGGTATTAGCTGTTTAAATGAAGAAAAAAGCAATTCGAATTGTGCATGCAAGCGAAAATATTATCTGAAAGAAAATGATGTCAAAGTACAATCAAAACTTTTATGTAGGGAATTCAACATCGTTCATATATCCACCACGGGATCGTTTGCATGTGTCGATTCGTTGAACCCAATTTTCGATGACTCGGCGACACACATTTCAACGGAAACGGCCGCTGCCTCTCGTTCAATATTGGCTCTGAGCTCCTCAAACGACGCCGGCTTGTTGGCTTAGACTAATGATTTAACGTAGCCCTATGAAAAAATCTAGAGTTAAATCACACGATCTAGGCGGCCAATCGACAGGACCATTTCTGTATATAACACATTCATCGAATTTATATTTCAATAAATTGATTGTTAGACCCGCTATGTGGCATGTCGCACCGTCTTGTTGAAACCACATATCATTAATGTCTAGCAGCTCATGCAATTGACCAAAGAAATAACGTTGCAACATTGACTGTAACGTGGCGGTCATTTTCATCAACGAAAAAAAAAACGGTCCAATGACACCACCAGCATGAAAACCACACTATACAGTTATTTTTAGTGGATTAAGTGGTGTTTCTTGAAGCACATGAGGGTTTTCACCTGACCAATAACGCATATTCTGTTTGTTGACGAAGCTATTTAGCTAAAAATGCGCTTCATCACTGAAGATGATTTTGCGATGAAATTGGTTATCTTCTTCCAACATTTCGAGAGCCCAATCCGAGAACGTACGTCGCTTTATATGATCAAGTGGTTTTAGTTCTTGTGTTAACTTTGTCTTATAAGGGTGCAAACCAAGATCCTTATGCAAAATTCGTCAAAGTGTGATCTGAGCGATGCTCAATTCTTGAGAACGCCGTGGAATCGACTGTTTTGGTTCGTTTGCGATGGACGCTTGAACGGCAGCAATATTCTCGGCACTTCGACCAACCCGTTGTCTCACTGGCACGGGAACAGCGAATATTTAGACTCAAATTTTTTCAGTAGTTTATGAATTACTTGTCTACTATGGGACGATTACGACCAAAAATTTTCCAATTTAACGCTCTTGAAGTTGTAGTCACCGACTTGGAATTTTTGTAGTAAATTTTAATTATTTGTAAACGTTGTCCGTTCGTGTACTTCACCATGATGAAAATGTTGCCTTTACTGAATGTTTTGACACTGACAGTTTGGTTATTGGTTTAAGGGCGCGTTCACAGTGAAAGTTCAAAGTTGTCAAGTCCAAAATGGAAAACCCGATATTTCTTCTACCAAAACCTCGTTTGAGCGATAGTTAGAATATAAAAGCTCATTTTTGTGACTTTGGTTTATTATCACCGAAGTTTAAAATGATCAAACGTTCAAAAGAAAATATTTGTTTTAAATTTGTTTAAAACTAGTGTTCCCACAAACACTTAACCAATTTGGATGTGTTTGTTGTTTGACATCGTTTAAGTTGAAGTTTATGAACAAACCGAAATTTTAGATTTGTTTTAGAGTAATTCCACTTAAGCTAAACTAAAAAAAAAAAAAATCACAAACCATTTTTATTACATAATACTGAACATGAAGTTAAAAATCCCTTAAAATATCATCTACGGCCTTTTGCAAATTTTAGAGTAATATCTATGCTTGAATCATCTTAGAATTGAAGAATCATTTCGATATTCTCAAAAAATTTCGAATATTCCAGAAAATTTCGAAAAATTCTAAGAATTACAGAATAATCTTAAAAAATCTCAATGTTAAGCGATTCAAAAGCAAAGAAACATTTCTACTAAAAATACATTTTCATTTGGCGCGCAACTTAACGTCATTTCCAATGTATAAAATTAAACATTATTGTTTAAAAAAATATACAAAACCACCAATCTTAAATTTGGGAAGCCTGGTGGCCAATTTTGTAAAAAGCGACAACGCATCATTTCTCAACACTCGTAATTCGAAATATGAGAGATGCTGCAGGCTGAGAATTTGCTTCTTTAAGAATTGGTTTTCCCAAACCAATTTGTGTAATTGTTAAAAAATTAATTCGATTTATATTTTATCACATGCGTGATACTTGAAATCAGCCACCGCTACTGAATTGCAACCAACAAATAATTTGGAAATTAACTCATTGGTTTATTATTGATTCCCTATTCTCCTAGTTTTTTTGCGTTTCGATCTATAACTGATGTGAACACTTTACGTTGTTTGTTGGTTATCCCTTTGAGGTGAAATATGAACGACTAATGCTATAGGTTTAACAACAGGAATGAATTGGCTATGGAATTTGACCATTACGGTTTGGTGGATAGCTAGACTTGCCGCCTTTGGAAACTTGGGAAATGGGACACGATACATTTTTATTCAAGATTTGTATTCAAAATATCCTAAGTGGTGGATATATTGCCAAACAAACTGTTCCTTTTGCTAGAACACTGTAATAAGCGAAACAAGGAACTGCCTCCAGTTTCGCAAGAAAATCAATTAACCCGATTTATTAAATCGCAGTAAATCTAGGGCTGACTTGATATACTGCGGTTTAATAAAACCGAGTGAATTTTTCTAGTTTAGTAGCAGTATGTCAACCTCAGTATTAGCTAATCGCTACATAAACCGGTTTAGCTAAATCGCAATTAAACCTCCGTCTCTCTAGGGTATAAGAAAATTCGCTAAAGTCGGTTGAAAAAACCACTTTCGACTTCAAAAGCGTTGAAGACGCGATTTTAGCGTTGAAGATCTGAGCTAAACTTTCGATAACAATTCATAGTTTACACAAATGAAATCATCACTTAGGGAAAGAAATCAACTTCAGCAAAAACTTGAATGTTCGGAATTCCAGTTTACTAGAATAGTGCCTTCATTTCATAGAACGAATTATAGAGCTGAAACCCCTCTTGATATGAACATTAGGGAGTTTATTAGTTCTATGGATTAAATATTGACAAATAAGCGGACATTTTTTTCATGAATTTCTTTGGCTAATTGTTATAATTATCATTTACTATACGTATCAGTCAGCGGCGGGCATGCACTTTCAATCGTTAGTATTTTGACTGCCTCATCTTATTCCCCGAAAAATTGTTAGCTTGTATTTTTTGGGAAAACAACCAAACTCTACACAGTTGAAAAAATATTGCTTATGTAATGCAAATTGCATTACATGTAGGTCCAGTGCAAGGCTGTATTACAAAATGATACAAAGCTTGCATTAAAAATTAGTTTGATACAATTTGCATTGATTTGTAATACAGCAATTAGATTAAATTTTAGTGCAACATTCCATTAGAATATAAAGCAAATTGTAGAAGAACCGTCAATCAACTGCATTAAAATTTATCAAAGACTGCATTAACACTAGAAAGACTGAAACTTAGTATACACCTAAATTGCCCAAAAGCAGTCAAAATGACTGCATTGTGAAAGAATAACTAATTTGTAAAGAAATTGGTTTAAAATTAATTTTTAATATTTTTTATATTATTTACAGTTATATAACAAGTTATTAGTAAATATTAACAATAAAAAAAATTTACTTCACTTAGAAAAAAAAAATAATTTATGCATTATTATTTGTACATTTCTTACAAATAAAAGTGGAAATCTTTTTATGTGTACATCTTCCGCAAACATACTTTTGACATTTTTCACATTTATTATTTGTTTTGTTGTTGTGGCAAAGTCTTACTTGACAAATTTTGCGTTTGTTAGAATGATGTTGCAGTTAATCTTTGTGGGTCTTCATGTTCTGATGAATTTTTCTGTCTTGCAGCTCTGTATTCGGTGGAAAGCTGTTCTGCTAATTGAAACAAGAACTCTTTTCATTGTATTTGTATTCCTGTCGTTTCTTTGTAAAGGATCCAAGCATTTATAGCAGCCAAATCTAAAATATTGAAAAATATTTGGAGAGCCATCTACGAGAACTAGCTTTTACTGAATATTTTCTGGCCATTTGATCTGCCATATCAACTCCAAATTTTGTGCTGTTATAAAATTGAATAGATTCCGGTAACATTTTTTTATTACTTTTATCAATTTTAACAAATTTATGCTTAGAACTTAGAACAGCTACTCTTTTATTTGGTTTGCTTTTATGTATTGTAAGAACAAAATTCTCAGATTTATATAGCAGAGTGGAAAAACGAGGCATGTTATCCTTCATTTGTTTGGCTGCTTTGGGTAGTTCTCTTTTGTTTCCTCTAATAGTTCCAACTAGAGTTGTTTTTTTGGCCCATAATTTTGTCGCGAGTGATTTGCTGGTGAAAAAGTTATCGGTCGTGATATTTCTTCCACAGGTTGTGTATGGCTCAACAAGTTTCAGAACAACGTGTTCACTGAGAAGCATTGACGATGGTCGTTGTTCATCTTTCCCCAAATAAGGAAAACCATTCAAAACATATTTGCTACTAGCATCTGATGCAAGCCAGAATTTGATGCCAAATTTATTTGGTTTATTAGGCATATACTGTATAAACTTGCACCTGGCTTTTGACGGAAATAATTGCTCGTCAACTGTTATATTTTGCCCTGGTTGATAGCAAGCTTGACTATTTTCAATAAACTTGTCCCATATTTCCGAAACCAAGGCAAATTTATTTCTTTGTAGGCGCCTACTTCTTTCGGTTCTTTTGTCAAAACGAATAAATCGTAGGATTTGCTTGAACTTTTCTCTGGCCATAGTTTTTCTAAAAAATTCGGGACCCCACTTTATTGACCATAAATAACTCAGTTTTAAATTTTTTGCCTCGTAGGTTCCACGAGCATATAAAATCCCAATAAATGCACGTATTTCCGGTAATGCTGTTGTCCAATCGTTCCTCAAAATTCGGCGGCCATCTTCCTCTGTGCACTTTTTTATATGTTTGATAATATAGTTATCTATTATCAACGAGAATGCACTGATAAGATTATCTGCCAAAATGTTCCTTTTTGCGTAGCCTGTTGGCCCTTTCACACCCTTGAAAATACAAGTAAATGGTAACCTTCCAGGAATACCACTCTCGTCAAATTTTGACCACACAGTACTATCGGCAGCTGTTTCGGCCTCCTGAGAGGTGTTTTCAGTTTTTTCATCAGAGTCTGAACTACTTAGCACCCTACACCTTTTCCTGGGCATATTGATGACACTTTCATTTTCATCATTGGTGATCGACTCTTCATCGCTATCTTCAGTGTAAGATGTTTCACTTTGAATATAATCCGCTTCATCTTCAGATGATAGTTCAGAATTTGTTGCATCTGATTCTATATCGGAGCACTCTTCATTTATGTTCGTTAGCTTTTCCAATAACTCGCTTTTATTCGACATTTTTTTAAGTTCAGTTCTCTCTGACACTATGAAACTTTATGATATTTATTTTATTTGATCACCGAGTTTTTTTAAGGTTTTTTTTTTATCCCTACTAGCTACTAATTACAAAAAACAAAAAATGAATCAATAGAAGTTTTTCTTCTATATAATATAAAATATACCCTAATTTATATTAGTTTTAATTCAAATTGGTAACAATAAAACATGTGTGATTGTAAAAATCATATACAAAAAAAGGGTCTAAAACTAATATAAATTTTGGGTTGATCGTAGAAAAATTGAACGATGATAAAACAATAAATTGAACCTTTTTTGAAGAGATGGCAACAACCCTTTTGAAGAGATGGCAACAACCCTTTTGAAGAGATGGCAACAACTTCACCAACGACGTCAAGCAACCATTGCTTGGGTTAGTACAAATTTGGTTGAAAAGATAGGAACGTTGAAAAAAGAAAACAGATTGAGCTAAGCACCTTCCTCCCCCCCCCCTCCCCCCCTCGTGGTATCACAATAGGCCACTACCTGGCCAAAGTGTGTGAAAAGCAGCTACTATAACCTAACCTAACCCATAATAGGATTATAGGTTAAAATTTCCCAAGCAGTCAAAATGACTGCTTTTGGGCAATATAGGTATAACACATATATATATATACCGGAAATGAAGGAGGAAAGAGGAACTACAATTATTAATAAACGCATTTTTATATGTTGTACAAAAAGTCACAAAATTCTTAAAAATGTTGTCATTATACATAAATGTTTTTTCTAATTGAAATTAAAAAGCAGTCAAAATGACTTCCTTGGGCAATCTATTGTTAATAAAATATTTTAGAAGTATTAAATTTTAAAGCAAGTTGCATTAAAAGCTCCGTAAATTTAGCGATTTTTTTTGTTTTTCCGACGTTGTTCTTTGTTTTTGGTGCCTTGAGGGTGAGGGTCAA
This sequence comes from Tipula vernalis, assembly GCA_958295665.1. Taxonomy (NCBI): domain Eukaryota; kingdom Metazoa; phylum Arthropoda; class Insecta; order Diptera; family Tipulidae; genus Tipula; species Tipula vernalis. Next base: position 214,667,364 of record OY282560.1, on the reverse strand, counting down.
AATCTTAGAGAGCAGTTTACTTCAAAAAACAAAAAAAAAAACTTTTATGTTTATCTCATCTTTCAATGGGCGGGCTAGCCTAGTTCACTTTATGGTCGCCAAGGTAGTAACTTATAAATTAAGAACTGAAAAGCTTATGTTAAAACATAATAGATATTTTCGAATCCGGAAAACTAAATTATTAAAGATTTATTAAGCTGCTTATATGCCATTTAGTCGGTTACATTTAGCGAATTTTACACCAGCAGTGCAAAACTCGTGCATGATCTTATTATTCATATATACATTTAAGTCCGCTTGTTTTAGCGAATTTTATGTTGGTATAATATTAATTTTTAGTTGTATTCAAAATATTTTTTAATGCAAATACTGCTTTAGAAATCTTCATAATTGCATTAAAATTCATTTTAACGCAATCATACTTTATAATTTAATAATAACTTGCATTACATAAGTCGTAATGCAAGGCTTGCATTAAAAATTAAAGTTATTTTTTCAACTGTTTAGGAAAAAATCAAAAATTTAAATTAATGTCGCAGTCTATATAGATAAAAACAACTGAACTGAGCTCAATTTCTACAACGAAGAGTTCAGCATTTTTTTAGATCCCGGTTTGGATTTTTTGATTCTATAGAATATGACATAAAATATTTTCATGAGTTACATGATTTTCAGTGATGAGGTTATGGAAATTCGAAATTTTTAGAATTTTCTATTAACGTAGATTTTCGCAATTATTCAATCGGTGTTAGGTGATATCGAAGCTATTCGAAATTAGTTTCTGTGTTTTTTTTTTAAGATTATTTTATTGAAGGATTCATTATAGATCCTAGATTTCACAAAAACAAAAAAAAACGCAAAACAAGCAAAATTGTTGTTGGGTTTTTGATTAATTGGTTATTTTAAACCTCTATGATTGGTTTCAATATTAATTGTTTTGGTTTAATTTAAACCAAAGTCACTAAACAAAAGAGAGCTTATATTTTCTAAAAGTCTAAACTTTTATTCTTTCAACTTCATTTTCTCCAGGGTTATACATATTTGTGGTGGTTGCATGAAAATGCGCGCCAAAAATGTATGTTGCCTAAAAGTTGTTGGCAAGAATTATAATTGAAAATTAAATGGAAAGAAAGAGCTAAAATGAGGAAAATCAGGTTGATTGCCAATTGGTTATGCTTCGCTCAACGGGTTGATGGGGAAACACGCTTAAAAAACACATTTTTGTTTTGCGGGTTTATTTTCAATTATAAAATCTGAATTTCTATACGCAAGCAATGCATGCGTTGCACTCAAGAGCGACCTCCGTTTATTGTATTGTTAATATCTAATTATGAAAATCATGGTCAATTTATTACAAACGGGTTGATTTAATAAATACATTTTTTTTTTTAAATGTTGCCGCCAATGGCTTTATTCTTGAACCTTTCTACATAAGAAACTAACAAGAAGTAATCAAATCTTAAGCTAAAATTATTACATATTTTAAGTCTTAACCAATGTTAATACTTATTGTTAGGGCCCACAATTTAATTAATTTAGATTATACTTATATGTATATATCGAATTAAATTTACAAGTTCACAAGTTCATCAGTTCGAGTGGATCTGTTCTTCTCAGACGTTTGAATCGCGGCTGTTTTAGTATCTCCTTGGCCAATTCGTTGGGATGTGCTTCTAGTTTTGAGTAATATTTCGAACTGAATTCTTTAATTGTTTCTTTAACGGTTTTAATCCCAAGGTCGTGATGTATATTACTATTTCGAATATACCAAGGAGCATTGGTAATACTGCGAAGTATTTTCGCTTGGGTTCGTTGCAGGAGTTCTCTGTTTGAAGCGCTGGTGGATCCCCATATAACTGAATACCATATGTCCAAATGGGTTTGATTATGAGATTTTCTTCCCATCAGCGAATACATTTTGGAAAATGTAATTTTTATTTGGTTGCGCTTTGTTTCAATATGATTTTTCCACGTTAACCTTCTATCCAGATGTATACCTAAGTATTTTACCTTCGTTTGTTGAGGAATATTTTTATCGTTTAATTTCACTGGTGGGCAGATGCGTTTGCTTAGCGTGAATGTGCCATGAGTTGATTTGTTTTCGTTCACTTTTATTATGTGCCTTTAGCATGCCTTTAGCCAGTCCACGACCTTGTTTAAATGATTCTGTAATTCCTTTAAAGCAATTTCAGAATTAGTGTGAGACACTAGAATGGCCGTGTCATCGTCAAATGTTGATATTAATACTTTGTTGGTTACAAGTATATCAGCTGTGTACAACAAGTATAATATTGGTCCTAGAACGCTGCCTGCGGGACACCTGCATTAATATCATTTAAGCAAGTAGTTGCGCTGTTTTGTTTCACCATGTATTGACTTTGAAGCAGATAGTTTCCCAAAACTGAGTGAAATTTCTTCGGTAGAAGCTCTTTAATTTTGTAAATTATGTAGTCCATCTTGCCAAATTTTATCAAAAGCTTGGGCGATATCCAAAAAGGCAGCAGCACAATATTTCTTTTCCTCGAAGGTGATTTTGATTGCATTTACAATTCTGTGTACTTGCTCTATAATATCATGTTGGTTTCGGAACTCAAATTGATGGTCTGGAAAAACGCACCGTTCTTCAATTATTGATTTCAATTTCGTTATTAACATTTTTTCAAATAGCTTTGAGATTGTGGGCAGCATGCTTATTGGACGATATGATGAGATTTGCTTTTCATTTTTCCCTGGCTTATGTATCATTGTGATCAAAGATATCTTCCATTTTTGAGGAATATAGCTGGTTCGCATGATCGCGTTGAATACAAATGTTATTAGTTTTATGCATTTATCTGGCAATTCCCTTATCATTTTTCCAGTAATTAGATCATGTCCTGGTGCCTTTTTCGGGTATATGCAAGTTTTAATTGTATTCTTAACTTTCTTCCAGTTATACTTTATAGGTTTGTAGGATACACCATCATCCGTTGGCTGGGGTAGCACGAAATAATTATCTTCTTCGTGTGGGAAGAATACTGTTGCTAGATGAGCAGCAAAAGCATTGCCTTTTTCTTCATCACTTCTCGCCCAATTTCCATTTGGTAGTCTAATCGATGGATTCGAATTTGTTGGCCTTTTTAAATTTTTTGTTGCCTTCCACAAAGAATAATCTGTCCTCTCGGTTGCCGAGAGATCACTTAAGTAGTTCTTTACGCGCTGGTTTTCTTCTTCCCTCAGAGCAAATCTTAGGGCCTTAATAGCTCGATTTAATTTCCATTTCAATAACGGTGATTTTGTTTGCTGCCATTGACGGCGAATTTTTCGCTTTTTCTGGATTAGTTCCTGTATATTATTTGAGAGTTTACTAACTTTTTCCGAACTACATATGCCGGGTGTAGCCATTTCAGCGGATAATGTCATGACATCTTTTAGATTTTCTGCCGCCGCATCAATATCAGTTGGTGTGATCAGTGGAATATTAAGTAGACACTTTTCACACTGGAACCCCAATGAGTATGTTTAGCATTGTAATCACCACCCGCAATAAATTTATTACCCAGCTGGCTGAAATAATCCAAGAACTGGAGTTTTTTTATAGCATGTTTTGGAGGGCAGTACACTGCCGATATGACGCAGTTTCCAGACCACTCCTGCAGATAGATGCTCGTTGATTGTATATGATCTTTCTCATATTTCGTAAGTTCGTAGTGTTTTAATCATCGCTTAATCAATACAGCAGTGCCTCCATGTGCTTTACCATCTGGGTGCTTGGTGTCATAAATAGAGTACCCATTAATTTTGAAATAGCTATTTTTGGTGAAGCGTGTTTCTGATATTAACATTATGTCAATGTTGTGCTCAGTGAGAAATGCATGTACCTCCGCTTTATGTTGTGCTAGGCCATTTGCATTCCATATGGCTATTTTGATGATGGTCATTTCTGGATTTTTACGATTATCTGCATCAGCGTGGTCATATTATGCATCATTAGATCCATGGTTCTCTCCATCATCGCCATGAAGCTTTGCATCATGTTAGTCAATTTATTTAAAGCTGTTGAGATGTTTCCCTCTTCCTTGCTTCAACTTTAGGAGCGGTACCTTTAAGAACACTTGCGTATGAAACCTCTTGGTGCACGCTGCCGTTTACATTTGCGTACTGTTTTCCATTTTGAGCGTTTGTGTTTAGAATTTACGGTCGTGCTGTTTTTCTAGCTGAAGAATGAAGATTAAGGATTCGTTGTTCTGCTCGCTGCTTTGGATTGATTCTCCTTTTCAATTCTAGAAAAATTGGGCACCCTCTATAATTAGCTGTGTGATTTCACTGATGCTTCCTTTTTTGCTTTATTGCAAACCTTTAAATTATGGAGTTCACCACATGTAACACAAACATCGTTCAAAGTGCAATATGCTCTAGTGTGCCCATATTCTTGGCACTTAACGCACTGTACCGGCCCATTTCTTTTCCTGGGTTCCTCAATGGTAACCCTTCTGTGCAGTATATATTTTAGGTCAAATATTGCATGGTTGCCTTTAACCTTTTTATTGTCTGGTTCTAATTCCAGACGAAGCAATGGCTGAGGAACCTTCTCCCGATTAAAAATATTAGTAATATGTAGTTTTGCACTGGAAATCTTTTTCAGCGAGAGCAGCTTGAATTTCATTTGTATCCAAGTAACTCACTATTCCTTTTAACACAACAACCAATCCTTTTTGGCTATTTAGTTGATACGTTTAGTAATGTTTACCAACTTGGTCAAAATATTTAATTAACGCTCTGTAAGCATCAATATTGAGCGGTTGAATTTTTGTTTCTTTTATATCTCTTCTTTTGATCCTGGAAATATAAAATGCACCTTCCTTAATAAACTCGATCGTTTTAGCAAGTTCTCTATTTGATTCTTCCCTCAAATAGATTGGTTGGTGGCGGCTTCTCAGCTTTTGAAATTTTTTCGGGCGTCGACTCGTCAAGAACCAAGCAAGAATACCTATTACCATGCATTAATTCAACGCTAGCTAGCTTAGTGAATTTATTCGCGCTTGCTCTGGCCGCTGATCTAGGGCTTCTTCTTCGTTTTGATGAGACAGTAATATACCGGTCTATTCCCGTTTGCACTAAACACTGACCTACATCACTGTTTATTTTATTGTCATCGGATGTCGATGCACTGTCATTGTTTGTTTTATCGTCAATATTTGGCGACGATGCACTTTTAGTTTCGTTTTATGGTTCAACACACCAATGTTATTTAAATTAATAATTTCACTTTGATTTAAATTGCCTGGTAAGGTAATTTTTTGAACATTTAAAATTTGTTGTCGCTTTGGACTATGCTGCACTTTTGAATTTTTATTAAAAATATCTGAGGTCGTGACGTTCGGTGGCAAATCGCTTGTGGACATTGCTGTCTGCTGATTTGGTCCAGCCTTTTTTTACTTGAGGCGGAGGTGAGAACATCACGATTTCACTTATTTTCCACATCACAGTATTTTAATAAAGCAAATAAAAAAAGATTTAAATTGCTGTTTCAACTTTTCACACAAGTAATAAGTAAATTATTTAAATATTTACTCGGTGGTAGCAAAATTGCAACTCACGGGAATATACTGTGATCTTGCATCTAAACTATTATGGTACCTACTTCAATTTTAAGTATTCAATATTCTTTATATTTAATATTTAAGAAATTTAAATTAAAAATTAGATCTTTCGGCTAAAATAAATTATTTCTAATTTAAACAAAGAATGTAACAAAGAATTTAGTTATTTACATCAAAAATAAAATCATTTTGAATGTATCACAATTTACATTCTGTGTATATTCTACAGGTTGTATTTGTATACTATGTAATACTGTGGCAGCGAAATTCCTTTACCTTCGTCACATTCACACAGCCCTATCCCTGTATAAGCAAATTTGAACATTTACCAATGTTTTATTTTATTTTGAATTAATTAATTAATTCGTGTATTGGTTAATACAAATTCTTGGATAACCCCCAAATTATAAGAAAATTATTTTCTATTAAAATCGCATAATTTCCATCTAAAAACTATTTCATTGTCACTGGTGATGTCCTAGCCAATGTGGCGAGAGAACAAGGTCTTACCTTCTCTATTTTACAATACCATTATTTTTGCACTTAATCTTATTCATTTTCTAAAAAAATCTAATAAATTATTCTCATTTAATCTCGAGGTAAACAGTCTGTTTACTAATATATAAAAAAAAAACATTTAAATTGAGTAAAATTACGATGTATACGATTATTTAGTATATAGCTACTTACATTACAAATCAAGATTTTTCTTTGATTTCTGTTTTCACTCCAGATACAAAATAATAAATTTCCAATTTTGAAGCCGCGTATTCTCGACACCATATAAGCGATGCCTTTATAGTAGTATCGATATTTATCTTTGAATTATTGAAAAAATCGTGTTCCATCCATAAATAGGTAGAAAAATACAATGTTACTTTATGAACACTTTTTTGTTACAAGATTATTACAATGTGAAAACATCTGTAGCAGCAGGAGTAAGTAAAAAGTTGTACAGAAATCATTTTTTTTTTTTTTAATATTTTATTTATGATAACAATAAAATTTTTTACAAAGTAACTAGTCATTTTTGACTAACAGCGTTTCACTCTGACAATATAATAATAAAGCACTCATATGTGTTCTTTACATAAAGTGTTGTTTTGGTTGATGTTGCATTGTGCGGACTATTCAGGTAACTCAAAAGGTTTTAGTCTTTTGAGTCTTCTTATTATACCCTCTTGATGAAGTAGTCTTGCAGCTTCGATGTTAGGGTGATGATGGAGCCTCTCCTGTTGTTTTTGTGCACATTTCTTTATTTCACTTGCGACTGTGTCTATTCCGAGATCTCTGTGAAGGTCAACATTACGAGTGTACCAAGGGGCATTTACAATTCCTCTGAGAACTTTATTTTGAAATCGTTGAACTATCTGTTGATTGCTGATTTTGGTGTATCCCCATAGTTGAATACCATATGTCCAGATCGGCTTGCGTACTTGTTTATAAAGCACAAGTTTATTATGAATGGATAACTGAGAGTTTCTTCCAATTAACCAGTACATTTTTCTATATTTTAACTGAAGCTCTTCTGCTTTCTTTTTCACGTGTACTTTCCACTTTAACTTTGCATCAAGGTTCATACCAAGGTATTTTGCTTGATTGGCATGTGGTACAGGGATATTATTGAGAGTCACAGGTAGTGGTTCTATTGATCTATTAGTGAAGTTAATGTGAGTAGACAGTAGCTAGCCAGTCTTGTATATTATTTATGTGACTTCACCGATTGTGTCACCAGCAGCTAGAATTGTAGTGTCATCTGCAAACATGGCGATAGTTGTATTGCTCGTCTGCGGTATGTCGCTAGCAAACAGTACGAAAAGGAAAGGCCCTAAGACACTCCCCTGCGGGACTCCTGCTTTAGCTTCTTTAATGCTGGAGTGAACTCCTTCCTGTTTAACTCTAAAATATTTCCTTTTCAGGTATGACTTTAGCAGTTCGCAATACTCAAATGGCAGAGTTTTCTCCAATTTAAATATTAAACCATCTAGCCAGACTTTGTCAAATACCTGCGCTATGTCAAGAAATATGGCTGAACAAATCTTTTTTCCTCTAAGGATTTTTCTATTATATCTGTTATTCTATAGACTTGGTCGATTGTGGAGTGTTCCTTTTCTCTTAATCCAAACTGATGGGACGGAACAGTTCCTGATTTTACAACTTCTGGTTTAATTCGTTTTAATAACAATCTCTCAATTAGTTTTGACGGTGTTTTTTTTCCTCGAGAATTGATTTTTATTAAAAATAATTATTTTATTGTAAATTGGCTATTCAAACTAAAATTCGATAAATTCAGTGAATTGTGAATTGTGTAAGAGTGCATGATTGTGCATCGCTTTATTACGGTTCAACATTTAAGGAAAAAATATTAGGTATAATGTGTAAAGTTTTGATTAGACAGGTGAGATAGGGAAGTCTTGGAATATATTTCCAAACTGGAAATGCAGTTTATTGATGTTAAAAGAAGCCTTGATGTAATGAAACTATTGGTGAAGTGTGATGAAAGAAAATATAAAAGATAAAACAAAAGTTAGATAATTTATTAATTATTAGAGCAAACTATAGAGTTACGGTGTTTAGTGATTAAAAGATAACAGAGTGATATAACAAAGGGTACTGAATTTAATAAAGGAATAATTAAGTACATAAATGATAAATGGCTAACTAATTATTAAACTAGTGTCTATGTGTTTAAAGAATTTATTTGAAATATAGAGTGTAGAATTTATTTGAAATGTAGGGTTATATGAAATGTAGTGAGTGGATGTGATGAAATTAGTGTGTGATGAAATAGAATTAAAATTAAAATTAAAATAATTCATAAATTAAATTATTTAGTATGCTATTGAGTTAAGAATTTAGAATTTACAATTGTAGTGGAATAGCTGGAATTAATAACTAGAAAATTAGAAGGTAAGCTAAGTTAAATAAATCGGTAAATTGGCAATATTGTATTATACATTGCACACTCAGTATTTACTGTTAGGCATGGAAGTACACAAAATACCAAGTGATGGAAATTGCCTTTTCAATGCAATCATCCATCAGCTGCAACTACAAGATTCTCATTCTTCAACCTGTTCAGCAAGTGATCTCCGAGCTGAAATTGTCAGCTTTATACGCGGTAATCTTGATGATTATTCTCACACAATATTGGATGCATGTCGTCACATCTATAATCCCAGGGAAATTTTGAATCACGCTGGAAATCAATTAATATTAAGATATCTATCCGACCTTCAGCAGACTGGATTTTGGGGTGGCGCCGAATGCCTTTCGGCCGTGTCTAATTTGAAAAAACTAAAAATAAATATTTATTATGTCAAACATCAAATCACTTTTACACCGACCAGGGGAACGTATAACACTGAAATTAATTTGCTATATACGGGTTCACATTATGACAGCTTAATGTTCCAACAGGAACATACCCCATTGCTTGCTAACACGGCACAATATTCCGATTTGCCTAACATAGCAGAGAATGTCCACCGGAAAATTTCCACCACTGACAATCCTTATACACTAATTGAGGAATCACAGTTAATTGAGTCACCAATCCTGGACCTTCCCGTCAACTCATTCTGCCTTGGAACTTGGAACGTTCGAGGCCTTAATAACTCCCAGAAACGTGACGCCATTGACAGAATTTTATTAGAAAATAATGTCCATATATGTAGTGTCTCAGAAACAAATATGCCCTCTGGAACCTGTTCTTCAAAAAATTACATTTGGCACCTTACAAACGATCCCAAGACAAAAAGACGTGGAGTGGGAATTTTGATAAAAAGACATACCTTCATTCGGACCATGGGAATTCGAAAATATTTTGGTGCCATAATTACTCTGAACGGCAGAATTGAGAATAGGAGGATCATTGCCATATCCGTTTATGTTCCACCTCACACTTCCCAATACAATCGTCGTCTTTCCACAAAGATATTCTCAAAGTTACTTTCGATAATTGATCGTGGCCCGCAACAGATCGATATCGTCTTATTTGGAGATTTTAATGCTCATCTAAAAGAAGATGATTTGCAGTGGAAGAATGAGAATGGAGTTTCTCTAGAACTACTAACTCGGTCGACTCAACTTTTTAATCACAACCTTCATGGACGTCGGCGGAAACTTATGACCTGGACTGATGGTCGATTGTATTCCCAGTTGGACTATATTTTAACCCGTAAAAGCAATCGGGTTATTTATGTTAAGTCGGTGAAAGCCGCCTGTTTTTACCCGTCACTAAGCGATCATCGTTTAATATGGATTGTGTGCACCATGCGAAAAGTGCGGTCGCTTGCCTGTCCTACTAATGTAAAGCCAGTTCTGATCTCTGCAGGGCCACCTATGACCTATTCATTCAAATCTTTGAATCTCTCGTTACTGCAAGGAGTAAAGATACACAAACAATATCAGTCCGTTTTAGCAAAATCATTTGCACAAGCAGTTTCAGATATAAATGATTGTAATCTATGGCATTTGATAACTACTTGCATCAAGGAAAGCTCCCAACAGTTACTCACCACCAAGACGCCCCTGACACCTAAGCGTAGGAAAGCATTGGCGCTCTTTAAACAGGCCCAATTTCACAAACATGCTCATCCACAGGAGATGAGCTCTCGATTGCGTCTACAAAGTGCCAGGAAACGTTTGTCTAATGCCTATTCCAGGCACAAATCTTCTGAATGCAAACAATTTTTTAGTCATTTGACTTACTATTCTCCTCCAGAACGTCTTCGCAGAACTTATTCATATTTTAAGATTTTCAAACGAGATTGCTCTTCCTTTCGCGGAAATTACATACCAATTTCCTCCTGGGTAAATGAACTTTCTACCATTGAAGGAACCTGGCCGAGCCTTATAGAGGAACAGGATTACTTTCCTCTAGGTCCTCCTCCAAATAAGGAAGACATTCAGTCAGTCCTGAATTTAATCCGCCCAGGCACTGCCCCGGGGCCGGATCAAATTCCCATTGAACTATTTAAATATGCACCCAACAATATTGTTGAAGCGCTTCATAAAGTCATAGGAAACTCCATGGATAAACAATGACCCACCAACCGAGTGGCTGGAGACCATTCAGGTTCCAATTCCTAAGAACAAGAATCCTCGTCAAACCAGTGATTTCCGACGCATAACCCTATGCAATGTAGGATACAAGATCTATGCCAAGCTTCTTCTTGAAAAGTTGGATGATCATCTCGAATTACCGCCTTCATACCAAGCTGCGTTTTTGCCCAATCGCTCGACTGATGATCACATGTTTGTCGTTCGTCGAGTACTGGATGAAGAATGGCGCTCCGGGAATGAAACTTTTACCTTTTCTATTGACTTAGCAAAAGCATTTGACACAGTCAATCTAAAGGTCGTAATCGAATGTCTTCAACAATATGTGCCTCATTATCTGGTAAACCGCATCATAAAGGCTTGTTTCTGGGAGAAAACCTCCATCAAGTGGTTTAACACCTGTACAGCTAGAGTTAAAAAGAACAAAGGGGTAAAACAGGGTTGTCCTCTATCACCAAGACTTTTTAATTTCATTTTGAATGAAGTATTGGTAACTGTTGCCGATCAGTATCTAGAATTATGTTTAAATCAAGGAGGGATATTGCAGCTTCCTTTAATTCTAGCATATGCTGATGACATTTTAATTGTCACTCGGGACCCTGCACGCTTAGAACCTATTCTGATTGAGTTGATCGCTGGATTAGAGATTGCCGGACTAACAGTGAATCCAAATAAATGCACTGTACTTATTAGAAACCCAGACTCCTTAATACCCATCCCATCCAATGTCAGAATAGGTGGAATTACTTTCACCTCAGTGAAAACATTACGATACTTGGGCACCTACTTCACAACTAGGCTTAGTAGGCCCCTCACTATCCGGACCCGGTGTCGCCAAGCGCTCGGGGTCACAAAACTAATGCAATCTTTCATTAAAAGAAATAAAGTATCTTCTAAGATAGCCATGACGATGTATAATACTGTCATAGTTCCCATGATGATCTATGGATTGAAAACCACCGCCCTTACACTTGCAAATCGGAAGAGATTAAGGAAATATGAGCTCTTTTTCTTGAGAAGATTACTGAAATTTAGTAAAGATAAATCCACCCTCGGAGCAAGGAAAATTAAAGAAATTTTGAACGGTAAAACAATAACAAAGCGCATTAAGTTCCAGCGGATCAATTATTGGGGACATGTGTACCGCCGTCCGTCTATCCATATACTCAAGGCTGCTTTCACGTACAGTGCTGGTCCTAGGAAACTAGGACGACCATGTTTTACCTAGCATGATTCGTTACACCAGGATTTAAATTATCTCAACAGATCGCATAATGAATGGGAACCTCTCTTATCCTCTCGAGTTGATTTACGGAAAGCAGCTGAAGGGATTTACCAATGCGAAGAATCAGATTCAAGTGAGCTTCTTGAAGATGAAATTTCGGAAGAAGAGATAGCTAAAGTAATGTAGGTTGGATATTACAACTTTTATCAAATATTCATCGCTTACGTACATCAGAGCGATGTCAAGCAAGGAACTAATGGGTAATTAATTAATTAATCAACTGCTAAACAATGTAGTTAAATTTATTTAAGTTAAGTAGAGGTAAAATAAATAGATATAAATGGATTGACATAGTAAATAATTGAATACATATATGTATAGTTTATTTGTTATAATTTATAATTGACGAAGGGTTTGCGGTTGTAACGTCAAGGTGGGAGAGATGGTGGTTGTGGGCGTTTTCGGATGGGAACAAATTTGTAGTTGGTTGTGTTCTTATATGGGAAGGGTGGACTATTCATAACATGGATGGGGGTGGGTTCAAAGTTTGAACTGTTTCGGGTATATTGCAGAATTTATTACTCTCCAAAAAGTTAAGTAGCGAATTGAGACTAATATAATTTAATTTAGTTATTTGTATAGGAAATGATCAAACTTGATGGAGCATGCAAGTGTCTGGATGGATTAAATAAAATATTATTAATAGATTTATCCTGCTCCTGGATAGGATTGTTTCTAGATGATTATTTATTTATTTAGTATAACTTAGGACAGGAAGTAACTAACCGAGGATTGCTGAGAAACATATTTAACCTTATTAAAATAAATAGTGATTAAGATGATGACATGTTGGACCTCAGGAAATTAGCAATAGATTAGATAAATCTGTCAGAATAAATTACAACAATAATGTTGTTTTTGTCCAATAAAACAATAAATAATTTGATTTAGTATATTTATATTTAATGTAATAAAGAACATCAGAGTTGTAAAGCTACGCCATTCGTCCAAGTCAGAATATTATTTTTGTTCTAATTAAACATATTTTTCCAAAAACAATATATACCGTCTTATCCGACTACTTGATAATAATATAAAATGAACATAAACAAACTTAATGAACATAGCATAATCAACTTAAACATGTTATTTTAACACTCCCTCCTGTTTAAGATTTATTCCACTCCTTAAAATTTGAAATTGTGTTCTATCCAAAGATTTTGTAAATATGTCAGCCAATTGCTCGTTTGTTTGTACATATTTTATGTAAAAATCTTTACCCAACCCGCTTTTAATAAAATGATACCGCACATCTATATGTTTGGTTCGTTTATGAGCTGTTTCATCACCAATCATTTTAATTGCACTTTGATTGTCCAGTTTCATCAATAATGGCTTTTCACAAATTTTTAATTCCTCACACAATCTTCCTATTACTATTACTTATTTGATTGCTTCAGATGCAGATATATATTCTGCCTCAGCTGTGGACAAAGCTACAACAGATTGACGCCTTGTATACCAATCAACTGCAGTTCCATTAACAATCATTATGTAACCAGACGTTGATTTTCGCGTTTCCATATCACCCGCAAAATCTGCATCACAATAACATTGGACAATGTCTCCCTCCGAAACTGATTTGTATTTTAGTCCATATGTTTTAGTTCCATTTAAATAACGAAACACACGCTTTATTCCTTCCCAATTAATTAATGTTGGAATTTCCATATATCGGCTCAGTTTATTTACAGCATAAGTAATGTCTGGCCTGCAAACTGATGATAAAAATAATAAACTCCCTATTGCTTCACGACAAGGTCCATCAAATGGTTCACTTTCTTCGTTGTCCATATTTTTAGTTGGTCCAGGTGTAAATACTGCTTTACAATCACTCATATTAAATTTCTCCAAAATTTTTATTATGTATTTTTCTTGATTGATAAAAATGTCACCGGACGGTTCCCGAGTGATTTGCATTCCCAAAAATTGCTGTAAATTTTCTCTTTTAATTTCAAAATTATTTTCAAGATGTTTCAAAAAAATATTGATTTCTTCTGTGCTTGAAGACACAATTAACCCATCATCAACATAAATTATCAAGAATAACTTTTCTGTACCACTCCCAATGAATAAGCAGGGATCATTTTCAGGCTGCTTTAAATTGAATTCCTTTATAATCTCTGTAAATTTGTTGTTCCAATTTCTTGGTGCTTGTTTTAACCCGTAAATACATTTGTTCAATAAACACATTTTTCCAGTGCCATCTTCAAATCCAAGAGGTTGTTCCATGTATATTTCCTCCTCCAAACTGCCATTAAGAAATGCAGTTTTAATATCGAATTGGGCCAAATGGAGTTTTAGTTGAGCTGCTATACTCAGAAGTAGTCTGATGCTTTTATATTGTCCCACAGGACTGAAAGTCTCTAAATAGTCTCTCCCGTACTTCTGACTGCATCCCTTGGCGACTAACCGTGCTTTATATAGGTTATTCGATTTCATTCTAAATACCCATTTGTTACCAATTGCTTTCTTTCCTTCTGGTAAGTCAAGCAACTTCCATGTTTTGTTATTATTAAGTGCATTTATTTCCTCATTCATTGCTTCTTTCCATTTTTGATCTTTAATTGCATCCGTGTATTCAATCTCCTCACATGCTATTAAACTTGTAAAATTTTTATATTTGCTAGGTGGTTTCAGCAAGCTTCTGTCTCGCAGTGCTCGACCTTCTTCCACGATTTCTTGCTTTTCATTACTGTCGTCGATTGTAATATCATTTTCTTCAGTAATTTCCTTTTCGTTTTTATTTCGATCTTCTGTTTTTTCGATTTCTGTTGAACTTTTACAATTTTCAACACTAATAGCAGTGGATTGATTTTCTATTTTAAAAATAACATCTCGACAAGTATCAATTTTATTTTCACCAGGAAAATATATACGATACCCTTTTGTTTCCTCTGAATATCCAATAAATATTCCACTCTTACTTTTAACATCCCATTTTCTTCGTTTTTCTTTAGGTATATGCACGAATACATCATTACCAAAAATTTGAAAATTATCAATACATGGTTTTTTCTTGTGAAATAATTCAAACGGAGTTTTTCCGTTTACTGAGCTCGTTCCCGTTCTATTTAATACGTACGCAACAGTATTTATCGCTTCTGCCCAAAAATGTTTTCCTAAATTTTTCTTATGAAGTAATGTTCGAGCTGCTTCAACCAATGTACGCATTTCTCTCTCAGCAGCCCCATTCTGTTCAGGTGTGTAGCTTACGGTATACTGGTGTTTAATTCCGTATCCTTTTAATAATTGCTCAACATTTTTGTTTTTAAATTCAAGCCCATTGTCAGATCTAATTATTTTAATTTTCTCCCCAGTTTCCAATTCAAATTTTGGTATATACTCCATTAGTCTAACATATACTTCATTTTTATTTTTAAAGAAATATACTGTATTATAATGAGTAAAATCATCCTTCAATAATAAAAAATATTTGGAGCCACCAAATGATAGCTGCTCCATATGTCCACAAACGTCAACATGTATCACTTCACCTGGTTTTTCCGACACTGTTTTGGATGTGCTAAATGGTTGTCTGCATTGTTTTCCATAAATACAAGATTCACATTGAAATTCTTGATCACCTAATACTTTTAAACCATGGCTTTCCAATATTTTTTTGCAATATTATGTATTTTGATGCACAAACAGTTGATGCCATTGTTCCAGCGATTTATCAGATTGTTTAATTGAACAATAAGCAACTTCTGGATTTCGTAATCCTAAATTTAACTTAAATAAATTTCCAACTCGATTACAGGATACAATTATTTCGTTTTTCATTCTAATTTCACATCCATTCTGTTTTGTTATTATTTCGTAGCCTCTATCTGCCGCAGTACTTGCTGAATATAAGTTACATTTCAATTTTGGAACATGAAAAACTTCTCTGATACTGCCATTAACCCATTCATTATTTTTGAAAATCTCAACTGGAACCACACCAATATCAATTGCCTCTAGCTTTGTTCCATCGCCTATGGTGAAATGTTTGGGATTTTTAAATTTTTCGTAGTCGACAAACCAGTTTTCATTTGCCGTCATATGATGACTTGCTCCAGAGTCTAAATACCAGTCAAACTTCATGTCGGTTCCAACACTCGTCATTAATGCATAATCATTGTTTGTTTTAGTTTGGTTCTTGTTTTTCTTAAACCAACAATCCCGTTCCCAATGGCCTTTATTTTTGCAATAATTGCAAGCATCATTTTTCTTTAAATTTGTTCTTCGAAAATGGTCATTTTTATTTCTATTTTCAGTAAACTTCTTTGCCGTCAGAGCACCATCCACTTCGTGATTTTATGTCGATTATTTACTCTTTCTTCTTCTGTCATCAATCTCGACGTTAATGTATTTAATGTCTTTTCATTTGTACTGTCCCATGCTGAATGAAAATGTTTAAACTCATCCGGAAGAGTCATTAAAATTTTATTCATCAGCATATTTTCGCTTATTTCTTCCCCACAAGTTTTAAGTTCATGACTTAAATTTTCAAGGTCAGCTACATGACGAGCCATACCTTCACCTTTATATACATACGCATGAAATTTTTGTTGAAGCGAATGTATACTAGCTTCAGTTATTTTAGCATATAGCGCCTGTATACGTAACCACATATCAGACGAATTTTTGCAGGCAATTAAATGGGTTATAACTTTCTCTGTTACCGATGTTATTAATATTCTCTGCGCTTTGATGTCATCTGCACTCCATCTCTTTTTCTCTTCCTGTGTATCTCCCTCAACACGAGTTTTATCAACAACATCAAATATTCCTTGGGCTTTAAGCATAATTGTGACTTGGAATTTCCATGCTTGGTAATTCGTTCCATTTCCATCCAAGCTAACTAGGCGTTTATATTCCACCAAATCCATTTTTATTACGTTTAGTAATCAACCACACGTATTCACTTTCAGGCTTTCCCTTTTAAAAATCTTGCAACCGTGTGTAATTTTCCTTTTTTAAATTTTATAAGTTTACTATTTTTATTTTAAACTTTTACAACTCTGGGCCCATAACCTGTTGTTTTTGTCCAATAAAACAATAAATAATTTGATTTAGTATATTTATATTTAATGTAATAAAGAACATCAGAGTTGTAAAGCTACGCCATTCGTCCAAGTCAGAATATTCTTTTTGTTCTAATTAAACATATTTTTCCAAAAACAATATATACCGTCTTATCCGACTACTTGATAATAATATAAAATGAACATAAACAAACTTAATGAACATAGCATAATCAACTTAAACATGTTATTTTAACAAATAATACAAAGTTAAAATTTCAGGACTGAAGGAAAAAAAAAAGCAAAGTTACCGGTCTTAAGGAAATAAGAACTTGTAGATAGAAATTATGCCGTCCTGTGATAACAAATTATTATTATTATTATTATTATTATTATTATTATTATTATTATTATTAACAATTGTTATACTACTAACTGTTGACCGTCAAGGTGTGTGTAACCGGGTCGAACTCAATCCTATACTAACAATCCTATCCAATCCTTCCAAGTCAATGTAAAAAGGGTGTACGGTGGGCTCGGCGTCATCCGGGAGATCTTGCTAAAGGCTTGGTCGTACAACCCAAATCAAATCAAATCAAAAATCTCTCAAATAGTTTTGACATAGTTGGAAGAAGTGATATTGGCCTGTACGAGGCTAGTTCACTTGGTGGCTTACCTGGCTTAAGTATCATTATCTCTTCCGCAAATTTTTTTAATTAAGCTTTATAAGGTAGTTGTTTTAGAATCTCTCCAGTTATCAGGTCATATCCTGGTGATTTTTTAAGTACTACATGGTTATTTATTTCTTGTTTAAATTCTTTAGCATTAGTCAATGGAATTTCCTGTCTCAGGATAGTTGTTTAGTTTTCGAACAGTATATCCTGTTGGTTAGGTGTTGTTAAATTTGGCTGAAAGGTACGCTCGAGGTGATCCGCGAATTTTTCTGCTTTTTCTTCTTTGCCTTTAGCCAGGTGACCATTATTTGTTCTTATTGGTGGTATATGCATAACTGGCCTTTTCAAATATTTGGTTGCTTTCCACAATGAATAATCACTACCTTTATCATAGGTTTCCATTCCCTTCGGGTGCTTCTCTTCTCTATAACTAGTGATTTAATTTCCATTGGATAGCATTTGCCAGCTATTTTTATGTTTGTTGTATTAGTACTTTTCCACGCCGCTAGCTGTATGTCTTTGACGAGCTTCTCCACCTTCTCTTTTAATGTTTCTTCTGATGAAACTTGTGTGTTTAAAATGATTCTATTGTTTCGTTCATTCCTGAACTCTTTCCAATCAGTATATTTATTTGTTAACAGGGGCTGTTTATCATTAGTAATTATTGTATCACTTATTATCATTACAATAGAGGAGTGGTCAGATGTGGAGTCCAATCCTTCCTGCACTTGTATATAATCAACCGGGAGTTTTCTTGTTATAAAGAAGTCAATTAGGTCTGGTGTTTTATTTTGATCACTAAGCCAATAAGTTTGTTTTCCAGTAGAATGCCAGTTGCAGTTGTATTTAATTATTGCTTGATGAAGCTCTTTCCCTTTAGTTGTGGTTATTCTTGATCCCCAGTCAGTATGTTTAGCGTTGAAGTTACCCCCGATTACGAATTTTTCACCGAGCTGCTTGAAGAACTGAGTATAAGCATTCTCTTTGACGTTATATCTAGGTGGGCAATATATTGCGGATACCACTAACTTGTGGTTGCGGGTATTAATGCTAACGCTAATTGCTTGTATTTCATCACTTTCAAGTTTTTGTTGCAGATGGTATTTAATATCTTTTTTTATAATCACGGCACTGCTTCCTCGTTCATTATTATTAGGATGAACTGCTGAGTGAACTTCGTAGCCACGGATTTTAATATGACTTTGAGTAGTAAGGTGTGTTTCAGATAATAAACATATGTCTATCTTTTCTAAATCAAGAAATAGTTGTATTTCATTTTGTCGTTGCAATATACCATTGCAGTTCCATGCAAGGACTATGTTGTCTTCTCAAACTTCCAATAGATCGTACATCAGAAAATGTTACATTTGGATTAGTTCTTGATAGCTGGTTTAATGTTTGGTGTGGCCTTAAATTTGTAGATATTCTTGTTGAGGCTGAGCCAATTTTTGGCCTGGTACTTATTGAAGTTTCCCTTGTTTTGTTGCGATTTTTTTGCAGATTTTTTATAACAATGCAACCTCTGTAGTTGGCTGGGTGTGCCTCTCCACAGTTGACACATTTTGGTGGGGTGTCTTTTGGTTTCGTACATTCATCCGTACGGTGTTTTCCTAGACATTTCATGCATCTGGGCTCCTTATTACAAAAGTTTTGCATGTGTCCGTAGACTTGGCACTTTTTGCACTGAGGGATGGATCACTTTAGATTTTTTAACTGCTTCTATTTGCTCTTTTACATGGAGTATTTCGCTGATTGCATAAATATTTTTAATGTCTTCTGTTCTTTCAAAATACAACCTACCTGTATAATGGAAGAGGTGTTCTGTCGCCTCTTTTTAGCAGCTGTGTAACTTCTTTAATTTTGTATTTTTTCTCCAACAGATACTCTTTTATCTCTTCTGGTTTGCATAAAGGGTGTAGCTTCTTAGCAATGACTTTGGTTTGCCTTGTCTGCTTATCTTCGTAGGAATACCATGTTGTCTTTTCTTCATTAAGAGCTCCTGTTAACTTTCTATAGCTATCACTGCCTGTGACATTTATTTTGATATCACCACTATTTATTTTGATATCACCACTATTTGTAGCTTGAAATTTTATATGATTGTTCTCCATGATGTTTCTAATACTCTGATAATTATTGCAATTAGATATTATTACTGGAGGTGGCCGTGGCACATTTTTCTCCAGTTGAATATTCTTACTTCCGGTTGGGAGTTCATTACTTGATCGTTTCTGTTCCGGCGGAACCTGAGCTTTATCATCTGCTTACGTTTCTTATGTTTTTTGTTACGGTTCAGAATCCATCCCGTTTCTCTATTGAGTTCTTCCTCGTCTGTTTCATACATAACCTCTATATGATCATTGGTGTCGTTTATCTTAGTGGTTTCTTTCTCAGACCTTACTGCATTTAGAGCATCTTTTAACTCCTTGTTTTCTCGCTGTAAGTTTTTGAGATCTTTGTTTAGATTTAACGTTAACTTTTCTATTTCGTAAATCTTATTGCGCAGTTCGGCGTTATCCCTTTCTATGGTGTTCGCTATTGGTGGTGGTGATCTACCCACCCAGGATTGTTGTTTAAATGGGTTGGGTTGCCCAGAAGGGCTATTAAACAATGATTGGCTCACCCCAGAATGCTTTGAGCCAGCCTCGTTAGAGGGTGGATTTGCCAGCTGATTAGCTGGGTTACAACCTGGGGTACAATTTCCTGAATTTGTAGCCAGAGCCTCGTTAGTTATATAGCAGGGTGCACCACGTGCAAGTGAGGATGACATTTGGGCTATTTGTAGACCAATTACTTAAGCCCTCTTTCCCACCCCGTATAGAAATCATGTTACGGAAACATTTGTGCCGTACAAATAATATTGCAAGTATGTGTGAATATTGACCAGAAAAAAAATTAAATAAAACCTAAAATCAAGACCAAATCTACGCATACAAATGTAAAATACAACATCATCCGGTATTTCTAAATTATCGTTAGCTGAATACAAAAAAAATCAAAAACAAAACCGCCTACTTTAATTTATTTTGTTGTGAAAATATCTACTATAAATGGCCGCATCAGCAAGTATTTTTGAAAATGAAAATCACTTACGAGAAAAAGGAGCACAAATTATGCTTGTTTAGTGTAAGTGACTCAAAAAAATATGTGACAATTTCACATATACATTGATACATAAAATATTAATTTTAGAATTGTTGGTATGCTTTGTTTTTAGTATTGCTCAATGCTCATGCTGTTGCTAA
This sequence comes from Tipula vernalis, assembly GCA_958295665.1. Classification (NCBI taxonomy): domain Eukaryota; kingdom Metazoa; phylum Arthropoda; class Insecta; order Diptera; family Tipulidae; genus Tipula; species Tipula vernalis. The sequence goes on along the minus strand of OY282560.1, from coordinate 214,646,502 downwards.
GTTTGATTATGGGACGTTTCGCGCTACCGCCTTTTCAGTTGCTATGATTTTACGGTCAACATTGCGCCCTAATAAAATCGCTCTATTTAATTTATTTCAAACGAATCAGTGACAAAAAGCGATGCGATTTTGCTTTGTTCAGCGAGTTTACCGTCACTATTCACTAGATAAAAGTTTTCAAATAAATCTTTTGCGAATTGAGGATGAACTCGCTCGTTGTTTTTTTTTTTCCTATAACGTATCTGTAATGTATCTTTTTCGTTCTGTCTGTTTTCATTCTGAAGGCATTGCCACATTCAAAACTTCCTACCGATTTTTTAAATCGACATTTCCAATTTTTAACAAAATTGTTATTTCTACATTTAAAAAATTATTAAAAAATGGAATTTATGAATTTATGTAAGCCGTCGTGTAGTAATATTAAGCAAATGTGTTAAAATAACAAAATTTTCATTAAAAAAAAAATATTTTTCGAGATTTCGGCCGACAAAAGAAACTAAAATTTTAATTTTAACAAATTTTTTAATATTATGATGGCTTTCATAAATTCATAATCGGAAATGTCGGTTAAAAAATTCAGTCGAACATTTTATTTGCGGCAATGCCTACCTAAGAACGCATATGAAATTTCAGGTTGATCGGACAAATTTTTTTTCCAATGCCTTACTTACAAATAAATACGTACGTCGTATTTTCTTTCAATTAAAATATTTCTGCAAATAATTGTTTATCAATTGTCTATGTATTTTTACATATTTCACGGTATTATAAATATTAGAGAAAAAATTGTTAGAAACAAATTTGTTTAACATTATTTTATTAGAAATGTTATAAGTTTGTAATCATCGTAAATGAGTAAGAGTACAAATAATTGGGAAAGATTATTTTTTCTTCAACTTGTTTATAAAATAATCTTTTATAAGAAAACGCTTTTAGGGCCTTTTTCAAAATTTTTGATTTATTCGTTTTACAACGGTGGTTGGACTCAAAACTATTAGGCTGTTCCAAAATAAGTGGTAGTGTATCACTCCCGTTGAAGTTCACCATATAGTGACCATAGTCTTCTTCGGGTGAGTGCTTGGCTTTGGGATGATCTTTGAGTGGCTTATCTCGGTCCAGCCACTGTACCGATCGTTTGCGATTGTCTTACGATACGGTCAAGAAAAGTGTCTTTTGTATTGCTTAGAATCAATGCAGAGTTGATCTCGTCTCGCAGAAACTTATAAACCCATTTGTCCACCTTCGTCATGTTTCCAATGTCGTTCAGATGACGGGAAACAGTTGCGATGGCAACATGCAATTCTTCCGTAAGCTCTCGGACCATTACATGGGAATCATGTTCCACCACAGTCTACAGAACGGCATCGGCAAGAGACTTTTTACGACTTCTACCCAGTGGCGTAACTAGTGCCCGCAGCACCCGTAGCCGCGGGGGTCCAATGGTTATTGGGGCCAACGATATTTATCAAGCTTTCGAATATTAGATTAAGATTAAACTATACCACATTTTCAAATTAGCAAAATGGTGGTCTCATTTTTAGAGAACGAATAGAGTTTCTATCACTGTTGAGTGTTTTCTTAAGACAGGCCTAATAATTTCTTCACGGTTGCTGAAGATTATTGTTTGAATAACTACAAGTAATGCCACTCCTTAGAAATAAAAATCCCTCTAGGTTCTGACAAATATTTAGATTAAGAAGAAAATTCACTAAAGTCGTTTAACATCAATGCTTTCGACATCAAATTATAACGCTTTTAGTGTTAATTTGCCCCTTTTCTACTTCAAGTTCAACCTTTTACAAATCAAATTAAGTTTTGATCAGAAAATGTTGAATTTGATTTGAAAAAGAGAGCTAGATGCTACTAAGCAGTTAGCGAAGAATCATTGTGATGTTCATAAAAATCACGAAGAAATAAGTTTTTGAAACTTTCTTCTTAGAAAAATATCTAACCACGATTGAAAGCTATTTCGCTTATTAGAAGCGGCTTTGCTTTAGAGAAGGAATCAATGAATATTTGAGCCAAACTAGTCAGTTTCAGAGTTCGTTCGGCTTATTGTATCTCATTTACTGGCTTTTTTTGATTACCGGTAAACGGTTAATACAAATTGAACTAACTATAAACCGGATGGTGTATTTTTTGCTGGTTTTCGTTGAGATACACCTGATTTTGGAAATTCTCGTCGCTTCCCGATTTCATATCCCCTTTTCTCGGATTTCATCTTTTGCCACTTTTTAAAATTTCTCGTGATTTTTGGAGTTAAGCATGGAGATGAGATGCATAATGTTCGAGGCTCAATTGGTGATTTGGTGTTTCGAAGCTGTCAAGTTATTCGAGATTTTCGTGATTTTCGAGATTATTCGAGTATGCCTTATCTTGCTTAGTAGCATTTTATTAAGATTAGTAACATTAAGTTACTTGACAAATAATCCGCTAATTCCACTAATTTTCATAATTTTTCGAAATGTTCTTGGGTTTACTAACAGGCTTACCGAAATTACTCACTAATATTCAGACTTTCCTGTATTATTGAAATTCAATTAATTGAGATTCAAATAATACAGAGATTATTCGAATTTTTCTGGGGTAATCGAGATAATTCCGTGAATAATTCTAGATTTCTTAAGTTTCTCGACGATTTTATTATTATTCAAATGATTTTTTTCGGCTTTTTATAGACACGAAAATATTAGTAATAAATGGCATTCACAAGATCTTCGATTGGTTAAATCATAAGCAAAATCAAGAGGACAATCATTTGTAATATGTCTACCCAAAAAAATTGAAATATCAGAACCCCCCCCCCCCCCTCTCTTACCCCCAAGAGTTATACAAAGTGTAACAAACCTGAACAAAAATGAGAACTTTCCTTGAGTTCATTGTGTTGATAGTGTAGTTTCGTACTGAAAAGTTTGAACTACTCATCAGGTAGCTATGACCAAACTACCCAAAAAATACAATTCATACTTAACACTGAGAGTATCCGAGTGTATTTTTGTAGTTTGGTCGTAGCTACCTGATGAGTAGTCCAAACTTTTCATTACGAAACCAAACTACCAAAACAATGAACTCAAGTAAAGTTCTTATTTTTGTTCAGGGTTGTTACACTTTGTATAATTATTGGGGGTAAAGTATGGGGGGGAAGTTTGATATTTCTACTTTTTTTGGCTAGATATGTTACAAATTCTTGGCCTCTTGATTTTTCTTATGATTAACCAAACGAAGATCTTGTGAATGCCAATTATTACTAATATATTTGTGTCTATAAAAAGCCGAAAAAAATCATTTGATATTTAAAACAGACATTCTTCTCCTAACTTGAAATTTTATTATTATTTGAGATTTTCGAATTTATTCGAATTTTGAATGGTAATGTTTTGAGCTTAATACATAAATCGTGATATTTAGTAGATTTCTCGGGATTATGCCAAAATTTCGATATTTCTTCAATTTCCTAGGACATTCGAAATTATTCAAGAATGTTCAGGTTATATTTTAACGAAAATTTTTACTTTTAACAAGATACCTTGAAAATTCGACATTTTTGAGATTATTTCGAAATTATTGATATTATTTGTTTCGTGTCAGGTTTGAGCATCACATTTCTTGTGTTTTTCTCTATTCAATAACGAATTTAAGCAACATTTTGATCAATTTTAATTAATGGTAACAACTTCAGGTAAATGGAAATAGCGTAAAGTTTACCGATAAATGGTTTTACCGGTAAAGAAGCTATCTTCCACTGAATTAGTTGAGATTTTTTTCGGGCACTAACAGTCTACAGAGTCTAAATATGAACTGTAAAGATTAAAATTTGCGCAATTTCTTAAATCCTCCTCTCGAAATTAGATAATTTGAAACAATGTGAGGCTGGAGGCTATATAGTAGGAAGAAATAATTTTTTAATTAAAAAACGACGTAAAGCAAATTTTTATGTGAAATAAAAGCTTTACTTGTTCAAAGGTAAAAAAAGTATTTCTAGGGGCCCAAGAAAAATTTTGCGGGGGGGTCCGAATTTTATAGTTACGCCATTGCTTCTACCTTCCTGTTCTTCGAAAGGCTCATCTAAAGCCGCATTTCTTGATGTTTGATCTGATCCAGATCATGCAACGACACAAAAATGCGTAACACAAACAAACACCAAAATTAAATTTTTTTGTCTCGTTTCGTTTTGAATCAGCCTCTTCATACTCGTACTGTATTCATTATATTCTTTGTCGCTTTACAAAATATTGTTCAACTACAAAATATTGTTCAACTATTTTTAGATCACCATTTGTGATCCAAAACGAATGGTGGATCAAATGTTGTTGTTGCTTCACATGTAAATTTTGATCTGATCCGGATCACTATGCGTCAAGAAATGCAGCTAATGTTACGAAACTTTTCGAACCATTGTCGAATGGTGCGATATCTGACCGACCTTTGGCCGAACGTAGTGCTGATTTTATTCACCGTTTCGGCAGCGTTTGTTAAAAGTTTCAACTCGTAAAGAAAATCGAACGGAAGTGTCGTTTCTCCATCATCCGCTTTGGCAGCTACATGAACATTATAAATAAATAAATAAAAAGCAACTAGGTGGATTACATAAAGAAAGATTTGCCGAAAAAAAAAGTTTCTCCTGTTCACCAGCTTAAGGCCAAGTATTTTTGACGTATATTCCCACTTTTATTGCCATAACATTGTTTTTGCATTCTGAAAAATTTGAAATCAAAGAATAATGCAAACATTTTTTCACTTAATAACGTCAAAAATTCAATTGCAAAGTTAAACTTATTTCATTCCACGCTGCTTGTATGGCCTCTATTAGAGCGTTCACGGCTCAAACTGTCGTCCTCCTTCGTACACTTTTCCTGACAGCCACAATGGAACCACTGCAAGGACTATTTAAGAGGGCCGAAGATTTCATTAATTTCAGGAAAAGCGGTTGGAACATGTATTTACATACATATATCCCTCACCATTAAGAGTCATCTTTTTGAACTGTACATCTATTGTGCCATAGTAGGTTATAGCTCTCTACACCATGATGCCACTTGTTCCGTTATGATGATGCGACAAAATTTCTTCATTCTTTCACAAATCATGGTAGTAAAACTTGGAACCATTGGGGCCATCTATGTTGAATTTCTTCTTGTCCATGAACAATATCCTGTTCCACTCATGTTTCCATTGCATTACTTCACGAGCAAAGATTTTTCTTCTTTTTTTTGTGAATTTGTTTTAAAACTGGTTTTTGTTTCAATTTTCGACGAACTATATTTTTGCTATTTTGAGCCACTCTTCGCATCGTCGAAATGCTAGCTTTAATTCCGCTTTGCGCCTTAATTTTCGCAATAGAAAACGCTGAATTTGATGCGTTCCTTAATATAAGTCGCCTTTATTTGATAATTGTGCCAGCAGGGTCTGAGAGGTAGTTGTTTATTGCAGGTTTACTACACCCAAGTTTTTGTGCTATTGAACGACTGGTAAGGCCCATTTTGCTACGTTCTTCAGGTGTTAACTGTTTTTCTTTGGCCATTTTTATATTTATTTTTAAATAACACTTTAAAAATATTGCACTTTTATTTAATTCAAAAAAATGAAAGAAAACGTATTTTAATATTAGAATTTAAATGTATTATTTTAACTGGCCTTGAGCTAATGAACTATGGAGAAACAATGTTTTTTACTAAAAACAAAATCATGACCTCACGGTATTTGAATTAAAAACAAAATTGTTACCCAATTTATTATAGCTCAATGTGAACTAGATTTTTAAAAAATCAGATATGGCAATTAAAAGCAGGAATATACGTTAAAAATAATTGGCCTTAAGCTGTTGAACAGGAGTGTATATAAATGTAAATTGAGAAACTAATATGAAAATTGGAAGTTTTGCAATCGGAAGCATGTTATATGCAATTTTGTCTATGATGGTGAGAAATATTCAACATTTAGTGAAGAATAAATAAGAAACTGAGTAGAATTTAAAATTAAAAATCGAATATTTTAAAAATCGAGTATTCAATGTCTGTAAAAACAAATCTCTATCGACTTATAAGTATAACACGACATTCCAATATTTTCATGACAATTGTGTACTAGCAGTAGACCACAGTAAAGTACCACATTTTCGTTTTGTAGAAATTAGTTTTAATTGAGATAATTTACGTAAGCTCTAACTCATCAATATCGATGGTCTTATTAATAAAATAATCGTTAACATTAAGTACAAAACCACAAATTTGATATAATGATTTTTCTCTTATGTAAACAATAAAAATAAATAATTTTTTATTTACACTTCACGAGATGGAGTACGTAACTTCAAATTACTTTTATTTGCAATAATTTGCTGATATCTATTGATAGTCGCCAAGGTCATATTGTTTAAATAAACTATTAACTTCTACCACTAACTAGTAACTGTGAATCTTAATGATAGATGTCGTTGTCAATATTTGTATATTCAATAATTTTCGAAGTTATCTCGGAATCTATGAATTTTCTTTTTCGTATGGCTCAAAAGTGTTGTTAAAGGATTTTTCTTCTAAAGCTGACTGTAAACCACTCACAAAATTAGAACACTGGATTTATGGTCACTTTATAAAAATAAACTTTCTTTTTATTACATTAAAAAATTTCACCTTATTCGAATGATGCACAAGAATATATCTGTGATCACAAGACATAACAGCTTAAGTCAAATTTGATAATTTTTCTATACAGAGGTAGTAAAAGTTGAATATTAAACTCATTTAATGTGACCACGGCCTTCGGCCACAATAATAATAGAGCCAAAAAAAAAAAAAAAGAATAACATGCTCAAGTGAGAATTGAGAGAACTACATTATAAAGGCGAACTGACATATAAAATTATAATCATTATCCAATCACAGTGTGTACATACAACATATAGCGTGAGAAAACGAAATTCATATTCAATGATTTGATTTGACGATTCCAATTGATTTAAAAAATGCTTAATAATAAATTATAGCTATAATTTCAACTTAAGAAATTTAAAATTACAAAATATACGATTAAATACATATACGCCTACATAACAAATACATAGGTACATATAGTATAAGCATTTTTTTATGGTTCAATAAATTCAATCAGCAATGGGGACACGACTAGGTAACCACGTAATTATTCTTCGAAGGAACTCTTCTGACATCTGTGTCAGCGGCCTAGAGTTTAGTCGGGCCTCCCCTTGTACGATAAAACTATTTAGATCTTCAAGAGTCAATGGTGAATTGCCCATTATCAGCTTCCCACAATCCACCGTAATATGGGAACGTTGAGAGAATCGTCTTCCATTAAATACATTCGTCTATACATAATTTTAAAACTTGGTATTAGTGTAATGCCATATTGAAGAGAAGCTTTAAATCATTTAACTCTATGTTTATAAAACTGATCAATGCCTTTCAGCTTTGTCGAAAACATTGCTTACCTGGAAAATAATTCTACGACATAAATTCCTGCTACTATGTAACCAGCCAAAACCGTTGTCTGATTATATTTAACAATGCCTATGAGGACCAGCATGAAAATTACGAATATGTTCACTACGAACGATGCATTCTGTTGTATTCTAAATTTGAGTTATGTAATCAACCACTTATCCGAAGCACTCCAGCTTGGTTTAAAAAGGGATTTAATTTTTTGATTGTACTATTTTAGTCAAGCACACGATTTGATAACAATTGTTTAATATGCAATTTATACGACTGTGTTTGGACATATTTCACTAACGCTCTCAATTGAACCTATAATACGCTTAATCTTAGGAAGTTTAGAATTGTTTACAAAATGCAAGCAAAGAGCACTGATACGAACAATTTTGAGCAATTGGAATATTTTTGAATTAAATAATTTTCTTGAATTGTGACATTTAGTGATTTTTCAGATTTTAAGAAACTAACTTTGTTTTTGTTGAGAGAAAGAAGCGTCGCCAAAGTCGTGCAGTTCTATTGATTTTACTATTTAACTACATAATAATGCATCTAGGAATTTTGATTTCTTTGAATGCAGTTAAAATTTTATCCACATTGTCTTAATTTGTTCTGAAACCTTTTCATTTCCTGAAATGAATCTCCCCATTCAGATATCAACCATAACTTTTGCATTATATTTTCAGCCGTAAAAATAAATGGTGAACACAGAGCAAACGGGTCGTATAATTGAACTAATTCTAAAATTATAGATCCTTTGGTTAATATGTTATTGAATTTCAGCTTACCAAAACTGATGAGTAAGTTGTATTGACTAGAATCCCATGTTATACCAAGCGTTGAAATTATCTTTTGAGATGAGTTGTTGTTTGGAGTGGAACTGATTAGTAATTCAAATCCCCAATTTAGCAGAAGCACAATCAATAGAGATTGAATATGCTTTGTGTCCTTGATTGTTTGAGCACCGGTTACAAGATCATCGACGTAGAAGTCAGTGATGAGAATTTTTGAAGCAACTCTTATGCAGAGTTTTTATCGCGAGAGGAAACATGCCACCATATTTTTTGTGAATTCCTATCTTTTTCACAAATATTAATTTGCTTAAACATTTTGGCAATGTCAGTGGTCAGAGCAATACGATGTTTCCGGAAGCGTAGCATAATTGCTAAAACATCCTTTTGTATAGTTTAACCTATCAATAAAACACCGCTCCAAGATAGCCTTCTGGGGTTAAAAATGGCACTTAAATTTGGTGTGCTACAACTAGTTCGATGGAAACCATGATGAGACATAAATACGAATTTGTTTTTGTTGTATTCGTTTCATTTGACTCCATATGATCCAAATTAAGATATTCTGTTGTGAACTGAACGATGTTCAAGACTTACAAGAGGCTTAGCGAGAAGCATTTGTTACAAAATGAAGATTATTTGTATCTTTCGCCAACTCAGGTAGAGGAGGAGTATTTGGTTAAGCATTTGATGAGGTGCATGTGATGCTCATGATGGCGAATTAGGCAGCGACCGTATTTACAAATCGTACTTTGATGGGCACTACTTAAACAATTTATGCATAATTTGTTAGCCTTACTGAAAGTATTTCGTGGTTCTTGAGAATTGTATGTTGTTCGTGACGTTATAGACAAGGTTGGATTGCGCTGAATAAAGTCGAAGCACTTCGATTATTATAATATATATTTTTCGATGCATTTCGACAATATCTCTTTAAACTCCTTTAATTTAACAACTTATATATAAAGAAGCGTTTTATTCTATTTTGCGACGTAACTCACTACCTAACCGTTCCATTAGATGACGAATAGGATTAGATATCACTCTTCGATTTTTTCATTTATTGTTTTGAGAGCGAAAACATGCTTATTGTGTCAGTAAATTTCTGTAAAGGCGTTGCAGATTTTTCTTGAACCTTTTTTATGTCATAATAAGTTCTTTGATATGTTTTCGTTTTATTCGACTTTCATTTTCGAAATTTTCAAATAACTCTTTCCATGTGGACGCGTAATTATCAGCTGTTGGTTGCAAATACTCAATGTATTGGATGCAGTGCCGTTTCGTAAACTCGTAATGTAAATAATGAAACTTTAGCACCGAAGTAATGATTTTATTCACATCACGGAAATTGAACCATGACGAAATATGGTAACTTTATCTCAGATAATTACTGATCCTTCTTTAATTTCCAATAAAGTAATAAACTTCGATTCTAGATCTCCAAAATCATCTTCAAATTTCAAGGCGCCATCTTGTTTATCGTACAATGGTTTTAATCGATTTAAAATTTATTGAAGATCTTCAATGCTGATATTATGCTCTCATTTTCTTTTTAGATCATTTTTTAAATATGTTACACGTCCTTCTAAACCAACCCTTCTAAAGTTTAACTTTCCGTCTTTGAACTAAAACACACTTCATGTTGCTGATTGACGTAATCATGAGGGCCATCAAATGTCACTATTTGTCTTGTCTGTGTTTTTTTTTTTTAAATTTAGTACAATTGTAGAATTTAGAACAAAACTAGGAACCATTTCGTGTTTTTGTTGCAAGCAAGCTAGTTATTCAAATTTTCAGCAGCGTTTCTATCCCGATTGTGCAAGCTTAACTCGTAATAACCCATCGAGACAGTAACGGCGATATTAAGCGAAAGTTTGCTATCCTCATATTAAAGGGTATGGACCCTATCATAAAATATCAAAAACTACAAAAATTAAAAAAATTTGCGATTCAACAATCTTACAAAAATGGAAATAAACTGCTTGTTGTGCGAATCGCCAATGAATAGACTAAATTAAAACAAATCGAGTAGAATCAGCGCCTAAAATTGCGGCGGAAATAAAAAATATCCTTGAAATTAAAATTTCCTAAAAAATTGTACGGAATCGGATACATTCAGCCGGATAAAATTCAAGAATAACCTCTTAGAAACCGTTCGTTTTCTGTTAAATAAAATTGCCCGGAATGTTTTCTTCTTGACATGGTTTTAGAATTATTGCATTAAATTTTTTCGCAGCTTCTTCCTTAAATCCGGGTTTCTCTTTTCCTTGTATTGGTATGATTTTAGGGTATATTGTTTCTCCAGGTTTACATTTTCTTGATTTAATTGTTTTTTGATGTTAGTTTTTTGGTTTCCCCTGATTTTTTCTGCTACATCCTCGTTTAGCTCTGTGAAATAATATGTAAATATTTTCCAGGTGGTCTTCCTCGTTCTCTGCTCCGAATATGATTATAACATGATTCTGATGAATTCTTTCAATACGTCATCTATAATTCTTTCCATTCATTGTCGAGAAAGATGTTTTGGAATATCCTTTTCTTTCATCCTGATATGTTGGAACACTGATGTAAGGTCGATGGCCGTAAAAAATCTTGATTTTTCAAGATTTGCCAATGTGTTTGATATATCCGGTAATGGAAATTTGTCTGATACTGTGACTGTGTTTATTCTTTTGAAAACTATAACTATCCTATATTTTTTTATGAATTGAGAGCCTGAGGCATTCATCTTTTTTCGACTACCCAAGTTGGTGAGTTGTAGGGTCTTTGTATGGCCTTATGATTCCATCCTTTAGGCTCATCTGTTTTTGTTTTTATTTCGGTCTTTGTTGACTGGTTTAAATAGTGTTTTGAATTTTACGACAATTTCTTAAAGATTACGTTTGGCTTCTAAAGATAGGTGACTGTCCCTAACTTCAATGTTGTTTACTTGAACTGAGTGTTTTTCCTTGAGTGGAATTTCTATATTTGGAGTTATAGTCAAAGTATTACTTTTTCGGTCGATAAAATTGCTCCTAGTTCTTTTAGAGTGTCGTCCCCGATTATTCCGTCGAATGTTTTTAGACCAGGTAGCACAAAAAACTATGTTATTGTGTTGATGCCGATGCATTTGAAAAATTGTCGAGTTCAGATTTGATGTTCTTGTTGGCCTCCGTGTTGCTTAAAAATTATAGGGTCTTGTGTTTTGTTGTTTGGTACTCTAGGTATGATTCGCTAAAGAGGCTTTCGTCATAAAATTTACCACTGAGTTTATTTCTTTTGGTTCGTCTTCGAATATCTCGATATGCGTATTTTCGTCGATTAGTTGATTATATTCCTCCTCTTCTTGTGTCTCCAAATGATAAATTCTTCGTTGCTTTAGCGGTTCTTCGTAGCTGGAGTGTTTTTGTTTTTGTGTCTGGTTATTCTGATAAGCTGGTCTACTCATGTAATTAACCCGTTTGGTTTGAATAGACAGGTCAATTTCCATTGGCACTGCAGGTTTCGGATAAGTTGGCCTAAGTGGTATTTGGTAATTCGTGTTTTGATTGTTGTGTGGTGTTTGGTTGTTTTAGTGTTGATTATTGTGTACTATACACATATTTCTCCCTTGCGGTGGTATTGAATTGTGATTTATTCGTGGAATTTGTAATGGTTGATTGGAGCTGTGTCCAAGTTATTAAAGTTCCTTTTATAAATTGCCAAATTTGTGAAATTCATGTTATGAATTTCAAGGCATGATCCATGTACTTGTGTACTTAATTGGTGTTCTAATGTTCGAAGATCCTTCTTACCCGCGTAGTGGAGCGATAGGAACTTTTTTTATCGATGCCCATCGTCGAACATGTTATATGATATTAAGGCTGCATCGGCGTTTCCTCTAATTTTCTGACGTATGTATATGTTCCATTATTGCTCTATAAATTTGTTTGCCGTGGACAATATTGAAGTCTCGTATAATGTTTTCGACATTGTGTACCCAACACGTGGGGCTACCGTTGAATTGTCGCAATTCCTTTACGCAATTGTTGCTGGAACTTTAGGTCTCTCTCTAATATCTCGAGTCTCCGCTCGATCTTTTTTGAAAATTCAATTTTGGCGTTTAGCGCTCAGGTTAATTTGGTTAATGCATCTTGGATTTGCTCGAATTGTGTCATTATGATGTTTCACTTTTTATTATTATACTTAATTATTAACACTTGTTATTAGAAAATTTTTGTTATTATTATTTTTACTTTGTTATTTTGTAGATGCTTCTCATGGCCTATCTGTGGATTAGTTTTGCCGCAGAGGTCTTTATAATGCACAACTGGTTTTCGTGCACTCGAAACCCGTTTGTGTGTCTTCTGAATAACTGTTGGATATGCTGTTTTTCTCCCGTTTGGCAAGGTTGCGTTGATAGAGGTAACGGAGGAGTAGTTCAAACTTTATCACGATTGACTTTTTCTAGGGTTCTAAGTTTATTGGAATTACAGGTATTCCTCGACTAACGATCATGTGGCTTTCATTTTTTTTGTTGGGAAAGATTTTGTTGTTAAATTCCACGACTGGTTAAAAGAGGAGAATTATTTGAAGGATCAAATTTTTAATGTGGAGAGACCTGAACGTATATGCATTCATAAGGAAGCGAAGTCTATGCCTCCGAATATCACCAGTGGCTCATTACCTAAAAATTACGTTTAGCCAAGCAAATGATCCACTTGAAAAATTAACGACATTAAAAGTGTTTTGGGTCGAGTTATAATATTTTACAAGCGGTCAAAAATATAGCAAGTGGATGGCAAGAAGTCACTCGTTTTTGTGTAAGTGGAATATGAAAACGAAAAAAGGTTCTCAAAAGTTCAGGAAAATATAGCACGTTATTATGAAATTTACTTATTTGCCTATACCTTTATGGTCCTGTCACGTTCGTAATTCGAGGAATAACTGTATTTTAAGAATATCGCGATTATTCTAGAATTCTACGATTACTCGAGTTTACCGAAATACTCGAAATTTACCAGACATTAGAGTGGCGTGATATTACAGAATTGGTGATAAGTATATATATCAAGATTTTCGACATTTTCTGGTATATTTTGAGATTTTAAGTTATTTATTCAAAATTTTATAGGCTTTTCGATACTATTCGAGTTTGAAATTCAATATTTTTGGATTAATCTAAATTTCCGGGTTTAAATAGCGTTCTGTTTTTTGTTCAAGCTTTCAGAATGTGTTTCAGAATATTCGTGATTCTTAGTGATTTCTTAAGTTTTAAAGATAATTGTAAGATTCTAAGTGTATTCAAGTTTTTCGGGAATATTTAAATTTTTTGCTCAAGAATAAGATGTTGAGTTAGATAGATTACATTTTTGGACAATTTTTGAAATTTTCTGGGATCCGCGATGCCAGTTCGGATTAATCTGTATTGCGAGATTATTGCTAAAGATATTAAGAGCTTAATTATTCAAAATGATTGCACCGCTTTGATTTGCTAAAAAATTGATGATCAATTAAAACAAAACTATTTTTGATTTGCGTGTTAATTTGTGATAAAAAATATAAATTTTTCATGAACCTGGTCTCTAAATAGCCTTAACCAATCCAGATAAAGGTTCTGGTTGGCTAGTTATGTATTGAAATTGCTGAGATGCTTGTGAGAATTTGTGTAATTACAGTTTCTGTCTCTGTTAAAATTTCAATCTCCACTTCATCTTGGTTCTCGTTATTTATTCTTTGACCATTAAGGTTTTAGATAAAGATATTGAGAGAGTTTCTCATTATCAATTTATTTGTTTTGTCCCCTCCTTTTGCAGCGCTAACGTGCCATACCGGGGCATTTCATTCATTTTTTTATTTTTTTGAAGTGTTATCGAATCTATAGCAGCGGTTAAAAAAGATGCTTCGCACGCCTGTGGTCTATAGTTCGATGACCAAAAAGTTTAATTAATTTATTTTACAACATGCTTCAACAGACATAAAAACAATTGTCTGTAAACTCATTTGTCGAGCTGACTACCAACAGTGGGCACCAAATTTGCTATAAGTAGGGTTTGATTGCTCTCAGTAGAGACGCGGTAATAAGCGGTAACAGGTATAAAAACGGGCGTCGTCTCTATTCTGGTGTTGTGAAAGTTAAAATTAAAAACCGCGTTCAAGCTTGAAAAATGATACCAACCCTTGGATTGAACTGGCATTGTGAAACTACTTGTGAAACTTTTTTCATGTTGCTTTTTGAGTTGATATGATTCATATTGATTTCCTAGATACACCAATAGGATTTAAATATTTAAAATAACAAATACTATTCATGGGGGTCAAACTAGAAAAGTTAGGCAAAACAATTAATTTGAATCTAATACATTATATGAAAATAAACATCAACGTATGGCACACGCAAAACATAAATCGCCAATAAGCTTTTCGTTACGTGTTTTGTTACACTTCCAAATACAATTTAATTTTTTTAATCCAAAAAATTGTTTATATTTCAAAATTAATTGACTTCACACTAAAATTTAAATTAATTAAGTAATTTGTAATTAAAATAACAAATATGGAGATTAACATCTGTTTGAAGAAATTTTATTATTTGTTTATTTCTTTAATCAAAAAAAAAAAAAAAAAAATTCAACCTCAAATAAAATTTAAACCAAAATAATAAACTTAAAAATTAACAATTTACGTACATACTTAAACGATTTTTTGTTGTTTTGTTTTATTTTGCAGGTACATTTCGATGATGTATCATTATATGGAACACCGAAGGAAGAACCATTACCAAGTTTACCAATGGTTTCTGAAAAAACATCGTCGAATTTTATAAAGAATCAGCTGCAATCATGGTTTCAGCCGACGGACAACCGTTTGGCTATGAAATTATTTGGCAGCAAAAAAGCATTAGTGAAAGAAAGAATACGACAAAAAACATCTGGACATTGGGTTATTCATCCATGCAGTTCATTTAGGTATATATAACGCAAATTATCTTATTTATTTAAATTTTTTTTTGTCATATATTCTTATTTATTTAGATTTTATTGGGACCTGTGTATGTTATTGCTTTTAGTAGCAAATTTAATTATACTACCAGTTGCCATATCGTTTTTTAATGATGACCTCAGTACGAGGTGGATTGCCTTCAATTGTTTAAGTGATACTATATTTTTAATAGATATTGTAGTCAATTTTAGAACGGGTAAGTTTAATGTTTTTTTTATTCTTTTGATAAATTCGACATAAATGTGCGTACATAAAATGTTTGTTATACTAGTATTTAGTTGGTTTCTTAACGAGCGCGCACCATTCAAGAAAACTAATTAAATTGTTTATCTTTTCTTTTTTTTTTTTTGTTGTTTAATTCAGACAACGTTGTAAACGTAATAAAAAAAAATGTTTAAAACAAACAATAAATTATGTGACTGTCAAATTTTGACAGTCTGTTTATATTAATCAAGTGTGAGATTATACAATTATAAAAGTGTTTATATAATTCCGGTGCGTTATTATGTTAAATTACACAAATCACTCAATTAGTGATAAATTATACTTTTCAAATTGAATTTTAACTATTTTCAATTACAGTAAAATCCCTTTGTAATACACTCCATGTATAAAAATCTAAAGGTTTTCTAGTCTTTTGAATATGAATATTAAAATTTGTTGGAAACAGATTAGACAGGCTTAGCAATTGTTGGATATAAAAACTCTGCAGCAAACCATTTCTCAAATTTTTAATTCATTTCATATTCATTACATTTCAATTGAACAATATCCCAACGTTGGAAACATTTTAGACGCTTTACCGAAAAAAAACTTTATTCGTTTTCTGATTGGCTGATAGTTGCCACGTGTGTAGGCCTACTATGTTTTCGAAACTAAAAAAATTTGAAATAAATTAGATTTTCTTTTTTAACTATACTATACAAATTCGGGAAAAGTACTTTCATATCAGAATACGGAGTAGGCCTAGTTCTGTTTTGTTTAAATACACGAAACAAAAACAACGCTACAACAACAATGAAAAACGGCTTCCTATATTACTATCGAAAAGAAAATATCGCAACAAGAACATCGCAGTAAAAATATAGCAAACAAAATGAACTGACAGAGATTTCGAAAGCGTTTTCTGCGAGGGAAGATAAATCGCAAGGGGTTATATAGCAAAAAAAAAAAATTTTGCGTACATACTCGTATGTATCGCAAGGCAAAAATATCGCAAACACAAATATCGCAACCCAAAAATAATGCATATGTAAAATGTGAATTTTTTTGATAATTTTTAACGTTAGGATTGTCTATTAATTAATAATAATTGCTTCGTCAACCTTGCAGACACAGATCAAAGAGTTTTTTTTCGCCCTTATCGCTTCTTCTGATAGTACCACAAATGTTAAAAAAAGTAGTTTTTGTAAATAAAACAATTTTTTTAATGCATGTTTAATTCCTTGTATACTTTAGAGGATGGGGGCTGTCGCTTCCAAATGCCCGTTTTTCCAGAATTATACAATTCTTCCTGTTGTATCCCAATTACAAGTCAAATTATTGCTCACATCGTAAAGCGATTTAATTTGTGGCGAAACATTTGTATGCGATAATTTTTGCAGTGAAAATTTTTGTTTGTGTAAAACATGTGACTTCATATTTCATCGTAAATTTTTTTGTCTGCGAAATATTTATGCTGCGATATTTTTTCTAGATGTATTATTAGACTGCGACAAAAGTACTTACACATTTTTGTTGCGATATTTCTTTTCGATAATGAGGTAGGTTCCCAAAATTTTGGGTGCAGGGTAGTTGTTAAATATTGTAGAAATTTGGATGAATCTTTTTTATTTCAAAAATGTAGCTAAATTTGACTTTAAAATAATTAAATTCGAATAATTGCGATCGCGATGTAAGCAGACGCGAATGCTAGCCTATTATTATTATTATTGAAATTGGTTGGAATCCATAAAGATTTTGCATTCAATGCTACAGGGGTATGATGCAAACATAGGATTCTATCGTTCAAACTGAATCAATTTAGACCAAGGGAGAGAAGGCAGCCTACCTATATCGATAGTCCTTCACATAAACAATAAAGTGAATACAGCTATCTATTTCTTCGAGACAGTCATAGCATATATCATCTTGAGCCAATCGCAAACGATGTAGATGATCCTTAAATTGGCCATGGCCAGTGAGGATTGCGACCAGTATTCTGAGCTGGTCTCTTTTTAAAGATAAAGCAAACTTAGTAAACCTCCGATCTAGTTCACTAATAAACTGCTTCGCCTTACGGCAGCCAGAATTAGCATGCCACTTCAGCCTTAGCTCTCTAAGAGTAAAGTTTTTCATAGCCTTCTTACCGCTAATAAAAGATAAGGAAGCCGCTGGTTTGCTCGAGCCAGCCTTGCTTAGGGAATCGGCGATATTACCTTCAATTTCACAATGAGCCGATATCCTTGAGACAGTAACTCTACATTGTTAGAACCAAGAAGGTTGATGAAATGTTTAAAGTCCTTAACAAGTTTGGAAATAGTCAAGAGAGATTTTTCAATGAATTCAGCACAGCTTTACGATCCGTACAGAAAAAAATATTTTTGTTGTTAACAGCAAAACTCATAGCCTCTACCGAGAGTAAATTTTCGAAGTTGAACTGAGGCAATAGCCTATGCCACACCGTTTTATCCTAAAAGACTCCATGCACAAATGCATCTCAAGCGATACGCCGCAGAGCAAGCGGTGCCTAGAATGAAGGTTTTCAACTGGGACAAACACAAAATAAACTCAGAAGATTGGTAAAAGCAACAACTTGTAAAAAAATATTAACATTTTGGGGCCCAGGCCCCACGATTTCCCAAAAGCTCTTCTACACTGCCAACAAATTGCAGTAGTTTTTTGAATTTTGTAATCGGGGTGGTAATTCCAGGAGAGTTTACTATTCAAGAAGACACCAAGATGATTTACACGGTCGGATCTAGTAATCGCTCTTCCATAAAGAGAGGGAACAGAGAAAAATTCTCAATACATCATGCGTCCACTATAAGTAGGACCAGTTGCATTAAATCGGCTAATACAATCAGATATTTGCCTGAAACTGTAACAGCAATATCATCGGCATAACTTTGGACAATGAAGCCAGAATTCTGTAGTTTAACAAGTAGCTCGTCAATGACCAAGCCACAGCAGAGTAGAGAGTACTCCACCTTGTGGACGGCCTTTAGCAACCTCGACAGAAACGGATAAGCCAACCGGGATAGTCTTACTCCAGCATTGTGGAAAAATCCTATATGCAATGTACGCTTGGAATAGATGAAGAAGATGCTCCCGAATGTAGAAAAAGCCATACTGTAATTCAGCAGGGATAATCCCATCAGGACACCCAGCTTTGTACGGTGCAAATGAGAAGACACTCCGACGCAGAACGTCGCGAGTGATCAGCTTGTGAGCTAAACGCCAACTAGCGGTTTCAACATACATGTAGTATGTTTGGAAGCAACAAAATCAGAACTGAAGTCACAACCAGGGACAGAAAGAAGCAACTCACCAACCTCCCTGTTGGAAGATGTGAGCTCACCATTCGGCAGACGAAGAGCATTAAGTCTACACACATCATTTTTGGCCAAAGATTTATTATGTCTAGTTACAGCCGACAGGATGTTAATTTCCTCACAGAAGTTAATCCAAGATGATCTGTTAGCTTGCCTTAAACTTATTTTATAATACTTTCGAGCCGCTAAGAAGTTACCCCAATCAGCCTGAAGTTTAAATTTTTGGGCTTTAGTTTTTAGATTTCTACCGAATTTTTCTCGGAACAAACCTTTTTGGAGTTCAAAGTTTAATTGAAGTTCAGATTTCCAAAAAGGTTTGTTCTGAGATTTCTGCTTAGTGATAAAAGATGAGAAGATAGCAAAAGATGTTTTAACCAATTTGAAAGCAAAATGGATATATACTATTACAACTTATATAAAAATTTCGCCTACACTTTCGATAGGGACGGGTAGGACTTCTTCAATTTCCGAAAAATTAAAGAACACCGCAGATTTTATGCTCCGCAACCACAAATTCAAAATAATAATTCGGATTTAGCTATTGGTTTGATCTTAGTGCAAGTTTAGGAATGTATCGACCATGATTTTAATTCTTTAGCGAAACTTGGTTAACGGCCCTGAAACATTTGCTTCCTTATCTATTAATTGTATCAAAGAATGCAATCAAAAACATTCCTCTGAATGAGTTAAGACAAACGTAGTTTGCTACTTATAGTTGACACTTATCGAAATTATTTATTAATGCGCTTAATTCGATGGTCACAAAGTCTTATTGGTCACGGTCATTTTAAAGTTCACTTATGTCACTTGGTGCTTTATACAGAATGCTACATTCCCAAGGATTACCTGGTTGATTGGATTCATTTCATAAGCGGCTGTTCGGCCTTTGGCGTAGCTAAGGCTCACGTTTAATTCCATATTAACATAGTTTCGCGTATATTAACGTAGATCGCGATTGGCTTTGAGTGTGAACCCCGTTAGATTTTAACCAATTTTAATAATAATGATACATCGAATTGGTGCTAGCTGAGTAGGAGCATTGCGGTTTATTAATTTCACACGATGCTGGGAGATTGCATTACGTAAAAATTAAACGAAAAATCTACTAAAGCCGTTGGATTTTTGCAGACATCACAAAATCCTCGTGAACAGCACGATTATCATAGATCCAAAACGGTTACTAAGGCAGTGTTTGACCTTGTTCCCATATATTGGATTTATTAATGACGTGGAATATTTCAACACTTTTTTATCTGAAAGGGACAGCCCGTCATAAAAGTTTCTCATCAATGACATTTGATGTAAGGTAAATCTAAAAGGATTAAAATGGCTCCTAGTTTATAGGTTTAATTCAAGTGGATTGAGAAATTCTGCTTGAGATTCGTTTAATCTTATACCAATACAGACAAAATCTTTGTTTCTCCAGTTGTTTAAGTCAATATAAATTTAAACAAAACCGACATTGAATCTACTTCCTAAAGATAGTACTTGATACTTTAATCTTACTATCATCATTAGGCAGTTGTCCTTCATCTAGCTTCACTATAACGTTGGCGTTAATTCCTCTCTTCATTATACGTTAACAAAGGAGACCAGGCGCTAAATTCAAATCGAAAAAAGTCACCGGTGACTCACCTTAAAAATACGTCATTTATTTTTGGGATTTTTTTTCAAGAATTCTCAAGGGATATCTAATTTTACCATAACCAAATGTCGAAGTTTACCGAAAGTAATTGTAACACGAATGTGACTCAACCAGACAATTGAAATTCTATATCTTTTCCCCAAGTTTTAGCTAACGATAACAACACATATAATTTTTTTTACTGCTTTTCTGTCAGCACTGACCTTATTATAAATTCACCCCCGCTTGTTTCTCTTAACAAGGGTATTTTTTTAAATACATTTTGTAAACAAATAAAATATTCCATAATCTAAATCTACTATAGTGACCTTTGAAGACATGCTCACGGTTCCCCACAAGTACACAAGTGGATGGAGTGGCATTTAATGTGGGCAACTTTAAAAACAAAGTCATCGCAAGTCTATTGAAAGACTGATTCATTCCTATTCAAACCATATGGTTCTCTTTCCTTGTTGTCTAAATTAAAACAACAAAAATAGAAATTTACTATTATTTCTTGAACCTTAGAAAGCACTACCACTACCCTTCTTGAACACAGAACGTACCTTGGCTATTTTCCAGATAGATGGGGAGAGAGAGTAATATCCATCCTCTCTCAAAAGTCGTAGATTGGTAGAATAATACAGATAAGAGACTAGCCAAAGATTTGCAAAAGTTTTTGAGAACGGCTCAGTTTGTTTGTTAGATCAATTTTATTTTAAATTTATAAAATTTTTAAAATCTTACAGTTTTTTAAATTTTCCGAATTCTTTAAATTCATTATATTTTGTAAAATCTTCAAATCTCTAAATTGCTTATTCAATAAGTTCGTACTAAAGTTCTAAAGTTCAAAATAAAAAAAAATAGGAAATTATAAAAAACTCTGAAAATTTATAAATTTTAAAGATTCTTAAGCTTCCTCAACTTAAACTTGTTGAAGCTTTGAATACACTTCTTCCAATTCATAAATTTTTCAAAATTCTTCGAAATTTCAATCAGTCCAAATTTTTCTATTTATTTTCACTTTTACACTATTATTTCAAATTTTTAATTGTCTCAAATGCTTAAATAATTCATATCCTAAAACTGACCCAGATTTTTAAAATTCTTTAAATCTAAATTCTTTTAACTTTAGAATATTCTTAAAACCCTGAAAATAAAATTTCAAAAATTCTTAAAGTTGCAAATTTTCTCAAACTTTTTGATATCTTCAAATTTGCAAATATTAAAATCCTTTCAATTTTCAAAATATCCAAATTTGTAAATTCTTTAAGTCTTCAATTTCCCAATTTCATTTTGTAAAATCACTCAAGTTTATAAAACTTTTATAATTCTCAAAATGACTTAATGTTTCATAATTTTTCAATTCAATATTTCTTTCAATTTTTGGTACTCTTGAAATATTTTTCTTCATTTTTCATAAATTTCACTTCGTAGGGATGAATAGTCTAATTAAATTAAAGGTTTTAAAACTATTACACTTCTTAATCTTTCCAAAGTGTCTAAATTCTTAATCCTCGCCCGGCGGCAGGACTTTACAACGTTATCAGAGGTACAACTGTACCTCTTATGATGTTAAAACCACTCGACTGACTCCCTATCTCCGAGGAGGATTGTGATAGTTTTTTCTGAATAAGGCCTATATGATCAAGACCAAAAATGTACAGGTCTCACGAAAGTTTCACCCTCTACGGCTACTGCAAGAAAAGTTATTGCAATTTAAAAACGGAAAAGGTACAATTGTACCTACGCCGCCTGACAATGGTTAAAATCTTTAAAATTTTGAAAAAAAAAAAATAAATAAATCTGAAAATTAATAAATTTAGAAATTTTGAAAATTCATAAACTTCCTCAACTTCTAGGCTTCTCGTTTCCTAACTTTTTTAAACTTTTTGAGTTTTTTGTTATTTGTAATAATCTAAAAAAAATTCGATCTTTTAATCATTCCAAATTTTTGTTTTGAAATGGTCCGATCTCCAAATTCATGAAATTCGTAAAATTTTACAATTTCCAAATTGTTCACTCTTAGAAGACAAAAATCTACTAAAGTAAAAAATATATTTTAAAATTTATAAATTTATTAATTTTAAAAATTCCCAAATTTCTCCATCATTAAATTTTAAAATTTTCCGTATTCATTCAATTTCCCATTTTAAAATTCTTTGAAATTTTAGAAACTTTTGTAATTCCCAAAATGGCGTTCTAACATTCTTCAAATTCTTATTATTTAATTTTCTAAAACTTCACTGAATTCTTCGGATTCTTCCAATTCTTCAAGGTCGTAAAATTCTTCAACATATGTATGTACATATAATTATAATTTTTAACTTACAAAATGCCTGATACTCGAAAAATACCGGGTACTCGATACGTTGCATTGCAAGCCCCAATCGGCTAAAGTATCAATGTTTTTAAATCGAGAATATACCATGTGCAAATTATTAGAAATTTTGTAGAAAATTGTAAGCAAGCACGCAATATTACAATTCAGGCACAATTTAAACACACGTTTTTATTCATAAAGACTTGAAAATGCGATTAAGATACATTGACAGGTTATAAAGTATATATAAAAAAATATAAAGGCTAAGTTACACTACAAACATAATAATTTAACTTGAATGAACTTAGTGACAATTAGCAAATTAAATCGTATAATTTGTATACATAAAATTATCTTGAAATTATATAAAATAAATTACATTTTAGATTATTATTCCAACACTCCTCCTTAATCTAAAATTATTTTACTTCTTAATTTCTGAAATTGATCTTTTGCCAGTCCCTCTTGGTTAATAAATCAGCAATCATGTTTTCCGTTGGACAAAAACGACAAACAACTTCATTTCTGTCAATGTATTCCTTAACAAAATGAATCCTCACATCGATATGCTTGGAGCGATTAGTAAATTTTTCAGTCTCGATCCACTTCAGTACACTTTGATTATCTTCATATATTATTGTGGTGGAGCCACCCAGACTCTTTACAAGCTTCTGCCAAAGAAACAAATTCGGCTTCTGTACTTGATAAAGTCACACAATTTTGTCGTTTACATGACCAACTGATTGGTCCACCAAGCAGAAAAATATAACCAGAATTCGATATACGACTCTCACGGCATTCAGTCCAATCTGCATCAGCATATCCGACCAAATTAAATTCCTCACATAAACTACCCAGCTTTAGCTTCAAACTTAAAGTGCCCTTCAAGCAAGTAATCACTTTCTTTAATTGATTCCAATCTTTTGTCGTTGGTTTGGCCAATTTTTGTGATAAAATTGTCACGGCGGCTGCGATATCAGGTCTGGTATTGATGCAACTATAGAGCAAACATCCAATAGCAGCTCGATATTTGTCAATGTTAACAAATATTTCATCACATGGATCTTTATGATTTGTTGGACTAAGTGGAATATCGGATTCCTTTGCTTCATCCAATGTGAATTTCCTGACAACATTCTTTATATATTTTTCCTGATCCAAAAGAAAATAATCACCGTCAAATATTACTCTAATCCCAAGATAATTATTGATTTCGCCCAATTTTTCAATTTCAAAATGTTTTCTTTCGAATTGCTGATGTTGAAATTTCTAAATCTGCATCGATACGTTCTTCAACATCATTCTGGTCAACAGCGGACTTCTTTATGTCATTACTATTATTCAATTTACAAGAGGAAATATTAACATCATTCATAAACTTAATATCTCTTGAAATCACAACTTTCTTTGTCGATGGCACATATAAACGATATGCCTTTGGTTCAACATCAAAACCTAACAAAATTGCTTCTTTTGCTTTTACGTCGAGCTTCCTTCGTTGTTCGTCAGGAACTTTAACAAAACATTTG
Organism: Tipula vernalis; assembly: GCA_958295665.1. Lineage (NCBI taxonomy): Eukaryota > Metazoa > Arthropoda > Insecta > Diptera > Tipulidae > Tipula > Tipula vernalis. Next base: position 214,622,297 of record OY282560.1, on the reverse strand, counting down.
GATCCAAAACGTCTTAAGTTCATATAAATAGGTTTTCTTTTAAACCAATATTCATATGGAGTTTTGTCTACATTTTTCCACGGAAGCCGGTTTTGTAAAAAATTCGCTGTCATGACTGCTTCACCCCAGAATCGTTTTTCCATATTTGCATCAAACAAAATACACCTGGTCATTTCGATCAATGTGCGATTTTTCCTTTCCGCTATCCCATTTTGTTGAGGTCAATATCGAGCAGAACGTTGAATTATAATACCTTCTTTATTTAAATAATCAATGATATCTTTACTCATGTATTCGCCGCCCCTGTCACTCCTAATCGCTTTTATCTTTTTACCAAACCGATTTTGGACCAATTGATGAAACTCTTGTAATTTGCAAATACTTCTGATTTTTCTGACAACAGATAAATGGTTGTGTATCTAGAAAAATCATCGACGTTTGCATAGCTTCACATATGTCAGCGTGGATAAGATCAAGAATGTTCGTTGATCTCGAATATGACTCCTTCGGAAATGGTAAACGTGCCAATTTACCCTCAACACACACTTGACAATCATGACTACATTCTGGATCACACTGTAAAATTGACATACCTTCAACAAGCCCACTTGTTGGAATACGCTTTACTTTAATAAAATTTACCATATTGTTCTGCGTTCTCATAATATACAAATTTTTCTTAATATCACCAACCGCAATCTGATGTTTTCCATTTGGTGACCATATTTCACAGCTACTTCCAGAGAAATCAACGTTAAAACCTCCTTGTGTTAGCTGTTTTACAGAGATCAAATTACTTTCAATTGATTTTCGTTGCTTTGCCATTATTATTTATAAAATTTACAGGAATCTTTCCTTTACCAATTGCTTGCACAACATCTCCATTTGCAACAGAAACTTTTTCTTTGTGTGAATTATCAAAATCAATAAAACTTTCGCGATTACAGCAAATATGGCAAGTAGCACCGGAATCTAGAATCCACCCATCACTTTTACCAACCAAAAACAAATAGTCATTGCATTCATCTTTGTTTTCAACCACATTTGCGTTTTGTCCATTTTTACTCGATTTATTATCCTTTTGTGACTGATGAAATTTTCTACAATTTCGTTTAAAATGTCCAACACCACCACAATAATAACATTTCAATTTTTCACTCCCTCTATTTGTGTTTGAAAATTGTGAACGTTGAATATAATTATGCGTTGAAACTTTTAACGCCGATCCTTCTTTCCTCGTTCCACTATCACGCTTATTTCGTTTTCGATATTCTTCAATAATCGTTGATTGTACACAACTGGTTGACAATTCTTCCTCATTTTTACTTTCCATTGCGACGATTAATGTATCGTAGCTGCTAGGTAACGAATCAAGTAATGTTGCATTTTTAAAAATATTTGAGGTTAGCTTGCCATCACCCAACGCCAGAAATTGTTGAAATAATTCATTCATATTTTTAATATGAGCCTCAATATCGCTATTTTCATCAACTTTTTGCACCATAATTTGACGAAGTAAACGAACTCGACTACCTGGAGTATTCCGTTCATGCATTTCTTGCAATGCATCCCATGCGGTTTTTGCTACGGTTTTTCCCCGTAAATGCACATACTGCGATTCGTCCACCATTAGATTTATTGTGTTTAAAGCTTCGCCATTCTTTTCATCCCACTTTTCATCTGCATTAACAGGTTTCACATCTTTCACATATTCCCATAAACCTTGCACCTTTAATATTGTTTCGGCGCGGAAAGCCCAATTAAAATAATTTGTATCTGTTAATGGCGTGAAATGTCAAATGAAACAGCCATTATAATCCACTTATAATCGATTAAAATACGTATGATACTATTTTCACTATTACATCTGGGCCCATAACCTATTAGAAATTTTGTAGAAAATTCTAAGCAAGCACGCAGTATTGCAATTCAGGCACAATTTAAGCACACGTTTTTATTCAAAGAGACTTGAAAATGCGATTAAGATACATTGACAGGTTATAAAGTATATATAAAAAAATGTAAAGGCTAAGTTACACTACAAACAGAATAATTTAACTTGAATGAACTTAGTGACAATTAGCAAATTAAATCGTATAATTTGGATACATAAAATTATCGAGAAATTATATAAAATAAATTACATTTTAGATTATTATTCCAACACAAATATCAACAAATAGGAAAATTTTTTGGAAGTCCAGAAATTTACACTGACATTATTCTTCTTCAGATGACTATAATAGCTTTATTTTGATGAGAAAAAATTAATTCGAGTTATTTTGGAGTTATTTTTTTCCTAAGAAAATAAGCCCGTTCTGTGTTGGTATTTCTCCTGTTTTTCATTCAAATAGTTACGTATTTTATTTGTTCGTGTTCGAATTATAACGATAACTCAAATATTTTTTTCGAGTTATTTAACTCCTGTCACGTGCAATTGTTGTTGTAAATTGCTCAACAAAATACACTAAATGTTAGAAACATAGAACAGAATAAAACATGAAAAAGAAGAGAAGAATGATAGACTAGAAGATTGTCTAACTCCGTTGGAGAGTAAAGCGACTGGTTCCCATGCTTTATTTTCTCTTTTGATTTTATATCCTCTCTACTAGATAGTGAATCCAAAATGTTGTACTTAAATGAATTATCGTATCGTCAAATTACTATGAACAGAACGATAATTTTGTTTTTCTCTTCTATAAAATAAATAACCAATGATGGATGCATGAGAGTGAATGATCAAATATATTATACTACCACACTTAATACAATAAGAGGAAATGAAATGTATGGGTCCGGGTCAAAATGCCGCGTTTTAAAATGTCGCGTTTCAAAATGCCGCGAGGTACAAAATGTCGCGTGGTACAAAATGTCGCGTCTTAAAATGTCGCGTTTCAAAATGCCGCGAGGTACAAAATTTCGCGTGATACAAAAAGACGCGTTTTAAAATGTCGCGTTTCACAATGCCGCGACGTACAAAATGTCGCGTTTTAAAATGTCAAAAAAAAAATCGTCGAAAATATATAAGGACTTAACTTTAACATTTTAGTGAAGGAATATTCTAATAAATTTCAACATTTGCGTTCTTTTTCTTAGACCCACTTTATAATTACATAAAATTACATTTATAAATAATTTCCATTCAGTGAAGGAAAATTTTACTATATGTTTAAACACAATTTGCTTGTTTCAAATAATTTTTATTAAATTATTTATTATTTCACATCATATTGTATTGATTTATAAGGGATTTTTCAAAACGCGTCATTTTAAAACGCGTCATTTTGTACCACGCGTTTTTTTAACCACGCGGCATTTTGAAACGCGACATTTTGTACCACGCGACATTTTTTACCTCGCTGCATTTTGAAACGCGACATTTTAAAACGCGACATTTTGTACCACGCGACATTTTGTACCTCGCGGCATTTTGGAACGCGACATTTTAAAACGCGACATTTTGTACCACGCGGCATTTTGAAACGCGGTATTTTAAAACGCGACATTTTAAAACGCGGCATTATGAACGGTTCCCGAAATGTATATATGTACATTGACACTTACGCATCAATGATCATATGATCAGAATCAAACGTATCGCTCAAAATTATCTGTTTATGTATTTATGTTTCTCGCTCAAACTGCTGTAAAATCAACCAAATAATTGAAAAACCATGGATGAATGAAACAAAGTTTAAATAATAGGAAAAAAAAAGTCAGACATAGAGGCTGGCTCCTATTCCTACGTTTTTTTTTTTTTTTTTTTTTAAGAGAACGTATTTTGAGTGGCCTAATCATATAATCTATCATGCTTGGCGTAGTAACCAGTCTCTATTGACTGCATTATTTTGTGCTTGTAGGTGGAACACATTCTAAATGGAATTAATGTCTTAGCTTGTGGGATGTTTTTCGACTAAAAAAATCGTTTATAATTAATTCCATGAAAATTGGAAACGCCTGCTAACCTCTTTTACTTCCATTTAAGTTGGTAAAATAAATTTAAAATTTTAGACCTTCAGATTTTTTGGGTATTATCCGTCTTAGATTTCACTTCTTCTGTGTGTACCTACTCTACAGACCGAATAGATAGTTCAACTAATCGAACTGAAACTTCATATTTGATCGTTTTTCATTAACCCTATTCCTACCGACAAGTGTCATTTCAAGTTTAAACTGACGATACTCACAAAATATTTTATTTTATATTCTGCACCTAAAGTGTATTCCTCAAAAAATTTATTTTGTATTCAAAAGTCATTTTATTTATTTTTAATTAATACGCTTAACATTTAAAATTTGCTTTATTTTATTTAAATTTTCATTTGTGTATAAAACTCACATCTCAATAGGTTGTGTCTAGGGCATCCAATACCGGTATACCGGAAACCAAAATACCGGTATACCGGACCATTTTTCAGTACCGGTATTGAGCGACCAATATCGGTATTTCGGCATTTACATTTTTATTGATTATTCGCTCAATATTCATTGAATTGTAATTAAAGTCAGAATTATTATAGGAATCGTATAAAGTTAAATTTTTTATAAACTCTTAAAAATTTATAAACAAAGCAAAGTTCAGGAAGAGTAACGCAATATATTAATTTTTATTTTGTGAGTGTTGGAACAATCTAACCGTAGGTATAGCTCATTCGTATGATTGATGTTTCACTCTACAAAAGACAAAACTTAATGAAAAACAACAAAAAGGAGGTTTTTTTACTCCATTAATAAATAAAATTAGAAAGATTGTAAAGTTGTTCCGACGATCACTGACCAAAAATGTTAATCTGAAATCTTACGTTAAACTGAATTCGGCAAAGAACTATCTGTAATCTTAGAACCAAAAACAAAATGGAATAGCTTACTTTTTATGATGGAGCGCAGCCCTACCGAAACGTGCGTTATTAAAGTATATAATCAACGGTTTCTAACTATGATTTTACCAGTCAAACTGACAATAGTCAATTCTGTAGTGACAATTCTGTCAGCTGACGCTACCCTGGCATTCATGGTTTAACATTTGGAAGAAGGACCATTAGCTGACCGAATGAAAACCTCTTTGATCCAGAGAATCATAGAAAGAGGAACTTATCTTGCCTTTTGCAATATTTGCGCAAAGGTAAGCAAGTTCAATGCATTTTTGGCTCGGACGTCAATTTTAATCGACTAACTAGAAAAGAAATAGTTAATATAACTGTCCATCTTGTAAAGCGGTTTTCTTCAACCCCAGCTCCAGATGAAGCTTCATACTCAACATCAGAAAGTGATGTTGATAGTGAAACCCACAAGCGCGAAGGGAAATCTTTATCGATAAGATTGCAAGAAAGGCTTGACGTTGTAATAAACAATGAGGTTAACAACAAAATGGCGCAAAAAGTAAATCGAGATTGATTATGTTATTATGTATATTATTTAAAACTATTTTTTTTAATGCTCGATGTTTCTATAAGTGTTACAAAAACAATACCGGTATCTCGGTTTTGTTGTCAAGTAATATCGAAATACCGGTATTCATATTTTGGACAGAAATTGGATGCCCTAGCTTGTGTCAGTAAATTCACTCAGTAGGAATAGGGTTAATTAGGAGATTCAGTGAATTTTTCATTCAGTCGGAAGTGATAGTTTCCATGGGCCAGAAAATGTTTAAAATTAAATTTGTTTAATAAGTTTATCAAATTTCTCCGTTCGTAAAAGAAAGCCGTTTGTTGTCCCATCTCGATTTTTTAGTTTCTTTAACTTTAGTAAAATAAAAATTTAGTTATCGTGCAAATTTTCTACCTTCAGATTTTTTGAGTATTACCCATTTTAGGGTCTCCTAATTATGAGAAGATTAGTTTCAAAGTGGTGTCGATGTGTCAGTCTGTCTGTGTTCACTCCACGGTCTCTAGATAGTTTAACTAATCAAGTTCTGAAAAGCTGTAAGAAATTTAATTAATTTATTATTATTTTATTCTACATTGACACTATTTTTTCCACCGTCGGTTGCGGCAGGGGCGACATTTCATTCCATCAACTATTCCCATGTGGCCACTTAAATTTGTATGAACGTAGTTGTTCCATCTCTTCTTCCTCGTGTACCCCCATAAAACAAAACACAAAATTGTAAAATTTTTTCTTAATAAGTTCCTCAAAGTTCCTCTATCTCTCTGTTTGGGTAGAGGGCTTCATAGGAGAGCTGTTAGACAATTTTGAGTAGGTATTTGAAGCAGCATGAAAATTTGTGAAACACTTCTTAAGAAATGTCTAAGGACAAAATCAAGGACCTGGCTGAAGGGTAGCAGGGCATTGTAAATCCTTGAATTTTTTAAGATGCGAAATTTCTTTGAAAAAATTTCCTTGGGGCATTTTGAAATTTTAATGCCTTTTAATTTATTATGTATTTAATAAAATTCTAAAATTTTGATCGGCCGATAGACACCACTTCGAAAACCAATGTTTGTCCAGCCTAGATGAGAGGTTTCGAAACAGGAGTAAAAAGAAAAATTTCGGATGCATTAAAGACTCAATTTTTCTTCTGTGCTGCGAAAATGTTGAAAAGAACGAAACAGCTGGTTTTCTACAGTTTGCTGTGATGGAAAGAAAATCTCAATTTTAAATTGGCGGTGGGAATACATGTAGGTAAATATTTTTTGCGGTAATAACTAAGAGAGTTCGATGACCCTAGCCTAGGCAGTTTGACCAATTGAAATGAGACCTACCACTCAGTGAATTTTAAAGAAAATCGGCCAACCGAAAGTGGCACCTTCCGTGGACTAGAAAATATTTGTCCAAAGATCTCAAAAAATATAAAATTTTTCAAAAAAACTATAAAGTAAAGCGTGATCCAATAGGAGGTACTTTTTCCCAATTGGGATTCTCATTGGGATTCATGCGTGACAACTGTCATGTTCATATGACATTTGTGTTCAGTATTCATTGACATTTCATCATGAATAGACTTACGCGAGAACAACGTTTGGAAATTTATTTCAAAAATCAGTGTTTAGTGAAAAATTGTTTTCATGCTCTTCGACCATTTTATGATGTTCATAATCGTCCAACTAAATCCACTATTCGCGAAACAATCAATAAACGTCGAACCATTTTTTCATTATTGGATATTCATCACCCGACTAGAGTGCGTACAAGTCGATGTAATGTGAATATTGCTGCTGTAGCTGATAGTTTACGCGAAGACCGCAATCAATCAATTCGTCGCCGTTCTCAAGCACAGGGTCTCTCATATGGCACATTGCGGCCTATTTGGAAGAGAGATCTTGGTTTGAAGGCATATAAAATACAGCTTGTTCAACAATTGAAGTCGGTTGACCTTTATTTGTGTCATCGATTTGGTTTATGGGCGTTGGAACAGCTCCAAATTGATCCGTTTTTTTATCGAAAAATTGTGTATCATTTTTGACTGAATGGTTACGTCAACAAACAAAATTGTCGTATTTGGGCTGATGAACAGCCAGAAGAGATTCAAGAGCTTCCAATGCATCCTGAAAAATGCACTGTTTGGTGCGGTTTATGGGCTGGTGGCATCATCGGACCGTATTTCTTTAAAAATGTGGAAGAACAGCGTGTAAACATCAATGGCGCAAACTACAGAGCAATGATCAATGAATTTTTATTGCCAAAAATTCAAGATTTTGGTGTAGCCGACTTGTGGTTTCAACAGGATGGTGCAACGTGCCACACAGTAGGTCAAACAATCGATTTATTGAAAGAACATTTTAATGAGAACATCATATCAAGAAAGTGACCCGTGAATTCGTCTTCAAGATCTTGTGATCTGAAGCCGTTAGATTACTTTTTATGGGGGTATCTGAAATCACTTGTTTATATCGATAAACCACAATCGATTCCTGCATTAGAAGCGACCATAATACGCGTAATTAACGGAATATCGACCGAAATGCTCGAAAGAGTGCTCGAAAATTGGACCCATAGAATGGATCATCTAAGAGCCAGTCGCGGACAACATATAAAAGAAATTATTTTCAAACATTAAATGTCATAAACCGAACTTACGTCACAAATACAATTTTTGATTATTAAATTGATTTTAATGCGTTTTATTTCAAAGAAACTTCCGGATTCTCTTATTGGATCCCCCTTTACAAAAAAAAAAAAAAATAATAAAAAAGGCAAACAAAAGAAAAATGTATGTAAGTAATTGGCTCACCCATGGTTCGTATCAGGCGGACAAGGGACGTTCCTTGGTGGAACCACACCTTGGAAACCAAAAGACGAGAGGTTCGTAAACTTTTCAACAGGGCTAAGAGGACAAATGATTGGACAACCTATCGAATGACTCTTACCCAGTATAACGTCGCTCTTAGGAAAAGCAAGAGGTCGAGCTGGAGAGACTTCTGTGAAAAAATAGATAGGCTTCCTGCGGCTTGTCGACTCCAGAAGGCACTCTCCTTGGACCACACAAATTCGTTGGGATCTGTAAGCTAAGGAAACCGAATGAAGAGACAACTACATCCAGAGAGGAAACTCGAATGCCTGGTGAAAGACCATTTCCCAGAGTGTACTGTCCTTGGAGGCCATGAAGACCTCGACGTAGACAGCGAGCATCCCTACCTGATTCCAAGGGAAGCTTTCAGGTTCTCAAGAGATATCTCCACTGCCGGAAAAATAAGATGGGCCGTCAATTCCTTTGGTCCCTCTAAATCGCCGGGAGGGCCTATATATCCTGCATTTTTACAGCAAGGCATACAAATACTGTTGCCTTATTTGATTAGACTCTTTAGAGCCAGCTACAGCTTAAAATATGTTCAAAGAAGCTGGAGGGAGGTGCGGGTGATTTTTATCCCGAAAACGGGAAGAAGATCCGCAGAAGACGTCAGGTCTTATAGACCCATTAGCCTCACATCTTCTATTCTGAAAACCATGGAGAAGATACTTTGCCTACATATTAGATCCAATGCCCTCCTAAGGCATCCTCTAGACCCCAGCCAACATGCATATCAGACTGGGAGATCGACAGAAACAGCGCTCCACGAGCTGGCAACCAGTATCGAAGATACACTTCGGAATAAAAAGGGTTTGTTATGCTCCTTCATCGATATTCAAGGGGCTTTTGACAATACCAAGTTCGAAATGATTCAAGAACAAGCACATGCAAGGGGAATAGACTCCTCCACCATAGGGTGGATAATCAATATGCTAAGAAACAGGAGGAGAACGATCTCCTTTGGTGATAAAACCATCACGATTGCGGCTACCAGAGGTTGTCCCCAAGGGGGAGTTCTCTCACCCATTTTGTGGCTATTCGTGATGGATGGACTACTTATAAGATTAAAAACTCTCACTTCTCGAATATCACCTACGCGGACGATCTAGTCTTAATGGTCAGGGGGAAATTCGAGAATACAATAGCGGAACGTATGCAATATGCCCTCGAGTTGATAAGCGACTCGTGTATTGAGACGGGCCTTAGAGTAAACCCCAACAAAATTATTTGTACTTTCTTTACAAATCGGAGGAAAACAATTCTCCCGCCTCTATTTTTAAATGGAGAAATTCTCCAAATGGCGACGGAAGTTAAGTACCTGGGAGTGATACTTGATCAGAAACTGACATGGAACTGGTTTTTAAAATATATCACAAACAAGGCAAATAGGGCGCATTTCACCTGCCAAAGAATGATTGGCAAAACGTGGGGTCTAAATCCCCAAATGGCACTTTGGTTATACTCAACCATCGTAAGACCAATAATCTCTTATGTGGCGTTTGTGTGGTGGCTTAAGACAGAGCAAAGTGGTGCCTGCTCAATATTGGATAGGATCCAAATGCTAGCTTCTTTGAGTGTAACGGGAGCAATGAAAACCTGCCCTACAGCTGCTCTTGAGAAGCTATTGGGGCTTTCATCGCTACTCTTGCACCTTAAAAGAGTAGCTTGTTCAAGGACAGTCAATCTAAAAATAACATCTCAAATTAAAACTATTAGGCCAGGACATAATAGCATCCTGGACAAATTGAATCTGGACGAGGAAATAATCCAACTATCAGACGTGATGGTTAAAACTATTGACTGCCGGAGGAATTTCACGATTGAAATACACGACAGGGAACAAGCGGGTAGTATCATCTCCTCCTTACCCCATCACGCCTCCATATGGTACACTGGCGGCTATAATCCGGCCGGGTCTCGAACTCTGTATTCCATAGGGTAAAATCCTCCACAGCTTTCCAAGCAGAGATTTGTGCGATAGAGGTATGTGTACTTCGATGTCTCACAAAAAAAATATAGAAAAACCGAGATTTACGTAATCTCGGACAGCCAGGCGGCATTGCTTGTCTTAGGAGCATCTGTCTTCTATTCCAAAATAATCTGGAGCTGCTATTGCAATCTTCTAGAACTCAGCAGGGAGAACAAAGTAACTTTTTTGTGGTCCCCCGGCCATTCCGATATACAGGGAAACGAGGCGGCAGACCGTTGTGCAAAAGAGGCAGCGGAGTGCCCTTTCCTTGGCCCCGAGCCTAGTATTGGTTACTCCAAGAGCCATCTGCCAAATGGCATAAGGAATTGGGAACAAAAACATACGAAAATATTCTGAGAGTGCTCCATTGGGATGAGATAGACCAAAAAACTATTAAGCTATGATATTAGACGTTTAGATTAGGCAATCAAGATAGATAGACAGTCTGTATGTGATAGATAGGTCGTCTGTCGGTTTCTCTGTCTCTCTGTTTGTTTAGGGAGCGTAGATAGACAAACATATCGATCGATAGAGACCACTTCGGAAACCAATTTTTCAAAATCAGGGGAACTCAAAACACAGCCCAGATTGTTGAATCAGTCGAACTATGCCTTCATATTTGAGCTTTCTTCCCAAATTGGGATCCGTTATATAACTCCTTCAGTACGAGTCAATTTTAGTGAAAATTGGCAGACTGGGAGTGGCAGCTTCTCCATAGAAAAATTGTTAAAGAATTTGTAAACAATTTGCTTAATAAGTTTCTCAACATTTCTCGTTCGTAAATGAAAGTCGTTTGTTGGCCACCCCTCAATTTTCGACATTAAGGTTTTTTGGGGCTTTATCAGTTTCGGGGTCTCCCGAACCAGAGAACCTGCTTTCCAAAGTGTCCGTCTGTTGTCGGTCGGCCTTCTTGTCTGTCGTCTATCCGTAAGTGGCAGCTTCCCTAGATAAGAATTTTTTTTGTATGTAAATAGCTCAAGTACAAAATTAAATTTGTAAAAAGTTTCTCAAAATTCCGAAAAAAAAAATTCCTAATAAAGACACCGCCCAGTGTTTGTTTTACACTGGTATTTCACAGTCTAATAACATATTCGACCTTATAATAAAACTATGGGCCGCCATTCACATCGTACGTAATATTATGTATTTAAATTGGATGCTGTTTTTATTTCCGCCTACTTACAGTATAAGAACAACAAAAATCGATCGAAATTTAATTTTCTCTTAAATATTTATTTTAATTTAAATAACACAACAAGAATTCATTTTAATTAAGGTAATAAAATTTTCTGAATCATTTTTCGGCATATTAAAAATTATGTATACATATAATATAACTCGACGATGAAGATGAAGAAAATGCAGAAGAAAATTGGCACAGGTACTACATACAACACAAAAAGTACAAAAAAAAAAAAAAAAATAACTTGTGTTATTGTTAGAACTAATGGGAATTGTTTGAATATCCCCAACATGAATTTTCAATTTATTAATACAAAATATTGAAATACGTATTTGGTTGTTGTTGGTTAATACAGATGTAATTTTTGGTTTTTAGGCAACGAACGAATTTACATTATTGATGGAACTCAATCATGAGATGTAAACAAAATGAAGAGAACTACGAGCATACCTATACAAACTAATACCATTTTTATAATACAAGAAAAGCAAAAAAAAATTCCCTATTGTGAATTAAATCAAGTAGAAAGTTATCACTTAAAGCTTTTAAGAAGTATGCTACAATATTTAGATCAACATAAAAAAGGAAATACAAGTTCTCACGGTTTTTAGTTTGTTGTTAGTGTTGGTGTAATGTAAATAATAAAAAGGAAGAGAAATTTTCTTTATTTACATTTTGTTGTTTGATGTTGTTGTTGTGTTTGATTTCCCACTAGAAAATTATTGATCCAAAAAATCAATAACACATTTCTTTATAATATGTATTTATGTAATGCATATATTGCCGTAAGCATAAAAATCGCAAAAAACTGGATTTATTGTTGTTGTTCTTTTTTTTACCCATATTTTATAATAGTCTTAAAGCTTTATTTGATTTATAATCGCGTTCATCCGATCATATGAGCCGCGTCATTAAGCTGTACACGAATAGATACACGGCATACAAGATTTATGCACTCATTTATACAATAAATACACCGGTTTTAGTATTTTACATTTTTACGATAAATAAGTTGTTTACCTAAGTCAAGATCGCGTCATGATCATTAATTTAAATATTAACGAGTACGCATATACTCGTATATGTGTTTTATGTACATAATCGATCACCAATTTGATTTTCATTCAATTTATTCAAAATATATGTATATAGTAAAACAGAAATCTTGAAAACCTTCATAATATTGATTTTAGAGTAATCTAAATATTATTTGTAATTAATCAATTATTTTTTTGCGCTCTATTCAGTAATTTACATGAGTTTATTTTGAATTGCGATGTCCATACAATAATTTCGATTTGAATGACGTTTATAAAATGTATGTAAATGGGACGATGCATAACCTAATTATATTTTTACATAGGTCGATCATTTTAATTTTTTAATTTACGTATTGATGAAATGTTTCATTTACAAGTGACAAGCTTTGATAGTTGGAAAAAGAATGTGAATTATTAATAAAAAAACGTGCGATCACCTACCACAGTTAATTTTGTTGTACGTAGGCCGTAAATTGCAATTATTGTATTAATTTTTATTTCACTTCTTCCATAAAGGTCAAGATCGATTACAAGGAAAAATAATTTGTGGGTGATCTTCTTCTTCATTTCGTTTAAAAATATATAAAACGTGCTTTTGATTGATTCCGTTATAATTTTTTTATTTATTAAATATTAGAACTGAATACAATTAATTTAGTAATTAATCTACGCGAAATTTTTTAAAACGGCTTAACTGATTTTCACAAGACATTTTTTTTTTTTTGAAAGCCTGACATTTTTACTTTAAAATGACACTATTTCCATGAAAATTGGTCCAATACTTTTTTATAATGAATTTTGAATGAAAGCGCAATGAAATCTTCCCCTATATATCCCGTTCAGCGGTCAGACCTCCTCTACGGCGTCTACCAGGTATGAAAAACCAGATCTGTTTTTCCCTCAAGCGATATGTGAACCCACACCATACACGAAACCGCCGACGTACGAGACTGTTTCAGCAAAACAGCACTGCAAAAATCGCTCGGTTGTATACTCTCTACGGAGCCGTCTTGCTACAACAGCTACATCTGGAACTTGTCCTAGCCCCTGCTGCACGTCGACGCCCGTGAGATGGCGATACCGCAGTAAGGTTAGGACGATAAATTGATCGTCTCTCTCAGATGTACGCCGATACCGGCTGGTCTGTGGTCTCCGATTGAAGTTACCAGTTTCCTGAAACCTTCTGGGTACTCTTGAAACAGCAGATTGACTCGATTAACTTGTGCGGCTTTTTCTGCGGTAGTATCCATGATTTTGAGGAAACAACGAATGAAATGTCTTATAAGTAACTGATGGCAAATATCGGTCAACGTGGTTTTATACAGGAGATTGCAGCACGCCAATTGTTTTCACCGAAACATCGCATTTTGCTGCGATTGCTTTAATTTGAAAAGTACTGTATAGATTTTAATGATAAAGGAGTATAACCCATTGGTTACATTAATTTAGATGCCCTATTTCTAAGGGCTTCGTTAGTCGAAGCCGCCTTACAGTGTTTGGGTTTATAAGCATACGATGGAATTCCGCATTTTGATGTTGTCTAAGGCGCTGCACGTGTTTCTTCGCATAATTCTTAATTTCTTCATTGACGTGTTCCATTTTGAGCCATAGTGCGTTCACCAGACTGCACAAACCTTTATTTTGAAAGGTTTGAATTATTTTTACGTTAGTTTTCTTGGTACAGCTCAATAGCTGTATACCTTACGTCCATCATACATGTTTCAATATCTGCAGGTATAAGAGCAGTTTATTATGTAATGTTAGCTCCGAGTTCCTCCCACATATTTAATATGTAACACTTCTCTTTTCCTTGTAGCATGCTCTTTCTACATGAGTTTGGTATCAAGGGTCATTCCTTAGTATTTTGCCGTGTTTACCTGTGAAATAACCAATTAATATTTTTTTTGGTGAAGTTTATATGTACAGATTTAGTTTGGTTGAGTTGAAGGCGCTATTTCTTCGTCCAATTAATCAATCAATTAGCGGAATTTTGTAATGTAGTGGTTGACTTCTCTATATTGTCTCCAATTGCCAAGATTGCAGTATCATCCGCAAATGTTGCAATACTTGTTCCTTTATTTGTGCTTGGTACGTCACGCGTATAAAGTATGTAGATTATTGGCCCCAGAACACTTCCTTGTGGAACTCCAGCAGATATTTTCTTTAGTTCGGAGTATTTCCCTTCATGGTTTACACGAAAGTGTCGATTAGCTAGATAGGACTATATAATTTTATTCCAGGCCTCGGTGCCATACTTTGTCGAAGGCTTGAGATACGTCGAAGAAGGCACTTGAGCATATTTATTTTATTTTAAAGAGCACCTATAATTAAATCTGTGATTTTGTGCACTTGATCTATGATAAAAATCCAAATTGGTGAGGAGGAATGAGTTTTCGGACTTCTATTACTGATTTTAACCTCTTGAGTAGTAGCTTTTCAAATAATTTTGTAATTGTAGGAAGTAGGGAAATCGACCTGTCCGATGTTTTCTTGTTTGGCGACTTATTGATTAGTTGCAGTAACTTTCGTAATCATTTTTCTGGTAGTGCTTTAACTATAAGTCAAGTGATTAGGTCCAGTGGATTTTGACCAGTGGATTTTTTTGAGCTAAAGTTGTTGTTAATTTATTTTTTTAGCTTTTGTAGAGTTACATGTCTTAGGTTTTGGTTATCCACCCTATTTACTGGAATTCTATTTTTTTCAGCTGTTTGCCTTAGATTTGGTTGAAATATATGTACAAGCTATACATATGTTCAAACAATGCAGCCTTTTCGTTGGTGCTTCTAGCATGAGTTCCAATAGCTTTCTTGATAGGAGCTACTTGTCCTTTAGGCCTTGTAAGTCTTTTAGGTATGCACTATACTATATAATTTGTTCTTGGTTTCTTTGAAAAGCATTTTCAATTGGTTGCTTTAGTAGTTAAGTCGTGATTTGCTTTATGGCTCGGTTCCTCTGCCAAATTTTTCGCGCTTTCCATTTTTCTCTAACCAGATCTCTCACTTCTACGTTTGCTTACGAGTAGAATTAGTACTCTGCCACGCTGCTTGTAGTATACTGTTGTTGAGTAGCTCTAATTGGACTATACATCAAGTTGTGCCGGAGTTTTAATTGGTACTTGTAATTCAGTATTATCTTCGACTAGGTTCCGGAAGAGATCCCGGTTTGTTTTGATATTTACATGCAAATTTTCTTTTTGATAATGGTATCAGTAATTGTCATAATAACAGGTGTGTATAGTCAGACAAAATTCCTTCACTGTTTTCGAGTAGTATGTAGTTTTCAGATATCTCTTTCTTTACAAAGAAATCTGTCAAATCTGGTATGTTATTTGTATCCGCTGACCAATATGTTTACCTCCAAACAGGAACTCGTAGTTTAAAGCCCTATCAGCTGCAAGCAGCTCTCTATCCTAATGAGTTATTAGTCTTGATCCCCAATATCTTGCATAATTTCTTTTTCAATTCTATATTCTTGTATTTCTATATTCGTTTCTATATTTAGGAAAATTTTTAACTCTGGAATTTGTTGCAACAGCCCATTTGCATTCCCATTTGGCGATTCTGAATGTGTTATTCACCTTCATAGTGTTTCTTGCTTATTTAAAGTGTCCAGGCTTCTTTCTTGTTGCAGTAGCCTTAACTGTATGGCCTCTATATTCTTTAGGATTATTTAAGAACTGGGCTTTGGCCGTCTTCCGTGTTACTTACTTTTTCCCGCTATTTCCTTATCTGTGAGTATGTTTTTTGGCCTACTATTGTACTTGCTTATGGTATTTCTACCACTGGGTTTTTCGGCATTTTCCTATTATTTGGCATTCCACGGTTTAGCAGGCCCTGTTGATTTATGTTTCTCAGATTTTGCAGTTCCCTGGCTTTTTCACATCCTCTATAGTTAGCTGGATGCGGTCATTTACAGTTTACGCATTCTGGAGGGGTGTTTTTTATCAAATTACAAGCTTGGGCGGGATGTTTCCATGAATATTTCACACATTTAAGCTCTCGTTGGCAATATTTCTGCGTATGATTAAATCCTTGACATTTCTTACACTGAGGTATAAGGCCAGTGGGTTTTCTTAACGCTTCTGTTCTGACTCTCATGTTAAAGTCTGTCTTAATATTAAAATTTTTTTTCACTTTTTCTTTCCTATTCAAAGTAAGCATTTACTATGGAAGCCCCCTTTTATTTGATCCCTTAATCAGTTGCGGTCTTTTCTTGTTTTGGGATTTTTACTGCATCCTCTATTTTGAAGCCCTGGTGTTTAAGATCTTCCATTATATCTTCCTTTGTACAGCTTGGGTTAAGACCTTTGACCATCGTCCATCACTGTCATCGGGCGATAATTTTTGTTCTCGTATGTGTATCATTCCTTGCCTTCATCTATCAGCTTTGCAGCCACGCCTCTATAAGTTTCAATATCATTCTGTTGTATTGATATTCCATATGTTATTGTTTTTTCTTAATTTTGGTTGGTTGGTTTTCCTGATCAGTTATATTTTGCTGATTTTAATTTAATACACCTGATTTTGAAGTTCGGTTTGAAGCTACAATTTCTGAAGAAGATTCTGCCTTCCTTTTTTTGCAGGTCTCTTCTTCCTGTTACTTTTTAGTAAGATCGAGTCAGTTGGAACTGTGTAGCACACTGATCCTCTGGTTGCTTGGCTTATTGCAAAACATTTTTCTTACGGAACTCTGAAGCATCCTGTTCCTCAGGTTCCTTTGCTTGTAACGAATTTTTGAGTTTCTCAATTTCTACCTTAACAGTTTTTTACTTCGTTAATTAACTCTGATATAATTTTTCCAATCTTACTCAGTTGTCTACGGAGTTCTTCGTTTTCTATCTCAACGCTTCTTCGCATTTAACCGCCCCGCCCGATGGAATGCTAGCAATTTCCCACGGTTAAAGGGGCTTGACTCTCACAATCGTTCCTATTGCTTAAATTGTAAGACTTTATGTTAAACTTGAATCGCTGAGGGCTTCGGGCAGAAGTACCACAATCTTGAAATTTACCAGAGATAGGGTGACCAGGTCAAAAACAGCTAAATGTGGACGAAATCTAAAATATTTCGAAAACCTCAACATTTCGACTTAAAATACCAGGACGTCCAGGTTTGCTGCCGATGATCACCCACTGATAACAGATTTCAGACAAAATCATCTTTTGGATTGGCTCTGGCGAAGCGAAAGGTTTCTTAAATAAAACAAGACCAGAATTCAACAAATATTGGGGATTCTACTAATGATACTTTGATCCATAAATGCAAACCACAAATCAAAAAATTAGATTTACCAAAAAGACATATTTATTCAGGCTTTTACTACATCCCCAGCACCAAAAGGAACTTGCACGTTTCTCAATGGATTTTAATGAAATTTAATATTTAGGTTATTAAGCCAATTCTATAAGTAGCTGCTAATATGAAATCGAATTATTCACGATGGTTTTTATCATTTGGATTCGGATTTTTTAAATAAAAACAAAATAAGAGCCAAATTCACGAAATATTGCTGACCACCACTAATTATTTTGTTTGGTACCATTACTCAAAAAATTGTTTCACCTTTGTGGATGGATGTTAATACAATTTTATGTCTGAGATTTGAGATGTGAAGTTGATTCTTTAAGTGGTTCTTTATTAGGTTCCTAGTAGTTCCTGGACTCGGACTGCTTAATTAAACCTTAATTAACCCTAATTTGGTTTACCAATTTTGGTTTTCTTTACATGGGTGTGTCACTCATACAATTTTCTCCGCCTTCAGCACCAAATGAAACACACATACACATTTCTCAATCTATTTTAGATCTGAAACGCTACTTACCGTGAATTCTACCTCCCCCCCTCCCCCCGACCTTTCTCTAAAACCACCTAAAGTTTCGCAGGTTAGCTCATCAATGAGCTGCATAAGATTCAGGCATAGAGCAGCTGGCAAAGTCCTTGTAAGCATTGCCAACAAATAAACTCGTCCGGTCGGTATTCCCCCAATTGTTTTTAAAAACTGTTGCAAATCTTTGGCTAAACTTTGATCAATTCTGTTCCACAATTCTATAGATATTAGTACATATTTTCCCTTTGATCTGAAAACTAGCTAATATTCACCCTGTGACCAAACAGAGCAGCAAATGTGATCATTTTCCTCTTGATAAAACACCTTTCTGGTGAATCTCCATTCATTGCACTCGATATCCTGAAGTCGTCTGATTACGTGTGGTATAAGGGTTTCCTTTACAACTTCAAAGTAATTTGATTTCCCAGTACGCAGGTTTCTTGAACTTGATGCCCATTGTTACATGAATCATTTAGCGTTAGATAGAGGAAAGATTCAGAAAATATATGAATGGCTATGGTAAATTGTGCTTATGTTAACTAGCTGGTAACGTTCAAAAATGACGAAATTTTCGCCAATTTTTTTCGTCATACGAATACGCTGTATTTTTAGTTAGAATACACTACAACGGGTAGATAAATTTTACTGGGACAAAAACCACTAGCTCCTGTAAAAAGCAATTTTTTGGCGAAAATCGTCCCCATCAAAGTGTTTTCAGTTATCTATTTTTACAGGCAAAAAGTAGTTAAATATGCGCTATCTTTAGAGATCGGTGGCTTCTGTAAAGTCATTTTGGAATCTATTGACAAGCTTGGTTTAACAATAAATAATATAATTTCTTGGCCCAATCAAATAAACTAGTCAGCGGTGGGTGCAGCTGGTCTGCGGTGCAATATAAAATTGTTTCTTTCGTCAATACAAAATAAATCAAAGGAGACAAGGAAAATATTATGTATCGTGCGTATTATCAAACAGACCCCAAGAGTCTTGGTCATTCATACCACAATGCAAATTGTATTTTAATTCACAAACTGGAATATAATAGGCATATTTGGACTGAAGCACCTAAGACTTAGCTGGCTGCATTAGACCGAGTTCAAAACCGGACTTCCCAAATCATTTCGATTGCATAAAATATTTTGGTTGTTAAATTAAAATTAAAAGTGCTTTACAAACACAAATGTGCAATATTAATCACTACGCAGAAGGTCACTAGAAGCACCGCTTAACTAGATTCTCGTCTCAGCTACATCGTGAAACATAAATATCAAATCAGTAGAAATTTACTGACGTAAATCGCTTTAATCTGATTTCCATCGAATTCAGTTCATTTAAAATCAAACAAGTGTTTGGGAAATTGTTGAACATGAAATGTTTGGAAATGTTTTACCTTAAAGCTCAAATTTTATTTTTCCATATGGTATACAGCAATTGTTGTTATTAATTTGTTTGTTTCCATAACTTTGACAGTTTTAATTTTTATTTTTTTACTTATTTTATTTATTATTTCTACAATGTTGGCAGCATTTTTGTGATCAATTTGTTGGATTTTATGGATTGGTACGTTTTTGTCTCATTGAATTATTGCCTATATTAACTGTACCTATAAATTAGATTATTTATTCGTATTATGTTTTAGTGTCGCACTTAATTATTAAAATTTTTGTTTTTGCTCTTATTATTCCAATTTTTAATTTTTAATGTTTACTTAGCTAGCTTAAAACTATAGCCTGATTTGATTATTGTTTCTGAAATCTGGATCTATGCAAATCAAGGTAAAGAATGTAACTTACCAAATCATAATTTTATCATAAGTCTCCATTTCAATGTTGCAATTTAGACGTTAAATTAGACGTTAAATTAGACAATTACGTTTATGGGCTTTGTAAAAAAACATATAAATTCATTTTGTAATGATTTGTAAAAGTTACTACGAACGGTTAACGAACCTAACATCATCATCATAATGGTTATTTATCTGGCAATGTTTGCTGCATAACGATTGCGTAATTTTTTGAATGCCCCCACTAAAAATTCATCATGTCTAGATCATGTATTTGTCAAGTCTCAAAATAGTTTTAATTTCAGTGTTGAACCATTAATAAACCTTAACAAACTGAATATTTTCTCATCCTATCGGATAGATTATATATAGTCAGCTAAATAATTATCTGCAATTTGTAAACTGGAATGCTGTTTCTATTGTGAAAATAACTGTAATATTGCCTTTGAGTTGCATAATTTGACATCCCATGTTGAACAATCTATAGTCACTGTAGTGTTGGTCGAACTACTACTAGAAATTAATAAATTAAAAAAAAATCTAACAAACTGAGGCATCATCCGAATAATGTAAGACTACAAAAATAAGTTACAAAACTACCGAACGTTTGTCAGATTAGTCAAAAGTAGATCTACAAAAAGAAATTTGTATTGATAGGAGATTGTGTTAAACTGACACGGAAAATAATTCATGTTCTGGGAAGAAATATTCAAAAATTTTAAATAACTCAATTTTACAAATATTAGGTAGGATTTCAAATTCTGAAGCGGTATGTGAAGAATTCAATATTTTTTTTAAACGTACCACCAGAGATAGCCTTTAAACTTACTTACATCAGCAAGCCTTGTTTTTTTTTCGAATCAGTTAGCGCTTTGGAAATTACATCTTAGATTACAAAATTAAAAAACGTGCCATTCAAAGGTATTGATGGAGATACAATCAAATTGTTAAAATCTGCCCATGGTATTTGGTACATCTTTTAGTATAGCTTTTTAATTTGTCTTTGGGTAGTGGCGTATTTCCTGATATTTTAAAATTATCACTTGTAATTCCAGGTCTTAAGAAAGTTGACAATCTTCAATTAAACAATTACAGACCAATATAAGCCCCCTAAGTACATTCTCAAAATTATTATTATTATTGAGTGACATTTGGTTAGCAATTATTAGTTCTTATAACCCTTCTGTACTATTTTTAGATATTTCTAAATCTTGTGACACAGTTTTATCCTCCTAAGCATATTGTACAACTTAGGTATCAGAGGTAACTTTTTTGAGTGGTTCGGTAATCGATGGCAAGTTGCTAAAACACAAGATGCGATTAGTCTTCCTGCTCCCGAATTCCGATTCTGTAATAAATGAGAATGAGAAATGACTTGATTTTTTATTTCGCCTACTACAAATAAAAATGCAATCGGCTAGACGAAATAAAAAATCAAGTCATTTTTCATTATCATTATATAGTATGTTACGGCTAATGTACAAAATAGGATAATGTACACATTTACCGGTAAATGTACACATTCCCCAAAGTGAGTGGTAAATGTGCGTATAAATTGAACAAAATACTCATATTTCGTATATTTTCCGGTGAATGTGGACATTTCCCATAGGTCATTGGTGAATGTAATTTTCCTCTCGATATGAAAATTTGTACACCGTTGTAAGAATATGGGTTCATTGGAAATTGGCTGTTTCTTAACCGATTATGGTGAAATTTGACATGGACGGTGGAGATTTATGTGGTGGAGATGATGGGATTCTAAAATGATTTTTGGGTAAAGTTCTGGAATGTGTCCAATTAGGGTGGAACTTCGCTGTTTCTTGACCAATTATGATGAAATTTGACATGGGCGGTGGAAATGGGATTCTAAAATGATTTTTATGTAGTAATAGGAAATCATAAGGGCTCGTCACGAGCATTTTCGCATTTGAGCATTTCGTAAATTTCCAAAAAGGTCAAATCTATTTCTACACGCTTGAAGAATACCTTAATCCTAAACAATTTTAATTAATTGGAGTACAAGCGAAATTGATAGTTTAACTGTCGCTGATAAAATGAGACGTATCTACATGGTAATTATAACAGCAACGATAGTAAAATTCTTATCAAAATTTAAACTGATGTTTTTATCGATTTAAGAAATGGAGCAAGCATTTTTTGGAGATAGCTAAACAAACACAATACAAAAAAATTCAATAAATCATATTTTATTTAACAAAAAAAAAAAAAAAAGGAATGTACTACATTCTATTACCGCGAGTTTTAGTCGGTTGCCAATTTTACAATCATTTCAAAAAAATTATCGCTCGTCTTTGTAAATTTAATTAATTCTGATGAAGTCAAAAAACATAATTCTCTGCATCTCTGTATTTGATTTCGACCGTGTAGTCTACATTTGGTTTTAGTTTTAAGATTTCGCCCAGGCTGATTATATTCGAACATCTTTGCGAATCTTCGAAATCAAAGATTAAACCTCTTTTAGCAGTGTTTGTTGGTAGATTTGTTCCTAAAATTAGCATTTCAAAATCACTAAAGCCTAATCCTAATCTTAACCCGTGCATAATTAAATTGGCCAAAACTGTAAATTTTGATATCCATTTCTGATTTGGTGCTGGATTTTGACGTTCCCATGTTTTATCATATTCGAAACGAGGTTGTGCTTTCCAGCTTGCATTTGTACACTGTCCTTTCAACACAATTTGTGTGCAGATTGTTGAAATTTCATCGCTTAATAATAAATCTGGATGATTTTTTACAGAAAGGCTAAGTTCATCGTTGGACATTAATGGAAAACGGCATAGTCGTAATAATTGGTCGAATTGTATTCGTTGTTGTGATATTGGAATTCCGAATAATTCGCATGACTTCTTCATCCACCTTACCAAGCTGTTTAAGAGTGCGGTTTCTGTCATTTAAGAAGGCATATGATCAGATTTTAAAATTTCCTCCAAAACATTTGATTTTTTGGTTAAAAATTTATCAGTTTCTATCACACTTGTTTGGTTATATCTTCCATAGATAAGTCCGGCGAATTATTTAGTTCCACTTTATCCATTTTAACTTATTTTCTCTTAGCACTTTAATCAAAATATGTTTACAAAACTTTAATATGTAGTATCGAACGGCCTTTATCTATAAGCTATAGGATATATCTATTAACTTATTTCAAGTGCAAGTACTCAAGTAGTTTTCAAATTATAGCTTTGAATTCTGACAGTTTTTGGCACTTGCCCTTTGGACAAAGTCATTCGTTTGCAACATGAAGGTGAAAAATTTGTTTATTGTGCAGACAAAACGTCTGATGTATTCCTTTCGTAAATTTTCAACACCAATAGATTGAATACTAGACAATTTCATTTTATAATAAAAATTTAATTGAAATGTTTTCATTTAAACTTGTTTTAAGCTCAGCCGGTATTTTGTTTGTGAAAATTAAACCCAAAATAAAAACATCAAGAGAAGGCAATTTCGTAATCTTTAGGCTAAACCTTGTGCCGTTTGAGTTTTTTTCTGGCGTTCATTTTTATTAAAATTAGGTTATTTTTAAACAGCTCATATAAATCACACACAAAAAACAATATTGAAGGCAATCAACACTAAAGTTAAGTACATATAAACAATAAATTAATTTAAATTACTCAAACAAATCACTAGTAATCACAGAAACAAATTTAAATCCAGCAATAGCCATAAGCTCAAGAATTTACGAAAATAAGTAGCCTGTGAGGGTATTTATTTTTGACATTTCTTGCTTATTTATGGGAAATAATTTAGACCAATTAGAAGAGACGTAAAATTTACGAAATTATGAAATGCGCAAATGCGAAAATGCTCGTGACAAGCCCTTATAATTTCCTATTACTACATAAAAACCATTTTAGAATCCCATTTCCACCGCTCATGTCAAATTTCATCATAATCGGTCGAGAAACAACAAAGTTCCATCTTAATTGGCCACATTCCAGAACTCTATCAAAAAATCATTTTAGAATCCCATTTCCATTATCCTTGTCAAATTTCATCATAATCAGTCAAGAAACAGCGAAGTTCAATCTTAATTCGTTCTTAATTACAAAAGGTATACTAGCATAAATAATCTACAAAAAATAATTTATCCACATTTACCAACGTTAACTGGCAAATATGTACATTATCCAAATTTAGTAGGTAAATGTAGGTTGAACTCACATTACCCAAAGTAGCAGGCGAATATGCAGATTTACCGGCGAATGTGCATATGCGCCGCTCTATGTACATTAGCCGTAACATATTTATATACATACTTATAGAAATTATCTTTTAACGTACGAGATTACGTCATGCCCAATAATTTGTAGACTACTTGCTGTGGAATACAAACTAAATGACAGATCGACTTAAAAATAGAAATGGTGCCTAATAAATGCATCTTTGTGTCAATATAGGGAACTCTTCAAGCCAGGTAGTATTTCTACGTATTATTTGTAAAACACATTCAAATGGTTTTAGAACCGGTTGTATAATAGAAATTACACGAATTAATTATCTAATTAAAATTAAAGTAAAATAAGAGTTGTGTAATCCTGACGAAGAACAATTTGTAAGGGTGTTTCACTCTGTTAGAATAATCCGCTAGTATAACATGTACACAGTACATTCGTATATATAATGTAATTTGTGGCACATAATCTATACATCAGTATGAAACTGGATTAAATTCTCTTACAATTTTTGGAAAATATAACCTTCATATAAAATTAAAAAGAAAGGATTTTTACGTTCGTGTTATGGGAGGTAAATTGAAATTTGCCTTGGATGAAAGTTTGGGATAAGTTCAACGCTGATTGTAAAAAAAGATAGTAATTTTTGAATATGTAAATAAACTGAATGGTTTTTGTAAAACAATATTTCCGTAATTGTAGGTTCCCTAGCAATGAACGTTTATAAAAGCGATGCTCTCTCTAAATATTATAAAAAGTAGCCCGCCATAAAGGTATATATACAAATCAATTTATATACAAAATTAAGATTTATCAAACGAATAATTGAACTGACACAAAACATACGTACATTCATGAATAAGTATAAATAAATTGCAAATTATTATATTTTAGGGTTTGGCCAGAATTACGTATATGAAACCTAGGTAATTTGCATGTTAAATATATTACTTAGCTAGATATCGGAATTTTGAGTCATGAAACATTTTATTTAATATTAAATTTATAACATTTGTCCTTAACACGAATTTAAACATCTATAGCTCGGAGTAAAGTGTAAATCCGAAACCTAATAGATTACTATTTTCTTATTTCGATGATTATTTGCTGAGGTGTTTTACTAAGATCTTTAAGATTTTATCATTTAGCAAGGGTAGCCACCCTGAACAATCTTGTCCGTAAACTTAAATGAAAAACTTAATTTCAGTCAGGAGACTTGTTTGGTAAACCTGAACTACCATAAAATGAACGAATGATTCGATGACCAGATCGAGAAATGCACAATGTTGTAAATGTAACGCGTTTTATTTATTTGTAAAATCTGAAACCAAGAATCTTTCCAGAACAAAGTAAGATAAAACTCATTAGAGGCTGACAGAAAACCAAAGAACTTAAAGTAAATAAATGTCTGTAAAAAATCAAATTTAACCGCTTTCATATACAATAATAACTACTTCATTAGCAAATATTCAAATAAACTTTATCATCACCGACAAGTGACATTTAAATATTGACAATGTACATATAAAACAAACCACAAACAATCTTATTGGCAAGTATTTTACCAAAGTTACAACTATACGATATTATTATACTGTTCGAGACCCCAAAAAATGGGATTTTTCAAATTTTTGGATGATTCTGATTTCGTTAGAAATCTTAAGATAATTTGTTAAGGTTTATTTCTATATATCATTAAATACTTCAGTATTTAAAGTGAACCGTAATATAGTAAATACTTGGATCGTGTATACATATTTGAGTGTAACAAATTCACATAAAAAGCTTTTCTAATTACAATATATGAATTGCTGATTAGTTGTTTGTATTTGTAATGCGTTACCGTCAACAACATAAATTAAGTACACATTTAAAATTTGTCATGTGTATGTAAATAGAAGTTCTTTTGTGTTTGGTGGCTAAAAAACCCAACGCTGATTAGCATAAGACTTGCGTACATTCGAATTAAAATGTATGTGAAGTACCGAAAGTTTGACCAATATACGAGTATAAATATTTGAGAAAGGTACATTCATTGAATGTTATATCCGTTTGACCTCTTATTATATAGATGTTCTGTGATCTAATATTAGTTTAGTGCTACAATTGCACAACAAATGCATGATTAGGTATGTGTTATTTAAAAACATTTATAGAATTTGTGGTCGTAATAAAAATAAAACACAAATTCAGAACTTAGGGACTGAATAATCTTAATATTGAAAATACTGGATTGCCTATACAAAATATGTTGAATAAAGAATTACTCATGCATAAGCATACCAAAATGTGGAAAATATTTCTTCATGTATGTGCCAAAAAATCAATGGTTTTATATAAGTACCGCGAAACCAAAGTGTACGATAGAAAATGTGCACGTAAGAAGTTAAACTTCCAATGGTATTGTACGATTTCGAAACCAGAAAAATCGTTTTAGAATCCAATTTCAATCGCACTTGTCGAATTTTATGAAAATCGGCTAAGAAATAACCAAGTTCCATCCTAAACCAAGTTCCATCCTAAAAATATTTTAGTTGAAGGAAAATAGCCAAGTTCATCCTATACTTAGCCATATTCTAGAACGTCATCTAAAAATCATTTAGATCACATCCAAATCGGTTAAGAAACATCCAGGTATCTGCTAAAATCTATTCTTAGAAATAGTTAGGATTATTTTAGGAAATCATATGGAAGTGTGAATTGTTCCTATTATTAAATAATTACCAATGTATTAGTGTATCAAATAAACAAAATTTATACATTATGTAGACTAAATTACTCGACTAATCGATCATGTTTGGGCGATTATCAAATTCAAAATGTTACGAAACCTAATAAACAACCAAAAACATTTTTTTTTTGTAATTTTCTTGTATTTATTCCGCATTCAACTGCCAAAAACTGTACATCTGCCAAAATCTGTCAAAAATCTATTAAAATTAAACTGACTCAAAAATATTGTACTATGTCCCTATATAATCCATGTGAATGTGCAAATCGAGGTATCATGCCTGCCGTTAGAGTTGATACAGCACAATATTTGGCGTAGGAAACGGTTATACTAAAAAAAAAAAAAAAAAAATTGTATGTTGACCATATTGAATCATCGACCAGAATCATCGGATACTGAAGAATTAAATTTTTCTATAAAATATTTGACTACCGAAGCATTGAACGTATTCAGGTTATGGGTTACGATCATTGCAAATGCCGAAAGCTTCAAAACTAACTAATATTGGGTTTATGTGGAAGTGAAGGTACCATTTATACTGTGCACAGAAATATGCATACAAAATGACTAGATACCAGTTTTTTTTGTCTTTATATTGTAAGTTTCCGTCATTATTAAAACTAAAAATATAAGGTAAGGGAATATCTCACTTGAAAGATCAAATAAAACTAAGAAGTTTTCCGAGGTAACAATATAAATAATTGCACCTTCTCCAATTTTTCCTTTAATCGCATTTAATTACATTTGCTTTAATTTGTTTATATCTATTTCTTCAATATCGCCGGAGTGACACAACTGAAAAATCATCAATTTTGAGTTATTTTCAGAAATGGGTACCAAAATTTCAAAAAAAAAAAAATCGTGTAGGTATATACAACGCAAGATGCATTACATATAATAGTCCAGGCAACGAAGGAAAAATAGAAGGGCGGGGGTCATCCTAAGGGTGGGGGGAGGGTCTCGAAAGGTCCTTTTTTTTCAATTTTTCGGTTATAACTCAAAAACCACTGCTTCTATCAAAAAAAATGTCCAGATACTAAATTAATCTACATAAAATTATCTACAATAAATATTCGCTACACTTTTTTGATAGGATCAAAGCTTAAGGAAATATGGAGGGGGTAAATAGAAAATTTAAAAAAAAACAGTTTTGATTGTTAAAAATGAATTGTTTAATTTTAAAAATTAAATTTTTATTGTTAAAATGAAATAATTACAGCTTAAGGATATATATTGAACATTCAATTTCGTCGAAATCTAAATTTTCATGACATTACATGAAACACACACAACATGAATCTTTTGTAACAATCTTCGTGATACATTGCATCTGTTGCGTGTAGATCCCCAACAGTGCAGATACGTCTCACTACATCGTTTCCCCACTCAACCTTTCTTTCCTGCCGACGATTCAAAATAGAATTGTGAAACGCAACCGTACGAACATAAAAAACTGTTCGACGCTTAGCATACGGTTTTTTAATCTCCTTCTCTTCGTCATAAGTTTCCGTGCAGAAAAAACACTTTGTTTTAAAATCAAATTTCATTTGTTCTGAACGCAAAGACGAAGCATCACGTGATGTTGAAGGTTCATCTGAGAGAGTGTCTCGCAAAAACCTTTTTATTGAGTCACTTCTGACGTATTATCTTCTGCAAGAATTATGAACAACACCATTTATCTTGATTCCATGACATTTGCTCGAAAAACATTTCCTCGAAAAACATTTTCTCGAAAAACATTTGCCCGAAAACATTTGCTCGAACAACAATTACTCGAACGTCATTTCTGGTAAAATTAATAATCGAAAAATTCTTTAAAAAAATCGCGCGATTTTTTTGAAGAATTTTTCGATTATTAATTTTACCAGAAAATGATTATTGAATATTAATTAAATGCTATTTTGTTTTTAACTTTTTTTAGATTTTTAATTAAATATTTACATTTTTTTGGTTACTTTTATAATACAGTATTGTATGCAATTGAAGTTAAATAATCGGTGATTTCCATAATTGAATATTTCTCAGCAACATTTTTGATTCTTTTATCTAAATCCCGATATTTTTTGTGTTTTGGAGGCATTGGAGTTCCAGCAAAAATTTGCTCGAGAACTATTTCATTTTTTGATTGTTCTAGTTGAATTTTTTCAAAAAAAAATCAACAGATGGATGTTCACAACCAACTAACCGGGAAAATCCATTATGCCAACCTTCAACGCAGTTATTTGTTCAATACAACGATTCAATACAATACCTGGGATTGCGCCTACCAGTTTCATTTTTAGACCGCACATCAAATCTGCCGATATAATTATTCTCAAAATAATCCAATATTTCATTAGCTTCTTCTGGGATAACATTGATTTCAGTTAAAGATTGGAAAGCGTTAATAACATCGGCCGGCGGCACAAATGCAACTGATAAAATCATACGAATTTTATGAGCGAACACTGCATCCTGGTCATATTGAGCTTTTAAGCCCACCTGACATATTTTGCGATATAAACTCTGGCCTAAATGAAAGAAGCAAAATTTTTATTGAGCATCTGGAAAAGATACGGAAACTGCGTTTATAATAGCTTCTTCAAAATCTGACATTAAATGCAATGGTTTTAAATAAACATTTAACAATTTTAACTGTTCGAATGCCCTTTTGTATGATTCAGTTAATTTGTTCGGTAATAAGACATACACTAATGGTAAAGATTGCTTTTCTTTTATCCCATGTATGGTAAAAAGTTGATTAAAAATTAACGGTACTGTTTTAAAAGTACCATCAACGAACCACATGTCAGATTGCGCCAAAAAGTGAAGATTTCGTTGGGTTGAGAATATCAAAATTCGAGTTTCGGTAGGCCCTGAATCATACAGCAAAAATGGATCACCCTGAAGAGTAACATTAAATTTTTCTTGTATAATTAAATCAATTAACGATTTTGGAATAACAGCATTTCCTTGTCTTTGTCTGTGAATTGTGCGCTGCATGGATGGAATAGACGGCATATGGACTCTTACTGGATTATTTATGGCAACAGTAGATTCAGCAATAATATGTTGTGTATTACTATTTGTAGATATAGCTCTCTTTTTAATTTCAGTAAGGGTTTTTCTAACACCAACATTTGCTGAATTGCCAGCATGATTATGCTCTCCAACTTTCTTTATAATAACATCACCTTTGGTATTAATTCGTGCTTGACATCGATTTTTCCGATTATTCGTGCAAACCCAGTACGTAACATCATTATGCTGTTTATTTTTAATAAATACATAACCATCTACTAGGAAGCAAGGCTTATTTTTTGTTGTTTTTAAATTATCCATACTGGTCATCTACAAGGTTAGAAATTTTATTTTATTTTATTAAGTTTATTCTATTTTAAAGTTTGTATATTTATCCTTACCAATATTGTTTAATTTTTATATGTTTAAATAGTAAACATTATTGTTGAACTAATAAATATTTTGGTTGAATGACATTTCAATTGTTTTGGTTGAAAACATAGACTACTTATTTCAAGTTTTTTTTTCGAGAAAATGTTTTTTGAGTAAATGTTCTTAGAGCAAATGTGGTTTTATTCATTTTAGTGAAAGTGTTTTTCGAGTAAATGTTTTTCGAGCACATAATTTTCGAGTAAATGTTTTTATAGAATATTTTTTCCGAGTAAGTGTCTGGGTACCATTTATGTTACCCCTGAAACCTTTCTCTTTCCCATCTTTCCTTAACACACTTGCCTTCACTAATCCAATTATCTCTTTTTTTCCAACGTTGCACAAATCACTTTCAACTTCACTCTCACAAATTAAACACTTCTCAGCCATAGTCACATACACACTGGAAAT
Organism: Tipula vernalis; assembly: GCA_958295665.1. Lineage (NCBI taxonomy): Eukaryota > Metazoa > Arthropoda > Insecta > Diptera > Tipulidae > Tipula > Tipula vernalis. The sequence goes on along the minus strand of OY282560.1, from coordinate 214,591,498 downwards.
AATAATCTTATATTAAACGCGTGCAAATATTTAATGTAATAAAAGCAGATATTTTGAAGACTCACGATCAACAAGGAGTTTGATTGTAAACTGAATAAAGGGATGAGCTCGAGCGAAAACTGTTTTTTTTTATAATTTTCTATTTAGCCCCTCCATATTTCCTTAAGCTTTGATCCTATCAAAAAAAGTGTAGAGAATCTTTATTGTAGAGAATTTTATGTAGATTAATTTAGTATATGGACATTTTTTAATAGAAGCAGTGGTTTTTGAGTTATTAACGAAAAATTGAAAAAATAGACCTTTCGAGACCCCCCTCCCCCCTCCACCCTTAGCTTCACCCCCACCCCTCAGTACTTTTAGTATGTTGTTAAGAACACCTTCCCCTACAACTGTACCAAATTTGGCTTCTACATGAATTATTTCCGCTATTTGGTATTTTTTGGTCTTCGTTGCCTGGACTATAAGTCCAATGCATTTTTACATTAAATTGTAATACTAAACTAACCCTTGCATTTAAAAATTTTAATTTAAAGAAAAACATTTAATACGAAAGTGAAGTTTTTTTAAAAATGTTTACTAAAGTTTACTAAGCATACTCAATTATTTTGGCTCAACAAAAATTTTAAATAATTTAATCAAAAAATAGCAAACTGATTTATTTGTTTGCTAATAAGAAATGGTTAATATTTCTTTTATAAAACACATAAATTACAAAATAAAAGATAATAAATGAAGTAACATATGTACAAAGAAGTGAAATTACAAGCTTAATATATAAAGTTAGACTGCGCAGTTTACTCAGTAAAATTATAGGGCCAATGCATAAAGTGTAAATGTCATTATTTTTTTTTTAATTCAGTTTTATACATTATTGTAGAGGAAACAAAATTAACACGATTTCAATCAATCATTTGTAATCACGGGAAAATATAATTTAGTTAAATGACATATGTCTTATCAAGCTGCAGTCAGGCTGCCGGTCTTATAAAAATGCAGCCGACATTTTTGCATTCCGCCTCCTTTTCGATTTTTTTCTGACTGTACAGTGACTGAATTCTACATCGCACCACTGTTATGAAAAAAATCATACTACATACACTAGGAATTCGGAATAAATAAAATAATAGACAGGCTCATTTTTAAGTATTTCATTTTGTTTTCATAAAAAAATATTTTCTAATGATAATCATTTTAGGCTTATTATTATGTACAAATTTCGCACGGTTTGCTTTGCTGTATTCTTACCGTAGATGGACCCAAATCTTCGCCAACCAACGATAAAAGGAGTTGCGGACCTGCATTACTCCTGACATTATTTTTTATAAGTTCTGTTCGTACAAAAAGTTGACAATGTTTATATTATTTAATTTCCCTCAGACCCTTAAAAATCCATTTCTAGCGATGAATGAATTGGGAGATTTGAGATCACTATTATTTGGTAAATCTTTATTTGAAGTTAAGCTTTTGATTTCATGAAATGCACTGTGTTGTACATTTTTTATCAAAGATTTTAACGTCCATTCTTGAACATCTATTTACAAAACGCACGCAATATACCCAAACATGAATTAACTTATTAAATGAGCTGTATCGTTCAAAAATCTTAGCATTTAAAAGATTTTTAATAACGTCATTATTTGTAGTCACACATGTAATAAAACCACAAATCTTTGGTGTTAATCACTAACTCTATTGGCTACAAAATTCTTTAGTTTGTACGTCGGTGTAGCGATCCAATACAACGTTATGATGAGCGGGTCCTTAGCGCAACATCTTCAAAGTTAATATTTAAATGATTTAATTATTGTCGTGACCAGTTTTGAAAAAAGGTAAAGCTACACACAACTCTACGTGTGGCAGTGTAATAGTTTATAAGGGAGCGACCCGAAATTTGCTACAGAGCAAATTTACAGTGACATTGTTGATTTTTTTTCGGCTTTTTTATAGTTGATTTACCAAATCGAAAATATGGGAAATGTCATTGCAATTAATATATTTGTCTATAAAAAAGCCGAAAAAATCAATTGATTAACAGACAATTTTAATCTTTTAGTGACATTGTTGTGAATGTCAATTGTTCTGACATAAATACTAGCCCCATATTTTTTCTCCGATGTGTCCACAATTCCATGAAATTCTATTAGTTTTAATACCGAAACCTTCGGTATAACGCATCTCGATAATTTATTCGCGGTAATTTATTTACAACTTTTTTTCTAGTAATGTTTTGGGAAAACTCAGGTAACTTCACCGCATAATAAAATAGATTAGGAACAAAATTCTATAGGGAATTGAACATTCTTAAGTTTGGTTTTTATTTCATGATCTTAGACAAAGCCGTTCAAAAGATATATAAATTCAAAAACAGTTGATTTTTCGGCATTTTTTATAGACAAATAATGGCAATCCCAATATTTTCGATTTGGCAACATATACAAAATGCCGAAAAATCAACTGATTACAGACAGACAAATTAAATTCTTAATAAATATTCATGTGGGCAATTGGGCATCATAATACACACACAAATGAGGTTTCTCCATAGGTTTTTGATATTTGATGTAGTGAATAATAATTCGCTATGTCATTACGTTCTGGCCAGATACTTAATGTGTGTGGCTAGAGTGGAATTTTTTGTAGTTTGGTCGTAGCTGCCTGATGAGTAGACCAACTTTTCAGTAAGAAACCAAACTACCAACATAAAGAACTCAAGGAGGGTCCTAATTTTTGCAGAGTGGTACATTGGTATAACTCTTTGGGCCTTCAGCCAAAATTACGGGGAGGGGGGAAGATATTTCTACTTTTTTCAGTAGATATGGTATATTCAGTGTTACCACTTTAGTACAATTGTAGCAGATCTGCTACATTTTCGCTATTCAAAAATTTCAGTACGTACTTTTTATTTTTAGTACATTTCAAATTTTCATTTTATGTATAATGCTTTTTGTTTTGTTCTTTATGCGGATTTCGCAAAGAAAAATGTAGTGTATTGCCTACTGGTTTTTTTAAAAATATTCATAATGTTTTTTTGGGTTATTGGGTATAGTTTTTGATAAACGTCAAAAATGTGTAATCGCTCTCGTGCAAAACTGCAATATATTGTATTAAGTTTGTTTTATGGGGCAGTGGAAATTAGATTTCGTACTTTAAAAGTTTACAAAAATCATCTTTAATAATCAAATCAATTTTCAAATAAATTTTACAATTTCGAATTATAAATAATACGGTTTTGAGCTAAATGAAAAGGTTTTTCAAGGTAATCGAAAAAAATGGGTGAGTGAATAAATTATTTTCCTATAATTTTTAGATTATTTATAAAACATAATTATGATTTTATGAAAGTTGCCTCCGCCTTCTTTTATTTTAGAAATCAACTGGCACCATCAACCTCGAATACGGTTGTTCAAGCCAAACAAAATGTTGATGAAACTGTCGAAATTCCAGCAGGAAACCCGATTTCCGATTCATCGGACTCAAATGCTTCCACTTTGGCCTTGGTTCCAAAGAAAATGAAATACATTCAAAAATATAAACCCGAATGGGAAAATAAATTTATCTGGTTGAAAAACACGAACGATCAGGCGTTTTGCAAGCTTTGTAAGAAAAGTATGGTCAACAATTTAGCGCATATTAAGCGGCATGAAGGCACTTCGACAAAACACAAACAAAAATTAATAATTTCCAAAGAAATGCAACAGTTGGATGTTTCCTTCTTAGGGCAACAGTCAATGAAAAAAAAAACAGGTAGAAATTATGTGCGTTTTGTACTGTATACAGCATTGTCTACCTTTCAGAATTATGGAGTCTTTACCTAAGCTAATACAGACAATTTCGCCTTAATCAATTCAAGCGCAACAAATAAAATGTGGCCGCACAAAATCAACGGAATACATTAATACGGTGATTGGTCCATTTGCTGCCGAAAAAATTTCGCAAATTCTTCGAGCACAACAATTTTCGGTCATTATTGACGAAACCACTGACTTAACGTCCGAAAAATGTCTTGTTTTAATTTGTAGGTATTTTGACCTAAACAGGGGAAAAATCATTGATGTTTTTTTTGGATTGATTAAACTACAAAGTTCTACAGCGAGCGTCGGATATTTTTGGAGCCATAAAAGAACATTTTTTTAAATTCAATGTTGATTTACGAAATATCATAGGATTAGCAACTGATAATGCTTCAGTCATGGCTGGAAACTTCCAAAGCGTAAAAGCTAAATTCCGTGATGTGAATAATGATATTTTTTTTTTGGGCTGCACGTGCCATTCAATCGCACTCTGCGTAAATCATGCATTAAAACACTTTCCCGATTCAATTGAGCAAACTATCAAACATATATACAATCATTTCTCACATAGTCCAAAACGATTGAACGATTTTTCTGTTTTTCAAGCCGATTTTTATCTAAAAAATCATAAAATTTTACGATTGTGTAAAACTCGGTGGCTTTCACTAGAAGCAGTTGTGCAACGAATTCTTGAACAATGGGAAGCTTTAAAACATTATTTTGTCCTTTATTGTTTTGAGGTTAAAGAATCTAACGACCCAAATGCGCATGAAATTATGAAGTTCCTTAGTACAAACAATTTTAAATTATATTTAGTCTTTTTATTATTTGTTTTAAAAAAGGTTAATTTAGTTAATAAAATTTTTCAATCGGAAAAACCTGAAATCCAAAACTTATATTCGACAATTAAAAACATTTTATTGGATATATTAAAAAATTTTATTATTTTGGACAAAATTAATGTTAATATCGACGTTAAAAATGTTAATAATCATCTGCGAGTCGAGTCTATGTTCTTTTCCTATCGCTTCCAAGAACTGGAAGAATCATTTTCCGAACAGGACATACTAATAATTTCAACTACCAAACACAATTTAATTGCATTTTACGTCGAACTTTGCTCCCAAATACAAAAAAGATTTGAACTCAAAGACAGCAAATTAGAAATCTTGAAATACTGTGATGTCAGTGAAATTGTTTCTGGTAGTATGCCATCAATTAGACAATTAATATTAAACTATCCTTATAACAATAAAGATGTTTCAATTGAAACTTTGAATGATCAGTGGCGCAGTTTAATAGGCAGCAAGGAATTACTGAGTAAACTTAATTCTGATGACGCCGTACAAAATTGGATCAAAATTAGGAGCATTAAAAACAATTTGGAAATTAACATGTATTCGGGGAATTGGCAGACTACATATTAACTTTACTTGCATTGCCACATAGTAGCGCTGCTGCGGAAAGAGCTTTTTCCGCTTTAAACTTGATCAAAAATAAAAAAACAAATAGGCTCGAAAATAAGACCATACAAAATATTATGTTTGCTAGTACTCTTCTTAAAGACAATTTGAATGAGGCTGATTATATTTATGTTCCCGAAGAAAATTTGTGTAAATTTGCTGGTAAATTTAAATTTAAAGATGGGGCTTTCGAGAGTATTTAAGTCTAAATTTAAAAATTTTTTGTTTTTACTTACTATTTACTGGTTTGGATGAATTTCTTTAGAAATTTTTTTGTTCGTTATGTTAGAAATTCACACAAACCTGTAAGTAAAAACTAAAACCTTTTTGCATTGTGATTTGTGAATTCTCCAGAGTAACTTATTAAGACTGAAATTGTGATTTTTTTTATTTATGTTTTGTTATAATTACTAATACTGAATTGTGATGTTTTATTTATTTAATATTAAGTTATGGTTAATTTTGTTATTGCAATAAAAATGAATTTATTTTAATATAACAATTTGCTCCATCTTTTATTTATTTTTTTAACTGATCATATTAATTTAAAAAATTTATGTCTGCTACATATTTTTAGAAAAATGTACTGATCTGCTACATTTTTTCAAAAAATTGTAGCAGATTTACTACATTATTAAAGTCTACAAGTGGTAACGCTGGGTATATTATGAGCGATTGGCCTCTGTGTTTTTCTGATTTGCTAAATCGAAAATATTGGGATTGCCATGAACAATTAATATATTTGTCTATAAAAAATGCCGAAAAATCAACTGATTACAGACAGACAAATTAAATTCTTAATAAATTTAAAACAGTTGAATTTTTCTCAGTCCACCCTGTATATAAAGACTGCATCAAATTTAAAGGAAAACATTTCGGGAAGAGACAAGAGAACGGTCACCAAAAAACTAAGCAGCCAACTCATCTAATATTTTTCTCAGTTCGGCTTAGCTTTCGAAAAAACACCCAAGAACAGCGGAAAACCCGGTTTGCCGACAACGTATCGCAGATTGAAATGGAAAATTATACGTCTAGCTTCCCCTTCATTTTCGAGTAAACACCAGAAAACCGAAAACACACCTCTTATTACACCTTATAAGTTGTAACTCCGTTCCCTTATCGAGCAAGCGATGCATTACAACTTTTGTTTATGTTTAATTAAACATTTGATGTTTTTATAGATTTCAATAAAAATTGTTAGTCTTCATTAATATTCAAAGCAATATCATCATGCCGCATATTTATTCGGTAAGGTGTCCGTTTACGGTTTGTGTTATGGAAACATTTCTGCTGCTCGAAACGAGTATGCTTGAAGATTTCTAAAGAGAAGGCTACCTAAATTATCGTGCTGAGCTTAACTTTTAGCCATTTGAAAGAAACTAGATTAGCAGTTTCTTCAACTTTGAATTTGGAGAAACTACAATACGGCATCATCATTTCCAGCATAATCATCATTTAAACGGGTGACTGGGAATAATTAATAATCTCTTGAGGGTAAAAAAATATGGTATAGAGGGTATTGATTACTTAGATAATATGCCGATAATTGAACGCCTGAATCTATGGATGCAATTGGATGATTGTCTAGCTCATCACGGAAGACGACCATTACTGTGGATAACTAGAAATTTGCCTGATCAATGGATTGTCAGAAGTGGACCTATACGTTGGCTAGCACGCTCGCCAAACTTAACCCCTCTGGATTTTTTTGTTTGGAGTAATCTTAAGCAAAAATGTATATTTGACATTGAAGTAAATAATGTTAATGATTCACATGAACGAGTTGTAAAATGTTGTGGGCACAATAAGTTCAAAAGGCCACATCCTGCAAATAATAGGTGTCAAATCTATTAAAAAGCAAATGGGTAGGTCATAAAACTGTTAATTATTTTCTGTGTTTTTAAAACGAGCTAAAACATTACATTTTTTGTTAGTTATTAAGTTTCCTGCAACCTTATGTAAGATAATGGTAAGACATTTTAACTGGGTGTCAGTAAAGTACGTTTAATTATTTATTTCGACGTTTTCTCGAAAACAAAGCCTAACTAAGAAAAACGTTACATGGGTTAGTTTTTTGATGACCAATCACCCCTTGTTCCCTTTAAATTTGGAACACGCTGTTTTGTAGTATAAAAAATAACCACACTATTTTTTTTTTTTTTTTTGGGAAAGCTTGTTTAGCAAGCTTGTTATTTTTTATTACTTTCTGTTACGTTAGTAGAATAACGTTTATTAATCACTAAAATTTTTGGGGTCCAAAAAATTGAGTTTCGAATTGATGTCTCTCGATCTGCCTGTGTCCTTCCTCGAGCCTAGATAAACAACCAAAAGGTTGTTAGCACTTTGAAAATAATGGATTAACTCTTTAGTTGAAAATATTTCTACTATTGGTGCTTGCTCCTTTATTACTTTTCCAAAACATTTTTTTCCAGAACTTGTTTGTAAAACATTTGTTTTACACTGTATTTTAGATATATGTATAAAGTACGCCTTTATTGATACCAAAAGTGCTCAAAAGATTTTAACGCACTAGTGCGCCCGGTGTTATCCGGAAAATATTATTAAATATTTGTGGAATTACCAAAATATCAGGTATAATATATGAAAGTTTTTGAATGAAAAAGATACATATGTATATGTATCAGCAATTTTCTGAAACTAGATTTTCTCATTTAAGTCAGTGCTTTTTGGTAAACATAATAGGTCACATTCCGGGATTTAAAATTGTATGTTATGTTATCTTTAATTTTTCAAAGCAAATTCTAATAGAAAACGGGGAAATACTCGTAACATATCCATAATAAAGGGCATTACCTTGTTTCCCGTGCACAAAATTGATTTGTTGGTATTTTTTTTTCGCGCTTCATGTTTGAATTTGTTCTGAAAAACAAAACTAGGTGTTAAGTAGATTTTTACACTTGAGTTTTGATATTAGTTTTAAATGTCTTTTAACAACCCCAATGTATGTAGTTTTAAAATCTATGTTAGTCGATAGGTCATTGTTAAATGTAGCTAGTTTCAACGCGCAAAATTTAGTCCCAAATATTGACGAGATTCGTCACATTTTTAATGGTGCTTCAGTAGACATTCTTTGCTTCTCTGAGACCTTTTTAAACCCAAATATCCCTAATTCAGATTTGCCCATCAAAGGTTATAATATATTTAGGAAAGGTAGAGCGGTACCTCCCCTTAATTATGGTGGTTTATATATGTTTGTAGGTGATCACATTAAGGCTAGATTAGTTACCATACCTTCTTCCATTTCAGAATTGTTAGTATCGGATTTTGAGTTTTTATTTGTCGATGTTTCCATTATTGGTCTTATTCGGTACCGTCTACAACCCACCAACAACTAGTAAGATGTCGTATGCCCAATATAAAAAATCACTTGTATTCGATGAAATGTTTACATCAGGCGACTTTAGTTTCAATATACTCCAAAATTCCGGCTTCCCTCGGGATTATTTGAATATTTTAAATAGTCTTAATTTATCCGTACACAACACTTTGGGACCAACGTTATTTTGTCCAACCGCTAGTGATGCCTCTTATTCCCTTATGGATTATATCATCTCTTTTACTAATAACTCTATTTGTTTTTCAATCAGTTGTCTCTCGGTATGGGATCCCATCATAATATTTTAGTTGTTTCTGTGAACTGTTACACTCCACCTAAAACCTAATAATTTTAGCTTTAGAGATTTTTCTAGTATAGATAGTTTCTGCCTTTACTTAGTTTAAAACTCAGTTCCTTGGCAGGATATTCTTTGCCTTAGTTCTGCCACTAGCCAAATAGAATTTTTCAACTCGTATATTAGTTTGGTGTTTAAAAGTTGCGTTCCGCTTAAAAAAGTTACTTGCAAAGCAAAATATCCGCCTTGGTTGTCTCAGGAAATTTCCAATGCCATAAATATTAGAGTTAGTAAATATCGTTTATGGAAAAGGTGTCCTGATAGCCAGTTTCATTTAGATTACAAGCAGGCTCGTAACAGAGTTGTAGGGTTAATTCGAATTGCTAAATGTAATTTTTTCAAGGACAAGTTAGACTCCTCTCTTCCTCCCAAGGTTTTCTGGCGTAATGTTCGTAATTTAGGGCTAGTCAGATGCAAGAGTAGTTCTGGTGGGGTTTTTAAAACCCAATGATATTATTAGTTAATTTACTCTAGTCTGAACTCGAGCAGTAGTACCATCGCTTTGTTCTCTAACGCGTCCTCTAATTCGTTTTCGTTTTCAAATATTTCTCTCGAGGACTTACAATCTGCTATTTGGAAGGTTAAATCGGAATCTTTTGGTCTGGATAACTCAATATACTTGTTATATATCTTCAATTTTATTCTCGCGTCCTCTTCCTATCCAAATTAGTGGTAAGTAAAATAATCCCCATCCCAAAGATCAGCAATCCTTTAGAGCTATCCCATTTTCGGCCAATTACCATTTTAAGTTCTCTCTCTAAAGCTTTCGAGATAGTTGTTATAAATCAAATTCAATCGCATTTACATAGCAATAGTTTAATTAGTTTCTTCCAATCTGGGTTTAGACAATTTCATAGCATTTCTACTGCGTTATTAAATGTACTATATGTGATGATATTAGGCGTAATATGAATAATAGGGAACTAATTTCTTTGACTTTGTTAGATTTTTCTAAGGCCTTTGATTCTATTAATCATATAATCCTTTAAATAAACTTTTATCTCAGTTTAGATTTTCGGCTTCTGCTGCTAAATTGATTTTTAACTATCTTTCTAAACGTTCTCAGCCAGTTTTTTCTACAATTCCTTATCTGATTTCCTTTCAGTAATTTCCGGCGTGTCTCATGACGTTCAAATTTATAGAAATATTCGTTTAGATCAGGATTCTATTGATAGGAATATTTCTCTGATAATTGAAGAAGTAATCAATTGATTTTTCGGCTTTCGATTTGGTAAGTCAACCGTTAGATACCTCGTCCTTTCCTGGTATTTTTCTGCAGGGTTCGCTAATTGAATATTCAAATACTATTAGGGATTTAGGCTTAGTTATTAATAAAACTCTTACTCTAAATTTCGCGTTTGTCTTTTTATTTTTAAACTTCTCAAAGCTAAGGAGCCTTGTTATCTTTATAGAAAATTAATGTTTAGTAGGTTTCATTCCTCTAACTTCCGCCTAATTCCGGCTAAAAATTGTTGTAGGTCATTAAACAAATCATTTTGTGTTAGGGGAGTTTCCTTTTGGAATTCAGTTCCATTGGGAATTAAGAGGTTAGGATCGGCAAAATTATTTAAGTCAAAATGTTTGGAGTGGCGTGGATGGGCAATACGTAGTTTTTTAATTTATTTTTATTAACAATATTACTATTGCTAATTTTTAATATTACTTCACCTCGTGCTGTACATTTTATTGCAAATGAGCTACGGCTCAAAATATAATGTGTAAGCATGAGGTGGAAATCGTTTGAAAAAATGTAAGAGGTTTTTATCCCTAATCTTCTTTTTTTTTTGGTTTCGATTACTTTGAAAATAACAAATGCTTGGAGACAATCGCGTGTTAGTGGGAATCTTGAAAGGTGCTTTCTTATTGAGGTAGTCAAATACTTAGAAGACCTAATAAGGAGGATAGAGTACCGCCAAGTGTTATTTGCTTATTTATTTGTATGAGGTTGTGTCCCCAAGAAGTAAATATTGAATGTGACTTGTGAGAAGACAGAATTGCTATGCGATGAGACCCTCATGATAGAGGTAATTGAGTTTTAGGTTTACAAAAATGTTTCTCTCAAGCTCTTCATTGTTTTTGCCTTATTTCACCACATTTTGTAAAAGTTGGCATAAAAACTCACGATGAGACGTAGAGTTGTAGTTGAACTCGCATGTTGCTATTAAATCTGTTTGAAATGCTTCCAAAGGCGGATTTTGCGAATCATACCATTATCAAAAATAATTATACATCCCATCACACAGATGTACATACCATCTTAAAATTATACCACAATACCATCGGCCTATCATAGCATCATACCATGATACTATAATACAGTCATACCATCAAACCAGTATATCGTTTAACTCCAAACCATCATAAAATTATACCAACATAACGTCTCACCACCAAACCATCGTACAATAATAACAACAAACCGGAATACCATCCAACCATCTCACATTGTAGCATGTTACCATCAAACAACTCTACGTACCATCGTATCATCATACCATCATACGATCTTAACATCATACCAATATATCATCATACCACCATACCACCATCATATCATCTCACTATCATATAATTATACCATTATACAATCATAACATCATACCATCATAACCATCTTACCATCGTTCCACCGTACAACATCGCCATCACAATCACAATTACCCTCACTGTTATCATCACCATCCCCATGACCATTTTAATTTTCAACATCACCATCAACATCTTCAACACCATCACTGTCAGCACCACCGTCACCGTTAAAAAATAATGACATACGTGTGGTTTTATTTTTTATTTTGCAGCTCAATCGGTCAAGTTTTAGAAATTATTCCATGGTAAATTTGGACCTTATTATCCCTCCACAAGAAGTTTGAATCACATGTACACAAGCATTCATTTTTATTTACAGGGTGTCTTGTACTTGAATGCTAATCTTTTAAATAGTGATTCCTTGATCAATTTTGAGCAAAATTGTTTCTGCGAGGGGAGTCTAAATTTGATCGAGCTAGTACCAACACTCACATTTAGGTTAAAGCTTGTATTTTACTCGACGTATTATTGCTTTCAAGAGCAAAAGTTTTTGGCCTTTTAGGCCTTTTCATTTCATAGATATTGATATTCACACGTGGAAATTTTCGAAATTTTCGGTAGAGGAAATTTGCGAGCAGACCCATACCAGTGTTAGCCGCATCAGGTGATAACAACGAGTTGTAATGAATTATTTTTCGTATATTTTGGAAATCCAAAATATTCTCAGCATCTAAAACGATTTTTGGATACATTTTTGGAATATGACCAAAATGCCTGTAACCGATTATAATGAAATTTGAAAGGTACAATGCAAATTATCCCGTAACTTGGCTATTTTGTAAACGATTGTGATGATGATTGTTGATGATGGTCATGGTTATCTTGGCTATTTGTTAACCGATAATAGTGAAATTTGACAGTTACTAAAATGATTTTAAGATAAAGTTCTAAAATATAGAAAATGGGGAGTTGACTTGGTTATTTCCTTTCTCGCAAAATAAAATAACCCTAAAATAGATATAAATTCCTCTTTTTGCCAAATATTTCCTACTTTTCCTAAATACGTATCTAGAGCACTAAATGATCTGTTTTCCAAAATATTTTTATAGAACTTTCCTCAGAATATATCACAAAAAGGAGCAGTAAATTACCCCTTTTCCAAAATATTTTCAAAGGATTTCTCTCAATTTTTTTCCAAAATATATTACTAGAAAGAGCAGTAAATTCCTCCTTTTCCAAAATATTTTTAAAGAATTTCCCAGAATATATTACTAGAAAGAGCAGTAAATTCCTCCTTTTCCAAAATATTTTCAAAGAATTTCTTTCAATTTTTTTTTTTTCAGAATATGTCCTCAGCTCTTTTCCAGAATATTTTACTAGAAAGAGCAATAAATTCCCTTTTCCAAAATATTTCTATAGAATTTTCTTCCGTTGTTTCCAGAATATGATTCGGCTCTTTCCCAGAATATGTTACTAGGAAGAGCAGTAAATTCCTCCTTTTCCAAAAAATATTTTTAAAGAATTTTTCTCATAGTACTAGAAAGAGCAGTAAATTACACCTTTTCCAAAATATTTTCAAAGAATTTCTCTCAATTTTTTTCCAGAATATATCTCGGCTCTTTTCCAGAATATTTTACTAGAAAGAGCAGTAAATTCCCTTTTCCAAAATATTTCTATAGAATTTTCTTCCGTTATTTCCAGAATATGACTTGGCTCTTTACCAGAATATATTACTAGAAAGAGCAGTAAATTCCTTCTTTCCCAAAATATTTTTAATGAATTTCCCAGAATATATTACTAGAAAGAGCAGTAAATTCCTCCTTTTCCAAAATATTTTTTAAAGAATTTCTTTCATAGTACTAGAAAGAGCAGTAAATTTCCCCTTTTCCAAAATATTTTCAAAGAATTTCTTTCAATTTTTTTTCAGAATATGTCTCAGCTCTTTTCCAGAATATTTTACTAGAAAGAGCAGTAAATTCCCTTTTCCAAAATATTTCTATTGAATTTTCTTCCGTTGTTTCCAGAATATGACTCGGCTCTTTCCCAGAATATATTACTAGAAAGAGCAGTAAATTCCTCCTTTTCCAAAATATTTTTAAAGAATTTCTTTCAATTTTTTCCAGAATATTTATTTATTTATTTATTATAATTTTGGCACACCCTATTTTGAGCATAATAATATTCACTTTCATCTTCGCTTCAACTCCGCTGTTCTTCTATCTACCAGGATAAATGCAAACCACGCCGATTCCATTCCTCAATATACTGGGTTACGAGTGGGCCGTATTTCCTTTATTACCAATAATTATATAATGTATAAAATAAGTTTAATATAGAAAAATTGTACGGAAAATAAAAAAATAAAAAATAAATACAACTGGTTGATTTGAAAGTCAAAGCCTATTACACTAGCCTATAATATACTTGGAAGATCAGTAAATTTCCCTTTTTCCAAAATATTTCAACACAAAATTCTGGATATGGAAATTAATGATTTGTTGATTAAAGATTTAATATTAAAATTAGAAAGGAAATGTCCATTTTCCAGAATATTTCAACACGGAATATTTTGTGCTCAAAATTAGCATTACCTACATGCACCGTTATCATTGTTACTTAACAATAATCAACATCATCATTACCATACGCATATAGTGCCATATATATTTGGGGTCTAGGCAATTTTCATATGCATTCGAGGCATTCGAAACTGTTGATTTTGGCGTGCTTTTTTTAATTGATGAGAATAGGTTCGGATATTAAATTGTACGGGTAATATACATTCACGTTTGAATATTTAATTGTAGACTTACATCCACATTTGATCCATTATCCATTTTAAATAATTCCTCTAAGCCATTATATCGCATTATATCGATAATTCCACTTACGATGCCGATGCTTTTATGATAAACATAAACATTTTGGTGGCGGTCATATCACTTTCATTCATCACTTACATTATTTATATTATAAATTATCAAAGTAGGCATTTGATTATAAATCAATATTTACACGCAAATGTCAAAATATAGTTTATTTTTGTAAAACCAGATGGTTCTTATATATCTAAGAAATAATAAAAAATAATATGCACACTAAGATTTCAAAATCTATTTTATTAAATACACAAACCAAAGTAAGTGTTTTTAACCCAGGACTCGAACTATAATAAGGTATTTGCTGTCAAGTAGTAAGGTATGGTTTAGCCAAGATTCAATCCAAAATGTAGTTTACCCTTAATATTTGTCTGCTTATTAAAATATACTGACAATTATGACCATAATCGATCTATTATTCAAAACGAAGGTGGTTCAAACAACGTAACGTAATACTGCAGTATTCTTCCAAGGAATACAGAATATTTTCAACGCGTCCTTCAATTATCTTTTCCATTATTTTTGAGACTGCAGATTGTTTCGCAATATAAGTCAATAAAATCCTTTATCTAACCGAGCAAAACAATTTCAAAATACTAGTAAGACAATTTATCATCTCTCTACATATTTAATGTTTTTGTAACCGTATATAAACATTCATTTTTATCATTTCAGGTATAATGCAACAGGACAACGCTGAACAAGTTATTCTAGATCCTAAGCTAATAGCAAAGCATTATGTTAAAACCTGGTTTTTCCTTGACCTCATATCATCAATACCGCTTGATTATATTTTCCTTATTTTTAATCAGGTAAGTGTCAAATATTCTAATTTCAAAAATCACAAAACACATTTTTATGTTTTTAATTTTTATTGTTTTTGTTGTGAATATTATACATGTATATTTATCCGCGTTTTATTTTAAATATACATAATAAATATTTAGATGTTATAATTTTTTTTTTTTTTTATTTAATTCTTTTTTTTTTTAACAAGTCAATAAATTTAATTTTATATCAAAAAAAGAAAAAATACGAACTTGTAAAAATATACCGCAAAATATACAACCATTAAAAAATTTAACAAAAAAAAAAAAAAAATAAAAAAAAATATTGATGTTATTATAACTACCTATATTTACATATTTGATGTTATTTTGATGAAATGGTTTGAAGTGTGAAAAAAAAAAACATTAAAATAAAAATAAAACTATTTTTAATTATTATTATTATTTTCTTTTTTATAAAAAAAAAACAACAATTTTTAATTTTTATTTTTAATTATTATTATTATTATTATTGTTATTATTATTTTTATTTTTTCAGTACATCAGTTCATCGGTAGGTTTTTTTGTTTATTTTATTTTTATTTTATATACTTTTCTTCTTTTATTTTTCATTCTATCTATCCTTTTTGTTTCATTTTACACTCTATATCTTTGCCTATTTTGGAGGGAACCTCCCATTATGTTTTTCTTTTTGAATTCACTTTTGATTTGGAAATTTGGCCCTCTCATTTTTATTTCTTTTAATCTAACAACAACAAAAAATCTTCTAATATAAATTATTATTTAATTTATTTCATTTTTTGTTTTGTTTTTATTTTTATTTTTTATGTTTTTTTTTTATTTTTTTGGTTTTTTTGAATTGGGAATGGCTGCAGATTGGAAAGTCTTATATTTTTATTTTGGTATATTAAAATTAAATGTTTGAAATGGTTGAGGGCCCGTTAGGCGGCATTTTTTAAGCAAAAATTTATCATAAAATAAAGGATACATTTTTCCTAAGCAAAAAGATTATGAATAATTCAAAACGGATACCATTTATATATATATATTAAATATATTTAATTGCTACCAGAATAGGTCAAGTGAAAATGGATTTGGAAGTTGAAAGGTTTTATTATTTTTTTTGTTATTGTATTTTACACATACAAATATTTAACGTAAGAAAACATCGTTAAGCTTGACTGAATTATGATTTTTTCGTCCGTTCATGTAAATTTCAAACATTTAATTTTAAAATATTAAAAAAAAAATTGTTTCAACTTTTTTATTTCTTTAATTTTATATTAAGAACTTCATAACTTTTCTCTATTTTTTCCATTTCGTTTCAAAAAAAAAAAAAAAAAAAAAATTCTGAACTTTGCACTTCAAAAAAAAAAAAAAGCAAAACTGATTTTTTTTATTTTTAAAAATACAGATAAAATCTTTTATAATTTTAATTTCTTTTACTTTATTAATTTTTTATTTATAAAAAAATTTAATTTAAATAAAAATATATAAACTAATTGTTTTCTTGTTTGGTTGTATACAAATAGCGTAACTATCAGCCAATTAATGCAAATGAATGCAATTGGTCTGCGACAAACATCGGGCAATTGTCATGTACAATATTGTATTCTCAACAGATAAATAATTTATTCCTTAATGTGTTTTAAACATCTTTTTAAATTAAAACAACTTTGATTTTAATAGAATATTCTTTACACAAGTTACATATTCATGCTGTGTTGCAAACAATTTTTGTTATAAAAATTATAGTAATTACTGCTAGCCTACATTACTTTAAATACTATAAGCTTTTTAAAACGACATTTAGAAAAGAAAAGTTTTATTGGGCTAGAAAATATTTGTAAAAAAATATTTCTTCTATATTACATAATTATAAATTTTCGGATTTCTTAGGGTGGTGGCAGCATTTTTTTCGCATGTTAAAGCTCACTCCTATAACGATTACTGCTTTGATGTGGAGTCGGTTTTAGTGCCGTTGATTTTTGAAAATTGGTGAATATTGGCCAGTAAAATTTTAGATCACCCAATGAGCAAACGATTATTGTTATTGTTTATCTAAACGTAAATATATTTGGCGTTCTCTGTCACACATTAAAAATGTTCACGGTAAAATTTTTTAGATTAAATCTAACGTTTTTCGGGGTGTATATATATATGACTACACTAAAATCGGGTTTCCATTTAAGTATAACGTAAGAATTAAAAAAAATGGTAAAACTTTTTAGGGGTTAATAAAGGTTTTAATTGAATACTAGTATGTATTGTATATATACTTGTTTTCGACTATAGTTGAATCATATTTAGTATAAAAGTCTATTGTACAAGATATTAACCCAATGGCAGTAAAAGTATTAAAGCAATATTATAATATTACAAATATGGTGTTGTAGCGTGTAGCTTTTAGCATTAAGTTTAGCATAATTCGTTGTTATTAATAAATACTAAATTAATAAAATTGTTGCCATAATGGATATGCTATACACCATTTTTGGCTTTAATTTAAGTCAGTTTAGTTTAAACTTTTTTGATCTCTTGGATCTCTCTCGTGTATTTACAATAATACAATTCAGTTTTGTTTTTTTACAAATATATTATACTTACTTTAATACTTATTGAAGAATTAGGATTTAGTACAATATAAGATTTAAAAAACCGAAGATTAACAGATCGTTTAAATTCACAACTTCAGATTTATGGGTATTGTAGATCACATTCGAACACATAAGATAAGCGTTCGAACTTTCATAAATTTCAAGGCCACGTTACCATTGCACAAATATATGTTTTATATCTTCTCAAACATAAATCATTATTTGACAAGCAGATTAATTGTAGGAGAATTTATCTGTATTAGTATGATTCGCTAGTACATAACGGACAGTACATTCTGTATATATAGACTGTAAATTGTGGTATAATCAGTCCAGTCGCCGCGGCCTGGGCCCCTATTTCTGAATACGAATACGAACAAAAAATCTACGAATTCGTATCATTGGTATTTTTGAATACGAATACGTTTATTTCTTGTACGAATTCGTGTAAGCATGATTCGTGACAAAATTTCCCTTATTTCACAATACGAATTCGAGCAATTTTTGTTCGTTCATGAACGGATTTTGGTTCGATGACATAATAGCTAACGACACCAATAATAAACAAGCAAAAAATGCAAGATGTACACAAAAAATTTATATTTTTAATTTTTTTTTTAATTTTTAAAAGAAATACAAATTTTTAAAAATCTAAAAGCCAAATTATTTTAATTGAAAATATTTTTTATTCAGCAAAATTTCACATATTTTATGTAAACACCAATTTGTTAACTAATTACCGGGTCCCTCAATGCCGCAATCACAATAAATTAAATAAATAAAACTAAAATTTCACGAAATATGTAGCTATGAATTTTTCTAGGTACAGATTTGTATTTCCTTTTATTAAATAAAATTATTTTATTTTGGTATAAAATAATATTTATCCAATAAGGCGCGATTCGTTTTTATTCACGTAGCCAACTAAAAACTGATGCCAAAAATTTGACATATTTACGTTTATTTTCAGTTTTACACTGTCATTTTAAGGATTTTTCACGTAAAACAAAATTTCCCTTTGCTTACACTACAAAAATTAAAATAGGTCGTACGTTCGTATTCAGAAATACCAATTAATTTTCGTATCGAATAGCATTTTCGTTTCGTATACAAATTCGTATCGTATTCAGAAATAGGTCCCCTGATGAGAAGATTGATTTTTTCATAATCATAAGCTCATCAGTTCGAAACTGGATTGAATTGTCTTACAATCTTCGGAATATATTAAAATCAAATAAATTAAAAAATTAAATAAATAGAATTCTGTCTATTAGTCGGTTTCGTTGAATGGTTTTTCGTAAATACTAATATACTTCTACGTGTTAATAAAAACATATTTCAAATGGTCCAATCACCGGTAGCATATTAGAAATTACATGAATTAAGTAACATTCAAAAAAATTAAGAAAGAAGTGATTTCGTAATGCCTTGCACAGATGCTTTTAATATCAGAAATAATAAAAGCACGGTTGGGCGAGTAAATTACACTATGTAATTTACACAGTTTTTTATACGAAAAAAACGTGTAATATACTCGTACATAAGGTCATTTTATAAATTAAATATGAAAAAACGAAAAAAACTTTATCGTAAATTAAATATACTACTTAAAAGAACCCAAATTATGACATATCGAATTCATACATAATTTATCGAGTTTTGGCATGATATATGAAATTCTGACAGGACATTTAGAATTTTAGCATGATATATCAAATTCTGACAGGAGACATCGTATTCCGACATCGCAATTTCAAATTCGAATATAATTTATCTAACGACTTATTGAACTATGACCTATCCTGTTGTAGAATTCTGTCATAAAAATTCAAATTCTGGAAAATGCATCGAATTCAGACACGATATATCGAATTTTGCAATTAGTAATACAAAATCTTATGTCACAACGTCATGTATGATATTTCGAATTTTAACATCCAAAACTCAAACTCTGACATGAGATATCGAATTCTTTGATATATCTTCTCAAGACTTTAGAATTTAATATGTATAATCCCAAACTACAAGATGTTATTTCAGAATTCGATATACCGTATCAAAATTCAATAAATTATGTTGAATTCTTGGATGATATATCCAATTCTGATGAGATCTCGAATTTTGAAAAGACTTTTTGAATTCTGACAAGACATTTCGAATTTTGACCGAATATGTCGAATACGGAAAATCTTAAAATATCAATGTGATATATAAAATTTGACTTGTGATATCGAATTCGTACGTCATATATAGAATTCCAAAACCAAAAATTGAAATTCTGATATAACATCTCCAATTATAAGATAACATATCAAATTTTGAGATAATATACGGAATCCTGAAGGTTCATGAAGGATTTATCAAATTGTGACAAGACTTTCGAATTCTGGAATGACATTGAATCTTGATATAAATAACTCAAATTCTGGCTCTACATATCGAATTCTGGCATCATTTATCTAATTTTCACATAAGATATACAATTTTGACATTATCAATTGATATTCTAACATGTCATATCGAATTTAACCGTATTATGTAGAATTCTGATATATAGAATTCCGACACCAAAAATTCAAATTCTGACTTCAGACATATCGAATTTAAACAGCATTAACTCAAATTTTAACAGGACAATTCGAATTCTAGCTTGACATATCGAATTCTAAAATAATTTTTTGAGTTTTGGCTTGGTATATCAAATTTTGACATGATATACCGATGATATATTTCGAATTCTGACACGGTATATCGAACTCTGATATCATAAAATCAAATCCTGACTTGATATATTGAACTATGCCATGATTGGACACTTATGATACATTCATATGTATATTCCGACAACAAAAATGTAAATTCTGATATGACGTATCAGATTCTGACGTAATTTATCGGATTCTGGCATAATATCTCGCATATGTGACATGTCGATTTCTGACAGGAGACATCGTAATTTCAAATTCGAATACGATTTATCTAACGATTTATTGAACTATGACCTATCCTGTTGTAGAATTCTGTCATAAAAATTCAAATTCTGGAAAATGCATCGAATTCAGACACGATATATCGAATTTTGCAATTAATAATACAAAATCTTATGTCACAACGTCATGTATGATATTTCGAATTTTAACATCCAAAACTCAAACTCTGACATGAGATATCGAATTCTTTGATATATCTTCTCAAGACTTTAGAATTTGATGTATTATCCCAAACTACAAGATGTTATTTCAGAATTCGATATACCGTATCAAAATTCAATAAATTGTGTTGAATTCAGGGATGATAAATCCAATTCTGATAAGATCTCGAATTTTGAGAAGACCTTTTGAATTCGGACAAGACATGACGAATTTTGACCGAGTATGTCGAATACGGAAAATATTAAAATATCAATGTGATACATAAAATTTGACTTGTGATATCGAATTCGTACGTCATATATAGAATTCCAAAACCAAAAATTGAAATTCTGATATAACATCTCCAATTCTGAGATAACATATCGAATTTTGAGATAATATACGGAATCCTGAAGGTTCATGAAGGATTTATCAAATTGTGACAAGACCTTTCGAATTCTGGAATGACATTGAATCTTGATATAAATAACTCAAATTCTGGCTCTACATATCGAATTCTGGCATCATTTATCTAATTTTCACATAAGATATACAATTTTGACATTATCAATTGATATTCTAACATGTCATATCGAATTTAACCGTATTATGTAGAATTCTGATATATAGAATTCCGACACCAAAAATTCAAATTCTGACTTCAGACATATCGAATTTAAACAGCATTAACTCAAATTTTGACAGGACAATTCGAATTCTAGCTTGACATATCGAATTCTAAAATAATTTTTTGAGTTTTGGCTTGGTATATCAAATTTTCACATGATATAACGAACTAACTACTATGATATTTCGAACTATACTATGATAAATCAAATCCTGACTTATATGTCGATTTCGGACATGATATATCGAATTCTGGCATAATATATAGAATTCTGACATCATAAATACAAATTCTGGTATTGCATATCTAATTTTGACATAAAGTATGGAATTCTGACATGATAACTCGAATTCTGGCATCAAAAATTCAAATTCTAGCATGACATATCGAATTCTAATTTAGACATCAAAGATTCAAATTATGATAATACATATCGAATTCTGTAATGATTTATCGAGTCCTGATATGAAGTATCTATTTTTGGCATCAAAAATTTAAATTCAGACATGCCATATCGAATTTTGACATAACTCATCGAATTCTGATATGATATGCTGATTTCCAACATAATTTATTTTATTCTGGTATGGTATATTGACACATGATGTATCGAATTCTGACAAGGTAGTTCAAATTTTGATATGAAGTATCGATATCCGGCATGATATGTTGAATATTGATATATCGAATTCTGACCTCACAATTTCCAACTCTGATATTTCACATCGAATTCTGGCACGATTCATCGAATTTTGACATGATGTACCGAATTGCCCGGCAACACAAATTCCAATTCTGACATGACTTATCGAAATCTGAAACGATGATACATCAAATTCGATTTTTGGCATCACAAATTGAAATTCTAACTGTGGCAACTGAAGTAAGATATAGAATTCTTACGTAAGGTATAGAATTCTGACAGCATAAATACAAATTCTGATATTGAAAATTTAATTCTGACATCAATTATCGGATTCTAACATGATAATTCGAATTTTGTATCTAATTCTGACATGAAGTATGGAATTCTCATAAGAGACATCGAACTTTGACACCAAAGATTCAAATTCTGACATGTCATATCGATTTCTGTATAGGAATTCCGTGCAGTTTAGTAAAATTTAACTAACCTAGAGCTTTTGTCAGTTGTTTTATTACTTCAACGATCATTTTAAATAGTTTCTATGGATTTTCAAATAAAACTAATCAATTCGCATGTAAAGGATTTTCAAAAGCACATTACAACATTTATTTTAGTATAAATTGTTCAGACTAAATTTGCACGGAACCCCTATACTGATATGATTTATCAAATCCTGATATGAAATATATCTTTCTGGAATAAAAATTCAAATTCTGACGTAACATATCGAATTTTGACATAAAAGCACAGAATATATATAAACAGAACAATAACTTCTATTGCGCTTTAGTCCTAAGTTTGTGAACAAATATTTCGATTAAGATTTAGAAAAGATAGAAAAACAATTTTGTATGGAATCAATGAAACAAAACAAAAATACAAAAATGTTTGTACCCACCTCTTGGTTTTGATCAATAAAAATCAGTACAATTTTAAAAGGAAAGGGAAATCTTTACACTTTGTAATGTGTTTAAAAGAGATAGACGTTCATAAATAATTTTTAATTTTGGTCTAGTTAGCTTTGCAAAACTTTAAAATCAAATAAAAAAATAAACAAAGGACATCATATTGTTTTCGACAACGGGATACCAAATCATATCAAACAAATAAAGCCTGGTTTCCATTATGAAACTTTTACTGGCAGTACTTTTTACTGAATAAAAACATAAACATCGAAAATTTCATTGAATTGACACAGATCATTCTTTGTTTTTAATTTTTTTTGAAAAATTGCATTGAAAAATTGAAATATTTTTCCAGTACGGAAAAATATACTTCGCTTTACATATTTTGTCAGTAAATTTTGTGAGTATACTATAAAAATGTCAGTATACTATGATAATTTTTTCAGTACTGTAAAACTGAAAAAGTATTTTTTTTTCTCTCACACAGCACGCGAATATATATTTTTATCCCGTTTTGTTTATACTGTCAGTAAATATTTCATACTGGAAATCAGGCTTAATAAAGACGAAAACAAAACTTGAATAAGGTTTCACTTTTATTTGTATAATTTTGTATCTCGTCATCAAAAACAATAAGTGGTCCTTTGTTTATATTTTGATTTGATTTTAAAGTTTCGCAAAGCTAACTAGACCAAAATCAAAAATTATTTATGAACGTCTATCTCTTTTAAATACATTACAAAGTGTAAAGGTTTCCCTTTTCTTTTAAAATTGTACTGATTTTTATTGATCAAAACCAAGAGGTGGGTACAAACATTTTTGTATTTTTGTTTTGTTTCATTGATTCCATACAAAATTGCTTTTCTATCTTTTCTAAATCTTAATCTAAATATTTGTTCACAAACTTAGGACTAAAGCGCAATAGAAGTTATTGTTCTGTTTATATATATTCTGTGATAATACCTCCAATTCTGATATGATATGTCGATTTCTGCCATAATTTATTGATTGTTGGTACCTTGCTACATATCATATAAATTTAGATGAAGTTCTGGAATATGGCCAATTAGGATGATTTTTTAACTAACTGTGATAAACTTTGAACGGTAATTATAATAAGTTCTGAACTATGGAAGTTCTGATCATTTTGGTTGAAATTTGGCTATTTCTTTACCAATTTTTATGAAAAATAACGCAGGTACGATGGAAATTGGATTAACTAATGAATAAACAAACAAAATAAATCTCTTATTAGCGTATGTGATACATAAGCACCAGAGAACAAAATTGTTTATAGAGTTCAGGACCGAGCCTTTTCGACCTTTTTTTAAATGCTGTTGACATTCTCAAAAAAGTAAGTTTTTAAAATCGGAAATCTTTTCTATTTGAAAACAGTTAGCATTATTGTCGGAAATAGAGCACCTCAAGGTATAGATGTACAAATTATGTGGTTAGAAAAATATCCACATTTTTCATGTGATAATGGTCTTGATTGGATTTTAATAAGTCTTCTGTATTATAATGTGGACTGTGAGTTTCTACTCGTGTTCGAAAATTTGGCGTTGGACATGTATTACACGGTGACAAATTATTTTCATTTCTAATTTCTAACTTGCAAACGTGACTTCCCGCTATAAGACATGAAAGTTTTTTCACAATTTTTATTAATTAAACATTTAATATCATTCTCTCCATTATTATACAATTGATGTTCGAACCAAAAATAATTTGGCATTGCAAAAAATCAATTAAATCACCAAATAAAAATTGTATTAAAATAAAAGGATCTGGTTTCAAAATATTGTAACAACTAAACTAATGACTTAACTTCCAATCTTCCAAAAACAATTTGAATTTCAAATACATTTCTTAAACTCTGTTAGTTACCATAGTTCTAGGAATTTGATAGATGTACTCTGCACTGCTTCAATCAAATTAAAACTTGTTGGAACGCATATGACCATCGATATACATAATATCATATATTGGGCAATATCTTTCTCACTAGTTCCGATTACCAAAATGTGTGATTGTTGGTTGTCTGTGTAAATCAGTTTGAAGTATTCTGCCTCATTAAATCCAATCTATAATTTAAAACAAAAATCTTTTAACACATTTTCGTTAAATTTAGTTAGCTAAAACTAAAGCTTAAATTTAGGGTTTTACACCCTACACCCAATTTTCCTTTTGTTGTTAAGGTTTCAATCGTAATAGTTTTAAAATGGGTTTTAAACGAAAGTCCAGAATCTACCGCTTTCCGAACCTAGATTTTATTTAATTATTATTGTGTGAATGGATTTCCATTTTTTCACTATTTTGTGTGCTTTTGTTACTTTGTAAAATTTTTTTTATATAAAAAAGAAAAATTCTTTATTATCCAGGCCACATTAATAACAAAAATCAACGAAAAACACAAAGCTACAAACAACCAAAAGAAAGCAACAACATTACAAAAAATAGAAAAAGGATTAGAAAACAAATACATCAGCATAGAGTATAATAAAACAACCAGTAAAATAATCGAGAGAAATTTCAAAAAATATGGATACACCGCCACATACAAAAACAACAATAAAATGGAACAATTATTTAAACAAAACAACAAAAATGAAAAAATAGACACCGGAGTATATAAATTGACCTGTGATAATTGCGAAAAATTCTACCTGGGT
The DNA here is from genome assembly GCA_958295665.1 of Tipula vernalis. Lineage (NCBI taxonomy): Eukaryota > Metazoa > Arthropoda > Insecta > Diptera > Tipulidae > Tipula > Tipula vernalis. The sequence continues at coordinate 214,565,777 of OY282560.1, read as the reverse complement.
CAAACGGGACGTTCCTTTTTAACGAGATTTAAAGAACACACCAGCGACCTAACAAAGAAAACAATAAAATCCAATTACGCACATCATTTAAAAACAGAAAACCACGAATACACTAGTTATGACAAAAACTTAACAATTGTACACAAAGTAAAAAAAGGAAAAACCCTAGATCGGCTAGAAGAATTAGAGATATACAAACACAAAGACAATAGTAACATCTTAAACGACAAAATCAATACTAGAACAAATAGGTTATACGAAGCAATAATCAACAATACAAAGAGTGGAAGGGGTAAAAACAAATAGTATATAAGGACTTAACTTTAATAATTTTGTAATAATATTAAATTAAAAATTGAGAAAAGAAGGCGAAAGCATCCGAAATCGATTTTTTTAAAAAATAAAACAGATTGTTACTATAAGGAAGCTAAAAATATTAAAAAAAAAAAAAAATAATAAAAATAAATAATAATAAAGAATTTTTCTTTTTTATATAAAAAAAATTTTATTTAATTATTCAAAAAATTGGTGATCTTATTCAAAAACTCGAGAGAGAGAGATAATCGAGAATAAGGTCAGGTGCCTCAAAAGGATAAGGAAATTATTTATGGTACCCCACGCTTTCCGATTGGCTAATCTGCCTTCGTATTTTTAGGATAGTCTATAATTAATTCAATACTTGTTCTGAAAAATGTTAGATCACAGACACATTATTGTCCTCAATCGCAGTAACATTTATTTCTGCACGGGTTTCCGTCTCATTTTGCCCTAGAGTTATTGAATGGCTTCTTTTGGTATTAATGCTTTTTATTGTCTTATCATAGAATAGCGGTTATTCTAAAATAATCGAAATTCTCAAATTTTGACGTTGGGATGTGTCATTTATTAATTTATAGGTATTTACTAGAAATTTGTTAGAAATTTGTTTGGTGATATGGCCCGTATTTTTAAACAACGATGATAACTGGGCGTACTAATCCACAGCTTTCAAAAATTTACCGATTTAACCCGGGATTATTTCCGCAAATTTTAAACGTATTTTCTGTTATTTTTGGGTCAAACTAATATTGGCGATTTCCGATATCGATTTTGGAATTAATAATTACTTCTTTGGAAATTGGTCATTGCGATTTGAAGGTTCTACATTAATTGGTGTAATAAGCATTGACTAGAAAACCCAAGTTTATGTTGTTTAAAATTCCTGGAATTTTTTTGGACCTAACAACAACCCAGTGACATATTATCATAGCGGTTTTAAAAGTATTCAAAATTTTAACACTAAACTAAATTGCAAAACTCAAGCCGCTAATTTAAAACATTATGTTACATCCACATCTAGAACTGTTTACCGTCTTCGCGATTTATGTGAATCCTATCTCTAATGGTTGCGACGAATATTGAGAAAGAAAAGAAACAAATCTTTGATTAGCGTTTGTACTCACAATTTGTTCACTATTTTACTCACGTAATGTTCCTTTTCTCAATTAAAAAGAATTTTAATAAGAACAACAAGAAGTACATTATAATTTATTTGTAACACAGTATATTTATTTCATAATGTCTTTATATTTCACTGAAATTTTGTATTTGTTATATTTGAGAATTTAATATGTTATAACTACTTACTTATGTTTGCTTTTAATATATTAATTATATTGATGGTGTCTCGACCGAATCTCAAAACTTAATAATCATCCCGTTTTTATATCACTGTTCTTTCTTCTTCCTAAACTGTTCGATATATATATATATATATATATATATATATATATATATATATATATATATATATATATATATATATATATATATATATATATATATATATATATATATATATATATATATATATATATATATATATATATATATATATATATATATATATATATATATATATATATATATATATATATATATATATATATATATATATATATATATATATATATATATATATATATATATATATATATATATATATATATATATATATATATATATATATATATATATATATATATATATATATATATATATATATATATATATATATATATATATATATATATATGTATATATGTATATATATATATATATATATATATATATATATATATATATATATATGTATATATATATATATATATATATATATATATATATATATATATATATATATATATATATATGTGTATATATATATTGTATTTTCCGTTTTTTTATTATTGTTTTGATGTACAAAAGGTACATAAATGCCAATTGTACATAACGATTGCGCGCGAATTATTTTGTAGTATGCAGTCTCCATATTGATTGTAAGGTTGGAGGATATAGTTAGGAAGGTTGAATAAAAGTGTAGTTATGATTGAGTATTCTGGAATTGGACTGACTTTTTAGGAGTTGCCTCAGCTAGGATTCCGTAAGCCGGCTTTAGGCTGTGTCGATAGAAACGTTTACATTCTTGCCTTTTACATCAAGAATGTAATGTTTACGAAAACGTCGAATGACCTTGTAAGGTCCTTCGTACGGAGCTATTAGGCCCGTTCATACTCTGTCAATACAAACGAAAACATACTCGCAATTGTTTAGGGACTTGGGAAAAAAATAGGCAGATTATTTGACTTGCGAGTGTCAACAGGAATTATTTTACGCATTGCTGCGCGAAGCCTTTCTACATAGTCATGTGAATCGGAACTATCCTTGGAAGTAGTCTCGAAAAATTCTCCTGGTAATCTAAGGGCTTGACTATAAACTAGTTCAGCTGGAGAGCATTTTAATTCATCCTTTATTGTTGCTTGTATTCCCAGCAAGACGATAGAAATCTCAGTGTTTCGTTTTATTGTATTCTCTCGAGCTTTGAGTGAAGCTTTGAGTTGTCGGTGGAATCATTCGACCATACCATTTGCCTGTGGATGATAGATAGTGGTACGAATCGTATGAGCGCCTAGTAAACGTGTTAGTTCGGAAAAGAACTTAGACTCAAATGGACTGCCTTGATCTGTCGTGATTTCAAGCGGTATCCCAAATCGACGAATGTCTTATTAATAGTGGCAGCGGTGCTATCTTGAATTGGGTATGCCTCAGGCCAAAGAGTAAAAGGATCGACAATAGTAAGCACATAGACAAAGCCTTCGGATGGTGGCAAAGGTCCCACTATATCCATGTGTATGTACTCGAACCGTTGAGAAGGGAGATTAAACCTACCGGGTTTGGACTTTGTGTGTTGGTAAACTTTGTTCATCTGGCAGCCGATACAGGATTTCACCCAGTGTGTAATGTCCGTGTTCATATTCGGCCAAAAATACCGACTTTAAATTAATTTCCGTGATGCTCGAATACTTGGATGAGATAGATTATGTAGGACATCGAAAACTACACGTCTATAAGATGCAGGAACAAATGGGCGATTCGCGCCTGTTGATGTTTCACAATAAATTTTAACTCAGGAAGGATTGTGAGTACCAATTTGAATTTGGAATTCTCAGGGTGCGATGAATTATTCAATAATTGAAGCAATTCGTCATTAGACTGTTGTGTCTGAGCTAGATTTTTAAGATCTAGTTTGACGGAGTATACTATAGAAACGTGATCGCTAGTTCATGACAAAGTGTCAGCGACTACGTTTTGCTTACCTTATATGTGTTGAATGTACGTCATGAACTGAGCGATATAGTCGAAATGTCGAGTCAGCCGTGAACTCTTTTCGGTCAGAGAGACTATCGCTTTAATCAAAGGCTTATGATCCGTGTGTACAGTAAACTGTCTACCTTCCAGAAAATAGCGGAAGTGTTTGATGGCTAAGTAAATAGCGAGAAGTTCTCTGTCAGAGTATTTTACTTCTGTTTCTGAAAGTTTTCTTGAGATAAATCCCAAAGGTTGCCAATAATCAATATTCCATTGCTGTAGGACTGCTCCTACAGCAGTACTAGATACATCAGTAGAGATGCTATAGCGTGTGTCGCTATTAGAATGGGCTAACAGAGTTGAGTTAGCAAGTGCTCGTTTGGCTCGGCCAAGAAAAACATTTTTTGTTCTTGGGTATTTTATTTAATATTGCCAAATAAGCGTAAATTGGAGAAAACGATTCGGCTATAGCCTTGGAATGAATCGATGGTAGTAGTTGACTTCAACACGCCGTATCGAGGGTGTTATGCCTTCTTGGGTAATTTGGTGGCTGAGGAATTCGAGAGCAGGAACACCGAAAACGCATTTTGAAATTTGGATATTTACTCCAAATTCGACGAGGCGCTCAAACAGTTGTTTGAGATGACACTTGTGCCCTTCCTCACTTTTGCTTGCCACAAGTATATCGTCAATGTAGACGAATACAAAATCTAATCCTTTGACCACTTCATTCATGAAGCGCTAAAGGGTTTGCGCAGCCTTCCGAAGGCCAAAGGGCATTCTAGTAAACTAGAACATTCCAAAAGGGGTGGTTATTGCCGTTTTAGGCATGTCTTCGGGCGCAATTGGGATAAGATGATAAGCCCTAGCTAAATCAATTTTCGAAAAGACACTGCATCCATTTAGGTGCATTGTAAAGTTTTGAATATGTGGGGCCGGTAACGATCCGGCGCGGTTACGGCATTAAGCCGACGGTAATCGCCACATGGGCGCCAATCGGCAATGTCCTTCTTCTTTACCATTTGGAGAGGGGATGATACCGCAGAAGATGACGGTCGGCATATGCCCAATTGAACCATATGCTCGAACTCGGTAAGCGCAGTTTTCTGTTTAACTGGATTCAGCCTGCGTGGTCTTCAACAAGGAAGTCGACCTTCAGTATAGATATAGTGAACCACGTTGTGTTTTTCTGAACTGTTGTAGTCTGGTGTTTCAACCAAAGAAGGAAACATCTTTAAAAGTGAATTATATTCATTTGTAGCAGATGAATGGATTGGCGTAGGTGTTTTGACCTTTGCTGTCATTGCATTCACAGCAAGATTCGTCGTGGGATCCAAAAGGCGTCTTCCACGAAGGTCGACGAGGAGACCATACTTTGTCAAGAAGTCAGCACCGATAATCGGTCTGTCAACTGACGCTACTGTAAAAATGTGTGGAAATTGTTGCCGTAAGCCAATGTTAACATTCAGTAATATTGTCCCGTAAGTCTGAATTACTGAACCATTAGCTGCGGAGAGGACCAGGTCAGGGTCTATTTTTGACGCATTGTTTGAGAAATATTTAACGGGAAGGACCGAAATGTCAGCACCGGTATCTACGAGAAACTGGAGTTTATTCTGCGCGTCGTTTAGAAATAAGCGGCGATTCATTCGTATCCGACTACTAGCCGCAATCGCTATCGGATTTATTCTTTTTTTTTTAGAGTTGTTTAAAGATTCCGGTTTATTGATGTGGAAGGTGCAAGGTTTGTAGCATTTTCTTGCGGCACTTCCAAATTGAGATTCTAAAAAATTCGAGATTTTTGGACAAAATAGATTCGTATTTGAATAGCATTTGCTCATGCGAAGCGCATGATATTTTCAGATTTTATTCGAAATTCTTCAAAATTTCGGAAAATTTTGAAATTTTTTGTGAGTATTGAGGGTTTTCTAGAGTTCTAAGACTATTCGAACTTGTCATTATTATTCGTGTTTATATTCTTGATTCTCGAAATTTGCAAGGAGTTCAATTCCGTCTTATTGTAGGACTAGTGATTTATCGAGATTTTTGCTTTTCTGCTGAATTACTTAAATTTGGAGTATGTCGTTTACATAGAAGACCTTTTTCTAGAATATTTGAGACTTTCAAATATTCTTGAAATAATTTCAGAGTAATCTAGATATTGTAAATATGAACGTCATTGAGTTGGTTGATATCGATATATTATTAAGAAGTTGCAATTTGTCTGTTAATCATTATGATTTTTTTCGTCTTTTAAAGACAAAATATATTAATCGTATGAATTGGTGAGCCTGAACTAATTCGGGCTCGTTTGGCCGCCGATGGTGGATCTGATATAGACGGACCTGGTGGCGGCTGAGCGTCATTCTCGTAATATTTTTCTCCGTCGGTTCACAAACCCGAATATAGTGCTTTTCGCATGTTGGCTTAGTACATAAATCGCAGACAGCAGTTGTTTTGGTGTCTCTATTTTTCGTCCGGTAGCTCTTGCATTGCTCACATCTTCGCGATGCATTGTTTACCTGCGCATTTGTGAAGAGACATACTTATTAATAAGTTAAATTTAAATTAAAAAATGGTTGGTTAGTTACCTGCATTTGTGGAAACGATCGCGTAGAAGGGGTTTTGAATTGATAGCCCATCAACTCCATTGCAGTTCTGACGGTTGGTTTTAATGGAAGTTGGCTGCGGTTGTCAGGATGTTGCTAGAGCAACTCAAGTGCCAGTTGTTTGAGAATTATTTTTTCTTCTCGAATTTATTGGTGTTTCAAGCCGGATGACATAGTTCGAATAATCGGTAAGACCCAAGTCCGGCTACGTCAAGTGTATTATACAATAACACCATTGGGCAACGATTACATTTCCTTTTGCAGGTGTAACCGCGCACCATTTTGTCTAATGTGTCGACGCCGCCCTTTTTTTCGTTGTAATCATGAATGATAATTGGTTTTCTTGTAAGTTCGTTTAACTCCTTTGTGACATGTGCAGTCGAAATTAGCAGAACATTTTTTTTGGAATCAGTAGTTCAGCTGACCAGCGATACCTCATTCGAAAAGCAAAAAATGGAACTAAACGATCCATATTCTTTAGCTTCTTCTAACGATGCGAATAGTCATGGGGTATTTCTCGTTTATTTGACCTGATTGTGGCAACTAGATTTGTGTTGCAGACCCATAATGTTTTTGCTAGTACATAACTTGTAAAAAAGTTATCCATGGTTATGTTCGAGCCAATATTCAAATAGCGTTCTGCAAGTCGCATTACCAATGCATGAGAAATTCCATTGGATCTTTCTTCATTTGGCTGGGTTACCAAATATATTTCGGCTGATACAGGATAATTTGTTTTGGCGTCTACAATCCAAAATATTTTGATGCCGTACTTTCCTGGCTTCGATGGTATATATTAACGAAAGCTGCATCTGTTTCGCGATGTCACCAACTGCTGGTCGATTGTGAGCTCTTTCGATGGAATGAAAGGCAAATTCAAATTCATTTTGAATAGAGTCTATATATGACGGATTGGAGTCAATTTGTCTTCTCGTAATCTTCTTGAATGATCAAAATGCAAAAATCGACTGATTTGCTCGAATCTCTCCAACGACATCACTCCTCTACAATCTCGAGCTGCCACTAAACAGTTATAAATAGAGGCTTGAATGCGTCTTAGTTTTTAATAAAAGTTTCAGTGTTGCAGGCCACAGAATCCAGGCTCTTCTTTTTTAAATCTTCAGTTCTCGACTTCTCTGAAGCAGAAGGCATCGACCACCAAATAGTTTTATCGTTTTTGCCTTGTCCCGTATATTTCTGGCCACGATTTTCCTCGATTGCTACTTGGTGTACTTCCTCTAAACCTCCTTGGTTATCAATGACATGACAGCATTTTCCATATCTTGAACTAACTATATAAAATTAACGTCTTGAAGCGGTTCATCATTTACATTTGTGTCATCAAAATCGGAATCATTGCGATTCGGTTCATAATTTGGATCATCGTCGCCATCACAATCAGCATTTACTCTAGTATCGATTAAATCGGCAGATAACAATGCAGCTGTAGGACGATCTCGCCCACCAATTGGTTCAATCACAGTTTCGACATCATCGTTTTTATCAAAATAATCTGCAAGCTCTTGTTGTTCCTCTGTAGTTAAATCCCGACGAATATTTGCCAAATAAACAATTCTATCCATTTTTTATAGGCACTGATAAGCTGGTACTGATTTTTCAAATAATTCAAATTTTTCAAACAATAAATCCAAAACGAGAAACTAACCTTTGACAATGCAGTTATTTTTTATCGTTTCACAATCAAAAATCGTTTAGGAATGTACGAAATAACTAAATAAGTAAAAATTTACGTTACTTTCGGCACAGCAGGTAACGGCACTTTTATCTATAACACTCTACATTTGTTCATATGGATCTGTGTAAGTGTAAAATCGAAGAAAAAATTTACTAGATGCAAAATGTACCGAATAAAATACGGGTATGCAGTTCCCCATACACGAATTTAGGCTGTTTGTATTTCGCCACACTCATACCGAAACTAACACAGAATAAATTATGAATTTACTTTGTTTTGTATAGCTAAACGTACAATTCATTAAAAATACAAGATAGTCGTGTGAAATAAATAGTGTCTTTGGGGAGCCCAGCACCCCAAACACGATTCTAAAGTTAAGAAGTAATTGCTATAACCACAAAATAGAACTCTTATACCCCAAATAGTGATTCAAAATTAGTGATAACAAAGTTTTGAGCAAAAAATGATAATCAAAATTATTCCCTTCAATAAATGGGGAATATACATAAGAATTGGCTTATAACTAAGGGACCATCGAAAATTAGTTTGACATGTAACTTTATAAATTATTACAATTATCACTTCAGGTCGACCGAAGCTTCTTAATTAGTTTTCCTTGGGTTTTAGATTTAGTGAATATAATTCAATAGATCAGTACGTTCTTACCTGGTGCTTTATGTATTAGGCGAGAAATGTATTTTTGTAGTTTGGTCGTAGCTACCTGATGAGTCGACCAACTTTTCAGTACGAAACCAAACTACCAACAAAGGAACTCTAGGAGGGTGCTCATTTTGTAAGAATAGATACATTGATATTAGTGTTTCCATATGCGCTTGCTGCTTTATGATGAATTATACATGGTTTTAATAGGTTAAGTATAAATATATGCACATAAAAGGTCTTCTTTACCTTACTGTCATCTGAGCAATATAACTATTTAATCTACATTGATAATGAATCTCCAAACATTTAGCTACTTTAGAATTTGCTTTCTTAAATATTGCACCAGACTTTTAAAAGTGTCCTCGTTAAGTTTCAAGTTCTAGATTAAACCTACGACTTCCTTTAAAAAATAATTGCTACAACCACAAAATAGAACTTTTATACCCCAAATAGTGATTCAACAAGGTTTTGAGCGAAAAATCCCAAACATAATTATTTCCTCTAATAATTGGCGAATATACAGAAGTTTTCGTTTATAATTACGGGACCGTCGAAAATTAGTCAAAGCTAGGGTTATTTGTCAGGTGTCTCCTTAAACGATTCCTCACGATTTGATTATTAATTTTAATTGTTTTTATTAAGTCCACCAGTCCACATCCCTACAAGATTTTCACCCATAGACAGCATAAAACTGGTTTAACTCATCCATCAAAAACACTTCTGTCCATTATATCAAATTTCATTTAGTACAACAGTCTCAATCCAATTCTCGAATAGAACATATCTTCTGGCTGAACAAGACGGCTTGAGCGAGTAAACCCATTTTGGCTTGGGGCCCGAAATATGCAATATACAGGTGGTCAACGAAAAATGGACCTATGACCTTAGGGCCTCGATCTCCGTATTGCACATGGTAGCATGCCCAAAGCACACTGTAACAATCTTAGAGTGCCTGTAGCCACAAACAATTTTTATAACGTGAGCGTTAATTTTAATGGGACTGTTGAAAAATGATACAACTCTCTTGTCCCTTTAAATTTAAGTCTGAATTCTATTCATGAATATTTGTTCATAGTCATTTTTGGAGATTTTTGGGTGAGCAACAGCCAATCTGTCTGCTCCAACCGTCAATTCCATTAAAATTTAATGCGATACCTGTCATTCGGAAATAAAGTTTCGCACCCATTAAAGATCTAGATAGTAATATCATATAATATTTGAGTGAATGATCACACCACTTTATATAATTTACAAAAAATAACCGCTTACCTTATGTACTCATTATCGTTTTCTCCGCAACGACCTTTGGTTTTAGTTTTTATACTTACCCATTTTCTCAGAATTGTTCCGCTGTCTCCCTTCATATTGTTACATGTTGTTCATATTGTTTTAGAATTACACGAAAGATCCCAGCACTCCCGCATCCACTCAGCGAAATCTCAGACACCCAACTACCTTTCCCTCCATTGTTTACCTCCCTCACTTTCAACCCTCTCGTCTTAGGTTTTACTTTCTTTTACTCTAGTAAAATAAAGTATAGTAATCATGAAAATTTTGGACCTTGAGATTTTTAGAGATTTATTTGTTTTGGGGTCCCCTGAGTCCGAAAAAGTGGGTTTCGAAATGGTGTCTGTCTGTCTGTCTGTCTGTCTGTCTGTCAGTCTGTCAGTCTGTCTGTATCCTCTCTACAGCCCAGCTGGTTTATCCAATCGAACTGAAACTTCAGATTTAAGCTTTTTTGATAAATTGGGAGGTCCCAGTGAATTTTACTCCAAACCGGTTAACCGGAAGTGGCCACTACATTGGTCCAGAAAATTTATTTTTCAAATATCTTAAAAAGTATAAGGTTTACAAAAAACTATTAAAAACAAAATGTTTCCAAAAATTAAAAAAAAATAAAAAAAAAAAATTAAAAAATTAAAAAAAAAAAAATTAAAAAATTTAAAAATTTAAAAAAAATTAAGAAAAAAAGAAAATTTCTCAAAATTCTCTGTTCGTAAAAGAAACTGGTGTGTTGGCCACACCTCAATTTTTTTTTTTTTATTAGACCACAGTTGTTAGAGTTGTTAAAACATTTATGTTTTTAGTAATTTCTGGTATTAAAAATGATAAGAATTTCCCAAATGAATCAGACGTACAAAAAATTACATTTTAAACTACTTATTGGATTAAATAAATTTTTTAATCATCACAAATTTTTATTATATCCTATCACATATTTCACTTTTGTCCGCTAATTCGTTTCTAAACTTTTCTATTTGTCAATTGCTTTACAATAAATTGTTAATGATAGATTGTCCATAGATAGACCAAAATTTCTATTCCGTAGACTACTTGAACCTTACAGTATATTGCAGAATATTATATACTACAAAAGTTGTTAACCTTTTAAACTTTTATCCTCAGCTTTAGTTACCTTAAACCATTTTATTTCAAACGAAAATACACATAATATGCAACCCATTTGAAAATTAAATTAATTTATTCAACCAAATTATTTTAATTATAAATATTTATTCATACAATATAAATTTAATATTTATCTATAATTAAATTACCGTATACACCAAAAAATGTTTACAAATAAACAATAATGATCATCTTTAAAACTAGAATAAAACCAAAAAATCCCCAAATTGAAAATTAATTAAATAAATTGTATCTAGTAATCTGGATAAGGGCTGTACAAAACATACATTCATATACCTTTTGCATTAAGGTTTATCAAAAAAATATTTACCAAAGTACATTACCATAATTGTTGGTGGAATGATGAGGGATTGTACAATACATAAAATACACAAATGATTTATCCAAAAATATGTGGTTGGATTTGTGCCAAACGACCAATATAAAAATTACAAGTGATATTTAAAATAGTAATTAGAACACTATTTTAGTTATTTCCGATACAAAAAAAAAAAAAAAAAAAAAAAAACATTTTGAATATTAATGAGATTTTTTGTAAATATTTGAAAACGGTTGGTAATGGTACAACTTTGGTTTATTCAAATCTAAATTAATTTTTATTTGGTTTTGCGGTAGTTTTATAAATCAGAAAAACCTCTGAATAAAATGGCGGATTCTTCTGTTTGTGGATGTTGTTGTAATATTTTGCCAATTTAAGCAGATAATAAATAATGAAGGTTTTGAGGGGGGAGCATCAATAAATTAAATTTTGATAAATTACATTAAATTATTTTATTCACATTATGTCCAATTGTATTTTGACAATATTATGTTAATTACAAATAATATAAGCGAAATATATTCTATTCTACACAATACATATGTACATATCTAGTTTTTAGTTGATTACAAATTCGATTAGGCATTTATTTATTGTATATTATACGTTTGGGTTGTCTGAAAATAGACTTGCACAAAATAATAAAATTAATGATTTTATATCTAAACGAGTATAAGTTGATCCAGTTTGGGTATATGTTGATATATTGATATTTCCAATTGGCTAATACATTTTCAGTTAATTTCTTTTTTAGTAGGTGTATTTTATATTGATAAGTTCCATATCCTCCTGTTACGTTAAATGCGATAAATTTTCTTATCTCTGTCTAAAAATAAAACGCTTCTTAATAAGTAAATATTCAGATCAGACATCACTAACCCTATTATATTATTATATTATTTTGAATTTTTTGCATAAATCTTAAATTTAGACAAAATGACTTCAAATAAACAAAATATTATATGTACAAAATTTACGTACTTGAAGTTTGTCCTAAGTTGTCCTAAATATATCCTAAGTTTTTTTAAATGTGTTGGAGTAAAAGTTTCGTTATTACGAATTTATTTAATTCGTATTGAAATAATAAAAATTATGCTTAAGATTATTTACTCTTACAAAAAAAAATTTACAGTTTTTCTATGGCGCGAAATATTCTGATGGTGAATGTATAAAATGAGATCATTTTCCAAAAACTGATGAACTGGCAGAAAACCCGTGTTTAATCGTGTTTGTTTGCGAATTTTCTTGTGAAAATCCTAGGAAGCGGCCACCACAATGCTTTGAAAAAGTAGGGGTTAGGGTATTTAGGACAACCATGTTTGACATAATCTCTTATGATACATCGAATATATTTATTTATTTATTTATCCGTTTTTATTACAACATGACAACTAGGTCATTTTACGCAATTACACTGTAATTACATTGTACAAACAGCAACAAATCCACTTAATCTACATTAGTTTGTACCGCAGATTAGTAAAAGAAGAAAAATTATATAAAAAATATGAAGAGATAAAACTAAAACTAAAACTAAGTCTTCAGATTTATAACTAATTATAAGTAACTGTAAACCAATAATTACATACAGCTATAGATTATTAAGATAATTCTCGCGTTCCACCCTAAACCTGTCCAAACGTGTTAAACATTTAATATGTGTTGGAATAGTATTCCATAGCCTAGCACCTCCCCTAATAAATGACCCTTTCATATAATTAGTACGAGTGTTTGGCAATATTATGTTTTGTGTCCGTAATGACTGAGCAAATACAAGTTTATCATACAGATATTGAGGTTGACGAGTTGTAATAATTTTGTACATAAAAACTAGAATTCTAAGATCAAAATAATTATCCAAAGAGCATCCAAAAATCTTATTATAGTAAGGTGTTAATCGATCCCTGCGTTTTAATCCAAAAATGTATCTTAGGCATGAATGATACACTCTTTTAATTTTGGTAAATAAGCAAAAACTTAATTCGGAAAACACTACATCACAATAAAACAGAATACTAAGAATTAAAGATCTAGCTAACAGCATCCTGACCTTGATTGGAGTAAATGCAGAGTTACGCCACAGCATTCGCAGCCCATTGAACATTTTCTGCATAATAGAAATCCACGTCATAAGTAAAAGGATTACGCTTCTGGGAAAACATAATCTGGGACTTTTTCGAATTTAATAACAATTGATTCTCCGCTGACCACTCAATAATATTATTAATATCCCTGTTCATATATGCAATTACTTCATTAGTAGCTACCATTCTATCACAATTATCAATCTGAATTTCACTAAAAATTTGAAGATCATCCGCAAACAAATGATAGTGATATACATTGCAAATATTAAGGGCCCCATAATAGACCCCTGGGGACACCAGTAGGCAGAGGCAAATAACTAGATTGAACTCCATTAACTTCAACAAATTGAAAGCGATCGCATTAGATGAAAAACTGAAGCAGTTTCTCAATTTATAACAAAATTTAACGAATGATATACAGTTAAAAGCTTTACTGAAATCAAGTAGACATAGCAGGACATAATTGCCCCCGCCCAAGCAGCTCCTAACAAATTCCGTCAAATCCACTAACACCGTTGCAGTACTATGTCTTTCCCTAAACCCTGACTGCTGAGATGATAATAAATTACTTGTACTTAAGGTATTGTTTAATCTGATCAGAAGTAATTCTTTCGAACACTTTTGAAAGAACTGAGAGTTGAGCAATAGGTCTCACATCGGACACTAATGCAGGCTCCTTAACTTTAGGTAGCCCAATAACTTTACTAACTTTCCACACTTTAGGATAATATTTATGTTCCACAATACTATTAAACAAATACGTTAAATGAGGTACAATCACAGGAGCTATAATTTTTAAAAATCTTAGTGATAAATTGTCAGCACCCATTGCATTAGACGTTAGAGAGCCTTTTGTCTTAAGAACATCGTCATCAGACATAATATTAAAATTGAAACAATTAAAGTTATTAAAAGAGATGCCAGTCTCCGAATGTTGCACCAGATTGATTATTGGCACTTTAACAAACTCCTCATTAAGTTCATAAGGAGAAAATTTAGACACAACCTCAGCTGAATCCGTGGTTTTAAACCCATATTTGTCCAAATTCCTCCACAATAATTTAGTGCCAAGTTTGGGATCCAACTTATCACGCAAAAACTTTCTCTTAGCCGATCTCACCATCTTATTAAGTTCTTTTTTCATAACATTTATAGGTCCGTTTGTCTTCCTCACAACGATATCGTTTCCATACATTTTTAGCCATATCAACAAGTTGTTTTTTATTTTTAATAGCATAGCTAAACCATGGGATAGGCTTGAGTTTTTTCTTAATCATTTTAAAGGGAGCATACTGATGCAGCCATGTCGAGATTTTATCATATAAAACTACTCAATTCAGTCCAATCAATATTAAGTATATCACAATGAAGGCTGGGAACATCCATATTATCATAGTTGCGCACAAACTTAATCTCATCATTGAATTGAACCGGTATGTTAAAGTCAATTGATATAAGATCATGATCAGTGAAGGGTGACTGATGAAAATTAGATGTTTCTAATTGGATGTTAGAAACAATGTAATCCAGAAGTCTTTCAGTAGTATCACAAACTCTTGTTGGTTGAGTTTGCGTTGTATGCAAATTAAGTGAATCAAAGATATTTCTTAATTCACGGCTTTCAACCCTGTCTAAAAAATCAATATTAAGGTCACCCACCAAAATAACCATATCAAAATTCACAACTAAATTAGACAACAGCTCACTCAATTCATTAAGTGGAAGGTCCCGAACATGCATATAAGCAACACAAACAACTATTTTTAAAGAATTAATACTAAATTCAATTGTTAGGTACTCTAAAGTCTCAGAAGAACCCTTTGAATGTATCTGCACATGATAATATTTAAAAAAGTCACTACGTACATAGAACGCAACTCCACCACCTCTTCTTCCCACTCTATCATTCCTGAGCAACTTATACCCATCTATTTCAACACTTTTAAAAGTATGCGATGATTTAAGATTTGATTCAGACACTCCAATAATTTGATGGGAAATGTGCTTAAATTCAATTCTCAATTGATCAATATTCGCCGAAACACTACGCGCATTAATATGAGATACTTTCAAGCAATTTATCGCTAACGGGGAAATGCTAGGTAAACTATTAAAAAAGCTCATAATCACAACCACAATGACAAGCCAGGATACAATACATGAAAAAACAAGAGGCAAAGAAAAAAAGGAAAAAAAAAATAATAATAATACCATATATAAGATAAACTATAAAATCTGAAGATTGTAAAACTATCTATCTTCAAAAGTTTACAATACATATTTAATAACTAAACTGAATAAGGCTAAGAACAAAATACATATATAAACTAATCATGCACATACTGTACAAGATATGTATTAACCAATAACTAAATGTTCAACTGAATCAACCATCTAAACCATTATTT
Organism: Tipula vernalis; assembly: GCA_958295665.1. Classification (NCBI taxonomy): domain Eukaryota; kingdom Metazoa; phylum Arthropoda; class Insecta; order Diptera; family Tipulidae; genus Tipula; species Tipula vernalis. The sequence goes on along the minus strand of OY282560.1, from coordinate 214,549,938 downwards.
TTAAAATTGAACAAATTCTTCTGCAGATCGCACAATTCTCGGTCTATCATTAGCTACCGCAATAATAGCTACCATACCTCTTCTTATAACCACATTTGATACCGTTCCCGCTGTTTTCATCAACTTCGCTTTAACTAGAATGTCCTTGGCTTCCTTAGAAAGATATTCATTGATGTATATCCTCGATTTTGGAAATTTGTCATCAATACATGTTATCCATAATGGTTTATTCTTTAAGTACTTAAGATAAGTAGACATAAAATGATTCCTCTTCAACTGCTTGAAGAAGCTAACCTTTCTAACTGATGGACCTCGACCATTCTTTCTATATATCCTAAAAACATCCTTAATATCGTCAGCATTAAAGTTATGTACACCCACCTCAACAGTAATATTTGTCAAAAATAGGTGATCATAAATGTTTACCGTTTGATTTTTCCGTTCATCCCGCCTTTTATAAAGCTCGAATTGCTTCTCAAGAAAAACAATCCTTTCCACCAATTTCGATGTTTTAGATGACAAACTCGCCTTCACATCAGCAATATTATCCTTATTCCCTAGTTTATCCTTCTTAACCTCAGCATCTTTAGCTTTGATCAAGCCAGCCAGAACTCTAGTGAGGTTACTGTCCGCAATGCAATGTGGACAAAACCATTTAGCTTTTGATTTAAGATGTTCAAATTCCACCTCCGTTTAGACATCGACACATTTTGAATGAAACCATTTCAAACAGCCATTACAATTCAGCCAATTTTGCCTATGCATAGAAAACTTAGGCTCAACTTCTTTTTTATTACAAACTGCACATTTCTCGCCCATAGTTAATTGAGGTTATGTTATATTATAAGTATTAAAATTAAAATTTTAGTTAAATCCACCATTACTTATAGATTTATTAATTAGTTATTATAAGCTTCCACAACTTTAAGCAGCCTTATACCAGTTTATAGCAAAAAATGTATTAAAACATTAAATTTATTAATTAAAACCAATGTCAAACGCGATTTTGATATGTATAAATGATTTTCCGAATTTTCTTGAGAAAATCCTAGGAAGCGGCCACCAAACATGAGATTATGTCAAACATGGTTGTCCTAAATTCCTTAATCCCCTACTTTTTTCAAAAGTGAATTATTTTTCGAATAGATATTGACAACTTAGAATTGTGCACATTTTGGTGGCCCCTTTCTAGGATTTTCACAAGAAAATTCGCAAACAAACAGGATTAAACACGGGTTTTCTGCCAATATCCCAGTTTTTGGAAAATGATCTGATTTTATACATTGCGCGCTATAGAAAAAAATGTAAATTTTTTAGTAAATAATCTTAAGCATAATTTTTATTATTTCAATATGAATTAAATAAATTCGTAATAACGAAACTTTTACATCAACACATTTAAAAAAACTTGACATACTTAGGACAACTTAACGCAACTTAGGACAAACTTCGCGTACGTCAAAATATACTGAACCTTATTTTTATACAAATTATTTTAAATTATTGAGCATACGTTTTGAGTTTGTTGGGCTCCTTCAACCCTTTGCTGATTATGGATTATGAATATGCGTCATTATCAAACATCCTCATTTTATGCAAAAGTTAGGTCTACTAAACTTTCCATTAAAAAATTTTGTACATTTGCCCGGAAGCACTTAGTCGTCTAAACGCTCGATACTTCAACTTGTGAATCAACACTAGATTGACTTCCCTGTGTTTATCGATAGCTAAAGCTGCGATACTAGACTAACAGCTATGAGTGGGACTCGCGTCCAGAGTTAACTTGGTCCTAGAGTTTATTGACGAAAATTCCATTTTCATCACAAACAAATTGTTTTAACTTAATGACAAAAATGTCGAATTTCAACGTGTTCGGTTGGGCCAGAATGAACTCACTCACTTCTTGTTAACTTCATCTCGTTAAATATTACGCCAAACCTAACCGAACAGCCAAAAGTAGTTTTAAATGTCAACCTCTAGTTAAAGCTTTTGTAAACAACATCTGAATTATTTACAAAGAAGCAATGGCCACAACATCTACTAGATAGGCATTTGAAAAATGTATAAAAGATGGAAAGAGGTGCAAACTCTAATCAAAAATCTGCGATGCATGTTCAAATTGCACCAACCACAACAATTACTAAACTACTTAAATGAAATAGTGTCCAAATTAGCAGCTATTGATGCAATGAAAGTAAGGTAAATTTGCAAGATTGATTGATTGACTAGAGTGTTCGAACAAGCTATAAGCGAGACCCTTCGGAGATGACCTGGCCTCGCCGAACGCCATGTTACACACATCAAAAAGAGGATTTGGATAGGCTTAATCAGTAATGATAGAAATTGACCCGGTTACAGACATACAAAAGTAATAGAATGACAATATATTTCTAAACTGATTTTATGGTCTATTAAAAATTAAAACTGCATTCTGATAGTATAGCATTTATAAGTTTGCTGAATCAGGTTTCTGGCCGCTTCTGAAAAGCCTAATCATGATTATTTTAAATTTAACTTAAAGCTTAAAGACGACCTAACATAAATATAAAATACAATTAATTTCCACCACACTACTCACTGCCGCTTAGCTCTCTCAACTGAGCGTTTTGATTATATGCTTCTGAATATCGAACCGCGTTACAAGACACGTCAATCATCAGTGCCAACAGACCTTTCTATTAACTGTCGCAACAATGAGAAAAAATTATTTCATCCCGGGATTTCCCGGTATCCCGAGGAAAAATATTATTATTTTAAAACATTAAATCAAATACATATTCCAGAAAAAAAAATTATTTATTTCAACAACAGAAACTGTAACTTCAATGCAAAATAATAAATTAATAAAATATAATTCTGAAAACATAACAAATAAAACAAATAAAATTTACAATTCGGATTTCATAAGATAAGCATAAAAAATCTAGGACATTCACTCTAAATTATTTTATGAATTAAAGAAATGTTTCAAAAAGCACAAATTATCAATTGATTTATCACTTAATTTTGAACGAATTTTTATGATAAACAGGCCCGCAGCAGAAAACGCTCTTTCCGATTCAATCGATGTTGGCTTGATGGCCATTAATGCTGAATATATATTATTTAAATTTTCAGTACGCTTTCCAGTGGCCTCGAAAATATTCATTTCCTTTGTGAGGTTTTTCAAATCGTAATGGTTACCTAGGATTGATGTTTCCCTTTCTACTCGTTTGACATTACAAATAGTAGCATCCAATTTTTCTTGAAGTGTTAAACCAACTTCGCTAAATGATGTAGATGCAACTGGCTGAGGTATCAATGAAATGTCGTCTTCATTACCACGACTTTCATCTATTACTTGAATATATGCCAAAGTATCACTAGCATCCTCAATGTATAGCCTAGCGAAAAGATTTTTAGCTGTTGCATGTAATGTATACTTGGAGGGCAAGACCAATTTGGAATTGATATTTTCCGATTCATAATTATAATTTGACGGGCTATCTGAAAATTTTAGTAAGCCAACAAAATTTATATTTTTGCGTTCTTCAATTCTTTGCTGCACAGATTAAAGCATTTTAGTTGAAAAGCAATTTTTTCCTAAGCTAAGTCGTTGAAGATAAATATGAATACGCCTTCTGCGTCAAGTAAAGTAGCATTGCTTCTTCCAAGCCTTTCTATTCCAATTTTTATTGGTTGCAACGACGTTATTATTACCTTCATTACTGCATATTCATCATCGGAAATATCTAGAGATTCTTTTAAATCTCTCTTGCATCGCAACATCACTGTTCCATCTTTTTTTCACATTCAATATCAGCTTAAGTTCCTTATGGAATATTAATTTTACATACTTTTGTAAGATTTCATTTTTGAAAGATGATTTACGGAACATCCGAACTATACTTTTCAAACCTTTTGAATCATTAAATTAAACAAAAAATAAAAAAAATTGGATCTCCGGGATATATTACTTATATCCTGGAATATTCCGCTATCAACCGGCCAAACGGCGCAGTGATTAAAGCTGCGGCGCTTGGATCAGGAGGGATTTTGTATCATCTGATTACGATCGGTGATGAAGATGAACACATCTATAACCCCTACCTACTATTTCACATGCGATGCTATCCTCCACATAATCCAGTGGCATAACGCCGACCCACTGGATATGCATCAGGTAGCGGCGTTTATCAGGGATATAGATCTATATCTCACGTCAGGAAATCTCTACCCTTAAAAAAAACAAAAATCCCGCTATTAATTTTACCCCCGGGAACCCTGGAAAACGGGATCCGGTTTGAGAAATCCTACTTGTGCCTGACATAGCGAGAATAACTTTCTCCTAATTCAGTCATTTCCATACTAATTTGGTCATTTAGTGCCCATACAAGGTAAGAGTGCTTGGTTGTAGTGCCCATAGAAGAAGAAGAAAGAAATAGAATGTCCGGTCGTCGCAATTATTTTCCAACGAAATATCGTAACATCATTGCAGAATTGTGACAAAATTATTCTCTCGTGTACATCAGTAGCTTCATATTCAATGCTTTCTTCGGTTTATTTCCGATGATAAAATTGATTCCGAATAAATTTTAAGTAAAACCATACTATAGAAGCATATTTTGTATGAGGCAAATATACCCAAATAAAATAATTTCAAATATTTTAAGTTCTGTTCTTGTAATTTTATGAGACGAGGATAATTCCTATATGCCTCTCTTTCTATCATTCATGTATTAAATAAAAAGAACGAAATGTTTTTAAAATAAATGAAATATCTACGGAATACAAATACTAGAAACCACACTTCTTACAATTTAAATCACTTTTACCTACATACATACATACATATATGAATATTGTCTTTGTATAAGCCAAACTAAAAAAAAAAACAACGGGCGAGTTCACGCTCAGCTCGCAAATGTATTATGTGAAAACCTTTATGTATAAGCAAGTATCCATGGAATCATTTCAAGCCTCTTCGATGGGCATGAGAAATCAATGCAGATAGAAGGCTGCCGATCGCTCAGTATTTAAATTGCGTTACATTTTTGGTTTAAAAAGTCAATAAATTGTTCTATATTGGGTTTGTAGGATGAACCTTACCGACATTAATAGTTTAATTGAAAATTGAAATTTTTAATTTATATGTTGACAAAGAAAAATACAAACGACTAAATTTCAGTATGGTAATGTCTCCATTACTTATACACGGCAATCTTGTTGAAGATTTCATATTTAGACTTTTGTGAATGGTTACGGCAAACCCGGTGAAGAAAGCAAAGTGGCATCGCTGATTTGATCAGTTACGTAGACCCCATTTTGACTGGAAAATCATAGCAGTTGGAAATACGGTAGCATGTCTTCCTTCGGCTTCTTCCTTGCGTGCATCTTTAGAGAATGTCATTCGAATCTGTTTACTACTTTTATAGTTTTTGTTTACTATACTCCCTTTATAACCAAACTCAGCAACAGCATGAGCAATACTAAACATACTGATTAAACAATTTCAAAACTATTATTTTATTATCTATCAATGTATAATGGTGCAAACAGACGTGCAGAATTTCTGCATGGAGTACTGCATGCAGACCTGCACATGAAACACATGTGCATCTTTTTATGACATTTTCATTTCTTTTGGTTGGTAGTAGCATTTTTTAAGAGCTGTCAGATTGTTATGAACTTTTGAACGTATCAGATCGTTTTCAATTTTTGTGTGTTTAATAACAATTTTAGTTAGAAAGAATGAATGTGGTCAAGTATGATCATTTTAATAAACTAATTTTGGTTTATTTATGCTATTTAGCATATAAAAAAATAATAAACTTTAGGTGCATATGGGAACCAGAGTGACGGTGGCATTTTGAAACAGAGTGGTTTCGGACAGCAGATTTTAGAAGGAAATATAAATATTCCAAAAACTAGAAAATTGCCGCAAACAAATGAAGAATTTCCGTGCTTCTTTATCGGCGATTCAGCATTTCCATTGCGGTCAAATTTGATGCGGCCATATCCTGGACGTCTCCTTCCAAAAAAAAAGAATACATATTTCAAAAAAAAGTATCTTCGTCAAGGGTTAAAATTGAAAACACATTTGGAATTCTAACCGCTAAATTTCGCGTCCTTACAAACTCTTTAAACATGTTCCCAGAGAATGCAGAAAAAATTGTAAGAGCGACATTGGTGCTTCATAATTTTATAAGGCTAAATGACGGTGCCAACTATTTCTCTAATAATTTTGTGGACCACGTTAATGAGGATAGTGAATTTGTACAAGGGAGTTGGCGAAACGAAGTCCAGCCTTTACCACAATACAGGATGTTCGCTATAGATACAATGCCAGCAGAGAATCGTTTTCAATTAGAGACGCTTTAAAAGAGTATTTAGAAAATGTAAAAAACCAAATAAAATATGTTCAAAAATGTATTTAATTTTTAATTTGTATACAAATTTGCATTCACTACTTTTAGGATTTCAATTTGTAATTAGCCAAATTCGGCTGGTGATATGCACGCACCTCCACTTGTTCACATACAGCTTCAAAAAAAAAATCGCACAGGAGTTTTTGGTGCTTGTTCGTAGTGAATAAAAGATTTTTTGGCAATTTCTATAAGCTGTTTCATTTCGACGCTTGCCGATTCTAAAATTGCATCGGATTTATTTATTTTTTGAGAAAGGTTTCGGTATGGGGATGGTGAAGGACTGCTACTGTCAAAATTTGTGTTCGTTGTGCACTCTAACTCAAGAAAACTAGAATTTGATGCGCTAGTTCCACTCCATTCAGTATCCATAGTCGATTTCTGATCCGGATCGTCATATTTTGTCGAATGTTTGGGATAATTTCCGGTTGTTCTATAAAAAAAGAAATCGTAAAAATCAAATTTCAGAAGAATTTGGTAAATCACTTACGTTTCATTTGGTTTGTCAAAATCATTTAAAAATAACATGGAATCAAACCACTTCCACTTTTTTTTGGGGCTGGGTGCTTTATCACCTGAGGTTTTGGTATGTCGTTTGGCTCTTTCTTTTATGAATTTATCCCTCAACGATCTCCAGCGTGCTTTCAGTTTGTCCACTACAAGATTCAAAAATTTAATTACATATTTATTGTATGTGGTGTGTTTATGTAAACTAAATATAAACATTACTTACTTGGTATTCCTATTTTTTTTTTTTTGATAATTCAGAGAATTTTTTGTCCCTTAAATAAACATTTTTGTAATTGTAATGGGTTTTATTAAAAATAAATTCATTTTGCTGCACAAAATTTATAATGGCTTCCTCCATCTTGAATTCTTGACTGAATATTTACAATTTGTATTGTCAAAAATTTTAGAACACAATAAATATTACACCGTGAAGTAAGTAAACATTTTGAGTTTTATTTTCCTTATGTTGTTAGCTGTGAGTAATTTGCAGCAAAATTAGAAATAGAGACAACTTGCATCGTTCTGTATGACATGCAGAACACATGTGTTTCATTCCATATGAAGCAATGTTTTCTAAATTTATTTTGATGCACTGTTTTCACCATAAATGTCATTTCACAGCCGGCTAAGATGTATAATATTTAATACTTAAAGTATGCGTGTAATTCCGTTTGTTTCTAATATATTTCCATTTCACTTTTTTGGATCACTTAAGTGCTGCCAGATCGTAAGATTTATCTTTTTTTGAAAGATTTTTTGCCAGTGAAAAAGATAAAAAGGTTTTCTTCAAAATAAAAAGATTTTTTTAAAAATTAATTTGAGTGTATCTAAAATCAGTTTTTTAACCTAAGTTGTTCAAAATTTCTTTTGAAAACAAAAAAAATCCTTTGTCTTTTCTCCTTACATCATTTATCAGGATTACTTCCAAATTTCCGACGATGGATTGGCAAATTAAATTGTTCAATTTTTCAGAATTAAAACTGAACGATTTTTTAATTTAAAATGGTTCGATGCAGTTTATATTTTCCTAATTTGAAGCGAACTAATATGGCCGTTTTAACGATTCCTGCGGCAACGGCGAACGTGGAGCGTACTTTCTTGCGAATTAATAGAAAAAAAAAATTAAAAAAGATTTATTGACCCAAAAAAAGATTTTTTTTTTAAATTAAAAAGATTTTATAAAAAATAATGGCAGCACTTACACTATACAATACATGCATAATTTTTTTGCCTTTCCATTTTAATCGAACGGAAATTGTAATTCGAATTATAATAGTGTACCGAACTTACGGTGTATTTTGTGTTTGTTTTTCTAGTTTTTATATAATTTGCAATTTCGTTCGTACCGGATTTTCCATTCTTTTTTTACATGAAATTTTTGACTTACCCCCGCTAAAGATGTTTTCACATCAAAAACCAAATAATGAGTCAATTCAGCGTGTTTGTTTTTTATCCCTTTTGTTAACACGACATATCCTGAATTTGTTTTTTTTTCAAATAGAATGAATTTTTTTTTATAACAAATTAAAGTGACATTTTAGTTATGACATCATATTTATACTACTCGAATTAACCTCCTTTCATGCAAAACTCGTGATAAAATTGTTCTACATCCCGATTTGTAAGTGTTGACGAGAAGTAGTTTTATAATCGTGCCAAATAAAGGTTAAATAAGCGAAATGAAACACATTATGAATAAACAAGCAACATGCACACTGACACACCACTTCTACGATTTGCATCTTTCTGTCCTTTTTGCGTGTCTCTATGTATAAGCAAAACATGTTTGATGAAAAATTTTAAAAATGTATTTTATTTTTATCCGAAAACGGTAATTTGCCTTTTGTATTTTGATTATTTTACTCATCTGATGGAGTTTAAATTACGTTTGCGATTCGAATGCAATAATTATAATTTTTAGATTGGAGGAAAAATCAAATTGATAAACAAATTTGTTAAATAAAAAAAAAATGTAATAATTAGGCAACCAAAAATATGCAATAACATATTTGTTTCCAGTGCACGAATTTTGAAAAGATCAAGATATAAACCCGTTTCATGAAAAACCAAGCATTTTAAGCCCAACTTGTCGGTGCATATTTTCACATATTTCACGTAATACGTAATGTGAAAAATAATTTTTTATGGTTACCTATAGACGAAACCACTGATTCAGCTGGTAGGTATGTGGCCAATGTCATCATTGGTATTATGGATCACGATGAAACAAGTACCAAACAAAAATATTTACTAACACCGCGCTATTAGAAAAAGCTGATCACGCCACGATTGCCTGGCTTTTTGACGATTCGGTTAGAATTTTAGGGGATAGTTTCGAGATAGTTTAAATTTTACTGTTTATATCAGATGCAGCACCTCACATGATGAAATCGGCCCGGTCAATATAAACTTTCTACCCAAAAATTACACATCTAACTTGTTTAGCTCACGGTCTTCATCGTGTATGTCAACTTACAAGAGGGTTTTATCCTAAGGTACCCGCGGCTCGTCTGAACGCGGCTCAACCCAAAAGTGCTTGCACTACTGTTTTTTTTATGGCATCATGTTCCCTAAGGTCTAACAAATAATATAAAAGTTTTTTTGAAATCATCCACCGACCAGTTTACATCTTATTTTGTATGCCCTTCCGGAGGATTCCAGCATACAAAGATCGAAAGAGGAAAGTCTCAGGAAGAGAATGCAGAAAAGTACAGGTCAAAAGGTTGCTAATTTGCGAATTATTTCTCTCTTTGTCGACAGATGTCTTCTAAACATATACGTGGGGATATAATGAATTATTTCAAACAAATCAAAACTCATGAAAGTCGAAAAGAACAAAAACCTTTATTCCAGTAACATTAATTCAAGTTTGATTCAATTAATTATATGTGGTAACTATTATATTGAATTACAGCTCTCATTAATTTATCATTATAATCTGGGTGATTTTCAGAAACTTGATATTTGTTCCACATTGTCTTAAAATCAGAATGCACTGTCTCCTTGGCCTGTTCACTGTAAAACCCCAACCCTCTTCTATGGCCTTCACGATAATCTTCTATATGATAAAATATTGCATGTTCTTTTGGTGTGACTACAGCCCTAGGGCCAAATAGCTAGTCTTGAATTGAGCGAAAGATTCTTTGTAACAATCATTTAATTCGATTCCAAAACAATAGTGAATTACACGATCAAAATCCTTCAGTATTTCCACATATTTCAAACAACCAATGGGGCAAAACGATCTTAGACTATTCAGTTTTTTCAATAATATTCTACATGAATTGCCATTGAATATGGTACCTCCTTGAGTAAATTCTCGTTGAACATTGCATAGGTTGATCCACTCTGTTGTTTCAGTAACAAATTCATCTTGCATATGGCTGACTATTTTATTATGCTTGGTATTAGATGTAGTTCTGGAGGAGGAATAATGTCAAGAATTTTTTTATCGTCATCAGCTGAAAAAACAGGAGGATTGATACAGCTTTTGAAATTTTTCGCATTTTTCATTATCTATCCGCCAGCGTTTCTCCAAGCTTCAAAATATGAGGTTGAGTTTCCCACAGTTCGCCGAGGTCCGACGTGCTCCAAATTTATGCTTTCACAAAGGCACCATGTAGAAGGGTACGTCGATGAATGAGACATAATCCCTGTCAGAATATTGGCTAATTTGAGATCAGTCGCTATCGTACCAGAAAACTCCTCAATTTTCAATATTTTCCATATTGCTGACACGTTTTCATAATTCTCTTGAGTCGATTTCAAAATAGCAAAAATAAAGATTTTCTGAACGCCTGAGTCAGCAAAAGCTTTAGCAACCACGCCATCATCATACTTTTGACGTTTTTTCTCCTGTTTACAAATTTCAGTTGAATCATCTTGAACAGACAGGCACACCTTCAAAAAACCACCGCCAACGTCAATTCCAAATTTTAAGTGCTGATTTCTAATATCCCGCTGTTTCTCAATATGAGAAAGAAAATCTTCAAGAGTATGGCAGTAAACTATGGGACATTGGATTGGTGTGCTCATTCGAGCTTTGATGGTTACAAAATCTATTGTCTTAGCACAAAAGAAACTTTTTACCTCGCCATTCTTCTGTTCCAGGCTTTTTTTCAATCATGGCTCAATTATCGCCCGCTTTTTGGTAGCAACTCTCCAAGCGGTCGCTATATCAAGAGTAGTCTTTGTACTAAGATTTAATTTTGTTTTGATTTTCAAGAAATCGGCTATGGATATACTCGAAGCTGGTTCCTCTTCATTTTTCTCGTGGGGATTTATGAATAATTTCATGGAGTTTCCTCCACGTGCCTGAGTAAGGGATACCGTCGAATCTTTTTTGTTTACTTTGTCATCAATGTCATGTTGTTGAATTGCAATTTTACTGATTAATGTTGACGCCACTTGTTCCATTGCCTTCTCCCCCATTCTATTTATATAATTGCATACATTATCAACTTGGGCAGTTTTGGTGCATTTATGAGGTGTTCTTCGTTTGGGATGGATAAATCATTTGGAACAACGATTGATGCATTTCCCGTCAGCCGATTTTTTTTTGTTAAGAAGTTGCATGGATATCACATTACTTCGAGCAATCTGTCACAAATAGCACTGACAGGGATTTTGAGTCCAAGATCTCGTAGTTAAACTTACACTCAAAAACTTCGTAGCTCGACAGTCTTGGAGCGAACGATTCCTGGATCGGCACTGGGAAGTTGTCGGTAGACTTTCCGTTTGCATCCGACACAAAGAACATTCAGCAGTCTTTCTTCACTCAAGATATTGTCCACACGATGTTTCAGTAATTTTTCTAGATTCGATTGCAGCGAGGCTTCTATCTTGAACATGACATTATTTTTTTTTAAGCACAACAAACAAATTTTACTCCGGTTCTCTTCGTGTGAAAGTGCGCGGGCAACTTTTGGAGGATTAAAATTTTCCGACATTATGGAAAACTGAAATGAACTGATCGAGGAAGAAAAGTTTTCTGCTTTTCTTGTAACCTGCCTACTGCATTCTCTTCCTGAGACGTTTCATAAAACATAAGATATTTCACTTTTTCAGACCAAAAATTTATTTTTTTTGGTTCCAATTTACGAATTTTGGCGCGAAAATGAAAACTGGTCGGTGGATGATTTCAAAAAAACTTTTATCTTATTTATTAGACCTTAGGGAATATGATGCCATAAAGAAACAGAAGTGCAAGCACTTTTGGGTTGAGCCGCGTTCAGACGAGCCGTGTACCGTCTTATCTCGAATATCAAAAAGTATTTTAAAAGCTCCGTCAAGAATCGAGATTTTTAAAGAATTACAGCCCGAGCTCGCTCTTCCTCCCCAACCAATAATCACAAGATGGAAAACTTGGCTCGCAACCATTAAGTATTATGCCAATAATTTTGAAAAGATTATTGATGTATTTGATGCATTGAACGATGAGGAGGCAGCCTCAATCAAAATATTAAAACAGCTGTTATGTGACAATTCGGTACGGGCTGATTAAATTTTTATTGCGGCAAATTATGGTTTTCTTGACGCATCCATTACAAAACTGGAAACTTCTGTGCTGCAGCTTGCTGACCAACTTAAAATCGTGACGGAAGCTGCAACCCTAATAAAAATCTACAATGAAAGAGTTAAGGATCTTCGAGTGGTAATAATTCGAATAAGAGAAAGGTTTAATATGTATTTACATTCGAAATAGCCGCATCGGCGCATAAAAGTGATTAAGGGTTAAAACGACTTTCCTCACAAATAATTTTTTTGAATGTACAGTAGCCTGCGTAATAAGCTACTGCATTTTTTTCAAGAACGTTATTTTCCGGATTGCTATCTTGAAGAATTAAAAATTCGTCAAGAATCGAGTCGTCTTCAGATGGACAATCATGAATTAAAATTTCTTTGTAAATCTATTGGAAGTTATCTTATTGCAGTTCAACTACTCGTATATTGTCATCATTTGCTAAACAGTTCGAACACTCGCTGTTGAATAACAGTTTGGTACAAATAATATTGGCAAAATTAATTCCAATTTCGTTGCTGGTAGGGGTTTAATTAAAAGCACATTTAGCAGGCTGTCTTGGTTTATTTTACCCGTCAAAATGTATACTGCACAATTATTGTCTGATAATTGGTTAATTAACATTATCTGCGAATTTATAGTTAATTTGAGACCTTTAATAAATTTGAAATAGTTTCAATTTTTCGAAAGAATTTTCAAATTTTTCAAAAATTTTATGCTGCCTACCAAATAATTGTAACTGTCATTGCCTGGTTTTAGTGGCTTTTCGTAACGCTATCGTGATTTAAAATTTCTTCTATTTAAACAGTCGAATGATGGGTTATGGTACGATCATTTCTGAAATAAATAATAATAAATTTAACACTCTTATGATCTTGATGTTCATTTGAGGCAAACAACCGATATGGTTTCATTTCATTTAAATTTTTAACTTAATGTCATTTTCCACTTGTACACGATCTGAAATTGAAACTTTTTCTCCTTCGTGAATTCTTTTGCATTTTATAGCCGCTAGAGAACCATGACACATTTTCTGTTTTTCAAAGTAACAATAACTCTTATTCATCCAAAGCATTTTGCTGTTATTTAACAATTTACTACAATTGCACTATGCATCTATTCATCTAGCTATTCAATTCCAATTTGGAAATCGTTGAATTCACTAATAAGAAAGACGGCCATACGACTGCTGGGATTTTTCGAATCTCTGCTAAGGAATTGAAGCAGTGATTCGAAAAATCCCAGCAGTCGGGTAATTGACCGTCTAACTTATCAGTCAATTCGACAGTTTCCTAATTGGGATTTAATAAATGACATCTCCCTTGTTATTGTAATTACGTAAATATTTTTTTTATCCTTAAATACACTGATATACACGTAAGTTCACACTTCGCTTATTATTTTTATCTAACCGGAATTGGTTAGTCTCAACGCCGAGGAATTGGTTTATCTCGCAGTGTAACATTGCCCATTAAATCTTATTTTTGTACATCTGAATCCCTTACTGCGATTATTAAGAAAATTCCAGAAAATATTGAAAAAAAAAATGAATGTTGGGAATATGTATCATGAAGAAGAAATTAGGTCACATTAACGACCTTCACAAATAGAAGAAAAAATGCTCGCATACATTTTCATATTCTTTCAGAATACTTAGCCGCTATTGCTAGTCGCAAATTTTCTACAAAATTTAAAAAGGCAGAATACTAAATACTTAGTTAAACAAAGTGAATTAATTTGTGAGTGAACGTGTATAGTTAGCACGCACTATGGTAAAACTGCAGGAAACTGAAGGCCGACCTCATTTACATTTTATGGTTTACAATAATTATGTTCAATAATCACTCAATCTTTGGCTGAACTGACCTAGCTTTTATAATTATCCCAGAGACACGGTAAAATTGAATAAATTCTTCTTCTTTTCCCTGAGACTTTAGCCTAAAAATCTTTCTCGCTGAATCTATAAAGAAAAATATCGTGACCCACCAACCAAACTAACCTGCATCAGTCCACAACGGATCTAATTTTTAAATTGCAAATGGTGCAATGAATTTTTCGATACAAGCCCCGTAGTGCCCTTTGTTGATCGTCGAACTCTTACTTAATTGGCTCTAAATTATTATTTTTCTACTTTTTGTTGTATGTAAAAAACTTACCGTTATAACTGTTGACTACAACTTCCGGCATTCATTTTCAAGTACTATAAACTGGAAATTTTTAGTATTTCGCAATGATAACAGTTTTATTTATCAGTGATTAAGCTTCTAAGTTCAAATGTATTGACCCTAAAAGCTTCTTTTCAAACCCTAATACATTCCGAAGTTCATCCCAAAGCGCTGGGCGTAAAATAACTCAGTAAAAAATTTAGAGTCTACGTACTATATACATAGTTGATGCGCCTAATGTTTAATATATGTAAGTTACATCTGACCAACCGTTACACCAGTCCGCGTGTCACAGTTTGCCAACTCATGTTCTAGTTACAAAATATATCGATTCATTTTTATCTTTATTCAACTCTAAAAAATCACAATAAAATTCTAGTTTTGTTGTTGTTAAGTTTAGGTAATTTATAAAATCGCAAATCAAAATGCTAACATAAAACTGAAGAAATTGCAAATACAACATACTCGTACACAACAAGGTTATCAAGGATGTAGGAGAGTATCAATGGTATTTGATGGTGTTTCATATTGATTTTGATGTTTTGTTTTGTTTTCATGTTCCAGGTACAGAGAATAGAGCCCAACGAACGATTTTACCTTTACCAAAAAAAAGGAAAAATCGAAACAATTTCAAAATTTATTTTTCGAAATGGGAAAATCTAACTTTCTGTTATTTTCTATTCTGATGTAAATTACGTGCGGTGATTGTATAAAATTTCAATGAAAAGTTCATGAGTGAATATAATCTATATATGTATGTATGTATATACATATGTATGTATAAATATATTCACAATTAGGAATGTTCATGTTGGCATAAAAATTTGCCTGTCTGTTGATAAAATGGAATTTATGGTGTCAAGTATCTTCATAAAATTGTGTATATAAACCAAACAAGGTATTTTTGAATAGCATGATTGAAACTGATCCACATTTATTTACGGGACAGGGTGATTTGTTGTTTATCATTATGCTCGCTAAATTATGAGTAGTATTTCTGAAAACATTTCGACGAAATCTGTATGTAGAGTTGGAAATATTCCTCCATTCTGTTAGACTAAAGTGACTACAGGTAATAATAAATTAATTCCATCGCAAGGGTTCGTATAGTTCGATTCCTCTGAAGAGTATCGCGACTCATATACTGCAGATTTCATTTGTCATCAGCGTTTGATACATGGAACCATGACCTTATCCACTGTGTTGCACTTTTACCTGTGTGTTGAGTTTTTTTGACGCGACAGTTGTTGGTTTGCTAGAGATGGTCCCTTTTATCTAAAGACGATACAGTCAGCATCTTATTTGCAACTGATCAAAACAAAAATTAAAACTTAACGTGAAATATTTGAATTCAAAACTTCATTTTTTCATCGGAACAATGTGTAAAGGACCATGTTTAGTTCATGTATTCCGTTATTTTGGAAAAAGTTTACAATAAATAATGATTTGCTGTTTAAACCAAAAAGTACTACAACACTATCTGCTACAAATAAAAATAAAGGGGTCACTTTTAGTTGAGCAGTTTGTTCTTGTATCGCTGGGCATTCCTTGAGAATGTATTCGTAAGTCTCCTTCTCTTCACAGCAAAACCTGCATATGTCATCAACCACCTTGCCGATTTTCTTGAGGTCATATCTGCAATGACTGTGTTCAGTTAGTAGTCCACATAGGATTCTTAGATCATTATTGTTTAGCTGTAGAGCTTTATTAGTCCTTTTCGACTCAAAGTATCAAAGTTGAGGATCCCAAGCCTTTTTGAATTCCGTGTCAGTTCAAATCCTTATCCCCTATACCACCTTGCTTTTGACAAAGCCGGAGAATGGTAATATGAGTTTTTCGCAACCGTGGCCCAACTATGCCCAATCCTATTCTGGAAGAAATGTGGACTTTCTGATCCAGTCCTCGCTTTCTGCGATGTGAATTTTGTAGTTATGAGTGAAACCCATCTTCCGTATCGAAGTCAAGTTGTATTCCATCTTACACATCCACAGGTGCCAGTACACCTCCTTGTGGGCAACCTTCAGTAGCACCTGTTATGTAAGTTTCACCTCCTAAGTCGGCAGAGATTTGACTGCTCACTGATCTTTACGAAGATTTTTACTGCTTACTGATCGTCAAAGAATATTTCTATGTTCATAAAAGCCCCAATAACCTCCTTCGTGGCCAATGATTCCTCAATGGTTTTTACAATTTTATTTGATACCGTGATAGTGGCTTTGCCTTTCTGATATGGAAATGGAATTTTGTTGAGTGGCAAAGCTAATAGCATCTCTTGTCTTATAGGTCAATGGGACTTACGCCATCCGAGGGTTTTAACCCTCTTTTGGTATAAACATCACCTTTCCTTGCCGCGGAACATAGCCATAATTTACGCTGGCTGCAAACATTTTAAATATCGTACTGCATCCCGCGAAGTGAGTCTTCATAAGAACCTCTAAAGTTCTCTGACACTTTCGGTTTTTGAACTAACCCTGTTTCGCAGAGAGGACAAATTATCTAGTGCACCATTCGACAAAGCTTTCTGTACCCTGGTACTTCCGTAACTATCTGTTGAAGTCAGGTAAGCCACTGAGATAAATTTCCCACACACCAGTTCTGTTTGCTTTGCTCAATTTCTTCCTTACGTTCTTGCTAAGTTTTACTAGTTCTCGATGCTACCGAGGGACCAAATCATTTATAGCCTTCAGTTTCACCAGACAGTTATTTACGAGGAGGTAATTACTCATTACCTCATTGTCAGACCAGCCGTGTGTACGTTTCTACAGCTAGAATTTTATAAATTATGAGAAATAGTTTCAGACGACGCCCTCCAGTCTTTCATTAAGTTCATAGCACTATTAGTCACTTGGGTGATGTCAATCACTTCTTGCCTTGTCGAAGTGATAAAGGTTGGATATTTCCTTTTATTAGCTATACTTAGATTACTACGTAATAAAAAATCGTGTAATGATTCATCGCTTTTGTTAGTGTCACAGCTTTCCCACACTATATTGTAGGCTTAAGGTTTTGCGTTGTCCTTGATCATGTTTTATGGTATTGTTTATTACAATAGCCGCCCTTGGGTTTTGTACCTTCTTGTCATAAAGTAATTTACCGTTTTTAGTTTTGTGTCCACATATGAATCTCCCATTTACTTAGGGCTCCCTGGGTAAACCTGCCCACTATTGATGTACCTAAAGCCAACCTTCTTCAGAAAGCCGCTGAAACTGCCTTTGCATGATGGAGGTTTATTTTGGGACTACATTTTAGACTTCATTGGCTCTAATCCAATGGCCACTTCGTCGTTCTTTAAGGCATTCGAAGTGTTCATTTGCTCCTACTCTCCGCTAATTTAAGGATTATTTGAGCCATCGATGTTTAGCTACAATTCAGAGAACAATCTAAAAGAGCCGCGGTTCCCTTCTTTCTCACCTGCCAGTTTTGTATATTAAGTTCAGCGTTCTGTCCCTGAATCAAGTAGAGTCCGTTCTCCTTCGTTGTTGCCACTGAAAAGCAAGTTCCCAAAGAATTAAGATTTTTCGCAACCTTCTTCCAGCCGATAGTCCTTTCGTAATCATATTTGAAGAGAAAGCCCAGTAGTTTTGAGGCAACTTCACTCATCCTGGCTTTTTGCTCTCCCATGCTTATACTATCAACACCTTTTACAAGGTCCTTCATAGCTTCTTGCTGGGATTGTTTCAATACTGCCATAGCTCCTAATATTGATGCTTTAGAGGCAGCTCCCTCCAAATGAGGCAGCCATTTATCAGATATTCTATTCCGTACATAACCTCAATTTCTACACTATTTATTAAAATACTGCATTTTTCTCGAATTTAAAAATAGTCGGTCTTAATGGGACACCCTTTAGGAATCCGCCTACTAAGGACTGTTTACTAAGGACTTTGTTCCACCTTGGATTAGGTTTTTTTCAAGGGTTACTCTTTTAGCGTCGTGCTTTTGCTTGCTGGCAGTACTGCAGTTTCCGGTGGTCGCCAAGAAGAGGAAGCAGATACACTTGCGAATCTTGGTCAGTTTTCCCGTCGAAACTCCGTACATACCTCCAGAATTACTTCAAACATGAGCAGAACAGCTTGTGAAACGCACGCTACCAAGAGGCTCCGGGTTGCCCCCCCCCCCCCGCCCCCTCCTATAAGAGGCCGAGTCCGCGTATTTTGATTCTTACCCCCTGTGATTTACTAATGAAACTTGGGTTTTAAATTGTCTAAGCATATGAAAGTTTGGCACCTCACACCAATTCAGGTAGATCATTGAGATCGGCGCAGGAAATTTCGAGAACGGTCTGGTTTCATTTCAAGAATTAAGTAAGATGTTTTGTCTAAGTTCATTATGGAATTTAAATTTTCTTACATTTTAGCCAAAACACGTTTTTGAAACAAAAAGAACATTTCCGAGATGAAAATTGCTTGCTAACTTCTCATACATAGTTTAAAGTATATTTTCGTAACATGTAATATTCATATTTGGGTGAAACAAAAGTCAGAATCTCTCGTTTGACAAATTTATAGTTTGTCAAAATGTTCCGCGGCTTTCAATGGAACGTGCTTCACAAAGCTATGAACTTAAACTTCAGAATGATTATTAAAACGCAATTCTTTCTGGTCCCGTATTCTTGAGATTCGCCCAAAAAAAATCACCGGTGACTTTCTCGTAAAATGCGTCATGTCAGTCGAGAATTTAAATTGCTTTAAGCCACTGCAAACTTTTATCGGTAAATTTCAGGAATAAGGGCCCTGATATTAAAAATTTAAATTTAGGAGATTTCAGTATGCCGCGATCTGGTGGTAAGAATACAAGAAAGGAACGATTACCGCATTTCAGTATATTACAAGCAGTTAACATTGGCAAATTATCATATTTTGCAGACAAACCATTTACTTCTTAGATCTCTTTTGTTTTTGGTGGTGAAACCTGGAAAGTATCCAAAATGGCTAAATTTTCACCTGTTTGTGACGAATAAACCGGAAATTAGTTTGAAACTGGGCCCTTAGATGGGGATGAAAATGTAGTTAGCTGATTAATTCCATATTCCTAATGGTGTACAACTTGTTTTATCGGCTGTTAGTTAATAGCTATTTGGCTATTTCTGAACCCTTTTAAAACCTTCAAAAAATTAGATTTGTTACTACCAAAACGTCAGAACATCAATAAATTTTACCTGGACTCAGCCACGCAGAATTATGTAAGTATTCCTTTATTCGTGGTTCTTAGTACTCCTGCATATAAAGCAAACTCATTCAAAAGCAATACAGAAAAATCGATTAGTCGACCATGCTCTTTAGTTGTGATATTTGGAGAATTTTCCTCATAAGGGTAGACCGGTCTTCTCTAAAAATACCAAAATTTGGGCACACTCATTTCATATTTGAATCGATGTATTTCGAACAATGAGTACTTTTTTCTTTGAATAATGTCATTTTCACATTTTTTATCAATTATGACATAAAAGTGACCAAAATTGACAAAATCGTGGCATTTTTCTGAGTTACTGTTGGTCCCTGCCTATTATTACCAATTACAGTCGTTTAGTGTCAAAAATTCGGTGCAAAACTGAAATAAATTAACATGTTAAGGCTTAAATGTGGCATTGAAGTTGTCAAATTGGTATCAATCAGAAAATGAAACTACATTAAAGTCTGCTTGAAGTTTTTATTGACCGATTAAAAATTGTGTATGGTTATTTATGCCATTTTTTCACTCTTCATGGATTACGACAAAAAACCAAATTTAAACCATGGAAATCATTAAACAAACATAATTCTGTCCTCTTATACAGTCGAATACAAATACAAACAAATAAATTCGTATAAAACCACGGCAACTGCTAACAATACAACATTATTATAATTCATATCGTTCAAATATAATACAACTCTTTCATTCTGCACGGCTTGTCACACAATTGTAGAGGAGATAGTCTACGATGAAGTATGTATGTAAAACAAAACAAAAAAAAATTTAATGACAACTAAAAACTGAATTAATTTTCTTCTGGTACGAATGATTCACGTTTTTAAGACTGCCAGTAATTAAATTTGGTTATGGTAGATTAAGGAAGCACATTAATCTTCATCACAGTTTATGACTATATTGGAAAATAAATTAAACAAAATCTCGTAAAAGTGGCAAATCAACTCTTTAAATGTAATTTGGCATGTCATCCCCATACCTTTTGTAATTACTTCGCTTAGAATTTTTTTGAAGACTCTAAATTATTAATCGGCAGTAATTGTCCTTAACATACAAATCCATTAAAAGAAATGAACGCGGTTGGTTTATTGGCGTTTTCGACGAGAAACAAAAAACTTAAGTTTATAATCGAAATACTTAATTATGTTTATTAAAAGGCATTAAATATAAATCTTATTGCAGTAATCTTCAAAATCGATTTGTCGTTACATCAGTAAAAGTTTTGGATTTTATTTTGAAATACCTTTAAGCGCTTAAATAGAAAATTTGGCCAAATCGATACTACAGAATAATGTTTTTGGCTGTGAAATGATGAGATCCAGTCTGTAGCTGGTTAGAGTAAAATTCAATCTGCACGATATACTGAAAACCAAACTTCTTCTATTGTAGCAAACTAAGAAAACCAAACGAAACGAAATTAACCCTTAACGAACGATAAAATTCTGGAATATAGCCAGATAGAAAGGAACTCGGTTAGTTCTGAACCGATTTTGGTGAAATTCGACATGTACGATTGAAATGGGATTCTAAAATGATTTTTGGACAAAATTCTGGAATATTGCTAACTAGGGTGGAACTTGGCTATATCTTTACCGATTTTAGTGAAAAGGAATTCTAGAATATGACCCATTATTATGGAACTTGGCTATATCTTAACCGATTTTAGTGAAATTTGGCATGCGCGATGGAAAAGGAATTCTAAAATGATTTTTGGATGAAATTCTGAAATATGGCCAACTGGGATGGAACTTGGCTATTCTTCATCTGATTTTAGTGAAATTGTAAATGCGAGATGGAAATGGGATTACAAAATTTTTTTAGATGAAGTTCTGGAATATGGCCAACTAGGATAAAACTTGGTTATTCCTTAACCGATTTTAGTGAATTTTGACATGTGCGATGGAAATATAATTCTAAAATGATTTTTGGGTAAAGTTCTGAAAATTGAAATGCATGTCGAATTTCATCATAATCAATCGAGGAGTAGCCTAGTTCTATGATAGTTGGCCAAATTCCAAAACTTCATCTAAAAATCATTTTAGGATCCCATTTCCATCACGCATATCAATGTTCACTAAAATCGGTTAAGGAAAAGCCAAGTTCCACCCTAGTTGGCCATATTCCAGAACTTTATCTAAAAATCTTTTCAGAATCCCATTTCCATAACGCATGCCAAATTTCCTTAAAATCAGTTAAGAAATAGCCAAGATCCATCTTACTTGGCCAAATTCCAGAACCTCAGATAAAAATCATTGTAGAATCTCATTTTCAATGCACATGTTAAAATTCTTCGTAATCGGTTAAGAAATAGCCAAGTTCCATCCTAATTGGCTATATTCAAAAAATTTAATTAAAAATAATTTCAGAATCCATTTTCCAAGACGTATGTCAAATTGCAAGTCCAGTTTGTTCGGAAACCGGTTTATCTCCATGCCCTACTTCACATGTCCTCTTATAGAGGCCTTTCATTTTCTATGGCATAATGGTTTTATCCTCTCAGCGAGCGAGGCCTTCCGTTCGTTAAGGGTTAATATATCTGGTGTTGAAACGAAAGTTTGTCGAAAACGATTCGCATCAAAACCGGTGTGTCTCGAAAATGGTCTGTTTTCGCATGGTACATTTAATTTTCTTATCAGCAAATTCATCAAATTTGATGAGTTTATCCAGAGTAACCTGTACTTTGTAGAGTCGAAATGTGGAAAATTGAGCTTTTGTAAATGAATTAGAAAAAAGGAAAAAAGGAAATTTTTCTGAAAAAGCAGGTAGAAGAAGTCGAAGATAGAAGCGATCCTGGTCGTTCAATCCAACAGTGTACTTTGCGAGCTGCGATTTTATTTACACCTCGCTGTCACATCGCCCATTTTCCACAATTGACGACAAAGTTATACGGGATTTCTTTTTATATATTACTGATTATCCGTTGCATCCTCTCGATTAAGTTGAAACCAAGCAGTAAGTTTCGTGTCTCCATTTACAGCTTGATGAAGTGCCGTTTCCTCATATGGCATGTTCTCCGTATGGATAACGACTCCGCTATGTCATGCGCTCAAGATTTGTACTCAAGATATTAATTAGTGGTTTAAGATATTTTGATAAAGTGTGTTACTTTGGTGCTACCAGGATTGCGACGATAAATGCGGATATCATGTTCAAAGGGGATCATTATTAAATAAAAATATTTCTATTTCATTTGGTGTTGGAGCATCGTAACATTGACCACAAGTACCGCCTACTCGCTGATGCAGCATAACCGGTTGTGAGAGCGGAAACTGTAATCGGTTTGATCTATAATAGCGGGCGTGCTTTTATGATTTTCTGGTAAAGAGAAGCGTTCTTCGACAGCTTGTGTACTATCTGCTAAGTATAGTTGAGCAAACTTTTTTACTTTTTTGCCGTGAACCTTGAACACATATAGGTCATTACCCCTTGAACCAAAAGAAACAGAACTATTCTATTGGCGGATGTTATCCCGGAAATTTCCATAGTGAGTGTTCATTTGGGTTAGACAGCAAAGAGCGAATATGATATTTCCAAAAAAATAAAATACGTCTTCATTTAAATTCATTGGCCATTCATCGGTGTGCTGTCGTTGCGTATAACGTAATTTTCTTTAACTTTATTCTGAAACTTTAGAAGTTTCATTTTGGCGACGATGGGCTTGTGAGTTAGCCACTGTAGCACGTCAAGCTTGTGCAGCGTTAAACGTTTCATTACGGTTGTTTCGTTTTCATATGGAGTTTTGCTAGAAACAGTTAGAATAAGAGATCGGTTGCTTCGATATATAATGGCGGAAATAGTGTGAACATTTCACAAGTTAAGCTGCTACGAATGGAGCCACCCTTGAGCCACCCAAAATTGACGATTAAATATTGACAAAAATTAGATCAAGTATTGTAACAGGTTGGAATTTCGTTATGAAGCTCCTCATTTTTTAATGCATTGCCACGCGTAGTAGGTTGACTAGAAACAATAACGCTAAGTTATTTAAAATTAATGATTACAAATTATCGTTTACCTAACTAAAGTTTACCTTTTGAAATTCCATAAATTCGTGCGCTTTTATTCTATGACACAATACGAACAATTAAATTTGAAACGAGTCGAATCCTGTCAAATTCGAAAGCCATTATCACCAATTTTCGTGAACATAGGGGGCAAATAAGTACTCTTAGCAAAATGAATATCGATGATGAGTTCAAACGAACCGTTTTATATTTTTTATTTTCACGCGGCAAAAGTACCAGATCTGCAGCAATAAAAATTATCAATGTTAACGATTGTAAAAACGCTTACTTCATCTCATGGAACTACAGTGGGTACCGCATGAGCTATCCGAAGCCAATTGACAGCAGCGAATAAACATCTGTACTTCCTTCTTATCTCTCTCTAAACGAGGGCCATTTTTAGACCGTCTGGTAAAGGTGGCAAAAAGTGAACGAAAAGTGGATCGAAATCTAAATGTCCCAAGCAAAAGATAGTGACAGCTCTACCGTCAGCAAAGGGATCAATGCATCCAAAGAGACATATGTTAATAGTCAACAGTCTTTACGTTTAAACTCAGAATTGATTAAAAAACGTCTGCGATTAGTGAATATTAAAAAAGTCTTATTTCACCTAGATACTGCTAAGCCGCACACGGTACGGACAACTATACAAAAAATTAATTAATTTATCTGGGAGCTTCTGCCGCATCCTCCTTACCCGCCAGATACTAAAGATGAGGTCCAAAAAGAACTTTAAAGTATTTTTACATCAAAATTAGAGTTCTTCGTTGATCTAAAAATAGCATTTCCTTGAAAGGAGTATCTAAATTAATGGGCCTCCTTTTTCGAATTTCCTCTAATGCCACAATGTAGTATTGTAGACAGTCCAGCCTGATTCATTCCGCTTCGATTTTTGGAGTAATTTTTATTAATTCTATCCATTCTGGACCAAGATATATAGCTTCCAGAGCGAGAAAAATTTAGATTCTTGAAAATTTTAAGTAAATAGGAAATTACATTGAAGAATACCAAGATGTATTTTAAAAAATACCAGTAAGCTTTTGTACACATATTCTGTAGATCTTGCAATATCACCTTTGTGGCTTCTAGAAAAAATTCCAAGTAATACAACCCAAGTTTCAAGTATACGCTCTAAGCAGCTTTGGTGAGATAGCCAACGAGAAGGTGGACATTTTCAGAATTTTTTTTTCTGTCTTCCACACTTCCAGTGCTCGCGATAGAGCAAAACATGCCTTGCTTGCGACAATCGATGCGCTGTGGCAAATGCATTTAATTATAATTGTATGAATATCTCCTCGTAGTCGCAACGCAAAATAATTTTTTAGACCCACCATCACACCTTCGTCGCTACAAAACCCAATAATATTTTTAGATGGAATCTCTGCGTATAATTAAACATTTAAAATATTATTAGGTTTAGAAAATAATAGGCATACAAAAATGTTCATATCAATACTCGTACATACCAAAACTATCCTATCAAACATTTAAAAGCTTGATATAACGCAGCGCAGTACAGTCTCACTTGTATTTGACCATTTTCGGGACTACGAATCTTATACCCATTCCAAAAATGGAATATTCTATTAATCTTATAACCATCTCCAATTTGATGAAAAATTACCGAAAAATTACGGCAGTAATTGGATCTTGTTACGATATTTGGCAGTCTCCTATGAATATTTATAAATACTCTTGCGTCAGGAATGCGACGTGTTGGAAATCTGAGTTGATATTCATTGCGAGCTCGTGCTGCATTACCATCGCAAAATCCGTAAACAAAATGGATATCAATGTACTCCTCACCTGAGAACTGTGCCATTATAATATTAATTTTATTAAATTAATTAAAATTTTGATTCACAACACTGATACAACACTAGATAATATCTCGAAACTAATGACTGAATCTGAAAATATTTAGTTTTTGTTTTTTCAACAGTTAAACAAATAAGTTGATAATCATCGCCTACTGTTTTACAGATCAAAATAAAATTGGTAAAATATTAACACTATAACATCTCTTAATTAGATTGAGAATAAACGGAATACGAAGAAAACTATGGCACGTGAGTACAAGTAATGTATTGGGGGATTGTAGAGGAGATCATGACAAATTAAAATTAATTAAACAAAAGAAAAAATTATAACGTTTTTTTTGCGAAAAACTCGATTTTATAAAAAACAAATATTTTTTTTTTACTTTAAATCACCATAGCTCTCAAACGGATGCAGATACAAAATAACCACTTAAAACTTAATAATAGCCTATACGATTACCAACCAAATAAGACTAAGTTGGTTGCTCTCCGATAAATATTTTGGAAGTTACAGTTTAATATTTGGGTGTACTTTTTTTCTGAACCAAATTTTTTAAACACCCTGTATCTCAAAGGATATCAAAAATGGATCTCCCCTCCACATACGATTTGTTTCTCAGAATGAACCAAGGAATCACCCCATGACGGATCAGCATCCCAAACCCGGACACCCTGTATAATTGGCCAAATTTAAACTTAACTAAGATTTTAGAAATCGGTTTAATTCAAATTTGACCCTTATTCCAGAATTGTATCGAAAATTAATTTTAGCATCCCGGCAAACACTTTTATCTTTACAGGGAAATGTGACGAAAAATAAATTGTTTTTGACGAAAAATAATTTGTTTAGATAATACGAAAGATAGAAAGAGGCATTCGAAAATATTAGAAATTTATTTGATTGTTTCGTTGAGCTCGAAATTGAAATCGAGGAAAAATCGATTTTATTTTTAGTAAACATTTGTTTTTCATACAAATTACTCCTATATTAATATTATGCTCAGTGATATTACCACAGAATACGAGGGCGAATCAAAATGTCTTGCAATATCATATGAAAAAAAAAGAGTGAGTGAGACAGCAATATTTTTATTTTTCGACGTAATCTCCTTTAAGGTTTATACATTTGTTAGATCGATCAATTAACTTGTCTAAGCCCTCTAAAAAAAAAGTTTTCTGTTGCTCCATAAAATATTCATTTACAACAGACTGTACTTCAGAATAACAAATTTCCGGCCCCTTAATTTTTTTTTTCAAATTGGGAAACAGAAAGTAGTCACTGGGTGCCAAGTCTGGAGTGTATGGTGGATGCGGAATTTCTACGAAGCCGCAGTCCTTTGATGCAGCATGAGCAACTTTAGCCTTGTGCACTGGTGCTTTGTCGTGAAGAAGTAAGGTTTTTTTCTAACTTTCTTTGGCCGTTTTTCCCGGATCGCTTTTTTCAATTCTCGCAAAACCTCTGCGTAATAGATGCCTGTGATTGTGGTTTTCGGTGGCATATAATCAACCATCAATATCCCTTCAGCATCCCAAAAAATTGTTGCCAAAACCTTACCAGCAGACGGTTGAGGTTTGAATTTCTTTGGTGGTGGTTCACCACGTTTAATCCATTGCATCGATTCTTGTTTGGATTCCGGATCCCAATGATGAATCCATGTTTCATCGCCTGTTATTATGTTATCCAAGAAGTTTTCTGGATCTTCTTCTTACATTTCTAAAATCACCTTTGAAGTTTGAACACGAATTTTCTTTTGTTGTGCAGTCAACAAACGAGGAACCCATCGCGCACTTACCTTTGACATGTGAAGGTGGTCATGTAATATGGTATAAGTGGTACCATATGAAAGGGAAAGTCTCCACGCTAACCGCGAAACAGCAATACGGCGGTCCTCTAATACAATTGATTCTGCCAAAAGTATGTTTTCATGGCTAATAGCATCTGCGGGACGACCCGGGCGGTTGTCGTCTTCTAATGAATCCCGACCACTTTTGAAAAATTTTACCCACCTT
This sequence comes from Tipula vernalis, assembly GCA_958295665.1. Taxonomy (NCBI): domain Eukaryota; kingdom Metazoa; phylum Arthropoda; class Insecta; order Diptera; family Tipulidae; genus Tipula; species Tipula vernalis. The sequence continues at coordinate 214,522,314 of OY282560.1, read as the reverse complement.
GTTATTGTGGAATATGATGGTGCAAATTCGCCGTAAACTTTTGATATGTAATTGAATATATAAATTGCATTGCGTCCATTTTTACAGAAAAGTTTAATAACGATACGATATTCAATTTCATTCATTTTAGAATTTTTTTCAGAACACTGGCTACTAAATTGAAGATAACAAACGAACTGTAAACTTTACATCGAATTTTGTTTCTATAAGTTTCACCTCGACAAAAATTTTTTCAAAAAAATATATAGTTGTCTCACTCACTCTTTTTTTTTCTTATGATATTGCAAGACATTTTGATTCACCCTCGTGTATATAAACAGAACAATATCTTCTATTGCGCTTTAATCCTAAGTTTGTGAACAAATATTTAAATTAAGATTTAGACATTACAAAAAAACAATTTTGTATGAAATCAATGAAACAAAACAAAAATACAAAAATGTTTGTACCCACCTGTTTGTTTTGATCAATAAAAATCAGTACAATTTTAAAAGGAAAGGGAAATCTTTACACTTTGTAATGTGTTTAAAAGAGATAGACGTTCATAAATAATTTTTGATTTTGATCTAGTTAGCTTTGCGAAACTTTAAAATCAAATCAAAAAATAAACAAAGGACCACTTACTGTTTTCGATAACGGGGTACCAAATCATATCAAACAAATAATAAAGAAAAAAACAAAACTTGAATAAGGTTGTGTATCTGTTTTTGTATCATTTCACTTTTATTTGTATAGTTTTGTATCTCATCATCAAAAACAATTAGTGGTCCTTGTTTATTTCGCAAAGCTAACTAGATCAAAATCAAAAATTATTTATGAATGTCTATCTCTTTTAAACACATTACAAAGTGTAAAGATTTCCCTTTCCTTTTAAAATTGTACCGATAATACAAATCAGTCAGATCAAAACAAAGCGGTGGGTACAAACATTTTTTATTTTTGTTTTGTTTCATTGATTCCATACAAAAATGGTTTTCCATCTTTTCTAAATCTTAATCTAAAGATTTGTTCACAAACTTAGGACTAAAGCGCAATAGAAGATATTGTTCTGTTTATATATATTCTGTGCTATTACCTCCAATTGTTCTCGAATATATAATAGTATTCTTGCCAAAAAATTCTATATCCTATTTTGTATTGTTTTTTGGTTATAAACTTCACACTTTAATATTTTACTCAAAATTTTTATTGGTAACAGTGTACTTTCTAGTCCATGCTTATAATTTCTTATTTGTTATTAACTTCACACCCAATATTTAATTATATAATTTTTGTATTATTAACTTTTAGCATTTTAAAAGTTAGACTTAATATTCCACTTGCTACACATATTTTTGTCTACAAACAATAAATGTATACAAGTATTGTACATTTTAAACTAAATTAGGTAATCTTCTATGTGTAGGTCAAGTAAATCGCCTTTTCTACCTTATGCAGATTAATTAGTCAATGAACCCAACAACTTTTCATTTTTCTACCTTAATAGTATTTCAAACCGCACATTAAAATTTCTCATAAAAAAAAAAGATAAAGGGAATCAAAATATTAAACAAAAAAATGTGTATGACTATGATTAATCTTAATCTAATGATTATAAATCATAAAATTGTATAAGAAGGCAAAAATGTTTCTGGAATTTTGCCCAAAAACGAAATAAAACTTACACCAACTTTTCTTTTTTTTTTTACAATATATATGGCAATAAATTAAATTTAATGCACCACACATAAAAACACAGTCAGAGTAAATTATTTATCTATTTTTAATTAGAAAGTATTATTAAATATTAAATGAGAAAAGTTAATTCGAACTAAAATAAAAACCAATTATTTTATGTATTTATGTTTAATAAAAATTTATATATTTGTTTACTAATTTGATGTGGTGTAATGTGATTATGCATATGCAATTATAATTAATTTAAACAGCTCTTATACTACCTCTATTAATATTATAATAAATGTATAACTAATGTATAAAAAATAATGCATGTTTTTTTTACTAAAAAAGTATTAATATACCAAATTTTTCTTTTTTTTTTTCTAATTAATTAATATATAAATTATATAAATATTGAATAAAATTAATTTATTTTGTTTGTTCTTTTCTTTTCATGCCAAAAATTTAAAAATTTTTTGGGGGCGTGCAAACCATTTTTTTTGTTTATATTTTTCCAGGACTTTTCTGAATCATTTCAAATTCTTCATGCAGGTCGTGCCTTACGTATACTCAGACTTGCTAAGTTGCTATCATTAGTTCGTTTACTTCGCCTTTCTAGATTAGTACGATATGTTTCACAATGGGAGGAGGTTTACGTAAGTACCAGAATTATTTTTCTTTTCAGTTAAAAAAAAAAAATTAAAATAAAAATAAAACAATTTTTAAATCACAAAAAAAAATCATAAAATTTAAATTTTTTTTTTTGTTTATAATTATGATATATTATTATTTATATACAAGAAATATAAATATACAAATTTATTATTTTAATTTAATCAATGCCAAATCTAAAAAAAAAAAAAAAAAGAATAATAATAAAAAACAAACCTGATATAATCGTATAATAAATAAATTAAATTAAATAATAAATATAAATACACATTTTAAATTTTATTTTATTTTTAATTTTTTAAACAACAACAAATATCATGAAATTATTATTTTTTTTGTATGTTTTTTAATGTACAAATGGCGTGTTAACGCCATTTTGTTCAGATTATATGCCATTTACACAATTTCATGAGATTGATTTTTCATTTAATTTTTTTTTACGATTTACATACGCTAAATGAAAAATAAATAATAAATACTATTATGCAAAAATAATTTGATTATTATATTTATAATTTACAACAGAGAAACGGCACAATATAATATATAAATATTTTATTTTTTTTTTATCACAATAAAATATATAAATAAAAAATATTTTGTATAAAAATAAATGACTAAAACTTTTAAAGCTTTTTTCATATAATACATATTATTACGTTAATAAATTATTTTGATTTTTTAATTTAATTAATTTTTTTTTTTGTCATTTTGACAAGTTATTTTTGTTCCTTTTTCATTCAATTTTTTTTTTTTTATAGTTTATAAAAGGTATACATCATAAACAAAAACAAATAAATTCGATATTTAAAATAAGAGATATTTTTTTATTTAAGACAAACAGAAAAAAAATGTATAAAATAAAAATTGATAAGAAAATGTTAAAATAAGAAGATAAAAAAAAAATAATACAAAGTCATATTATAATGGCAACAGCTGCTTCTGGCATTTTGATAAAAGGGCACACAGATATCATTCAATTTTTTTTTTTGTATCTTTTGTTTATTATTATTATTATTAAATTTTTGTTCAGTGTTGCGATCCGTTTAAACGCTTACTCATATCTGTTGTTGTTTTTCTTGTTAACGACGCAGAATTAAACGTGTTTTTCACAACACTGGTATTATTTTTACTTTCGAATTGTTATTGGATAAACAAGACAAACCGGATTTGCTTCATCCCCCTAATTTTAGGAATTTTTGATTTTCAGTAGATTAGTATTTTTTGGTTGGTAGATAAAAAAAATTTTGGCCTCGCAAAATGGTGCTCTCATATTCGTACGTACTACATTTGTATGACAATTTGTAATAATTGGAGGTAAAAATGAGGTTTTCACGTACATATTTTTTTCAGTTTTTTTTTTATTCATTCCATCGTATCATTAAATTTTCATAAATCATTGAAATCTGCATTATCGACCTTCATTATTCACCGTTTTATTTTATTTTATTTATTTTTTCTGTGCGACACAATTGAAAATGTGCGGAGAATATAGAAAAGGGAGGATAACAAAAGAAATAACGGTTTCATTATTTTAAAAGCATTTTCATATTTTTTTTTTTTTGTTTTGTATATTTTCTCAACAATTAAACAATATTATTATAAATCTAGTGTTATTTGCCTGATAAGAAAATACGATTTTTCTTTTACGTTTTGTTTATGAATAACAAAATATGATGGAAGCAGTTGGATTCATTAAAAACAAATACAAAATAAAAATATCAGCCATTTTTTTATCTTATTTTTAATGATACATTTATATACAAACAAATTAAATACCCCAAAAATTTGCCCAAACATCAAACAATAAAGTAAATTTTTATTTCCATTTACAATCAAACCACCAAATTTTGTGTTTGTTTTATAATTTGTTTCTATTATTATTTTTATTGGTTTTTATATCCCATGAATGTTAATCGAATATTTATTTTCTGTTAATTGTAGAGTATTGATGTTATTATATAATTAGAGATCCACAAAAAAAAAAAAATTAAAAATTTGTTCCCCAACATATTATTTTAAGTGTTTATAAATGTTAAATTTTTTTTTTTATTAATAATAAATTATAAAAGCGAAAATATCAAAAATTATTATATAAAAAGCTTTGTCGGTTTAGATTGGAGTTCTTGTCTCTGTCTTTCTTTCTTTATCTACAAATACATTTATACGACTTTCACTCTATATATCTCACTTTCTCTTTCATACGTATCTTATGCATCTCTCTACCCTTCTATACATTTTTCATGTAAATAAAACCAAAACCGAATCAATTCGGGCCGCCATTTTGAATCACTCTTCTCTCTTTCTGTGAACAATATGGCGACCGATTTATTTATTTTTATTTTTTTCGTAACTCTTATAAAATATTGATATAATTTGTTTTATATCCATTTTTTTTTATAACTAATTTTATATTCTTTTACATGTTTATGTTGTTTTAAATCGTTTTGTTCGTTTTTTTCATTCATTTTTCTGTTTCTTGAAATTTATTAAAACAAAAATAAAAAATTCCTTATTTTTCAAAAAAAATTAAATAATAAAAAATTTAAGAAAAATTACAAAAACTAATTGAAAACCGTGGTTCTTTAGATTCTACAAAATCTTCAAAATAAACGCACAGATAGAAGAGGAAGAACTGGTAAAGAAAAGTCCGGCTTTTCAAAAAGCAACCTTATCTTTAAGGTAAAAACACACAAAAAAAAAAAAAAAAAAAAAAAAAAATTAAAAACACAAAACAAAAAACAATCTGCCTACCAAAAAATAAATAATTTAAAATTATTAAAAAAATAACAAAAAAAAAAAAATTATTTCATAATTTTTTTGCAGAAAAAATTTAAATTTTTTATAATGAAACTTATTTGCTTGTCGCAGTTTTCGCTTTTATTTAATACTTTATAATAATATAAATATTTATAATTACTTAATGTATTTTTAATATATTAAATAAGTATTGTTGTTTTTGTTTATTTTAATATTTTATTTGTTTTAGTTTGTGTTTTTTATTTTTTTTTTTATTGACTAGACGTAATTTTAATAAAATATTTTGAAAAATAGTTTGCAACCAAATTTTCCTTAACCCCCTAGAAAAAAAACGTGCAAAATTCACGATCAAGGTTATTATTAATGTGGTTAAACACTGTGAATTATTAAATGATTTGATACAATTTTTTTGTTTTATTCATTTACTTTTATCCGGTTATTTTTTTATGATTATCTGATGCGATATTATTTTATAAGATGTGATCACGTGTTACCATGGTCGATTTTATAAAGTTGTTTTTGTTGCCATCGGTTTTAATTAATAAAAAAAAAATGTACGCGTGTGTGTCTATATAAGTAAGACACATTATTTAGTTTTAAATCATTTAATTTCCTTTTGTACATGTATGCGTTTACACAGTACAAAAAAAATCTTAACTATATTTAACTGTTTCGCATCTTATATAATTTTTTGTAGTTGTTGTTTTTGTTGTTATGCCGTAAAAGTGTATTTTATCTTTATACATATAGTCTGATGTAATAAACTATTATATTTTTTAAACGATTTATATAGGTCATCATAAATAATAATAATTTAATTGGAATATGTGACATATCTCTCTCTAAAAAGAATTCGTATAAATTATATTTCGCTTTTGTTTTGTATTTATTTTTTTTGCGAGATATTTACAGCAAATGCAACAAAATAAGAATGAGCACAAACAAAAAAAAATCGAAAATACTTTACAAATTCGCAGTCTTCACTAAAAATGTGGTTGGCAATCAGGACCTGGGGCAGAAATAATTTAAATTGTATTTCAAAATTAATTTTAAATTAAATTGTTACATTCTAGTAAAAAAAATAAAATTTGCTTAAATTATAGATAATTGTGGTACAAATTATATCTTACTATCTAACTACATTGCCAATTAGTGGACTTGCTGATAATGGTTATTAACAGCCTCATGTCAACATCTGCATCTACAGCATTTTCTTATTAAAACACATATCAATCAATCAATTTCTTGCTACTATATTCGTTTATGTACATATGTAGGATGATTATACGGATACAAATGGAATAAGACAAACGAACGGGAGGTGCGAAAATTTGCTTATAAATTGCAACTTTAAAAAATTTAACAGATTTTGAAACTAATTAATTTTATGGTAACGTTCTAAGACTAAATGTTTCAAAACTTTGTTTATTCGTACATGGGAGATCAAAATTTCAGAATTTCACTTCGACTAAACTAAATTATGCTACATTATGCTATTAACCGCCAGACGGTTAACGAAAAGTCGCCTCGCGAGGATGCTTTTCGTTTTAGTTATCCTTTTAATTGAGAGTGTCTGGATTGTGCACCTTTTATTATGAATAATTTAAATTTGTGCGATAATTATGTAGCGAAGATCACATCACATACATACATGGTTTTTATTCAAACTTTCTATTTTTGTTTATACTTATGTTTGAACTTACTGATCATAAGTTTTTTTTTAAATTGATTTGATAAATATTGTCTAATTGTCACGCGTTATCTCGGCGTGAAACGGTATTATGAATAATATAAAGATTGGCAAATTAACAATTCTAGGACGACGGAACATATGAGATTTTTGCAAATCATTATTCCGTTGGGCTCTCTGTGATTGTGGTCTGAATCAGGAATATAATCTTACACGATAGTTATACGTTTCGCCCGTCTTTAGCACGTTCAAGCTTTAGATACATTTGGAAATTTGTACCCGTAACATTTTTTGTGAAAAAAGATTCATTAAACGAACCCGGTTGTGGATTAAGCGAAACTATTTCCAAAAGGAATGAAACTTGTTCTGAATTGAAAGCAACATTTTCCAAATTGATTTAAACTTCTTGTTACATTTTATTTTTTAAATAAAACACTCATTTAAATCCATTAAAACTAATATGAAATTTAAGTGGTCTACTTTGAGAACTAACTTGAAATGATCTGATACGCCCTTTTTGATCCGCTTTAACATTCTTATCATGAATTTCTTTATCGAAAGATTGTTAATGGACTCATATAAAATAAGCGGACTTGACATTATTGCCAATGCGAATGACGTTACAATAAACGTAAACGTAAGACGTTTACATAGATGTCAATTGCATATTTTTAATTTAAAAGATCTTTAATTTTTCACGGCCTTTCCAAATTACATCGAAGAACATGCAAGGAATTTATTAAGAACTATGAGTAAACTGAATTTAGAAGGCATGATGAAATATAGAATTGAGAACATTATATTAGTATAAAAAGCGCGATAGGGCTTATTGCTCTCCTGAAAAATTATAATTTTTGAGTTGTGTCCAGTGCTGTCAAAGTGAGTACGATCGGAGTATTTATACTACTTTCGCCAATTGCGTACTCCTGTACTCCACTATTTGATTTTGTATTCCCCTTTTCTAATAACTGCTATACTAAGAAACCTTTGTACAATATTTCAACTAGAACCTCTATATAAAAATAATACTATATGATAATTTCTGCAGTTTTTTAACCTTTCCAGGCCAGAAAGTTGTATGGAAGTCTGGATTTATGCAGTGCGATATGGGAAATTTCATTCATCTAATACGCCTTGACATCAATATTCTCAAATCATTTGCTTACGTTTGAATAAAATCCTGACTCTCATGCATCTTTCTGTCTGGCAAGGTTAAATGCTGACAGCAGAAATTATCTGTTAGTTTTATTAGCCTAGCTAGGATCTAGGAACATGTCTTACGTTGTCCTGGTTCCCTAAATTTATTAGCAGCAATGCAAAAAATTCTAAAGGGAACAGAAAAATAATAATTTCAACAAAATTTAATTTGAACTCCAGCCCAAATGACTGGCCCAAAAAATTATTTTGGACGTAATTTAAAATATTTAAGGTTTGAAACTCTTTATATAGAATCGGCTTAACACATCCGAAATACAATTTCACTAAAATATATCGACAAATGAGTGTATTCCATTTGGCGCAGGAGGCGAAGAAAATTGTCTGGGTTGGCTGGCTGTGCATGGCAAACCAAAATTAGCAAATCTAATTTTTGATTTAAAATCCATCAACAAAAAAAATTTGGCGAATATCATTTTTGATTAAAAGTTTCAAAAAATATTCTGAATTTGAGTCATTCCTGAATTAAGAAATCCGATCCCAGATGATATGGCCGAAGGAATATTGCAGAGCCGCATTTAATAAATTTTATATTAGGAACTGCTTAAAAATCAACTTAACATCTCAAATCTCAGATATAAATTCTATTAAAATCCATTCACAAACGTTCCACCAAGTTTCATTTGAAGCTGGGGACGTAGCACACCGACTGGATTGGTTGTCTAAGTAAAAATACCAAATATTGGTTAAACAATGTTTCTAATAAATGGCATCAACCAAAATATCATTAGAGGTGTTCCACAATATTTCTTCAATTTAACTCTTATTTTATTTAACATATCCGAGCCCAAATGAAGTGACCCAAGAAATTTTCAGAACCGGCTTAACAACTTAGATATAAAATTTTACCAAAAACCATTGACAAACGTGTTCCTTTTGGTAACTGGAACCTGGAAATGTTGTAAAGGCCTGGAGTGTTTATGAAAGTAAAATCAAATTTTTCTTTGGCAAATCTGATTTCCCCAATTTTTTTTTTCTAATAACCATTAAAGTGTCTTGCAATATTTGTTGAATTCTGGCCATATTTTATTTAAGACTAATTAAGACTTACTCCATCCCTGCCACAAATGAAACTGCTGTGATTATGCATAAATTTCATTGAAATTTATTATCTGACTTAACTAATATCATGTTAGCAGATTTAAAGCCTTTCTAGAAGAGATTTCACCACGTGCGTGTTATTTTTTTAACCAGTCGTCCTCACCAAACCAATTTTATATAGCAATTTTTTCGAATTTACTTCGAGACTTAATAACTGTCCTGTTTTTTTAAAAGCCGATTTGTTCAGACTTCGTCCAGGTTTAGTCATTTTGGCCTAGTCGCCCTAGGTACCTACTGTGATATTGTCTGGTTAAGACAGGTTAAGACATTTCTTTAAATTATATGCATAATAACTTCCAATTCTCAAAATTTAACTTTGTGAAAATGACGAACATGTTCGCATACTTGACATGTCTGAATTCGCATTTCTGCTAAAATTACACTAAATGAAAAGGGTTCGAAGCTTAAGTTGCTTTAAGATAAGTTTTGCATTTACCATATAAAAGTTAGGTGAAAATAGCTAAACATTAAAAATTTCGGTTACGGTTTCGCTGGTCGGAACTCTTATCTACGAGAAAAACTAAAAAATCTCAAAACGATAAAATATCTGTGATTTCGTGGAGAGTTGTGACCGTGTTAGATAAATTGCTCGAAGCCAATAAATAAAACAGTTTTCTTTTAATCTTCAAATTTGGGTCAAAAAATGCGGAATTGTAATGAAATTTCTCATATAAAAATGACATAAGAGAAAACGAAAATGAAAAATTGACCACTGAATTTCACTTTGTGGTAAGCAGTTTAGCTAGCGAAATGGGAGTTTTCGTATTTAAATACAAATGTCTCCATTTTATTTCTACACATTTTTCACCATTTTTATCTTCCTGGGCCCCTATTCTCGAATTCCACATTCATTTTCCAGATGCGGACATCTGTCAAAATTCATAAAAACTATGGAATTTTTTCGGTACTACTTCGCTATGGAATTTTTTGGGTACTAAGGGAATATTTCCGAATGGGTATAAGCAGGTGAAGAAAACGTCAATAATTACATCGATTTTGACAGATGTCCACATGTGGAAAATGTTTGTGGAATTCGAGAATAGGGCCCCAGACGATAAATGTGAAGATTTGATAATTTCATTTCAGTTTCTGAGTTTTGAGGATAAACAACTATCGAAGTGAATTTTATTGTACTGTCAGAGGCAACATGAAGTTATAAGCAATAAAATATTTACGAAACTCGTCATACTAAATTTTCATATCTGATTTATCTTAATATTTTTGGAGACCAGTGAAAATTTCATTTCACTTGAACAGCTTACTAGGCTTAAGGTATAACTATTTTACTTCGTAAGTAAAAGCCCTTCCGACAAGAAATACTCCCCTAAAAATTTGAAACGTACTTCATTTAAAGTTTTCAGAGCGACAACACTGGTTGTGTCATTATACTTTGGCATTTGCAAATTTTGCATACGAAATAGTGCGAAATTCTAAAAGAGTTCAAAATGAGAAGTTGACGTTTTAAGTGTCGCATTTTACAATAACAAAAAGTCAAGCACAGCTTTTTCTTATTGACCCTCAAAAGTCAATGATTTAGTCAAATATTTGGTTGGATTGGTGTCAATCGCATATGAGAAAGGCTTAAATGGATTTCTATGCCACATTGAGCAAGAGTTTTGATCATAAAATTACACTTAAGAGTTGTAATTTTCATGTATGTACTAGATAAATTTATGTGATTTGCTACTATACATCTAGTAAGGTACATTATGCAAAAATTGCATCTCTCAAGTGTCATTTTCCAACAATGTGGTCTATAATAGGTTTTCTCTTCGACTATAGTTTTACAGAGAGAACTATAGCAAACCTGTAAATTCCAACAACTTTCTCAAGAATACCTAGACATCAGAGCGTGCGGGGAAATTTGTAACGCGATTAATTTTGTCATTTACTCATATTGGTTAGTTTCAGGAAGGTAGTGACCAAGAACAGCTGTGATGTATAGGTTTTACAATTAATGTCGAATTCTTTTCACCCAAAAACATAAAAAAATATTGATGTAAATCAATTTTATGAAATGAACATTTTTTCATAAATTTCACCTTGGTTACTAACACCAACAAAGATAGAAACATCAATGTAAAGTTGTCAATTTAGAGTTTGGCTACTATTTAGTTTCTATATGTTTTTGCTTTAGAAGCCGTAGATAACATGGTTGGTTCCTAAATATCTGGAAATATTGTTAATTCCACCAGTTGAACTTTATTTTCTAAACGTCAAATGTCAAGCAACTAAAAACAAAACCGGCTTATTATTACCAATACAAACAACATCAATTTTTTTACTTGTACTTTTCACATCACAAAATTTACATTGATTTGAAAAAGCGAAAAGAATTCGACATATGTAAGTCGAATACGTTTTTTTTTTGTACAGGTTTCACACTTCAAATTGATCCTTTTACACTTCAAATTGAACCCTGTACCTTTCAAATTGAACCTTTAACAAATTAAATGTATGGCCTTACAATTAGGACCGAACTTATCTATTTCTTAACGGATTTTAGTGAAATTTGCCATCCGCGATGGAAATTGGATTATAAAATGATTTTTGGATAAAGTTCGTTAATATGGCCAAGTATGATGGAACTTGCCTATTACTCAACAGATTTTTGGATGTAGGATGAAACTTGGCCATTCCTTAACCGATTATGATGAAATTTGACATATGGGTTGGAAATGGGATGCTAAAATGATTTTTAGATAAAGTTCTGGAATATGGCCAAGTAGGATGGAACTTGGCTTGGGGGCCTAAAACCGAACCTTGTCGAACACTATCATTTATCATTATAATCTCACTAATAACTTCACCAATTTTAGCTATTTGCGACCTCTCGGAAAGATAAGATTGTAACCACTGTAAAGTAATGCCTCTAAAACCAGCAAGCAAAAGTTTTTGATATAATACATTGTGGTTAACCATATCAAATGCTTCTGTTAAATTCATAAAAATAGATGGAACTGATCTTTTCTTATCAAGAGCTGCATATAAGAAATTTGTGAATTCTAATAAAGCACCCTCAGTACTTTTAGTTTCCTAAACCCGAACTGCATATTATGCAAACAATTTTTTTGATTTAAGAAACTAGTTACGCCTTTTCAATAAGTTTAGAAAACAGGGATAGTAAAGTAATTGGTCTGTAATATGCTACATTGACTTTGTCTCCTTTTTAAAAAATTGGGAATAACGAGCCCTTCTTTTAGTTTAGCGGGGAAAATGTCAGAACCAAAGCTAAAACATCTTATGTAGGAAAACACATCTATAATATTATTAGAAATTGGTTTTAACAATATTGCTACTGTTATCAATGCCAGCAGAATAAGAAGATTTCAGTGTGGTTTTGACTTTAATTGCTATAAATTAGGTCCGACAAATCTTCACTAACATTACTTACGGTACCTTTTAAATTACGAACCGCATTAACAAAGTAATTATTGAATATATCTGCCATGTCCTACTGCCATCAGAACAATTTTCATCAGTGCCATTTTTCTCAATTTGAACGTTTCTGCGTTCCTGTGACGCCATAGAATACTATTAAATTCATTAACAAAAACTGACGAGCTGAAAGCGTGAAATCTATAAATACACACAATGGAAAATAAAACAGAATTACACTGTTCCAAATCCAGCCGTATAATGTCAGCACTATTAGCATCAATTAAAGAGGCAATACTGGAGCTTAAAGCCAGGAATATGATGGATGTCGGATTATTTGTGGCATAGTCTCAAGCGCGGCAATATTTGCTAGAAGTAAATTAAAGTTTCTCAAGAGTTGACCTGGATACCCGGTGTCCAAGTTTTCTTCCGACTCACCTCTGGAATCCGTAAAAAAAGGCGCATTCGGATATTATTTTGAAACTCTTTGACTAGAGTTCCAGCTGGCCGTACACTTGGAATCAACAACTTATCAAATAATGATTCCGATAAGCTAATTTTGAATGACGAGTAGTCCAGAGTTTTATTTTTTGTGTTGCAATGGAATATTTTTGCTGCTTGCTCCTTTATATGAAATTTAACATTCAAGTCATTCTCAGTTACACTAATTTTGTTGGAATTACCGGTGTCATTTATTACAGCAGCAGTTCTATCCCTTGTGACAGCTTCGTCACAACCACGACCAGGTTCAATATCCCCATCATTTGCGACAGCTTCGTCACAACCAAGAACATGTTCAATATCCCCATCACTTGCGACAGCTTCGTCACAAGCAAGACCAAGTTCTATAGCCCCAATATTATTAATTTCCACTGATAAATTAGCAGGTTGAAAAGCTTTTTTAATTTTTTTTTTTTTTGTAATTGCACTAACCTGATCTTTTAATTTCTCCTTCGGAGTAATTTAGACTGATAATTTTAATATGTCAGCAAAAGTGGGTTTGTTTTTGTCTTTTGTGACCTGTGTTATCAATAAAAGAATCTGATTGACCTATCTTTATTACAGCTTTTAATTCCTTTACACAGTTATTAATTTTTTTGCTCAATCAAATTGCTAATTTCCACTTTATTGCTTTCAATCTTTTCCATTATTAACTCATTTATAATGACAAAATTATTTAAGCACTCTTCACAAACAAAATTGATTGAATCGTTCTTTTTTATTAGCTCTACATCATGGCCCGAGAGCTGCACACACTTTCTATGATACCGCTTATTACAAAAACAAATAATTTCCAATCGTTCTGATCATTTTACACAATTTGGCGCATTCCATTTCCATTTACTTCTTACCGAGGAATAAATTTCGAGTCACTTCGAATGTAGAATACGTGTTTTATCAGAATATTTTCTGCGAAGAATACAATACGCGTGAAATTATCTCCTCAGCAGCAACTTTTGCAGCTTGAGCTACATAATTGTTTTTTTTTTTCCAAATAAATGAAGGTGTAAAAATCTTGACATTCCTTGTACAGCGCTTGGTAATTGCTGTGCAAAATAAAATAATTCATGAAATATTTTTGTTTTAAACCACACACATAACTGGACTAGTAAAACACCAATTCTTCGTAATAAATAATTAATCGGCCATAACGGTATAATTGGCGCATGTTATTTATATAGCAATAGTTAGTTTTAATGAAATTCCACAAACAGATGTTTACTAGCGTTTCTAAAGACTCTTGTTTTGTAAGAAAGCTTATTTCTTTCAACAAGGATGACGAAGCATTGTTTGAGAAAAAGTTTGTCATTTAAAAGTGTTTTAACACAAATGGTGTAGAACCAAAAAAAAAATTTTTGTGTGTGTATGTCTTTTTGTACCCTAATAAACTATCTTAAGGTGCTAGAATAACATCGGGAACCACATGAGAAAAAATATAAATATACTTATTTTATGAACTCTCCATTGAAAACTCGAATTGAAAAAATTCTTAATTTGAGCTTAAGATAGCGCAGGGTCACCAGACAAAAAAATAATAATAATAATAATTTGCAATATTTTCTGCGAAGAATACAATACGCGTTCAATTATCGCTCTTTTTCTTGTGCTTGTCGCTTGCGGTAAAATTGATTTGCGCTACCACGCTCATGAGAATTATTTTCTCCCTATAAGTACATCACTAGCAGTAAATTTAATACCAGACGCAAAAATCAAACAATTCTTTAAAAATCTCAGAATAAACTGGCAAAACTATAAAAAATTTGGTATTAACACAGCCAAAGCTAAATGCAAATTTAGTTATAGCAAATCAAACGCGACTAACTTCAACACAATACTGTGGTATTTTTCTCAATATCGTTCCCGATGTTATGTAAGCACCTATTTAAAGAAAAGTTAGAATTTGTAAAAATGAATACGGTTGCCCTATAATATGGTATACTAATGACATTTCATACCGAAGATACCTATCTTCAGCCATAAAACGTTTTTGGTGCAACCTCTAAATATTTATCGGTTTTGCTCAAAATTTTCCATTTGTTATTTTTAAGGATATGTCTAACTTGTACAAAATTTCGTGGCCAGTGTAAACATTATCGTTGTTGTGATTTTTGTCAAAACAACCACCACTTCAATAGGAACTTAACGAATTAAAGAATTGAATTGAATAAAGGGGTAACCAGCGAAATAGTAATTAACAACTGCCCAATATATAATATTAAAATATTAATGTGAATAGCAAAATTTATTGTTTTTAAGAAAAGTGTGCCATGTAAATCTTGATGTATTTTGACATACCCTTTATTTTGCGCGTTAATTTTCGCTCTGTTAAGTGACTGCTAAACTGAACGAAATGTATCATGCACTTTTTGTATATCGTGTTCTTACTGAAAGTTGTTACTGACCCGCTGGTTCGCCCATTACACGGTATGGGAAATAAAATACGCTTAACACAATATATGATATCGACGTTACAACGTGCTAAAAACAAAAGAAATTTTTTGTTTTAATTTTTCGTGAAAATAAAAATTACAGTTTTTGTTGTATAGGAAATATTTTTTCCACGGCCTTCTATGTATTTTATTTTAAAACATGCGATGCCGTTTAAATTGTGTAATCGCTCTTCCCCGTGTTTTTGATTATCATGAGTCATTTGTTCATGTTTCTATTTTAAGAATAAAGCAATTTTTCATTGAAGTGGAATAGTCATTGAACTTATATTAAATTATTGGATTATCAACTGAAATACGTTTACGTTAGTTCTCAACAAACTACTCACATCGAAACGGACGAACACTATATTAAATGATGGTGTGAGTTTTTGTGATTCCAGTCCACAGAAGAAGTTATTTTGTCTTTAAAGGCCAAAACGAGGGCATGACATGAAACGATAATACGAAGATAAGAGACAATTAAGTACTTTTCGTATTAGACGCCTCACCTCAAAATGTTTAGTTACCACAAAGCTGAAACCCTTTCATACCGGTGGCGTCGGCTTTGAATATTCGGTTGCTATTAAATATTTTATTTAGGTCTTTTTTACACTAGAATTATAGCAACATCTGAGATTTTCTGAATTTTTAACGGACTGTGTCTACTAGTTTCAAAAACCCAACATTGACAACATAAGCTATTCTGAGGAAACTGAAAAATAGTTCTTGTTATTTTACTTAACGTTAAATTAATGTGGGTTTGAGAATTTCTTATAATATTAAATACCTTAAAAGTTATAATAAATTTAAATATGGAAATGATTCTTGTTGCCTTACTATTTATAGGAATTAGTGGATTTTGCTACTTACTTTTAGGGAAATGTATCAAATTTGCAAATTTGCAATAATATTATTTCAATATATGTAATCAGAATTTTGTTTTAATAAACAAAGAATGGTGTGTTAGATTCTCAGGTCTACATCTTTGTCTGAATAAATGCAATCTTTTGTTTCATTTTCTTCAACAATGGGAAGTTCATTATTGGCGTTTATGATTGTTGTACAAACATTTAATTGATCTTTCTCCTTCCAGTCGTTACCAAAATGTTTAGATAACAATTTTTGAATATCCACCTTTTTAGCAGATTTTGCCGATCATATATCACATTGTAGTTAATTTTCCCGCTAAGTAGAATACCGGTTTTTGCACGGCTTATTGAACTGAAAGTGGCACTTTCCTGTTAGCTTTATTATTTCAGCAACAGCTCTTTTCCAGTCAAACACCGAGCAGCATTCTGAGCTCAGTGTAATTATTTGGCCATGCTCCTCGTACATATTAAAATATTCGCCGGGTTTAATGATTTACTGTTTGGACTTAACCCTTTTTCCAGAAGAGCAAACACTCTATCTGGCGGAATAAGTGAATGTCCCGATACAGGAAATATTTCCTGAATATATATTAAGGCTGAAAAATTATTAAAATCTTTATTAATAAACAATCAATATAATCAGAAGTCAATTTTTTTTAACTTTGTTAAAGAGTTTATATCTCTAATTGGTTTAGGAATTTGATTCCAACACCAAAAACACTGCATCAGCACCGATGCGACGTATTATATCTATTTGAAAAACTGCACGGTATTTCAATATGCCCAGTTCTTGTTGGTGAAACAAATTCAATCTTGTCAAATAGATATTTAGGTTGTCCGAACTTAATTAATTTATAAATGAACAAAACCATCCCAAATATAAAATGATGTGTCGAGGACCGGCTAGAACCAATTACTGACTTAGTAAAACTTGAGACGTGATCGTATCGATTGTGATTATAAACATATTTGATGGCATTATTGAATCAAACTTGCAGTTTGATTCAATAATGCCATCAGATATGTTTATAATCACAATCGATACGATCACGTCATTATAGAATCAAATAAATTCTCAATTCTGTGGAACAAATACGCTTATGGAGTTTTAAACTATACTGTATTGAATTAATTTTTCCGCATAGTTTAGACACATGATCATTCCTCGACAAGCTCCCCCTTAATCGTTAATCCTAAATTATTAACAGTATCTGAGTAAGGTATTAGGTTATGGTCAATGCAAACGTAAAGTGGATTTGGTATTATGGGGTGGGATAAAATTAAAGCTTTGCATTTAGATATATTTAAGAAAATACCATTTTTTGTAGACCAATTATGAATACTGTTTAAATCGTAATTTTGGTTTTCAAAGACTGACGTAATTTGGTTATTATCAGCACTATTTGGCAGTCGTCAGCAAAAAAATGAAATTTACTGAATTGTTTATTATTCGCCAAGTCATTCAGGTATAGACTGAACAAAAGCGGCCCTAAATTACTACCATGAGGAACACCCGAAGACAGAGCCCTATAATTAGACAATGAACCATTAAATTTGACTCTTTGTTTTCTCTCTCTTATAAAAGCCAATACATAAGCTTTAATATAGTTGGCGAGAATTGATACCACAGCATAAGTTTATGTACAAGTAACACATGGTCAAGGTTGTCAAATGGCTTGCTATAATCAAGAAGCACAAGAATAGCAAATCTATTTTTTTTTAACTAAACTCTGAGCAAGATCATCAATTATATTAACCAAAGCAATTGCTGTATTATGACGTTCTAGAAATCCTGATTGATGTATATTTATAAAGTGATTATGATTAATGGATGTCTGTATTTGTTTTTTTTTTTAAATTATTTCGAAGACCTTAGATATTACAGGTGTAACAGATATTGGCCTTAAATCATTACCGCTTATGGCGTTTTTTAGTTTTACCAGCGGTGTAACCCGAGGTGTTTTCCATGCAATTGAAAACACCGACCTAGTAATACAGTCATGAAGGGAAGCCGAATTTCAACGTCCCCAGCTTTAACATTTTAAATAAAACACTTGTTTAATATTTCGCAAATTTGAGATATAATTTATTCTCAATCGATTTCAACTTGCTAGGTCATCATCAGGAGTTAAACTCCCCAGCTTTAGTGATATCATCATCATCAACAACACTAAAACTAAAAGAAATGATATTATGGCCAGAATAAAAATATATGACTGGCATTGGTAAAGTAATAGAAATCTTAGGTAGAGTTGTAAATTGTAGATTTATATCATCAACAGAGAAAATACAATTTGAATCGTTTTCTTTTCCACCAATTCCAATTTCCTTCAATGATTTCCATAGTCGTTTTATAGTCATCTGCGTTGCTCCAAAGTAATAGGAAATCTTTGCTTTTCGTATTAAAGAGGTTACATTGTTGCGAGCTGAACGGTAGTTCTCTAATGTAACCGGCATTGGAGACTTTTTATATTTTACGCAGCATCGCTCACGAGCTTTGATTGCATTAATGATTGCCATATCTAGCCAAAGCACAGTTCTGTTCCGATTTAATACCGTTTTTGAAACGTCTTCAGTATTCGATTTTTTTTCATTTTAGTAATAATAATCTGGTCAAGTATAATTACAAGGTAAAGGGTTTATAGCATGCGAAAATTCCTAACTTTGCCGAACTTGATAATAATTCCGTTAACAAAAATTCCACTTTACCACAACTAAAACTATCTACAAATTTGACAATTAAATTAATTTTAAAATATATAGCTACCCCACCTCCTCCATACAATAAGCGATCACGTCTCAAAAGGCCATACTCTGGAACAGACACAGCTCTATCCGAAATATCACAATTCAATCATGATTTCGATATAGACAGAAAATCAAGATTGTAATGTTACAAAATAGACTGCGTGCATTAATATGTCCAACTTGAATCAGGCCAGAATGTTTTAATTCGTTGCTAGATACGGCAGGTTTCGTTTTCGATATTGATTTTTCATTCAAATTAAGCCTACAATTAAAACAAAATTTAGTAAAATTAGCAACAATATTAAAAAGTTGAGTATAAAATCGGTTATATAAATTACTGGATGAAGACAAAAATTTTCACTGTCACTTTGAAATTGATAAAATTCATTTTTGCTCTTTCCGGGTGTTTCGCTATTAACCCTTATGTCTATTTTGGGTTACCCGGGTAACCTTTGCGACTTTAATCGATAGAATTTCTATTTTATCAGTGGAACTTTGGCTTTAGGGCCTAGGAATGCCAAAATCATTTAATTGTGATAGTTACATTTTTAAGTGATATTCAAATAAATCTGATAAAGTTACTCGGTAATCCTTAATTGATGAACATAAGAAAAAAGATGCATAGACATAAGGGTTAACGCTCTACAAAAACCAAAATTTGATTTTTCCTTATTGGATTATTTGTTCCTCAGCGGGGCTATATTGCTAAGCGGCGACAGTAAAATGTACTTATGCGGTGTAGCTGACGTAATAATATCTTAAAGAGGTCCCACTCACATTAATACAATGATTTTCGATGTTATTGGTTCTCAGTGGATCAGCAGCTATATCGACGTTAGTATTATTATTGTAGGGGGCAGAATTATTATTATTCTAGTCAAGCTGGTAATGATTACCTCCATTAACTTATCCACTTTTGACTGCAAATTTTCCATTTTGTTCAATTAATTTTTCCATTTAGCTCAATAACTGCGTAATATTCTCTGCTAAAACCACTAGCAGAAGATGTAGATCTAGTTACGTAGTACGTAACGATAATAGAATAGCGGTTGAAAATCAACTGAATTTAGCGCCCAAATTTTCCACATTTTTCATCAATAAATTTGCTATTATGGGAATAGGAGAACCCATTGGTGAGTCAGAAATTTCTTGACAAAGCTTGTTATTAAAAGAGTATTCCGAATTATTTTATACGATATCTAAAGTTATTAAAAATTGAACTTTCGTCAATTTTGTTTTTTACTCCTAGAATTGTTGCTTATTTATATTAGTATGTAATTCGTTTGCAATCCACATTAGTAAATATTGATGACACATCTAACGAATTATAATACTTATTGTTGATGTTTCAGGTTATAGGATTTTGCAGCACATGCCGCTATACAACCTTCAGAGGAAATGTTTGGTTTGTGCTTCTAATTGTTATATTTAGACTGATGTTCCAAGGAATTTAATGATTGTTGGAACAAAGTGAATTAGAGCGGGTGTGTAGATTATCTTTCGCTTTTTTCGATTACCGAATAAACGTTGTCCCCCTCATTTTGGGTGTGTCCCTTTTCTAAAAATTTGTCGGAAATGTTGATATCTAACGATTTCGATAACCAGCCATAACCACCGAACACTATACGATTTTAAAGTGCGTGACAACTCGTTGTTTCCCCGGTTTCAAAAAATGATAAATGCAATTTATTACTTCGTTAGCACCCTTTTTGCCAACCGTTTCGTTCCAAACATAATATTTGGTCTGTTTGCCAGCCAAATCATAAATAGTGAAATTATACACAGCTAATCTTCTTTTATAATAGAAGACACTTGTATCTGCAGTTGGAATGGACAATATCTTTTGAAAATCAAAGCATGCTTTAATATTTGAGTTTGATTCCATTGCTTATCGATTATTCCATTGGTTTATCGGAAGTTTTTAGATTCCGAACCACTTGTTTGTGGTGCAGGTGCAAATAATGAAGTAGTTTTCTAGCACCTTTTTCAGCTTCTGCTAAATTGTCATACTTATAACACTGCTCGCATTGGTCTTTTTTTTGGTATGTGAAACCCGATATTAAAATCGGAATTGATTGTATCTTGGTATTGCCTCAATGACGCTGCTCTCAAAAGCCATTCAAGATACAAAAGATGCACTTTAGCCATTGATAAATCGCCATCAATGTATTTCCTGGTAGTGCGTTCCCTAAGGCAGTGAGCTTCGGACTGATATCTTTATCTGCTCCATCGTTGGATCCAAATGACGTTGAAACTTCGTCTTTTATGAGGTGATACAGTATATTAGCTGTAGCAATCTGTACTTTTTACTTTTACCTGTATCTATAATTGTTTTCTGGCATACTCCTATAAGTTCTTTTTTATTCTCGACTATGCGATACAGAGAGAACTGACGAGTGCATGATTGGCGACTCGTTCCCGATAACATTTTCATAGTTTTTTTATCGATGTCTTTTGAATTTTCTAAATGTGAATTTTCTGAACAACTACATAATGTTCTCACGTTGAACTATGGATGATATTAAAGATTCAGAGTCGTCATTGGAGTTCGATCGAGATTACGGGACATAATCTTCACTACTATAATCAAACGGATCTTATAAAATGAAAAACGCCGTAAGTTTATCATTCTTAAAATAAAAGTTTTACAAAACTACAACCTGTAACGGAATCATAAGATTCGCTTAAATTTTTGACTGTCTCAATTTCAAGAGTGTTTTTGTGATTATTGTTGTTTTAGTAGCCATTTTCGTTTTCACAAACTAAACCTTCAGATAGATTTGGATTCAGGTCTCCCACTGTAATATGAAATAACATTTAAAAGATTACCTGACCATAATTGAAGATTAATTAAATTTCCTCTATCAATATTTTGGTTATTAAAATTTAATTGCTTGGAGCATTTCAATTGCTTGGAGCATTTCATTCAAACCCTATAATTTAAATGCGTGATAAGTTTTTCCTAAACCTTTCCTAAAAAGCAAAAACAAATACTTAGGAATCATTTAGCAAATAATTCACGAGCCTCTTTTAAAACGTGAAATTTTTGCTAAATCTAAAATTGTAAATATGTATTAGTATAGTAACGTATGTTGTTTCACAAACGCTAATCAAATTCAAATTGAAAAGATACCATTCAATTTTGAATGTAAAAGATCATTACAGGTTTGTAATCAAAGGTTAATATTCAATAATTATATTACTAAACCATCTTCAGTACATTGTCCGGAAATAAGACTAATTACTAAACGTATACCGTGGTCCATACTTGACTTATGTAAAAACTGGAGAAATTTTCTTGGAGCTAAAATGGTTATTACGGAAATCAGCCCAAGATTAAATTGAACTAGCCGTTCAACTACCTTCAATGTTTGAAATTACTAAACCATCTTGGGTCCTTTGTTCGGAAATGAAACTAAGAACAAAATATAGACGATGGTCCATTCTTAACTTATACAAATATTAAAGGCATTCTCTTGGAGATATGATGGTTGGATCTGACAAAAATCATCCCAAGTTTAAATTGAAATGCTAACGTTCAATATTTAAATTTACTAAACCATCTTTGGTAGTTTGTCCAGAAATGAAACTAAGAACAAAATGTAGACCATGGTTCATTCTTGACTTATGCAAATATTGAGGACATTCTCTTGGAGCTATGAGGGTTAGATATAACAAAAATTACCTAAAGCTTAAATTGAAAGGCTAACGTTCAATCCTTAAATTTACTAAACCATCTTTGGTAGTTTGTCCGGAAATGAAACTTAGAACAAAATGTAGGTCATGGTTCATTCTTATCTTATGTAAAATATTGGGGACATTCTCTTGGAGCTAACTCACCCGAAGTTTAAATTGAACGGCTAACGTTCAATATTTAAATTTACTGAACCATCTTTGGTAGTTTGTCCGGAAATAAGACTAATTACAAAATATAGACCATGGTCCATTCTTGACTTATGCAAATATTGGGGACATTCTTTTGGAGCTAAGATGGGTAGATATGACGTTAATGAAGTTGTCCAAGTTTAAATTGAGCGGCTAACGTTCAACATTTAAATTTACTAAACCATCTTCGGTTTGTCCGGAAATGAAACTAAGAACAAAATGTAGGTCATACTCGTAGTCCGTTCTTACCTTATGCAAATATTGGGGACATTCTCCCCAATATTTGCATAAGTTAAGAATGAACCATGATCTACATTTTCTTCTTAGTTTCATTTCCGGACAAGGTACCGAAGATGGTTTAGTAAACTTGAATATTGAAATATAAGCCTTTCAATTTAAGCTTTAGGTGATTTTTGTTATATCTAACCCTTTTAGCTCCAAGAGAATATCTCTATTAATTGCAAAGTCAAGCATGGATCATGGTTTGAATTTTGGTTATAGTTTGTATATTTGTATATTTTAACAGTGTATTATTATATCTGATTTATATTCAATTTTTTATTTGTGTGTTTCAATAAACCATTATTGATTATCATTAATTGATTGGTTTACTAATACACTTAAATGTTTTTAAAGTTTAGGAATGTTTTAGGAAATAATTCACTATCTTATAATTTAAATTATTTTATATACATATTTTTTTGAAAACCTTATTTATTATTTGATTTATTTAACAAACAATATTTTACTAAATAAAATTAATATTAACTTATTCTAAATTATTTACCTTTAATATTTTTTTAACGCCATTTCAACAAAATTTATTTTAA
This sequence comes from Tipula vernalis, assembly GCA_958295665.1. Taxonomy (NCBI): domain Eukaryota; kingdom Metazoa; phylum Arthropoda; class Insecta; order Diptera; family Tipulidae; genus Tipula; species Tipula vernalis. Next base: position 214,498,577 of record OY282560.1, on the reverse strand, counting down.
ATCAATTCATTTTAAAAGCGATCGTTCTTGAATTTCAATTAAAGCTGCACTAAAACGTTATCTTTGTTTTATTCATCTATTAATAGATTTTATAACTTCTCCTGAAACAACACCGTCAACTAAATTAATAGTAATGCTCATTCAACAATATTTTATTGCAGGGGTTACAATAAAAGCAAATTTCTTTGTATTTTTTGTCTTCTGTCGTAAGTACATTAGTAAAGAAAGGATATCAAATATGTATAACGAAACTCTCCCACTCTCAAAATAAAACAAATACTGAGCAATTAACACACAGGTGTATTTTAGTTTAAGAAAAACATCTCACCAAAATCATTTCAGTCATACTTTGAGCAAAATGATTGTATGTGTAACTTACACCTAGGGTTTGCAAGCCGGTTACAACCGGTTCTTAAAAACCGGTATTTTTAATAAAATTTAAAAACCAAAAAATCGGGTTTTCTGAAAAAAATAACCGGGTAATTTTTGCTTGTTGTTATGAGTGCCCCAAATCCGAAAATTCTGTGATGAAATTGATTTTAATTTTGGCTTTAAAAGTTGAAAATGAACTAAAGGAAAAAATAAAATCAAAACAATTCTATAAATTATCATTAACTTTTGATGAGTGGACAAGCTTCCAGAAGCGCCAGAAGATACCTGAATTTTTATAAATTGGATTTGAAGTTTATAAATTTGGGCTTAATTTGCATACACGGAAGTTGTGATTCATATAAAACGAGAGAACTAATTGATCAATGATTTAACAAATTTGGAATGGTTTTCAAAAATCATATTGTATCCACAATATGTGACGGAGCTTCAGTAAATGTTAAATTTGGCAATAAATCGGAAGCTGAAGTTGTCCTTTGTATGTACCACGGGTTACTCTTGGCGTTACAGATATTTTATACAAAAAAATCATCCCGATTAGTGGAAGCAACAATAGAAACTAATGTAGTTGATGAATATGATTGTGATATTCTATATGATGATGAATTCGGAAATGAAGAATATTATGAAGTTGAATATTCTGAAGTTTCATTACATTCCATGGAATAATTCAGTTCACAATATTGTACAATTTTTCAAGCGTTCCCCTGTATGAATTACAATTTTACAGCAACATGTTAAGCAAAAGTTCAATTTTGAAATTGGACTAATTTTAGACTCTGAAACTCGTTGGAATACGTTACTACTTATGATCTAACAATTTTTAAAGCTCATTGCATAGAAAAACCACTGGATGATTTACAAAAATTAAATATGCTCGAAGATATTTCTTAAATAATGCTTAAATATATTTGTGATGCTTTGGCTTCCGTACAAGAACAGTGCAAGCTTTGGGATGAAAATACGCTACAATAATAATGGCCAAAACCAAGGCCAAAAATTGACCAGATAAATATGGAAGTCAGCTAAAGTTAATATCTTTGGCGAAGTATTTAAAAGATCCAAAAACCAAATCACTCACTCAATCGGAGGTTTCTCTGCCATATTCGTCTCAAAAACAGAATGCTTAATTTTGGCAAGCGATTATTGGAAATATTGTTTCAAATAGAATCAGAAATTTGCTGGATGGTAAGCCTAGTGAGATTAACATAACAAATGTGTGTAATTATTTTGAAATGTCGCTTAAAGATGAACTTAACATGGCTTTTGAAAAAGAGTCTGTACTAAATCACAAGAAATCGTTAATCTTAACACTTTTAAAAAAGATTTCATTTTTTCGAAGCAACTAGAAAAGGAACAAACAACTTATAATTGCTTTTCAATGCCTTACTTACAGTTAAACCAACTACAACCGATTCAGAAGGAACCTTTTCTGTATGAGGAAATTTTTGCAATTAAATTAGAAGCCGTCTTATTAATTTTTGTAATAACAAACTAAATTTGTATATCTGAATTGGAATTAAAAACAAAAACTATCTAAAAAACTTTATTTAATGACGTTTTTTAGCGAAATAACACTATAAGTGCGATTTTATTATAAAATACATTTTTTCTTTAAAAACCCGATTTTAACCGGTTAACCGAATTTAAGATTGAAAGAAAACCGTAAAACCGCTTTTAAAAGAAACACGATTTTTTGCAAACCCTACGTTACACCTACTCTCCACCCGTACTTAACATCGAGTTATACCATGAAAATTGAAAATTCCTACCAAGAAGGCATAACTTGATTGTATACGTAAATTTTGACGTTTCTTGACTGGATTCAAAAACATGGCTACCAGAGAAGAATCTACTAGAATGTTTGTAAGGTGGTGTGCACCTGTCACGAGAAGATTTTTTTGTGTATATTTTCCTCACCCGTCGCCATTTTTTATATTTTTGTTACCAGATATGGTAATTGTAATGGTATAGTTTATTGCAGGTGGAGTAGCCGGATAACATGCTTTATGTATGCAAAAATATTCTGTCGAAAATATTGTAAGTAGGACATAAAGGTTTAATGGTCTTCAAGTAAAAATCTTATATGGCTACTTACCATTATTTCGTTTGGATATATTTTCTAACCATGTTCAAGACTACAAACTCTAGTGCACTCCTTTAATAGTTGCAAAACATAGTATTTAGACTTACAATAGTCTTGAAGAGCCGGAGCGATATGAGCTAGATTTTTCGGTAAATATAAAACAGTTGTGCCAAAAATGTGATTTGTAGGTTATGTTGGCAAAACACTTCGCTTTGTACTACTTTAAAATGTTGCAGTCGAGTGTGGAATGCATTGCGTTGGCTTCATTGCAATATATTTTGATTTTTGCCTTGGCTTCATTGCAATATATTTTAATTTTTTTAACACGTATTTATTTCTATAAAATTAAACGTTGTTAATCAAGGAACAAATTAAAAAGACAGCCGAATGGAACAATTTCCATTTGAAAGATTAATGTCTAGATTAAAATTAAAATAAGAACTGTAATCTACTAAGTTTATTTTCTTATATCACAGATCTCAATCGGATAAATTATTGAAATAGGAAAAAATGTTCTAGTCATCAAATTTACTACCTTCATATCTCTCAGGAGTGGTTAGTAAAAAAACAGACAAAAACACGTGATCTTGTATTATAAAATTCAGCTATTTTCATCCAATTCGAATTTATATAACAATATTAAATAAACGTACGAGTATGTCACCTATAATTAAACAATCAGATGATTTACTTTTTTATGTCATATTTCATTCAAAACATACATAAACTACCAACTCGTGCAAATTAAACCCAATTAACCCAAACAATAAAAACTCATTAAGTATATAATAAATTCTTATATCCAAAAAAAAAACGAAAAAACTGTAAAAACGTATTTTATATTATCTCACTCAGCCTACCCACACCCCCGTCCCAATCAACCAAATGATAAAAAATACGTCACCTTTAAACAAAAAAAAAAAAAAAAAAAGCGCAGACATATAAAAATCTACTAGTATATTAAAATGCTTAAAGCTAAAAGTTTCTAATCAACAAAACAACAACAACAATTGTAATGTACATATGCACATACTCATGCATGTATATGTTCTACTATCTCTAGCAAAAAATATAAAAATAACGAACGAGTACAGTAAAATTGCTAGCAATTAAACATCAAACGGGTAAAAACGAAAAACGAAAAAAAAAAATAAAAATTCTTGATCCTGAAATTAAAAATATTACATGGTTTTTATTTTTAATTGCAACATGGCGGAATATTATGATGAAAACACGTCATATTTTAAAGGGGAATATATTTTGGTTGCATACAATATTTTTCAATAGTCGCCATTTTTAAATTCAATTTTTTTTTTGATTTTGCTCTAACAGAAATTATTCGTTTTAATTGTAATTAGCATGAATTTATATATTTATTGTGTATATATAGGGTTTTATTTTGTAAAATAAATTTAAAACTAAAAAGGGAGAAGAATTTTAAAAACAATAAAATATTTTTTTATTTATTGACGTCTAGTCAAACAATTTTAATTTTTGGTTCGTTTATTTTTATTTATTAATACATTTTGTAATTTAAAAACAAAGCTTTATTTGTTATTTTATTTAATTGTCACCATGTTGTGCTTTTTTTAATAAAACACCAAAAAAGGCTTTATCTGTTGTAATTAAATTTTTTTTAGTTTATTTATTTATTATATTTTTTGTAAATATATTGTATAATTATTTTGTTTTCACAGATTTGTAAAAAAAAATAATCTAAAATTATTTTTATTTTGTTTTTAAATATAAATATTTTAATTATCTCTGTTTTTTTTTCTTAATTTATATTAAATATAATTTAAAATTTCTAAATTATTTTAGATACTGAAATTTCCGCTCTCCCACACACTCTTACACCATTTTCACAATAATATAAATATATGGAGCTAGGATATATAAATTGTAATTCTCTCGAATTGAGTGATTTACAATAATTATCCAATTGTTTTATTTTCCTGTTTTACTACGCCATATATTCCATCCCAATAAAATAAAATAAAAATCCAAAACATCTCTATAACATTAATTTCCAAATTTTATTTTCCACATTATTTTTTATTTTATAAGTTTTATTCTTCTGCCACAACGATTTATTTAAAATCTATAGTAAAGAGTCTTTAGTGTGGTGTCTGTTGTATATAAAAACTTTATAGATGTTGCTAAATAATTTTCCGAATTGTGTGTCTTATTCTACTCTTGCTTATACATAACGTATATAACTATGTGATCAAAAAGTAGTAAAACTTTTTAAATAATACACAAACGGCTTATAATTCTTTCAAATTAATTCACACCCCCTTCAAAGTAATATCGGGTCGAATTTTTGGCCAAATGGTCACGTACAACCAATGCAGTGTTAAACGGCGCATTATTTTTAGCACTAAATACAATTTATAACAGTCAAAAACAATCGCTCTGAACATTATCACCAAAAACATTTCCAACGTTTTGAAAGCCGAAAATCCATTTTTGAAGCATAATTTGTGCAGCTTCTTTACTGAAGTTTTCCACTTATGTTAAAAATCCAAAAATACTTTTTTAGATGAAAGTAAACAAGTGTATTTCATTAACTACTAAACATATTGACACGTAATTTGACACAGATGTCTGCTAGGGTACTACCAACCTAAGAAAAAAACACTACTCGTGCGATTTAAATGGAAAAGTAGTCCTGCCACTTTTTGATCACAGTAGTATATTCATATACCGGGTGATTTTTTTAACCTGATACACTCAAATATCTCGGAAAATAAGCACTCTACGAAAAAAATGGTCAAGAACAAAATTTAATTATTCCGTGGGGGACATTAGTGTTAAAATTAGTACCCCCCCCTCCCTCTCAATCTTGTGGGTGGGGCGAGAGGTAATTTTGAAACTAAAATATGAACCCCTATTTTTTATTGCAGATTCGGATTCTACTAAAATAAAATACGTGTAATTTGATTGAAACATTTTTTTCGATTCATGATAGATGGCGCTGTAATTGACGATATTCAATTTTTTTCGATTTCTTCTACTGACAACCTACGCAAACGATTCTGCAATACGCCTGCAATAAAAATAACACGGTTTCATTGTAAATATTTGAAATTGGTCGTCAAAAAATTTATTCATTTTACAAATTTCGAATAACTGGGAAAACATAAGTCCCCTCGCCTCATCATCTTTCAATTAAATTAAGTGCTCAAAATGATGGCCTTCGACTTCAAGGCACTTATTAATCCGCATTTCAAATGACTGTACACAACCGAGAAGTGTGTCTGCTCAATCATATTCTCACGTGTTGTTGGCTTTTGTTTGTAAACTTGGTTTTGAGATAGCCCCATAAAATAAATCTGGCGAAGTAAGATCTGATGATCTGGCAGGGTAATTTACCGGACCTTCTCTCCCGATCCAGCGACCATTGAAATCATCATCAAGTACTGCACGTCCTACCAACGAATAGTGTGCGGGACAACCATCGCACTTCTAAGCTCAAGTCATCAAATGTACATTTGACCATTCAATAATGTGGGGGCCGATGAGTTTGTTGCCAATTATTCCACATCACACATTGACAGTCCAAGGACGCTGATGTTCAACTTGGTGAAGCCAGTGCGGATTTTCAACATTCCAGTAATGCATTTTGTAACCCACTGACAAAAAGTTACCCGATTTTGGAAATCAACGTCATGAAGATCTTGTTGTAAAGACACATGATACGGATGATACTTATGACGTTTTAAAATTTTCCAAACACTGGTCTGGGACAATCCGGAATCGCTAGCTATTTCTCGTGTACTAATATGAAGATTATCAACTACTGCATCCAATACATCAATTTCATTATTTTCTCCAGTGACTATTGTTGGACGAGTCATTTTTTTCGGTTGAACACTTCCATCAGTAATAAATTGTTTGACAGTACGCTGAAATGACGCACGAAAATGCAAAGCGTAGAGATTGGCAGCATTATCAAGACTCCGGCCAGCTAAGTAGTATTCATAGCTTTACACAGGTATTGTTGTTTTCGAAATAATCTTCGGACTGAATTGGTGTAGTTCCTGGGTTACGATAATGAGAAGCCATTTTCAGCAATTGAAAATTTAAGAAATACAAATTATTTAAGACTAACTTCGAGTATTTACAATGAAACCGTGGTATTTTTATTGCAGACGTATTGCAGAATCGTTTGCATAGGTTCTCAGTAGGAGAAATCGACAAAAATTTAATATCGTCAATTACAAAAGCATCTATCATGAATCGAAAAAAATGTTTCAGTCAAATCCTATGTATTTTTTTTTAGCCATAGATTCCGATTCTTCAATAAAAAATAGAGGTTCACATTTTAATTTCAAAGTTATCCCTCGCCCCACCTACAAGGAGGAGGGGAGGTGTACTAATTTTAACACTAATTTATTTCCCCCATGGAATAATTAAATTTTGATCGTTACCATTTTTTTCGTAGAGTGCTTATTTTCCGACATATTTGAGTGTATCAGATTAAAAAAATCATTCGGTATATATTGCATTTCACGTCAACTGGGCCATCCTATCTGACCAAAAATTACCTAAATCTCAAAAAACCGTTTTTCCCTTAAATATATATATATATATATATATATATATATATATATATATATATAAATATATATATATATATATATATATATATATATATATATATGTATATATATATATATATATATATATATATATATATATATATATATATATGTATATATATATATATATATATATATATATATATATATATATATATATATATATATATATATATATATATATATATATATATATATATATATGTATATATATATATATATATATATATATATATATACATATATATATATATATATATATATATATATATATATATATATATATATATATATATATATATATATATATATATATATGTATATACTATATATATTTATATATATATATATATATATATATATATATATATATATATATATATATATATATATATATATATATATATATGTAGCTATATTATTTTAATTTGTTTTAATAGAAACCCCTACCACAAATAGACCAAAAAAGCTTTAAAAGCTCTCAAAACTATCTGTCAAATTGACTGTTTCCGTTGTTCGATCGATAAATGACACACGATTAAAATTCTCCTCCCTAAATTAAATTAATATTAAAAACAAGATAATTAATTAAATTAATTAATAAATTATGTATTATTTAGTTGTTTTATTTGTTTTTGTTGAATATTATATTTTTTCGTTGTAATTTAAATTTTTTAGGTTTGGCTTTGAAAATATTATATTTAAAACTAGAAAAAAAAATTATTCAATAATTTTTTTTTTTTTGGTTTTTTTATATTTTATTATATATAATATGTTAAATATTTATTTAGTAATAAAAAAAAAATGTATTTACCAATAATAATAATTAATATAATTTTTGAACAAATTGCCGTTACTAATTTAGTTAAATGGTTTTTACTTTTGTTATTTTAAATTCTATTTCTGGATAATTTTGTTTTTTTTTTTGTTAATTAGCAGCTAATTTATAATTTTTTATTGTTTTTGGTTATTTGTATTTTTAATATTAATCAAAATTAATATGTTATATACAATTTTTAAGTTATTAGTGGTCACTTTTTTGTTTTAATTATTTAAAAAAAAAAAAATTAGAATTTCTAAATTATTAATTAATTAATATTAACAATATTGTAATACTAAAATATATATAAAAATGGTGGATTTTTTTAAAAAATTTGATTTTAAATTATTAAAAATAGTTTTCTCTTTTTTTTTTTTTTGACGTTCCAATTTATTTTTACAGTTTTTAAATATGGCGTCTGTTTTTATGCGAATATTTAATTTAATCTGTATGATGCTTTTAATTGGACATTGGAGTGGTTGTTTACAATTTTTAGTACCTATGTTACAAGGTTTCCCGTCAAATTCATGGGTTGCCATTAATGAATTACAGGTAATATTTGATAATTACGAGTAGCTTGTGAATGCCTTTTAGCAATTTTTTATTTTTTTTTTTTTTGTATTTCACAGGAAGCGTATTGGTTGGAGCAATATTCGTGGGCATTATTTAAAGCAATGTCACATATGCTGTGCATCGGTTATGGAAGGTAATAGAATTTTTTTTTTGGGTATTAATATGAAAAGATTAAGAAGAAAATATTTGTATTTCCGTTATTATTAGCGAGAGATTGTCATCATTTATATTCTATATATTTAATTTGCTTATTTTTCATTTTTTTTTTTTGGTTAATTATCTCAATTATTTAGAGTATCACTTGACATAAAAAAAAAATTGTTGTGCCTTATCTATATATCGCATATTTTATTGATGAAATTTATAAGACGTTTTTTGTTTTAATACAAATTTCAGATTTCCACCTCAATCCTTAACAGACATGTGGCTGACTATGCTTTCGATGATATCGGGCGCTACATGTTATGCCCTATTTCTAGGCCATGCAACAAATTTGATTCAAAGTTTGGATTCCAGTAGAAGACAATATCGGGAAAAGGTAAGTTTATATTTGTTCATGTTAAAGAGTGCGTCACCATTAATCTTACCTCGCCGATAAAATCGGTTTACCTTACATATAAGACGTGTGTCACAAAATTGTACAATTATACGGTATAAATATCACTCAAATGTCAATGTTCCGAAAGACCAACCAATCAAACCAACATAAACCTTAAATGCGATTTTCTTATCGACCAACATCAATTTTTATTTTTTTTATTTTTAACTTCTTACTACTACTTCTTATTTAATTAATCTTTTTTGCTTCTCTCGGAATATTTTCTTAGTTTTGTTTTCTTTTGTTTTCTGTTATAAAAAAATATTATAAAAATGACATTGAAAAATGAATTATTTAGTTAAGTTATGTTTTCAATGTCAATTAACATATCTGTTTTGGAAACGTGATTAAAAAAAACAGCGTTTTGAAGTTAATAATTCAACAAATAAAATTAGAGAGCCGGGTCAAGTATAATATTGTAAAAATACTGTAATAACGTATACGTAATTTTGAAAATAATGAAAATTAAAAATGAAAATTTTAATTTTCCAACACACAAACAAAAAATTAAATATTAAATTCTCAAAACTATCATTGGGATTATGCCTTTTGGTCGTTTAATTTTTGTTTAGTTTGCTTTTACTCAGTACCCAAGCGAGCGTGTTTACACTCTATAACAGATTTTTGTTTGGTTTATTTAATATTGGGAGGGATGTGATGGGTAATTCTGTTGTATTTTGTTTATTTTTAATTTAATTGTATTACGCTTTAGACCAATTACGGAAGGATTTTAAAAATTAATATTGAACTGACCTGAAAATTATTTTAATTTTTGTTTAATGTATACATCGAAACCATTACAAAATAATCTTCACCATTAGTTTAATAAAAAAAAAATTTTAAAAAAGGAAAAATTACCCAATCCACAGAGACACAATTTCTTAAAATAAATTTACATCATCAAATTTTAATTTGAAATCTTGCATTCTTTGATTTACTATGGATTGAACACTTCCTAGAAATGTAATGATGACTTTTCCTTTGCTACTTAAAATGGCGTGGTTTTTAGCTAATATTTCCTTTGGGTTTGGTAAACAGTTGAATTTTAAAATGAGTATGAAGATACCGTAATCAATTAGAACGTTTAAAACGAATGTCTTGAGCGAATCACCAAGGCCTACATTTGTAATAAATAAGATTATTTATTATCTAGTAAAATTTAATATGTATTTTATTGTACAATGTTAATTTGTCTTGCGTACAGCATGGTGGTCAAAGCTTAACTAACTAGCATGATGTTGGTTATCATAGAACTAGAACTGTCAGTGGATGCTTGACATATTGAACGCACTCATTACAAGCTTTTTTTTTTTGTTTTTTGTTTGCTATTGTCATAAAAATAACTTAAACTAATCCAACAATTAAAACTAGACTTATGACTAATTACACGACCGTATCGTGACATTCTAACCTCCGGCTGTGCAGGCGGTACATGAACTGGTTGCTGTGCAAGCTCCGACTCAGATCCAGATCCCGAGGCATTGCTATCAGCAGTATCATATTCATCCGATGATGATGCAGGCACATCATTGTCAACCACTGAGAGCTCTGACCCTTTCACTTCATCATTTGTGTCGTTTATGTTAATTGACTGTTCCATCGGTGGAGCAACTTGAATTTCCGTTGGCCCGTGGCCAATTGCAACAGTTCCATCAGTTACTGCACCCTCTTCCAGCAACAACTCACTTGGATCGATTGCATTATTTTTTGTTTTTGCAATGAATCGTCTATTACGTCTGAAATGATAATCAAAACTATCCTTAATTATATATGAGCGTCCATTTACATCACCAATGATTGTTCCATAATTCCATTCCTTGGAATTTTTCTTAAAAATAATTTTATCACTAATTTTCAGTGTTGGTAGTGACTTAGCATTACGATCATAATAATATTTTTGTTTTTCCTTTTTATTTTCAATTTTTTGCTGGATATCCTCTTCTGAAATACTTTTTCGAACCAACAATGAACCGGACACCGGCAATTTTGACTTCACTAATCTCCCAAAAAATAATTCAGATGGAGTCGACCGCATGCTTGCCACCGGTGTGGTATTATATTCAAGCAATCTGTATTGAAATTGATCGACCTTGTTCGCTTCATAACATCTTTTTAGTATGTTTTTTGCAATACCAACAGCCTTTTCAGATAATCCATTGCTTTGTGGATATCGTGGGCTTGAAAAATTCATCTTGATGTTACATTCCGATGCAAATCTATCAAATTCCGCAGATGCAAATGAAACATTGTCAGCTTTAATTTGCGTCGGATATCCTATTCGATTAAATACCCCCCGGAGACCCTCAATGATATGCTTAGACGTTTTGTTATTTATTCGATATGATATCAAATAGTTTGAATATGCATCGACGATTGCAATGAAGTCGTGTCCAGCATACTCAAAGAGATCCATTGACACACGTTCGTAAGCATATTTTGGTGTCTCCTCCTGAATCAACAGCTCCTTTTGATTGTTTCTTTTAAATTTTTCGCAAATCGTGCACGATTCGATCAAACCCTTGATTTGGGTGCTCATTCCCGGCTAATAATATAGCATACGCGCCCGTGAGAGTGTTTTTTCAATGCCGCGATGTGGTCCATGCAGCCACTTGGAAATTTTGCTTTGAAGTTCGGTTGGAACCACCAAACGGTCACCGTAGAACGAAAGTTCGTTTTCGACGTGTAATTCGGATTTAAATTTGTGAAATTTTTGACTGAGATCATCAAGTTGATGATACGATGGCCAACCATTTTCAACATATTTGCAAATTCGTGTGTATTTTTCATCGTGTTTCATGATTTCCCGATACAATTTTTAATTGTCTTCCGACACACAAACAGATTTTGTTATTGAGTGAATTATGCTCGACAATTCATCATTCTCATCCTCGTCCCGCAGCTGTGCTCGTGACAAGCAATCAGCAATGAGCATGTCTCTACCCGGTTTGTATGTTACTTTCATGTTTGGGTATTTTAATAATTGCATAAACATGCGTTGAAGTCGGGCTGTCACATCATCAATGTCTCGTTTGACCAAAGTTTCAAGCGGTTTCACTTTCGACCGTAAATTCGCGTCCATACAGGAAATAGTGAAATCTTTGACACGCAAACACAATTGCCATCAACTCCTTCTCAATTTGTGCCCATTTTTGTTCACTCTTGCTCAGTGTTCGTGATGCAAACGCAATTGGGCGACCATCTTGAATGAGTACAGAACCCAACCCATCCTTTGATGCATCAGTTTGTACAATTACTGGCTTTCTTGGATTGTAAATGCCCAATACTATATTTGACGAGATTATTCCGAGTAAATTTGCCATTATCTTTGATAAATTTGGGATAAAACGAGCGATGTATTTCAACAAACCCAAAAATCGCATAACAGAACTTTTATCGGTTGGTTTTTCCATACCGAGAATTGCATCCGTGTATTTAGCGAGCGGTCTAATTTCCCCCGACGAAATAGTATTTCCCATGAATTTCACTTCCTTTTGCTTCAATTGAATCTTTTCGGGATTGAATTTAACATTATTTTGACGAGCCCGGTCAATGACTTTGTTTAAAATGGCGTCATATTCCATTTCATTTTCCGCGAAAATAATCATATCGTCAAAATAAACCAAAACTCCTTGAAAATCCCCGAAAATTTGAATCATTTTTCGTTGAAACATTTCCGGTGCACAATTTAACCCGTATGGTACACGATTAAATTTGTAACGCCCAAATGGGGTCATGAATGTAGTCAATTCGGAACTTTTCTCATCCAATTCCGTATGCCAAAACGCACTACTGAGATCAATACAGAAAAAATTGTTTTATCAGCTAATTTTGACGTAAAGTCATCGATTGTTGGAATTAGAAAATGTTCCCGCTTAATGCACGCATTCAATGGCTTTGGATCCAAACATGTACGTAAGCGTCCGCCATTTTGTCTTTCGACCACCTGCAAATTGTTTACCCAATCCGTTGGATAATCAACAGGTGAAATGATTCCATCCTGTACCATTTGACTCAATTCAAATTTCAATTTATCCTGTATTGCCAATGGAATTCGTTTTTTGTAATGCAAAATCGGCTTTGAATCTTCATGCAAGTGTATCGAAAACTTTCCAGGAAATTTGCCAAAGCCTTCTACAGTATAGAGCCATAATCTTAATGACGTATTTTTTAGAAGCTTTTTTAGTGGCATAATTTTTCACTGATTTCCATAGGAAGCCATAGTAAAAATGGTGTTTTTTAGCTTCAAGTTTTTCAATGAAAAAAGCAAAAATATTATAAAATGTTTATATAAAAGTTTTCTACATATCTTTAAGAACAATATACAAGTAGGCCATATTGGTATTAAGTAAATATTAATTGCAGAAATATTAAAATTAAATTATTTCTAAAATATATTTTTTCGAACTTTCATTTTGAAAAATACATCAAAGTTGGCTCTGACGAATTAAAATAATACTTGCTGAATTTATCTTTAGTTTTACTAGTGTACGTAAGATGTCTAAAATGGTTACAGAAAAATACGAAAAAAATTTATTTAATCGCAAAATTATCACACGTTCCTATATTTTGTGAATTTGTTTTGCTTTTCCTAGAATTTTTGAACTTGAAATTTCCCCAGGTGGTAATTTTTGGTACGATTTTTCCAAATTTTTACGGCCATCACTGCCATCTATGTAATGTATATTTACTTAGTGACCAAACGAATCGTAGTAAGCTTTTATTTCGATTTGACCAGAATGCTGTTGTTATGAAAATTTTTTTAATATTTTGGTGTAAATAAATCAATTATTACAAGAAAATGAAAACGATTTAATTAAACGATACTCATGTATGTTGAAATTCAAACATTTATGAAAGTATCTCAGAAATCATAATTAAGAATTTGTAACGTTTTCATTTAAAAATTTGTCTTAAGAAAAAAAGTGATTTCCCATATGTTTTGTGTGTTTTACTACGAAAAGTTTCGTTTTTTCCTCGTTTCTAATTCCCTTATAAAAGCTCAGATTTTTTGATTATGGCTCTATAAAATACAGGGTGCTCTGAATTTGCCCGTCCCATGAAATAAATCCCAATTTTGCTTCACGAAATTTTCTTTACTGTTCGAAATGTACGAAATATATTTTTCTTTTTCCGATAAACAGTCTATTGTATCAACATCCATCCGTTTAATCAATTTCCAATCAATGCAAGGGTCTAGTCCAAGTATTGGTTCATGTTCATTACTAACTACAATAAACTCAGTAAAATGTGTGGCTTTTGTTTTTTTATCGATACATTCTAATTTCAATCGTACCAAAAATCTTAATTTTATTGTTGTTGTAATCAAATACAATGAAATCGTTATTTTCATTCATTAATTTAACGTTTAATTTTTTAATGATAAATAATGGAATACAGTTTGCATCAGATCCAGAATCAAGTTTGAATCGCACTGTTTCATTGCCAATTGTGTATTCCTTCGTCCACTTGGTTTTTTTTACTGAGTTTATTCTACAAATAGATTTAAGAATTCGATTACCATGAGTGGATTGAGTGTAATGAACGCGTGTCAAACGTTTATTTTTATCAAGCAACTCACCCTGATCAGCCCAGCTTAATGTTGACACATTGCGCTTTGCATTGTCGTTGTTGTTGTTGTTGCTGTTGTTCTTCTTGCCCTTCTGGCGGCACATGCGCTGAAAATGTCCGATTTTTGAACAGCATTTGCACTTTTGACCCTTTGCTTCGCACTCGTCAAGATGCGTTGGTGCCCATGCATCACCACAATTGAAGCAGACACGATTGTTAGCATGAACAGCTAATTCTGATGACGTCACGGTACTTGCAACAGTCGGTTTGCTGTTCAATAGACTTTTGTTTGCATTTGCAGCTTCAAATGTTTTGCAAATTTCGACTACCCGTGGTAGCGTTTCATCACGGCCGTCCAATAACTTCAGTTGCAACTTTTTGTCGTGCACACCGATGATGATGCGGTCGCGAAGCATTCGATCCTGATACGAAACACCACATGGACATGAATAACCGCAATGACGCAATTGTGTTCGCAATTCCGTTTCGAATTCTGCAAATGATTGTTTTTCCTTTTGCACGATGACATTGAATTTGTACAATTCCATAGCCACGTTTCGTTGCGGAATGCAATGTCCATCAAATCGTTGCAAAACCTCATCCAATGTCCGTTGAATAACAACATTTTCATCATGTGCTGGTACTGCTGGTTGTGCAACGACACCATCAGCTGCAGCTAAAGCCGCTACCTCCTGTACATGTCGAACGGTGATTTGTGTACCAAGCATTGAATTGACCGACCCGTCATTTGGATACAATGCATTGTATATTTCGGCCGCTTGTGTACCGATCAACCAAATGAACGTTGCGATTTTTCTTGCCTCCGGTTCGGTTCCTTTTCCGCTTGAAATCATGTATACGGTGAAATTACGTTTCCATATGGCCACTCAATAGCAAGATTCGTACAATCCAATTCATTTGGTTCCCGTGTGTTGTTGTTGTCGTTCGCCAGTTAACTAACTAGCATGATGTTGGTTATGATAGAACTGTCAGTGGATGCTTGACATATTGAACGCACTCATTACAACATTTATTTCATTTGTAAAATCAGTTGTTCCGGTAGTGTTAGTTTTCTCTCTCTCTCTCTCTCTCTCTCTCTCTCTCTCTCTCTCTATTTTTGCTACAAACTGTTTCTGACGATAAAAGTTGTTTTCTTCTTCTTTGATTTCGTTTGATTTTCTTTGGCCAAATCGAAAATGCTGGCCAAAAGTCCAAAACAGTTTCTAGATGGATTATTCCATTGGAATGCCTAAAGTAAATATCTACGAGTAACAGTCAGGTTTCACTCATAGAAGATTAGATTTCCTTCTACCTGCTCTAGAATATTAGTCAGGATGCTACCTTTGTCCGAGTAGTATCAACATTGTTATGGAATTGGTAAGCAACGCGCTAATCAAAAGTAATACAGAAAATCGAAATTACAACCAATTCATATCAGACAAAATGGAATCAACTTCTGAAAGTAGGTAAAACATGAAAATAAAGTGTAATGTACTAATTTTGAAAGTAACAAATATCTAAAAAGCAGTAATTTAAGTCGATTTAAAAACTTTTGAAAAATAGGTTGGGGAAAAAGTATTGAGATTGATTTTCATCACGGGAGTTTTGCAGAGAACGAAACAAATGATGGTCAGTGGCTGCAAGATTTGGGCTGTATGGTGGATGCATCATAACTTTTATTTATTTATTTATTAAATATATTACCTACAGTGGTATACAATCGGCAACAATAATTTAAATCAAAAAATTAAAAGTATGTACTTAACAAAATAAAAACAATAAAATGCCCATAAGGTCTTAAGAAGCTCACGTCTAAACGAATCTCTAGTCAAATTAAAATCAAAAACATCGTATGAATAATTGAAAAGTCGAGACGTGGTCAAGGCTGGCTCCGAAAGTTGATAGTTTGTTGAGCCAGATTCGATTAGTAAAAAAACCATCACGTTCGGGAGCATAAATATTGAGTCGAGCGAGTAATTCAGCACAATCAATACGAAACAAAAAAATGTCGCGAACAAAAAAAAAACGCAAGCCGCCAACCGACGCTGTTCTAAACGCTGTAATCCCAAAAGGTTGCAGTGCTCATGATAATGTGGAATAGCATAATTATTCATTGATGGTGTACTGCGAAGTGCGTATAAAACAAATTGCTTCTGAACGCTTTCAATTCTATCAGAATGGTACTTATAAAAAGGAGACCAAACCTGCGAGGCGTACTCTAGCGGACTTTAATGTAAGTGGGTCACAAAAGTCCCTGCAGTTACTAACACACTACAAATTGGTGCAAATATTTTCAAATCGTCTGCATACAGCAGGCAATGCGCGAACTCAAAGCACTGAACAACATCATTAATAAATAGTGAAAAAAGAAGAGGTCAAATATGACTTCCCTGTGGGACACCTGAGGTAACTCGAAATAAAACTGAGGACGAGTCATAGATCTTAACATACTGCCATCGATCCGAAAGATAAGATTGAAGCCACTTAGTTGGAATGAATTGACAGTTAAATTTTCCAAGCTCATTGATAAGTATCGAATGATCAATCTTATCAAAAGCCTTTGAGATAAGTCCGTCTCCACAACATCCAGTTGTTGCCTGATTGTAATACTGCTATGTAAGTGACCACAAAAAGAAATAAGGTTGGTCACTGTGGATCTTCCAGGATAAAAGCCATGTTGAGCAGGACAAATTAACGTTTTCAAATGAAAAAATAGAAATTTTTGTACCAATGCTTCGAATAGTTTCGGTATAGCAGAGAGTATAGCGATCCCACGGTAATTGCTGATTTCACACCTTTTGCCCGATTTGAAAATCGGGCGAATGAAGGAAATCTTCCAAGGCTCTGGAAAAACCCTTGTACGGAAGCTTTCGTTAAAAATAAACGCGAGAGGAACAGCTAAACCATCCGCACAGTTTTTCATAAGGATGGGTGGAATGCCGTCATGCCCGGATCCCTTATTCACGTCCAGTCGCGCCAAACTATCGGAGTTCTCATCTACAGAAAACCTCAACAGACTAAATTCCGAATAGTCACTAGATTTAGTAATAGTGGTCTGAGATTGCTCATAGACAGACTTAAAATAGTGGGCAAATGAATTACAGATATCCGAGGGCCGATTTGTAGATGAGTTCTGATAAATCATAGGTGACGGAAATCCAAAAACATTTCTTTTGCTGTTGATGAAATTCCACAAATTTTTAGGATTAGTAATAAGATCTTCTTCAATCTGCAAAATATAATTATCATACGGGCTGCATTGAACGCAAAGTAAAACTTATTCCCATGTAGCCTATATAATAAATTAAGTTTATTACGACTTCCCAGCCAAGCTCTCTCAATTTTGCCGGGTCATTAAAGATGTATATGGGTCCTGGCTTTATCATGATGGAAAACAACAAGCTTTCTATTGATCAATTCTGGCCAGTTTTGTTGAATTGCTTGCTGCAATCTGGTCAATGCTAACAGTAGAGATTAGAATCAATCGTTTGACCAGGTTCTAAAACCTCATAATGTACGATTCCCTTCTAATCCCACCATATACACAGCATAACCTTTGTGGTGGTTCATCTTTCTTTCACCATGATCTTTTTCGAACGACAGTCTTGTATTTTATCGATTTTTCATCGCCGGTAATGATTTGCTTCAAAAATGCGTCGATTTACTTTCGTTTCAGTAGTGATTCATTGATGAAAATTCGGTCAGTCAAATAAATTTTTCACCGACAATTCCTGCGGCAACCAAACATCGAGCTTCTTTGTGTATGCAGCCTTACGCAAATGGTTTAAATCTGTTTTGTTATCGATATTTAATTCCATAGCAATGTCATGGCTGTTTAGTCGACAAGAGCGAGGTGCGTTTTTGATTTTTGTCGAAATTTTCAGAATTTTCTCAATTTCAAACGCGCGTCACCTTTCATAAGCGGTATTTTGTTGAGAAAAATGTAAATGTAAATAATTGTTGTTGTAACTTTGTCCAGGAAATACGGTTACTGTCGCGCCCAAAAAACCCCTGAGTGTAAATTTCGAGTAAAGTGTCTTGAGTTTTTAACTTTTGGCCACCTTTTTTGGAAACGGTATGAACGGCACTGTGCATCGGTATGTACCGCGTTTTTTTGATTTTTGTCTTGGAGTCTGCTTTTGTATTTTTGGTTGATATTGTTGAACTACGGAGCTCGTTTTGTTTATTCTGCCTTGTCTAATTTTCGTTGAACTTTCATTAGTGAATAGCGCCTGGTCTGTTGTAGGTTGCGTATTTATAGTATTGTGGTAATTGGCCATGGTGTTATCTCGGCGAGTCCCAGCTTGGTGGTATGACGTTATTTGTTGGCTGTGCTGCAATCGTATTGATCCTTTGAAAGTCTTTTCCAGATTGTTATTTTCCGCTAGTTTCCGCGGTCCGAATGATACTCATTGTCAAGTCTACTTGGAGTAGCTGCTTAGTCACACTTAGACCGGCGACGGCCCATTGTGGTACCACAGCATATTCTCCAAAAAGGCAGTGTCCCGTGAGAATCCCTGTGATCGTCCTTAATTCACGTTTACGTAGGGATATTAATGTTGTAGTGCGCACCAAGTCTAGCTTTCGCCAAACTTGTCTTGTTGTACTACAAGTGGGGGTGTTAGATCACCTTTCCTTCGCTGAGGCTAGCGCTTGCTTCCTAATTGTTAGTTTTAATGTTGTAATAGCCCTTTCAGACTTGTTCTTTCCGGTTACAGCTGGAGAGTCGTAACGTGCCTAAAAAGTTCATTCGTCCTACAGTTTCAAACGCCACTCGTGACGCCAAAGAGACTGATTCCAGCGACCTGATTGTCGCTTGACTATCCAGATAGAATGCGATATCACCTGAGGATATCACATTATGCTTCAACAAAGTCAAGATCTCTTCAATCGCTATCACCTCAGCTTGGTGCACTTTGCAGTAATTTGGAAGACGAATAGAAATGTTGACATTTAGTTTATCACAGAATACTCTAGCTCTCACTAGCTTGGAGCCGTCCGTAAAGAATTGCAACATTAATCGAGTGCCAAATACAATTATTAAGATACTTGGACTGAGAGACGGCTGCCAGTTGCACAGTCATATTTGCCGCCATCTGTTTGTCAAAAATGTCGACCGGAAGAAGGTCGAACATAACTTCTAAGGCACGTATCGGTTGTTTACCTCAATGCCCCGCAACAAGCATACAGGCCGTTCTCTGCACCTTCTCTATTTGATTTTTATAAGTTACTTTATCCAGAGCTGCCACCACATACTCATTACATAAGTGACTGCAGGTCTAACTACGGCATTGTAGAGCCAGTAAACCAGCTCCGGCTTCAGACCCCATCTATTAACAAAGACGTTCCTACAGCAGTACAGAAGTAGTAGCTTTGTATATGTACCAGATCAACTCATCGTTCAATATTCCATCAACCACTCGCTATTCGTGTGTCAACTCTCATTCATACAGACTAAGTAGTTGCAGAAATGGATTTTTTTTGTATAGAAGCAGTAATTGAATTACCCTTTGTTACAGTGGAATTAGGAGCCATTACACGGCTTTGATTCGGGTAGATCCCAGTGGAAAAAAGAGGGTTCTCTTGCCCCTAATTACCTATCACTGTAGACATATCTACGTGTAATGATAATATTTTTTTTTATAAACAGCATTTGTAAGAAAGCTCATCACCAATAAAATTAAAAATGAGTTAAAGCATAGTGTTATATAATTATTAAGAAAATAAGATTGTATTCATTTAAAATATTAACAATTTCTTTTATAATAAACTATCCCTTTTCAGGGTTTTATAAATACTCAAATTATAAATTCGTACAGAAAATAGATAAAATAAGTTTAAAGGAATATACTTTAAATTATAGAGAAATAGAATGTTGACTGATGGTTTATTTTAAAGTGAAAATTCACGTTGTAATTGATGTTATTACACATCACAAGAAAATTAAATTAAACTTACCCACAATCTCCTCGAAGCGCTTCAATTGGATTGGTGTAGCTGAAAATCGGTTTTACCCGGATTAAGTATTATGGAATTTTCGCTTTGAATCTACCTATCAACAATTACATGCATTAACCGAATATTTTTTTAATAAAATAATTGCACTTTGCAATTTACAGAATTTACGGTAAATTGAAGAATAATATATGGATTAAATTACACAAGAAATTAATATAAATATAAATTTGATTTTCCTCAGAGATGGATAAGCATAAAAGTTAAATAATGTTATAAATTTATAGAAAAATCACATGTGAATTGAGAAAAAAAAAATAGAGTTAGAAAGAAAAATATGGTATATAAAAAAAAAAATAACACTTAAAACCGCCCGTGATCTTCTCGGTTTCCCGTTAGAAAAATAAATCCGTTTAGGTAGCTTGCATCTTTGGTTTAACTTGCTGTTTAAAAAAAAGAAATCAGAAAAACCGCAAGAAATTAGAATTTGCACTTAATTTATCCCAATCGTGTATAATTACCATTTATTTTTATATCGAATAATAAGATTCACATCCTGTTATACAGCGTGTTCTTAACGGGTTGTATTATATATCAGCCGCGAACATTTACTACGGGCACATCACTTTTATCATTTTAAATAGAAATAAGGAATGATCAATTTTATAAATATGTAAATTGATTGAAATTTATGGCAATAACATTACCTTATCACAATCAGGTGAGGATTTAATTAAATTTTCTCGAGATCACGGCACTTAGTATTTTAACTGTACTGGTATCAAGTTATAAATTGGTTTTAATGTTTGTTCTACGGATTTTTTTTTCAAACTGATCTATGCAGTGTTAAATTATTTTATTTTCATACTTAAGAGTGAATGTATGCAAATTTGTGGTCAGCTACTACTCTACATACACACACGCACGAAAGTTTCACTTGCCGATAATTCCAATCGTATAAGTTACGATTTATGTACATGATCAATACAGATAAACCATACAAAACGCTACAACAGAGCATATAGGGATAGGTCAGTTGTCCAGAATTTAATTACATAGACAGCATTCCACCACTTATATTTCGAATTATAATTTCATATATGTAACAGAAGAGAAGAAAAATTTGTCTATTATACCAATACATCTGAATGTATAATTGCATCTCATACTCTCCTATTATTTTTACATGCAAATTTACTAATGCAATTATATTCAAATTAGTGTATGACTTATCATCCCATGACGTCATTAACACTCAGGCTGTGTGTGCGTATAATTGCAACTACGCGAATATAAATTTTCATCAAAACATTTGTTACACCTTCTAGTACAAACAAATGTTAATTTTTTATATTAAATACATTTTTATAATTTACATATACAACTAAACTAAATCAGCATTTTTAATATTTTATTTCAACTTGGAGATAAATTGAAGAGTGTTTGTCAGGCGACTTTCTTTTACTATCGAGGCCAGAATCTATTTATTTTGTGAGATTTACGTGGATATTGTGTTTCAAGGGCCGAATAGTGAAGCATCCAATACATAGAAGGTCGATTGTTTCGAAGAGCTAAACATGTCGATAAACCCAATTTCAAAGGGCCGAATGGCTGAATATTACGAAAGGCTCAACGTCTAGAAGGGCCAAATGTTTTGAAGGGCCGATTGTTTCAAAGGGTCTAATTCGAAGGGCTGAACGGTGTCGAAGGGCATAATGCGTTGAAGGGCTAACATTGAAGGGTCGAATAAGACGAAGGGCCGAATGTTTCGAAGGGCCTAGTTTACCGAAGAGTCAAGTTTACGGAAGGGCCAAATTTACCGAAGGGCCAAATATTTGAAAGGGTTGAATTCAAATTACCAACTATGTCGAAGGGCTGAATTTTTATTTTATATTTTTATGGTTACTCTCACCGCCTATCTATTATTATTATTTTTTTTTTTTATTAAATTGATTTATAGAGCAAACCTCTCCTATTATAATGGTAATTACAACTTTTATAAATATAACAACAATATAAAAGATCTTCTAGCTGTTGTCCGGTATCTTGGACCGCAGGTCCTGAATTGCGCGTTCGACATGCTGAAAAATATAAAGTATCTAAAAAAATGTTTAACTGGGAAAAGTAAAAATTAAAATTAAAAAACGTATATTTCTGCCAGTGGCGGCTTCTGATTTAAACTTTCAGCAAGCAATAAATCGATTTTTTTGGTTTAATGTTGAAAGACCGAATGTCAAAAGGCCTAATGTCGAAAGTGTAAAAGCCGAAAGGCCGAATGGGTCGAACGGCTGAAAGTCGAAAGGTCGAAAGTCTAATGGCCAAATAGCTCGAAAGGCCGAATGTGCCGAAAGACCGAATGTCTAGAAACCGAATGGGTCGAAAGGGCCAATTGTACAAGGGCCAAATGGGTGGAATGGCTGAATGTATGGGAGCGCCGATTGTGGAAGATTCATAACGATGTTTTAAATGATAACTAATACGAAATTTTCGTTAAAACTGTTTTTGTATTATGTTATTAAATTATTAAATATTCTATAATAGGAATTACGGAACAATTGTAGGAAAATCAATTAATTTTTAAAATTCAGAATAATTGAAAAGCAAAAATTCAGAAAAAAAATCTCGAAAAAATATTTTAATTAAAATAAATTAAAAAACAATTTTATAGGCCAAAGGTCTTAAACTTTGTCATCACGTGAAACATTTATATAAAATGATTTTTTTCGGCTTTTTATAGACACAAATATATTAGTAATGAATGTCATTCACAAGATCTTCGATTGGTTAATCATAAGCAAAATCAAGAGGCCAATCATTTGTAATATATCTACCCAAAAAAGTAGAAATATCAAACCCCCCCCATACTTTAACCCCAAGAGTTATACAAAGTGTAACAACCATGAACAAAAATAAGGCCTTTCCTTGAGTTAAACAAATTTTTTATTGGTTTTGGGCTCTTTATTTAAATTTATTTTACAGCTTTAGCTTTGGAATCCTATTCGGATTCATTCTCAAAAGCAAAATGAATTTTTTTATTTTTTCAAAAATTGTTTTCTTCATACATACAACCAAAAACTATGGTAATCACAAATTAATGTTTTAAAAAAACGACTTTTCATGGAAACGCACCGCCACACAATTTTTCGAAAAAAAATTATATACTAAGGCATTTTCACGTAAAAAAAGGTTGTACATTTGAATAAATATTAGTAATCTTCTACAATGTTTATTGAATTTATACTTGATTTAATGTGTAGCATTTCCAAAATCGATCTTTTTCTAAAATTGGTTTGTTTATCTAGAATTTTGATATCATCTAAACTGATTTGGTGGTTTGTATCTTTTAAATGTCGGGAGAGTGCACTAATGCTTGAATTTTGATCTTTAATGACGTCTCTTCTGTGTTGGTAAAATCTTTTTTCCAAAAATTGTTTAGTGTGTCCTGTATAAGTAGCGTTGCAACTACATTGGCCCTAGTAGACAACATTTGATTGTTTCTTTAATAAAAATAATTTCCTTGAGTTCATTGTGTTGGTAGTTTGGTTTCGAACTGAAAATATTGAACTACTCATCAGGTAGCTACGACCAAACTACAAAAGTACAATTCATACTTAACACCGAGAGTATCAAGTACGAACGTAACGATCTAAAAAGCCGAAAAAAATCATTTGATATTTAAAACAGGCATTCTTCTTTTAACTTGAAACATTTACAGTACATCTGTCAGTAGAAGCGAAACGAACGAAACAATTCCTTTGATCTGGGTCTGTATAAGTTTGTGGAAGCTTTAACGAAACATTAAATCCACAAATCGCTCAAATACATTCGTCGATACCATATTGAGCCAACGAATTAAGCCAACCACAACACATCTTGAAACAATTGTGGTAGAACTATCAGCAGAAGCGATATGACGTAATTTCCATTATCACAAATATTAGGACCTCTCTTGAAAAATCCCAAATTTTATAGACATTTTATAAATTATAGTTTTATTTTGGGATGCACTTTGATAATTAGGTTTCATTTTTATTCTGGCTTTTTGTTAGCGAACCCATCCTTAACTTAAGAAAATGTTCCTTCACTTTTTAAATAAAATGCTTTGTCCTAGTGGAAATAAATTTATATTGGTTGGTTTGTAATCGCGAAGTAATACATTCAATTTCATTACACATTCAGCCTGTCAACATTCAGTCATGCGGCCGAGTAGTTTTTTGTGCTATGCGTGATCTTTTAAACTGCAAATTGTACAACACATGCAACGCCTTTCGTCGGTTTCATTTTTACTAGCGTCTGTGTAGCTAGCTGCCTGTATCATATCCTTTGTAACATGTCCTGATAGTTTCTCCTATGATTCGACTTTTCTCAATTAAGTTGAGCCGCTCTACTCGAGGTGTAAGTAGGGTTAAATTCGTCAGCCGCTTTACGCTGTTTCCTCCGACACCTACATGTAATTAGGCGGTGGTCCGATACTTTCAATAGTCCAACTGCGAATAGATCGATCCACTATTAAAAGTGGTACGCACATTTCGGCGTCCATACGTGGTTATCACCTTTAATTTTTGCATCTCAGCTAGTGCAATCAGTGACCTCCTGATTCTCGTTAGTTTTCTCGTGATAGATGTTTCGTCCCAAGACAGTGGTATGCAAAAATACATCTTCTGATCCCAAATGTACATTGAAGTCCGCCATTATGAAAATTGGTTTGTTTGAAGTCGAGTGGCGTATAATGGTAATCATCGCCAAAAAAAAAAATTTGGTACATCGTCGATTTGTAGCATTCGCATAAGGAAGGACGTGCACCACTATGCATATGACCTCCCCTATGTATTCAATATTCAATGAAACTCTTTACTCGTCGAACTACTATTAGATTTGCCTCTCCGGATTACCACTGAAATCTCTCGGCTTTGAGCACCTTTATCGTTAGATAAGAATCACATGTAATTTTCCGTTAATAGCTTAATAGTGCTTATATTTCTGTGGCCACAAATAAATGAGACATCTGTCGTAAAATCGATTTTTTCAGGAGACCAGTTTGAAAGATTCCTGGTTGGGAAAATTTTTGTAAAATTCATGAAAAAGTGTATCCAACAACAGTAATAAATCAAGAAGATCTTTCTTCTTCGCGTGATTTATTGGCAAATTCTCAGTATAACATTTGCTAAGGCTGTTTAAATTTAAAGAATTAATTCCTCGGCGAAAAATTTTCAGAACTCTAAATGGTTCCTCCAAGTCGAATGACGTTTTAAATTTAATCACACTAAATTTTTTTTCGAATCGCATCCATCAAACCAGTTTCCAAGAAAACGGATTTCCATCAGGGTCAGTTTTTCGCCAGCTTATCTTAGTTTTCGAAAATTCAGAGAAATTGTAAATTTCTTCTTGGGTCATTTCAATGACATTGAATGTATTTTTGTTCCCGACACCGCGAATAAAATTGTACCAATCTCTTGGATGATGAATTTTGATTGTTGTTTTTTTGCGCTTTCTTTCAATAACCGAGTAGTCTACATCACATTCCTTGTGCATATGCCCTACCGATTTGCAAGAATAAAGTAAACATAGCTGCTACAAAAGAATTTTTATTCTGGCCTGGACAAGAATCGCTGTAGAAAACTACGTTTGTTGTATTTTGTGGAATATAATTCAAAAATGCAAATAAGCAGGACACTCTGTCATTTCCGCCTCGTTTTGCAATGGTTTCATCCCACATATAGCATTATGGACTATTCGAAATAAATCGTGTATACTGTGAGATTATAAGTCCATAGTTGTCTTTTGTAAAATGACGACGACGTTTTCAAATATGTTGTTGGAAGACACTGTTCCAAGTCAAATGTGCAAACTATTTTATTTTTATTGTCTTTAGCTAATGATTTGTCCAGGCATCATCGTGGTACTTCTTTTGTTCGTCTATCAACTTTTCAAGTTCGGTGCTAATAGCTACATCAATCTTACATTTCAACGTTTCGCAGGTATTGAAAACTTCGGTTTTAGGCGGTTTAAATTTTAAATTCATTTCTTTGAATACCGATTAATATTTTGATAAAGAAGCCGGTTTGTAGTGGGATTCTGTGTAAAGTTTATACATCAGTGTTAAAGTTAAGTCAGCATTTAAATATTTTTTTGAATTGTCTCGCCGCGTGTAGTGACTTGCATATGCTGGAAACTGATTTGTGTGGTACTTAATTTCATTAATCACTTCTTCGGAACATGTACGAGTATTCAAATTTCTTCCGCTTAGGTCTGTGTTAATTATTGCTCCATCAATGAAGAGTTTATTGTTAATATTCCGAATAAATTTTGGCGTCTCCCTCAATGTTGCAATTAAACGGGACTTACAAATACTAATGTCGTGCCCATTAATTTTGACGAAGTATTTACATGAAAACCGACGTTCTTTTCCTGATGTCGTTTCCAGATTTCGTGAACAGGTTTGTCTGCTGATCTATATTTATTCTTGATTCGTTCTTGTTTCGTTAGGAAGTTAATTCGGTGAAGCGACGATTTGGCACTGGCATTCCTTTCGAGCTTATAAAAGCTTTCCCAATATTTTTATTGTGTTTTTGAATTTTTCGAGGGTTAGATGGTTGTTTGGTTGTTACATTTTCTAGATTGTTTAAATTAGCCTCTGGCTGCTCTGCCATAACTTCTACGTCGAACTCACTACTCTCGGATAATCGATCCGGATAAAATTCAAGATCCTTATCGGAATCGTATCCGTGAAAATCAGCTTCCAAATTAATAATTTCCTCTGCATCTCCAGATTTGGCCTTCATTAGAATGTTCTGCAGATTTTATAATTGAATCATCATGTGGTATATCGTCATTTTTTTCATTTGTGATTGTTTTTTGAAAATACTGGAAAACTGGCCTCTTTATTTGTTTACAGTAAAGAAAAATTTATACATCATACCATTATCATTTAGCATCATATAAGATTTTTGTTTCATTTTGCGGATAATTTTTGGATGGGTATTTAATTTAAGTATTCCTCTCCCTGATATACTTTCCTAATGTTAAATAACATTAAATAATATTAATTAATTTATTCAGTTACTTGAAATTTTGTAATATACATACATACCAGAAGATCCTACTACATTAAATTTGTTTTTATCTGTTGATGCAGACGCATCCATTTCCAACATTTTTTTGGCACGGTTAGTAGACATGTTTGTACTGAACTTGACATGCACACTTACTAAAATGCTCTAACTGGAGTTAAATTTTTGAAACTGAAACAAAACAATTTTACAAAGGGGATTCACTAAACTTAATCAACTGTAAAACTTATTTAACATTTCTCAAAGCGGTCTAACTCGATTAAAAATTAAATATAAAATATGAAAACATTTTATAAAAGGGCATAACTTTTGAAATTCCCAGTTGTGCCCTTTTGTAAACTTTAAACTTACTGTTTACAGAATTTTTTTTGTGGTTCTAAATTCACATACATACATATATTGAGTTATGCAATCTAAGTTATTTAAATTCAAATATTTAATTTTTGTAAAACGATCTATCTCGAAATACGCCCTTATGTAAAATGCAAAGCAATAATCACTCTACTTGTGCCCTTTCAATAAATACTGTTTATTCATCTCATACTCATCAGATAAACCCGAAAAAAAATTTCTATATTAAATCGAGTGCGTAGATTTTGATTTTTATATAATTTTAAGAAGGACATAATTGGAGAAATGCCCTTTTGATTTGTGACCACAGATTTGTTTCTTGAACGCCTGTAATCCTCATTTTTTATGAAAGTTTCATCTAACTGAATTCATCGTACGTTCCATGAACCAAATCGATGATCGCTTGTCTGAGCAGAATAATGCAAATGATTACCATCGATATATGCTATATTCGCTGACACAATTGGTTCGCTGCTATACGTGGTGAGAATGTAGGTACACTCAATGATACTGCTTGGGGTCTCTCTGCGTCAAACCAATCTGTAGGGTTAACCGACGATCGTAACAGTTCATCAGAATGATTCCGATTCCTAAGAATGTGCTCTTTCAACATGAGTCACAGGTCCCGCAGTGTAGTCCCTTGAAACCCACTAATGAGATCTGATGAAGTAGAGCTGGAAAAAGGCAATTTCCATTCCTAGCAATTTTATGCTCGGTAAAATTGTCCATTACCAATTTTCTGTGGGCCAAAACAGCGATTTTGGTCACAAAATGAGGATTGAATTTAGGATCACCGGAAGGCAATAGTGTTAGTAAATGTGTCTGTTCGAATGTGCGTTTTTTTTTTTAAATAAGAGACATAACATGACAAGAATAAGAGGGAAAACATGATATAAATAGGAGAAATAAGCTCCAGAGGGAACGCATTAAAATAGTAGGCACTTTATTATTTTCCTATATACTCGCACACATAACTCAGAAAGAGACGTTACGAATGTGGCCGACGAATAATGCATAAATTAAAAACCATTTATTTATATTGCTTTTAGTTTGTTTTATCGACAATCACGAGAATTTTTTTTATTTCGGTATTATTTTGTTTTCGTTCCGCTCATTTTTGACACTTTTCTTCATAAGAAGATAGAATAATACAATAAAAATATTTGACGGTACACAACAGCAAAAGGTATATTATGCGCCGTGTATACATATATGCAAAATTCTCAATATTCAATCCTCATTTTGCGACCAAAATCGATATCCAGATGTACAATAGAAATTGAGTTTCTCAATTAAGTGATTATGGTTAAATTTGAGGCCGCCATTGAGAATAGTCAACGATTATGTCGTTGAAAGGCTGGCTTCACATTGCGATGTTCGATGGAACAGGTAGCAGATGAAGATGCTAGTACTCCACACAGCCAAAAATCGCTATAAATGCCATGCCTGCAACACATTTTACACATCCACGGGAATGTGCTATTTGTAATAAACATTACACCGGGCTACCTAACTTTAATAAAAAGCTGAATAACCACGGTACCGTCAAAAATTAGTTTTAGCGCATAACTTCATAAATTATTACGATTAAATAAAATTATTGTAAGTATGTATTTACCTATGATTTGTAATGTTTTAATTTTATGAGCCATTTTTTGAGGAAATCTACGTTGAAAAACTCCGACCATTCAAAACATTTAAGCTCGACCACAGTTGGGCTTAGTTATCAGTGGGAGTCCTTATACTCACAACATACAAAACATGCGGGCGGTCCACGCAAAACGGATCTATCTATAATTATAAATAGCACAATCTTAACCCTCAAATTTATTTCTGTCACCTCTCCCAGCTCCAATATCAAAATATTCGCCATATACATATTTAAACCATTTATACAATTTACAACACCAACCGCTTACCTTACATACCCATTATCGTTTCCTCCCCAAAGATCTTTGGTTTTAGTTTTTATACTTACCGGTCTTCACAGAGTTGTCGGTGCAGTGTTGCTAAGATGCGGCTCATACAGGGAATACCGGTAGACGCCGAGACTAATATTTATCCTTTTTAAAATTAACTTAGACCCAAAACACGAGAAAATTAATGAACAGAAGAAGGCAAACCACACTACAATTAAAAATTCCCTCGTCCACAAGTACCTGATAAACAGAACATTGATTAGTAATTTAATTTGTAATTTGATTAGAAATAGAAGAAACTTAATTAATACCACTTTTACAACTAAAATATTGAAATACAATTTACAATTTAAAATTTTCTATAGAAAAAATATTTCCTCTTCGAAAAAAACAAAACTGTTCTTCGCTAAGGCTACTCGATATCCCCTGATTTGTTGTTGTATCGTTCGATTTAAAATTTATCACAGATAGGTGACTCATGAATTTATCTATTTAGTGTCTATTAGATTTACAATCCCATTGAATTTAAGGTGATTGGCCAATCTTGTATACTCATATTGGAAAGTGTTAAGGTAGATCGTCCATTATTAAGAGAGTCCCTATTTGTCGTGCCGCATACAAACGAGGCGTCCGATAATTCGATAATTCTTAAAAGAAAAAAAAAATCCTCATTCAGATCCAGGCAAAGAAACTGAAGTTGCAAAACTCTTGATAATTTCGCTCTTCGTAAAAACTAATTATCTGGCTATGATCCGGAAGAATCTAATATTTTAATTTAATTATTAATCAAATTAATAAACAATTATTTAGACATAAAGTTAATTTTTATTGTATCGACTAATGGCGACCTAAGAATTACAAGGGTTCTATTTGTATAAAAACCACTACTCATTGTAAAAAAAAGCGCAAACGAATTTTCTGGTTTTCTTCTGTGTTTCATCTTGTGACTTTTCTTTTTACAGTACACTAATAATTTCTGAAACATTAAATTTTTTAATCAAGGGAAAACAAAAAAAGTTTTATTATTCGTTATAAGCTTTGTTTTGAAGTTCACACTTCATATTCTCAAGATTGCGTAGTTTCAAAAAATACTATTTTTGTTTTGCATTTCTGTTACAAATTTTTAAATTTTTTATATTTTGGAAAAGAATTATTTGTATTTTCTCCAACTACTCGTTGTCTGTAATATTAATTAATAAATTAACCACTGTCTATAAAAAGCTGTGTTTTTAATCAAAAAAATATATATTTTTCAATAAGTTGAACATTTTTATTGAAAACTGTAAATTTTCTTATTTGTACATATGTAGTTTGAAACGAATTATTGTGTGATTTAAAATATTTCAAATATTATTAACAAAAGCCTTTTACATTTTACTGCAAAATTTATAATTTTGTGATTAAAGAAATTAAAAATTATCGGCAAAATTAATTTAAAACAAAAAGTTGATTTAAATCATAAAAATCAAATGATCTGTATTTTAAAAAAAAGGATCGTCGACATATTTATCAGAAATCGTTGTTTATCTATTATTTCGCTCTTAGTTACATACGGTATGCTTTCGACGAGCACCCTTATAGTATCTCTTTCTAGATCTAGGGAAGAGTGTCAATTATCGTCCTTGCCTTAAATTCTTAAAGGCGTTAAATTTTATTCTCGAGCTTCAGGATCTTCCGAACCACAACTTGAGAACTGGTCTCCATCTTTGCATGAAAAGCTGGTTTATATTAATTTTTAAACTAAATTCAAACCTTGATGTATCTCCCGTATAATAGTCGCACTACTCCAAACTGTACAAACAATTATCTTTTATATTAACTTGATTAATTTATATTTTTTCAGGTTAAACAAGTCGAAGAATATATGGCATATCGTAAACTTCCACGTGAAATGCGTCAAAGAATAACTGAATACTTTGAGCATCGTTATCAAGGAAAATTCTTTGATGAAGAATTAATTTTAGGAGAATTAAGTGAAAAACTTCGAGAAGATGTTATTAATTATAATTGCAGGTAAGTCAAACCATAAAAATATACTTTTATATACAAAAATTAAATAAGTTCCCGAAAGGATGTATCTTTGTTTTTGATAACTTTGACATTGATGTGATTATTAATTGTTTAAAAAAAAAATGAAATTAATTTAAAATATTTATATACAGCTCATGTTACAACATGATGAATTATTAAGTGAAGTGTAAAATAAAATAAAAATTAGATCAATATAAAACAAAAAAAAAAACACCGATAATTGCTCTTCTCCATACATACATACATACATATTCTACATACCCATGTTTGTTCGAAAAATTTCTCCAAACACAAAAAAATAAAAAAATTAAAGCAAAAATATTACAAATTTGACCTAAATATTTAAATTACTTTGTTCTTGTTAAATTCAGTTTTTGTAGTAAGTCTTCAGCAAAATACAGAATATGCATCTATCTTGTACATACTAGTATATATGCATTAAAAAGTTCCATCCTGTAACAATTGCTACGTACATATACGAACAACCAAAATTAAAAATAAATAAAACAGTAGAAACGTCTTATTCCCTAATATTATGGTGGCAGAAGAATACCAACAAAATTGTTAAACCAAAATTTCTCAGCAGTGTACTTGTGTTGGAAAAATTTGCAATCGTATTTTGGGTGAGTGGGGGGATTCAAACTCAAAAATCCAGTCATAATATAAGATTTTTTTTTGTCTTGTACGAGTGTCTGTAATAAATTTGTCTAGATACTCGAAGTAGAATTGTAACAAAAAATATAAAATCAGATTTTCTATCTATTTTCTCGAGAAAATTTACTTGCACAAACAAAACTTTAATTCACCTTAATGCATTTTCTTTCTCCGTAAATTGCAATTTACGTTTCCAGGTACTCATAACGTCATACCAGTACGTATGGGTATGGGAAATTAGAGTAGTGTCATTCTAAATCGAGGAGCTGGCATTGTGTTATTTAGTTTGCAGATGCTTAAGGGTATTAGGAGGGCGAAAATTGTTAAATATAATGAAATGTTGTAGTGGGTCTGATGATTGGCTATTAACCATACAACAATAATTTAGCCACGTCAGTTTCTGGTTTTTATCACAATCTGTTTAAAAAAAAATCCGTAGAGTCGTTATGCTGATTCGTTCTAGCATATTGTTGATTGATTATCTTCATACATAATAATAGATTTTTGCATCATCAAAACAACAGCATTTAATTTATTATATTCTGTAGGACTGTCAAAACTGGTTTTATACCGGTATTGATTTATAAAAATAATTTTATCAAATACGTCAACATTTTAATTTAGGTTTTTATTGCTTTTAATTAATCGGGTGTTTTTTTTTTAAATTAAAATAAACATATTTGGGTTGTTAAATTTTTTTTTTCGTTATTTCCAATTAGGATTTTTTTTTTTGCTTTAAAATGAACCAGACCCTGCCCTCAAAGGAATGTGTTGGGATTCATGTGCGAATAAATTGTTGTTGTTTTTACTACGGACATCACATCATTTTATTGTTTTTCAATGTGTAAACATCAATTGGAGTTACTTTGGATGATTTGAAATATTATATTTTGATTTCGCAGCACTTAAGCGCTTTACCCACTGAAAAGCAAAAAGAAAAATTGGGTTCACTTTCTCCGAAAATTTTGGACCCTACGTTTTCAAAGTGAATTTCGTTTGGAAGTTTTAGAATTCAATTGTTACTGAACTAAATTATTTGTTTATAGTTATACGGTTAATCAGAGTGGAATTTACGCACTGTCTGAAATTGAAACGGTTTTATTTGATTGATTAAGCTGTTACGGGATCCCGGGATCCCGTTTTTGCCTCAAACATATGACTGGGAAATCCTTGGATTTCCCGGTTTTCAATTTTTTTTATGTACTCGTTTAACTATAACGGCGTAGGAATAATATATTACGATAGATTATTCCTTAAATCCGAATGTCGAAAGTTTAAATATCCATGCGTTTATCCATTAGTAGCATTTTCAAGTCAAATTCAGTGTGCATGATGGAAATGTAATTCTAAAATGAGCTTTAAATGAAGTTCTGTAATGTGACCAATTAGAAAGAAACTTTGGGAAAATCCCAAACTACGGGGCCAGGCACCCATCGGTTATTTATTTGATCCGCGAAAGAACAGATTCGACGTGCCTACACTGGGGCCCCCATTCCTAATGATGGTGTATATTTTTCGTTCCTGCCGGTGATAATGCACGACTGAAACTTTAGCGAATCTCTCCATGAATCTTTGAAACTAGCATACTAGGAAATCCAATTAAGGCCTAGGGAAACTAGGTCCATGAATTTTGGAGGCCCGTAATTTTCGTGCTCTGTTGGAAGGCTGGCTACTAATGTTCGATAATGTGACACTGAAATGACATATTTAACGAGAAACACACCGATGTCTTTTTTCAGGTGAATTTGAAGGATGCGGCCCCTGAAAAGTTTTGCCAGATTTCTTTCATATGATAGAACAACTCGTCTGAATTCCTGGAACTTTTTTTTCAAGATTAGGTTAATGTCAGGAGCCTTACACCCAAATCATCAATTTTTCGATCTTTATTCAACGCTTCACTAAGTTTTCAGTTTGCTTAGGATCATTATCTTGTTACAAAATAAATGAATCCGCTATGTATACTATACGTGTTGTTTCAGTTGCTGATTAATTCTAAAGATTGGCCCAACGCCGCGATATCTAAATTCCTCCAAACCATAATGTTCACAGCTCCTTGATTTATGGTCTGAATAGTGCATTTGGGATCCAATTCTTTATTTTTCGAAAGTCTCACGTACACCTTACCTCATAAAACTCAAACAATCTAAACTTCGATTCGTCGCTCCACAGGACTTTTCCAAATCGCTAACGATTTGCGTAGGTGTTGCTTTGCGAAATTTATGGTTTACTTTGTAATGCACCTACCCCACCCAGATTCAAATATCCGACCTAATGGACTTGTCTGATGAACTCTGCGCAATTTGAGATGATATGGCATGGATTTCATACGCACTACACCCGAGTGGGCTGCATGCGGTGCATTGAGGATAGTCCAGCAATAAGGAGAGAAGGCACTTCTTAATGCAACTGAGTTCATTTCGTCTAATTAAAAACGCTTTAAAATGGTCCTCTACCTGCTCAGGCCATCATCTCATGCACCATGAAAGAATACGCAAAGGAATGGGGTCTATCTTTGCTGATTTAGCCGAAGTCCTCTGCCAGAACAACTGGGTGGTCGAGCGATTCAATTAACATCACTTCATCTTCTTCGGCGATGATTTGTGTCGAATTGGATAGTTTCCTAGAAAAAAACGAAATCGGACGTTCGTTTTTACAACACCAGAAATTACACGAAATAAATTTTCATTTGTGCCGTAGAGATTCCGAACTGGAGACGTCTCACTTTGAAAGCACTCGTGGGTTGCTGGTAAACTCGGGCCAAATTCAACTTGGCAAATAACGAACCACTTCTACTAAGCAAATTCTACTAATTCAGCTGAAAATAGGTGTTGGTATTCCTCTAATATTTTAAAAAAATTTCGTGGGTCGAATTAAATGGAGCCCATTGATGAAGACTCCCAAAGGACCGAACAAATAAAGACCCAAGGTGTTGATTTTGTTTCCAATAGTGACAAACATTGCCATTTTGTGGATGAATCGGCCATTGTATTCGATGTCGACCTCAGTGCGATCGAGAATCTGGATCGGATCCTGTTGAAAGTCTCTCAATTTAAGCACAGGTAGCTGAAGAATCGATAGTGATTTTCGGCAAGGCATCTTGTCGATAACGAATGTCGTGTCCATTTTCACTTCGCTGGACAAGGATACCGGCTTGACGGAGTTTGTACTTCGTTTGAATTTTCTTTTCTTACATTTTGTTTGTTTTTCAGCACGGTAGATGGCAGACGAGTCCACAGAAATTACAAGTACTGCTTCGATAACTGTAGGTTGAACGTAAATGACTATCAGCTTTTACATTGAACTGATGCACGTAGAGTTAACTGTGTTGTTCGCGGCTGACCCTCATGGACTAGGCACATTGTGTGATTGCTGAACAATCTTACCTTGACCGGACTGTTGATGGGCGTTGGTGATCGCTTTGTGATCCTGAAGGTCAAAGTAAACTATTTGGTTACCGAGCATGCGTTCATGGCTTCCGGTTAGCGTCCAAAATCTCATTCGCCTCGAAAAATAGTTCAAAACGACGGTAATAGCCTTGCCAGCTGGATCCTTTTCGCACTTCAAATTATTCCAAACTGCCAATAAAATCTAGTCAACTGGATTATTTTTTATTAATGATGAGATAGGACTACGCTCACGAACCATTGACGACACTTCTTTCTAATTCTCTATTATGATAGTTTTGGTATCTGCCTGAAAATGAAAGTTTTCATTTTTTGGAGTCGATACACTTTGTATTGACCACGGGTTAAGGTACGGGGGGGGGAGGGGGGAGGGGGGGGAGGTTTGATATTTCTACTTTTTTTTTTATAGACATATTTATGAAGAACAAGTTGTGAATGCCATTATTTTTAACATATTTTGTCTATAAAAAGCTGAAAGAATCTTATTAATTTAATACAGACAAATTTTCTCTTTCTTTATTACCCTTTTTATTAATCTTAAACTGGAAATTCCAAATCTCTGGTTGTTTGTTACCATATGTTCTGCTATTGCTGATTCATTGATGTTTTTCTTTCTGGTGGCTCTCAAACGTTCCGAAAATCTTGTTCAAATGGTTTGTTTTGTTTGGCCGATGTACACGTTGTCGCAGTTTTCGCATTTTATCTGATAAATACCTGAGCTTTGATATTCTTTAATTTTATCTTTATATTTTTCTATGGAGGTCTTTACTTTCAATATGGGGGGTAAGTAGTAAATTTGATTTTCGTTTTAAGAGGTTTTGTAGTTGTGGCTTCTTCTAAATATTTCCTTAGTTTTGTGCGGCTTACTATTTTATTTCAAAAATTTTTGGTGTATCCGTTTAAGCTGGCTATTTCTTATATTGTGTGTAATTCTTTTCTATAGTTTTCGGTGTTCATTGGGAGGAATATCAACCTGTTTACCATGCTGTTGAATACTGCCTTTTTATACTGAATGTGGAATGAGTCTGATGTGATGTATCTTGGCGTATGCGTTGGTTTTCCATAAATACTGAAGTTTAGATGTTGCTTGCTCTTGGTAATAGTTATTTCGAGAAAGTTAATTTATTCTCGTCTTTCACTTCTACTGTAAATTTAATTGATGGGTGTACGGCGTTGATCATTTCGTGTGTTGTTTCCATTTTTCTCCTGTTTAATATTGCAAAGATATCGGTGCCCTATTCTCGGAAAGGTTGATGTTCTGCTGAGTTCTTTTTCAATAAATGACATGTACAAGTTGGCGATGAAGCTGGATACTATTAACTAACTAGTAACTTTCTTCTATACTTAATTTTGTGAGAATTATGTTCGTTTTGGTGGCTGGAAGTTTCCTTTTAAATAGACAGTTTTCCAGATACTCAATCGCTTTGTATATTTGAAAGCTAGGATATAGCGAGACGAAATCGCATGATGCTAAGGCTTCGTTTCTCTTTACGGTTTTCATTTTTTGTCCTGCTTTATGTGTTTTGGGTAATGCATATATAGAACTGGAATATGTGGATTTGATATTTTAAGTTTAAAGTTGAGGCATTTCTCGTTCAAGAGTTTGCTGATTTCTTTGATGGACTCTGCTACTTTATTGATTAATTTTTGTTAATGGTGATATTGTGATTTCTATGTATGAACCTTCTGTTAACAAGTCTACCTTTCTTTGTTCATAGTCGTCTATATCCATTATTATAATTGAGTTTAGTTTGTTAAGATTCCAAATGTTTGAGTAGTTTTACATTTGCAGTAAATAGCATGAAATTTTAAAACTCCTAGAGTTTGTTGTAATATGCGACTAAATTAAATTAGTAGCTTTATGTTTAGTGTATCAAATGGGCCATATGTCATTTCCAAACGGAGGGGATGAATATCATTTTTTTGTTCTTGTACTTCCTACCGATTTTTAACGTTTGAGTAGTTTGGCATTCGCGGTAAATAACAAGAAATCTTCAAAATCCATAAGGATTTGTTTTTAAAGATGTTGGAGATGCTGGACTGTTGAACTTTCGGGAGGTTTTTCAGTGATGTATTTTTATCTAGTGCTAATAGTGGTTTACGCTTTCTTTGCTGAAGGAATAAGTGGTTTGTAGAATACCTTTTAAGTAGTACTCTTTCCCCAATATGCTTAGGAGACATGTATACTTTTGATTTCTTTCGCCACATTTCTCCATGCACGCCATTATTATCTGGAATTATAGGATCTGGTGGTGAGCAGTTTTAAATTTTTTTTATTTTGATTAATTGCTGGTTGTTTCGGTGTAGATGGCAAAATGTGAGAAAATTCAATCCTTTTTAAATTGTTCGCGGTTTTCTCGCTTAACAAACTTACAAATCGGCCTACTTTTAACTGCTTATGTTCAGTATAATGGATTTTTACCAGGTTGAACCAATTTTCAACGTTTGCGTTGGATAGTCGCCCTGGAATACCTAATAATCTAGAATAACAAGTACTCCATAACGGTAAATAAGAAAAATATTTCTTAATGGAGAATAAAACAAACTCAGGATAATGAAATTCATTTTTCCTAGAGTTCGAGTTCTGCGAAATTTTTGGTTAATATATCACAATGTCTTTAAGAATATTTCCTAAAAAAGGGCTGCTTAAATACAATCCCTGTTCGTCAACAATGTTATCTTGTTCTTTATCCGAAGAGCTTAGCTTTGAACTAGATTCAATGGTTTCATCGGGGCCATATAAAGAACTTGTAAAGCTATTAAATATTTCGAACGCTTGAGTCACGTCGTGCGTAACAAAAGGGCTAGAAAATATCGTACAAAATGAATCAAATATTTTGTCGATATCAGTGATTGTAGGGCAATTGAGAAAGATGCAAAAAAAAAATCTAATAATAAGTTTTTCTGCTCAGTTTTGATAGTAACATATTTCTTTATAATTTGTTTTGCAATAATGTTGATAAAATGAGCACAGCAAATAAACACTGCCACTTTATCTTTTCTTTGGTCGTTCTTAATTAAACCAGAGTATATGTATTCTAGGTAGCTAGCAACATTCATTAC
The DNA here is from genome assembly GCA_958295665.1 of Tipula vernalis. Taxonomy (NCBI): domain Eukaryota; kingdom Metazoa; phylum Arthropoda; class Insecta; order Diptera; family Tipulidae; genus Tipula; species Tipula vernalis. The sequence continues at coordinate 214,459,491 of OY282560.1, read as the reverse complement.
ATTCATCGCTTGTAAAATTGCAACTATAGAAGCCCAAGACCAGTCAGTCCACCACATAACATTTGGGCGAATATACTTTTAAAATTCTCGACATTTCGGATTGTGCATCCATAAGGAACTGTGTGAGTGTTTTTGAGTCATGTTGACTAGAAACCATTTCTGCTATTGGAATAATTATACTATTCAGGTCGGCTTTCTCACCACGTTACCTGTTGCGTTCATATGCACAACCGTAGGTTTATACGTCGAAACTAATCCAAGTTGGGATCCCGAAACATTATGACCTTTAGTGGGGTTGAAAAAGAAAAAATATACTTATTTTCTAATCGTTCGTTGCAACTTTTACGATACATGTCAGTAACATCACAATTTGTCACGATATCTATTTTCCATTAAGAACCACATTATTTTGAAAAAAAATTTGTTTTGTGTAAAGTACCAAAAGAAATTATACAAGACTTTTGGGCCTTGGTTAATTCATTAACAATTGAGGTGCGCATTTTTTCATTAGTTGTAGGGAAAATATTTAGATTTACTTTTAATTTTAATCTCCAATCAATTTTATTTTTCTAGCAGTTGTTGGGCGGAGATTCCACATCAATTAGAACCGTTTCAGACAAATTATATTTTTGTGCGAAATCATCTCGTTTCATAGCATCAATCGCACGAGTGTCATATTCAAAAACATTAGACACGTTTTGGATTCACAAATTAATTTGAGATTTTTCGGCTGAAGTTATATCCACCACCCATTTGTCTTCAAAATTTGGAATCTATTTAAGATCAATTTCATTTTGATTAAATGGAATAGATAATTCACAATTTTGTTTCCCTCTAGAGAGAGAGAGAGAATAGCTCGAATTATTGACTCATTTTTAAAGTTTTTTAAAATATCCGAAAAAATTTGCGAAATATCTGATTTAACGCCCAATTCGTACAAAACAAATTTGAGAGTTTCTTTGTCAATTGCTTTTTTGGTTTTATAATTTCGCTTTATAATTGTATTTGATAAATTATTCATTTTTGTTATATTATAAACAATAAATTTGTAAAAGCGATATTAGTAGAAGAAACTAAAGTGTACCTTTTAAACCCAAATAGTCAAAGTGGTTGCGATATACTTAGTACACGATAAGTACAGCTTTTTACAGAGGCTACGGCAGTGACAGTATTAAAAAAATACGGTCAGCGCAAAATCAAATTTTTATTCAAGGTTTTGGAGAATGTCCAAAGCAAGCCAGGGGTCAACACAAATTAAAATTATTATAATCAAAGTTTTATAGAAAGTGCAAGTTAAAGCGAAAGTAGTTAGTTTTAAAAAAAACTTTTTATATTGAGAAAAACACGATAGACAAAAAAAACACAAGTCGGTTAGAAACAAGGCATAATCTGAAATAGTATTAAAGCAAAGAGAAAAAAAATGTTTTTATTTAGTATACTCTCGTATCAAGATATACAGAAAAAGAGGTAGTAGTATACAGCTACTACAGCTATTGACAGTCATAAGGAAATTGTCACTTAGGTATTCGCTTGTTTTGTTAATTATGCCCTAAACCTGGTAGAAAAGATATTTTTATACAGAACAACTATTAATTTTTCCATTTTCATCTCAAGATAACTATTAATTGTTTGTTTAACATTTAAAAAATGAGTTTTCCGAAAAGTTTCCTAATATGCATAGTGACACCTTGTTATGATCATTGACATGCCTTAATATAGCTATAAATCAAACCAAAATCACTTTTTATCAAAAAAATCCATTTTATTAAATAAAATTAGGCTAAAAATTATTAGCCAAATCAACAACTTTATTTTTAAATATTTAGCTATAAAACTTCAATTTATTTATTTAAATAATAATATCACAATATGACTTCAATGTCACTTAATTTGTTAAACTTAAACAGTCTTATAATCGCAATATGTTCCAATACGATTCAGTCTTTACTTAATGGGATTTCCAAGTTGCACTTCGCCCATAAGAACAGTGGAAGAATTGGCAATTCTATCTATGATTGATCTTGAGAATCAGCTTCAGTAATTATTTCTTCATTTTTGTCAGGACTAAGATCATTAACAAGAGGGTGCACTAAAAATATATTTGAAAATTTATGATTAGACAAAAATTATTCAAGCATAAATATTAATTTTAAGCTTACCTTGAGCATCCGTACTTGTGTTTAGGTCATTAATGTTTGCTGGATCTTTATTTCGCTCAGGTAATATTTGATTTCTGTGGTTTGTGGTTTTAGGTTTCTCGGTCTGTTTTTTTTTAATTTGAGTTTGCTGTTTTCTTAAAGCTTTGAATTCGGCCTCTTCTTTTTTTATTTTTTGATTTGGCAATTTTACGTGATTCCTTTTCTTGTAAAAGCTTATTCTTTTCTATTTTTCGGACTCGTTCTGCTTGGATATATATTGGAGATGTTAACACGAATGGTTGTTTTTGGTTTAGTTGATGGTTTAACAGCCTGATTTCCTGTTTTAACTGGCGTTTCAGGCCAATCTCAATAGTCCTCAATAGACTGATTGTACATAGCGAAATTTGTAGCGGTAGATGCATTGGCTTGGGTATCTGTAACTTCCATGTTATCAGAGATTGTTACCGTTGCTCCAATCAGATCCTCTACTTCGTGTGTTATGTCGCCATCAATGTATATAAAATTTTCTATCCCGTTAATATTGATTTCTGGAATTGTGTAACCGTCGTCTGCCTGATATTCAGCTATTTCGAATGCTTCAATCGAACAATTCAGCGGTGAATGCAAAGTATAGCCTTTAAGTGTCTTAAACACATTAAATAATAGTTTAAAATTATCGTCAAACTTTGCTAAATTAACTGGGGTTTTTAAAATGTCATTAAAAGTTGTTATGTTTGGCTGTCCGACAATATCAGTAAATTGTGAAAGGTTTATGGAGCCTTCATTCAATAGTACTCTATTTGGCACGCAAAGCTCAGATGATTTTCCCAAACATTTAGAAAAATCAATTGATGCGTAATTCCACGGGTAAAGGCCGCATGCTTTAAATCCATTTGATATAATTTGCGGTGTAATGCAACCCTCAAATGATTTCAATAGCAAAGGAGCAAAATGCTTTCTGGTCAAAGAAGAGCCTGAGTTTTCTTTGCGCCATTGAAAAACATTTTTTGTCCAACAATGTTTAAGTGGTTTGAATGCGGCGTAATCACAGGGCTGCAAAATTCTTGTAGCATTTGGATACAATGCAATAATTATAATTCCTAATTGCACACATAACTCGCTTACTTTTAATGTCATATGGGTGACCGTCAACAAAATAAATCATTGGAAACGTTGTGTTGTTTTTGACCAGAAACGGATGGAAATGTTTTGAAATATATTCATAGAATATTTCTTTGGTCATCCATCCATTATCCGAGATTCCTAGTGCCCAACTCTGAGGTAACGACTTCCGAATCTCTTCCGGCACCTTCTTATAAGGATAAATTATCATCGGCGGAACAGTTTGACCATTGGCACTGAATGTGCACATAACGCTTAGGTTCGATTTGGCAGCCCCACGCTCAATCTCGTAGATGTTTCGAGCGCCTTCAGCAGCTAAAGTAGACCGTGTTTTGGGACACAGCAAAAAGTTTGTTTCGTCCCCATTGAAAATTCGATCTGGGGATTCTAAAATGCTGAAATTATTCGACTCCTTTAGATACAGATTTATCGAATCAAACCATCGTTTAATGTCGCTAGTGCTTACTTTAGAACTCGCTGCTGTGACCGGATCTCTTATGGCAATATTTGGGTTTCGCTGAAGAAATCGTCGGTAGAACCACCCTCTGCCTGGTATGTTGTTTTTAAACGGTGTTTGCCTTTTGTCGGTCTCAATAAACTCTTTGACTGTTTCAAAAACGTCTTCTTTACGCTTGGGAAAACCTTTCGTTTGGCAGGCGATAAGCCAATTGGCGATAGTACTCTCCTCACTTGTTGTCAATATAGTGCAAGGACCTGGTACGTTCTTTTTGAACCTCTCTCGCAAACGGAAAATTAGGGTTTGAGCGGGGTACATTATATTTCTGTGCGGCTTGCTTTTTAGAAATTGCTTTGTTCCTGATTTCGTTCAAAGCTGCTTGAAGTGTTTCCTCTTGTATCCTAAAACTAATTAGTTATTCATTTAATTACTGATTGACAATAAACTATACGAAATAGGTACATTTTTACACTCCTGAGTCAATCATTGTATCAACGAAGTAACATTTATTGACATGTCCAGTCAATAATAGAAACTATGTTAAATTCAGTTACAGTTATTGACACCCAGCATATTTAATTATTTATAATATACATATACGATTAATTTCTTTCGTTTTTTATTCATCAAAACTATTATTTTATGAAATGTTATATAACACTAATAATTTATTTACTTAAATAATGTATTAAATCTACTTACGTTTACCGCATTCCTAGTGCAAATTCAACAAATTTTCATTGACAGAAGAAAAAAATGATACGATGTTTTCACATCAACATTTGGCGAGAGACTAAAATAGCTAACGACAAAATTATTATAAAAGAGAAAGAGGAACAGTGAAATATTAGATTAATCTCATCATTTATAATTATTAAGGTACCAATCGTAAGAAAAACGCTAAATAGCGCGATGGTGTCAATTACTGAATCAAAAATTGAGAGTGTCAATAGCTGTAGCCTTTACGCTTATATTCCCGTGTCTCATTTTGGTCTTTCTCGTCATTTTGGTATATCACGCACGTCACGTGTAGTCAAAAAAACATATTTTTATATGAAGTTTGGCGGTTTTTTGATTAATTTGTTAAATAAATCAAGAATAATCGTAATTTTTTTTAACAAACGGTATTTACAATTGATAATGATAGTTTACCAAGACCCTTTTTATGCTTTATATTTTTTTATGGTCCAAATATTTGACAAATAATTCCTTCGAGTATATAATGTCTAAAATAAATGGAAAAAAGGGTAGACAAAATTATGAGTAGATAACATAAAATAATTAAATTATTAAATTTTTTGGTCATTTGAACATATGCATATTCGTACCAATATTAAAATTTTTATTTTTTTACGTTATGTACTCAATTTTTTGCTATCTATTTTCGTTTGGCTTCAAATTATTGGTATCCACGTAGCTATTCAAATATTATGTCCATATTCAACGTTTAATTTAAATGAAAAAATATATTAAATAAAAATTCATTTCACAAATTATTGTTTATAAAAAGGAAATGAAATAAAATTATAAATTAAAATTAAATCTCTGGGATATTTCATTTATTGTATTATGGTTTTCGCTACAAATAAATCAATATTGTTTAGTGTTCTATATGTGTTTTTATCAGAAGTACAATTAATATTTTGTTGCAATAGGAATTATTCAAATTTAGTATATTTAAAATCGAACACTCCCAAATTTTTGAATTAAATAATTAAAATCTAAACGTTCTCTGCATTTAACAAAAAAATGTTACTCATAAATTCCGAAACTTGTTATGCAATGTCCTCAAACAGTCTGCTCTAGACGCGAATATTAAAACATGCCTCTTTTCGCGATTTAATTCCAAAAGTATTGCAGTGTATAACTAAAATAAAAATTGAAATGTTTAATTTTAACATAAATTCGAAAAATAATTAATTTTCATTTATTTAAAACATTAATAAAAATATCACGAAACTCCATATAAATACCAGCATTTTTGACAACACGTGACGTCAAATTGCGAAAAAAGGATAGCAACAGCATGCGCAATATTATACCTTTATTTTCTGTATATCTTGCTCTCGTATCATTTTTTGTTTCACATTTTTTATTTATTTCGTTTTTATTAAATATTTCGAAATTTTAAGGGGAAATTTGTATGGTCAGGTAAAACAAAAGAGTCAAATATTGTAATTGGCGGTTTGAAATGCTGGTTGACATCACTTGCATGTGGTAAAGCTCTCAAGCAACTAAACGAGACGTACCTTCCAATAAACTTTAGGATTTTTAAGATTCCTTGCTATTTACCGCGAATGCAAGATTACTTAAACATTAGGAATCGGTATGACGTACAAGAATAAAAAATGATATTCATCCCCTCCGTTTGGAAATATGTAACGAACTGTTTCAAAATTTAACCCTTCTGAAAAAAGGTAAGGTTATCTAAAAAAAAACATGTTCGTACATTGCCGGCTAGGTGGCAGTCTGTCGGGCGGGGATCTTTCCACCAACCATACAAGAGCTAGATAATGCTGGTTCTTGTTATTGATATTTCATTTGATGGAAAAAAGTCAACTTTCGCATTTATTATTACAAAAAAAAAAATAAATAAACTTAGCTTGGTATCACAATATACTTGCACATTAACTATTATCACAGCACTACTCTTATCACAAACAAATCAAACCGCTATAGCTCAGTGATCTCAGATGTCATAATCACTGTTTGCTGTATCGACCCAACTGTTATTGTACTACCATGATAACGGCGTACCCATATGTGCAGCCGAAAGTTAAATCATCATCAAGGCGTTTAACCGATCAATTTCATGTTATTAAATAATCTAAATTTGCGCACTGTAAAACTCGAAAAAACACATGATCACTTGTAGCAATAAAATGAATTCATGATAACGATCAGAAATATTAAGAAAAACAGTTAAGAAATTTCGGTTAGCATTCCACACAAGTTTTATTTATAAACTAGAAATAAATAATTAAATATGATTAAATAGTGAACATAGTAGTAAAGAGAAACACATTCGTTTTTATACACCAACAATTATTTATTAATTAGAACAAATGCGAATTTCTTTGAAGGTGGATATAGAAATTAAAAGGGTAATTGCACAGAACTCTAAATTCTTTATTTTTATTTCAAAATTTCAAAAACTTATAATCAAAATAAAATTAAAACTAAAATAAGGTACAAAATTCAAGGAACATTCGTTTTTATACGGTGAAGTTTATTCTCCTTTAAACTGAGTGTATTACCGTGTCATCTAACTTTCAATGTTTGGTTGGATAACCGTTGTTCTTGATTACTTCCTTATGGCGATCTGGCATAGATGCAACTAATTTTCTTGTATAATTCTCATCAATTTTGGCCCATTCTTCCTATGATAGCAGTTATTAATTGGGCACGACTTTTTATTTTATGCTTTGTGGTGGTGCCTCAATCACTTTATTACAATTATAAAGCAGCCACAGTCGTACGTTTAATGCTTTATGTTTGGGATCGTTGTCCTAATAAAATTGAAATTTCTCTGCAATCCCCAATTTTATAGCTGATTCTTTTAAATGACGCTTCAATATATCTAAATATACATATTGGTCCATTATCTTATCTATATGTTCTATTGTGCCCGCCCCATTATAATCCCCTGCTCCCCAAACCATTATGTTTTTACCCGCATGTTTTACTTAATTAATTATTTGTTGAATGTTAATTAATTCATGTAATTTCTAATATGCTACCGGTGATTAGACTATTTTAAATGTGTTTTTATTAACACGTAGAAGTATAGTATATTAGTATTTACGAACGATCATTCAACGAAACCGACTAATAGACAGAATTCTATTTATTTAATTTTTATGATTTTAATATGTTCCGAATATTGTAAGAGGATTCAATCCAGTTTTGAACAGATGAGCTTATGATTATAAAAAAATCAATCTTCAGGCCGCGGCGACTGGACTGATTATACCACAATTTACATTCTATATATACAGAATGTGCTGTGCGTTATGTACTAGCGAATCATACTAATACAGATAAAGTCTCTTACAATTTTTCTTTTTTCACGACATTCACACAGCTCTATTTCTGTGTACGCTAATTTTACTTTATTAATTTTTTGTCTAGTTTAACTTAGTCGCATCTAACAACAAACTCTAGGATTTTTAAGATTTCTTGTTATTTACCGCGAATGCGACACTATTCAAACATTAGAATCGGTATGAATGGCGTACAAGAACAAAAAAAAAAAGGAAAGTTCACAGTAAATTACTCAAACAAACCGAATCAATATGACAAGTCACAGTTAAATGGCACACACACCATATGATTTGCGGCACTTTAAACTACTATTGCCAATCGTTCTCGAAAATATATTATTGTCGTCTAAAACTTCTTAATATTCTTTTGGGTTATTTTTTTGTGATAAACTTTACACGCATTTTTAATTTGGCATATTTCACTCAAAAATCTTATTGGGATTTTATTAACAGTGTACTTTCTAATGCATGCTTATATATTGTTATTTGTTATAAACTTCACACCCGTATTAACACCCCGTTTTTTATGATTTTGTAAATTACCCCCACAAAATATTGTAATACTTTAAGAAAACCCCTCCCCTTTTTAATCAAGTTCTACCGGAAAAACCATGTGAATTCAAGCACAATTCAAAAGAATAGTTAGTACAAATTTAATTACTATTGATAATGTAAGCAATACAGCTTTCGAAAGCTGGTTCTACATAAATAAAACGAAAGTATCGAAAATCATTCATTTTTGAGTGTGCATTAAAACACATGAATTTTAAAACTCAACATAATCAAAAACAAAAAAAACTCTCTCTACAAACATTTTGCTCAATTTCTGAATGTGAATATTCATCAAATTTCAGTTTTCTTTATTCTTCTCATGTAACACACATTCAGTCTGAATGTGTTGGTGAAGAGAATCCGTTTTGTTCTTCATTATGTTGAATTTTAGAATTCATGTGTTTTAATGCACACTCAAAAATGAATTGAAAAAACTCAAATGAATTTTTTTAGCTTGCACAATGAAACTTTTTTGGTAGAAGAGTTATAAAAACACACGAATTTTTTAAAACTTCAATATGAAGAATAAAAAAAATCATTCATTGCATTTGGGTATTTTCTTTGAATGTGTCATTTTGTGAATCTACATTTTTAATTTATGCTTCCTTTATTCTTCTAAAATTGTTTTCGCACATACATATTAAATAAGGGAATCGGGTTTCTTAGTTAGCCTTTTCTGAAGACCGCCGCCCAATTTTACTGATAGAAAGGGTAGACAATTAAAAACTTATTATAGGAGTAAAAACATTTTCCAAAAAAGGAATCTTTTGTTTTTGTTCCATTAGGTAAATTGTAATTTGTAGTATAAAATGTAGCGACATTCAAGCCGATCATAATTTAATTTTAGTAGGGGTTATGGAGATTGTTTAAGTTTGCTTCGTTAATCGTTCTCTTACACTTTATAACTAGTAATAAATTGAAATTTACGGGCGAATTTTGTCTTTCATTCCTTGTCCATGATATTATTCGGAGGCCGAAAATGGTAACGACATTTAAATTACTTAGGACAAAGATATTAACACTTCAACAATTAATTAAAGCTTCGATCATTGATAAGACTTTTATTGTTGGTGAAGCATGGTATTATAGCCGATAAAACTATTCTGGCAATAATAGTGATATGATTTTCGTAGAAGACGATTCCAACAAAGTTATTACATACAATTAGTGACGACGAAGGTGAATATGACGTAGAACGGATTTTCAATGATATGTAATAAAATTCTACAAATTTAATAGAAAAACGTGTTTTGTTTATTTTCAAAAACATTTAATTTCAATAATTTTTATTTTATTTAGTCCTATTTTATTAAAAAAAAAAATAATAATAATAATAAAAAAATATAAATATGTAAATTTATAAAAATATTAATTTCAATATCACATTTCGGTTCACTTTAAATATGCCTTGAATTTAAAATAATAATACTTGTCAACTACATATTTGCTTTAATACGAGTATCTTGAATTTCAATATTTTATATCAAATTTACCATATTTACATTATTTACATTAATTATCAAATAAATCTTTGTTTAATTTGATAAGGAGTAACTCTTCTAAGATATCTCCAGAAAGCCTACTTCTATGTGGTGTTAAGATTTTAAATATAACGCACTTAAGGACCTTTCCACGGAAACTTGCGTTGCAGGAATGGTAAGAGCAATTACGGCTAGCTGGTACAGTTCAGGATACTCGTGTTTATTTATCTCCCAATATTGTAAAACATTTTCCTGGGAGTGAATCTAAATTTACTTTCGCATTTGTTTTATCCGTTTCCGACAAATTCGTCGAATTTAAATAATTGAAATGGTTGTCAAAAAACATTGCGGCTTTGAAATTGTCTAACGAGAATAACTGTAGTTCTCTAAATTTCATGTCTCGCTTTAAATCGGCAGACATCTGTTTTTCACACAAGTTTAAAGATAATGAGCATTGCAGCCATTCTTTAAATAAGTCACCATATATAGTATATAGTCAACTGTGAAGATTGAAATTTTACTGTTGCTTCATGATTCGGTTTAAAAGATTTTAAAAAATGTTCCATAAATTTAAATTGGTCCTCAGAAAACCCTATGTTGGGATCACTTTGACCCAGTTGCTTGTAAAAATGTTTGTTTTCCCAAATATTCTTAATTATTCCGTCGAGAACGGGTATTTTTTCACTGTTTAGCAAAAATATTGTAGGTTTCTATATTTTATAGTCTTTAATTTTTTTATATTATTTCGGATGGAATTTAGTTTTTCAGTTATATCGGGTTGGTTGATTACTGAGTTTGCGACTGATTTTTTATAATCAATAAATTGCTGCGAGGAGGATTCAATGTAGTCAACGATATTAAGGGAATTTAGTTTAAAGCCTAACGCTCTCTCTAAAGGATTTATAATTTCTTGAAATCCTTGGTAATCTATAATTGCCAGTGGAAGGGAATGAATGGTTACTAATTTAACACAAGAACGGATATCTGTGTTAGTATCAATTTCTATTTTTACTGATGACTTTTTTTATTGTTTTTTTTTTTTTGCCATTGGTGGACTATTCTCTTTATCCGAGGTATGATCTATCAAATTTAATTGATGGACAATATACGGATGAAAGCTTATAATGTTTCTTGATAGATTATGTGACTTTTTCCGCTTAATACTTTCCCGCATGAATTGATAAGGCATGTGCTCTTATTAGTTTCGGCACAGTTGAGTCAACAAATTTGAAAAATGTATTGTAAGTATTTATGTAAACAGCATAGACTAACATAACTAAGTCATTATTTATGCAATTATTTTCTAAACGGAAGATTTAGAAAAATAAAGCTAAATATCATTTAGTGTTGCAAAAAATCCCGAAGTGTTACAAGTTGTATCGTAATTACAGCTGTGTAACTTATTTTTTGAGATAATCTAATGTTTGCTTAGTTTCGAATTACATAAAATTTTAAATTTGAATTTAATGATTAATTTGAACTGTATAAATGCGGGGAATATTAAACGATTAACAGTAAGGCGAAAATATATTTGGCTGGTCGGTTAATAAATGATTTTAACTACTACTACTTTTCAAAAAAGCAATTCAAAATTCGATTTATCTTGAGACAATTTCGGTGGTCTAATGTTAAATACCAGATAAAACATCCGGCGCATCATTATTATAAATAAAAAATTCCTGTCAAAATGGCACTTGTATATTGATTCATAATTAAATAATAATTTTGAAATTGTTTAATCGGTATGCATCGGTATGTTTAATATTGCTCGTGCTGTAGCTGAGCTTGGTTATACGTAGTTTATATGAAAGAAAAATTATAAAACTGCTAAATATATTTGAATGACATTTTCTAAAGATGCGCGCAAGGAGGAAGCCGCAGAGAATTATGCTACCGCCTTCCGAGCTGCTATGATTTTACAGTCATAATATCGCCTATGCTGAATAGAACCGTTTTCTTTGATTTGGTTCAATCATAGCTCATTGTTGCTCATCTTTGCTCATCATTGTTTGCTTTGTTCATCGGGTTTTCCATGACCATTCACAAAAGTCTAAATATGGAATCTTCAACAATAATGCCGTAAATGAGTAATGGTGTATTTTAAAATGTACGGTGTAGGTTTAGATGATTAACTTGACAGAACTGTGCTAGTTTGTATTTCTCGTTGTCAACAAATAAATTATAAATTTAAATTTTTAATTAAATAATTAATGTAAGGTTCCTCTTCCGAACCCAAAATAGAATAACTTATAGAATTTTTAAACTAAAAATGTAAAATTTAAATACTGAGCGAACAGCAGCCGGCTATATCTGCATTGGTTTCTCAGGCCCATAAAAGAGGCTTGAAATGATTCAATAGAAACTTATGCATAAAGTTTTTCACATAGTTCTTTTGCCTCTCGTTGTTTTTTGTTGCACAACAAAAAAAAAATAAATAAAAATTCATTTCATTTTTAATAAAAATACATCGAAAATCATTCATATTTGTGTGTGCATTAAAAACATCATAAAGAACAAAAAGAATTCTTGTTTCACACATTTAAGGTTGGTTCACAAGATTGGTCCATTGAGCTCGTCAAGAAAATGACAACTTGACGGAGTTAAAAACCGAGTAAAACATGTTATCTCTCTTTTGTGTCCAGCGAGATAACATATTTTTAACTTGATTTTTAGCTATGTCAAGTTGTAATTTTCTTGACGAGCTCAATGGACAAATCTGGTGAATCTACCTTTAGACTAAATGCTTGTGAATTCAATAATTCATCGAAAGAAGAAACAAAACTGAAATTTGATGAATATCCACATTCCCAACACAAATTTTATTCTTTATTATGTTGAGTTTAAAAACTCATGTGTTTTAATACACAATTGCACACTCAAAACTGAATGATTTTCAATGTCTGCTCTTCTACTAAAAGAGTTTCATTGTGCAAGCAAAAAAAATTCATTTGAGTTTTATCAATGTGAATTGAAACATAAAACAGAAAAGAGAATTTGGATATTCAAGAAAAAACGAAAACTTCTCTAACGCGAAACAAAAAACTCTTGATATTCGTATTTTACTTTTTATGTGTGTGTTGGTTGAATTTACTCATTCTCAAATAATGGTACAAATACAAACGAACAATTCACTCATGAGTTTTTCGATGTCAGGGTATCGATTTTGGTCGCAAAATGAGGATTGAGAATTTTGTATATGTACACGGCGTATAATATACATTTTGCTATTGTGTGCCGTCAAATGTTTTTATTGTATTAGTGTGTTTTCTCATGATGGTAAGTATCAAAAATAAGCTAAGCGGGTGAAATCGATTCAACTTTTTTGTTGGTTCCGCTCGCCTTGAGTTATTTTTCCCTACCTTTTAACATGAGGAATTCATGTTCTTCTATCTATTGTTGTTGTAAACGAGACATTCATTTTACTTCGTTACCAAAAATCCAAAACAATATACTCAATCAATTGCTCGTGGTGATCTTCAATATAAAAAACAAAAAGCAGCATAAATAAATGGTTTTTAATTGTTACATTCTTCGTCGACCACATTCATAATATTTTTAACTTTTTTTTTTTTTTTTTGAGTTATGTGAGAATAAACATTTTCAAAATCAAAAAAAAAACAATTCAGTGTTATCTCATGCGCACGAAAGGAATGTTGTACATATTTTTATTTCCAGTAATTTTCTGCAAAATTTAAAACTAATAAAATTGTTAATTAAATAATGATTTAAAGATAAATAAATATTAACTGAAAATGGAAAATAAGTCAGATAAATATTGATAAACTATAATTTTATTAATAATTTAAAATGATGAAAAATCACACGACGCACATCCACCCTTTCCTGTGCTTGAATTAACACTAAGCCAAAAGAACTAATTTACTTCTTATTTTTTCCACATTATATTTTATATCCCTCTTTTTCGTGTCATTTTATCTCTCTTATTTATTTGCATCATGTTAAACAAAAAACTTAAAAAAACGCCCATTAGACACTGTCAAATGTGCGTATTTTTTAGTTTTTTGTTTAAAATAACATGGCATAAGGTTTCTTTGTTTAACATCGGATAAGAGGGATAATATGAAAAATATAAGAAGTAAATTAGTGATTTTAACTTTTAGTGTTGATCCAAGCGCAGGAAAGGGAGTATGTACGTCGTGTAATTTTTCTAACTTAAAACTATTAATAAAATTATAGTTTATAAATATTTTTCTGACTTATTTGCCTTTTTTAATTAATATTTATTTATCTTTAAATCATTATTCAAGTAACAATTTTATTAGTTTTAAATTTTGCAAAAAATTACTGGAAATAAAAATATGTACAACCTTTCGTACGCATGAGATGACACTGAATTTTTTTTTTATATTTCAAATGTTAATTCTCTTTTTTTCTCTATCTTTGGACACCAATACAATTTACCAATACTTTTGCCTTCCGGTAATACTCAACTCAATCCTCAAATTGCGACCAAAATCGCTGTCCTGGTGTCAAATATAAAAGTGTTTTTTATTTTTGTACATAATTTAAATTTCCTAATTTTTACGAAATAAATTTTATTTCGGAGATTAGTCCAGGGTCCCTATTCTCGAATTCCATATCCATTTTCCACATGTGGACATCTCGCCAGAATAGTTCTTTAGTGTTCTAACTACACAAATGTAAGTTTCGAGATAAACTAATTTTAAACTTTGATTAGTGAATTTTTGGTTTTATTCTGTTTTTAACAAAAAATTTTCGATTGATATTTTAACTTTCAAGTATTCCGATTTATTTTCCATTTTTTATAGTTTTCTAGAATACTTAGATTTTTCAGAAAATGGAAAATTCAAAATTTTGGCACGATTCTTTTTTGGTCTATACCATTATCTATATAAACTATTGCTATTTTCTTTTTTGTGCAAACTGAATTTTACATGGAAACTTATGGATATAGAAGAAAACTGAATGCGCGTGTGGTATAGAACAAGTATACCCTTATTTTTTAGGCGTTTTTTGGTGAATTTTGGAAAAATAGAAACAATTACGAATTAGTTGTAGGGATTATTGAGACTTTTTGTTAACTTAAGAGATGATTTGAGGTGTTAATATTAAAATTTGAACCTTATTCTTGGGAGTTATCAAACTCGTTTCTCAGTATTTATTATAGGGCGCAGTAAATTACATTTCATGCAACATCATAAATATTATACTTTTTTATATGAGATATTTTCAATATTTAGTGTTTTATCCAAAGAGAGGACAAAAAAGAATGAAAATCTTCCTAATTTCTTTTTCGTTCAATATTTCACCAATAACAATAAAGAATGAATATTTCTGTAATTTCTTTTTTGGTCAATAGTTTGTGTGTATATTAAACCGTTAGTGTGAAATTAAACTTATTAATATTTACACATAAACTATAGTAGATAGTAATGAAAATTATATGCATTCATCATTGCTCACTACTGTTATTGATGTCTCATGTGCCGCTGTACTGCATCACTATAAAATTTTAAAATTGGGGATCATTCGTGTAAATCCTTTTAAATAATTAAAACTATTTTGAAAATTCAGTGGCTATAATTCAGTTTCATATAATAAAATAAATTATAAAATTAACATAACAAAAATATTAAAAATCACATTTCAATCTCTATTTCACAAAGAAAATAACATTAATTATAATAAAACACATTTTTAGTTTTACTTCAATGCAGCATCGTAAAAATCAATGTCGATCTGTGGCTTATATTTAGTAGTGTAGTGGCAATATTTTTGTAAAAGTTGCCATTGGAATGTTTGGTAGAGTGCATACGTGCACAACGGCAGGTTTTCCTCGGTCCGTTTTCGATTTTGAACTCTTTGAAACTGTCTTAACTAGCGGAAGGTCGGACAAATTTATTTTGTATCCAATATCGTTAATATTTGTTTTCATGTATATTAATTGCTTCACTTTTGAAAATAGAATTTTTTGAAAATCCAACATATCCGAAAACTTGGAATAATTAAGGAAATCTTTAGGTTGCATTTGCATAATTCGTAATTTCACTTTTGGAGAGTTAAATGATTTTAATTGTCTCATTAACGATATCGGGCTAAATATATCTTGGTGTCTCAAATGCTCTTCGATTGCTGAGTGAACCGCATCTATTTCTTGAATGCAAGAATGTCGCGGTTCCGAAAACTTCTGTATTATTTTGGAAACTGTAGTATTGTATTTAAAAAAATCCAATATTGCAAGTGACATGATTTTGTTCCTGTTTTGTGGAACACAAGCATCCGACCACAAAACGATTTCAGTGACTTCTGGTAAATCATTAACGACTGATCCTAGGATTTTCATGAAAACGCTTGCGATATCGTTCCAAGATCGCCCACTGGTTGTCTCTGACCAAATTGCACAATATGTCGTGTTTGTTCGATTACAGTGCCCTGTAAGGTTATATATGGCAAACTTACGTTTGTAAAAAAAGTTTGAAATATTGCTTTTTGGCAGGCTGAAAACATTTTGAAGATCGAAGCATATGATAGCTACGTTCAAATCATCATTATTTCGATCCAAGTTTCTGTGAGATCTACATTCCTCAACATTTTTTCTACGAACTTCATGTTCATTCGTCTTTTTTGGTGTAAGCTTAGTATTACCAAGTAATGAACATTTATCATAAACGTCTTTTTTTGGAAGATGGGAGGAATAATTGTACTCCGTATTAAAAATCCGTCTATAAATATTGCTCGATACTGGTGTCATTCCTCTGGTATCCTCATTTGCTGCAAGCCATTCAAGATACATCTTATACATTTTGTCGATTGAAAATGCTGAATCTAAATATTTTCTTTTAGTTTCAATTATGTTAATAGTGAGACTCCACAAGCGGAAAACTCTCGATATGTTTTTTTACTTGATTTTTGATTGTGATTGGAGTCTGTTTTTTAATAAATTTCCCCTTCTTTATTGGTAGTGGAGACAAAGTATTCTTATTTATACCATGCTTAAAGAAGTAGTATATTCGATTTTTGCTTATATCGAGAGTTTTAAAAAAAAAATGTTTGACATACTCTTATTTGTTTCTCCTCAACTGGCAGAAAATATTTGTAAATACAAGATTTTCTAGAAACTTCTTTGGTTGTGCGTTTGTGTTTTTACACATTTTTTTTAATATTTAGATTATAATAGCTTAACTTTTCTTGATCGTTGAGGCCCCAAAATCCGTTATGTATTACCATCTGTTCTTCATCGGATATGGTTTCCCTGCAATGAAATATGCAGCTTAGTTCACACATTCCTTGTATTTTTCTTGCTTCTCTTTGGCGACCCTTCTGATCCATATACGTTTCCCCTTTCTGTCTAGAAATTTATGAAATATTTTTTTTCCAAGAATTCGGGTTAGCAAGTCGTTTTCTCTTAAGATCTTTCTCAACTATAACTTTATATTTATTTTGTAAAGATCGCTTTTGCTTAGTTGTTAGTTTGCGTCTTTCAGGTGTTTCTTCTTCACTAGTTCCGAGATCCCGTTTTCCAGGAAGGTAGTTCGGATCCTAAACACAACTAAAAATGAACACAAATTTGATCAGCTTTATAATACCTATGTATGTATGTCTGGAAAATGGATATGGCACAAAAAAGAACGAAAATATTATTTCGTTCTTTACTGTTCTATTTGTGTTATTAACATGAGGTTGCCGAAAACAGAAAGTAATATATTTTGCTTTCTTTGTCTGAAATGTTCGTTCTTTTTTGTTCTAAGTTGAGATAGAACAATAAAGAAATAAGAACAGATATATGGTATAGAACAAAATAAAAATTTCCATATAGCAGATTATACGAGCTTGAACAAAAAAGAAGTAACACTTAGATTTCAATATTTTCTGAAGCAGTAAATGGAGATAGAACAAAAAACTTTCGTCACCATAGAACATTAAAGCACGCAGCTAAAAGTTACATTTAGTGTAGATGGAACAAAAATGAACTCATTATCTCGAAAACTAGAAAACGTAGAGCAAAACCGATTAGCGCATTCGAAAGAGCTCGTTTCAAAACCTGAGAAACCGTTGAAAACTAAAAAATGAAAAAACAGCAGAAATTGGACGCAGCTAAGCCAAAATTCAATAACCGGTGAGTTTCTCGATGAACACTGAAGCTGAATCTTAAAACCTATATTAAAGAGATTTATTCAGTAAATGCACGTATCCGATTATTTCGATCTTACATGTTTTAAAAGCGTTTCAGTTCAACAAGGCGACCATGAGACCAGACGGTCGGACATTTTTTGTTTTTCGGGCTCGGCTTCAAAAAGGTCGAGAAAAGTGGCTTTGGATAAACAAAATGTTTCGTTATTTTGGTCCTTGCGGACCGAAGTTAATAAATGTCAGTTCGACTCACTGGTATACAGATACAAATATAAACAAAGTTATTAGGGTAAATACTAAATTGTTTAACAAGCAAGCAATTATCGTAAGAAAGAATTAAATATTTGCTATTCAGTTTTAAACTTTGTATTTTGTTTCTTGCAGACTCAAAAATTGCTAACATCAAAGCAAATAACACCGTTCATTTTAAATCTAATAACATTACATTTAACGCTATATAGCTATCAAAAATCATAAATAAAATTTTTGTTGTGCTTTCATAAAGCACATAAAATGTAATTTTATGCGGCGGGGATCTAACCAAATTTATCAATGAATCTTTATATCGATATTCGATAAAATGTTCGACTTGAATGTATCCAAAGTTAAAATTGTCCGATATGATTAAGCTGCATTGTATTTATGAAAACAAATTTTACATTTGAATTACCTGTCAAAACAATTTTGTTATTCTTGATTTTTTGGGTTACTGTGCATAATTTAATGGTACAAATTTTAAACAATAATTTTTCTCCCTAAAAAATGAAAATGATGTATACATACCCCGAAAAGTCCAACCCTTCTCTCATCTGCATAATATTATATTTAGAGTTTATTGGAAAAATTCAATTTTATTTTTGTGGTGTCATATTATTGGCAGAATTGAAATTATTTATTTATTTCATATTCTAAAATAAAAATGAAATTTATATTCAAATCATGCCGATTGACTCATATTTAAATACAATATTATTAATAAAGTGATAAAAAATTCTTTATTTTATATATTGTTGAAGTCAAATCGATACATTTTTATAAATAAAAAGCAAAAACACGAGATTTGGATTAAAGTTGCTCAGTCTTGCATAAAATAAATCTAAAATACTACGTAGTATAGTAGGTGTTACATTTATCTATTGAATTTTACTAACTCCAACCTTTAATACCTTGCTTAAGACAAACTTTCTTATTAATAGCTGTAAAGTTTATTTTTTATTTTCATCTGCTTGTCGTAAATTTATGATTTTATTTCATGAGATGAATTTATAAAAACAACAAAGTAACAAATTAAAAGAACCGAAAAGTTTATTTTGTTTTATTTTATTTTGCTTGGTGTATGCTTAATAGTTTTATTCTCGTATCATATAATAAAAATAAATTATTATAACGAACATTTAAATAAATTATATTTAATTTACGTAAACTTTATACGAAACAATGCAAAAGCGACATTTTTTATGGTTGACTTTGACTTTAAAAAATTGATCAATAACGTTAATATGTAGTAGGCTAGGTGTATTTTGTACCCGTATATGAATTTATTATAAACAAAATGGCGGTGCTGTATATATTTTAATAGCCCACCTCAAAAAGTTTTAAGATTATTTCGGTAATATAAAATTGGTTTTTAATGAATTATAAAATGGGTTTTGATGCATAAAAATGGCAAAAGCCAAATTATGGTATTATTTGAAATTAAATTATCAACAATTAACTACATACACAGTAAAAACAATTTTTTTTTGTTTAAATCATTAAAATAAATCGACACATGAATATTATGTAGATCTCTAAATATGTACAAAAAATATTATGTAAATTATCTCAAATTTAATTTGACAATTGCCTCTGGAGAGAATCAATACACAAATTTTCGTTTTTGCTGTGCTTGGTATTTTCGGTTGGTACGAGTATTTATACAATGTTGTTGTTGTTGTTGTTACCAATGCCACACAATGAAAAAACTTAAATTTATTTTTCGTTTATATTTTATATCTAAAGTTGGAAACAACACGTTGGGGAATATTGGGAATACGAACTGATGGTGGAAAATCTTTAAGGCAAAGAATGGATGATTAAAAAAAATCGAAATTGCATTATTTGAAAAAAAAGCAGTCAGTATCGTTTTTTTTTTTGATACATTTCAGGAACTCTTTCCTGTTATATTACGGCTATGCCCAAGATGATATATAGAATGGTGGTAAAAGCAATTTTATTTTATTTATTAATGGAAAATCTTCTAAAAACTTTTAATTTATTTAATGTTTCATGAGTTGTCTCCTAGAAATCGATTTTTAATTATAAACTAAGCAATATTTGTGAAAACTCCCTGAACATTATATTAATAAACAAACGAACATTTGTTTTTAATGATATTTCGTCCTTTGGTTGGAGGAGTTATTATTATTATTATTATTATTAAAAATTGGTTGGAACCACTCCACCCCTTCGAATGGCCCATGATGCAAACCAGTGATTCTATCCTAAATCGCGAATGCGTGCTGCAGCCTTAATAAACTGAAGTAGTTTAGACCAAGGCAACTTAGAGTCAAATAATTGCAACCTAACTCCGTTGAATGGCCCTGACCAGTAATAGTCGCAATCAAGCTCTCAAATGGTTCTTGTTGTTTTAATTCACTTATAGCGCAGTTTTTGATTCCTTTCTTAAGAAAGTTAAATGCCCCAACTATTGCTAGAGAAACAGCAATATCATTGCCCTCAATGCCACAATGGGCTGGAACCCACATGATAGTCACTCTATTACTTGAACAGAGAAGATGTATAAAGTATTTACAGTCCTTAACAAATTTTAACACAGTCAAGGAATTATCCAGCGAATTCAGCAAAGATAAGCTGTCTGTACAGAAAACAAAGTTTTTATTTGTAACAACGAGATTCAATGTCTCAATTACACAGAGCGTAAGAGCAATTCCTTAGAAAACTGTGTAGTACCCAGCCAGCCTGAAAGTATATTCCATAACCAGAACTATTGTCAGAGTGGGAGCCATCAGAAAAGAAGATTATCGACTCATACAAACCCTCAAAAAAATCCAATTATCCACTGATCTTTCGAAAGTCGTACCATCGAATATAATTTAGTGAAATTGATTTCAGACATCAGCCTATCATCAACCATATCAATTTCTGGTACTACTGATGAGTAGTCATTTAAAATTGTTCTCTGGCCCACGACTTTACCAAGAATAATCCACATCTCTGTTCTCCTTAGCCTAAACGCAGCAGAACAAGCTATGCTAAGAATGAAAGAATGTTGATGTGGAAAGGATAGAATTTCATGGCAAGGAGGCGAGTTGAGGTCATAGCTCCTGTATTGGCCCTTCAAGCAATAATTTATAGACCATTAAGTTTAATAATTAAACCCTTTAATTTACCCACTGGCCACCAAACCAAGGAAGCATAAGATAACATTGTTAGAACCAACGATTTATAGATGACGCACAGTATTTTGGTAGTTAAACCCCAGGTTTGCCCAAAGGCTCGTCTACACAGCCAAAAGAAGGCAGTCGATTTTTGAGGTTTATACTCAAGGTGAAATTTCCAGGAAAGTTTACTATCCAAGAACACACCTAAATACTTAACGTGGTCGGATCTGTTAATCGGCCTCCCGAAAAGAAAGGTCACAGTTAGACCACCAAAATTTCGATGTCTGATAAATATAACCAAATCAGTTTTAGAAGGATTGACGCATAAATACATAAAGCATTCTGCGTTAAGTCGGATAACAAATTCAGGTGAATTCCTGCGACAGTAATAAGAAGATCGTCAGCATAGTTTTGCGCAACAAAGCTTGTTTCCTGAAGTTTCAGAAGTAGATTTCAATCACCTAAATCCATAACAGGGATGAGAGTACATCTCCTTGAGGACAACCTTTGGCAACATTGATCGAGATTGAAGCATTATCCAAGTCAACCTCAACAATGCGAGATTTGAGCATACAATCAATCCATCTTACAGTGGTGGGACCAATACCGAATTTGGAATAGGTGTTAGTAAGGCTCCCGCAATGTCCAGGAAAGTATACCCACAAGAAACTCTTTATTATTGAGGAATCTTTCGATCCTAGTGACAAGTTCATGTAGAGCCGTTTCACAGGACCTACTCTATAAGCATGTTGCAAAATAATTATCCCTAATAAATGTGTCGACAATCCTCTCTAAAGCTTTAAGAAATGTTGAAGACAGACTGATGAGCCATAATGCTTAAACTTGCCATTCGATAGACAAGGAGCATCAAGTCTACAGGTATCATTTCTAGCCAATGCTCTATTAAGCCTAGCGACCGCAGCGAGATTATTCATTTCCTCACAGAAGTTTGTCCATGCGGTTATAAAGTATTTTATTCTTTATTTTTCCTAGTATGAAGAGTAAAGAATTTAACGATGATTTAATTAATGTGGAATTCAAGCCAAAAACAAATCTTGTGTACAGTCAAAACTGTAGCGAAGTAGTTTAAAATAGCCTGATAATGCAAAAAATTATAGTCTGACAATAAGAAAAACCATGTAGATATTTATTGAGAAGAGCCTCAACTTGTTTTTCCAGTGTCAAAAGCTATTTGGAATTTGAACGCTGATGGAATTTGGGGAGTCTCCCATCAGATTTTTGAAGGCCACATGAATTTCCACTCGATCATCTGCGAACAATAAATAAAGGCACCTGGTGAATTATCATACGTGAATTAAAAAGCCGCCCGATAACTCCTTAAGAATAGTTTTACTTCTCCGGTCACTAGAAGCAGAAGCATTGAAAAGGTTGGTGAAACAATGGGATGAGAACTCACTGACTACCTACTGGTTTCGAAATTAGGTCCGAAGAAATAAAAAAATGGAAGAACTCAGCTCCATCACCTTATCTACCTTCTTTGGATGACATGAACCACATCCTACAATGTTATGTCATCGAAAATATCAATAAATTTCGCTAGTTACTTCAATAGTATTGCATCTACCTATAAATGCTGATTGATCAATATAGCGTGACAATCTGTTGTCGGTTGATCAAACACCAGCAATATTGCTAACCGAATACTGTCTTCGCTTGCTGTTTTCAACTTTAAGAATGTTTCAAGATTTTTGACCATGTTGGACATCCGATTTCCTGAGGCGAAGGGGTTCCAATATATAAATTCGAACCTCACTGATTTTTGCACCGGTTTGGGCATTCAATTTTTTCGAAAATAGCGAGATATCAGCCAACAGCTTCATGTTTAATATGAACCGCAACCCACCCTGGAAATACTTTTGGTAAAGGCTACCTTCACCAAAAGTGATAAAGTTGGAAAAGTTTCAGTGAAACTTCCACTTACAGTACGTTCCGTCAATTCTGAGCGACTTAATAAATAAGGTGTTAGGTCATCTTATGGAACCAGTTTGTAAAAAGCTCCGACTCAGATGCGACTGAGAACATTGTCTACGTGGATATTTGCCGGTACAAATTTCATTGCTGCTGTAACAGCAGTTATTGCAGTTTACTGGCTGGCGTGAAATTGAGAAAGTTTTGGCAACGTAAAATGATGAAAAAGGTTTAATCAAAATACTTGACATTTTTGATCCGCCATCCCACAATTTCATTTTGTGTTTTGATAATTTTGGTATCCAGGGGGCCTATTCTCGAATTCCACATCCATTTTCCACATGTGGACATCGGTCAAAATTCATAAAAATTGGATTTTTTCGGTACTTAGGGAATATTTCCGAATGGGTATAAGCATGTGGAAAAAATTCCCCATATAGGAAAATGTCCATGCCGCATGTGTTTTATATACGAATTACAATTTTCGAACGTTTTTGTGTTAACTTTGACAGATGTCCACATGTGGAAAATGGTTGTGGAATTCGAGAATAGGGCCCCAGATAGAAAATTTTCGTTTCACATCTATGACTCCCGATAAATTATTTAATGGGATCTAGTCGTCCGCTCCCACTAGAAGTAACGTCATGTTGGCTACCGCCTCCAGAAGAACACTTTCCACTTCCTGAGCAAGCCGAAATTTAACGAACCAATGAAAATCTGAGGAGGAGGAATTTTGTTGTTAAGCGCCAACCTCGCTTCGATCACTGTTGTCGTTCTCTAATTGCAAATAGTGATTACAGCGTTAGCGTTTTAAAATATACTGATAAATAAGAGTTTACGAGTACCATCGAAAGTTTCAACTCATCTTGCAGCGTAATTCTCTGACTAAACCAATCTCGACAGTTATGTTCAAAACCGTGATGTTAAGCGCTGTACTCATCGGAATTCCCATTTTCCTGTTCCCGAAATTATAAATTTGACTCCAGATGACATTTTTATGCGCTTCAATTCAACAATTCAGAATCAAAGCCCTCTAAATCGCATTGAATAAAGTAGCTGGTTTAACAGCATTGCTCCTTTGGCTTTATTAATGAATTGAAAAATACATTGAAGAAACAATGCGGGATTCAATTCTTTGGGATGCCAAAACTCGAACGGAGTAAAGCTCTTAAAAGCGCTAAAATCTGCTAAATTTCGATCCAGGAGCAGAAAGAAATCAGAAAAATATGAAAAATCGCATAGACAAATTGTCCGTCAAGCCCGAGTACAACTGAACTGTTTCCTGACGAAGAGCCAATCCGAGCCTGATAGTTGAAATGTAGAAATGGTGAGTCCTTTGAAAGAACCCTTTTTTTGATATGGGTCAGTTGGTATCGATTTCTATCTAGACTTATTTTTTGATATACTTTTGCTATTACGTCGCCGTACTCTGCCATTGTACAAAAAGCTAAGATAGATTTATTAAATTGTTCTGGAGTTCATGAAACCTGTTATTTAATGTCGCTCTCCATTCTCCTAGTTAACGTTGGGTTTCTCAATTATAAGCTCTCGCCAATACACAATTTGGAATACTAAGAAATTAATTTGACCAGAAGTTTAGTAAGACCGTTATAAAAATTGAGGCGAGGAGTTTTACCCAGATGATTTACATATACTGGGTAGTAAATAATCTTGTTTGGTGTATGGGTTTTCGGATTAAATGAAACACGAATTGAATAAAACCAAACCAGCGAAATAAAACATGTACCTACTGATTTTGCTATAACAGCAGCGGGGATTGTCAATATCATGTTTAAGATACCATTTGACCAATCAATAACTTGAGTATTTCAATTCTATAATTGATTACGCTTGCCTTTGCGAAAGATGAATTCCTTGCGTGTTCCATCAGATTTATAGCTTTATAAATTAAATTTTATTCAATCAGGATTAAACGAAAACTAACCTGTTGTTTGGAAAATAGTTTTAATCAGTTGGGAAAATTTTAATTATGTCTTAAAAATTATAAATTTATGATCGTATATTGGTATAATTTAATTTAAATTGGCAAAAGGTTATTTTAATTTCTAAAAATAGTTTAATTTATTTATCAAAAAAAGTTAAAGGGCTTTTAGAGTCCTTGGCTAAAAAATTTGCGCACCTATTGAAACCACATAAATATTTTTTGTAAAAATCGATTACACTGCTTAAATTTGAAACAATATGCCCAGTTTTCTGGCTATATATTGTTACCCAGTTTAATGACTGCGGTTGCAGCAGATTTGCGTTTATCGGTGATGTTTTTTCTACCCATTTCTTCAAAACCATAGAATTGGATAATCTTACACAAAATTGCACTTTAAATTAACAAACGGTTATATATCCTTTTCGCTTAAGAAGAACAGCCAAAGACATGCTCAAGCGATCGATCATGATCAAGCGCATTTAGCACACTTATAAACAAGAGCACGAAGATGAATTGTATGCCGAATAAAAAAAACTAAAAACAAACTTAAAGAAGAACAGAACACAAAATGTAATTGTATTTAAACCGTTGAAATGATGTAGTCGCGCTGTAAGTGTATTCAATAGTGAAAATTCGCTTTTTCGTGTTTTCTTTTCATGATAATTTCATGATAGTTTGAGGTATGAAAAAAATTATGTGGTTTCAATAGGTGCGCAAGTTTGCTGGCCAAGTACTTTAAATTGGAAACCAATAATTTAAACGCAGACAGTAGAGAAGAAGAATCCTTATACGATTTTGTGCTGCTTAGATAAACTCATTCACATAAGATCTTATTATGATTTTCCAAACACAATACCTGTCAGCCACCTACTATAGATAGCGGGAAAAATATCGCCAGCAAAATAAAGGTGAACATTTTTTGATGGCTTGTATTTTCTTATGGTGACAGTACTATATACAAGTCACATCGATAAAACACATGTCCAGACATAATACTCTAGAAGATGCTTTCTCGTATACAAATTTTCTAACGATTTTTGAAAATCGAATTTTCCGAGATTTCCCACGGGAAACTTGTACTGAATTCTTTTCCTGCGACAGCTATTAAAATTTACATCACTGCCACCCCAGAAATAACACTCTAGAGGCTTATTTTATACATTCACTTCTTACTTTCGGCTGGAAACTTTTTCAAATTTTCCGAGATTTAACACGTGACACTTGAACTGAATTTTTTTCCTGCGATAGCTATTGACAAGTCATATCAATAAAATACATCTTCAGACATAATACTCTAGAGGCTGATTTCATACAAATTTCCTAATCTGTTTTTAAAAATCTATTTTCCGTAATTTCCCACGGGCAATTTGAACTTAATTTTTTTTCCTGCCATAGCTATTAGCAAGTCCCTTCAATAAAATACATCTCCAGACATAACTCTCTAGAGGCCTATTTTATACCTTCACTTCTTACTTTCGGCTGGAAACTTTTTCACATCAGTCACATTTCCCACGAGAAACTTGAACTGAAATGTTTTCCTTAGACAGCTATTAAAATTCACATCACTGACACCTATCACCAGACATAACACTCTAGAGGCTTATTTTATATATTCACTTCTTACTTTCGGCTAGAAACTTTTTCTAAATTTTTCGAGATTTCTCGGATTATGTTAATAACGTAATCTGCATTATCGACTTTTTACTTTCGGTTAATTTTAACTGGGTGAAAAATAAACTACATAATATGAAAAACGGAGCCACGGAATTCGACCAAACGGTTCCTCCCAATAATTCCTGTTTATAAATTGCGTTTATGCTATAACTGACCTTCTTAAACATTTGTTACAAGTGTTCCAAGTGTAGACAACATCTTGTCCCACTGCTCTATATTGAAAAACATTGCTTTTAACGATATATTTTTAGTTTCTTTTGATTTCGAAAAAGTTTTATTTATTTTATTTTCGATTGAACTTGGAATAGTTTGATTTAAAATGGAAATTCTATATTATATGAGATCTCATCAAACTTTTACACTAAAACAATTACGCACAATTTGTTGTCGTTGCTTTTTAGGACAAAATTCATCTGCGTCAGTTTTGTACAGTTCAGTGTTATTAGAGTCGAATGGAAAGGCAGCCGTATGCCGCCCTCTAAACATTAAACTATTTCCTTCAAAAGCAAAAAAAATTTAAATTTAAAGGAATTTTTAGGAATAGGATTATTATCGGGTCTTAAGAGGGGTTGGTTACAAAATCTCTTTGTTAGAAAATCTTGGTTTTTATAAATTCTGGAAAAAGAGGGAATTTAATTTTAAACTAAAATAAAATAAAAACCGAGATTTCAAAACGCTCCTTCTTAAGAGATATGATTAAATGTTACTACTTCATAGGAAGCTACTGCTTACCTAAAATAAATATCGATTATAGCACTCCCCCCAATAAATAAGTCAATTAACCTAATATTTATCTACATTTTTCTTTTCAGATCTTTAGTAGCTTCAGTGCCTTTTTTTGCTAATGCTGATTCTAATTTCGTTTCGGATGTAGTCACAAAATTAAAATATGAAGTCTTTCAACCAGGTAAGTGTATTTTTGTTAACAAAATTTTATCTCAAAATCATGAATATACGTATATACACACAAATGTATGTATATACGAACAAGATGGACAAAATAATTAATATCAAAAAAAAAAAATAAAAAAAAATATTCTATATCTTTAGGTGACATTATTATTAAAGAGGGAACAATTGGTACGAAAATGTATTTTATACAAGAAGGTGTTGTCGATATTGTAATGGCTAATGGTGAGGTAAGAAAATTAAAAAAAAAAATTTTTTTTTTGTTTTAAATTAAAATGAAAATGTCAGAAATACTGCAAGACAATAGAAAATCAATCGACCCTTTTCCACATTTATGATTCTTAACATTTTTCTTGTTCGTATGTGTGTATGTATGTATACGTATGTGCTGTTTTATATTCTGTGCTTCAACCAATCAAGCACCCTGTATACTACTGATACAATGAAGACAGAAAAATAACTAAATACCAGGTTCTTTAAAGTAATCTTGATATTATGTTAGAATTTTTTTGAACATTTTCAACAAGACGATGAAAAAAATAAAAAAAAATTTGTAAAAAAGCAAAATAAAGATAAGTTTAATGAAAATTATGATGAGGATGATGATGAAGATGATGTTGTTGTGGTGTTGTGATGAGGAAGGCGATGGGTGAAGTTCTTGATAAATGATGAATGCTTTGTGTTTCTGTTATATGTATTTGTGCATAAAAAAAAAATACTTAAGTACTTTGGGGGAAAAGAGCTTATAGCCTAAATCCACTTTAGCAATAATACAAAAATTAATAAAAATACTGCATTACCGACACATTATAATTCACTTCACTTCCATTTTTTTTCCGAATATATCAATCAAAATTTTTGTGTATTGCCATCGCACTCGTGTTTACCAATAATGCAAACCAATCAATCAATCAAAATATTGTAAAACATAAAAATGAAATGTTTTTTTTTTTTTTGAATGGTTTTGAATATTTTATACGAATTATTTTATAAATTTTTTGATAGACCCATTTTATCTATAAAAACATAAATATGTCTAATTTCGGTTGTATATAAGAATCAATAGGCGGCGATGTGTTAATATTGCTCAGTATTATTATAATTAATGACCTTTTGGATTGCTTCTTAGTCATTTACTTAACTCTATTTCATTGAAAAATGATCAAGGTAGCCAAAAAAAAAAAAATAAATTTATCATTTAACACACTTCTTAATGACCTAATTTTCTCTAATAAATAAGCTTAATGCAGTAATTGATGATCACCGATCTGTTATGGTAACCGAATGAGTGAATCGAACTGTGTAGTTGATCTGTTCTGTTGCCTTAGCTTCGCTGCATAAGAAAAAGAAACAATTACTCTATACCCTTGTCTAGTAGATTCTTTAAGCTTTTTAACCGTTCATTAGTGGTTCGATCTTTGTGATTGTTTAATTTATTCCTTCTTCTATCTTCTATAACACGTTTTCAAATATTGATAATTTACAAATATTATTTCTATTTTTAACTGCCCAGTTTAAACTGGGTGAATAATTTGAAAGAAATATGTTATCATGCTACCGCAAGATTTGTGACAACTTCACAAACTCTCTCTATTGTGAACGGAAATTCCGATAGGAATGAAATAGAAAATCCCATACGGGCAAAAGGAAATCAATTATACATCTTAGTAAAACCAACACAAATGTCTTTCCATAATGTTTAAGGTCCTTCTTCGATT
The DNA here is from genome assembly GCA_958295665.1 of Tipula vernalis. Classification (NCBI taxonomy): domain Eukaryota; kingdom Metazoa; phylum Arthropoda; class Insecta; order Diptera; family Tipulidae; genus Tipula; species Tipula vernalis. Next base: position 214,430,028 of record OY282560.1, on the reverse strand, counting down.
CGGCGTGTATCTCTTCAATCGCGTTAAAACGATGTCCACCGAGCGGTTTTTCGAGTTCCATGACTAGCCAGCGAAGTGTGATGGAGCTAAATCATGCGAGACGACGCGTTATCGTGATGCAAAAACCCAAGAATTGACTGCCCAAAATTCTGAACCAAAACGATATTTGCCTGATGTTAACAAGATCTCTAATTGTCAATCGACGATTTTTGAGCACCAAATCCTTGATAAGGTATTCATCGATAGATGTCGAATGACGGCAAAGGCGTTCATCGTCTTCGATGCGTTCTCTATCTTCTCTATCAATAACCAAAACCAAAATTAGTCACCAAAAGCTTTTTCCAACATTTCCATCGTTTTGGAATATGAAATTTCATTTTCGAAGCAAAATTAAGTATTCCGACTGATAATTAAGAGATCTGACTTGAAGACCATCAAAAGCACTTTCTTTGATTTTCGCTTCTGAAAGTTTAAGAAACTTTGTGAAAAGATATGTAAATGCTTCTCTATATTCGGCCTTCATAGCTTAGACAAATTGTTTGATAAGTCCGAGCTTGATTGTAAAGGCGGTAAAAGCGCTTTGTAACGTGGTACCAAACTCTCTCAAATCGTTTGCGTTAAATTTGTCTTAGCTGGCCAGTTCTTATTTATGTAGCGTTGTTTACGCGAACGATTAGCAAACAGATTATTGATTTCCAAGTATGAGTGTCATAATTTAAAGGTCTCCAGCTAATAGCCACTCATGCTGACTACACTGTAACTTGCTCAATAAGAAATCAAGATCCTTGTAATTCTCTTCGAGAGTTGTTAAATGAAATACTGACAAAGGAGCATAACTATTCCCATTATGAAGAAGAATGGCTTTTAAACTTCTCTTCTAACAGCCATATTCACCAATCAAACCCCCTACTTTGTTACAGTACACTAATTCACTCTCTAAAGAAAACTATTCACTGAAAGGCAAATCCCGATCCCGGTGAATGGTAACAGCAGTTTTTGGAGCTAAGCAGCCTTTTTCTTTAAAACGAGATGCTGTATAGTTCAGCACTTTCTTTTGAAACTCCTAAATCTTTTAAGAGATCACTAAATTCATCTGATTAAAAAATCTTTTATGCGTTTTATATGAATCCAATTCTTCTTCGCGCGAAATAAGATGCGTACGGTACACCTTATGGCATATTGCTATTCAGCATTTATTGACCTATAGGAAAGAACATTTAAACTGTGGCACGAAATAAGTAATAAGTAATGTATATAAGGCTGTTTTACGCAAATGGAATGTCACCAAGAAATGTAGATCAGAGGGAATATTATATCTGTATATAGTGATGTACCGGAGAACAGTGGCGCAGTTTATCTGTATTCCAATGTATATTTATATGCTAAAGGCCGTTTTAAGTTCGGTTTAGGCAAATAGAACAGTCCCCGGGAACAGTTCCCGCATGGACACACAGAGGAATACAGAGAAACACAGAGCAAAAGGCTTATCTATAGTTATATAGTACAATGCTAAGAAGCAGTAGTGCTGTTTATCTGTTTGCTACTATATAGATATACTCAACTTGCTCCGTGTTCATCTGTATTCTTCAGTGTGCTCATGCGGCGACTGTTCCCGGCGATTGTTCCAATTGCCTAAAACGGCCCACAGTTGTATTGCGGAATCTTTTCGTATGCCTGATGTGCTTGTTTTTTCTGCATGCTACAGGCCTTATACAGGGGAGACCATCAAAGCCGTTCCACGTTAAAAACATAACGGCGATTAACGAGGCATAAGACGGAATAAAGTGGAATAATGGCGAATAAGCGTTCGGTCGTTTCGGACTATGGGATTAAAGGCTTAGATTTGAGCACTATGGGGTTAGAGAGCTTAGGTTGAGGGGCTATTGAGTTTAAACACTTCGGATAAGTGGGCTCTTGGGTTTAGAGTCTTATTTCATGGGGCTATTGAGGGGGTTATGGAGTTTAAAAGTTCAGTTTCAGTAGCCTATTGAGTTTGTAAGCGTACTTTATTGAGTTTATGGGGTTTTGAGGTTAGGTTAGCCAGTCAAGTAAAAGTAAGTACGGCTTCGTAATCAGCGACCCAAAAAACGTAGGAAACCTGGAGCCTAACCAAGCGCAAATTTTAGTGATAGAAAAATTTTTGTTGGAAAAATATTTCTTTATTAAATAAACTGTATGCAGTCAAAACTGCTATAATTTCTATTTTTCATCAAAACAAACGAAAAAAATATCACTAACTGAAAATAAATTTTAGTGGCACATATTGAGGTACTCATAAAGAATAATATGTATATTGTTATTGTCAAAATTATATACCGATAAAAAAACAATTACAGAAGACTGTCAAAGTATCGTGTATGTTTTAAACAAAAAAATTTTTAATGTAGACGTACGTTTTTTTAGCATACTACTAAAATTTGTGCTTGGTTAGGCTCCTGGTGTGGTTTCCCGTGCATTAAAAAAAATTCTCTTGTACTATGTTATTGTTGCAATTATTGAACGCAAAAATTGTAATTATCAAAAGTTGAGAAATTTTTTGAGTTGCATTAATCGCATGTTGCAGAAATCGAGCTCATAATATACGTCATTTTCGTTCATAAAATATGGACTACGTTTTTGTACACAACAAATTCATACGTTCATTCTCTATTTCTTTTACTTCTTAAGGCCGGTACGCTGTTGAGGTGAAATGAAATTGCTCTTATAAAAATGATACAAGCGAAAACGAAAATGAAAATTTCACCGCTGAATTTCACTTTGCGGTACGCAGTTTAACTAGCGAAATTGGGATTTTCTTATTAGAATACAGATGTCTCTGTGTTATCTCTACATATTTTTCACTTCATTTTTATCTTTCCAGACGATAAATGTGAAGATAAATTTTGACTTTTCATCATTTGAGTTTCTTGCTTTTCAACCGCCTATTGCGTTCAATTTTAATTTTGTTTTTAAATTCCAATTTGAAGTTATCTAACATAAAAATTTTTGAGAATCGACAAACAAATTTTTCACGTCAGATTTATCTTCCTATTTTTGGAGACTAGTGAAAATTTCATTTCACTTGGACAGCATACTAGGCTTTATGGTATAATTAGTAGTTGGTATAAGGCTAGTCGTGTTTTGCGTTTTTTTATTTGTTTTTGTTACTTTATACACAACAAACTATGTAGACTACAAAATTTGTGGTTTTTAAGAGATTACTCCAGTTACACTACATATAAAGATGTTTGTGGCTTTCAAAATAATCTTGAGCGAACTAGGCACCCGCCTAGGGCCAGTAAATTTCATGATCCATAATGTTTGAATAATTTAATTTTAAATTTACAACGTACCATTTTCAGAAAGATGTTATATCACATTTTGTCCTCGTCATTTGGTCTTGTATATGGAGGTTGCAGTGATCTGCGTACTGCGTCAGTTCGTAAAAAAATGTGCGAGCATGTATGCAAATCTTTACTAATAAATATTTGGTCCGTAGCATGTCGCGAAGTCGGTACGGGTTTAATTTCTTCGAAGTGTCGTTTGATATTCGTTACAAAGTCCAACTGTAAAATTTGATAGTTCGTGGTATCCAAAAAGCTCCTAGAACTCGTCTCGTTTGTTCGAATGCGAGGTCAGCAGGCGTAGCTTTATATTCGACGCTGTACGTTGTTCGTAGTCCCAGTAAGATTGAAGGAAGAACACTAGTCCAATCTGTTGATCGTGGCACATAATGGCAGACTTAATGACACGGATTGTCACTAGTTTTTCTCCTTCGCTCAAACCCCAGTAAGTTGGTCCTTCACAATGGACTTTGGCACATCAAAGCGAGCTATCCAATGAGAGTAGACAGCGAAAGTGATGGTAGCAGCAGTTATATTAGTAACTGGGACCGCCTCGGGCCAGCGGGGTATAACTATCAATCAATTTGATAAAATTCGGCAACGGACCAATGATATTGAGGTGAATAATCGAAAAGCGTTGAGAAGTTAATTTATATGTATTAAGTGGAGTTTTAGTGTGTCGAGAGACTTTAGCCTTTTGGCAAGCTAAACAGTTTTGAGCCATTTTCTGGACATCTTTCTTAATAGATGGCCAAATGAGTCAAAAGTTTAATGAACGCTTTGACGCCAGGATGAGATGGATTATGAAATGCATCAAAAACTAGTTTTCGCAATTTTAACGGAATGAATGGCGTAGGTGTAGTAGTTGTAATATCGCAATCATTCAAAGATTTTGAATTGAAAGCAACTGGGAGTTTCTCGAATTTGAGAACAGTATTACTCCTTAAGGTTTCTTGAAGTTCTTCGTCATTGATCTGAGCATCTGCGTTTACCGCATAATCAATTCGTTTGGGAATAGTAATTTGATTAATACTTGAGGTGGTATCTGCTACGATATTATATGTCGCAGAGATGTGCTGGATATCGAATGTCGATTTACCAATGAAATCTAAGTATGTTTCTAAATTGATGTAAGTATTTGACACCCGAATAAGCCGCAAGGAGTTCAGGATCATAAGCACTGTATCTTTTTTGCGTATCATTGAGACATACTGAAAAGAACCCGAGTGGTTGTCAAGTATATGAAATGAACTGCTGAGCGACTGCTCCGACCGCCGTATCGAAAGCGTCGATCATGATGTAAGGTAGCAGTAAGGTAGCGTCCATAAGGTAGCTGCTGTCGACCACTGTTCTGGAAATCGACTGTTTTTTGTGTAACCTTTTAGATAGTCGTACAGTAATGCCTGGTCGGCAGTATCACCCGAAATGAAGCGACGTAATGAAAACCGTGTAAGTTGTTTTACAGTCAGTGGCAGGTCAAAATTGTTGATGACTTGAACCCATTGATGCGATGGTAAGATATCTTGCCCTGTTACCTTTGGCGTACATTTACTTAAAGACCGTGTTCTTCTAATGTCGAGAAGATAATTTTGATGTGTCCAAAATGTTCATAGAAATTTTTTGAGGCAATGAGCACGTCGTCCAAATACAAAAAGTGTTGTATTAACGTGTGTCAATACAATACGTTAATAAAACGTAAAATAAATAATAAATGTTTTAAACTGAATCCTTTACCTACTACCACTCATTAACAGCCGGTTTACATTCAACGACATTCAGCATCTGTAAAAAATTTAGAATTTAATACCCTAGACAGACTGTGGTTTAATAAATCCGATTTAGCTAAACTAGTTTTATACCCTTGACAGACTGTTGTTTAATAAATCCGATTTAGCTAAACTAGTTTAAGTATTCTATGCAAAAACAAAGGGATTAGCTAAAATCGAGGATGGATCGACACTACGACTAATCTCGAAAAATTCACTAAATCGGTTTTATTAAATCGCAATGTGTCTAGGGTATAACATTGAAAAAATCGTAAAGACAAAAATTGAAACAAACATCTGGTTTAAAAAGTCAATTTAAATTAGAGAAACAAACCCAAAAATCGTCGTCTGCTTTTTTGTAGATATATCGTTTCTGCTTAACCGATTGGACTTTGCAGGTATTAATTAAATTATTTATTTATTCAGAAATAGTTTAAGTTAACTTTTTCTGGAACAAATTTTGCAATTATTTAAAGCTAAAAGTTACTGAAATATTTCGCATAAATTTGTTGTTTCGCACACAAACATTAAATAGTTTCTACGAGTATATGCAGTTTAAGGTATTTTTGTAATATCGGGAACTTTTTCCTTGAAGATCACGCAAACTGACATGAAGCGATTTAGCATAAATTCTATTATCATCCCAAATAATTGCTAAGTATTTTAAGCGGCTTTCGACAAAATTCTTTCGTTTTATTCTTTTGCCAAAATAGCCGTTAATATCCTTATTAGGTCCCACGATAATCCCACAGTAATCAAAACAAAGTAAGGGAAATTAAATTAAAAAATATTCTACAACAATAACAATATGTGTTAAAAAGAGAAAATTCAATTTAATGACGTCATGATTTGTCCGCATCTAAAACCAATGGTAAGAAAAAAGACAACACGTCTTCGCTCAACAATCGAAATTCAAATCAATCAAAAAGAGTCAAACAGAAAAAATTAAATCAATACAATGAGCATGAAGGTGCCTTCACAGAGCGAGATTATAATCTGAGATTATTTTTTTATTGTTGTTTTTTCTTGTTATGTTGGTATGAATTGGATTATTTGCTCATAAGATAAAAAAAATTTAACTTGAGTTGGCCAAAAAAGGGCGTTTACATTTGAAAATTAAGCAATTTAATTGGTAGAAAAGTGGGATAAGAAATCTCAGATTATAATCTCGCTCTGTGAAGGCACCTTCAAGTAAACAAAAAATCAAAACAATCTAGCACGCTTTGCAAATTCAAAATAACAATAGAAAGATATTCGAATTCAAATTTGAATAGAGGCAATGAAAGAGATGATTGTTTATAAATTTCTAGTTATGAGTTTATGACGTATATTACAAAACCAACAACATTTTAAAGTTCTAAAATACCTTATTTTTGAAGACAATTTTCACTAAGAAATAAACATTTTCATGGCTCGATTTTTCAATCAAATAAAATTACATGATTCATGAACATTTTCGTATAAAAACAAAACAAAAGCTCATAATTCTAGTAAACTAGAATTGTAAATGAAAATAATCGTTTTCCGATATAGTTTCATAGTAAAGGAAAAATTGTATGTACCTTATTTTAAGCTTAGTAAATAATACAGTCGATACTGGAGGCTCGTATTTATACAGTAGGCTCTGATTATACAAAGCCATAAATTAAAAAAAACGAGCTTTTTTAAAAGAATTAGAAACGAGGAAAAAACCAAACTTTTCTTATAAAATATATGGGAAATAACTTTTTTTTCTAAAACAAATTTTTGAATGAAAACGTTAAACATTCTTCATTATGATCTCTGAGATATTTCCATAAATGTTTGAATTTCAACATATAAGAACATCGGTTAAGAAAATTGTTTTCATTTTCTTGTAATAATTGGTTTATTTAAACCAAAATTTATAAAATTTTCTTAACAAAATTATGCTGTTCAAATTGAAAAAAAAGCTTACACAAATCGTGCGGTCACTAGGTCAATACGCATTACATAGATGGCAGCGCAAATTTGGTAAAATCGAACAAAAAATTACCACCCGAAGAAATTCCATGTTTAAAAATTGTAGGAAAACAAAACCAATTCTCAGAATATTAAGATTGGGCGTATTCTGCAGGATTAAGCCTCACTAAAAAATGTAGACTGACTACACCCACTGGATGAAATGAGATGTACAAAATTTGGGTTTATAACTTGGATAATTTATCTCAGAAAAATAAATTTATTAACACGATGGCGCTACTCTACCAATACTGTGCCGAATTATTTTAAACGTTCGGTAATGAATGAATTGGTAATAATCTCACAAATTTACACTTTTATTGTGAGCGTTGATCCGCCAACCAGGTGTCTCTAGCTACATGCTTCGAACCTGTACTGCCATTTGATTTAGTTTTTTTTTTATTTAGCAGAAGGTAGTATATATTTTCATTTTTTCGCTTTAACACTAGTTCCAGTGGAATGGAGTTCACTATCTTGAAATGGAAGAGGTATAAATCTTCACTTTTACTTTAATATTCTAAATTTTACTATGAAAGTATCGAATATAGACAAAACATTAAACCAAATTCGCATGGCAACGAGAAAAACAAAACACTCTTGCTACAGCCTATCAAAATAATTCTTTCTTCTAATATTTTTTATTCCAACGTTTGTTTTTGTCCCAGTCAATGGTTAACTTTTTTTGAAAAAATGTTTCAAAAAAGTCTAAAACTTGTTTCTCACATGTACCTAAATAATTGTGATTGTTACCATGAGCGCTTGCAGCTCTATCAATTGTTCGTTTAATAAACAATTACGTGATTTCGTTAGATGTTAGTAAGTAAACTTACTTAACCTCGCAAGCCATACACAAAAAAAAAAATCACATTTGAGATATATAATTATTACTAATCGCGAACAATACCAACTCAAGTAGAACTCGAGGTCGTACTTTCTAAGAGTCGTCGCTTTTTATAACAATCTTAGATTTGAACTCGGGTCCAAAATACAGGGTGGCTGAGAACAAGTGTTACCAAATGAAAACGCTGTAATTTTTTTAATTTTGATTATTTTTTATTGAAATTTCGTGGAATATGTTGAAAACATATTACATTTTATGAAAAACATGTTACTGCTCGATATGACCTCCTTTGGCTTTGATTATTTGATTCAGTCTTCCATAGAAAGCATTGCATGCTGACCGAACGTGGGCTTGCGGAATTTTATTCCATTCTCGAACAAGAGCTGACTTCAATGCATCAACACTTTCGTATTTTTTAGTGGACACCTTACTCTCCAAAATGGACCATATGGAGAAATCCATGGGATTCAAGTCTGGTGAATATGGTGGCCATTCTTTCGACGAAATCAGCCGCGGATCGCAATTTTGTAAAAATTGCTGTGTCGCTCGAGCTTTGTGTGACGGTGCCGAGTCCTGTTGGAATGTCCAACGGTTCGTACCAAAGTGTTTACGTGCCCAAGGTAGCAAAGCATCGTTTAGGATCTTTTGGCGGTACATCTCTTGGTTTACCTTGACTCCATGTTCGATGAAAACCAGAGGAGTGCGTCCATCTGCAGTAACTGCAGCCCAAACCATAACATAAGCTGGTGATTGCTTGTGCATGGCAACTCTTGTGTCCAAATTATCGTTGGACTTGTCCTCTAAGCAAACACGATCATTTTGTTTATTCACATGCTGTTGAATGGTGAAAATTTTCTCATCAGAAAAGACAATTTTTGGAATCTCATCACGTTCGGCCAAGGCCTTCAATGCTCGTGTTCTTTCAAGCCTAACTTTTTTTTGTGCCTCCGTAAGATCTTGAACTTTTTGTATCTTGTAGGGCTTCAAGTGTAGTTCATTTTTCAATATGGTTTGAATGCTGTATCGTGAAACATGTAGACGTGCGGCTAATTGATTGGCACTTTGACGAGGATTTCGTTGGATTCGTTTCTTCACCTTTCGTATCATTCCTTTTGATGTTGCTGTCTTTTTAGGACCGCCTCTGTTGCGTTTAGCGATGCTACCAGTTTCGTTGTATCGAGTTATGGTTCGATACACAAACATTTTATTCACATTCAAATGCTGGAGCTGACGAACTATTGCTGTTTGTGAATTTCCACCCAAATACAGTGCAATTACACTATTACGTTTGAATTCCATTACGATTTTTTTATTAAGATATTAATTTAGAACAATTATTTATTGACCACATATAAACAACTAACCAAACTTCAATCTGTCAAAAAATTAATGCGCGAAAATGACAACTACACAAATGACAGCAGAGTGAAGTTAGTAACATTTGGTCTCAGCCACCCTGTAATAGCCGTAACGAATGAAATCGTAAATACGGCAAAGACGTCAAAACGAGGTATCTCAAGCGAAAATGTCCAAGGAGAAAAGGGGACAGTAATGAAATAAGGCTGCAGTTGTTGGCTCGATTTTTTGATTAAAAAATATCAAATTGGTATTGTATAGAAATAAGTGTTTTATGAACTCGGTTAAAGATAGCTGAAAGCAGAGACAACGTATTAAACCAAGATTTCTCATTTTACAAAACACAAAAAAAAAAATTAACTTCTGATATTTCCCATGTTATCATTGTATTGCGTATACGTATTTTATACAAAACGCATTTTAAAATTATTGCCATATTGAATACACCAATACAACGATAACATTGGAAATATCAGAAGTGTTTTTTTCGTGTTTTTAGTATAAATAAGAGATCTATGATAAATACGTTGTCTCTGCTGAAAGTTTGCAGCCGAAAGTAAAGAGGTCGATAATGTAGATTAGGTTATTAACATTCATGCCGAAAGTAAAAAATATATCTCAGCTGACAATTAACAGAATACATGGATTGCATTAGAAACTTTTGTCAACTTTTGTCGTTTGTCTTACGTGAAAAATTTTTTAATGTCGATTTTCCATGCCTGTAAAAAAAAATTCCAAATTTTTCGTTAACTTATTCGCCTAAATGACGTTTTCCAAAAATATACACCCAATACTACTCGTTTAGGTAAAACCCAATATTCAATTTTATTCAAAGATCCAATTTAGGCAGTTTTTATTATTCACAATGTCTTAAGAAAACACTATACATTGGCTTTACATTGGATGTTAAATTAAAATAGATAACGGTCACGTACAAACATATTCTGTACGATCAGTTGCACCAAATTTCAACAGTGAAATTTATTCAACAAAAATCAAAATATTGACATTCGACTATGGTTTCTGGGATTTCTATTGTACAGGCAAACACATCTTTATTAAAAACATACTTATTTACAAACGCCAATAATCAAAATGTTTACTATTACTATCTATGGTCATTTGCCATCTATCGGCTTTTTAGGGGATAGAGGCAAAATATAAAGGGCCTAATCAGGAGAATATGCTGCATGCGGAAGAACTTCCTAGCCCAAGTTGAAAATCACTTCGTGATCGGTTCGTTTTTCCTCTAATTTGTTCAGTTGAGCTTGATAACGTTCAGTTGGGGCAGTTTGATCAGGTTCAAGAAGTTCGTAGTAGATGATTCCTTTCCAATCCCACCAGACACACAATAACCCTTTCTTGGTATGAATATTGGGCTTTGCAACGGGTGGAGATGGCTGGCCTGTATCAATCCATGTTTTTCTTCGTTTGGGACTACCGAGTAGAATTTTTTTTACATCTCAAGTAATGATTTTGTGCAAAAAATTGTTGATGTCTACTCTGCGATTTTTGTTCTACATCTTCAAACTGTTTTATTTTCAGGACCTGTGGCACTATTCTGGTTTTCCCAGGGAATTGCGAATTGGGAATTAATTTATTGTTACTTTTTAGTGTATTTTGGTTTTCTTTTTTCTAAAGCATACTGAGTGATTGGTATTTTGTTCTTGTTTTGGGAAAAAATAATTCCCAACCAAATTTTTAGGGAAAAATAAACAACAAAATTACTATGAAATAGAACTATTTTTCCCCAAAATTTAGTATGCTTTGGAAAAAAGAAAACAAATATACACTAAAAAGTAACAATAAATTAATTCCCAATTCGCAATTCGTGGATTGTCTTGAAGGTTAAAATTTCCATCACGAAACTTCGTAAACCAATTTCTAACAGTTGAAGCACCAACTGAATTATCTCCCAAGCCGAATTAATCATTTCCGAAGCTTCAGAAGCAGTTTGTCGCAGTTTAAAACAAAATAACATTGATACTCTTAAATGTTGGTTTGAAAAATTCATCTCTTAAAAATTTGATAGACACTGAACGACAGCTTGTAAATGACTAAAACTTATGTCTTATAAACAGCAATGACTAAGCCATATATAAATGGCGGGCGAATTGAATGCGTTTAAGTATGCTGTTTATACCAACCAACTTCAGTGCTATGTTTCCACTTATACACCTATTATATTGCGTGTTATTTATATCACCAACCCCTACTGATGGTAATCTTTTGATTTTTATTGGACAGATTTCGTCGTTAAAATTTGGTGCAACATGCCGTTATTTAAATCGCCGACCCCTAGAATAGACCTTTTATTACTTAGCGTACTTGGTATACACAGCTAGTAGTGTAATATACTTCTGATTGTAAGTTCAACTTTTTGGGGATTTATATGAAACATTTAATGCACAAAATATCGCCTGTATGAATGGTATAAATATTTTTTGTTATTTCCTAAGAATTTCACTTCAGTGATTTTCCAAAGGACAAGAAATCCATTAGAAATTAACAATGCTTTTGAATACTTAATAAATGTAACGCTTTTGTCCAAATTAACAAAAAAAAAAAAAAATTCGAATTTCCAGTTTTAAATTTTGGGTTTCATATTTCAAATTTTGATTTCGAATTTTAAATTTCAGTAGAAATAGAAATGTCAAATTTAAGATGTCAAATTTGAGATTTAAAGTTCGAAGTTCGAAAATTGAAATTTGAGGTTCGAAACTTGAAGTATTTATAGTTTGAAATTTGAGGTGTGAAATGTGATTATTCAAATGTTAAACCTCACATTCCACATATCAAATTACAAATTTCTATTGAAGTTTCAAGTTTGAGATTTGAATGTGAAATCTAAAATTTTATTTTATTTTATTTTTTCTAAATTTGTTGATTTAATTGTTAAACGTGAGAAGCGAAATTAGAAATTTAAAATTCGATACCGGAAATATCAAATTTCGAGTTTTGAATTTAAAATTTCACAGTTTACTTTCATATTTCAAATTTCAATAGAAATGCGAATGTGCAATGTGAGGGTAAAGTTTAAAATTTGAAGTTCGAAGTTTGAGATTTGAAATTTGCGATGGGAAATTTTATGTACGATTTTTAAGATTTGAAATCTCGAAAATTGAATCTCGAAAAATCCTCGAAAAGCTCGCGATATTTCAAAAATATTTATTTTGTCTTAAACCTCAAATACTCTCGAAAAATATTCCGAAAGCATTCACAACCAACCATTCTGTTTGGCACTTCGAAGCTCGAGAAATTTTAAATTTTAGGTTTGAGTAAAACATCGGAAAATCAGAAGAATTCAAAAAAAAAAATATTTAAAACTGGAATAACATCATCCTATAGAGTAATTTGATGTAAATTGACTTCAAGTTACTCACGGAAATCTGGCAAAATTCGTTTTTCAAAAAACTATTAGAAACTGTATAAAATCAGCTACTAGACTATTATCTCTGGAGATAGATTGCGTTGAATCTGAAAAATTTGAAGAAATTTCAAGCCGAAAGTAAAAAATGTATAATGCAGATGATGTTATCTGCCGTTAGTATTCTGCCGAAAGTTACCATGGATGGGAATGGGTATTATTGAAATTTTTTGTCAGCAGTCTTACGTGATAATCGTTACTCTTTCTCGTGGAAAATTGTTAAAAATTCGCAGAATTCAAAAAATATTTAAAATTTATATAAAATCAGCCTATAGACTTTTATGTCTAGAATCGAATTGCAGTGGTGTGATTTGTCAATAGCTACTATCTTTGGAGAAAAAACCAGTTTAAGTTTCCCGAGGGAAAATCGATTTTTCAAAAATCATTAAAAACTTTGTATAATATCAGCCGTTAGTGTTATGTCAAAATGTTTATTAAGTTTTGGAAAATCAAATTTTCCCGGATTTCCCACGGAAAACTTTAAATTTATTTATTTTATTTTAAAACAGCAAAAATTTGAACTTCATGATTTTTGATTTGGTTAGTTTTTGGTGTACGTGTGGTAGTTAAAAAAATAAAAAAAATATATTTTTTATTTTTTTGATATAGGGTATGTATTGCGCACAGGATGGTCCCAAAGTTTTGCAAAACTAGTGAAAAACGCCATTTGGAGTAAATTTCAAAGGCAAATTTATGAATTAAAAAATTAATCGATTTTAAAATTTTTTTTGCGTTAATTAGAGTGAATATCGAAATTATAAATACATCAAAATTAAATTTTTTTGATCCGATATATAACGATAAAATATTAAATGAGATATTAAACTAAATATACCAATATTTTTTTAATTTTTTATTTTTTTTGCTCAAAATAAAGCCTAACTAATTAGCTTTTACATACTCAAATATGGCACTAGTGTTATTTTTTGTTTTTAAGCTACACTAATTCAAACGTAAGGCATTCTTAATAAATACTCAACGTAAGTAAAAAATGAATGAATCTCGTTTCAAGAAAGTTTTTGATTTCACTTCTTTGCAATTTGCGACCATGTCGAACAAAAACAAAGCAAAATTGGCGAAAGGGTTGGACGGTAGAATAAGGATAAAAACAATAAAAATGTATGGTTCAATTTATAAATTTAATTTGAAATCTAATGTTGACTAACGATTTGTGAATTTCAAAATGATTTAGTTAAAAATTTATTTTTTGCCTTAGGTATAAAACAATGATAATCGTAAGTTCCCTTTATAGTAATTGCGCTTTAATAACGACTTTTCAAGTGTAATTTGACTTCATCATATTCTGCTTTCGTTGCATATTCAAAATGCATCTACTCCATTCGTATAGCTGTTGTGGAGTTTGAATTGATCCCTTTGTCAAACTGTAGCGATAGGCACCTCTTTTAAATGTTCCACCAACACCATAACACCATCACAAATTATTTTTATTTTTATATTGTGTTATAGCTCCGTCAGACATATAGAAAATCTTTTTGATGTTCGATGTTAATACTTTTGTTATAAATTGAATCATTTTAGTTTAGAAGAGATGTACTGCGATGCTATCGTGTTCCATACAATTAGAAATAATAGGAGCATGTTTCACTGAACTGCTCTGAGGATCCTTGTAATAAATAACGAACGAATGAATGGTCGCTTGTACATTATTCCAGTAATAACCTTGCACTGAATCTTGTACGATAAAAGCATAATTTTCCGCGAAATCACATTGTACAAGCAGATCCCCTTCTTGTAAAGATTTTTTTTTTTGTTTAAGAAATTTTGATTGCTCTTTCGATATAACATGATAAGGTATTAACTTATGAAAAAAAAAATTAAAATTAAAAAAATTATGTGTGTTAAATTATGAATAAATTTTTCGATAAACTTTGTCATTTGGTCTTCTAATGTAACCAAACTGCATCTTTGAACGGTAATCCATTGTTTATACTTAATTTTTGACACATCAGTTCTTCCAAATTGTTAGAGCACACTTTACACTTTTTAATGTAACATTCTTGTTTTTGTTCATCACCATACATAACGAATGAAATTAAATCTTTGTAATCTTTGAACGGGAATTGACTATTGTCTGGAGGGTGAACTGCTTTTATAGTGCCTTCGATCATCAGCTTCATGTTTTGGTGCATAAGACAAACACAAACATTATATTGACTGCTTGAACCCAATTTTATACAGTGGTTTGGACGTAGTTGTGTGAACTTTGTAAATCCTATTTTAACTCCAGGGTGACGAGATTTAAACTCGATGTATGTAGGCCTCATTTAGAGAACATAGTAATACCCTCTTCTGAGTATTCTGAAGAACATCGTGCCTCCCCGGCATCATTCGACTTATTTCATCACCCTCAAAAAAGGATTCTACTAAGCTCCGTGCAGTATCTTATATCTTAATTTTAGGAATACTGCTTTTAGTAATTGAAGAGAACGTACAATTATGTCTTTGAAGATCCTTGCAGTGATCAATTAAATAACGGGTAGCACCTTCTTTAAAATAATCTTGAATTTCGTAATGTTTCATTTCATAATCTCCTTCATCGAACTGGTATTTGAAATTATTCATAATCTCTTCATAATACGAAAACTTCTTTTCCTTTTCGGAGCACGTTGGTTCCTCGTCACAATTTAACTGCTTATAAATCGCTGTCGAAATTTCACTTGATTTTCGTTTAAGATATCCGGCCTTTTCACATAATTTTCTTTTTAGTGGTGAGAACTGCTTCATCATTTGAGGTTGCGCATGTTAGTTGATACTTTCAATTAATTCAAGCCGTTCTACTTTCCTTAATTCTGAATCTACTAAATTAAAATCTGCTGAGCTGTTTCCAACAATCGGATATTCGATATTTTCTTCGTTTTTATCTGCAGTGTTTGTTAAATCCAATTTTATTTTTCCTAGGTTTATGTAACACACAAATGTATAATGAAGAATGTTTTGCATTATAAGCACAATACTACTTATATAGCGTTGGACAGAAACTTTTATTTGGCAACATTAGTGCAATTAAAAATAAACGTTTAGATGTTTTTAGGCTGGGGTAATGCCTTCACTGTTCGTATAATTTAGGAAATTAATAGTTTAAATATAAACATTTACCATTTATGGTCCATTAATCCTATTTTTGAGCCAGGTAAATGCGTTTATTTATCAAATTTATTTTATTTACCCTGACTATTGGTCTACACCCTTAATTTGGTCTATGATCTTAGTCATAGGACATTACTCATTATTAGTCATTAATACCGGTGTGAAGTTTTCCACAGAATTAAGAAGTGTAGCTACACAATTTAGCAAATAGTGTAGTTGTACACAAAAAAATGTAGCAGGATAAGTTTATATTTATTTTCATACAGAAACAAATTAAACCGAGTATAAAATTAAAAATTATTTTTAATGGACTATAGACATCTGACTAATAAAATAAAAATTAAATTTCACTTAATAAAATAAATAAATTAAAACTAATGGTATAGTGGTCACTTTTGGCCAGTTACAAGAAAACCTAGAGATGCCTAAGCAAATCTGAGTATATTTTTAGGTCAATTGTTGGCCAGTTCCAAGAAATCCTAGAGATGTCTAAGCAAATCTGAGTATGCCATATTATTGTTTGCTTTTAGTAGAACATATGGGCCATGAATCATTTTAACGCGACCCTCAAGGGGTGAGATATCGCATTTCCACACTTTTATTGTATACGAATAAAGTGTAGCGGTCACTTGTTGGCCAGTTACAAGAAATCCTAGAGATGTCTAAGCAAATCTGAGTATGCCATATCATTATCTGCTTTTAGTAGAACATATGGGCCATGAATCATTTTAACGCGACCCTCAAGGAGTGAGATATCGCATTTCCACACTTTGATATTATACAAATAAAGTGTAGCGGTCACTTGTTGGCCATTTACAAGAAAACCTAGAGATGTCTAAGCAAATCTGAGTATATTTTTAGGTCAATTGTTGGCCAGTTACAAGAAATCCTAGAGATGTCTAAGCAAATCTGAGTAAGCCATATTATTGTTTGCTTTTATTAGAACATATGGGCCATGTATCATTTTAACGCGACCCTCAAGGGGTGAAATATCGCATTTCTACACTTTTATTTTATACAAATAAAGTGTAGCGGTCACTTGTTGGCCAGTTACAAGAAATCCTAGAGATGTCTAAGTAAATCTGAGTATGCCATATCATTGTTTGCTTTTAGTAGAACATATGGGCCATGAATCATTTTAACGCGACCCTCAAGGGGTGAGATATTGCATTTCCACACTTTTATTTTATACAAATAAAGTGTAGCGGTCAATTGTTGGCCAGTTATGCCATATTCTTGTTACTTGTATGCCATATTATTGTTACTTTTTACTTTAGCAAAAAATTATTCAAAATAAACTTAATTCATTTGGTTAAAAAAATTATTAGAAGATTAAATTTCATATAAAGACTAATAGCCTCTAATAAGCAACTAATATTTTGAGAAAATTAGTATAGCGGGATTTATTTTTGTTGTAGGATTAATTTCCATTGGAAATGCTAAAGGGTCATAATGTTGCTCCCATATATTATTTTTTCGTTTTATATAGGATCGAAAATGGCTTGCCACATTTTTATTTTTAGATTTTTCGTAATGAATTATTCCTTTTAAATAAAACTCTTGGCTGGACAATACAATTTGGCTGTACTTCTGCAACAACTATACCATAGTTGCTAAAATAATCTATTTTTCTGATATCTTGACATTGTGGGCAAATATTATGTTTAAAGTCAATAGCATTTTGAATATTGCTTAATGTTTGTTGATTAAATTTAAAAACGTATTCGAAAGGAAAGTAAAATGTTTCTCTTAATACATCCTTAATGTTTTGTTTGTAAACAACTTCGAATTTCTGTTAAAGGTCGTGGTAAAACGTTCTCCAAAATAAAAGAAATACAACAAGTTGCGTCTAAATTTGTATAGTTGTTGGTACGAACTAGTGCTGTACTTTTCGAATAAATTTTAAGCATTAGGCGGGATGTTTCTCTATAAAGAAGTGAGTTATCAGGAAATTTATTTATTTCAGATACAAATTTAAAAAATGGATTTACTGATGTGTGAAATAAGCCTTAAAATACTCTTAATCAGAAAATAAATATAAAAATATTTGCGTAGTTGCATCAAAAGCGCAAGTATTAATTACACTTATTACTTCGCTATTTTCTACAAAAGAATATCCATTTTTTAATATATGCACTTCTTCACGATCACCTGAATATTTGATAGACTTAGATTTATCAGTAGGCTGACAATTACTCTGTGCTAAACGTCGTAATACTCTTTTACCAAAATGCTTGGGAGAGTCGAGAATTTTCAGTTTTTTATTCCACGTTTCTTCATAATGCACATTATCAGGGTCGTCGAATATACCAGGTTAAACTGCATTTTCATTATAAGTTGCTTCAGAAATTTTCCTAATTTCAATTAATTTTGTTAATTTCTCCGTTTTATCCTTTAAAATACTAATAAACCTGCCTAAGCGCAAAGATTGATGGTTCGTGTAATGATTCTTCACTATCGAAAACCAACTCTCAGCGTTTGCATTCGATAGTCTTCCAAATATGCCCATCTTCCTAGCAGAACACACTCCCCACAAAGGTAAAAAAGTCATATATTTATTTAATGTAAAGTTAACAAATTCAACATTATAATAGATGTTTAAGTTTGATTCGTCGGTGTTATTTGACTGATCGTTAATTGAATTCATAGTCTCGATAAAAATATGATTGAACCGTATATAATACGGACTACAGCTAAACACAGAGTTTTTAAAGAAAGTTGTTCTTTGAGTTAATCTCCATGCTGCTGATTCCGATGGTCAGTACTATAATTCTCATACTTGTAATTATATAATTGAATTATTATTATTTTTTAATTTTCAAGAGACTCTGAAACATGTTGATTTGAGAATTTTGTACAGCAATTATGCAGTAAAGTTCAAATAATTGGTCAATATGTTCCAAAGACTTACAATTTAGTATGCCACAAAATACATCTAAAATAAATTTTTTTGTTACTCTGTTAGCGTTTGCCCACTTTTCTTTTAATTGCGACCATATAATATTTACAAAGTGGACACAACAAATAAAAGTACCAACTTTATTTATTTGTTTCTATTGAGTAGTTGAATTGAGAATGTCATACGTATAACCAATCTACTCAGAAACAGTCATGGTATTGAAACATAGTCAGATTTGCTTAGACACCTCTAGGATTTCTTGGAACTGGCCAACAATTGACCATTACATTGTATTTGTATAAAATAAAAGTGTGGAGGTGCGATATCTCACCCCTTGAAAGTCGCGTTAAAATGATTCATGGGCCATATGTTCTACCGTTGATTGAACATATAGAGATAGTATTACTGTGATAAACAACAA
This sequence comes from Tipula vernalis, assembly GCA_958295665.1. Lineage (NCBI taxonomy): Eukaryota > Metazoa > Arthropoda > Insecta > Diptera > Tipulidae > Tipula > Tipula vernalis. Next base: position 214,410,907 of record OY282560.1, on the reverse strand, counting down.
CAACATCAATTTTTTGTTTCGTATTTCACATGGTTAAAGAAGAGCTTGTACAATTCATGTAAGGTTAAAGAAGAACTGAGATAGGGTTGCATTATAATGATGTAGCTAGAAAAGAACACAATTTTTCTATTTTGATTTGCTTTTTAATGACCAACACTAAAACAATATTCTTTATAAAAATTCAATAAGTCGTCGGATGGTTTCCTCTTTCTATCACAATAGATATAAATGTTTTATCCTTTGCGAACAAGCTGATTTCGTTTACTTGTGTTCTGTTTTCTTTGTAAGTGTTAACAAAAACATAGTTATTATTTTTGATATTGTTACTAAATCGATTTTTGTTTTCATCAGTTCATTTATCGGAAGTAGAAATACATAAAATTTAAAAGTTAATCGTTATTTTATTTTTATTATGGCAATGGCATATTGTTCATATTTGAATTGTTTAAACAAAAAATCATATGGGATTCCAAGGTTTTTGATTCCTCAAGATGATAGACGATAATAAATTTTGGTAACAAGTCGCTATATGCATGTTCGAAAAAAAAAAAAGTTTATTTGTGTGCCGATCATTTCGAACCAAAATTTATAAATAAAAGTGAATTTAAAACAAGGCTTAGTTTTAATGCCATAGGTACCAAAAAATTATTTAAGTAGTGAAACGGAAATTTTACATTGTAAAATTAATATATGTCAAAACAATGAAAATGTAAGTGATCATGTTAGTAACGACAATAACGAATCGCTTGCAGTTTATAAAGAAAATATGCCCAAAACATATAGAAATCCATTTAAAGAGTTATCGTCAGCAAATAACATACATACATACGTACATGAATCTCAGTTTCCTATACCAGAAATTCTAGATATATCTACTTCTTCTACCAACTTTCTACAAACCGATCAGTATGAAATTCTTACTGAACTATTATTACGTTCACCCCGAAAAAAAAATTAAAACCTAACGAAATTTTAAAAAACGACATCGAATGTATTCTCAATAAAATAATGGAAGGAAGAAGTGGAAGTGTAAAAACATTTGTAAAGGCTCAAACGATGCATACGGTAAACTCAAAATGGACTTCAGAAGAAAAAGATCTTTTTCTGAAATTTCACTACAGGTCACCAAGCTTTTATAAATTTTTATTAAAAGAAGGGTTTACACTTCCAAGCCCAAGTACCATAATAAGATATGGTATAATACTATTGAATTTTCAACCGTAATTTCTATAAAAATTTTACAAATGTTAAATGAGAAATTTAAAGATACACCTGAACTCGAGAAACGCTGCGTTTTAGTGTTCGATGAAATGAGCATTAAGACAGAGTTGGAATATAACACTAAAGAGGATTGTGTATATGGTTTTAGTGACCTAGGTGTGCTAGGACGCGAAAGATCATTTTCGGAATATGCTCTTTTATTTATGTTGAGAGGATTCAATAAACCTTGGATAAAGGTATTCCATTTACAATTTAAAATATTGGAACATGTTTCAATAATTTTTTTTTATTTTCTTGCAATTAGCTAATTGGATATTATTATGGTAGTGTTTGCGGAATTCAGCTTTTGAAATTCTAAAATCGACCCTAAATATTTTTATTACAAATCAAATAAACGTATACGCTGTAATTTGCGATCAAGGATCGCCAAATAGGACTGCATACAAACAACTAGGTGTTAGTATTTCTCAGCCTTATGTGACAAAGACAATACAGAACAAAAAAATATTCTGTTTATATGATGTTGTCCATCTTTTTAAAAGTTTCCGAAACAATCTTTTAAAATCAAATTTTTTAATTGGTGAGAATGAAGTATCATGGAGTATTTTAGTTAAACTATTTAATAGTGAAAATAGCGTAATAAGATCAATGCACAAACTGACAGAAGCCCATATTAAGCCAGAAGTTTTCAGTCATCATGTTTCGACAGCTATATACGCGGCAGCACACACAGATTTGTTTACCGCGAATGAAAAATCGATAGCTCTTACCACTGCCAGTTTTTTTTCCGATTAAATAAATTGTTTGTTAATTTAACAAGAAAATAAAATATTCAAATATTCCTAATAATAATGCCTTGTCAGAAGAATCTGAAGGAATTTTAGAAAATTTAAAACAATCTGTTGAGTGGATAGCTACTTGGAAGAAATCGAATGGAATGGCTGAATACTGTTTTTCTGGAATGAGACAGTCAATTAATGGAATTTTGCAACTTTGGGACTTAATCAAATGTACCAATCAAAAATACATTTTGACAGCAAATTTAAATTCAGATTGTATAGAAAATACTATTTCAGTTATCAGGACTAATAGAGGATCTTATGAAAGAAACCCATCAGCACTTCGTTTGCATAAAAATTTAAAAGAAATGTGTTTTTACCAGATGATGTCCAGCGATACTTCATCTTACGGCCAGTCCGATGCACGTGTACTTCTAAACACGGAAGACATTTCAAGTATGGCAACCATAACAATAACACATTATGTAGATTTCCCAAACTTTTTCTACATTTTATATTTTTTTATATTTTGGTTTAATGCATTTTTTCAAATTTTTAAGACTTAGCCAGCACTACACACAACAATAATTCAGTAGACCAAAAAGCAGATAAAATTTCTTTAAAAATTATACCTTTAGACGTAAACAACACTGGTAATTTAATGTTCAATTTCATATTTTTATCAATATTATCTTTATAAAAAAATAATAACCTCACGCAGGTTTCCATAGTTTTTATTATGCTTAAGCATACATACAAATACTAGCGTATTTTTATATATGAATTTACAAAATAGTAAATGTGAAAATCGCCATATTTCACTGTTAGTAAATGTAAAACAATTTACAATAAATTATTTGAATTTAATTATCACTTTCTAAATTTAAACTATAGGAAATTTACGTCTCGACTCGGGGCAGCAGGGCGAGATCGACGATGAAACAAATTATTGTGAATATGATGTTTCTGATTTCGAGGATGAAATTGAACACAATAACGTAGACTCTCACTCTCAAAAAGCATCAGAAGTAAATCCAAGTCAAACAATTAACAGTATGTCAATGTCATATTTCAACGGTTATATAGCTCATGCTTGTTTAAAAAAATTTCAATGTGCATGTTGCGAAAATTTAATGATTTGCCAAAATTCTGAAGAAGCTTCGGCCGCCAATTTGTTAATAGATTCACGTCAGTATGAGAATATTGTAAATGTTGGTTTGAAAGTACCAAATGCGTTGTTTGTTAAAATAACAAAAACAATAGTGGACATTTTTACCGATAATTTCGATAAATTCTGTTTCAAAAAAGAAGTATTACAAAATTTATTTGGTATGTGCAATTCAATTAAAGTCGCATGCACATATGATCTGCATAGAGATATTATAATCCGTCATATCTTGAAAGTATTGATCCGAGCAAAAATTAAAATTCTTAATGCCAAAGTCAAAAATGCCAAAAAAAAAATTTAAAAAATTCGATATAATAAATCATCTTTAATCTAAATTAATCAATAACAATTATAAATTTCATATATTACCATTGATAAAATAAATAAATTAAAACCAATTTCAATTTCCTTAAAAAATTGATTTGTAAAAAATGTATGTTTGTTTTTATATTTATTTATATATGTACATAGGTTGACATAGGTCAATAAACTTTACTCGTAAAAATCCTTGGTTAACAATCAAAACCACACAAAACCCAAAAGCAGCCAAAAATGTAAATGAAAATAAAGTCTACTCCCATTTTAAACTAGCACTTATCAAATCCTTAATGGATAGATGAAAAAAACAAAATTCCCAATCAAATTTTCTTTTCAAAACCACACACAATTGAATTATTGTGTACATTAATAAATTTAGGTTTGTTTATGTTTTGATGTCGGTCAATGAACTTTTATCTAGTAATTAAATTGTGGAACATTTCGTAAGCAAAAATATAAAAAAACGAAAAAATTAAAACAAAACAATGAAGACGAAAAGTTACACCAATTTTCACTAATACTAATACAAATATTATAATAAAAAACATAATTTTGCAGTTTATAACGTGCTAGAAGAGCTAAACTAGTTTCTACATTTTTTTCTCTATTATAAACGACAGTGGAGACTGGAGACATTACTCGATCGTAGCGGCGAAAATCTCGGTGATATTATCTTAATGTATTCAATCAACGGTTCTACTAAAAGCAAACAATAATATGGCATACTCAGATTTACTTAGACATCTCTAGGATTTCTTGTAACTGGCCAAAAGTGACCACTATACCATTAGTTTTAATTTATTTATTTTACTAAGTGAAATTTAATTTTTATTTTATTAGTCAGATGTCTATAAGTCCATTAAAAATAATTTTTAATTTATACTCGGTTTAATTTTTTTCTGCATGAAAATAAATATAAACTTATCCTGTTACATTTTTTTGTGTACAACTACACTATTTGCTAAATTGTGTAACTACATTTTTGAAATCTGTTAGTTTGTGTAGCTACACTTCTGAATTCTGTGGAAAACTTCACACCGGTAGTCATTAATTAATTTGATAATACGCTGGAACCTAGGAGTACCCTCTTAATTTTCTTATTCTAATGGGATACATTACGTTTCATGTCAGGTAGTTTTAGGGTTAGTTGTATTACGAGAGGAGAACTAGTAATCTTTGAATTAGTGTAGTTTAAAAACAAAAAATAACGCTAGTGCCATATTTGAGTATGTAAAAGCTAATTAGTTAAGCTTTATTTTGAGCAAAAAAAAAATAATGGTATATTTAGTTTAATATCTCATTTAATATTTTACCGTTATAAAAAAAATTTAATTTTGATTATAATTTTATAAGAATTTAATTTCGATATTCACTCTAATTAACACAAAAAAAAATTTAAAATCGATTAAGTTTTTAATTCATAAATTGGCTTTTGAAATTTACTCCAAATGGCGTTTTTCACTATTTTTGCAAAACTTTGGGACCATCCTGTGCGCAATACACACCCTAAATCAAAAAAATAAAAAATATGTTATTTTTATTTTTTTTAACTACTATACGTACACCAAAAACTAAACAAATCAAAAATCATGAAGTTCAGTCACTGCTGCCCAAAAATGAAATTACTCATATACATAAATTTTGGATCACTCTATTTTGAACAGTAGCTCATTCATAATATGATCTAAATTCTTAGAGATCTTCATCCAATCTCTTAGGTTTTTTCAGTTGTATTCCGACTTGGCATTATTATACCCATCCTGCTCAATAAAACGATGTTTTCGATGTTAACAAGTTATAGCTATAATTTGTCGATGGGAACCGATATGAAGAATATTTTTCACAGGTTTCGCTTTGGTCCTTGGAAGCAAAAAAATAACTATCCATTTTGAAGAGCCATACCGTTAAATCGGACACTGCCCCAAATCGGCATTTTTGTAACTCAACAAGGTAATAAAGTGTTTTGCTTTTATAATGTTACACTGGACAATTTTGAATTTCGAAACAAATGCCGAGAAAAAAAAATTTAAATACAAAATTAAAGCTTAGAAAACACGTCTGACTCGCTGGGCTACTATGCTCCAGCCATAGCTATTGACAAATCGCTTCATTACAATCCATCTCCAGGCATAACACTCTACAGGCTGAATTACACCAATTTTAAATATTGTTTGGGTTCCGTGGATTTTTCACAATTTTCCATGCGAAAGCAGCATGAGGTTTTACCACGTATGACTAATGGCAAAAGTGTTCAATGCGGTTCATTCATGGTAACCTTCGGCTGAACATTATCGGCTGATAACGACTATATTTTTTATTTTCGGATGTGATAACACAAACTCCTTTACCGATTTTTTACTTTCGGCTGACTTTAACAGGGTTCTGCGTTATCGACTTTTACTTATCATTTCTTTTATTCAACCATAGAAGCGATCTCCTGAAAAAGTGGAAAAATGAGTTATTACGTTTAGCTTTGTTGGCACAGAAATATTTCCAAATTAATAAAATTTCAAAGTATCTCTGCTTCGGTCATAATATTGTTAGGAAAAACTTTGATGGTGAACTCCCTCATTACTTGAAGATATTGGGAGTGAATCATCAGCTTTCATACAATACAGTCGTGTTTTTAAAATTTCGCTTTATTTACTTTTATAAATTTATTGCATAATTGTTATTGTAATTACCGTGGTTTATAATAATTTTTGCAATCGTGATCGTGTATCAACACTTACACTAACGCATAGTGTACATAAACTGTTGTGATTGTGCTAATTGTGTATATTAAGTAACTTTCAGTGCCGTAATTTGATCATTAGTAAATCAAATTTTTACTTTTAATTGATTGTTCTAAGTTCTAACGGTGTATGTAAAAAAAAAATATATTCATCGTTTGCTGCTTATTTAATGGAGATTTTAAGGCTGCGTGTAGTGTCATTAATTTTATAACAAATACAATTAATAACAATATAACAACGACAACTTAAATTCATTTGCAACGACATTCATTATCATAATAACCTCTGAATCGTGTGGAAAGTGTAATAAAGCAGCTGGAATAACTGCACCAACTATATCTTGTAATGGATTTTGTGATTCTTTTTTTCATTATGAATGTGTGTGTTTCCGTTGATCGTTCAACTGTTAATGTGATAGCGAAGAATCCAAATGTTCTGTGGTTGTGTAATAATTGTATGGTGGTGTTGGCGAGTATTACAAAAAAAGGAGAGGCGGTTGTACAAAATTGTAGTGCTCAACATTTTTTACGATTGGAACAAGAAATAGCTTCTAATCGTAAAATTATTCAGGATTTTTTCCATAATATTGGTCAACGTGTATGTGTGGCACCTTTTCCAACTCAACCTTTGGATTCAACATTAACAAATTATAATTATAATGATGCAACGGTTACAATTAATAATGGCCAAGATCCGCCACCCGAACCTTCCAATGGCCCACTATCTGGATCCGTTCAGTCTGAAGTCGTAATAGGAAATGCTGCTGCTGACCCTGATTCTTTAGAAACTATATCTGCTGTGATTCCTAAGAAATGGTTGTTTGTATCCAGAATTTCAGCTTCGACTACTGATGAACAATTTAAAAACTTTGTGAAACGGAAATTTCAAATCTCCGGTTCCAACTGTCAAAGGATTGAACCGAGACATAAAGATAGAGATTATGTTTCGTATAAAATAGCCGTGGACGCCTCTATAAAGGATAGTTTGCTTTTACCGTCATCGTGGCCACTAAATATTCTTGTTAAGGAATATGAGTTTCGTCGTGGAAATTTTCGTCAACAAACCTAGCCCGATTTCGGGATTAACTACTTGCACCACCTCGACTTCAACACCTCGAGGAGATAAAACGCCAACTATTTATTATCATAATGTTGGTGGCATGTCATCTAAATCATCTAGATTTTTTAATTACGTTATTAGTACTGAATATGATATACGTATACACAATTACGGAAACCAATTTTCATAAATCAATTATTGGTACTGAATTTTTTTCTTCAAATTTTATTGTGCATCGCTACGACCGTTCATCTGTCAATAGTCTAAAATCATCAGGAGGAGGCGTTATAATTGCAGTTAATAAAAGGATTACTAGCCAAATGTTACGAACTCCACCGTCATTAAAATGTGTTGCGGTACAGTTGATATGATCGTTCAAACTATTGTGATCGTAACAATTTATATATCACCGTATGCTACTCTGGAGGTTTATACGTTTTTTATTGAGTTTATTTCTAATTTAATGAGTGAATTTGATAATGATAAAACAAGTTTTATTATTAATGGTGATTTTAACCTACCAAATATTCACTGGGTTCCTGATGATGAGTATGGTTTTTTATAAACTAAGTAACTAACGTTACTTCAGTGGTTGATCAAATTTTTTTGTGGACTCTGTGTCTATTTGTGGGTTGAATCAAATTAATGATGTAACAAATGATAGAAATAGGTATCTGGATTTAGTTTTTTCAAATTTTCAAGATAACATTTTTGTAACGGAGTGTTGTATACCATATGTGGATAATAGTGTTGTTCATAAAGCTATATAGATTTCATTTAAAAGTTATTCTGTTTCTGATACTCGTATATCTGAAGAAATTTCCTTTTATGATTTTAGAAATGGCAATGTTTCCGGTTTGAGTGAATTCTTAGCAAACCTGGATTGGTCTTTGGTTTTCAATGATGTAGATGCTAATATTATTGTTGATAAATTTTATGAAATTTTGTTCGCAGGTTTTAATAAATTTATTCCTAAAAAAATTATGAAGTCAGTGGCGAATTATCCACCTCATTTCACCAAAGAATTGATTAAGTTACGCAATCGTAAAAATAAATGTCGAGTAAAATTTATGAGAAATCTTTTCTTGTATAATAAAACTAAAAAGTTGGAATCGCAGAAATTTTTTTTGAATAAAAATAGTAAGGCTTATAATGACTATATAAGGGTTATTGAATTTAAAATAAGTAAGGATCCAAAATTATTTTGGAAATTTGTTAATTCGAAACGGAATTCGTCTGAGTTGCCGATGACTATGTATTTTGAGCAAGACAACAGTTCTGATCCCATCGAAATTGTTGAGTATTTTAGGAAATTTTTTCAGAGTACATTTAGATTCGTAAATTGTTGCAACGTTCGCTCAGGTTTAAATGAAGAATTAGTAAATCCTCCGGTTCAGACTGATATTATGGATCAACAGGATGCCTTTAAGAATGGCTGTGGTCCAGATGGTTTATCTTCCTCAATTTTGAAATTATTTAAGTTTGAACTTTGTTATCCTTTGAAATTATTATTTAAGAAATCTTTAAATTCTTTAGTTTTTCCGGTGAGATGGCAAACATCCTCAATAACTCCCATCTATAAATCAGGTGATCTTTCTAATGTAGCCAATTACAGAGGCATTTCAATTTTGTCAGCAATTCCTAAGCTCTTTGAGGCGATTTTGTCCAAATACATTTTTTTTAACATCAAGAATAGATTATCAATTAGTCAGCATGGTTTTTTCAAAGGCAGATCAACTACAACTAATCTCGTTGAGTTTCAACGGGAAACTATTGATGCATTTGATTCTTATAGTCAACTGGATGTTGTCTATACTGCCTTCACAAATAATTTTGGATTTTCTCGAAAATTCATTGCTTGGGTGGAATCGTATTTAACTGGCCGTACCCAATATGTTAATTTGAAGGGTATCAATTCGAATTTAATAAACGTTCTTTCGGGAGTGCCTCAGGGCTCACACCTGGGTCCTCAATTATTTTTGAAATTTGTAAACGATGTGCTGGATGTTACATTACTCAAAAGGATTTATGTATGCCGACGATCTTAAACTATTCCGTCAAATTTCTGATGCTTCTGATGCTGCTAAATTACAATCCGACCTTGATTCATTATTTAATTGGTGTTGTCTGAATCATTTAGATTTGAATATTAAAAAATGTGCGGTTATGTTTTTCTCCAAGAAAAATTCGCAAATATGTTATGATTATTATATAATCGGGTTACCCAAATTAAAGACTTGGGAGTGACATTTGACTCTAAATTGAGTTTTACAACACGCATTGATAAGATAATCGTAAAGTCGTCTTCTTTGTTGGGGTTAATACAACGTCTTTCCGAAGAGTTTTAAGATCAGGGGTGCTATTCTTGAAACATTACGAAAACTTTCGTATTGCGAGTTAGTGTCAAAGTATTACGAAAACCCTAAAATCGTATTCTTGAAATCGAATTACGAAAATTTTCGCAACGGAACGTTACTAAAATTTTCGTAATGGTTTTTTCGTTTCCCATTGCATTTCGTAATGAAATCATTTGGATTTTTGTGTTAATTATATTGATAAGGATGTTCATAAAACTCAATATTTTCTATTCTCAATATTTTATAAAAAAGTGAAAGCAAAAGCGTACCTTTTTTTTCTTTGTTTCACGTGTTCTTAAAAATATGTATTATTTATTTCGAGATAACGATGTACATAACTATGCATTCGGTTTTGTTTACTACCTAACTAGAACAAAACCATATTTTCTTCTAAATTTTTGTATTTACATACATGTCGTATACCTAAATCTTGGGATATTTTTTTAAATGCTTGACCACTTTCTAATTTTAAACAATACGTGTAAGGGTATGAGATTTTTTCGTAATTGACAATTGGCTATAGCGGACAAAAATGGAATATGTGTTCAATACAACAAAAATATGTTATTTAAAGCTATATTGCCTATTTAACTTTTATATTTATTTGTTAAAATTGTAATGATTGGAAATTAATTAATGCAATGTGTAATTTAAAGTGTGATTTTTATCATTCATTAAGTTCATTTGGAACAATTTTGTTTTATTATTTTAAATGCCCTGTCTTCAAACATTACGAAAATTTTCGTAATGCACAATATTTTCGTAATCGTAATGGTGAAATCATAAATTAGTATTCTTGAAGCCATTACGAAAATTACGAAGAGAGGAATAAAAAACTAAGAAGATTTCGAAAGGGATGATTAAAAATGTTAGTTTAGTTTAGTATAGCTGAGAATATTAAGCGAAGCGGACGCTTTCTTTACTTAAAATTATAAATTGTTGTGAATTTTTGCCAATAATGGCTTATTTATTTAATATTAAATTAAATATATTAAAAATGATTGTGTATGCTACTTTTTCGTTTAAAGGGAAAATTACTTCGGTCTAAAAAGACCAATGTATTGAAATCTTGTCAAAAATGGCCAAAAATTTGTTTGATCCAAAATCATTTATCTCGACGTTTTGAAAATCCTTAAGTCCGAAAAAGAAAAAAAAATGTCTGTCCGTCTTTCTGGACGTCTGGATGTCTGTACCCATGATATATCGAGAATCGCTTATCCGATTTAGAATTTTTTTTTCCAAAAATCTGTTTTTATGGTACGGCGATACATATGATTGTATGATGGTACGATTGAACGATGATATAATGTTATGTCGTGTATGATGGCATGATGGTTTGATGGTATGGTAGTACGACAATATGATCCTATGCAATGCCACTACATAAAAAGCCATGAAAAAAAAACTTGTAGTGGTGTTAAGGCAATAAAGATTTTTATTTTCCAATGGAACGTAAACACAATCATATGGGATTTTGTGTTGCCTTTATTTTCAATTTAAATGAAAATTTTTATTGATAAATAGAAATAATTTTAAATTAAATACAATCTGTTTCGTCGGCAAGTGACCCCTTGTGTGTTGGTGATAGCTTTTCACATTTTTCATCATATCTCCCAAGTTATGGGCTCGATTTTAATTCTGTTTGCGGTTTTTTAAAGCTTTTGAGTCACTTTATTGGTTAATTTGCACACTAAGCCAGGTTTTTGTAAAGAATGTAACAAATTATGGGAAAATCACATTTTTTTACTTAAACGATTTTTTTATTTAAAAAAACCTCTACTTTTTAAAAAAAATGAACTGTACCTAAATCGAAAAAATGTCCCATGGCATGGTTATTTTATTTATAATTATTAAAACATTGTTACTACCTAACTCATAAAATATTCGAACACCAATTTGTCGAAAAAATGGCGTTTGTAGCCGTTTAGGTATAGTGATGTTATCTAACCAAATCTTTTAAATGATCGAAAACTCAAATTGGTAAGTAATATTAAATAGTTCAGTTGTTCGCTAACCAATCGTGTGACACTTTCACACATGTACTCTCAGTGTTCTGTGTTTTAACAATTTTAAGTTTGTGTGAAAATTAAAAGGACAGTTTGTGTTAAGTAAACGCTTAATCATTACAATGACACATTTGCGTGATCCACCACCTTCTCATGTAGCCAATATGCATTTTGTAAACCTGTTCTCTAATGGAAATGCACGCGTTGCTTTCGAAAAATACAGGCGTCGATATCCAACAGGCCAGTACTTGGGTATAGGACATTCATTGCATTACATCGACGTTTTCCCAAACAAGGATTATTCCAACAACAACACGAGTCCAGCGTGAATATTAACGTACACGTTGGAAGAGGATTTATTACGATTAATACGCGCTGAACCTACGACAAGTATCAGCCGCCTGTCTATTAGATTAGGCATATCGAGGTCAAGAAGGCCTTAATCCTTATCACTTCCGCCGTGCTCAACATCTAGGAAATGTGGACCATCGTGCCAGATCAGTTTTTTGTAACTGGATATTTTCACAGCGAAGAAGTGATGTCAATTTTATAAGGAGAATATTGTGGACAGATAAAGCTACTTTCACCATGGCGGGTATAACAAATTATAGAAATCTCCATGTTTGCGCTGTCGAAAACCCAAACGTCGTAAGGGAGACAGCTTTCCGGAGCCAATTTGCTATAAATGTATGGGCGGGAATGATCCACGATTAACTTATCGGACCTTACGTGGAAATAAACAGGCTTGATCAACACGTATTATTAGAATTTTCAGGAATCACGTTGTCATGGAAAAAGTGCCATTGTTGAGGAGAAGGCGAATGCAGCTGCAATTAGATGGAGCTCCAGCACATTTTGCAAAGATAATACGTGATAATTTGAATGAAAATAATCCACGGTGGATCGGTAGAGGAGGTCCTGTAGCCTGGCCGCCAAGGTCCCCTGATCTTACGCCCCTAGATTTTTATTTCTGACAGCAAGAATTTGCTGACTTGCTGCTGCAGCAGAAACAAGAGGCAACCCTTAACAATTGCGTTGGACAACAACTAGTGTGATCAGGAGAATGAAATGCCATTTGTTTGTTTACAAGAGAGTGGAGGGCATTTCGAACATGTCATGTAATTAAAAATGTTTAATAATTTGTAATAAAAATTGTTTTTATTGATTATTAATAAAATAGTATTATTTTATTTCTTTGACTTTAATTTAAATAACTTTTTTGTTTAATTTCCCTACTTTCTCTAGGTGACTTTTGCGCGGTATTTTTAAGAGTTAGCTAGTAAGAAAGTTTTGTCAATTTGTAGATATTATGCTGTAGATTAATAATAATAATTAAAATAATTAACTTAATGGGACGTTTTCACGGTTTACAGTTCAGTTTTTTAAAAAGTAGAGGTTTTCTTTGGTTTTTTCCCGAAATTTTTTACATTCTTTAAAAAAACCTAGCTAAGTGCGCGAACTATCAAATAAAGTGACTCATAAACTTCATCTTTTCAAAAACCGCAAACAGAATTATAATCGAGCCCATAACTTGAAAATGAGACACCCACTTTAAAGGATTTTTTGCGATAATTTTACTTAAATATTCAGAATTTTCCGGTCGGTCACTTGACGACCAAACACATTGTTTATCTTGCAGCTTGTACAAAATTTTAATTGAAATTAATAAAATTTTAATTAACAATTTTGCATTTTAGTAAATTGATTTTTAGAGAAATTTAGGGAAATCGTTAGGCTTCATGTTTTTTTTAAATTTCTTTTCGTAGATTACTAGATTAGTTTTATTATAAATCATGGCTGTTTATGTAGTAGCATTGGTAAAGTAATAAAACTAATCTAGTAATCTACGAAATGAAATTTAAAAAAGAAGCACGGAGGCTGACGATGTTTGAGAATAAAAATCAATTTACTAAAACGCAAAATTGTGAATTAAAATTTTATTAATTTTAATTAAAATTGTGGACAAGCTGCAATTCGATATATTTAATTTAAAATTGTTTATATTTATCAATAAAAATGTTCATTTAAACTGAAAATAAAGACAACACAAAATAATTCCAATATGATTTTGTTTATGTTTCATAGGAAAATAAAAATCTTTATTCGCCTGGGGATTTGACTGTTTAGACTGATGTCACGGCTGTTTATGTAGTGGCATTGTCCTTTGATTCTATGGCGATATGATTTTAGATCGTACTGTCGTACGATACTATTATGGTATGATGGTATGATTGTATGACTTTACGTACCATTAGTATTAGCCGCCTGTGACGGTATATCAATCCAATTCCAATTACAACACGCGACATTTAAAAATACATCCCAAATTGTCAATTAGTATTGTAGCTATTACCCTTATTTTTAAGAAAATAATAAACATACCACAAACAAATAGGTACCCTTTTTTTTGTGGTAATAAAATAATAAATATTTAGCGAAATGTAAATACATATTATTTTTAACCATCAACAGAAATTATTGAGTTTTATGAACGTCTTTGTATGAATATAATTAAAACAAAAATCTAAATGATTTCATTACGAAATGCAATAAGAAACAAAAAAACCATCCGAAAATTTTAGTAACGTTCCGTTGCGAAAATTTTCGTAATCCGGATTTCAAGAATACCATTTTAAGAACTTACATTTTTATCTTCTCTCTCGAAATTTTATTAGTTCTTTTTGCCTCTCTTCGTTATATTCGTAATGGTTTCAAGAATACTAAATTATGATTTCACCATTACTATTACGAAAATAGCATTACGAAAATTTTCGGTTACGAAAATTTTCGTAATGTTTCAAGAATAGCACCCCAGAAGACTCTTCAGATTTTATATTCATCATTAGTTCGATCTAACTTACAATATGCCATAGTTGTATGGGCTCCTTGCTATTCGACGCCCATTGAACGAATAGAAAAAATGGAGGTGTGGCCAACACACGACTTTCTTTTACGAACAGAAAATTTTGAGAAATTTTAATTTTTTTTTAAATTTTTTTTCTTTTAATTTTTAAATTTTTAAATTTTTTTTTTTAATTTTTTTTTTTTTTTAATTTTATTTGTTTTTAATTTTTGGAAACATTTTGTTTTAGTAGTTTTTTGTAAACCTTATACTTTTTAAGATATTTGCAAAATAAATTTTCTGGACCAAGGGAGTGGCCACTTCCGGTTAGCCGATTTGGAATAAAATTCACTGGGACCTCCCAATTTATCAAAAAAGCTTAAATCTGAAGTTTCAGTTCGATTGGTTAAACCATCTGGGCTGTAGAGAGGACACAGACAGACTGACAGACTGACAGACAGACACCATTTCGAAACCCACTTTTTCGGACTCAGGGAACCTCAAAACAGATAAATCACTAAAAATATCAAGGTCCAAAATTTTCATGATTACTATACTTTATTTTACTAGAGTAAAAGAAAGTAAAAATTCAAAAAAAGTTCACACGGCTAATGTTTTTTAAATTTAATCTTTTTAATATTAATATAGAAGGCTTATGTATTGGGAAAACTTAATTAATATGCCAAGTTACAATTTAAGATGTATTGTTATGAATCTTGAGTCCTTGGCGACCAGGCGTTGTTTTGCTGTAGCTTTATTTACAGCTGATGTTTTAAATGCTAGAATTGATAGCCCTTTTATACTTTCGCGTTTAAATCTGTATGCCCCTGTAAGACAACTTAGAACTAGATCTTTATTGTTTTCTAATTTCCGACGTTATAACTATTCAGTTAACGAGTCAATTAATTTTATGATTGTAAACTTTAATCATTTCGAAGATATCTTTGATTTCGGAATGACGAAGGAGAGGTATAAACATAATTTGACAAATTAGTTAAATGATATGAATTTAATTCTAAGATACTTATTTCTATTATTTTGTAAATATATTATAGCCTTTTGTTTCGTCATATATATTTATTTTATTATATATTTATAATTGTAAATGTTCATAGTCATTAGGGAACAAATCCTGTAGATTATTATTGTAAATAAATAAATAAAAAAATAAATAAATAAAATAAATTAGCTTTGTCTTGCTCTTTAAATATCATGGTCTCATAGTCTTAAAAATAAATAAGTAAAAGCATTTACTTTTGTTTTATTCACTTAACCCATTGATTAAATTTCACAAAATTAGGCATGTTAAATTAGTTTTATAGTTTGCTCTATAGTCTTGTTTTGGCAACATAATATTAAACTAATGTTGTCAATCAAAAAACAACATCATTTTCATTTTACTCTAGACATTCGAAATATTTAAAACTCAATCGAAAATGTCAAAATATGGATGATATGATTGGTTTTTTATTTTGTTGTTTTTGGTCTTTCTTTCGTTTAATGTTATTTTGTTCCTGAGAAAATTTACGTAAAACATATTTTGATGTTGTAGAAAAGTATTCAAAAAAAAAATGTATACAGCACGTTACACGGTAAATTTTATATACTATATACATACATACGATGAACATTGAAAATCAAGAAAATACCCCAATTATTTTTCCAACCCAATTAACAAACTGACAAGTACATCTATCTTTATTATATAATATAAATTTTGTCTGCCAAACAACATTCTCAGTTTTTTTTTGTTTGTTTCTTTTTTATTTTTTATTCTTATTTTGATTGACCTATCCAACTCCAGCATAACCCAAACCCGCAAATAAATAAAAATTGGGTAATTTATGGGTTTCAGATATACATACACTTATGTATGTAGTATAAAGAAAGAAAAACGGAAAATGATACCTTTGCTTATTTTTAATCATTTGTTTGCATTAATTTTTTATTGTTATAACTAAAATTTTATTTTCATTCCTCTTATATATATATATACAGGTTGCCACATCTTTGTCAGATGGATCATATTTTGGTGAAATATGTTTATTAACAAATGCACGACGTGTTGCTAGTGTTCGATCCGAAACCTACTGTAACTTATTCTCGTTGAGTGTTGATCATTTTAACATTGTACTCGATCAATATCCGCTAATGAGAAAAACAATGGAATCTGTGGCTGCTGAACGGTATGTGAATTATATAACTTTACTGGTAATAAATGGAAGACAACAAAAAAATAAAACGTTGATAAAAATTTTATTTGTGTTGGCACAGTTCCAAAACCGATTTGTTATAGTCTTTTAAAGTTTTTTATTATTTTTTATTTTTTTTTTAAATTTTTATATTTTTAATAGTTTGAGTGTGATAGATGATGTATCAATTTTTTTTTTATACGTACAGTTTATATGTATATAAAATTATCTATGTCAACAATAGTATTTGAGTATAGTTTAGCTGTTTTAATAAAAATCAAATTAAATTATAATTTGTCATAAAAATTTTAAATTTACTGCATTGCGAAATAATTTTTTTTTTCTCCATATTTTAATATTTAAGAAATTTATATGATTTCATTAATTACGGTTCATGTTTTTGATTTTTATTTCATTCACAGACTTAATAAAATTGGTAAAAATCCAAATATAATGGCACAAAAAGATTCGGAATCAAATTTAAATGAATCAAATACGATAAGTGCTGTTGTAAACGCATTGGCAGCAGAAGCAGAGCATGCTAATAACTTAAGGTAAGTTAGTTTTTTTTAATTATATTTTTACATGTAAAAATCAATTTTTTGGTTACTCAAAGTAAAATCCATTATGGTAAAATTATTTTTTCGCCTGAATTTAGGCATTGCAATGAAATACGCCCGCTACGCCGGGAAATTTAATAAAGTGATGAAATCGTGTTTTTGCGTTCATATAAAAAATACATTAAGTTGTTTCATAAAATTACTATAGAACACCAATAAGAGTCAATACAGCGTCATTGAATGATGAATTTATGATCCATTGAAACGTACCCAAATTTAACAAAATTTTGAAAATTTAGGGGCTTTATTGATTGTCATAATCGCGAATGATCATCGTAAAGGAAATTGAACTATTTTAATTTGCATTAAACCAGTATCTGTTGGAATAAGCATAATTCTCGGTATAAAAGCTAATGTTCCTTTTGTTGTGCTGTACCAACGATCTGATTTCTTTTATTACAAAACTAGTACCATTGCATAACCCCTTTTTGGGGGTTACTACTTACTTTCAAAGTAAGTATATGTGGGAGCAATCCGGATGGTGTTAATTGATATATATATTCTACATTTATAGAGTCTATACTATTATATGTTTTCACATCGCCTTTCAGTATATTTAAAACACCATATAGATGAATATCATCCGGCGTAAATTCAGACCCAAATATTTTTGTAACTAAATTTTCTTTAATGCAGCGGTAATAATTTTACCTTCACCGGCGTCTAGCAACCAATTTGAAAAATCGTTGTCGTTACGAACTCTCATATTTGTTTTAAGGTGACATATTTTAAATTTAGTCCATAATTCGCAAGTTTTGTGTCGAGTCCCATGACGAATAACTGGTAGGGTTTGACGAAAATCACCACCCTTAATAAATCCCTTGCCCATTGGACTATCAGTTTCCATAATATCTCTTAAGATTAGTATTAAATTTTTAATTGTTTTCCAATCAAGACTTCGATTTGTCATACTTAAAAATATTATTTCATCGGTACTTAAGGGAATCTTGAATAGTGAATGCATGGTCCTACCACCCGCTAAAAGCGTAGCTGCAATACATATGGACGCTCCAGATAATGCAATTCCTAGTGCTCCGTTAAACACATTTCCTCTAACAAAACTTAGTAGAACGTTGTATAAATAACCCTGTTAAAGTTAGCCGAAAGTTTCCTGCCGAAAGTGAAAAGTCGATAATGCAGATTATGTTATTGACATTCCAGCCGAAAATAAATTAGCCTCTAGAATGTTATGTAATGCAATAGCTATCGCAGGAAAAAAATTCAGTACAAGTTTCCCGTGGAAATCTCGGAAAATTCGATTTTCAAAAATTATTAGAAAATTTGTATAAAATCAGCCTCTAGAGTGTTATGTCTGGAGATGGATTCAATTGATGTGATTACTCAATAGCTATCGCAGGAAAAAAATTAAGTTCAAGTTTCCCGTGGGAAATCTCGGCAAATTCAAAAAAGTTTCCAGCCGAAAGTAAGAAATGGATGAATAAAATAAGCCTCTAGAGTGTTATGTCTGGAGATGAATTCAATTGATGTGATTACTCAATAGCTATCGCAGGAAAAAAATTCAGTTCAAGTTTCCCGTGGGAAATCTCGGAAAATTCGATTTTCCGATTGAGGAAAATTTTCTAATAATTTTTTGGAAAATCGAATTTTCCGAGATTTCCCACGGGAAACTTTAGCAGAATTTTTTTCCTGCGATAGCTATTGACAAATCACATAAAAACGATTCAGCTTCAGATATATACTCTAGAGGCTGATTTTATTCCAATTTTGTATATTCTTCTGATTTTCCGATATTTTCTACGAAGCAAAGTTTTACACGTGAATTTATTTACAAAAACTTTTATTTAAATCTATGTATCCTATTCACTTTCGGCTGATAACTACTAAATTTTTTATTTTCGGCTAGAATGTTATACCATACTCTGCATTATCGACTTTTTTATTTCGGTTGAGATTAGAAATCTGCATTACCATTTTTGTTTACTTTCGGCTGGACTGACACAATCTGCATTATCGAGTTTTCACTTTCGGCTGGCAACTTTCGGCTAACTTTAACAGTATGTATAAATATGTTTTGCCAGTACCACCTGGACCATCAAAAGAGAAACGTTCAGGATGACCAGAGTCAGAAATGATTGCTTTAGGACGTGTCCGAAGTTTGTAATAATTTTTTTTTTTTGTAATAATTTTGACAGGAGTGAATAATTTTCTCTTCCCTATTTTGTAATAAGTTCGTTTGCGTCCGAATACTGATATAATTATGAAATAATAATTTTGACATTCGAAAATAAACAAACGTAAACATTTTGAGCGCGATTTTATTAAAATTAATTTAAAAAATGATTGAATTGGAGTTTTACCCAAATATTGTCATATATATTTAAATTGTAAAATATATGAATTTATTGCGAAGAAGCCGGAACCAGGCACGTCCTATTATAATAGATCTCTTAACAACACAGGTATTTCAACTTAAACTGATAAATGTACTGTTGTTTGTTAAAGTTATAATTTTTTACTGATTGTAGCGACCAACAATGTACACCACGCCTTCCACCAATATTGTTCAGTCAATTTTGGCTTAAGATGATTCATTAACGAGGATACATCTAAGAATTTCGTCAAAAACTTTTAGGGAAATCAGCAAGTTTCTTCCAATAAAAATCTCGGTTGGGAGCCAGAAATGGAACTATTAGTATTTTTGCTCTGGTTGGCAATTGGCACAAGCTATAGAATAGTAGGAACAGCAACAGACTTACCAAGATCCACTGTTTGTGATATTGTTCTTAAATTGTTAGATTTTACCGCAGTTAATATAATGCCAAGGGTTATAACGGTGCCAAACGAAGACGAATTACCAAGTATTGGTCGTAATTTCAATCGACGAGCACGAACAATAATTTTTGAGAAGGCAGCAGTACCGAAATAGTGTGCCAGTACAGCTACACGACCAATACATAAATCGCAAGTTGAAGTACTCCATTCAATGTCAAGCCATTTGCGATTCTAATTTTAAGTTTGTGGATGTTTTCATTGGATATCCGGGTTCGGTTCACGATTCGCGGGTTTTATACTGCAGTGTAGTATTCAAAGAAAAATTATACCCACCGCCAGGTTATTTCTTATTGGGAGATAGTGGTTACCCATGTAGAATGCGACCAATTGCCATTGTAACTCCGTTTAAAGAGCGCAACTTACTTATTGATCAAAAAATGTTTAATAAAGTCTTTAGCGTTGCACGCAATATTGTAGAGTGCGCTTTTGGAAAAATGAAAGTACGCTGGAGATCAATTTTTGGGCGTGCTTTAAACTGAAAATTGAAAACATTGTCAAACAGTTGCCGCTTGCTTTACGTTTCATAATATCTGCATAATGACAAATGATAATGTGCCTTTATTATTAGATGCAGATCTTGAAGCATTCAACGAACCCAATGCAGAGGAAATTGCCTATACATTAATCTGAATCTTCTGAAGATTCAGATTCAGAAGACGGTTTAAATGGTATCCCTATAAAATTGGAAAACCCCTCTAAAAAATTAGAAAGACATTTGCTTTCTTTTGTGTGCCTTTCACACGCTCGCTTATATTTCTTTAAAATTTCTTGTTGAGAGCATCTTTTGGTTGGTGACTCGCTAATATAATTTGTGCTCTTATTCCACCAGTTTCAGTAAACGAATTTTGTGAATTTTCAATAAATGCTTCCTTTTTATTGTGCCATGCCAACGGTGGATGCATAGTGTGACGGCTAGATGCAAAGGAATGCATTATATCGAAAAATTCCCATCCTATAATTTAAAAAAAATTATTAAATATTTATATAATTAAAGCAGAAACATTTTACTTAATTTAAAAATGGTAAAATCATACAATTTCGCCGTATCTTTAATAATTCTGAAATATTTAGAACTTACGTCCAATTCTCATTCCTCCTATACAATTTTTGGGAAAAAGGATGATCATTTTCCGTCCGGGCTTTTATTAATCTATAAGTTTCTTCTTCACTTACTATAACAAAAAAATTGATTACAACATATTTATGTAAATACACACATACATTTTTAGTTACTTACTCCGTCTATACCTTGCCGGTTCCGACATTTTTAAAAACTTTAAAATAAATGTCTACTATTTTTTTTAGAATAAAAATAACGATACTGCTTATTGTTTGTAGTTGCGCTTTTGTTTATGAATATTATTACAGAAGTGTCAAATTTACAACAGGCAGTGGCTTTAATAATTTGGTTGCATACAAAATAATGTCATAATTATTACAGCTGAAATAATTATCACAAACTTCGGACACGTCCTTAGTTACTTTTTGTTTCGGATGTAATGTTGAAACTCAAACTTCAACATAACTTATCTTTAAATTAATATTATAATCGTTTGATCTTTCAATTGTAATATTAGGAATTGGTAAATCAAATTCTGAAAATTTTCTTCTATGTAAAATAAAGACATTGTGGCATCTCGTTCATCCACTCATTCACTTTGCCACAATTAGTTCGTCCGCACACAACAAAAAACAAGACCGTTTTCATTCGCAAATTAACACACCTATTCATTTAGCAAATCATACCAACTGCGCGACAAAACATAACCACAAACAAAACAAAATATGTACAGAAAATTAAATTTCTTTTCAATTAGTCTCTTTTCGGATTTAGTGGCAGCTGCACACGCGCCCTTCGCTGCTAAGTAGTGATTAACATAAAATGCTGGTGGTGATTAATAATAATAAAATAATCTGGTGGTGATAAAAAAAAAGTAAATTATATTAATAAAAATATATTAAAATAAATAAATAAATTTAATTTAATTAACAAAAAATAAAATATGCAACAAATAAATTTAATATATTACTAAACATTTGTAACAATAATAAAATTTGAGTTTTTATATATAAAGCTTGGTTCATAACATCGGGAGCGACATAGGAAAACTATCATAGGATTGAGTTGAAGTTAGTAGCTATTGGTTTTGCTCTTGTGCTATTTCTCATTACATATTTCAATTTTCGTTTGGCTTTGGCTGTGTTTTGGTATTAAATTTTTCATAGTATTGTGATTATTGTGAGATTTTAAAAATATTTTAAATTTTTTGTCGGGCTTCTACAACGTTCTTAATTTATTTCTTTGTTTTTCGGTTTTTAATTTTAATATTTTTTGCCTATACACTTTAAATTTGCCTTTATTAAACTTTTTATTGCCGTCATTTTAATTTAATTGTTTTAACCAGGTTTCATTAACTTTTATTTTTATTAAATTTATAATATTATATTTTTAATTTACCATAATTAATCTTATTTCTTTAATATTTTTTAATTTTTATTTGCACAACAAAACACATCAACATCAAATTTTAAATAACAGAAAATCAAATCAAATAAAACGTCAAAAAAGCTATTTAGCGCCTTTTTTACATAAACTATTTAGCGCGTTTTGTACTAAGTAAATTTTTTTTTGTTTTTTGGTTGGTAACCGTGCGATACCCTTTGCTCAAAATAAGAAATTTTTCAACTCGATTAAGGAACAAGTAGGAAGAGGTTATGTCATTTAAAGTGATTTGATTGATAGAGAGTTCGTAAATAAATACTATGGTATTTTTACTATATCGCTCCAGATGTTATTAGGATTACATGTCTTAGTAATAAATAAATCTGCTTATATCTCGTTCTCCCTGAAAATGTTGATGGTAAAATAACAGGCTTTCCTACCTTTTCATTGGAGTCTGATAGAAGATAGTCCTGAAGGTGAGCTAAATGCACGAACTTTTTCGGTTTAGCTATACTTACTACAAACCACCGGCCGTATTTGTTATATGAGCTTCAATTGTTCTTTCATAATTTTATATAATGATGTATTTACATATACAGCAAAGAGAAAATGGGGAAAACAAAGTAAGCATTTTCTGTAATACATATGAATGTATACATATGTATGTACTCGTATTTTGTATAGGAGTTTTATTTTTCGAAAGCAAAGTTTTAAGCACACTTTGTTTGAGTTTTAATTTTTATTCTCTGGGTGTGCGGACAACGTAAATAATTTTTTCCACTACTACGAGTAGTTGTAGGAGGCATCATTATTATTTGTTTTAGTAGCCTCATGGCTGGTCTCCACTCTCGTATTTTTCTCTTGACAAAAAAAAATCTAGTCCATTTTTTTCCTCGTGACAATTTTTAGTACATTTTCCAAAATACATACACAAAAATTGATTTGATCATGCGCATTGAAATTTTGTCAAGAGAGGAAAAGATCAGAATATTCAATATTTTTGTCATGACGTTGTGCCATTTGAGCATAAATTGTATTTTATGCTCAGTTTCATGTCATTTTATGTTGAATATTTTGACAAATAAAATGAAATTTTCATGTTTTTTGACAAAATTTTGTCCTTTTAATAAATTTTAGGTGAAAATGTAATAAAATTTGTGTTATTAAAATAAAACATAAACAATAAATCGTGGAATACAAAAGTAATATACGAAAAACGAACCAAATTCAAATTTTATTATTCTCAAAGAGAGAAGAATATAACTCTTTATATTGGTAGTTGTACAAAAAATGTCACGATCACGAGCCGTTTGTCATTTATTTTTTGTCAAGAGAAAAATATACAAGTAGAGACCAGCCATCAGAAAAAAAATTTCCGTCTAGTGGTTAATAATATTTTATTATTGACCATTAGTTAATAATGAAAAATGAACACTAGATGTAATGCGATTATTTTTCAGTAAAAATTTCGAGCTACTTCGACATAGTTAATATTATTAAAGAGCAAGTGTTTCCTTTATCAAATTAATTGTCTTATCAACAGAAAGCCTTAATATTTGGTGTGCCTTCTACGACTAGTAGTGGAAAAAATAGAATAAACACCACGCTTGAGAAGTGCTATTATATCCCCTCGCTTACTATAACCCTCGACGTTCCGCTTCTGGGGTTATAAACTCGCTCGGGCTACATATAATAGCATCGTTCTCAACCTTGGTGTATAATATACTATAATTATAAAATTACCTACATCTAGAAAAACCTACGTAAAGGTGTGCGTTCGTGTTTTATATCAAAATAAATCAATACATCGATAAACAATAATCAAAAGTAATTTTACAAAGTAGGACAACCAAATTTTTTCTCCAGTTTTTCTTTATTTTCAATAAATTTTCAAAAATTTGAAAAACAAAATGTTTCCCGAACGTTTGATTACAAATTTTTGAATCTTCGGAATCCCTTTCTTTGAATTGCAAAGTAGATTCTACTTATTAGTAAATAGTGTAGAAGTATCAAAACCGAATTATTTCCATTTTTAAAACTCTTAGGGAAACGAAAAAACGTTTTACAAATTGTTTAATTCTTAAATAGATCTTGCTTTCCGATAAGAAAAGGTGTTTTCTATTGTATTTAGGTAAAAAGAAATTGGAAAATTGTGATATTTTAGGAGAAAAACTGTTTTTAATTTTGGATATGTTGCGTTTTGTTACAATTCTTTGGAAATATCTGCTTTTGATGCGCGGTTTAGTGAAAGTGGTTGGTTGCAACATTGAAGAGTTCGTAAAAAAATTAGAACATTGAAGTCTTTTTGTTCGACAATAAAAAAAGAAAATTACAGTTCAGTTAGTTCAAAAAAATAAACTAAAAATACAAAAATTCATAAATTACACTTGTAAGTGTTAAATTAAACAAAAAAAATCATTTTTGAGCACCTTATGTAAAACATAAAAATCTTACAATAATAACACAGTCTGTTACAATTTTAAAGCAGATGTTTAGACCCTTAGATCAACATCATTTTGTTTTGTTCATTTTCCGGTGAAATTCCGTCCAGCAAGTCCTTATAAAATTCCAGTTATCTCCGAAATGTTTCATCAATAAATTATTTACGAGGGCGGATTGAAAATGAAGCTATCTAAGTAGGAAAACAAAATTTTTTTTTGCCAAAAACCATTTATTTCTTAACATAGTCTCCATTTAATTCGACACACTTAGTAAGACGATATTCCAACTTTTTTATACCATCTGAATAATACGATTTCGGGAACCCCTCAAAATACGCGTTAGTTTCGATAATCACTTCTTCGTTTGAGATGAATCTTTGTCCTGCGAGCCATTTTTTCAAGTTTGGAAACAGGAAAAAGTCACTAGGAGCTAAATCTGGACTATAAGGTGGATGATCAACCAATTCGAAGTGTATTTCACGTAATTTTAGCATCGTATCTAATGCTGTGTGAACCGGTGCGTTGTCTTGAAGAAAGAGCACTTGTTTCTTCTTTAAATGTGGTCGTTTTTCCTTGATTGCATCAACCAATTGATCCAATAATGCACGATAATACTTTCCTGTGATTGTGGATCCTTTTTCAAGATAATCGATGAGCAATATTCCGTGTGCATCCCAAAATATAGTGGCCATAACCTTGCCAGCCGATTTCACTGCCTTTGCCTTCTTCGGAGCACTTCCACCAGCTTCCACCCATTATTTCGATTGATTTTTGGTTTCAGGTGTGTAGTGGTGGACCCACGTTTCATCAACAGTAATTAATCGACGCCAAAAATCAACAGGATTACGCTTTATCATGTTCAAACACCGCTGTGAAGTGGTCTGTCGAACTCGTTTTTGTTCGACACTGAGCAAACGCGGCACCCATCTTGCCGATAGCTTTTTCATATGCAAATGTTCATGCAAAATGTTGAACACACGTTCATATGATATGTTTACCATTTCAACCATCTCACGCAACTTGACTCGGCGATCATTCATAACGATATCGAGGATTTTCTTGATATTTTCTTCAGAAACCACCTCTTTTGGCATTCCTGTTGTAATGTAATCTGACGGAGCAGACTCACCGTAATGTTTATCGAGCTTTTCTTTTGTCTCTTTCGCCGTTTTCCCTTTCAAATATTAGTGTTTAATCACTGCACGAAATTCGTTTTTTTCCATTTTTCAAGAAACACAAAAGTTGCTTACTTCAAACGACTACAACAAATAAACTAATTTTAACAGCTGACGTTTGACAGATCGCAATTTCTAAAAAACAAAAAATTTTTGTGTTTGTGCTGCCATCTAGCGCTAGGTAGCTTCATATTCAATCCGCCCTCGTATATCCTGTAATTTCGCAGAATTAATGGCTTTTTCATTGCTTAACTTTTGGAAAGAATTTCTCGAATATTTCCACCTGTTTTTTAGAACCGACCGTGCTCTGGATAATAAAGCGCCTCGACTTGTTGAACTCAAAATGCCAATTACCTGTTGTTTTATATTGAAATGAAAAATATTGGGCAATTTTGGCTTCCTAAACAAATTACCGTACCATATTACGAATAAATTTTGTGACAGTCGTTGGGCCCAATAATTGTCTTTATTGACTTGGTACATTTTTCAGTTTGGAAGTTTTGGCAAAGTCATATATTTTTGACATTCATCACAGTGATAACCTTTTCATCTGAATCTTTGTTGAATTTGATCTTTTCGGTTTACATTAAGCATTGGGAACATTGATAAGTGGATGGTGTTTTAAAACTGATTTTGAAATTACAATGCACGATGTTTGGGAAAAACCTCTTTTTAACCGGTGTGTTTTACATGAACATTATTCAATATTTTCCACATTCGATGGACGAACAAATCTTCTGGAAGGTATTGTCTGGCTGAAGTTTTGGATCGGCAGTAGTGCAAATCGTGAACATAAAAACTGTTTATAAAATTTTTTACAGCCTCTTTTTTGGACGCATATACATAGGTGGTCTTTCTACTTCCTTCCCAGTTTTCTCTTGGTGTTGTATCGGATTAAAAAAAAAACGTTTGTTAATTTCGTTAATTCGTTAAGTTGTATTTATTTATTATAGTTGTTGCCTTGTTAATTTAGCCTCTTGTGGATTTCTATTCGCTTCATTTTCGTGCTTTGTTCCTTGGATGCTCCAAATTTATTTACACATTTATTCATCGCGACGTGATTAATATTTACTAAAATTGTACAATTACCTACGTTATAAATAAGGTAAATTCAACTAGAACTCAATAATAGATTAAGCACCCATAGTAAAATGCACACCACTCACATCAAAACTATTTTGTGGATTAAAATTCCCTCTAAAAAATATCAAAATTTCAAATTGGAAATGACCTCCATTGCTCGATGATCCAATTGATGTGTTCGCGAGCAAATTCGAGTCGCTCTTTGTGGTGGCTCACTGTCAATTTTGGTCCTCTAGCGGGCCATCTTGGAGTGAGGTTGGCTTCCTTTAAGCTTCTTCTTACTGTCCATGGACTAACAGATACATACATCTTGAATTTGTCCTAGCTCCTGCTGCACATCGACGCCCGTGAGATGGCGATTTCACAGTAAAGCTAGGACGATAAATCAATCGTGGTATATGCTTTCCGATTAAAGGTACCAGTTTCCTGAAACCTTCTGGATACTCTTGAGATAGCAGCTGGGCTCATGTTTAGCTGAACAGCGACTACTCGTCGATTGCGTCCTTCTTGCAATAAAGCAACAACTTGTGCGGCTTTATCTGGAGTAGTATCCATGATTTTGAGGAAAACATGAATGAAACTGGTAGAGATTTGTTCAGGTCAACGTCTGATAAGTGACTGATGGCAAATATCGGTCAACATGGTATTTTGCAGCACGCCAATTGTTTTCTCCGAAACGTCGCATTTTGCTACGATTGCTTTAATTTGAAAAGTACTGTATAGATTTTAATGATAAAGGTGTCCTTGTAAAGATAAAATACTAAGCCGTCAAAAAAAAATTGTTTTACGAAAATCTGTTTAGCCATTTTAAAAAAATTTTGTACAAAATTGTGTTTATATCGGAAGTGTTATTTTTTGAAAGCAACCGACCATTGGAAATGGTTTGATTTTGAACCAATTGCGGGTTTTTATTTCCTTATTTGGAAGGGGAAATATTGTGATTTGATGCATTTTGAATAAGTAGAAATGTATAGTTTACATTATAGAGTAATCGACCATCATTAGTTAAATATAAGAAAAAATAGGAAAAGAGTCGGTTTTGATACTACTGCACTCATTGTGCAAAATGTGTGTTTGAACAGCAACTGAAGAAATTTTTCATGAAATGATATATACTTTCATTAATATCGTCGCTCATCCCTATTTCGGAAGGATTATTTCGACCTCCGTTTCAAGGAAATCCAATATTTTCGAATTTTTCCATATTTTGTAGTATTGAGAAATTCTTATAATTCGCCACTTTAAGCTGCTTTACATCATCAATATTAATGTCATTACCTCTGAAACTATTCCGTCATTACTCCTGCATTATTTTCAAACATGCACGATTATTTTAGAAGCACTTAAAATTATTCCATTCCCGATATAAAAATAATAAAGGAGTAATGACACTAATGATTTTATCGGTAATGTCATTAATATTGACCGTGTAGAGGCCCCTTTAGAGTTTTTCAAAATTTACTTGGCGTTAAATTGCTTGACTTTCAGATGATAGGAAATTTTTCAGATAATTGGAGTTTTCACGCTATGTTGCTTTCACAATATGTATTACACATTTTTTATATGTTTTATTGTTGCATGCTGTGCCTATGAGATTATTCGAAACATTCCCCGACCAAGTCATTTTTGAGATCTTTTTTGTTGAGTTTTTTGAAGATAAACGAGTTAGAGATTATTAAAGATTTTTGATTCTAGATTAATTGAGATTATTCAGAATTATATATGTGGTTATCGAATCAAGTGATTTGCTCATCATTACGGATTCTTACATAATTCAAAAATTTTAAAATTCTGAGATTATTCGAGATTTTTGGAAATTTGAAATTGTCGAGATGTGCCTCGGTGTATTGAAGATTTCAAGTTATATTTGAAATGTTTCAACTTTAAGCATTGCGTTACTGAAACCAGTCCCCGTTTCATTCAATTCAACAATTTTGGGTATTTCAAGATTACTCTGCAGATAATCTCCCGATATTTTAAAGATTTTCGAGATTTTCGTGATTTTTCATAATTTTTGTAATTTTCAAAACCAATGTAACTAGTATTCGGCCTAATTCTTGGGTTTTAGTTGTTGCCTATGAATGCAGTGCATGGGTAAAAAAAATTGGACCATTCAGTACAAATTAAATGCGCAAAACTTTTTGTTATATTTTTGTTTGTTTGCCCATAAACTCTTTGAATGAACCATAACCATTGTTCGCATTTTTATACATCACACCACTATATGCAAAAACTTCTATTCGCAGTTTAAATGGATAAAAAAGCAATCTGAATTGTGCATGCAAGCGAGAATATTATTTGCGAGGAAGTTGTTTTATCGAAATTTAAAGTGCTATCGAAGCTTAATTTCGTGATTAAGACTTTGATTTAGTAAACAATAAACAAATCAATATTTTAACCAATCACTGCGATGTAAAATGATGAACAACTTCAGTTTTTTTTGGTTGATTTTGTCTTTTGGGAAATCAAGGATCGATCAAGTTGATACTTGTTGAACAAATCAAAATTTTAGATTCGGGGCGTAAAAATAATTCTTAATTAAATAAAGAGCATTTTGCAAAGATGATGGAAAAAATATCCAAAGGGCCTTACCAATTGTGTTTAACAAATAATATACCGACTTTTAGCGCAAATAAACCCTTTACAAGTTCCGAGTATTATCGAGTAGAGAGATAAATTTCGAATAACTTCATTCCCATTCATTTAAATTAACACAAAAACTGCAAAATCTCGAATTTCGAAAATTCCATTCAGCGGCGTAACAGCTTAAGGATTTATCTAACAAGCACAGCGTCGAAGGCAAGTTTTATCACCGCTCATTTTTTGGAAAAGATTAGCCGTCAGAATTCAAACCCCTGTTCAAATATGATTAAACAAAATCAATAAATAATTTTATTGAATTTAAGATTTTTATATTTTCACATTTCAACGTACGAGTATATAAATATTTTAAAATAGCTGAACGCATCACTGTAGGAACTTTATCTCGTAGATATATTTAGAGCCCCCTCTGATGTTGTATTATTTTAGGAATGCCTACAAAAGGCTGGAGACTGGATCTCAACAGTTATTTTCGTTCTTGCTAGAAAATTGATAACTCAACACCAAACGAAATTCAAAAAAATTTGAAAACCTTGAAAATCCCATAAAATATCGAAAATACCGAAGTTTCACTAATTCTTTAATATGACGCAGAGGAGCACTTTGCAAATTTAGAGTAAAATTAAAAAACTCGAATAGAATCGAATGATCTCAGAAAGGCCGAATAATTTCAAGGCATCTTACAATTATTGAAAAATATCGATAATCTCAAAATCTCAATGCAAGCAATTCAAATAGATCAGAAAAAACATATATTTCTCCTAGAAATAATTAGAAAACCTAGAATTATCTCAATAATATTAAATAATGATGATAATTATAAAATCCAAAAAAAAAGTCGGATTTCGAGGATCTCAAATAAAGGTGAAATTAATGAAAATTAGGATTAAAAATAAAATACAAGAGTGTGTTTTATATAGCAATAAATTAAAATTCCGCCGCCACTGCCTATTTTTCATTGGTCTTCTATTCTAAAGTCATTTCTAGATGTATTTTTCAATTAGTCACAAGCAATCGTAGAATTGAGTTCGTCAATTCGATGTGCCAATATGAAACCTTAAAGAATTTGACGAAATCATATTTCTTTAAAGTGTATTTGATGTCTAAACCACCTAATCCGTAACAGAACTTGATAAGCACAGTAGTGAAATTGCATCGTGAATAATAAATTTTGTCTCTTCCTCCTCTTCGTCCAAGCAGCTTCTGCAGAAGTCATTAGCCTCCACACCCAACCTTCTTGCATAATCTCCAAAAAGGCAGTGTTCCGTGAGAATTCCTACGACCGTTCTTAATTCACGTCTGCGTAAGGATAATGCCCTAGTGCGCCCCAAGTCCAGCTTTGGCCAAACTTGTCTTGCAACTCTACAGGTGAGGGTGTTAGACCTCCTTTCCCCCGCTGAGGATAGCGCCTGCTTCCCAAGTGCTTGTCTCAGCGCTGTAATAGGCCTCCCCAGACTTGCCCTTTCCGGTTGCAGCTGGAGAGTCGTACCATGCCTAGCAAGTTCATCTGCCCTGCAGTTCCCCATGACGCCCGAGTGACCTGGGACCCAGACTACCTGGATATTGAAATGCTCGCCCATCTCATTTAGAGATGAGTGACAAGTCAACGCCACCCGTGACGCCAAAGACACCGATTCTAACGACCGGATCGCCGCTTGACTGTCCACATAGATTGTGATATCGTCTGAGGATAACACATTATGTTTCAACCACGTCATGACCTCCTCAATCGCTACGACTTCTTGGTACACGCTGCAGTAATCAGGGAGACGAATAGAAATGTTTACATTTAATTTGTCACAGAATACTCCAGCTCCTACTTTGCCGTCTAGCTTGGAGCCATCTGTGAGGAATTGCAACGCTTTGGTTCCCGATAACGGTCTATCCCTCCAGGATTCCCTTGAAGGGAAGGAGGTCCGAAATCGCTTCTCGAAGCGTAGAGTAGGTTTAATGTAGTCAAGATTCGCCAGCTCATCCTTCAACGATCTAACAATAGTGGAGTGTCCTATACTAAGACACCTCCACTGAGAGACGGCTGCAAGTCGTACAGCCGTATTTGCCGCCATCTGTTTGCCAAAAAATGTCGACCGGAAGAAAGTGCAACATAACCTCTAAGGCACTTGTCGGTGTCGACCTCAATGCCCCGCTAACAAGCATACAGGCTGTTCTTTTCACTCTCTCAATCTTACTTTTATAAGTTACCTTGTCCAGAGCTGGCCACCAAACACCCACCCCGTACATGAGTACAGGTCTCACTACAGCGGTGTAGAGCCAGTGTACCAGCTCCGGCTTCAGACCCCATCTATGACCAATGGCGTTCCTACAGGAGTACAAAGCAATAGTAGCTTTGTTTATTCTCTCCAACATGTTGGGCTTCCAACTAGTCGTGTTAGCTCGTGTAAAAAATTGAAAATTGTGACAATCAAGGACATTGTAAACCTCTAATTATTACTCATAGAGTTCGGATTTATTAATTACGCGGGATAAACAATTCATTCAACCAGACTGCCAGTTATAATTTTTCCATCAAGTTTAAGGATTACTTCACTAAAATAAAGGCTGAGGAATTATTAATATTGAGAAATATTAATAATTGATCACTGAAAATTCTGGAATAATCTTTAAAATTTGAAAGAATCTCGAACAATATTCGATCATTTTGGATAATCTGTATCACCACGCAAATCAACCATCGAAAATTTCAATTTTTCTGGAATAATATCATGCTTAAAGTGCCGAAACATCTTGTTAAATTTATTAGCGGCAATGGAAAATCCCGGAAGAATCAGAAATCAATTCAATTTAAATATTTTATTTAAGAAATTTTCCTCTTCGTCCTCGCAACTACGACTTTAGTCATGTGAGAAGAAACTAAGTCTACTCGCATACCTGCCTATGAGACAGTGCCCCGTAATCACTCCAACAGCCACACTGATCTAACTCCGCTATCAGCTCTTTGGATCTCGCAAAGTCCAATTTTGGGCAGACCTGCCGAGTTACTACGCATGAGGTGCTACTTGACGATCTGTCGTTCGTCAACTTACTAGCTTCTTCCTGAATCAGCAGTTTGCATGACGCAAAAGGCATTTGAATTCTTCTCAAGTCGATATTACATTATACCTCAATCAGTCCACGACTTCCTTTATCGCAGTTACTTCAGCTTGAAAAAATGCTACAGTATTCCGGCAGACAGACGGAGAGGTTTAACATAAGTTTCTCGCAGAACACCCCAGTCCTCTCTAGATGGGATCCTAGTCCGGAACTTTCTGTAAAAAGATAGTGACGGGACGGTATAGTCAATGGTGTTGGCAATTTCTTTGTTATACAATAGATAAGTGCCCTGTATTGTTGCAGGTCCAGATTGAGGAGGATTTCCGTCGTATGACAGCACAAGCTAGTGTGGATGTGCTCCTCAGTGCGCCACTGATCCACAGAGAGATTATTCTCTGAACTTTGGTCGACAGCTTTTGGTTGACAGTTTTGTCCAGAACAGGCCACCAGACTGTTACCCCATACAAAAGTGTGGGTCTGACTACTGCGGTATAAAGCTAATGCACGATGCGGGGCTCCAGCCTCCATCCTTTCCCAAAGACATTTTTGCAAGAGTATAGCGCTACCGTAGCTTTCTTTACTCTTTCCAGAAAATTAGGTTTCCAATTTAATTTGCTATCCAAAACGAGACCCAAAACTTTGCTTCATCTGTAAAAGTCAAGCTGACCCCATTTAAAGTGGGAGGATCGATATGAGGAAGTTTATATTTCCTGGAGAAGATAACCGATCCGGTTTTGTGTAGGTTCACATTCAACCTACAGCCATTGGCCCATAGTAAAAGATTGCCCAGGGAATTTTGCATAAGCTTACTAAGGGTGTCGGGATATTTGCCACGGACACCAATAGCAACACCATCCGGAAAGGCAACCACCTTCAAGCCACCGCCCTCCAGTCTTAACAACAGGTCATTTATGACCAAGTTTCAAAGTAGGGCGGACAGTATGCCACCCTGCGGTGTAGATCTGAAAGTGTCCGAGTTATAGCCCCTGGTAGCACGAATTTATAGTATCTAGAAAATATTTCAGATATAAAATTTCACTAAAATCTATCAACAAAAGTGATCCAATTGATGCAAGAGACTGAGAAAATTATCTGGATTAGCCTAAATAAGTGGAAATAAATTTGGCGAATTTAATTTTTCATTTTTACCGACCAAAATATCGACGAAATTCTCCAGAGCCAAAATTAATCAAGTTTATATCAACCGCGATATCATTGAAACATTCATAGGGTGAAAAGTTTGGTTTTATATTAGGAACTACTTATAGAATCGGCTTAAAACCTTAGATATAAAATTTCACTGTGCATGTTCCGTTTCGTGCTGGAAAAATAGTAAAGGCCTCGATTGGTTATGTATGAGAAAAACTAATTTCTTGTTGGTAAATCTAAATTTTTGATTTATTTTCTGTATTTATGGAATAAATTAAATGACGCACGACACTGACCGTTAAACTTAAAATAAAATACATTGTGGCCTATGAGATTCGTATAA
The DNA here is from genome assembly GCA_958295665.1 of Tipula vernalis. Classification (NCBI taxonomy): domain Eukaryota; kingdom Metazoa; phylum Arthropoda; class Insecta; order Diptera; family Tipulidae; genus Tipula; species Tipula vernalis. The sequence goes on along the minus strand of OY282560.1, from coordinate 214,376,531 downwards.
TAATTCTTGTCAAATAATATCTCTACCAATTAGCACTACAATTAGCTATCTCTTGCCGACAATTGGCGAATACAAAGTCTCACCATTAACAACCAGCATTTGCTCCAGGATACTGGAAAAACCTAAGGAAAACCAGTATGATGCATTGACCTTTCTTGATGCACCATGCTTTCGCAGTCTTAACCTTGGATGTTTTTCTATTTCAATAATTCCAGCAATCATCCATTAACTAGACGGTGATATTCCAAATTATTTTTTAACAAAATATTAAATTTTCAAGTCTTGCAATTTTGGTTAATAATGTGGCCAGTACTTAGAAATTTTACAGCCCTGCTCTTTTTAGATATTTAATGAACTAATTCGTTACTCTAAGCATCTAAACCGCCAATCGTGTATATGAATACAAGAATGTAGTCGTTTCCCGTTACATTACATTGCTTTAATTGAATTAAACCAGCGTTATTCAGTGTCGGTTCTACTCGATACTCTAACAAATCTGCAAACTAGTATAGAGCTGCTTCTTGTCTGTACCAACACATTACATAATGATATATAGTGAGCTTCACACCAATTCACCATTTTCATTCCTCCAGTTATACTCAGAAAGTTGGTTCAACCAAGCACGGTATAAACATCTAAAGTCAACAGAATTTTGACAACCTCGACGTAAAAAGTTCGCCTTCTGGGAACCAGACAACCAGTAATAATTCAAACACTTGTCAATTTCATCAACCAATAATCTTATAAAATTGTTGTAACAATTATAAAGTTTCCCGTTCTTGGTTCGGGTAGTTCTCGATGCCTAACAAATTTTTTACGTTTTCAACGTTACTAGTAAGTTATGGACTGTCTCAAGGCACAACTTGCTGTCAAATTTAACTAGTGGCGACATTTTGTACTAACTTTTACATTCATGTCCTTGTTGAATAATTTGGGAACCCAAACAGACCAAGAGATATAAATGTAATAAATGGTTTTAATTTACTAATAGCTAAACTGTACCAAAGCAAATTAGATCAGAAATCGAGTGCCACAACTTCAATTGTCTACCAAATTCAAAGTAATACCCTCTTAGCACACCTGAGCAACTGGTGCCAACATCTTGCGTATATTCTTCTGCGGCCGACTTCTGTAGATTCAATACCGCATTTTTCACCTCTGTTTAGACATACGACCTTGTAAATGGTGGTTAAATTTTAAGGGCCGATGTTGATTTTGAATAAAACCCAAATTATTTAGGAAATTATTGTCAATTCTTTTTATTATGATAATATGGTATGGTTCAATTATGGATGGAACAAAATATCGGCCAAATGGCCGCCGCGACCTCGGCGGCACACCTCCACCAGATGGTCCAAATTTTCGATGACGCTTAGGCATAATTGAGGTTCTATGCCGTTAATGTGCCGAATTATCTCATCCTTTAGCTCTTGAATTGTTGTTGGCTTATCGACGTACACCTTTTCTTTCAAATAACCCCAAAGAAAGAAGTCCAACGGTGTCAAATCACATGATCTTGGCGGCCAATTGACATCGCCACCACGTGAGATAACACGGCCATTGAATATGTCGCGCAAAAGAGCCATTGTTTCGTTAGCTTTGTGGCAAGTGGCACCGTCCTGTTGAAACCACATATCGTCCACATCCATATCTTCCAATTCGGAATAAAAAGTTATTATCATCTCACGATAGCGAACACCATTCACAGTAACTGCCTGACCGGCCTCATTTTGGAAAAAATACGGCCCGATGATGCCGCCAGCCCATAAACCGCACCAAACAGTCACTCTTTGTGGGTGCATTGGTTTTTCGACAATCACTCTTGGATTATGATTCGCCCAAATGCGGCAATTCTGCTTATTGACGAATCCACTGAGGTGAAAATGTGCCTCATCACTGAAGATGATTTTCTTCGAAAATTGATCATCCACTGTTGCCATTTCTTGCCACCATTCTGACCATTGACGACGTTTGGAATGGTCAAGAGGCTTTAGTTCTTGAGTCAATTGCACCTTATAAGCGTGTAAATGCAAGTCTTTATGCATAATGTTCATCAACGACGAGCGTGAGAGGTGCAAGTGTTGGGCACGACGACGAGTTGAGGTGGACGGCTCTTCAGCCACACTATCGCGAACAGCAGCAATATTTTCTGCAGTACGAGCTGTACGAGCATGCATTGGTGTTTTAAAATCTCCTACAGACCCGGTTTACTCAAATTTTTGCACGATTTTTCCGATTGTACGCACATTTGGACGATTAAATTGACCGAAAAAATCACGAAGTACACGATATGCATTTTGATTTGAACGCCTATTTTCATAATATGCCTGAATAACTTTAACGCGTTGCTCGATTGTGTATCTTTCCATGGTTCAAATTGGGTTAGTCTGAAATTGAGAAATGTCAAATGAAATGCAGAAAAAAACTTGACGTTTAGGTGTGGTTTACATTCAACGTCGGCCCTTAAAATTTAACCACCCTTTACTATACAGAGACTCGGTTCAGTAAACACATGGAAATCATGCTCTATTTGAAGTGATTTACATATTATTACGTAGCAGTTCTTCTTGAGGCACACATAAGTGAAATTATTAAAACTTAAAAAAAAAATCGTTGCAATGATTCAATATGTAACTCATGTCTTCCACTTTCTTTGGGCATGATTTTTCATTTTGTTTATTGTCTTGACTATTTGAACTCAATTAAAGCTAACTTCCAACTCAACCCTGAACTCCCCAAATAACTCCTTAACTGAACCTCTCACTTTACCCCAACCCTATCCTCAATACAACCTTCAATGAAATCCCTAAATCGACAACTAAATCCACAAATCAATGCGGTTCGAAGAATTACATGAACTCAACTCAAGCTATGAATTCATAATAAGAATTCAACCCCAAAATAAATAACCAGCTGAATTATTCACTAAATCTTAATCCATACCGCAAATGAAACACCACCAATACTAAGACCAGCGTACATACAAAATTGGTCAACGTGGATTCAAAACCATATGATAATACCAACACGTGGTTTTAGGTCAATTCATATGGCAGGTACCCAATCCTCTTGACGTAAAGGTTACAAAAGATTTTCAATTCATGCCGTTCTCGAGATACCATGGGTAGAGATATGACAGACGAACGGAGATTTTTTCATTGTTTTCCGGAGTCAGGGACATTCAAAAACGCCGAGAAAATTAGTTCTCAATTTCCGACAATAGATAAAATGAAGCCAATATTGATGCTGTTAACGAGAGTGTTAGCGAGAAGCCAAATTTAAAGATTACACATATACTAAAGCTGAGCAAATTATATTGCATTGAGAAACTAAAATACTTTTACGAATTAGAGCAGACTCAGTTCTACTACTTTGCATTCGTAAATTGATAAATTTGATTTGACAGGATTCGTTAAGTAAAATAATATCTCAATAAAACCTAAAACCAGCCCCCGAATTCAAGTTCTATAACAAATGAGAATGAGAAATGACTGGAATTTTTATTCTGCCTACTCTAAATAAAAATGCAATCGGCTAGTTGAAATAAAAAATCAGCGTTTAGGTTTTAATAAGCCTTGTAAACATTTAAAAAGAAATTTCAAGTACTCAAATAATTAAAATACAAAATACTGTTACTTGGCAAGTGAGTAATTGAAATACAAGTTACAAATTGTAATTTTTATTTTCATTACCTAATTCAATTCACTATATGTAATTCGTTACCGCACAGGCGTGCACATACCTGGTTTTCATAAATGTAACTAATTTGAAAACGACGGTATTTACCCCATTAAAACCCAAACTTATTCAAGCGTCATTGTAATATAAATAGAAATATACCAATAATTGTTCCCTCCACTTTGATAATCTAGTGTGGGGATGTATTACTTTCAAATTTTCGAAATTCGAACAAAAAGTCGACAGTTGGTATGTTATAACATTGTGATGGGATTTTATCACTGAGATTTTTTGGAGTGATTCATGGTGATGGCCTTAAAAAAATTAATTAATTTGAAAAATATCGGTTATGTAAGTAATTGAAAAATTATATGATTACTTAATTTATTTTAATTTAATTAATTTTTAATTTTTTTTGTGTTAATAGTGGCATAACCTATAAAAATTAATAAGCTAATTAATTTATTTTTTTATTAAACTTTGTTTAATAAAAAAATTAGATTATTGACTTTATTTTGAAATTTATTCAAGGCAAAACAAATTTGAAATCATGGTAGATTATTTGGAGAATCATACAGAAATGGAGACAGATAGTTGTAGTGATTCTACCATAAAATCTTCCTTAAATGACGGCTGGCAGGAATTATCCAACCGTCTAAATAGAGAAGGTCCTCCAACATGGGATTCGGATGCTTGGAAGAAGGTATGTTGTATCAGTACGTTTATAAGCTTTATTATGAACTGAATAAGTATTTTACATATTTACATACATATATTTATTTATTCATCTAAGGTATGGGCAGATTACAAAACTAAAATTAGAAAAAAGATGTGCAACATACAGATTGAGAAAAACAAAACCGGTGGTGGGATTAAAAGAGTTTTTCTTACATCGCTAGAAGAACGAGTCGTTCAGATTACGGGGATGACAGAGGATAAATTAGAAGTGGCTGAGCAAAATGTTAATACTATGTCACTAAAAACCACAACAATAGACGTCGTTCCTCGAAAACAGCGACGACGTGTAACCAGAACTTTCCATTTATTAGATGAATTTAAATCCCACAGGAATGAAATAGAAAAACATCGTAAAACACAAGATACATTTCAATTCAACCTTATTCATTTGTCAAGATCAAATATTTCAAACAACAATCAGTGGCTAATTGACGAAGAAAGGTGCCTAACGAATGAACAAAAACGTTTAACCATATAAGGAAAAGCGGTTGCGGTACCGACACTAAATTTTTGATATTATAATATATAAGAAAATAAATTAAACTTAAAAATGAAATAAATAAAAATCTAATTTGAAATAACAAAAATGTAACCATTTTATTTATTAATTTTATTCAAAAACAATTTAGCAAACCTGTTACGAATTGCCGTCGCAATTTCACTGTCTCCAAGATCGTCATACTCAAATTCTGGCTCAGTCGGAGCAGTTGACCGATCGGCCGGGCAATGCAAATTAACCATAGAATATTGTAGAGTAGCTTACAAACGTTTACTGTTCTCTCAAAAACATACTATATTCCAGTTAATAGCCCTAATCACCAAGCAGCCACGTACTCTATTCTCCTCATTAGACAATATTAATAAATCATAATTGCATTTCTAAAAATACAATTTAATAATAACACAAAGTTATGTAAACAATATTTCGTTATCTTACCAACTGTACATTGACTGATTTCCCCGCCGATCAACGAAAATTTGTTCATTTTCGCGGGGTGCAATGATATCGATTTACGTACAATCGATACAAACAATTACTCCAGGATGACCGGTTTTCAAAATAAAATCTTTGTTTGTACAAAGGTTTTGTTCATTCGTAGGAACTTAATAAATTGGTAACTGGTGGTTTCCTCCAAAAATTGAGTTAAACCGTTCGTTTCCGAAGAAATTTTTGTTTCGCGCACTAGGGGTACGTAGTACCGAAACTTTATTTGGTCTACCAAAGAGGTTTTCTCCAATATTACGATTTTTTTAATAATTTTAACGGGAATGGGTTTAGATAGATGGTTAAATGAAATTATTCGTACACTCAGATCCGAGGGGTCAGTCTCCTGGTCCTGAGGAAATTAAAATATTTGTAAAAACCTTTTGAAGGGTACACTGGAAAAATGGTATTGTTTATAGCAATCAAATTTGTTACGGCCTGTCAAAAAAAAAACTACGGACTAACGACGAATGCGCCAAAAAATGACAGAGCCAACCATCTACTTTTCGAAATTCAAACCAGTGCTGGGATGTTCTAACATCACTATTTTCGATATTCGATACGCTTTATGTCTCTTTTTTCAAGAACAAACTCGCATTATCTTTCACTTATTTAATGACGTTTTTCCTATTATTGTCTAAGTATTTTCGATTCAGCCTGCTATTTCTTCATCACTTTATCACTACAAAAATTTTTTGTGATACTTTGTCGATTATGTTGAAAAAGGATAGTAAAGAAATTTATTCTAATAGGCTGAGATCGCAATAGATGAGCGTAATTGAGGAAGCGAAATAATGGGCAACTTTGTTCATGAAAAAAGAGAGATAGAGCGTATCGAATATCTAAAATAGTGATGTTAGAACATCCCAGCACTGGTACCGCTCCAAAATTCAAATCAATCGACATAGCAACCAATAAATCGAATGCCTCCTCAAACACTTTATCTCTATCGAACTACCTAATTTATGCAATGGAACTCGGCTTAAAAAGTATGTAATCACTTGTATTAGAAGCTACTCTTATAACTGGTTGTGCAAAACAAAACAAAACAAAACCTAAATAGTTCTTACTACATTGGTATCACAATATTATCCAGATGATGCCATTGCATACCTTTGTACGCCAATTCCCGACGGGAATCTTTCTGAACTCGCACCTGATAGTACCCACTATCCAAAACTCAAGCCCATAAGCACATCTAGAGATCTGAGCGGCACTAGCTGGGTCAAGGTTACATTTGTTGGCATTTAGTAATGGGTTGTCGCTCGATCTTATCGTCAGAATGAATGCATCTAAGCTATGGTAGCGACCAATTTGTAAAGTTGACCCTCTATATAGAAATAAATATAGGTCAAACAACAAGGTTTATAAATGAATTGCACACATGGTCGTTGAAAATCATTTATATGTACAGGTTAGTACAAAATATCACGTATCCATATCTTGATGTGAACGAACCTGTGCCACTTTCTTTACCTGAACAAAATTAAAATTTGGCCCAATTAAATCACAGTTTAATTTCATTATGGTTTAACTCGCAAACAAACTTTTAATTAAACTTGATGTACCATTAGAATATTTATTGATTTAGCTTAAATCACTTAAAAAGACGTTAAACAAAACCTGACAACCAAAATCAAATCTAGGCAATATTAGTTGACTTGTTATCATTATCCTTGTATGAGATGCTGGATGTAAAGAAAATCCAAGTACAACATTAAAATGTTCGATAATCAAGTTCCATGGTTTAAAACCAAAGCTGTCATCCAGAGAGAGAGAATTTGAGATCGTTTTGAGACCACTAAAATAGCTTCGAAATATCATCTCTCATATCGTGTAGTTTTTTGAAATAGAAAAATATCTGCGAATATGTCATAAAATCTGTCGCTAAATGATATTTTAATGGTCGGGGGCCCCACAGTTCAAGATGAACTTTTTTCTCTAATTATTAAGTTTCGAAAATATCCTCACGTTTTCACTACACTGATGAGGAGAACATGTAACGAACACGGCTATACCAAGATTACTCGCTGCATTTGCTCCTTACTTGGAAATGAAAACGAAGGTTCGGAATAAATTAGCTAAGCATGAACAAAACCGATATTCGACCCTTGTGAATGTTTTCAATCTATGATCTATTGGCTGGATGTGACTGTTTAAAAGAAGCACTTCAACTTTAAGCACAAGTATTAGAAATGTACGATGGTATGAAATTTCGAAAATGAGAGTCCACCAACGGAAAACTGTTCAATGATTCCAACGGAACAATTAAAAGGCTATAGAGTTAATTTATGATTCAATACGTGATCGATTGAATTCAATCAAAAAGTCGTAAAAATTTAGGGTGATTTCTTAGACCCCTTCCCACCAAGGTATCACCACCACGAACAACCTCCCCATTGTGGTGTCACGCGATTTTCTGCCAGTCGAACTATATAAAGCCATTCAAGTTAGTTAACGGAAACAACCTGATTGACCGAATGTCGAAAGCCGAAAGGCCGAATATCGAAGGGCCGAATATCGAAAGGCCGATTGTGTCGAAAGGCCGAATGTCGAAAGGCCGTTTTTCTAGAAATTGATTTCAATTTTTCATTTTTTATGAATGAAAAATTTCAAAATTTATATTTTTATGAAAAACAAAAGTTATATTTTTATCAAAATTTTTGTATAAAAATGTTCATTAGTAAATTGCCTTAAATATTAAAATCTTTTACGTTTTATCATATATTAAAAATTCCGATATTTATTTATTTAGATTATTGACATAAATTTTGCTCCCTGCATATTTTTAAAACTTTTTCCACCATAATCTAACGGGTCATGGAGTGATTTGTTTACTGAATTGTTTGTATAATTTTTTTAAAAATAAAAGTGTAATCAAAAAAGTAAATATAATAATTGTTTTAATTTTAAATTGAAATTTTTTTAAATTAATTTTGACCCACCAGAAAAAATGGTTCGCCATCACATTCTATTTTGAGCAGCAGCTCATTCACAATAGATTGTGTACCATACGGTGGATTAAGATAAACGGAAATTTAAAAAAAAAATCTGTGTTATATACAGAATTACTGCACAGCTTCAAATCGACCTGGGCCTAGATTCTGATCAAGTGACAAATGACAATTTTTTGTGACTTTGTACTAAAATTTTAACTGCTATAAAATGACAATATAGTTGTGAGTTCTAAAATGCGATTCTGATGAAGTGACTTTTTCAAAATGTCACAAGAAAAAAAAATGACAAATTAAACAAAATTGTCATTGATTTGGTTTTCCGTGACAAAAGTCAGCTGCATTTTTAAATAAAATATGTGTGTGCAATTTTGTTATAAATTTTAATTGTTTATATTTTAATTTAAATAAAACAATATTTTATTTATTTTTATATACCATATGTATATAATGTGTATGTAGCGTGTAATATCATTAAAATTAACCTTAAAATATAACTGCGGTAAACTAGAAATGCAACTGGTGTAAACTGCTACTGATGTCATAACTCATTTCATCAGAATCGCAAATTTTCCGTGACAATATTTTGTACTAATAACAAAATGTCACGGAAAATTGTCATTTCATCAGAATCTATCCCCTAGTGACATCTGTTTTCTCATACTATTAAAGTTAGCCGAAAGATATAAAATGTCGGTAATCCAGGTAGTGTCTTGGCTATATCAGCCGAAACATATTTTAAATAAAATGAAAAAATAACAAATCAACCTAGAAACTGGTATTTTCATGAAGTGAATTTACGGCTGAATAAAGGCTCATTTTGGTTTGTCACTGTTTGCCATAGGAATTATACTTAAAATTTCATCAGTAAAGCTAAATATAAAATTAAAACATTTATATTAATTCAACCTTTAAAGTGTCATGTCTAGAAAGTATTTCAATTAGTGTGCCTGGCCAACAATTATACCTTGAAAAATTATCAGGGCTAGTTTCATGTGGGGAGCTCGGGAAAATTCGTTTGAATGAAAAGCCCATATAAAATTAAAAAATTTGTATAAATTCAACCTTTAAAGCGTCATGTCTGGAAAGTATTTCAATTAATGTGTCCAGCCAAAAATTATTCCTAGAAAAATTATCAGAGTAAGTTTCAGGGCAAAGATGGTCCCAATATATTGTCCTGAATAAGCGTCACGAAGACCGAGCTCCCCACATGAAACTTGCCCTGATAATTTTTCTAGGAATAATTGTTGGGTAGGCACACTAATTGAAATACTTTCCAGACATGACACTTTTAAGGTTGAATTTATACAAATTTTTCAATTTATATGGGCTTTTCATTCAAACGAATTTTCCCGGGCTCCCCACATGAAACTTCCCCTGATAATTTTTCTAGGGATAATTGTGGGTAGGGCACACTAATTGAAATCCTTTCCAGGCATGACACTTTAAAGGTTGAATTTATACAAATTTTTGATGTGAAAACATCTTTAGCTGGGGTAAGTCAAAAATTTCATATGAAAAAGGAACGGAAAATCCGGTACGAATGAAATTGCAAATTATATACATACGAGAAAAACGAACACAAAATGCACCGAACTTGCACACTATATTATACGAATTATAATTTCCGTCGGATTAAAATGGAAACGCAAGAATGTTATATATGTGTAGTGTAAGCTATTGAAAAAGTGAAATGGAAGTATATTAGAAACAAACAGAATTACACGCATACTTTAAGTATAAAATATTATACATCTTAGCGAGCTGTGAAAATGACACTTATACATTGATACTTACAATAATAAAATAATACTTTAGAAATTGTTTAATCGGTATGCTATGTATGTTTAGTATTGCTCATGCTGTTGCTGAGTTTGGTTATGGAGGGAGTATAGGAACCAAAACTATAAAAGTGATATACAGATCTGAATGACATTCCCTGAAGATGCACGCAAGGAAAAAGCTGCAGGCTTATCGTCTTTCCAGCTGCTATGATTTTACAGTCAAAATAGCGCCTATGTGTAATAGAACCGCCCTATTTCATTTAGTTCGAACTGATCAAATCAGCGATGCGAATTTGCTTTGTTCACCGGGTTTGCCGTGACCATTCAAAAAAATTTAAATATGGAATCTTCAACAAGGCTGCTGGGTATGAGTAATGGTGTGCTGCATTTTAAAGCATACAGGGCAGGTTTAGATGATTAACTAAACAGAAATGTACTTTGCTCAAGCTCATCGAGACCTGGCTATACTGAAATATAGTCGTTTGTATTTTTCTTTGTCAACAAATAAATTATAAATTTCCATTTTTAATTAAACAACTAATGTTTGTAAGGTTCGTCCTCCATACTCAATATAGAATAACTTATTAACTTTTTAAACCAAAAACATAACGAATTTATAAACTGAGCGAACGGCAGCCGTCTATCTGCAATGGTTTCTTGGGCCCATCGCAGACGCTTGAAATGATACAGTGGATACTTATACATGAAGGTTTTCACATAATATTTTTGCGAGTTGAGCGTGAACTCGCCCGTTGTTTTTTAATTTTATATGGGCTTTTCATTCAAACGAATTTTCCCAGGCTCCCCACATGAAACTTGCCCTGATAATTTTTCTAGGGATAATTGTTGGTAGGGTACACTTATTGAAATACTTTCCAGACATGACACTTTAAAGATCCAATTTATACAAATTTTTTAATTTTATATTTAGCTTTTCTGTTGAAATTTAAAGTATAATTCCTGTACTGTTTACCAGAGACAAACCAAAATGAGCCTTTATTCAGCCGTAAAATCACTTCATGATAATACCAGTTTCAAGGTTGTTTTGTTATGTTTTCATTTTATTTAAAATATGTCGGCTGGTAACTTTAGGCTGATATAGCCAAGACACTATCTGCATTACCGACATTTTATATCTTTCGGCTGAAAACTTTCGGCTAACTTCAACAAGGTGTTTTCTCCTGGATCTTAATTAACTTTTGCGTGATTTTTCATCACTTCCACTTTCATCAATGATAAATCGTCACCTCAGTATTTAAGTGTTACAAACGCATTTTATTCTTTTTGGAGTTAGGTCTGCCATTTTGTATTGTGGCGGTCCTAACCTATTTTTATTAAAATCCATTTGTATCATTTAAAAACTGGAATAACAACCTGTTATAATAATGATTCTAGAATCTAATTTGGTGATCCAGTCTACTGTTTTACGTAAGGTCGTAGATCTAACTCCAAGATTACTGAAACGCGTATGTATCACTTAAACTCTGGTATGACGAAATGGTAAACTCCTGTATGTGGCATTTTAGATCTGTTGGTAACGTGCAATTGGAATTTTGAAAATAAGATTAATTTAAAGGAAACATTTTTAAAGAAAAATAAATGTGTCCGTCTGACTCGAAAGTCAAAGGTTAGTGGCCTTATTAAATTAATTAATTTTAATAAAAAAAATAAATAAATAATTTTTTCTTCCGACAACAATTGATGACATTAATATGCTACATACACCGGATTTATTAGCACGTATTTTCAATTTATTTAAATCAATTTACATTAAGAAATAAATTCAATGGTTTTACAATAAAATTTAATGAAAATTCGGCTTTCGACCCAATCGGCCCATCCACACGTTCGGCCATTCGACATATTCGGCCTTTAGACATTCGGCCTTTCGACCCATTCGGCCTTTAGACATTCGGCCTTTCAACACTTTCGACCTTTCAACCCAATCGGCCATTAGACATTCGGCCTTCCGACACATTCGGCCATTCGACATATTCGGCCTTTATACATTCGGCCTTTCGACACATTCGGCCTTTCGACACATTCGGCCTTCCGACACATTCGGCTTTCGACATTCGGCCTTCTTCGTTAGAATGCTTGCTATGCTTACCATTTAATATTTGCTTGTCTTTCTGGAAGTGTTGAGGTCTTACTGTTTTCCTCAGCTTGTTTGACTGAAGAATCTGTAAAGTACCTTTCGTAATTCTTCAGACTTTCGACTTGTACCAGAGTTCATCAATATCTTAGCGGCACGACACACTTATTTACAAATAGAGAATCCAATTAACATTTTGCTACCCGACTTTCAGTTTCGGTTTTTTACCATTACCCAACGGTTTTGGGTCGGGTTTCGACGAATTAATACAGATTATATAAATTATACAAATTAATTATACAATAAAAAAAATGGAGGTGTGGCCAACACACGACTTTCTTTTACGAGCAGAGAATTTTGAGAAATTTTATTTTTTTTTAATTTTTAATTTTTATTTGTTTTTAGTTTTTGAAAACATTTTGTATTAGGTAAGTAGTATTTTGTAAATCTTATAATTTTTAAGATATTTGCAAAATAAATGTTCTGGCCCAAAAGAGTGGCCACTTCCGGTTGACCGAATTAGAGTAAAATTCACTGGGACCCTCCAATTTATCAAAAAAAGTTTAAATCTGAAGTTTCAGTTCGATTAGTTAACCATAAGGGCTATAGAGAGGACATACTGACAGAGAGACACCATTTCGAGACCCACTTTTTCCGGCTCAGTGGACCTCAAAACAGATAAATATTTAAAAATCTCAAGGTCCAAAATTTTCATGATTTCTATACTTTATTTTACTAGAGTAAAAGAAAGTAATAGGAATTCAAAAATCACAATTACCCCTTTGCGGTCGAATGGCATTTCACTTTTGTCTATTAGATTGAATTGGTGGCGAAAATTATTTTTCTGGGGCTCAGAAGTGAGTGCAACCAATTCCTAAATTCCATATAACGCGGTGAAAAAAGAGAAAACGAGAAAGCAATTTCACATTTCGTTTGAGTAACGACAACACGCAATGAACCTCGTATCCCTCATTGAGTAAATTTTAGAGAAGAGATTTATTTTTAGTGCGTTTTCTTATTCGCTATCCGGAACCGCTATCGAGAATCGTAGCATAAAAATAGCATCCGACAGCAGATCCATATAAATAGGTAGAGCTAAATATTTTTGATTCCAAGTTTTCACTGAGGAATTGAATTAATAGCACGTCAAATTTATATTCAGGTGAAGAAAATTGACTGCTCAATATAAAAACTTACCACTAATTAAAAAATTATAGAATGTGGCTTAAAGAAATTGCACAGGGTGGGCAATGACACAAACATATTGGATTTTTAATTTATTTTGAAGTTAATATTTCCGAATATTGTAAGAGAATTTAATCCAGTTTCGAACTTGTGAGCTTATGATTATCGAGTTAATTAAATATTTCAACTTAGAATAAAAATAATTGGTTATTGTTCAAACATATTGGACCCTGGTTTGTAACATAGCACACGTTAATTTGCGTTAAAAATAATATTTTGCATGTTCATACCTAATATGTTTATTTAATTAAAATAATTGGGGTTAATTAATAATGGGGGATAATTTAAAAAAACACATTAATTCATTCAATCTCCTTAATACAATATGAGGAAGAAGCTCTTGTCACTTAAGATATGATATTTTAGAAAAACAAGTACATTTAGGTCTTGAAAGCCAAGGATCTGCAATTAGCAACTGTAGATAAGATTGGTGCAGGATTCTCATCACATTTAATGGATTGTTTCAGAAGACAGCATTTACGAAGTAATTGTTAAACAAATCAGACAATTCGCGTGGATCGGTTACTGAAGCATTTTCATAAATGGATATTTCTTCAATTTGAGCGTTTGACCTGTCTTTGTTTAAAATATCATCGAATAATTTCCAACTTTGTTAAATGTTACCATTGATAGCATGAAACTTATTATTAAAATAATTAGCTGTGGCCAGAACTATTAATTAGCGCCTTAACTCGATTTGTAAAGACCGAATCATATAAGCTGTCGCGTTAGCCTCAACCAACGAAGTATTTCCATCAACATAAAATTTTAAAAGATTTATGAATTAGTTGTAAGCGCTCGTCACATCAGTTTGAGAGTAGATAGAAGATGCACTCCTTCGTTTAAAACTTTAAATAAATTCGAATAATTAATAATTTTGATATTCCGTTTCGATTCGGATGGGTATGAATTAGAGCCATAAATAGGTACAAATAAATTACTGGTCATACAATGGTCAGTGATATTTAAATTTCAAATGTCAGTTTCGTAGTTAAATTCAAACTTCGATGAATGCCTAAAATACAAGTGATCAATGCAGGCGGAGGAATTGCTTACAATACGGGTTGGGTTATTTATCAGCGACTTAAGGAAATTCAAAAATATTTATGTTCATATCACCAAAAATCAATCACCTCAAGTAAAATATTATTAAGTTCCACAATGAAAACAGATCCGCGCACAAAGTGTAACCTCCTATAAATACATATTACCGAAAACAAAATAGACTTATTTTCAAAATTCACCTGTATAAGGTCAGCACCACTAGCATCAGTACGAACCACATTTTTCTTCATTTATATATTCCCTCAGAAAAATAACAAACACCTCCGGCTCTATACATAGAATTGCAATTACCAATAATTTTAAAACTCAGCATCTTATAGCTCTCTAGTTCATAATGTTCAATCCAGACTTCGGAAAGCAGAATAATTTATAGTAATAGCACTGAGTATAATATTAATAGAGGAGTAATTTGTATGAAAGACAAATGTTCACTAAAAATAAAATCGATTTTTCCTCGATTTCAATTTCGAGCTCAGCGAAACAATCACATAAATTTCTAATATTTCCGAATGCCTCTTTCTATCTTTCGTATTTTCAATAAGCAAAAATTAAAAGGGGAATTTAAAGGTGTTACTAAATTTTACGCTGAAAACAAAGAACTAAAAGTACATACAACATACAACCGTAAATTTATCAATGAACCGACGATGTTGTCAGTTTTCGTTAAAAATAAACCAAACTATCACTTTACAGTGTTGGTATTATTTTTATTTGCTTGTTTAGAAATAGAAAATTATGAAATCGCAAAAAACAAATATATCGAAATCGCATTTAAAGTTTTATTAGGTAAGAATTTTTAAATATTTTGAATTACGTATTGCATAATGTAAAGTTTCTTACTCGATTGTATTTGAATATGAATTTTACATAACATCCTTAATTTGTTAATTAAAAATGAATGACAATCTAATATAAAGCTTTATTCGAAATAGTGTTTCACATAATGGGTGGGACAACCATTTAGAAGTTCCAAAAAAATCGATTTCTTTTTCTGTGCTTTAAAAGTTACTTTAATATGTGTAGAATATGAAAAACTTCATGACTTAGGCCAAAACTCAAAGCTAAACATATTTTAAATTTCTCGAAAATATCTTTTTTTTTGATTTTATGTCTGCCATTTCTCCAATTCTCACCTTATTATTAAAATATTAGGTTTATCAAGTGAACACAGTGGGAATTCAAACACATTTTTAGTTTTACCGCTGTATGTGGTAGCGGTGCAGTTACAGTTAAACGCGGTAACTATTTAACATGGGGTTATCGAAAGTTACCGATAGGTAAGATCAAGTATTTCGAGGGGATTGAGTTTTTGGTAAAAAATGTACTTACAAATTGTTAAGGTTTAAAAATTTGTGTAGAATGATATTATTTAATTCGCCTTGGGATTGACCTTTAAAAGATTCGTAAGGGTCATCGTGAAAATGTAATTGGCAACCACTATTTTTTTCATTACGTGATCGTTTAATTAATAGTAGTTAGTTCATCGTTCATAGAATCATTAATAGTAGTTAGTTTAAAACGTTTCCGCCATTTTTTTCTGAAATTACAAATGCCCCATTTATTTATTTTCTTTTTAACTTTATTAAACTAAATATGTTCTATTTTGGTTGACAGCTACTGCTGTTTCTGGTAAAACCATAATCCCGTCAATGTAAAATTTCTGTGCTCTTTAGACGAAAAACTGTTCTGCAGTGAACGACACAAATGACAGTCTGATGGTGTAAAATCAGGACTGTGGAGGCATTACAACTTCCCAACGTAGCTTTCTCTAACCCAGGTGCTTGTCTTGCACCACTGTTTGCATGATCCTATCGGCTTTTTCAGTGATTGGTTGGCCAGAACAAGGTGCATTTTTGACATCGACATTTCAAGAATGAAGCGAGCCGTCCACGGGCTGTTCTGTTTTATACGGCATCATCACGATAAATAAACCGCATACATTTTTTTAGCGGCGTGTGTTGTCTTTCTTTTTTGAAATAGAATTTTAAAATGTATCTATAATTTCTTCTATAATTTCACTCATTTTACTTTCTTTTACCCTAGCAAAATAAAGTATAGTAATCATGAAAATTTTGGACCTTGAGATTTTTAGAGATTTATTTGTTTTGATGTCCCCTGAGTCCGAAAAAGTGGGTTTCGAAATGGTGTCTGTCTGTCAGTCTGTCTGTCTGTCAGTCTGTCTGTGTCCTCTCTACAGCCCAGATGGTTTAACCAATCGAACTGAAACTTCAGATTTAAGCTTTTTTGATAAATTCGGAGGTCCCAGTGAATTTTACTCCAAATCGGCTAACCAGAAGTGGCCACTCCCTTGGTCCAGAAAATTTATTTTGCAAATATTTTAAAAAGTATAAGGTTTACAAAAAACTACTCAATACAAAATGTTTCCAAAAATTAAAAACAAATAAAAATAAAAAATTACAAAAAAAAAATTTCTCAAAATTCTCTGTTCGTAAAAGAAAGTCGTGTGTTGGCCACACCTCCATTTTTTTACAAGGAATAGCTTTTTACGGAATAAACAAATGTCAAATTTTTTTGTATAATGATTTAGAAAATGTCACCTTTAAAACGACATATCAAAAATGACTTGTCAGCCTTTAACCAAATGAAACATTAATTTTACTGACACCTATTGTAAAAACGGCGGAAATTTTTTTCACCATCAATATTTTTAATCAGTACTCATTTAAAATTAATAATTTTAGAGAGAATTATTTAATTTACTTACAACCAAAAGCTTTAATATATTATATATGTAAACTAGAAACAAGTTTTTCACCATATAAAATCTTATATTTCAAGCGTAGACAGTTGGACAGGGACGGAATCTACAACTGTATATAATTCACAGCCAGCAATTATGTTGCTCGTCCGCCAAAACAAAACAGGGTAATACCCGGGTAGGATGATCTTAAAGAAATGTGTTAATCAAATTAATAAAATATTGGGTCTGGTCGAATTCGGGTAGCTGCCGAAATGGCCTTAAAGGTTGTTATTTATTTGGCAATTCTTCATATTATTGGAAAGCACTTAAATGGTGTACATGAAGTCGAGAAAGATATAGACAATAACAGCAATCACAATAAGGGACTAAATGGAGAATGCGAAGAGGGAGACCGACTGATAAGAACGCTGCGCCAACAAACAAGAGCTGAGCTAATAAAATATTTTCATAAATAAATAGAATTAATTTATCAGAAGAACTACTATTAATAAGTGAAGATGTAAACACTTCTACTATAAAGTAGCTCTTATTCGTTCAGAAAAATTAGAGAAAACCAACTTAACAGTATTGTTTTTTACGAAAAATGTAACACTCGTTATCAGTATTTATTTTGTAATGGGTAAATGTATAAAAAAATTAAGTTCTGATTAGAGTTAAATTTTCCGTAAAAGATAATGGCCCTTAGTAATATAAAAAAAAAATCAACTTAGTTTTTAAAGTCAACCCTTAACAAATATATTACACCAACATTTTCGTTTAGGGTTGACTGTAAAACCTAAGCTTTTTTTTTTTTTTTTTTTATTTAATATTACAACTGATTTACAAATCATTTAGTAATTTATCTTTCTTAAATGAGGATTCACATTTGACGGGCAGTACCCCAATGGTTACTCCCGTTTGAATTTACATAGTAATTATTTTTCTCTATCCTAATGAAATACAACTGTCTATTTCCAAAGGTTTCTGCCTTTGAAGTCTTCTTACTGCATTGGTGGTATCCAACAAACTTCGTATGTCTGCATTTTGGTGCCGAGATATCCGCAGAATGTGTTTCTTCGCATGATTTTGTATTTCTTCACTTACATATTTCATGTTTAAGCCTTCTTATTCTCAAGTGAGTCTTCGATTATATCCGTTATTCTGTTAACTTGTTCTATCGTAGAGTGATTTTCTCTAAATCCAAATTGGTGTGGTGGAATCAAATTTCTCTCTTCTATTATTGGCTTGAGTCTCTTGAGCAGTAATTTTTCAAATAATTTTGAAATTACAGGAAGTAGTGAAATCGGTCTGTACGACTTTTTATCGTTCGCTGGTTTGCCTGGTTTGGGGATCATAATTACTTCAGCAACATTCCATTGCCGTGGGACATATTTTAGTCTGAAAACAGCATTGATAATTTGAACCAATTTTCGTAGTCCCTTCTCGGGAATGGCTTTTACGACTTGTCCAGTAATTAAATCATATCCTGGAGCTTTTTTTGCGTTCAAATTACACTTGATCTCATTTTTTAATTCCTGTAATGTTACACATCGAATATTATATTCATCAATTTTGCTAACTGTTATTATGTTTTCATCTGCTGTTTGCCTAGGTAACGGTTGAAAGGTGTCTTCCAAGTGAGCTGCAAATAAAATAGCTTTTTGCTTGTCGCTTTTGGCCCAGGTTCCTTCCCCATTTTTAATAGGTGGCACATGCATTTTGGTTCTTTTTAATCCCTTTGTTGCTTTCCAAAGAGAGTAATCAGTATCTTTATGTTCGGTGAGACCATTTAAGTACTTGTTAATAGTTTCATTCTTAATTTCTTTTATAAGTTGTTTTAGTTTATTGCATAGAAAATTGAGGATTTTTTTGTTTTCCGGGGCGCGTGTCCTTTGCCAGGTTTTTCTTGCCTTCCGTTTCTCTCTAACTAACTCCCTGACCTCAATAGGATAATTTTGATTCCTACGGGATTCGGTGTGACTAGCAGGAGAACTTTCCCATGCTGCTTGTTGAATAGTACTGTTAAATACCTCTAGTTCGTCTTCTAACTGTACCGGTGTTTTAATCGGCACTCGTAGATTTATTTGCATTTCAATTAGATCTTGGAATAGGTTCCAATTAGTTCTATTATTTGTTAATTTAGGCAGGTTATCCTTATTAATTATCATTGTGCTGAGTGTCATGATAACAGGTGTATGATCGGAATATATCCCTTCGCTGTTTTCGATGCACATGTAATCCTCGAAGATCCCTTTCGTTAAATAAAAATCAATGAGATCTGGTATTTTATTTATATCAGCAGGCCAGTATGTTGGTTTACCTCCAGAGTGGAACTCGCAGTTATTTATTCGTCCGGCTTCGAATAGCTCTTTTCCTTTATGGGTTGTAAGTCTTGATCCCCAATAGGTGTTTTTTGCATTAAAGTCACCACCAATAATAAAATTGGATCCTAGTGATCTAAAGAGTCTATTATAATCTTCTTTGTTTAGATTATAGCGTGGAGGGCAGTAGATAGAGGAAATACTGTATTCATTATTATTGTTAGTTTCAACTTTTATGGTTTTAACTTGCATACTTTCCTCTTCTATACTAGGTTCTTCATAGTGTTTGAGATTCTTTTTCACTATTACTGTTGATCCTCCTCTGGGTTTTCCTCCTGGATGAACAGCATGGTAACATTCATAATCACGTATTTTAATAAATGATGTTTTTGTCAAATGGCTCTCCGATATAAGGCAGATATCTATTTTTTCTAAATTTAGAAAAATTTCTAGCTCTGGAACATGTTGCGCTAGCCCGTTCGCGTTCCAGATGACAATTCTTAATGATCTGCTCATTTTAGTATATGAGGGCTGTTGCCTCGTTCAAGGTTTGATGCATATCTAGACGCTTATATAAAGCTTCTAGACCACGTTCTTGCTTTGCTAGCCTTATATTTATGGCTTCTATGCTTCGACAAATCCTTTCAAGGGGGTTATCATTCATAGCATTAGATGATTGCTGTACAATTTGTGAATAACTTTTTCGCTCTGTACCTGGTAGTTTTGGCTCCGCTTGGGTTTTAGTTGGTTTCTCTTCTCTGGTAACCCTAGGGTTTTGAGGAAACTGATGCGTTTTGTTTCTTAGTCTTTGAAGTTCTTTGGCTACTTCACAGCCTCTATAATTTGCAGGATGATGCCCTTTACAGTTTATACATTTTGCAGGGGTGTTTCTACTTTCTGTACACTCTTTCGCGTTGTATTTTCCAGCACATTTTACGCATCTTGGCTCCCGTCTGCAATATTTTTGCGTGTGATTGAAACCTTGGCATTTTTTGCATTGAGGTATTAGCCTCGTGTTTTTCTTAAGCGGTTCTATTTTAACCCTCATATTGAGAATTGCTTTGATGTTGAAGATGTTTTCAACTTTCTCCTTTTTGTTAAACGTAAGCATGAAGAGTGGAAGCCCCCTTTTTTTGACTTGATTGTTCTCACCTCTCTCTCGTTTTAGGATGTTTACTGCATCTTCTATTTGCAGATCTCTTGCCTTTAGGTCCTCAATTATGTCCTCCTTCGTACACG
Organism: Tipula vernalis; assembly: GCA_958295665.1. NCBI lineage: Eukaryota > Metazoa > Arthropoda > Insecta > Diptera > Tipulidae > Tipula > Tipula vernalis. Next base: position 214,355,726 of record OY282560.1, on the reverse strand, counting down.
TTGGATGAAGACCTCTGGCCATAATCTTAATTGCGCGTTCGTTTTTATCTAGGTATGTGAACCATTCTTTACCTTCTGCATTGAGCTTTGTTGCTAGAGCTCTATATGTATCGGAATCTGGTGTATTGATTTTCCACACGTTGTTGTTTAGTGACACTACTCCATATTCCTTAGCTGTCACTGATTTCATTATAGATTGTATACTAGCGAATTCTGTTATGCCGATTACATTAATTGGCGGAGGCGCCTTTTCTTTCGGTACAACCTTTTGTTGCCGATTTTGTTGCTGTTGCTGGTGAGCTCGTTTGGTATTAGTATCACCAGTTACTAATACATTAGCTTGCGAATGATCTCCAACTTCAGGCGAGAATTCTGCTTTTCGTTTTTTGGTAGGTCTTTTCTTCCTTTTCAGTACCCAATCTGTTTCTCTCATGAGATCCTCTTCATCAGTATGGAACTCATTGTTATAACTGGTGTGCGTACTTGTTTCATTATAACAAGTTAGCGGGTTTTCAGAAATCTCCATTGGTTTGGGCTTCTTTAATTCTTCATTTTCTTTTTTTAGTTTTTTAATTTCGCTTCTTAGTTGGGTTAAAAGTACATCTACTTCACTGAGTTTTCGACAGAGTTCAGCGTTTTCGTCTTTCTGCTGATTTGCAGAGTTAGTATGATGGTTTGGTGATCTTAACAACATTGAACTTCTTTCGAATGGGTTTAGCAATGATTGGCTCACCCCAGAATCCATTGAGCCAGCCTCGTAAGAGGGTGGATTAGCCAACTGGGTAGTTGGTTTACCACCTGGGGTATTGTTTCCTTTTTGCGTTGTACTCATTGCTTTAAAACTGGTTATGTATCAACTACCAACCTAACCAGTACAAGTTGGTAGTGGGTCATTGAAGAGAACATCATTTGCTATGTTCTCGGTAGTCGGTTATTCCGCCGTATCTCGGTCACCAGAGCCTCGTTAGTTAATTAGCAGGAAGTACCACGTGCAGGTGAGGTTGGCATTTGGGCTAGTATAATAAGACCATCTAACCCGGCGCCCCTTACCCAAAACCTAACCTGGTAAACTTTTAAATAAAAGTTTTCTCTTATTTTAAAGTACATAATAGTTGCCCTATACTTACAATTAATTATTACAGGTACGGGTTTTTACTAATTTCTATAGTAGTTCTTTTGATAATTTAATTCTATTTATTTATGTAAATAATTTGGTACTCATTTTGTGACAATTCAGTAGGAAAACTTGAATCTACTAATCAGCTAATTTTGTTGTCCCGAGTCCTTACCTGTTGGTCTTCATCTGTGTCTTTTCCACCAAATCCTACACGTGACAGGCGCTGTTGTTTGCATCACCCCTCTTAACCATCATTTAAATGCTCTCCATTATTCGACAGAACTGCGCATCACAGCCATGCTATTTTTTTCAAGAGCCACATGAGAATTAACACTTCAGGCTAGCCACTTTGATACCCAAGATCACAAAAATCAAGTAAATACACAAATTTTACATACTGGAAAAAACCGAAGTAAAAGCACTTATTTGGTTTTATTAACTCTATCCATTTTATTTCTTAGAGAATTATGGTGATGGTCCGTTATGTAGACTGAACTACAGTATGTTTCGCAAGAAAATATCTCAAAGAAAACAACAAAAACACAAAAATATACGAATTGATATTTATTTCTCATAATAGACATTAAAACTAATTTCACAAATACTTTAGTATGTAGTCCAGTTCCGCTTTTTTGTATATTAAAAACTGACATCTCCTAGTGGAACTTTCACTTTATTTGGCTACATATTCTGGAGTAGGGTATTTTCGAATGTTTTTGAGAATGCGAACAATCTGCTGTGTATTTATTATTATATTTCCTCTAAGCCTTGCCTTCAGAAGACCCCAGTTTCGTTTGCCCAAATTAGCTTTTTTCCGATGTGCCACTACGTGTACCTATTTTTAATGTCGAATTCTCCAAGCCTTCGTCGAATTGTGTTGATTGATACTTCAACGCCGTTCGCACATAGTTTTTGTGTTGCTTGTGTTTGGCATAAGATCACTCCTGCGAGTATGTTTCCTGAAAATTGTACCCAAAAGGGAAATAAGGACAGTATATTTCATATAGCTACAAGAAGGAGTATCCGGCATTAACCTCGAAAATATTAGTATTCGTGAAAACACAGACTTCAGAGAATAATAGTTCATATATTTTATTGCTTTTTGGGAAACAATATTTTTTGTTTTTCTATTCCAGAACTTCATCTAAAAATCATTTTAGTATCCGGTTTGATCGGGTATGGCGAGATTCACCATAATCAGTTCAAATGTAGCCAACAAGATCGTCTTTATGTCAGAGTAAAATCCAAAAAATGAATCGAAAAAACTATAAACTTTAAGAAAATATTTACTGAAATATTTTCATATAGTTTGCATTATTTTTTGGATTCACAGGATTCTCTCTCTAACATTTGGAACCTATTGGTATTAAATAAATTCTTGAGATATAAAATGAAAATAATGAACGAGTAAGGTACGAATGCCCGTTTTTATCTCTCGTTTTCTAAAGTCTAATTTCAAAATAAAGATTTTTAAAATCTCGCGTCGCATAAGTCGAGTTTAAATTCTGGAAAAGAGAAAATTTAACTTCATTCAATTCACATTTAAAAAGTGGTAAAAAACATAAAATTCAGTATTTAATAAAAACCTTGCCAGTGGCCCTATTCTGGTAATTCCCGGCGAATGGGGAATATTTTGTTTTTACAGCAGTTATTCCCCAAATAAATTTTTCCAACTCTTTTTATTCCCCATTTCCGAAAGTGCATTCTGTCAATTGGTGAATAAATATATAGGGAAATAAATTTAGTTATACGTGTTCGTCGTGGAATCACATTAAAATGAGTAAAGATCTGCGAAGAACCCTTCATTATGAGTAATCAGGTTAATCTTAATACCATAAATATAAAAATATCAATATTTATTATTTATTACTATACTATCTTTAAAAATTATTAGGTATTTTAACCCTTACAGACAATATTAATATGATTAATTATTAATATCAACTGGAGATAGACAAACATTCTCGTTAAAGGTATGGAAGAACAAACGTCAAAAACTGCTGTAATTGGGAATAATTTTTTCCTAATAAATTTTTTTCCCCAAACACCTAAATACACTTTGGGGAATTATCAGAATAGGGCCACAGATATTGAAAATGTTGGATTAGATAATTGGTTTGAGATTTTGGACCAAATTTCACTCAAAATGTTATTTCAGTTGAAATCACAAGAGAATTTTTTATGATGGTAAAATGCAATTTATTTGTTACAAATACTTATATCATAATAAATATGGGCGAAACTAACAAAAAATATTTTTTGGATTTTGTCCCATTTGGACTTTTTATATTTGGATTCTGTCGATAAGGATTTTGTCCTATTTGGCTTTTCGCTTCTGGATTCTTAAAATAATTTGAATTTTGTACCTTTTGGATTTGTTTTTGTATTTATGGGTACACCTGTCGAATTTTATTATAATCAGTTGAACTATCTAAGTTCCATTCATCATAATTTACCATTTCCAGAGCTTTATCTTAACATAATTTGAGAAGCCCATTTCCATCGTAGATACATACATCTACACATAGAAGTTCATCCTAAATGGTTATAAAAAGCCAAATTCCACCCTAAGGATTATATTCCAGAATATCAGCTAACTATTATATTTTATAATCCCATTTCCATCGGACATAAATAAATGTTAGATTAAGTCCAAATCGGTTAAGGAAAAACCAGCAAGTTCCATCCTAATTGGCCAAATTTAAACTTAATTAAGAATTTAGAAATCGGTTTAATTAAAATTTGATCCTTATTCCAGAATTGAATCGAAAATTCATTTTAGCATCCCGCCAAACATTTTTTTTTTGTAAAATCAAATTTTTATCTTTACAAGGAAATGTGACGAAAACTAAAATATTTTCATTATTTTCATTTATTTTTATCTATGTATTCAAAACGTATAGTGTTTTCCATGGCCTGCTTGGTGGTTGGTTTTGTTTTAACGTAAAATTTAGTAACGCCTTCAAATTCCCCTTTTAATTTTTGCTTATAGAAAATACGAAAGATAGAAAGAGGTATTCGGAAATATTAGAAATTTATATGATTGTTTCGTTGAGCTCGAAATTGAAATCGAGGAAAAATCGATTTTATTTTTAGTGAACATTTGTCTTACAATACAAATTACTCCTCTATTAATATTATGCCCAGTGGTAATAGTTCGAGTGCAGCAATACTAGCTAAAAATAAAATCAAAATTTCTACGTAAACTTCTAATGTTTTGATGAATAATAAATAAATATGACTTATCCTTAATAACACTTGTTGGTGATGTTATTTGGTAGCGAGACTGATGGTTAGTCGGTTTTATAATGATTGAATGACATGGCTGTGTTACAGATTGACTAAACCTACATTCCGACTGTGGTTTTGCCCCAGAATAAGATGTAAGGTCAAGTCGTATACGCCTCGATGCAAAGCTTGCATCTAAATTCGTCGCAAGATTTTCAACTGTGCAGTGTTTATCTTTTAACGTCGTGTCTTTTAATTCAAAATATATCGGTGTTCAACTTCCAATTTAGCTTCCTTACTCGTTGATAACGAATCAACGTTAAACTACTGTGTCATTATACATAGTAGCTGAAATACAAAGAAAATTGTCGGTTTCGGTTATTTGCAGCATTACCCGACGGTTTCGTTAGCGCTAAAAATGAATAGTTACCTGACTACTCGAAGTCGAGTAGATCCGACTTCGGTTCCCTATTTACAATCCAACCTATAGCGTTTCTAACGTTAAATAAAAATTTTAAATCTATGACTTTTGTTACATTTCAAACCCTTTGAATTTATCCCAGGTAGGGCGCCAAATAACGTTAAAATTTTTTTTTTTTTTTATAATTCCAGTTTTTTATAAATTTAATTTAACAAAACAGTAGAACAATTATATAATTAAATATACATTTTAATTAATTTTCTTTTATTTTTATTTTTAGCGATGAAAAACAAAATGGATCAGACATTAGTTTAAATGATTTAAGTGAAAGCTTAAAAAAAAGTCTACCAAGACCCAAGAGTGGTGAATTTAGAGCATTATTCGAAGGGGGTAGCCCGTAATTTAAAATGAAGTAGTTTAATTTTTATTATAAAAAACCAAAATATTTAATTTAACAATTCTTATTATGTTTGTATCATTAATTAATTAAATAAACTAGTTTTTATTATTATTATTTTTTTAAAAAAAAAAGTGTTATTTATTTAATTTTTAACAACAGGTTTGAAAACAAAATACTATTTTATTTTCCTATATAAATATTATATAAGTAATTAAATAGTATAATTAATTATAATAAACAAACAAACAATTATGAAATATGCTATAAAAAAAAACATTAAGAACTTCTATCATATAGCTGCTCATTTTTACTTAAAAATCCATCCGTAGTAAAACAAAAAATTAATACAAAATTAACTCTAAATAAATTTAAATAAAAATAATTAAATAATTTATTATAAAAAAAAATACAAAATTAAAAAAAAAACAACAACGTAGAAAGAAAAAATGAAAACAAAATATAAATTTGCAAAATTATTTTTCTTTTAGGAAAACCAAATAATTTATTAGTTAATTAATATTAACAAAACAAAAATTTTAGAAAAAAAAAACAAATGAAAACACTTTGTAATCATGCCTCTTATTATATAAATTATTAAATTAGAAAAAAAGGTTATACATTTTGTTTTATTAATTATAATTTTGTTAATTTAAATTAGACTGAATTAATTTTGATTTTTTTTTTTTTTTTTTTTTTGTTAGAACTCGTTATTACGTATTTCATTTTTGATAAATACGTCTTAGTTATTTTCTATTTTGTTTATATAACGAACATATTTATCGAAAATTATTATTATAAATATATAAATTAAAGAAATATCATATAATTATTAATTATACAGCGCATCATTAGAAATGGTTATATAAATTATAATTTATTGTTTCTTAATATTTTGATTTATTTATTAGGGAACTTAAAAAAATATAAAAAATATATTATGATATATTTAAGCTTAGTAAAATGAGATTATTATGTAACGACAATTTTATTATTCGTAATAACGAGATGAACATAAAAACAAAATATAATTAAAATATTGAAAAATAAAAACTAAACAACCTAAGTCAATTCTTATTTAAAACAAATAAAATAAAATAAAAGAAATATAAAACAATTTTTAAATAAATACAATTATTGTTATTTATATTTAATTTTAAATTGCCATATTTTATTAGAAATTATAATTATATATACGATATATATAAAAAGAAAAGATAAATAGTGTTAATTATTAAATATAATTTTTTTATTTTATTGTTTTCTGTTATTTACTATTTTATTATAAAACAATACTCAATTCTATAAATTAATTATAATCTAAATTAGAAGGGGGGAAAAAAAAAAGGAACACGTGCATGACATTTCTAAACAATTTGGCGTCCACCATTTTAAACATAAACAACTATACATACCAATTAAATTTATTATCTAGAAATTAGAACAAATAATTTATTTTATTTTTATTTTTTGAGTATTGTTAGCCAGTTTTGTTACTATAATATTAATATTTAAATATATACATATAGTATATACTTTTTAAAAATATATTTTATTATTATAATTTTTTGTTATTTATTAAACTAAAAAAAAAATATAAAAAATTAATATATATTTTTTAAAATTAAAAATGAATGCAATAATTATTACTAATTAACCAAAAAAAAAAAAAGAAAAAAAATTATAAATCCAAATATATAACATATATTTTTTGAACTTTGATGCGCTCAATTATTTTGTAAAAAGTTGTAAATTAAAATCAAAACAAAAACATTATTTAAACAAATAATAATTAAATTATTAATAAACCAAAAAAGAAAAGATAAATGAACAGAAAACAAAACATGTAATTATAATAAATGATGGTAAAAAAAAAACAAAAATTACAAACCATTATTAGTTAACTAAAAAAACAAAATTAATAATATTAATTAATGATCAAGATTGAAGAAAAAAAAAATTAGGATACTGAATGAATGAACTCACAACAATAACAACAACAACAACAAATAATAAAACTCACAAAAAATCAAAGAAGAGAGGAAAAATTATAAATAAATTAAAAAACAGAAAAAATTTTATAAAAATTAGTTTGAATTTTATTTCTGTGAACCGTTAAAAATTGAGCAAAATGTAATTTAATAAATAATGGAGCAAAGGTCAAAGGTAGGTATCCTCTAAATAAAACGTAACGCTAGCGCAATGGCAAACATTGATACAACGATGTCTTCGAATATTAGTTCAGAAAAATTAGACAGACGGAAGAACATTGGGCCTATTATGATTTTCTTTTCGAAATACGATTTGCCGCAGATAAACATATTCACCCCGATTATACAACTCGCTGAATTGAACGCGGAGGGAATTTTATTCGAATTTGACGTTTAACGCATTATTGAATACGTCGATTGAATGGTAATGCAGTGCGAAAAATTGGTATTACTGAATTCGCAAATGTAAGGTACTTTAAGTGTCATTGTAAATGCGCATCAAATTTCATCGGCTCAACAGTTGTATTTTCGTATTGCAAAAAGGTAAGGTGATATGTTATCTTTTACAATGATAATCGAATAGAAATAATTTTACAAATATTATTCTTATATTTCTTGCAGATTTTCCTAAAAATTTGTGATATAACATAACCTTATTCTTTTTTCAACATGTACAAAGTTGTGGAAACGATTGAGACGGATTGTGAGAAAAGTTTAAGTGCTGTGCCAAATGGGTGGGAGGTCAATGGCATATTATCTTGGCCACCAGAAAGATACAATATTAATGGCTTACGAAAAAATCCACGGTCAGTGCCGAACGATGACTGGTCCAAATGCAAGTGTACTGTCAAGCGCTATAAAATAAAATATTTGAACGATGCGTTAAAAATCGAAAAAGAACTGGCGCTTTATTCTGATACGGAGGATATGAACATACAACAGCAATTCAAAAGAAGTACGATAGACTATATCCTGGGTAAAGATTGAATAGCTACAATGCCAATGGTGTGTACGAATTGATGGAGGCTCATCACAATTGGTTGAAATTTTGTCAAATGAGGTAGATCTGCCAGCAGCATTAAATAATAGTATTCAGCATTAATCGACTATTCCAAATGATGACATTCCAGTTCCAGTTGACATTCCAGTTATTGATATGAGTTTCGTGATTCCAAATAACAAATTTGATGAACGGTTGGATCAAGTTGAGAAAGATATAGCACGAATCGAGAACAAAATCGACGATTTTATTAAACAAAACAGAGACTAAATTGGACAATCTTATTAAGCAACAGAATTCACTCCATGTGCCGTTTCAATCATTTCTGAGAATGGCACAATCAGTATTCGGTTTTGCAGATGACAAAGAAAAATAAAACTATGTACGGAATATTATGGAACTACTTCCAATTAAAGATCAAATATCCGTCGAAGGGCTGGATAATCGAATATCGGTAAATGAAGAATTTGGTGGAACATTAGTTGAAATATTGGCTAAAATTGGTGAAACCAGCAATAACAAAGCGACGCCCATGAAAATATGTTACGGTGTGTTCGATATTTTATTGTCGTTCGATTTTGTTGCTAAATGCTCGTGGACGGGCTCCACACACTTAAAAAAATAACCAAAATACAATACTACTTGTATTGTATATAAGTCCAACGCTATTTTATATTACATTATAATATAGGCGAGTCATTATTTTTTTTTAATTTACGCAGTATTTAAAACTTAGAATACTGTTTTGTATTCTATTTTAATACAACAAATGCATGGGGTAATGAGTAAGTAGGTTTTCTTTAGGAGAAAGTTGTTGTTTCAAACCATTAACAATGAAGTTTAAATATTGAGATATTAAATGCTGCAGTTTACAAATTTGGGATTCTGAAACCTTATAAGATAATATTATAGATAAAATCTGAAGTAAATTACTCAAACATTGCCATTGTGGATCGTGTTCGGGTAAATAAAAACGACTAAATATCAAAGGGAAATGTTTTATGAAACATAACATTTGAGCCGCGTTTTGACCGCAATTATTTTTTTCTAAATTTATATTTGAAGGCTTGTTTTTATTTTCCCGAAACTCAAAATTAAATGCAGCAATTGTGTCATTTAGGTTATAAATATTTTTAAAAAATTTTTCCTGTAGATAGAACTGCAACATACACTTTATAAACCGTGAAATAAATCCTTCTAAACCATCGTGCATGAAATCTACACTATTGTTTTTAATTGTGTTGAAAAATCTAAGTTTATTTAAAATAGGATCCTTTTGAATACCTTTTGTATCAATCAGTTTGATTTTTTTTTCTGGTGGGAAATTTTTTAATAGTTCATAAGAATAATCTTTTCGAAGAGAATCGATATTTTCCTCAGTACATGTTTTTGTACAAAAACGACAGAAAAATCTGGCTGAAAATGATTTTGTAAAACCCAACATATCATTAGCCCCAAGGTTATCATGTGACAATGTTGCTATTGTTCCTTGTAGATATCCTAAGCCATTAACATGTACGCCTTCTTCAAGATGTTTTAAATCGTTTACAATGGGCTCTAATACTGAATTTAAATTAAAATCACCATGCAAATCATTAACGTAAAATAATGCCACAAGAAATATATTTTCTAGGTGAGATTTTAAAAAGCTAGGAACATTTACGAAACTGAAATAAATTGCTCCTATTTTATGTATTATACTGTTTTGCTACCAAGCACTTTAACAATTTCAAAATCGTCATAGTACAGTTGAATAAGCAAGCAATTTTTGCCGGCAAAATTAGATTTAATTGATTGAAAAAGTTTTCCACAACAAAAATATTCATAAAATTCAGAATCACAAATATGAGAATCATTAAATGCTTTGAAAATTTTAGTAAAATTTATGTTTTTGAAAACCGCTTGGATTGTTGAGGTTATTGGGATAAATTGAAAATAGTTTTGGACCAATTTTCTTTTGTAAGAGTTAAATTGTTTTACGAAGCGTATTTCCCATCTGGTTCCAATTGGTATTTCTATAGGTTGAACAAAGTGAACATTGAATGATAATATTTTGTTTCGTAAATATTTAGAACAGTATGGGTTAAAAGTATTAGTTATTTGATTGTCAATTTGGTTAAAAGCTAATTCAAAATGGTTTTGTCTTGACAACGGCTCGAAAACATGACTTACGCACGTCGACAACTTTTTAGACTCACACAAGATTCCAGTTATAACATCTTCTGGTAAGCCAAGTGCATTAATTTTATTTGAAAAGCGCTTTATTTGATTTTCTAAGTTTCCCAAATTATCCGTTATTTGGCTTTCTATTCAAAGATCCTTTCGATTTTCAAACTCAGTACGACTGACACGATGTGACTGTGTATTATTATCTGAAATCAATGCAGACACCACTTGCGAGTTATTAATGGTTTCCAAATGTTTTTTAGTATGTCTTCGCAAACCAGACAATATATTAAATGTAGATCCACAATCAATGTCTATTACACATTTTAGTTTAATTTCAGATTTTTCTTTTATACCTTCTATTAACTTTAAATGACTAAAAATTTCATTACGATTTTCGAACTTTTTGTAACAAACAAAACAAAAAAATGACATTTTGATTTCAAAATTTAGATCGATATAGAATTTTAGGTGTTAGAATAATAATAATATTGGGGTATTGTTCAGCAACAATATGTTTTTTACTTTGGAAATGTTAATATAAATGTTGAAAAAATACTGCACTAAAAAAAATTTAAAGAAGAGAAAGCTGTTTCAATTTAATTAACATATATTCATGGTTATTGGAAATGATAGATTTACCATAAATATGTTAGATTAGATATTAAAATAATTACCGTTTTAAAAATTATCAACTTGCTAAGTGATTGGATATACCGATCCCTGGATATTTTAGCCGATGATTTTCCTGCAGCAGTTTGAGGAATAATTTGATCAATAAGAAAATTAGTTTGATTGCGAGAAACCACTCTACAACGAAATTAAAGAGACAATTCTTGTTTTAGTTTAAGCACAGACAAATATAAATAAATATTTGTATGTGGTTTAAGAATAAAATAAAGTGTATTAAATTTGTATTATTTGTTCCCTGAAATGAGAGCAGACTCTTCTAAATTTTATTTTGAACAATCTGTGAAAATTGTTTCGAAGATTTAAATCGTACAATATCTGCAAAATAAAATAAATTAAAATGTATAAGCTATTGAAAATTAAAAAAAAAAAACATAATTACTAACCAATTCTGGTTTAAAAAAAAGGGGTATTGTTTTGAAATTTGATTAATTTCATTTTTTTCGGAAGCTACAATTCTAGCTTGAAGAGGGTCTTTTAATTTTCTTTTAATAAGGTCTAGTTGGGTAGCGTTGCAATTTTTTAAAATTAAAATGTCTTCCTCCTCTTCCATAGTTGAGCTCACAACCAAACTGTTTTCCACAGAATCGCTTGTATGTATATACATTCTTTTCATTTTTACTCTTCCGTTTCCTAACGTTGTCAGTTATTTTGGCTTATTGCGAACGTTATAGAGTCTCGTTGAAATAAAACCCGTATTAGTTTTACCATTAAATAAAAGTTCCTAAAATTAATGGGAATTAGGGACACCATTCAAAACACGTGCGAATTGCGAATACGAGTAAACAATTTTTATAAAATTATTATATATAAAATATTTATGTATATACAATACAAAAATGTAATTTAATTAAGACCGAAAATAATATTTCGAACTTAGAGAAGATAGAAATTCGATTGTAATATGAAATTTATAAACGAATTTCGGTTTTCTCTAACTCTGAAATAATTTTCGGTCTTAATTAAATTTAATTTGATTGAAAGGATCATATCGATATTATTAATAGACAAAATTTTTGTTTATACGTAAGTGTTTTTGTATCTTAATTTTATAAAAATTGTTTACTCGCATTCACACATTGCGCTTCGAGGCTCCCTTAGAGCTGAGTATACAAATGGAAAAATATAACTAACAATTCCAATTTGTGAGCTTTTTAGTTGCGAGAAAATTTGAATAAGCGCTGCTGCTAATGCGCATTTATGGTAGTTTTCCGGATACCAACCAAATCTTTTCACAAGAAAGTTTACTGCTTCACGTATAATTGCTCGTCTTTCTACATCTTTAATAGGAAGTAATTCATCCTTTGTAGTACTCATTTTACTTAAAACGTGTGAGTTTTCAGATTTAGATATACAATTTTTCAATTCATATCAAAGAAAAATAAGCAAAAGATAATAATGCATGTAGATTAAAATTTAAATTGAAATTACCTCACAACTAATATACATTTCTAATCCCATTCGAGCATTTTGCCTCCCTACTGCAACTGGAGTTAAAATTAAATATTACATTATAAAAACAATCAAAAGCATTCTATAGAAATATTTTGGCAATACCATTTCTTTGAGTAGTTACATTGGATTCCTTTAATATTACGTTTAGATGAAATTGAGGATTGGAATATTGTTGTTTTATTATGTCAAGAAAAATGTCTGCCGTTATAACTGTTCTTTCAGAATCCGCAAAATGAGCTATGTCGAAGGCAGAAATATTTAAAGCTATTGCAGCTGAAAACATTAAAATGTCAATGTAATATTAATTTAAGTTTAATAGAATTAGTATTTAAAAAAACTAATATTGCTAATATTAAATTTAAAAAGGTTTAACAAGCAAATTGTACTAAAAACTAATTAGTCTTACATAATTTAAAAAAATAACCAATAAATTAAATATTCAGCTTACCAGAAATTAGGAAATCCTCATATTCAAATTCTATACCATTATGTTTAATGATTTTCAAAATTTTTAAATCATTTTCTACACGAATTTTAATAAAAGCAAACTCCAATTGGTTTAGATCGTCCATGTTTCACTGCAGCGTCACTTGAATTAAAAACTAACTTTGTTAAACTTAAACGTGTTATAATTAATTATTAATTAGTATTTACTTAGTTTAATATTATTCTTTAATATTGATAAAGATTAATAAAAAAAATCACCCAAACTAGCAACAATGCCTTATACGTAACAATATTCAACTGGTAATGAAATAATTTATGAACACAAAGGAAGGAGAATATTGAAAATAAGTTAAAAAAAAAAAGGAAAATACTATATGTATGTATTTTTATTTTTGTTTTTCTATCAAAACACTCTCTGAAGGTGCGTACACGCTCTAATTCTGGTGAAAAAATGTACACCACGAAGTTAGCAAAATAGTATAATTTTTAGTTAAAATTGGTTACCTTGGTGAACTTTTTGTTCTAGTTGGAAATAATTCAACTCATACAGCTAACTTCGTGGTGTACATTTCTTCACCAGAAATGTATAGCATGTACGCAGCTTGAGAGCAAATTAAAGAATTTTATTACAGTTAATCCGTTTTAACAAAACAATCTAATAGAGCATTATTGCTTTGTAATCTAACTGTATTAAAAAAATAATAATTTTACTAGAATGGCTGATTGTTTTAAATTATAATGGATCATTGTATTGTATAATTTTTAATACAAGACTTCTATTAAATTTAAACGGAAGTTTTTTAACTGTGCACACGGGGACCAAACGAAGATGTGAAAATCATGTTTAAAGGGTATACACACATTATTAAATGTGTTTATAAAGCAGTGCTGTTAGCAAAGCCAGCCCAAACACAATTGGACAATGAAGATTACTTCAGGGTTTTATTACGAAATTGAAAAATACGGTAAGAAATACGATATGATTAAAATATAATAAAATTATATATTTTATTATCGCTTTTTACATTTTTCAGCGCATTGAAAAGCGGTTCTATTTACTCAAATTTGGCAAGCAAAATGAAGCGTGTTCAAGCATCCAATGATGAAATGGAACCCAACAATGTGATAGTGATAGATAATAATGTGATAATCAGTAATTCAGAACCTGTGATGCAATTAAATAATGATACTCAATTACCAATTATTGGTTCATCTGCTACTAACTCTACCAGCAACACCACTTGAACCAGTAGCTGAGATACTGCCAAATAAATTTACTGCAAAATGAATTAAAATAAACTTAAGTTTATAATGTCCATAGGCATTTATTAATTAATGTTAGCTACTGCTAAATAAATGAAAACGAGTTTTTTCGGACCATTTTCTCACAGAATGAAGAATAAATATGTAAATGCGATGATTTGAATGGGTTATCAAAAAAAATATCAATATTTTTTAAACTTGAACCATAGATGTATGTGAATTTTGTTCCAAATATTTTTCGCATATTTCATAGCAACTATTTCATTTTTTTTGGTAAGAAACCATTTGTTAGCCGTATCATTTGACAACCAAAACCAATCGATCAATTTTATTTTAGAGTTAGTTTCATGAGCTTCATTATTTGCTTTTTGTAGTATTGGATATTCATATTTTCATATTTTCCATTTATTGTATTTTATATTCTTTTTATTAAAATCAAACACCAACACTGAGATTATTTTAGATTTTATTTCTTTTATTTCAAGTTACATGTTTTTTTTATCAGAGCAATGCCGGAAGTGACTCTATGTTATATTCATATATATTTTATGTAGAGGAAGGAGTGTTACCAGAGTAACTAATATTTCCTTGATTACCCGATGTAATCTACTATAATCATAACAGTAGTCCCTCTTTACAGAATTCTTAACCTTACAAACTTAATATACATAATTTATAAATTTAATTTATCAATAGGTTTACGAATTCTTGTACTTTTTCGCACTTCATAATTTCTTTCATTATTTTGTTTTAGCATTTTGGATTTGTTTAACTGATTTCTTGAAAACTCAAACATAGGTTCAATTGGTGATTGATTTGTGAAGATATTTACACCAGTTGTTAAATTGTCCAGTAATTCCTTTAATTTTAAATCGCCAGCTGTCTCTTGAGCAATTTTTTGCATAGTTACTGGTAACGTCTGAATCTGGTTTATTTCACAAATGTCCGATTCCTCTATGCTAACTCCTTCTTTGGAATCCATTGGTAGCCGTGAAAACGCATCTGCATTTGCGTTTGATTTGGAGTCTTTATATTTTATTTTGTAATTAAAACCTTGAAGAAATATTGCATAGTGCTGCATACTTGTGGCAGATAAATGTGGAATACTTTTACAAGGTGAAAATATTTGTACTAATGGCTTATGAACCTTATACAATAAAAATTCTCTGCCATACAAAAATTGAAAGAATTTTTTTTACTCCAAATACAATTGAGTATGCTTCTTTATCTACTTGCGACCAGTTCCTCTGTGAGGTATTTAATGTTTGTGATGCAAACTGTATTGGTTTTTCTGTACCATCAGGCATTATGTGAGATAACACTGTACCTACTCCTATTGGTGATGCATCGGTAGCTAAACAAATTGGAAGTTTGTCTGAAAAATGTCCAAGAAATCATCTGATTGCATTCGCTTCTTCAATATATTGAATGAATTTTCACAACATTTATCCCAATACCATTTAATATTTTTACGTAGTAGTTTGTTCTAATACCTCATTTAAATTTTGAAAAAAAAACGATGGTTAATAATTTATAAGTCCTAAGAATGACTGTAACTCCGATTTATTTGTTGGTCGTGGTGCCTTTTGTACTGCTTCAATTTTGGAATCCGCCTTGAAAAATTCCTAATTTGTTTAATTTGAATCCGCAATATTCAATTTCGTGCTTTAAAAATTCTGTTACTCAGATGTATTTTTAACCCATATTCAGCGAGTCATTTGAAAATTAATTCTAATCTCTGCAGATGAATCTCGTCATTTGGAGCTGTTACTCGAATATCGTCTATAAAAACGCAAGTTCCTTCAATACCTTGAAGAATGGACTCAATTTTCCTTTGCCACTTTTCAGGTGCACAGTTTAAACCATATAACATACGAGTACAATTGTACAATCCCTTATGCGTACTTAAAGTTAGTAAATGTTGATCATCCTCATGTACTTTTCATTGTAAATATGCATTACGGAGATCTAATTTTGAAAATTTATCTCCGGCCGCTAAGTTCTCAAACAATTCATCGGTTGATGGAAGTGGATGTTCTTCGGTTACAAGAAGCGGGTTCATTGTAACCTTAAAATCACCACAGATCCGAACGCTGCCATCTGGTTTCATGACAGGTAATATTGGAGTTCCATATTCGCTATTTTCTACTTTAATGAAAACTCCTTTATCTTCTAAACGTTTAATTTCCTGTTCCACCCTCTCTCTTATGGAAAATGGAATTTGACGAGCTTTGATGAAAATTGGTGTCACATTTGCTTTAATTGGTAGGCGTACTGGGTCACCTTTAATTTCAACAAGCGAACTATCATCGAACAAATCATGATATGATTCCATTAATTTGTTTAATTCTCGTTGAGTGTTATCCGAAATTTTTTCCCATGAAATTGAATTTACCTCACTCCAAATATTCGCAAATTTTTTAAACGAAAACATCCTAATCCACTGTCTCCCGAATAACCCCGGTTTCTTACCTTCAACCACATATAAATCTAACAATTTTGAACTATTCTCGAATTTAACAATCACATTAATAAATCCAAGAATATTTAACTTATGATTACTGTATGAATTTAACTTTAAATTATTTTGTTTTAATTTACAATTTGGAAATTTTTCATAAAATTCGGTACTTGACATAATTGAAACAGGCGAACCTGTATTCAGTTTCATTTGAACCGGTACATTATTTATTTTAATGTCAATCCACATTTTACTATATTTTGACTTAACCCATTTACATAAGAACCATTTTCATTTACACCAGCAACATAACTTTCAATTTTATCAGCTTGTTCGAGGCAATTGGCATTATTTTTAATTTATTACATACTTTTTGAATATGACCTATTTTTTTACAAAACGAACATAAAATTCGAACATGCCGACAATTGTTTGCATAGTGAGGTCCCCCATACCTAAAACAATTTATTTTTCTAACCTCGCTATTCTTTGTATTTAAATTTTCATTTTGTATAATTGGGTTATGACTATTTTGATTTTCTTTTGAATTTGTGTTGGTAACGCTTACCTTCTTTTTTGTCTTTGCTGAATAATTCGCATTTACATTCGCACCTCCTGAAGATTTAAATTTTTGTGCGTCCTTTGTCGAAGCTTCCATTGCCGCAGCTACTTCGACCGCCTTTATGAATGTTAAATCCGTTGCTTCCAACAACCTATTCCTTGCACGTTCATCACGAAGACCACATACGAACTGATTTCTAAGCGCTGTCTCCAGAAAATTCCCGAAATTGCAATTAATCGCCATTTTCCGTAATGACGCTTCATACTCTTTAATAGTTTCACCTTCTCGTTGATGATGGTGGTGGAATTTATATTATTCGAAAATCTCAACAGGCGTTGGAACATACATTTTATTTAATATTTTCACTATTTCATCATATAATTTGTCCTCTGCTTTTAAGGGTGAAAGATGATCACACAAAAGATCATGCGCCTCCGCACCAATATAATGGAGTAAATACGGCTTTTTTCATCGGCACTTTCGTAATTGAAAATTTTTAGTGCTCCTTCAAGTCGAATTAACCACCTATCGAATTTATTTTTATCGAAAAATTCGATGAAATTAGGTGGCACTTGTTTTTTATCCGTCATCTTTTTCGGCACAATACACACGTGAATTTTTTTTTTTTTTGTTTTGAATTTTATAATTATTTTATTTTGTATTATTAATTTTAATTATTATATTTTTGTTTCATTATTATCTCGTCGCCAATTATTGTATTTTATATTCCTTTTATTAAAATCAAACACCAACACTGAGATTATTTTAGATTTTATTTCATATATTTCAAGTTACTTGTTTTTTTTATCAGAGCAATGCCGGAAGTGACTCTATGTTATTTTCATATATATTTTATGTAGAAGGAGGAGTGTTACCAGAGTAACTAATATTTCCTTGATTACCCGATGTAATCTACTATAATCATAACACCCTTTGACTTAATTCGTATAATCGTTCTGCTGCTTGTTGTAATGGGTTTCTCCCAGATCGAAGCAAATGTTTGATTCGATTCAGTTTATTTCGAAGCACTACTGGCCCAATATAACGGAAAAATTTTCTGAATTCTAATCCTTTCCAATGGTAGAGGCAGTCTAATCCTCGGATTGCACGATGTATTTCAACTAGCATTTTGCAATTCAATAGGAACGTCGTTATTTCTTTAATATCTTGGGCGGACCACTTCATGTCAAAATTTTTAAACGTTCCGTCTCTCCATACTAGAATAAAACTTTTCATTACACCAAGGTGAATTAAGTGTGATATTCGTCTGCAATTATAAAATCTTTGACCATGTCGATGTGCAGTTTTTCAAGTATTGTATAGCATTTGTGATGATCTTCATCCGCTCTGTTGCGAAAATCTATGTCCGTTCTCAAAGGCACGTTGATACGAGGGAATACATTGCAACGTGAAATATATGAATATTCACCAACAATGGTACATTTTATACATCGATGCTGCTCATTAAAATTAATAGCAACTGTAATAGTTTAAACTTATCGTACATAGTTTTAAAAAAAGATATAATATGTGTGCCCTAAAACCTTTTAATAACGCCCTAGCTGGTGATTTTTTTTTCCTTTGTTTAATATTACAACTGATTTACAAATCATTTAGTAATTTATGTTTCTTAAATGAAGATTCACATTTGACGGGCAGTAGCCCAATCGTTACTCCCGTTTGAATTTACATAGTAATTATTTTTCTCTATCCTAATTAAATACAACTGCCCAATTATAAAGGTTTCTGCCTTTGAAGTCTTCTTACTGCATTGGTGGTATCCAACAAACTTCATATGTCTGCATTTTGGTGCCGAGATATCCGCTGAATGTGTTTTTTCGCATGATTTTGTATTTCTTCACTTACATATTCCATGTTTAAGTCCCTATGGAGGTTATCATTTCTAATGTACCATGGTGCGTTTACAATGCCACGCAGCACTTTGTTTTGAAAACATTGAATCATTTGTACATTTGTCTTCTTAGTACAACCCCAAAGTTGAATACCGTAGGTCCATACTGGTTTAAGTATTTGCTGATTTAATAGCAATTTGTTATGTATTGTAAGCTCAGAATTTCTACCTATTAGCCAATACATTTTCCTATATTTGATGTTCAATTCTTCTTTTTTCTTTTTAACATGCTCTAAGCTTGCAATCGAGAGTCATGCCGAGATATTTGGCTGTATTTGCATTTGGAACAGGCCTTGAATTTAATTCCACTGGAATCCAGTTAACTTTCTGGTTTGTGAAGTTTACGTGAACCTAATGCGCCATTTCTTTGTCCAACTACTCACTGTGTAGGTTGCTTTTTGAAGTTTGGTCGTTGCTTCTGATATACACTTTCCAGTCGCCAGAATAGCTGTATCGTCTTCAAATGTTGCTATGGTGGCACCTTCTGTATTTGGCATATCTTTGGTCTACAGGATGTACAATTGTAGCGTTTTTTTATTCGCTCCGGATAGCTGCTATCGAGAGCCGTCATATGAAATGTGGCTCCGGATAGCGCTCCGTATAAATAGGTAGATCCAAATATTTTTTATATGAAGTTTTTGGTAAACAATTGAATTAAAAATGATAGTTTGATGTTAAATAAGTTTAGTTTACCAATAAATAGCGCGTCAAATTTAAATTTAAGCGTAGAAAAATGACGGCTCTCGATAGCAGCTATCCGGAGCGAATAAAAAAACGCTACAAATATAGGACCCAGTACGCTACCCTGTGGGTGCCTGCTGATATTCTCTTTAGTTCCGTTATATTTTACACGGAAATGTCGGTCTGCGATATAAGATTTAAGAATTTGATAGAATTGCTTAGGTAGATCTCGATGCAATTTAAATTCAAGTCATTGGTGCCAAACTTTGTCGAAAGCTTGTGCTACATCCAAGAAGACGCTGGAGCATATCTTCTTATTCTCAAGTGCGTCTTCGATTATGTCCATTATTCTGTGAACTTGTTCTATCGTAGAGTGATTTTCTCTAAATCCAAATTGGTGTGGTGGAATCAAATTTCTCTCTTCTATTATTGGCTTGAGTCTCTTGAGCAGTAATTTTTCAAATAATTTTGAAATTACAGGAAGTAGTGAAATCGGTCTGTACGACTTTTTATCGTTCGCTGGTTTGCCTGGTTTGGGGATCATAATTACTTCAGCAACCTTCCATTGCCGTGGGACATATTTTAGTCTGAAGACAGCATTGATAATTTGACCCAATTTTCGTAGTCCCTTCTCGGGAATGGCTTTTACGACTTGTCCAGTAATTAAATCATATCCTGGAACTTTTTTTGCGTTCAAATTACATTTGATCTCATTTTTTAATTCCTGTAATGTTACACATCGAATATTATATTCATCAATTTTGCTAACTGTTATTATGTTTTCATCTGATGTTTGCCTAGGTAACGGTTGAAAGGTGTCTTCCAAGTGAGCCGCAAATAAAATAGTTTTTGCTTGTCGCTTTTAGCCCAGGTTCCTTCCCCAGGATAATTTTGATTCCTACGGGATTCGGTGTGACTAGCAGGAGAACTTATCCATGCTGCTTGTTGAATAGTACTGTTAAATACCTCTAGTTCGTCTTCCAACTGTACCGGTGTTTTAATCGGCACTCGTAGATTTATTTGCATTTCAATTAGTTCTTGGAATAGGTCCCAGTTAGTTCTATTATTTGTTAATTTAGGCAGGTTATCCTTATTAACTATCATTGTGATGAGTGTCATGATAACAGGTGTATGATCGGAATATATCCCTTCGCTGTTTTCGATGCACATGTAATCCTCGGAAATCCCTTTCGTTACATAAAAATCAATGAGATCTGGTATTTTATTTATATCAGCAGGCCAGTATGTTGGTTTACCTCCAGAGTGGAACTCGCAGTTATTTATTCGTCCGGCTTCGAATAGCTTTTTTCCTTTATGGGTTGTAAGTCTTGATCCCCAATAGGTGTTTTTTGAATTAAAGTCACCACCAATAATAAAATTGGATCCTAGTGTCTAAAGAGTCTATTATAATCTTCTTTGTTTAGATTATAGAGTGGAGGGCAGTAGATAGAGGAAATACTGTATTCATTATTATTGTTAGTTTCAACTTTTATGGTTTTAACTTGCATACTTTCTTCTTCTATAGTAGGTTCTTCATAGTGTTTGAGATTCTTTTTCACTATTACTGTTGATCCTCCTCTGGGTTTTCCTCCTGGGTGAACAGCATGGTAACATTCATAATCACGTATTTTAATAAATGATGTTTTTGTCAAATGGCTCTCCGATTAAGGTATATATCTACTTTCTAAATTTAGAAAAATTTGTAGCTCTGGAACATGTTGCGCTAGTCCGTTCGCGTTCCAGGTGACAATTCTTAATGATCTGCTCATTTTAGTATATGAGGGCTGTTGCCTCGTTCAAGGTTTGATGCATATCTAGACGCTTATATAAAGCTTCTAGACCACGTTCTTGCTTTGCTAGCCGTATATATATGGCTTCGACATATCCTTTCAAGGGGGTTATCATTCATAGCATTAGATTATTGCTGTACAATTTGTGAATAACTTTTTCGCTCTGTACCAATACCTGGTAGTTTTGGCTCCGCTTGGGTTTTAGTTGGTTTCTCTTCTCTGGTAACCCTAGGGTTTTGAGGAAATTGATGCGTTTTGTTTCTTAGTCTTTGAAGTTCTTTGGCTACTTCACAGCCTCTATAATTTGCAGGATGATGCCCTTTACAGTTTATACATTTTGCAGGGGTGTTTCTACTTTCTGTACACTCTTTCGCGTTGTGTTTTCCAGCACATTTTACGCATCTTGGCTCCCGTCTGCAATATTTTTGAGGCAATATTTTTTGCATTGAGGTATTAGCCTCGTGTTTTTCTTAAGCGGTTCTATTTTAACCCTCATATTGAGAATTGCTTTGATGTTGAAGATGTTTTCATCTTTCTCCTTTTTGTTAAACGTAAGCATGAAGAGTGGAAGCCCCCTTTTTTGACTTGATTGTTCTCACCTCTCTCTCGTTTTAGGATACTGCATCTTCTATTTGCAGATCTTTTGCCTTTAGGTCCTCAATTATGTCCTCCTTCTTACTCGTTGGATGAAGGCCTCTGGCCATAACCCTAATTGCGCGTTCGTTTTTATCTTCGTATGTGAACCATTCTTTACCTTCCGCATTGAGCTTTGTTGCTAGAGCTCTATATGTATCGGAATCTGGTGTATTGATTTTCCACACGTTATTGTTTAGTGACACTACTCTATATTCCTTAGCTGTCACTGATTTTAGTATAGATTGTATACTAGCAAATTCTGTTATGCCGATTACATTAATTGGCGGAGGAGGCTTTTCTTTCGGTACAACCTTTTGTTGCCGATTTTGTTGCTGTTGCTGGTGAGCTCGTTTGGTATTAGTATCACCAGTTACTAGTACATTAGGTTGCGAATGATCTCCAACTTCAGGCGAAAATTCTGCTTTTCTTCCTTTTCAGTACCCAATCTGTTTCTCTCATGAGATCCTCTTCATTAGTATGGAACTCATTGTTATAACTGGTGTGAGTAATTGCTTCATTATAACAAGTTAGCGGGTTTTCAGAAATCTCCATTGGCTTGGGCTTCTTTAATTTTTCATTTATTTTTTTTAGTTTTTCAATTTCGCTTCTTAGTTGGGTTAAAAGTACATCTACTTCAATGAGTTTTCGACAGAGTTCAGCGTTTTCGTCTTTCTGCTGATTTGCAGAGTTAGTATGATTGTTTGGTGATCTTAACAACATTGAACTTCTTTCGAATGGGTTAAGCAATGATTGGCTCACCCCAGAATCCATGAGCCAGCCTCGTAAGAGGGTGGATTAGCCAACTGGGTAATTGGTTTACCACCTGGGGTATTATTTCCTTTTTGTGTTGTATTCATTGCTTTAAAACTGGTTATGTATCAACTACCAACCTAACCAGTACAAGATAGAAGTGGGTCATTGAAGTGAACATCATTTGCTATGTTCTCGGTGGTCGGTTATTCTGCGGTATCTCGGTCGTCAGAGCCTCGTTAGTTAATTAGCAGGAAGTACCACGTGCAGGTGAGGTTGACAGTTGGGCTAGTATATTAAGACCATCTAAACCGGCGCCCCTTACCCCCCCTAAATAAAATATTAACTGATAATTTCAGATGCTCGATCATGCATTGTTTTATTATTATTGCATACATTAATAAAACCAACCACAAAAACAAAGCCAACAAATTCAAAACAATTTTTAAAATGTACAATCAAAGATGCTCAAAATTCGTTCATGGTCCTATTTCCAATTACACAGGATGTCTATCGCCGCTTTAGACTGCGCTTTTAAACTTTTCCAGATGTTTTGTTTACAATATTCGGAACCATTTAAAGCTATTTGGCAATTTATACAAAAATTGATAATGCCTTCTCATCAGTAAACTTATTGATATCTAAATTAAAAAACAATTAAATGTTACTAAATTATTGAATTAGTATGAAAATGATTTAATTTATTACTATATTAGTTTTCAATTTTGGATTAAACTTAATATACTGTTTAAATTCATTTTTATAATATACCAAACATTAATTTCGTAAATATTTTCAATGAATTATACATTCACATACAAACATACAAATATTAGTTTAATATATAATTTTTAATAATAAAGTTTTTAGAATTATTGAAATTGAAATTTTGGTGCTTTTTAACTTTTAATTAAGATACCATTCAACGCGTTACTTAATAAATTGAGTAAATGAGTGATTAATAGATAATTAAATTAGTGATAGGATTCAATTGTTACTTTTTTAAACATAGATTGACTCTTATAACTGTTCATCTTATACATTAATTTTCCAGTTAAGGTAATAAATCTGTTATTTCACATATTTCTTCGCTTATACAATCAATCTTAAATATAACTTTGCTCAATCAAAGTTCCAGGTACAGATAAACAATTTTTTTGTCTTAAAAATTTACTGCTAAGAATTACTTTAAACGTGCCGGCCAATCTTTACATTATTCCCACTATTTCACCCAATTTTTGTTTGAGGCTTTAATGGAAGAAGAAAAACTTAAATATTTTAAAAATAATGAGTGTGAAGTTTATGCTAAAAAAAATAACAAAAAATTACACTGTTAAATTAGCTATTTTACAATTGGAATTTAAATTATATGAAAATTAAATTTTTTGTAATTTTGAATTTTTAGTACCACTAAACAGATTATTTTCTTTTCATCAGAAAACAGGTTCTTTTCATCCTTTTCATATCTGTTTATATCGTTAACCAAAAGCATCCAATTATGTTGAACATTACTATATTTCAGATAATTTAGAAGTTGACTGAATTTTGATGGTTTAAATAATTATTTAGCCCCGATCCTAGAAATGTCCCGAAGGCCCCCCACATTTCTTAGAATAGCTAAGCCATACAGCGGTCAATGTCACAAAGCCGATCCAATTATGATGAACTATAATACATTTCACAGTTTTTGGAATTTTTAATAACTTTCCATTATTTTAAAAGTTTTATATCGCCGACCGCAGAGATGTCCACAAGGCCTTGCCCATATTTTCGGGTAAACTTGGCCATGTGCCAGTCTACGAGGTCAACCTTATTCAATTGTGATGAACTATACTATACTTCACAGAATTTAGAATTTTTAATAATTTTATTTGTTTTAAAAATATTTCTCGGATCACAGAGATGTCCACAAGGTATTGCCTATATTTTTGGATAACTTGACCATATGCCAGTCTAAGTGGTCAGTCTTATCCAATAGTGATGAACTATACTATCCTTCAAAAAATTTCGAATTTTTACTAATTTTATTGGTTTAAAAAATTGTTGTATCTCCGATCACAGAGATGTCCACAAGGTCTCGGATCCTCTGATGTTGTTTCAGATACAACTATTTTTAAAACCAATAAAATTATTAAAAATTCTAAATTATGTGAAGTATAGTATAGTTCATCACAATTGGATAAGGTTGACCACGTAGACTACCACATGGCCAAGTTATCCAAAAATATAGGCAAGACCTTGTGGACATCTCTGTGATCCGAGATACAACAATTTTAAAACCAATAAAATTATTAAAAATTCTAAATTCTGTGAAATGTATTATAGTTCATCATAAGTGGATCGGCTTTGTGACATTGACCGCTATATGGCTTAACTATTCTAAGAAATGTGCGGGGCCTTCGGGACATTTCTAGGATCGGCGCTAAATAATTATTTAAACCATCAAAATTCAGTCAACTTTTAAATTATCTGAAATATAGTAATGTTCAACACAATTGGATGCTTTTGGTTAACGATATAAACAGATGGTCCAGCTATCTGAAAAGGATGAAAAGAACCTGTTTTCTGATGAAAAGAATCTGTTTGGTGGTACGAACAATCCAAAATTACCAAAATTTTCATATAATTTAAATTCCAATTGTAAAATAACTAATTTAACAGTGTAATTTTTTGTTATTTTTTTAGCATAAACTTCACACTCATTAAAAATAACAGTTACCGTTTTGTCAAAATAAATAAAAATCGTTGCTGCACCAATTAGCATCCAATAATCAAAGCTAAAATAGTTTTCGAATAAATTACCAGATCGCGCACTAGTAGAAAGAGAGAAGTATATATTAAAGAAAGTTCTTTAAATCACGTTTGTACGTCTAATTAATAAAAGTCAATTTTACTACCCAAACACATTAATTTAATTAATTAAAATTCTTCAAACGAAATATTCCTCGGTAATTAAGATTCTTATATTGAAAGAACATTAATTTTACATCAATATCTATTATAATTAATATTATTTTTAATATAATAAATATTAATAAAGCCTTGCATTGACTTTTGAAAACTTAATTCCACTTACAAATATTTCTTTAAAATCATTTTTCGATGTTTTATTAATTTGCTTACAGCTCATGAATGAATTTTTCGTGAGGTACATACGAACGAATGTATCTTTCGGATAACCCCAGCATTCTTTATATATAGTATATACAATTATTTTTTTCGGTGTACAAAGGGTATCTAAAAACATCAAAGGGTGTGTTAATTAGAGAATGGAGCTTTTTCCATCCGCTACGTACTTTGTTGTTTTTTAAAAAAAAAAAGCATAAGAACACAAACTTTTTATTGTAATTAATTAATTAATGATATTTAATTTATTTAACAATAATTTGTTTCTACAAAAGATTTTATTTTAAGAAAAAATAGAATTTCGCTCTACTGCGAATCAAAATGGAGTGAACCAAACAAGAATGATTTTTTTGTTTTTTACATATCAATTTTTTGTTACGTTGGTATTTAGATTTATGGTTGCGTCGTTAACCTACTCCCCCCCCCCCTTGAGCATTCGAATGGTCAATGTTTACTGGTAATGGGCAAAGGCTACTGATTGCCCTCTTTAAAACTCCGGATTCGGTTTTGATTGATACGACTCGAACAAGCCCATCAATCCCCGGGTGTTGTTCGACTATTCTGACTAGCTTTCATTTCAAAGGCGGTAGATTTTCATCGTTGATGATAACGATGGTACGGACAGGTAGATTTATAGTTTTCTTTTGCTAGCGGTAACGATGTTGTAATTGCTGCAAATATTCCTTCGACCATCTCTCCCAAAATTGTTTGTATAGTTGATTTACCAGTTGCCATCTTCTTGCATAGCTGAGCATATCGGTAGTTGATATGGCCATTTCTGGTATTGCCGTCAGTGGTCGACCGATGAGGAAATGCCCCGGAGTTAGGATCTCGATCTCATCGTCCGTAGGAATTGAAGTGATAGGTTGGGAGTTAAGTACAGCTTCGACTTGCTTTATGAGGGTGTTAAGTTCTTCGTAGCACAGGTTTACGTTCTCCATCATCCGTCTAATGTGGTATTTCGCAGATTTAACGGCTGCTTCATTTAACCCACTGAAATGAGGTGAGTGTGGTGGTGCGAATTTCCAAATTATTTTGTCATGTTGAAGGTTTGAACTTAGTTTGGATTTGGTCTTACTGGCTTGCAATAGATTGCAAAGTTCGTGCATTTTGGAATTGGCACCGACAAAGTTAGTTCCGTTATCGGAGTAAATGGTTTTGCATAATCCTCTGGTGGCAATAAATCGTCGAATCGTTCCCAGAAATGTATCAGAGGACAAGTCTGAGGCAAGTTCTAGATGAACTGCCTTAGTTGCCAAGCATACAAAAACTGCCAAATAAGTTTTCGTTGGCGCCTTGCCACGTACGTGGTGATGAACATATAGGGGACCTGCGTAATCAACTCCGACGTTGTAAAATGGTGGTGAATCTTCTGATGCAACAATCTTGGTCTCGCTCGAGTACACAATACACATTCTCGGCACACCTTTTTTGATAATTGTTTCCCGTTGACTGGCCAATAGGTTTGGCGCATCGCTGCTAGAAGTCCTTGTTGCCAACGTGTAAGTGCTTAATATGGATATATTTCATTATTGTATATGAAAAAAAATGATCTTTTGGCAATAAAATTGCCTGTCGTGATGCGTATGGCAACGATGAAAAATTCAAACGGCCGCCTTGTTGTCATCTAAGAATATGGATAATGACTTTAAAGATGGATCGCGCCCATGGTAAATGTCTGAATGTCTGGAAATGCTGAGGATTGAATTGACCTTAGACTCATCATTAAGCCTTGGTCTATTTCTTCTGTAGTTAGTTCTCCGCTTCTCTTTTTACCAGGATTACGTGAGTTGTTAATAAATCTCGCCTAATACGCGATGAGAAGGATTTGATCTCCGCACTTGTATTCGACACAGCTGTCATATCTCGTTGCTCTGGAAGTACAATACCCTGGCCAAATTTGAAATTGTTCCCGTTCCACACTTCGTCTGCAGAGAGCAAGAATGGAGGCCCATTGCACCATAGTTCCGATGAAAACGGTGATTTAGGCGTCATATCCCTAGATACTAAGTCAGCGGGATTTAGTTTCGAATCGATGTGTAACCAGTTTTTTGAATTAGAGCGCGATTGTATGACCGATACTGGATTTGCCACATAGGTTTTCCACCTTGTGGATGACGAGTTAATCCAGCAGAGGGTAATCATTGAATCAGTCCAGTAGAAATCAGCAATTGTGAAATTAACAACAGCGACTACCTTTTCCATCAATTTTACTAAGAGAAGTGCGGCGCAAAGCTTAAGTCGTGGCAAGGTGGGTTGCTTTAATGGAGCCATACGCGATTTTGAGCAGAAAAGAATAATATTATAATTGTTGTCTGAATCACGGAAGCGTAAATAAATTGTTGCCCCGTATGCCTACTCGCTGGCGTCAACGAAACCATGTAATTGTATATCTTGAGGCTGTTGGCATGATTTGAAAATGTGCCGAGGAATTTTAACACTCTTTAGATCGTCCAGATTTGATAGAAAGTTAATCCAATATGTACATTGAGCCATCAGAAGACTTTCATCCCAGTGTATTTTCAGAGCCCATAGCTTTTGTAAGAAGATTTTCCCTAGCACGACAACCGGCTCGACAAGATCATTTGGATCAAACACACTGGCGAGTTGTGAAATGACAATTCTTTTTGTTATTCGTTTGGTATGTACTAAGGACCTAGTAACCAGAATATTGAGATGGTCTCGTGTAGGCTGCCAGTACAGACCCAACGTTTTCACGCAATTATCATTAATAATTGGCACCAAGGTTTCAAGATCTTCCGGAAGAGTATCTAACAGGAGCTCCTCATGATTGGAACACTATTTCCTTAAATTCATTCCGGCCGACTGCAAGATGGAAGAAATAGATGACTTTGGTCTAACGGCTTCTTCTATAGAATTAGACCCAGACAACAGATCGTACACGTAAATATCGTCTTGGATAACTGAACTAGCGATATGATCCTCGTTTTGGTTGTTAATTGCTAGTTGCAACAAACATCTAGTAGCCAGAAACGGGGCTGAGGTGGTTCCATACGTGACGGTCTTTAGCTTATACGTGCACAAGTCATCTGAAGAATTGTAGCGCCAGTAGATATAATGATACTGCTGGTCGCCAGGATCAAGCAGTATCTGTCTATACATTTTGCAAATATCTGCACTAAATGCATATAGATGAGCCCTAAAACGAAGGAGTATGGCGAATAGTTCATTCTGGATTACAGGGCCTGTCATTAGAATATCATTAAGTGAATAATCATTTGATGACTTAGCTGAGCCATCAATTCGACCCGCAGTTTTGTTGAAGTAGAATCTGGTTTTATGACGCAATGATGCGGTAAATAAAAATTTGGCTGTTCGACAGTGACCACCAATTCCATGTGATTTAAGTTTTCATACTCGGACATAAACTTGTTGTAACTCAACCGAAGTTCGGGATTTTGATCTAACTAATGTTCAAGATTTAGGAATCGTCTCTGTGCCCGAACTGCTGAATCGCCTAGCACTGAGGGTGTCTCAGTAAACGGTAGTTTTACCACGAAGTGGCCAGAAATACTTGAAAATGTATTTCGAAAATGTAACTCGCACTCGTTATTATCAAGTGGATTTGTGCTGATTACATCACATTGGTCGTTTTCCCACTGTTGAAGACACGCAGGAAGAATTACTTACAATCAGACACGGTGAACGACATCTCATCTTAAAACAAAAAAATACAACCAACTCATGTCCACATCACAATTTGTATTCTTATACCAAAATCATAACATTCATACGAATGAATTACCAGCCGCGCGATTCATACGATGTCGTTGCATATAATACTGGAACAACCTGTAAGGAAAGCAAACTTTATCAACAAAATTGTTATGTGGAAATTGGATTTAATTAAGTATGGAATCACTCACCTGTAAAAACGAGCAGAGGGTTTTTCCGTCGCTGTTCAACACTTGGTTCTATACTCAAAAGTAAACAAAAATAAAATTCAATTAATTTCACGTATACTCATCTGTCAAATTAAAAGTCGTATTGACAACATTTCTAAAACAATACATAGGGTGCACTTTTAGAAAATAACAATTATTGTGAGCACAAATGAGTGCGTTCGTTAGTCAGCGCACATTAAAGTATAACACATTTTCGAACAAAATGAAAATATGACATAGGAAAAGAGTATAAAAACACGAGGAAGAAAACGATTGGGGGACTATTGTCGTCGAAGTCGCCATGATAATAAGATCAAGCTTGGTGTAGAAATTGCAATGTAAAAAACTGATTAATAAATAAAGTATCGTATTTATATTTTGGAAATAAATTTAATTATTAAAAAAAGGAAATCCTGTCTTAAATTTATGTGTTGTGGAAAACAATTTTGGCGTAAAGTGTAAATATAACGTGGGGAAAACATATCTTGTGCAGAACATCAGTTCGAATTTAAGACACGCCATACTCGTATATGATATCAAACGTGGAGAAGCCATATTGTTTGCGAGGAATAAGCCTAGTGTAAGACGCTTTACCTGTACATTTATTTCGTGTCAGGTTAACTTACAAAACGTGTGGAAAACCTATTGTTTTTTCGGGAAATAAGGTTAATTGGAGACGCCTATCCCGAACATGGTAGCAGAGCGTAGTTAGTTAAACATTTAATGGAAAGTAGTTAAACATTTAGTGAAAAACAGTTGAATAACGGGAAAGAACAGTTAGTGCTTTAAATAAAACAACGTGGTATTGTATAAAATTACGTATAGTGTTACAGTGCATCCATAGTGTAATCATGACGGAAAAGCGAATTAAGGGTTTAGTCGCTCAACGAACTGCTCTTATTGCAAAAATAAAACGAATCCATGATTTTGCATTAACCCTCCAACAGGACGAAGTAGCCGAAGCCGTAAGCATTCGATTAACGGAGGCGCGAGAAACTGCCACTCATATAAAAAGCCTCGATATGGAGTTACTCGCTTTAAAACCAGAGGAAGCAATCGACGCAGCCGAAAATGAAAATACTTACTTCGCGATCGAAGCAAAATTTGGATCGTGGTTAAAGGCACATGATGAAGCTCGACCAATGATCAATTTAAATGACACGCTCAACGTCACCCAACATAACTGTAGTCAAGAATTGCGGCTACCTAAAACAAGTGTGCCAATTTTCGAAGGCAATTACATGGAATGGCAGAGTTTTCATGATTTGTTCTGCGCAAATATTCACGACCGCACAAATTTAACTCCCAGCCAGAAATTTCAATTCTTGCGAGGATATTTGAAGGGTGAAGCCATTAATTTAATAAAGTACCTACCACTTATCGATGCCCATTACTTTGAGGCCATTGGCAAACTACGAGAGCGTTATAGTCGGAAGAAACAAATCATCAACTCATACATCACAACGTTTTTGGATCAGCCACCAGTGCTTTCATCCAATCCTAATTCGCTGAAACAGTTGCTGGATACCTCTGATGAGATTTTACGGGGTTTAAAGGCGTTGGGATCAAAGGCTGAAGTACGAGATCATTGGATCATTAGGCTGTTATTAAATAAACTTGACAACAGCACCAGAGAAAAATGGGCAAACGACTCCAGGGATGAGGAATTTCCTACAATACAGCAATTTTTGGAGTTTCTTCTGAAAAGACTTGACGCTCTTGAGGACCTAAAAACGTATCAGAGTGGAAACAAGGGCCAAACCCATAGAAGTTTTCCGTTGCGTGGCCATGTATCGTTCACAGATATTACGTGTCCTTGTTGTCAAGAGGACAACCACAAATTGTATCTTTGCACAAAATTCAAGTCTCTGGCAGTTGATGATCGACGTAAATTTATCCAGAAGGATCGCAGGTGCTACAACTGTCTAAACATCAATCATTCAGTGTTTAACTGCATGTCGAAGAAACGTTGCACGCTATGTAAGAAGAAGCACCATACCTTGCTTCATACCAACCAGACTGACACACCCAAATTATCTAACGAGTCAGATGTCAGTTCCAACATTGAAAACACAAATGCGGAAGTCACAACTAATGTTTCGAATGCTAACGAGGCTAAAAACACAAACAACACGGTGTTACCAACGGCAGTGGTCCAGTTTTGCTGCAACAACGATCAAATCAAGGGTATGTGTCGTATACTTCTTGATTCCGGATCTCAAGTATCATTTGCCTCAGAGTCGTTCGTGCGGAAACACAAACTATCAATCACACAACGAACACTGCCAGTAGCCGGGATTGGTAAGGTGAAGGCAGGAAAAACGAAAGGGTATGTTCAGTTAAAATTTGTTAATGAGCAAAACGAAATGGTAGCATCAGTCGAAGCACATATTTTGCCCGTAGTCACTGCAAGGCTTCCTCAGCTCGGTTTCACTAGAGAGGATCACAAATATTTAACAAACATTAAGTTAGCTGATCCATCTTTTAATGTGCCTGGGGACATAGATGTACTCATTGGCTCAGATCAATTCTTTAACATCTTGAAAGAAGGTCAAATACGTAATGAACAAAATCAAGTCATTGCGCAAAATACAAAGTTTGGATGGGTAGTGGCTGGAAAGATGTATGGCGAAATACAATCTCACTTAGTAACGAGTTTATCAGCAATCGAGGACATTGATCGATCATTAAGAGCTATGTGGGAAGCCGAGTCGGTACCGAACCAGTCTACATTAAGTGATGAGGAAGAAAAATGTGAAACCATATACAAGGAGACAACAACTAGAGATTCAGAAGGACGGTATGTAGTTCGTCTGCCCTTTAACGAAGCACCATCTGGTTTACCGAAATCGTTGGGATTAGCAATGGGCAGGTTACGGTCCATAGAAACCAAGTTTAAATCCAATCCAGAATTTGAAAGGCTATACAAAGCATTCATGAAGGAGTATAGTGATCTTGGTCACATGCGGTTGCTGAGCGTCAGTGAACGAATGGAGCATGGTTATTACATACCGCATCATGGGATTTTAAAGAAAACGTTACAAAATGAGAATAAAATTCGGGTCGTATTTGATGCATCAGCCAAGACATCAAACAATAAATCATTAAACAGCATTTTATTGGTGGGCCCAACAGTGCAGTCGTCGCTATATTCAATATTGCTGAGATTCCGTATTCACGAGTTCGTCTTTACGAGTGACATCCAGAAAATGTATCGGCAAATTATGGTATAATCAGAGGATCGCAAATGGCAACGAATAGTGTGGAGAGAATCAGAAAATTTGCCTGTACAACACTATGAATTAACCACGGTAACGTACGGAACGGGAGCAGCCCCGTTTTTGGCAACGAGAACCATCAACCAGATAGCAATAGATAACCAAGCCCAGTATCCGATAGCTTCACAGAAAATTAAAAGCAACGTTTATGTCGACGACATAATGACCGGGGCTGGCAATAAATCTGAACTAGTTATATTAAAAGAAGATATTGAAACGATTTTCAGAAGCTGTGGAATGACACTGGGGAAATGGACTTCAAACTGTTCCGAGATATTAAGCAATATTCCATCAACCAATATTATATTAACCAACCGATCAATTGATGAACGACCTGATCTTGTGAAGGTGCTCGGGATGCTGTGGGATCCACAACATGATAACTTCACTTTTGGAATCCAACTGGATGAGAAAATACCATTCACGAAGCGGAAGCTGTTAAGCGAAGCCAGCAGAATATTTGATCCTCTCGGTTTGGTCGGCCCATGCATAGTACCAATAAAAATCCTATTCCAAGAGTTGTGGAAAACTAAGTTAGATTGGGATGATAAGTTACCCGATGACATTCAAAGAAAATGGATGAAGGAAAGACAAGAGATATCCGCATTACGTCAGGTTAAGATTCCCAGATGGTACTCAAGCACTAATGGAATGCAATTCGAGATACACTGCTTTTGTGATGCTAGTTCAGCAGCTTATGGGGCAGCAATCTATTTGAGGATTATCAACGAACAACGGGAATGTAAAGTCACACTAATAAGCAGCAAGTCGAAGGTGGCACCCATTAAAGCTTTGACAATACCGAAATTGGAACTATCTGCTGCGGTCCTGTTAACAAAAATGTGGAACGTTATTAAGGAAAGCATGAGAATCATCAAAATTAGGTCAGTAACAGCGTGGTCAGACTCCACAATCGTCTTAGACTGGTTATCGACGCCCAACAAGATGAAAGATGTATTTGTAAGAAATCGAGTCGCATTAATTTTGGACACGTTCACTAGAAATCAATGGAATCACGTCCAAACAGAAGAAAATCCAGCAGATCTAGTGTCGAGAGGAGCCAATGCTGTTCAGTTGATTAACTCTGGCCTCTGGTGGAACGGACCTGAATGGTTGAGAGATGCTGATCGAATATGGGAAGGTACGCCTAACGCACCAGAGGAAGTTTACACAACGACTATAAAAAAGGAAGGTTTATACGAGTGT
This sequence comes from Tipula vernalis, assembly GCA_958295665.1. NCBI lineage: Eukaryota > Metazoa > Arthropoda > Insecta > Diptera > Tipulidae > Tipula > Tipula vernalis. The sequence continues at coordinate 214,321,244 of OY282560.1, read as the reverse complement.
CTTGATGGAACCTGCGAACGTGTTTCCAGGTTTGATACGATCATTATGGTAATTGCTCTAATTCAAAGGTGGTTTAGAAACATATCACAACCCAAGGAGTCAAGAAACTTTCGCTTAACAACAGAAGAGATACAGATTGCCGAGTATGTCTTAATAAAAAAGATTCAATATGAACATTTCGATGACGAATTAGTACAACTCAAGATGAATTTTTTTGTAAAAGGGAGCTCTCCGTTACGAAGCTTAGATCCGTTTGTCGATAATCAAGGCATTTTGAGAGTAGGTGGTCGAATAGGCAATGCTATGGTGAACTACCATGTGAAACATCCAATCATATTGCCGTGTAAATCTCCCGTCGTAAAAAAGTTAGTGAGAGATTATCATGTCCGTTACAGACACTCTGGTCCAAATCTCTTAAGTTGCATATTGAAGCAAAGGTATCATATTTTGAGGGGAAGAAATATTGCACGATACATATATCAAAGATGCGTACAATGTTGCAAAGCCAAGCCAACCACACAACAACAAATGATGTCGGATCTGCCGAATTGTAGAGTTCAACTTGAGAGGCCGTTTACAAAAATTGGTTTGGACTACGCAGGGCCATTCAATGTATACCATGTGAGACGCCGGGGACAGCGACCAAGTAAAATGTATATGTGTATTTTCGTGTGTCTAGCTACGAAGGCTGTACACATTGAAATAGCGAGCGATATGACTGCGAACGCTTTTATAGCTGCATGGAAAAGAATGACGGCCAGAAGAGGTTGCTGCACCGACCTATATTCAGATTGCGGATCTAATTTTATTGGAGCAGATAGGCAGCTAAAGGACTGGTATAAAATGCTTAAATTAAATTTTAACTTAATTTCAGCTTCTCTTTTAAGGAAGAAAGTATCTTGGCATTTTAACCCTCCTAGTGCGCCCTATTTCGGGGGCATCTGGGAAGCGGCGGTTAAAGGATTCAAAACTCATTTTAAAAGAGTAGTCGGACAAAACATATTAACAGTCGACGAATTTAGCACCGTGGTAATAGAAATTGAAGGGATATTAAATTCACGACCACTTTGTCGGGGTGATGATGATGTCGACGTATTAACACCTGCGCACTTTTTAATTGGTCATCCGATCACTTCGTTACCGGAACCATCAACCGAGCAGACAAAAATGAGTTATAGAGATCGATGGCGCATGGTCAAGATGATGGTTGAACATTTTAGGACTCGATGGCATCGAGAATATCTGGTGTCCCTACAGAACAGATACAAGTGGCAAGTCACATCCAGAAACCTTGAGTGTGATGATATAGTGCTGCTAAAGAATGAAAATTTGGGCGTTACAAGGTGGCCGTTGGGTTGTGTAGTTGCAGTTAATCCAGGTTCAGACGGTGCAGTTCGAACAGTAACTGTAAAAACACAAGGTGGAAATATCATGAGACCAATCCATAAGCTTTGCAAACTTCCACTGAGTGAATCTAATGATTCACTGGGGGCCGGGATGTTGAAGACACGCAGGAAGAATTACTTACAATCAGACACGGTGAACGACATCTCATCTTAAAACAAAAAAATACAACCAACTCATGTCCACATCACAATTTGTATTCTTATACCAAAATCATAACATTTATACGAATGAATTACCAGCCGCGCGATTCATACGATGTCGTTGCATATAATACTGGAACAACCTGTAAGGAAAGCAAACTTTATCAACAAAATTGTTATGTGGAAATTGGATTTAATTAAGTATGGAATCACTCACCTGTAAAAACGAGCAGAGGGTTTTTCCGTCGCTGTTCAACACTTGGTTCTATACTCAAAAGTAAACAAAAATAAAATTCAATTAATTTCACGTATACTCATCTGTCAAATTAAAAGTCGTATTGACAACATTTCTAAAACAATACATAGGGTGCACTTTTAGAAAATAACAATTATTGTGAGCACAAATGAGTGCGTTCGTTAGTCAGCGCACATTTAAAGTATAACACATTTTCGAACAAAATGAAAATATGACATAGGAAAAGAGTATAAAAACACGAGGAAGAAAACGATTGAGGCACTATTGTCGTCGAAGTCATGGGATGATGATAATAAGATCAAACTTAGTGTAGAAATTGCAATGTACAAACACTTATTAATAAATAAAGTATCGTATTTATATTCTGGAAATAAATTTAATTATTAAAAAAAGGAAATCCTGTCTAAAATTTATGTGTTGTGGAAAACAATTTTGGCGTAAAGTGTAAATATAACGTGGGGAAAAAATATCTTGTACAGAACATCAGTTCGAATTTAAGACACGCCATACTCGTATATGATATCAAACGTGGAGAAGCCATATTGTTTGCGAGGAATAAGCCTAATGTAAGACGCTTTACCTGTACATTTATTTCGTGTCAGGTTAACGTACAAAACGTGTGGAAAACCTATTGTTTTTTCGGGAAATAAGGTTATTTGGAGACGCCTATCCCGAACACCAACAAATACCTGGTCGATGGGTGTTGGTATTATTGAAGAATCGAGTGCGCGATGGTGATCGTCGATTTTGTGATTGGCTCCGGCCGTTCCGAAATAAGCCGTCTAAGCGAGCCTCAATTCGAGCTAAGCGGTCTTGTATTGTTCCACTATTTGATGGTGATCGACGGCCTCCACTGCGGCTCCGTTCCGTCTGTGCCGTGGTTCTAGATTGCCTGTGATTGTTTTCTGTATATTGTTTTGACTGCATGGAATGAATTTGAATGTTGGGTTGTCTTATGTTTAGCGCGTCGAACATTCGATCTGCCGTCTTTGCAAGGGAATCAATTGGTGTTGTGTCCGGTTGCGCCATAAGTCCTATTTTAATAATTTCTGGCATTTTCCGAATCCATATTGTTCTAATAAATGTTTCGCTTACCAGCTGGTTGGTACCAGCGAGTGTGCGAATGTGTCGTAGGCTGTCGGATGGGCGGCGATCGCCAAGATCCTGACCGGAAAGCAGTGACTCCAGTTGACGCTCCTCTGACGGTTCAAGACGGTCTAACAATGCTTTTTTTAAGATGTCATACTGATTAGTTTGTGGCGGGTTTTGTAGTACGTCAGAGATTAAGTCGAATGTTTGCGGAGAGATAGTCGATAGTATGTGTAGATATTTGGATTTCTGCAATGTGATACTTCGGAGGTCGAACTGTATTTCCACTAAATTAAACCAGTTACTGGCTTTTTCAGGCCAGAACGTAGGTAGGCTCAGTTTTGCATGGCCCGCGATCTCCATTTCGGTATCATGTGTATCACTGATTGTTTTGTATTGGTCACCGGAGGTGTCTGTGGACCGTGAGCTGCCTGGTTTTGGCTCATCGGTACTCGTATTTTTTTCTGCCATTGTCGTTTTTTTTATTTATTTTTTATTATTATTTATTTTTTGTTAGGAATATTAAATTTCAGCTGTATGAGAAACTAATTACCGGAATTTTACGTGTCGTTAGATCCGCGACAAGAAGTAAACCGAGTCAAACGTTAAATTCCCAGTGGACAAATACAAAAAGAACGCTCAATCGAAAATGATGCAACCAAAAAAATAATTTTTTTTAACAATACAAAGCGGAATGGAAAAATAAACGTAAGTGTAGTGTGGTGGTGAAAATTTTACAAAGGTGTACAATACTTTTTATTTAATTGTGTGATTTCAATGAATTTAATGAATTTAAATTAATTTGCAGCCCAGTCAAAATATGGTAAGTAATATAAAAAAAATATTTGACTGGTGCTGTTGAAAATATTGAAGTGATCGAGAGAAAGAAAAAAATAAATGTATAAGTATATAAAAAATATTTAGAAAAACTTGCGGTTGTTATTTTACTGATGACGTTGCACCGTGTGTGGTGTTTTGACTTCAATTCCAATTGTTGATTTTCCGCTTTTCCAGTTTTTGCTTTTTGTTGTATTTTCGTATTTAAAAATATTTTTTATTGTTGTAATATGTTGTATCCAGGGTTGAAAATTAGTTGCGCCGTTTTTTTTGTAGGCGTGGCTTTCGTTGTTTGATCTCGTTGTATTTTTAAAGTAATTTTTGGTTTTGTTTCAATGACTCCATATTTATAGTTGTTTGTTGCGCGAATGTGTACAATGAGAAAAAAAAATGTATGTCGTATTAGACTATATTCATATGAATAATTTTGTTGTTATATGAAAATTGGTACTTACCAATAGGCCGGTGCATCAATTTGCACCGTTTTTGTCGTTTCGCCGCGTGGCCTTGTTGTGTAAATGATTTTTCTTTTTAAATCAAACGTGTAACTGAATTTTTTTATTTTTTTATATTAACCGTAAACATGGTCGTCGGGGTCACCATTTATAGAATTGTTCTATTTTCGTTGAAAATGTTTGGGGTACATGAATTGAATATAATTATATATTTTATTTACCGCACAATTAATATTGGCTATGCGGCCGTAATTTATTTTTAACACTTAAAATGGTTTACAATGTTTAGCGAATTATCACCACCGCACTTCACTGAGTTCCGAAAATGTTATTATTTATTCTTCGCGGAAGGCGACAAACGCGGTGAATTTTCAATCGCAGCAACGAGAAATTCTGCGCGACTCTACTATGATTATTATTATTATTATAATGCCGATAACGACAAGAATTAATTTCTATTAATTATTTTATTCCGTAAAAATAGGTCGTCACGGAAATTTATTTTATAATTTTTTGTATTTGATTTTTGTGCACAAGGAATTTTTTAATTTTTATACACGATGTGTTGTACGTTACTAGCAGAACGAGAGTGTCTGTGTAATGTTGTTCGAGACGATGAACCAACAATTTTTGAGATGAATTTAGATGTAAAAACAACGCACTAAAATAAAAGTAAAAATTCAGCTAAAAGAAATAATTTGTGATTAGTTGTGAATAACCACAAAAGATGGTGGTGAAATTGTTTTTGATTGTTGTACTGAAGTGTCCAAGATATTCAGTACAAAGTAGTGATGTGTGGAATGTATTTAAGTATGGATTTCCACCACAGAGTAACAGATTTGGGTCCAAATCTACTCTGTAGTTGTCACTACTAAGCTGAGTGAGGCTGTTCAAATACAATTATATTTTATAGTCGAAATGAGTTGCATTTCGAATAATTGTAGGGATAAACGAATTGTAATAAATTGATTGCATGAGTGAATCACTACAAAACATTGAATTTCTTTGTACTTAACTTTAAGTATATTTTTTATATTATTTTATTCACAATTAAATTCTTAAATTATATTTGCTAGAAAATAGTGATATTCTTATTTGAAGATAATATTGTTCGTGATATGTACGAGTACTTACATTTTAACGACGTCAAAAAATATAAATAATAAAATAATAATATTAAATAAATAGAATTAATGAGTTTGAACTTTTTGATTAATTTAAGATTTTAACAGAATTTAAAACGTTTTAAATTTCATTTTAAATTATTTTTAAAATATTTTTTTATGCAATGGTTGTCTGTGATGAATTTTAACAAATTTCTTTTTTATAGTCAATGTTGTTACTAGCCATTTATTATTTTTAAGTCTTTTGTCTTAAGTAACTAAAATAATAAAAATAAGACTGGATTATAAATATGCCAATGTCAACCAATTAGTTCCTAAAATATTCATGATCCTTTATTAAATTTAAATTATTATTACTAAAAAAAAATTCTGAAGCAAACTTATTCATAAATTCGGCATCAAAGATTATTTACTCGACTTTGTACTTACTTAAAAGACATGCAATTTTTAACTATAAGGTTTATTGAATTAATTAATTAAACCTTTTATAATTACATTTTTTTTAAGTAAGTTTAAAGATGATGGAAACACTTTTGATGATTGGCCTAACGATTTAGCAGATATACTTATTATGAAACTGTCGAAGTATAAATGTAATTTTGTTTAAAAATAAAACAATATGATAAATAAATTTAATGATGTTTTATTATAATACTCGCACAATTAAAGATATTAAATCAATAGAAATTTTCTTTATATTGAAGAATTATTCTGTTTATTTCACAATTTTCTCTATCAGCTTGAAGAACACTTTCATTAAATAAAATAATTCTCCATCAATTTGACGAATTATTTCATTAAATTAATATTAATTTCTATAAAGTTAAAGAAATATTTTATTAAACTTACAATTTTTTCTATCAATTTAAATAAATGTTTATATTAAATAAATATTTTTTTTATAAATTTGATGAAATGTTTTATCAAATGAATTACATTTTTTTTTATTTTGAAAAAGATTTTTATCAAATCAATAAAATTTTCAGTAAATATAACAATAATTTCTTGAAATTCATTACATTTTTTTTTGAAGAAATTTCAACAAACTTTTGTTAAATTTTCTTAAATATGATAAAAAAGTTTGTTGGCGCTATATTGATGGTTGTTTTTTTTAAATGATCACTTTTTTCCTCAATTTAACTGGCATTTTTTTTTGAGTGCGAATACAAAATTAACTAAATTATCGCTAGGATATGGACAATTTTTTAACTTTTGTCAAATTATTACTCAGAAACCCACTTCCAGAATACAAACATGAATTATACTTACAGTGTAATTCTGCGACACATATCCACTCAAAATGGTATGAAACTATCAGGCGAGATGTGGAAGCAATAACTCAGCGATACGTCGAATTACAGTTGGCTCTGACCCAGCAAAAAAATAAAAATGGAAATGATGATCTCGTTGACTTTGAAGAACCGCAAATGAGCCACGAATAAAATGCCGTATATTGCACAGGAACACTCGAAATTTCATAAAATGTTGTTCTCCTATGACTTTTGGAGATTGTATCGACTTGTATAGCCGAAAAATAAATTGGATACTGGCTATGGGTATCCCACTTCTGACACCAATGTTAATTAGCGAATGGAGCTGTTTCCGTCCGCTTCGTACTTTGTTGTTTTAAAAAAAAAATAGCAACAAGCAGAACACAAACTTTTTATTGTAATTATTTAATTAATATAATTAATATTATTTCGTATAATCACAAAACACCAACAGTTTAACTTACTTAAAAATAAAAAAACCAAAATTTTATTTTTGAATTTATTTACTTTTATTTATTTAAAATTACAACTAGTTTCGATCTTGTAAAGATCATCTACAGGTAATTTTTTGCAATTGATTGCAAAAAATGATTTGCGAATTGCAAAAAATTACCTGTAGATGATCTTTACAAGATCGAAACTAGTTGTAATTTTAAATAAATAAAAGTAAATAAATTCAAAAATAAAATTTTGGTTTTTTTATTTTTAAGTAAGTGAAAACTGTTGGTGTTTTGTGATTATACGAAATAATATAAATTATAAAAAGATCACTTACGTCACTCCGCTTCAAAAAAAATTTTTTTTTTTTTAAAAAATGTTTAATATTTAATTAATGATATTTAATTTATTTAACAATAATTTGTTTCTACGAAAGTTTTTATTTTAAGAAAAAATAAAATTTCGCTCTACTGCGAATCAAAATGGAGTGAACCAAACAAAAATGATTTTTTTGTTTTTTACATATCAATTTTTTGTTATGTAGGTATTTAGATTTATGGTTGCGTCGTTAACATATAATTTTATTTTGTTGTGCTGGTATTTAAATTTGTAGTAGCGTCGTTAACAGGGTGTCTAAAAAGCTTTCTCCTGAAAAATGATGGTTTTGACTTATCGGTTTGTTACATGCATGTACAAACTAAATAAAGTAAAAATTAGATTTAAATTTAATTTGACGAAGAGTACGACAAAAAACACGTCTTTTATCTTCGAGCTTTCAAATCAAACTCCATTACTCCATTCGATTTGGTTTTACTTCTATATAAAATGTCATACAACAACAGACATACCAAACCAGTATCATTTAGCGAACTAAATTTGCGTATGGGCCATAGGCCACTAGTATTATGTATTACTGTTCGTTCAACGAATTTTAAACTAGCATGACCCCTACGTAAAAACTTAATACGACCGCAAAGGGTTAACATAAGTCATTATATAAATTAAAAAATAATTACTATTGATAAAATGAAATGAGTTCTGTTTTATTATAGTTCGAAATCATTGAGCTTATCGTTGAATCAACCTTTAGTAAAGTGTTGACTTTATGAGAAGTTATTTCATTTATTGGCGATAATATCAGACAAAAATAATTAAATTTTGGAATTGCATAAGTGGGTGGGGGGGGGGTCTAGTTTAATTAAACAAACAGTAAAAATATTCCAGATCCATCTATCTGGAAAATACCAGAATAACTTAATGTTTGAATTAAAAACCACTTAGCAAAGTTTACAATCTTAAACTGAGCAACAGCCAAATTTTAATTGAATCACATTCTCAAACCAACAAAGTACTAAAATGAAAACTTAACTGCACCACGTTTGTTTTCACAACTAAATGTATTCGGAAAAAACATTTCCTTCTTTTTGACTGAACCACATTATTATTACCGACCAACAGTTCCCGCCACTGTCGCTAAACAAAACAAAAAAAAAACGGAAAATCTAGATATATTTTTTGAACATCCTTTTGCGCTACCATTTATAATAAATATCCCCCTCTCAATTTTCCGTTTTTTTTTTTTCTTCACTGTTATTTTAATATTTTGATTTTATTGTGCTTTGTAACTTTTCATTCAGTAGTAGATTTTCATTTGTAAGTTTATGTCAAAAAAGAAATAAAATTAAAAAAAAAAAATCAGGAAAAAAATGAAATATCTCACATATCGTCCTTTTCATCCTCATTGTGAAAAACGATAAAATAAAAAAAGATTTTTTCCCTTTTTTTTCACTTTTCTTCTTTTTTCACTGTATGTGCAAAAAATTCTGTACATTTTTAATTAAAACTCGTATCAGATGTGTTGTAAGTGTTAAAGAAAACGGACGGAAATTTACGATAAGGATAATACAAAATAGTGTAATTTAGTAGGAAATAAGAGATAAAAACAAAAAAATAATTGGATGTTAACCCATTTAGAGTGATTTAATGTGTATTTAAAAATATTTGGTGTTGTGTACATATTTTATATTTGCTTTGTTTTTATTAATACTAAAAAGAATATATATACATAACAGTTTTGTACTCTTTTTGTATTGTACATACATACATAAATGTGTGTGCACTAACAAGGATAACATGAAAAAATGAAAATTTTGTGAGAAAACAAGGATAATTTTTTATTTCTTCATTTCCATTGTTTTTCCATAGTTTTTCTTTTTTATCATTTTTTTTTTGCTGTTGTTACAGTTCGTTTTTTCTTTTGATTTTCTTTATTTTTTTTTTTTGTTATTATATTACGTTCAGTGTTTATTGTTTGTGTGTGGGATAAACATTTTTTTTTTAGTTCCTTTAATGGTGAGTACAATTTAATTCCATTAATTTTCCTTATCAGTTGTTATTTTTGTTTTCCTTTTTTTTTTTTTTTTAAATTTTCTGATAATTTCGCATACAATTCAAAATTCGTTTGTACAAATATATACGTATACACACAACACAACCATCTTACGGGGATATAGAATTGTGGAAGGAAAATCAAAACGCAACGAACAAAAAAAAAATCCGCACAAAAAAAAAGGAAAATTGAGATGAAAAAATAGACGAAAATAAATGAAAATTCATACCCATAACAAAGCAGCATAAAATGCGGAAAATTTATAGGCCGCACATCTCTGTGTACATATTTCTCTTATTCTGCTCGTCATTTATGTACTCGTATATAAAACTTTGTGTGCCTCGACTAGGAGTTTGGGTGTTTTGAAGGACAAAAAAAAAATGCTTTCGATCGATATTTTTGAAGTAGTTTTATAAAATATAAAATAAATAAACTCTTTTTATGTATTATTTATGAAACAATGTGCTTGGCGGAGAGAGCGAACTGAAAAAGGACAGTTAAATATCTTCATCGTTTATGCTTTGATTTATTATGTTTACATATTGTTTGTATATAAATGAGTATGTACATACTACGTATGGCTTAGAATTTATTTATAATACACATATGTAGGGTCTGGGTTTAGATAACATATATCCGACAATAAATTAATATTCCTTAATCTGATTATCCTTTTTGCTGATGCAATAGACGATAATAAATTAATATGATAACGATATACAACAAACTGTTTAAAAAAAGCTCTTTAGGATTTTAACGTCGCCTTTTTGCAAGATGTCGTCAATACTTGTTTTACTATACCATTGTCTGAATGATTCTAACCTCGTATTGTAAATAAATCATTTCCTTCGTCATTTTACTTCATCAACGTAATTGAGAGTTGTAGTCTACTTTTCGTTCTAGTAGACCTTTACTTCTTCATTCGTGTGTTTCACTTTTTTCCTGGACCAAAATATAATAGAAGTTAACGAGTTCGTCCAGAAACCGTATTAAAAAGAAACAACTTTATTCATCAAAATCCAAACTAAAACTAACTTATCATAAAATACATTTTTTGTATGAAAATTAAAAACTTTATGTAGCTTGCATAAAATATAAAAAAATTCTTATTCTATGGAATTCTTGTCTAAAGAATATTATGTTATACTTAGGAGACAATACATTTGTTGTTGTTGGACCGTAACTTGTTGAGAATATTTATATGATCATAAAGGTGAATGCACTAGTCAGCATAATTAATATAAAAAAATTATATAACTAAGGTCATCAATAATAGTATATTATTCAACGAGCATATAATGATAGCTGTTATTCACGAAGATGAAGTTTACCGACACAAGCCGATAGGCGAGTGTCGTAAATCATCTGAGTGAATAACAGCCATTATATGCGAGTAGAATACGATACTTTGTCCACGATTGATAAAAAATTGTATTTTGTGATCAAATCCTTTGAATAAGCCTAAAATAATTTACGTCGACATTTTAACGTCTCAATTTAATAATAATGAATATAGCAAGAGACTACTAGATAAAATTTCAAAAATGAAATTTTTACTTGGTAGTAGTGAATAATGGAAGAAGGGACTACTACATAGATAAACTAGCAGTGAATAATGAATATCATTATATTTGAAGAAACAAACGTATAATGAGTATATTATACGTTAGTCGTGGACAAAATAAAATATGTAACATACGAGTACTTGCTCGTCTATTAACTTATGTGGATGTTGCTGTTGTACATAGTATATAACATTCTCCCTGGCTCTGATGTGAAGATTATTACGCCTTATACCAGCACCTCTAGAGGAGCGATTGTGGCTGTTTTATCTTGAGTTTATCATGCGTGGGATGTGATTTATTTTGCATTTATTAACACATGATATTTATTATGTTTATAAATTTTAAAGCTTATTATTTATTATTATGTTGTTTTTTTTAATTAACACTATTTAATTTTACAATAATTAATAAATTTTATTTAAACCACAAAATCTTCGTCACACCTCCGAGATGCTTTCTTTGTCACAAATCGAATGAATGTATCATCCAGTTTTTTCTTTAATTTTTATAACAATATCGTCATCTATTGTTGCATCCTCATTTGGTTTCCTTGTTAGATTTTGATTATGTTCAGTTTGAAGAGGACTTATCTTTGTAATAGGTCTTTTGAAGATGGTGTTTTAAGGACGTTTTATAGATACAACTCTGGTTAGACCATCTGCCCCTGGATGAGTATCTGTTATCTTTCCCATTGTCCATTTTGTAGGTGAAAGTTGCTCATCCTTGATTAGAACTAGCTGACAAATCTCGTAATTTGTTCTCGGTAGTGTCCATTTGGAGTTCTGTTGTAGACTGATTAAGTATTCCTTTGACCATATTTTTCAAAATCCTTGAGTCAGTTTTGAAAGCAGGGTCCACCTCTGTGTTGCGCTTATGTTTCTTTTGTCTGACTCAGGAGGTGAAATTGGCGATCTCCCGATTAAGAAATGCCCAGGCGTTAAAGCATCAAAATCATCTAAATCGCTTGACAAAGGAAGAATCGGTCTGGAGTTTAAGCATGCTTCAATTTGTGTTAGCACCGTGCTGAACTCTTCATAAGTTAGTGTTGTTTCACCGGTAACTTTTTTCAAGTGGTTTTTTATTGATTTTACACCAGATTCCAAAATTCCCCCGAAGTGGGGACTACCGGGTGTGATGAAATGCCAGTTTGTTCCATAGTTAGCTTCTTTGTTGTTTGTTTCCTGTATATCCAACTGCAATTCTTTACTTAGCGCGTTCCGAGCCCCAACCTCTTCTTCAGTTAAATCACAGTCACCAGTTCCAGGTGAATTGCTTTAGTAGAGAAACAAATGAATAATGCGATATACCCTTTATAGGACTGGTCTCCTCTTCCCTTAGATACACGGATTGCAAATGGACCCGCGTAATCGATGCCTGTATTCAAGAGAGGGGCAGATGGAGTGACTCTAGCTTCTGGTAACATACCCATTAATTGTTCTGATGCTGTTTTCCTGAATCGAAAGCATCTTACACAATTGTAGACTGTTGTGCATACTAGACGTTTACCATTCAGAACCCAATATTTTGTACGTAAATGTGCTATAGGGTCGCTTGATTGCCTCCATGTAATAAAAGATGGTGTGCTTCATGAGCGATGAGTTTTGAGTAAATATGATCTTTAGGTAAAATCTTGTTTTGAGCGATTTAATGTCTGCAGCGAATTCCGATGCTTGTATTGTTTTTATGATTACTTTGTGGGATCTGGTCAGTTCATCTACAGTTAAAAAACTTGGTATCTCTCCAGGAACTTGATGTATTCGTTTTTTAAGGGTAGCAATAAATTTGTAACAGTAAGCTAAAGTTCTTTTGATTTTAAGAGCTGTTGAAAATCGTGAAAACTCTACCAACTCTGGTTGGTAAGCAAGCAATTTATTTTTAATTCTTCATTCGCTGCTTCTTCAGTTGGTTCAAGCGTTAGTGGGTAATTTCAGTTTTTTAACCAACTTGGTCCTTTCTACCAAAGTTGATTGTTTCGCAATTGTCGAGCGTTCATTCCTCCTGAAGCTACATCTGCGGGGTTGCAACTGGATTTTACATAATGCCACTGACTTGGTTGCTTAAGTTACTGAATTTCAGCTATCCGGTTTTCCACAAAAATTTTATATTTGCTGCGGTTACCTTTTATCCATCAAAGCGTTATCATCGAATCCGTTCACCCATAAGTATTATTATTATTATTATTGGGGAAACCATGCGGGCGATCAGCCACTTCGCACTGCGACCTAAAAGATCTATTGTGCTGGCCCCTGCTTAATTGTCCTTCCAGTCAATATTCAGGTTCTTAATGAACCTGACGATACTGCCTCCCGGTACGAGATACATACTATCTGGGCTTATTGCTCTCCCTCCTAGATGTTTACTACAGCATGTAGTTCCGCTAGAAAGACGGTAGCATTGGAGCTCAAGGACCTCGAGAGGGTTGTCCCACTCCCGTATATTCCTACTCCTGCCCCGTATTCCGTTTGATTTTACTCTTAAGAGTTGCTCGGAATTGCAAATCACCTGTAGGTCACCCAGCTTTACTACAGGAAGGCTAAATAAAACTGAAGGGTGCCTGGTATCCAGAGTCCGCATATTTTTGGGCTGATTAACCTATCAGCCATTTATCTTTCGGCATATGCTGTTCCACCTTAGATTAGGGTTTTTGTCAAGGTTTTCTCCTTTAGCGCCGTACTTTAGCCTGTGCCAAATGGCCAAAAATGTGCCAAGTGGCCAGTACGTACACTTGCAAATTGTGAACAGGTTACCCCTTACACAATTGTACCCATCACGCAGCTGCCTAATGACAAGACCAGAACAGCTCACGTGATGCGCACCCTACTGGAAGGTTACGGAGCTGCTAGATTCATCTACTCAACTTTGATCCCCCCCTCCAATAGACGCCAAACCACCTTACCCATAAGTAGAAGCGTACTCCAAATTCATGGCATCTTTAACCTTTTTTAATAACTTTGCCAATAGTACGGCACCACATAATTCTAACCATGGCAATGAACGAAATTCTGCGTTTTATATGTGCGACCTTGGTTTTTGTTGCTATTAGATAAACGACTGGTGAGTATGAACTCCTTCGGAGTTTGATGTTTTGTTATATACCACTGCTGCAAATGCCTTCTCTGATGCATCGCTAAAACCATGCAGTTCATTTTTACCTTGTTGTCTATGTTCTATCCATCTACATATGGTAATATTTTCAATCTCATTCAAACCATGAATCCATTGTTGTTGTAGTTCAACACTTTGTGTTTCATCCTATTCAACTCCAGCCATCCATAAGTCTTGCATTAATAACTTTGCTTGGATGATTATCGGTGCAAACCATCCTAGCGGATCGAATAGTTTGGCAACTTCAGCCAATATGCTCCTTTTTGTTGGCTCTTGCATATTTTCGGAGGATGAAATCTTGAACTCAAAAGTACTAGTATTGCTAAAGCAAACTCTATGTTTGCTTTTGTCAAACGATGGACTGGGGAATTCAGAGATACACAAATTTTATGTACTCTATTACGGAACGCAGGCAACACGTTCCAACGATTTATGCGCTCTACGCTACAAGGACTAAAGTTTTGTTTCGTTTATCTAGATGACATACTCGTCGCGAGATATCAGCAGAAGGCATAAGACTGATACCAGAACGAGTCAACGAAGTCGAAAAAATTCCACTACCACGGACAATTAATCATTTATGACGGTTTTTAGGTATAATAAATTTTTACAGAATGTTCATACCTAACGCAAGTAAAAATCAAGCGATTTTAAATGATTATTTAAAAGGTAGTAGAAAGAACGACACAAGAGAAGTAGAATGGACTAGCGAAGCAGAGGAGGCATTCAATATGGTAAAAAAGCAACTGAGCGAGGCGACACTACTGGTACACCCGTCAGCCGAAACAAATTTGTCAATAATGGTAGACGCCTCGGACACCGCAATGGGAGCAGTCATTCAACAAAGGGACAAAAACAACAATGACGGATGGAAATCACTACAATTTTATTCAGCGAAATTGTCCCCAGCACAGCAGCGGTACAGCGCATACGACAGGGAGCTGTTAGCAATGTACGCTGCTGTAAAAAAATTCAAACATCTAGTCGAATGTCGCATTTTTATCATTTACACGGACCATAAACCACTAACATTCGCATTCAAGCAAAATCCGGAAAAAGCATCCCCACGTCAATTCCGTTACCTGGATTTTGTTGGACAATTTACCACTGACGTGAGACATATCGCAGGATCGGAGAACGTAGTGGCCGATGCACTATCGCGATTAGAAACTATAGAGATATGCCAGCAGCAATAAATTTCGAGGAAATAGCAGACGCTCAACAAAAGGACAGCGAACTCAAGGAACTGTTGACGTCAGGCACAGATCTGATATTTACAACAATACCCATCGCATTCAATTCCGAAAAGAAAATTTATTGTGACAGATCAATAGGCAGAACGAGACCATTCATTCCACTGGAATGGAGGAAGAGGGTATTCGAAACAGCGCATAATCTCGCATACCCGGGCGCAGCTGCATCCATAAAATTAATGACAGACCAGTTCGTTTGGCCGGGAATTAAACGCGACGTGAGAAGAATGGCGCAATGCTGCATTCCGTGCCAAAAATCGAAGGTGAGCAGGCACACCAAGAGCCAACTAGGCGAGTTTACACCAGTAAGCAGAAGGTTTGAAGAGCTACATATGGATATAGTAGGTCCACTACCACCATTAGAGGGTCAGCGATACTGCGTCACGATAATTGACCGATTCACACGCTGGACAGAGGCAGTGCCTGTGCCGGATATTCGAGCAGAAACCGTCGCCAGAGCAGTACTGACTCACTGGATCGCACGTTTCGGAGTTCCAACGTCGATAGTGACAGATCAAGGTGCACAATTTGAGTCCGAATTGTTCACCGAATTCGCTAAGACGTTGGGCTTCGAACGTAAAAGAACCACAGCGTACAACCCTAAATGCAACGGTTTCTTAGAAAGATGGCACGCTGAAGGCAGCCATCATGTGTCAAGGCGGTGAAGCATGGACACGGACACTACCATTAATTTTACTCGGGCTACGCACAGCATACCGGGAGGGACTGAAATCATCGGGAGCCGAGCTAGTCTACGGCGAAAACATTCGTGTGCCGAGTCAACTTATAGAAGAGAAAAAAGGCCACATTCATCAATCAGAGTTTGCGAAAGAACTGCGCGAACATTTCGAACGAGTGAGACCGACGCCTCCATCAAGACACGCAAATCCCAAAATATTCATAGCAGCCGAGTTAAATACCTGTACCCATGCATTTATACGAACTGATCTCTGTAAAAGATCACTGCAATCACCGTACGAAGGACCGTTCCTAATACTAAAACGAGAGGAAAAAGCTTTCTTAATTAGTGTGCGCGGGAGGCCGAGCAATATATCGATAGATAGATTAAAACCTTGCTACTTACTGGAGGAACAAGAAACGTCGCAGATATCAGCACCGGAAACAAGAAACGAAGCGTCAACATCCAAAGTACAGGATACACCAACAGCGGCACAAACAGGAACGGGAACACGCCAGCAAAAAGTCAGATTTAACTTCCAAAATCAGCCAGCACAAATCAGCAAGCCAAATCATCACATCACAAACAACAACAAGTCATGTCTAAAGGCAAACACAGCAGCCACTACAGCACCAGCAGCATCGACAACAAGAGTCGGTAGACAAATTAGAACACCAGCGAGATTCGCAGAATATCGTTCATAACTTATTATTCACTAGTGCCAGATTCATTTAAATAATATACAAGGACACGGTTAGGGCAGAAGCATATTTCTAGCCTGCCCTCACGGTAATTAGCGAACGCAATTAGTCGCTCATCGTGAACACAATCACGATAAAATAAAATAAAAATAAAAAGCGCCCACTAAAGAGGCATGTAAGAAAAGGAAAATAAACCTTAATAACCAGCTGATTTCCAATCTCGGTAAAGGAGGAAGCATCACACACTAGGAACAGCATCCGGAGCAGTACGAGTGACTCAGAACAACATTAAAAAGATTGTAAACGGGTAAGCTAAGTTTTCTTTTAACTTTATTCTACCCGATTTTCGTCCCGGTTGCATGTTAGTGAAACAGCTTTACCGTAAACTTTTCAAAACCCTATTCGTTATTGGAACATTTTGCATAAAACAACTCACAGAACATCTATTTATTTCAATTGTTTTTTTTGTTAAAGGACGCTGCTGAAGTGAAATAAAATTTCTTGTTGAGACTCGAAACTGAGTTGAATTGATGTGCTAAATTTATTGTGTTTCGAATTCGAATTTCGAAACTCATTAGCGAAGTAATCCGTTTTTTTTATGTTTATTGGGTTTTTTCTCGAGGTGAAAAGTAAAAATGGAGTAAAGCGAGTAGGGACAGGGTCTGTATTTTTATTCACTCGGTGCAGTGCAGTTCATTATTTTTCCTTGTCTGCTTTGATTGTTTTCTATTAGAGAAACAAGGAAAAATTGTACACTGCACTGCTCGGTGTGAATAAAAAAATAGGCCCACAGAGAGCAAAACGACGAAGAAAAGAGGGCGGAGGAAAATAACCGTACGAGAAAAAATTTATTATATTTTGTAATTTCTGAATTTCTTAACTTTTATTAGTATTTTCAATTTTATTTAACTTTGTAATTTATATAGTTGGAGTTTATTTAAACCTAATAAATAAAATTGTGTTCAAGAAGTGTAAGAATATTAACAAAACGGTGTGTGACTTTTATTTTTCGGGGGCGCGTGGTTTTGCTCAGCCGAGTTGCATAGGCGATTTGAGTATCAAAGCAACATTTTACAAAATAGAATTATAAGGGACAAGTTTAATTGTGTTAAAGTAAAAGTGTTTAAGTGAAATAAAAAAGAATATATTCATTATGGCCGAGAATAATAAATTACAATATTTTACGCAAAAACTACGCTCACCACGTGCCACAACGGTACATTTTGATACAAAAAGCTGCACATTATGTACATAACTGGATAATGAGGAAATGGTTGAATGTGACGAATGTAAAACCAAAAACTATAGTAGATTTCATAGAGACGTCTCATGTCGAATAAATAAACATTCAAATTAGTTGGGTGTAGAAAATACCTATTTGGGTGTAGAAATTATATTTCGAACAATACAGTGAGCCCCTACGCAATATACTTAAAACCACAAAAAAATAATTCTCTCTTTGACTAAATTTACTCTTCAACTAATACGAGATTGTTTTGAGCGAGGTCAAAAATATGTATTCAGAAAAATTTTCGTTTGTTAAACTAGTTAGTATGCGCTGGTACACCGGTGAGCATGATTCAAGCAAGGTTAACTTGATGTTTTGAGTCACGTGTTCGTGACGTCACACAATTCTGCCACGTGTTTGTAAATAAATAGAGAAAAAGCGAATGAACCATTTTTGTGCTTGTTTTTATTTTTCGTTTTTTTACTTGTTGTTGTAATTTAAAGGTCTCCTTTAATACTAGAATAGAGTGTCTTCATAAAACAAAAAATGATCATTTGTTTACAAATTTAGAGCTAAACTGGTATTAATTGAATCACGACCGGTGAATAAAGGGAATATAATTATGTTTATTTGTTTTTTTCTTTATTAACAAATTAACGATGGGTTTTCATTGGGTTATGGGTTATTTATTGTGGCCAACCAGCAATACACATTTGAATACGATACTGACTAAATGTGGGATTCTAAAATGATTTTTAGATAAGATTTTGGAATATGGCCAAGTAGTATGGAATTTGTCTATTTCTCAACAGATTATGATGAAATTCGACTTGTACGATGGAAATGGGACCTTCAAATGTATTTAGATGAAGTTCTGGAATATGGCCAAGTAGGATGGAACTTGGATATTTCTTGAACGATTTTGATGAAATTCGACTTGTATGATGGAAATGGGACCTTCAAATGATTTTTAGATGAAGTTCTGGAACATGGCCAAGTATGATGAAACTTGGCTATTTCTTGAACAAATTTGACGAAATTCAACTTGTATGATGGAAATGGGACCTTCAAATGATTTTTAGATGAAGTTCTGGAATACGGCCAAGTAGGATGGAACTTGGATATTTCTTGGACGATTTTGATGAAATTGGACAAGTGCGATAAAAATGGGATTCTAAAATGATTTTTAGATGAAGTTCTGGAATAAGCCCAAGTAGGATGAAACTAGGCTATTTCTTTAACGATTTTGACGAAATTCGACTTGTATGATGGAAATGGAACCTTCAAATGATTTTTAGATGCAGTTCTGGAATATGGCCAAGTAGAATGGAACTTGGATATTTTATTTCGCTTATATAAAATCTCAAGTGGAATATGCTATGATCGTCTGGAAGCCTTATTATGATGTGCACATCAAAAGAATTGAAAGGATACAAAAAAATTGTTGATATTCCTTTTGAAAAAAAAACAACGAGCGATTTCACGCTCTACTCGCAAAAGATTTACGTGAAAACATTTATGTTATATTATCCATTGAATCATTTCAACCCATTTCCATTAGACTCAGAAACCTCTGCGGCTGTTATTCGCTCAGTATTAAAACTACGTACATTTTTGGTTCAAAAAGTTCATAGGTATTTTGAATTTGGAGGACGAACCATACTGACGTTAATTGAGCATGGGCAAAGTACATACCTGTTAAATTAGTCACCTAAACTTACCATGCACGCTTTGTAATATACCATTACTCATACACGACAATCTTGTTCACGATTCCATAGTAGTGAATGGTCGCGGCAAACTCGGTGAACAAAGCAAAATCTCATCGCTTTGTCACAGATCAGTTTGAAATCATTAAATAGAGTGATTCTATTTTCTATTAGGGCGCAATGATGACCGTAAAATCATAGCATATAGAAAGACAGTAGCGCGAAACCCCCATAACCAAACTCAGCAAAAGCATGAGCATTACTAATAACAAAGCATACCGATAAATAGTATATTATTCAACGAGCATATAATGATACACAAATCACTTATAATAGATTACGCCTTCGTGGATTTCGTTTTCGTAGTTTACTACGCATTACGTCAACTGAGACTTGCTAGTAAAATATTGCAAAGGAATTGTATGAAAAATAAGGAATTTGTCTAATAAATGTATAATATATGTAAATAAAAAACTATTTTTTGGATAAATATTATATTTTATATTAAAAACACATTCAAGTTATAATTTTTTTATATTTTCTTTTTCTTGATTTTGTTTCAGAAATTTCTTTATTTAGTTTCCTAATTCTGAAAAACATTCTTGCCCTAAAGAATAATTTTTTTACTCTTTTATCACAATCGATGTCTTTTGCTAATAACAACAGATGCTGCTGATAGTCCCTTGTTATTAATAATTCATCCCCATTTGCATCATTGAAAATAGATTCCAACGAGGACATGTGTATCATCATACTCTGAGTGGGTTTTGACAGGCCCCCTTCATTTAATTGATCAACCCAAGTATAAGAAAAATAGGGGTTCACCGAATGGAATCTGGAATCTACTCGAATATTGGGGACTTCTTTATGCAATTTATGACATATATATCCAGCAAGATTTTCAAGTCCGCCATATTCCATCAATGAAAAATAATTATCTTCCTGAAAATCTTCGGGATTTTCGTTTAACCCAGAAACATTTCTAAAAATTTGTCCTAAAAATTGTTGAAAGAAAATTTTAATAATTTATTAAGACGAAAGCTAATTTTGTTACCTGTTAGCGTTGATTCTGATGTTACCAAATCAGGGGTATCGTCAATTGCCACATATGCATTTTCAGATATTGCCCCTTCATTATACCCCAAAATGTAGGATCTCAAACGGTATTTGAATTCCTGCCTATCAGGGTGATCGTGCAGACCACCCTTTGCACGGATAGCACCAAACAAATTTTCTAAAACATCCTGGTTTAAATGATACGACAAAATGTATTTAAAATTGAAACGTTGTTTCATATCTTCGTACAACAATTTTAATGCGGTATTTGGTTTGAATAATTCCTATAAAAAATTATAATAATTTCTAATAATAATACAATAACATAAAATAGTTTACCTTTTTGAAACGGTAGTAATGTATTCTTTCCCAATACTAGCATCTCATTCATCATTTTGGGCATCCTATCTAAGATGTCATTCTGCACTTTAATGGCTAGTCCGTAGGCCTGAACTCGCTCTCTGGAATCAGCAGAATATACTCTGACGTTCATCATATCAAACCAATCGTTAGTCTAAAAAAATAATGATTTAAATATGTACATAATATTAAAATATTTCCAATTGTACAAGCTTAAATAAATTCTAACACTCTTCCCAATTTTCGTCTTCTATCAATCGTATGTCGATGGCCCTCGAGAGAGCTTGTGCTACGGTATGGGAAAAAAGTTTGATAGCCATTTTGACTTTTTGTCTTTCTGCTTGAGCAACACTTAAATGGTTACTGGAAATTTTGTGAGTAATGGTCAGTTCTGTTGATGTACACGATAGAAGTTTCAATAGTATTTGTTTCTTTACGCATTTACCGTTTATCATAAAACCATTATCAATAAAATGATTCCTTATAAGCTTAATAAGGTGAGGTACGTCCGCAAATACGTATATGTATTTTATTGTTTCCAAAGATAAACCTAATAAAAAAAAAATTAATAAATTTTACATGAGAAATATAATTTAATAATCATACCATGGTTTATGTGTTTCTATGTTAAGTTCCTTGTATAGCCCTCGATTACCTCCTCCGAGATCACTAGTTATAGCCACCACAGTATAACCACAATCTTCCGCTTTTTATAATATTTCGAACAAAATTTATTTCGTCATTTTACGATCGAAATCGTAATAAAATGGTTGTTTCCATTTGGAGATTAACCCTGAAATTGATAAGAATTCATTTTATTAAAATAAAATGTACAATAGTAATAATAATTCACGTATACCTCTCAACATTCCAACTTGACAATATTTTGCAGGTTTATACGTGGAATCCGATGACCAGTCGTAAGTTTCCCAAATCTTCATTTCGTCAAAACTCAAGATACAAACTTTATGGGATTCACTTAGTTCAGTTGCTGCTTTCATAATTTTCATAACCGGTTCAAGAATCCCTGGAGAAATATCAATTTGTTGTGCCCATTTCTGGAGAGTGCGGACAGCAGGAAGAGGAAATTGCTTTTGTTTTAATAATTTATAAGCTCTAGGGCTGGCCGAATACAGTGTAATAGATCTGGCGATGTCAGCTTCTGCCCATTGCATACGTTTATTAATGCCGTTTTTTAATTTTTGTATCTAGCCTGATGTAAATAGTTCTCTCAATTTACTTTCTAAATTCTGTAGTTCAAAATCTTTTCTCTCTAAATTCATTTTAAGCAAGTCTGCATGGTCTTTTAAATTTTTAATTTCGGCTTTTAACTTTTGAATTTCGGTAAGCTTTTTCTGTTTAAAATTGTCCCTAAAATTATGATAACATTATAGCGGTTAATTCTCATGTTTTATAACAAACTAAATACATACACATCTCGTCCTTTAAGGCATCAAATTCCGATTTATTTATTTGTTTTTCTGGCTCTTCCCGATCATTGTTATTATCATATACCATTTCTTCTAAATCATTTGATTCGCAATACACAAGCTCGGGTAAACTGAAATTTGATTCACCAAGTAATGATTTAATCATTTTTTTGTCTTCTCGTCTTTGGATTCGAGACAATCGATTTTGCTGGTCGCAAAGTTGGCATCGCACCCGATTTTAATTTTAGAATTTTTGAAAATCCTTGATATAATATTAGAATTACAACTCAACTAACAAAATTTTTTATAATAATTCTTACCCATTTTATGCTCTAACTTGTTTGCAAAATCATTTTCAGTAAAATGGGCGCTACAAATTCTGGATGTATTATGGTTGAATATTTCTTTCCTCCTACAAAACAGGGTCCATGCTTTCAACAATGTCTTATTTTTATTTGTTGGAAAAGAATGAAAACTATATGAACAATTATTTATATTGTTATTACAACAATTAAATACGGCGCACCGCATTATTTATTTAATTTAATTTAATTTTTAGATTCAATTACATACAACGATATTGTGAAACAAAACTGTTCAGTCTCAATTGACGTCATTTGACTGCCGTTTATTTTATAATCCAAATAGGCGCAAGGCGTAATCTATTATAAGTGATTTGTGCACATGATATATGCTTTATGTAAATAAACCTCAGCGTTTGGTTAGTTAAATTGAGTTTTAATGTTTTAAATAACAGTCATTTATGCATATTACCAATAAACTTGTGGATTATTGAGTGTAAAATCAAGGAATAAATCATTCAATCAAAGAAATTCCATCCAAAATTTTAATTTCGAAGAACAGTGAATAATGTATTGTTTCATAAAACCAATGAATGAATGTATGGTTTAAGTTACATTTCTATGTATAACCCGATTCAATTCAATGTTCATTTCATAACATTAATTTTGTTCCACTTATCATTATGTTAAGGCCAAAAAAACAAAAGTTGGAAAACAAGTCATAAAACCATTGAAATTAATTACAAAAACATCGAATATAGGCAACATTTTTTTCAGTGTAGTGAATTGTTTATTGTATCGAACTGTTCAATAAAAAATGGTATTTCTCTTCCATCGTCTAGAATTGAATAGAAACTATCTCTAAAATTTGCTTTAAATATAAATGAATCATACTCATAAGATTTATACCGATTACAATTTTCAAATATTTCTATATTTTGTAACTTTTTTTCAAATACTAAATTATTGAAATTTTCCCGTTAAATAATTGTTTTAAAATAAATTGCGGTGTTTTAATAGTTTTCTTTATTTCGTGTAAAAAAATGTCGTAAATGTATCCTGAAAACGAATCCATTGTTCCATACAAATTAACATAGCTTGGCAAATGTAAAATACTATGAAGGTTATAGTTGACATGTTTCGTGCTATAAATTTGGGGATAAAGCTCTACAAACTCATTCAAAAGTAGTTGTGCATTTTCTATATTTTCCTTAACAGTGACTTTATCTGATAATAAACGAAGACTGACCATTAAAAGTAAAAAATGATAAAAAATGTTGGAAACGACAAAGCCTTTTAAAAGTGGAAGAAATCCATAAAAAATAAAAAACCTAAATTCGGTAGCTTTCCATCTAGCAATTTCATTGAATTCTCTTCATTGAAAAACGATGCATACAACTGAGACATTAACGTTTTAGTATCCGGGTTTATTTGGTCTAATAAAAGGATCAACATTTTTTTGGTTATTCCTAAGTCGACCAAATGCATAGAGTCTAGTGAAAATTGAGCAACCATATTAATTCCAGCTATCTCTAAAATATTTTTTTCTTGCTTGTGGTGATGTCTCGCATCTAATCGATTACTAAAAGTATAATCTGTTCTTAGATTACCTGAAGCTGTCTGGTAAACTGTAGTATTACAATATCTATAGCCCGTTTGATCACATTCATGACAGCCTTTTAATGCATTGTGATTCATTACCGATTTGCAAAAGGATTTTGCTGGGGCGTCGCACGTAAATGCACGTAAAATAAACTTTTTTCTAATTAAATTTTTGGAAATTAAAATACCATCATTCTTCAATTTTATAAATTCCTCCACAAAATCTTTAAAAAAAGCATCTACAGATGTTGGATGGCCATCTCCAACTCAAGCTCCGACAATAAAAGGAGGACGGTTACGAAAATTAACGAAAGTACCAAGAATAGGCCACAAAGTTTTCCGCGAACTTTTATATAAGGGTAATCCATCTATATTAAAATCGCAAGTAATTTCAGATAAATTAGATAGGAAATCTAAGTCATACCGGATAATACATTTTTCGATCCCAAAATGAATGTATTCTCCAGGTATAACCTCGCGAGTGGTAAAAATGTCTTTATTATTGGTCGTGTTACGAAATAATGAACCTTTCGTACTGGGTAGATTAATTCCATATTCCCTCAAAATTTTTAACAGTTGTGAAACCGCATTTACCTATATATTATTTAAGACGATCCATTTCATTAATTTAGCTTTTAAAACAGTTATTTTATTTGAATGTTCTAAACATTCGGATTCGGGAGATGATTCATCATCCGATGAATCAGAAATTATGGTTTCATCCATCAAAAACCTATCATCTAAAATTGGAGAAGCACAAGAAGTTTCAAAATCTTGAGAATACACATTTTGCTCAATTGTATTTAAATCAAAATTATAATCAGAATTTAAACTATTTTTTGCCATTTCGGCAACAATTCTATAACGTTGGGTTTTATAGATAAATGATCCATTAGTTTAATAAAATTAAAAGAACTTAGATACAGTATTACAGAAACAAAATTTAAAAATGATTTTAAAAAAATGAACGGTAAAAAAAATTTAAGAATAAAAAAAAAAAAATTCAAAATTAACAATTTAAGATTGATTCGAAAAGTAACACGATTTATATTATATCTATATCAATATATAAAATGATCATATATATGTATAACTCACACTTTTAAATTATATTTATTAAATCGAAGAAAATAAAAAATTAACCACCGATTACAAAATAAAAATAACAAACAAAAGTACGCAGCACACACGTCTCAAACTGAAGTGAAACACAGAAAACAAATTTTTTTACAGATAAAAATCAAAATGGCGATTTCATGGCTTTCTTCATACAACACTAGAGACAACTACGGTCATTACATGTATGTTTTCACCCTCTAAACAAAGCGATTCGTTTGCTATAGGAAAATGATGAAACTATAGTTTCTTGATTCGCATTTTTTGTTTAGAGGGTAGTAACAGTTACAAGATCAACACAAGACATGTTAAATATGTTTTAGAGTTTTAGATTAACCGATGTTAGTAACATTCACAAGACCAGCAAAAGACATGTTACTACTGACATTTTTCTCTTTTACGCATCCGCAATATCATATTTATTTCTTTGTCCCAGACAAAGATCAAACGAGTTGGTAAAGACAAAAAATTTGCTGGGTTTATTTTCAAAGTAAATTTGAATAATTTGCAAACGTTGCTCTGGTAAGAATCAATTCATTATGAAATGATAAACCAAACTAAGTAAACAAAAATCAATTGTCGGCTGTCAAATCGGGTGCCACTGAAAAAAGTGCTGCCACTTTAAAGTAATCCAACCTTGAAATGAAATACCCTTTAGTATTAGTAACATTAAATTACTTCACAAATAATTCGATATTTATTCGAATTTTCGGAGTTTTTCGAAATTTTCGTTGGTTTTCTAAATTTTTACAGGCTTTCCGAAATTATTCATTAATATACAGATTTCTTTATATTATTGAAATTTTTCAAGATCAATCGAGATTCACATAATATAGATATTAGTCGAATTTTTTTTGGGTAATCCGGATTGTTCCTCGGCTTATTCTAGACTTCTGGCTGTTGTTCAACCTTTCTATCTAGGATTATTCGAGATTTTTAAAGATTTTCAAATTTATTCGATTTAGTTTTGAGTTGTGGGAACTTGCAGAGTTACACTTATAAATCTGAATCGTGATATTTAATAGATTTTTCGTGATTTCGATAATTCTCAAATTTTCGAAAGTTATTCGAAATTATTCATGAATGTGTAGGTTATTTATATTTAGCATGGCGGTGATTAGCGCGTATTAGTTTTCCTTTAAGTTTACATATGTACTTACGGATAATTCGATATCTGTGAACTTCTAGAATATTCAAGATACATACATTGAAAATTCGATATTTTTGAGATTATTTCGAAATTCTTGATATTTTTCAAATTATACTCAAAATATGGGATGCTTTATCGTTATATTTAGAATCGTCATAGCATTGAGCTGATTCCAAGCAATTTCGTTTTTATTGAAATTAGATACTTTTAATTAATGCGAAGCTGGACAATAGGAAGTAATACATTTTTAACAAAACACTTTACTTGTTCATAGGTAGAAGAAGCATTTTTAGGGCCCCAAGAAAAAATTTGCGAGGGGCCCGAAATTTGTAGTTACGCCACTACTTACCACCATATTCGACCCGGTGTAAGGAATATAAAATGTGCACCCTTGAAAACAGACGTCTTCTTCTGGATGCTGCTTTTATTGGAAACGACATACTTGGCCAAATCGACTCAACTTTTGTATTGGAAAACATATCCATACATATTCCAAACAGGACATTACGTAATCACCGATTTTTGGCGCTAAAAGGTCATTCCACCAATTATGGCGATAACAACCCAAATCAGTAGATTAACAAAATCATTCAATAACGCAGAGGATCAATTCGATTTTAATCTATCAAAAAACTTATTTTTTACATTTATGATTAATTTTTCTGACAGCTTCAACTTTGAAGAACACATTAATTTTATTATTTTATAAATTTCTTTGTGTTTTATTAATTTTAAATTTTAATAACTGGTGATTATTTTTCTGATGAAATCATAAATGTTAATGGCAAAATCAATTTCTTTACTTAAATAAATAAATAAATAAATCAGCAATATGTTGTTTTGGTGGATATAGTTCCCCTATTTCACAAAATTTCTTAAGAGTTTTTTTCAATTTCCCCTGTTGTATTTTCCGTGGTTGTGATTTCGACAGTTTTGGTTAACGGCTTGTCTATTGAGTATGAATTATTAGATCTTCCTAAAATTATCCATCCAAATTTGGTACTTTGAGCAATTGGTTGATTCTTTATTTTTATTATAACCGGTAACACTATATCGGCATTGTAATCTGCACCAAGATGTTAGTCTATTGGGGCTGGCATATGGAAGTTAGGATCGGCGAACTGAGCTAGATTATCCAAACTCTGGGTTGTTATGGTTTTCCGTGGTTGTCTTAGTAATAGTTGTTGCCTTCACTGGTGCGGTTGGTAAAAGCACGTATACATTATTTGTTGTGGTATGTAACATAATACAACCGTAGTTTAATGACTCCTTAGCTTCTCCACGTTGCAGCTTGTTTTTATGTATCTTAAGTTTTTGTATATAAGCTTCTCATTTTAATATGTTGTAGCTTCGGTATTCGGATGAATATAGTTTGCTTCCCGAATCGTTCTAAATGAAATTGTCGACTGACTAACGCCGTGATTTTTAGATGCAATCAGGCCGTTAGACAACATTTCTTCACATACCTAAGCGTTGATAAATCTAAGTTAAGTCTAAGTTCTTTTGGTGTCGCTTTGACATGCGACATAGCCCGCGCACCAATTACCACGAATTAGGTTATAAATGGTAATAGAAGTTTTCATTTTAAATTTGAAAACTTCCCTGCTGCAGTTCAATTTCAAATTTGACGTAAATATTAATTAAGAGAAAACGCCAAAAGTTTATTGAATTTATTCATGTGTTGTGGAAATCGCCTGAGTGTATTTTAATTTGGTACATAATAAATACACCAATATGTAAATATATTGCATACATTACAGGGGCATTACAAAAATACAGAAAACGATAATTCTGATAAATTGTTGAGCTTATCGTACGAGTTAAAACATAGAAGCACAAATTGACAATAACCTTACAACAGCAAAAAAGAAGTGTAAAAACAATTATTACACTTTCTTTTAATGTGGTGAGTTGTGTTAAAGCTCAAAGGTGCAGAAGAATGTTTCAGTATATAACAAAACTAAACATTTTTTGTTAATTTTTATAAAACTTAAAATCCGATGAAAGCCATCACATAAGTGTGCATTTAGCGTATAATATAAAGTGATTATTGTTTCGTCCAAGTTTATGTTGGAACGACTTATTATTAATTGTTCTTAATAAAGGCTATAGAGAACTTACTGTGGATCGGCTAACTCTAGCTTGAGAAGATAATAACGCTAAAACTACTCAAGGGATAGTCTGTTTTATTTTGCAAGTAACGTGGATTTTATAAAAAAATTATTGCGTAAATTAATAAGTAATTCGTAAGTTATGCTGATAGATTAACATTCTCCCCGGCCCTAACCTTCGTCTGCAGTTGTGGCGGTGTGTTTTGATGTTTGATTTCGCTTAGTGGTGGAATTGCTGTCTTTTTGTTTTTCGTTCTAATCCTTACTATTACTATGTATTGGATCATATATAATTATAGTGAGCACCACGCCAAGGCTTCTGTATGTTGATGTATAATGGTGCATGTGGTGTTATGATATTGCTCTTTCTTCATTGAATCTTATGGTTGCTGCTGACATACGATGCGAAGTGTACGTTCAGGTTGAACTGAAAAAACCATCGGTAATCTCATAGTTGAACCCATTTATCGGGAATGTTGTTTCTAGTCCTTTCAACTATCTCACACTTGTTGTGTACCCCTTCTTGTTGCAGTAATGGTAATTCTCACGTGATACTATCTCATTGAAAAACATGTACCATATGTCGTTGCAAATCTGTAACAAGAATATTTATTCGAGACCTTATAAAGAATGAAGGCGCTCTAGTGGCTTGGTTGGTTTATACATTTGATATATTTCCTTTGATATGCTTCCATGGCATAGCATGATTTCCGTTGGCAGGCTTCTAGTCATGATATCTACCTCGGCCTTGAGTTGTTTAGCTGACAATAGCCTTGTAGTGGTTACTTGGTTATATGTATCCAGTACTGCTTCTGTTAGTGTTTCATGGATTTCCATGAATGCAATCATTAGTGATAGGGTGTGTACTGATAAAGCCTCGCTATTCTGCGGCATTTCTTCTAACTGTTTCTTCAATAACAGCGAATGTTGATCAATTTCACCTTGTCTCTTTTTGAAAACGTTTACGGTAGCATCCATTAAAGAAGTTTGGTTTTTCATTAGTGCTAACAGATGGTCATTATTCAGCTTTGGTTCCTCGATTTCTTGTTCGCAGCGTACCGCGTCTCTGTTATCTAGTACTCCAAATAATTCGCTCGCAATGTTTTCGAGAATATTGATGGGTCCGTGTTTGCTTCCTCATAAGTTTACCTTCTTATGTTGAAGCAGTTCATTTTTGTGCTCAACTTTTAGTAAAGTTTGTTTAAATTATGTTACTATTAATGTTCATATTTCACCTGTGTGGCTTGCAGTTAAGTTTGTAAAGTTCTATTATTTTTGTGTACAAAAACTACTTTGTTTCTCTAAACAGTGTCGATAACCGTTTATGTAATTCTGCACGGTAGTTTGTTAAATTGTAGTAAACTATAATATTCCAATTGTTGTTTGTAAATTATACATACCCAATGAATTCAAAATATATACCTGGTTCATATTCATATTTTGTGATATTGAAGGGCGGATCCACTCATCCAGACTCCGCATGAGTGTTCGTTATTCTATCTGAAAAAAATTCATAATGATCCTAATCGTTTGACACTGGAAGATTAGGTCTAGAGTTTAAGCATGCTCCCACTTGTCCTAGTACTGTGCCAAATCCACCTTAAGAGGTGAGAATAGTTTCTGCGATAATATTTTTAGCTGGTGCTTTGTTGATTTGACCATAACATCCCATAATCCACCGAAGTGGGAACCAGCGGGCGGGATGAAATGCCATTGCTCTCCATTATTGGCTGTTTGTTCAGTTACACTGTAATTGGCTTGCTTTATAACTAGTTATAACTGCTTTTTAAATTTATTCCGATCTCCAACAAAGTTCGTACCGTTGTCACTGTAAATGTGTAATGGAGTTTCTCTCCTTGCCGTGAAACATTTAAATGCTGCTGTTGTTAGATCACTCACTAGTTCCAGATGAACTGTCTTGGTTTAAATAAGGTGACGTGTCGTTATAAGATTTAGTACCTCCCCCTTTTGATACACAAATTGAAAATGGTCCTGCATAGTCGATGCGTATATTGGAAAATGACGGGCAGGGAATGATTCTTTCTAGAATACTAATTACTTGTTCTGATGGTGCTCTTCTGAATCTAAAGCATAGCATCTTTTACATAGCGCCTGATGCTTATGCGCACTTAGAGCTCTTACTCTTCAGAATCCAATATTTAGTTCTTAGTTGTGCTAGAAGCGTTGCGTGAATACCTAGGTAGAAATTACCACCAACTCTTAGAAGAACATCATCGTCATAAATGGATTTAATGATCGCACGTTACTATTCCTTTTAATGTTTTTAATGCTTTTATTAACTTGATTTCGGCAGGAAACTCTGTTTCTTGTATATATTTGATGATTGTTTTGTGAGTTCTCTCTATTTCATCTACTGTTAGATAATTTGATAGTTCTTCAGAATTCTTATGTAGGATTGTGATAAATCTATAGTCTTTGTTATTGTTATTCTAAGAGCTGACGAAAATCTTTCGAAGTCTATTAATTCTGGAACAAGTTTCGTCCTGTGCTTCTTGCGCCAGTTCAGATATAAGCCTCCCACCATAGTTGAGCACTTCCTAATTGAAGAGAGCTCATCCCTCAGAAAGCTATGTCTGCTTGGTTACAGTTGGAATTTACGTGGAGCTATCGGCTAGATTGCATGAGCGACTGAATTTCAGCTATTCTGTTCGCTATAAATGTTTCATATCTGTTGAGATTACCCTTTATACATGCCAGTGTGATCATAGAATCATTTCTTGAATAAATGGCTACTTGTTCTAGGTTCATGATATCTAGGGCTGTTTTTATTAGTTTGGCCTGGAGTAATACGGCCTCGCAATGGTGATAGTGAGATTTTTTTTTTTTTAGATGGGCGACCATAGATTTTGCAGCAATTAGATAGACGACTGTTAGTCCTTTGGTATTGGTGGTTTTATAGTATATTACTGCTGCAAATGCAATTTTTTGAGGCGTCGCTGAAACCGTGGAGTTCATTTTTTCGTTTTTGTTTATGTTCAACCCATCTAGCTATTGTAATTTTTTCAATATGTTTTAGACCGTCCGTAATTCTGCATTTGGGTTTTCATCTCATCCGATAACAGCTACGCAAGATTTTGCTTTAATAATTTTGTTTGGATAATTACAGGTGGAAACCACCCTAGTGGACAAGGCTGGGCAGTAACTAATTACATGTATTTGAAATACGTAATTAAAATACAAGTTACAATTTGTAACTTGTATTTTAATTACTTACAATCGAAGTAATTGTATTTTGTATTTTAGTTACTTATATTCCAAGTAATTGTAATTTGTATTTTAATTACTTTTGTATTTTTTTATTTTATTTGCTTTATTAAAATTTAAAAAACGTATTTCAGAGGCATCTGTTATTTGGTACATGAAAATGTCAAATATACGATATAACCCCCCAAGTAGCACTAAATAACTTTATAGTTTTATAACCCGTTTCCGACGTCGGTACAACGTCACAAATTTCTATAAATTTACTTGTTTGACATCGAACTAACAATTTTTATTTTTTCGTCGGCACGACCACAATGCGACGTTATATGTTAGCAGCCGCCAGAGCGTTATTTTATATCTACTTGACAACTTTTTTTGACTATTTTCAACTATTGACCGACTAATATGTATTTTATAACCGTGTATCGATTATTTAGTTATGTTGTCGTATTATGTGGTATTTAATGACTACCTAGCAACTTTTTTGTCGTGTAAAAACCAATATTCAACCTCAATATTTTGTTGTTACCTGCACGACCACAAGATAACATTTTTTACTTATGCATACAATTTAGTGAAATAATTGACAAAAAAGATATTTTGTGACCGACATTATTACATCATCGGCAAACAACCTTATTGTGTCATGTAAATGTCAATTTTATATAAATAATTTAATATAAAAAAGATTTTTTGACTTCAACTTCTTTTATCTTCCAAAATAGGTCAATCATAATTTTTGTGTTATACTAAGGATTTAATTAATGAATAATTATCAACATAAATAACACAAATGTTTTACGTTTTTGAATTTTTAATCATGTTTTTTATAATTCGCGAATGTATCATTAAAATCAAATACATTTGTATCCATACAGTCTCCTTTGTCTTTTTCAGGGAATTTTAAATTAACTATCTCAAGTTTTTCTTTTTTGTCGTTAAGGAATTTTTGGTGAATGCACAACGCTATTCAATATAACTTATTTGGTGTGCAAATATCTTTACAGTTGAATTCTTGAAAATTTGGTAATAAAATTAAATAAATCGTCGGGAGAATGACTAGACCGTCGTGACAGTAACTTTTTTGGAAATAAAATAACAAATTTGTAATTTTTGAGTCGAATTTGTTATAAATTGGTTATTAATCTAACTTTTTAGTGGTTTAAATATATTTTAATACATAATATGAAGTTCGCCATTTTTAATTATACATGCATATAAAAATTTGTATTTTTTGAAAATAAAATTCTGATTTTCATACTTCTCATGACTAAATATTATTGTAATATCATTATTTTAAAGGTGGGGATTATTTCAATATGGTTTAAATTGATTTTAGTAAATTTTAGTCAACCTAAAATAAAAATATTTTTGAAATAACAGAAATATATTTTTAAAAAAGACGAATTTATAAGGCGCATGAGTTTTTAGTTCACTGATAGGTGCACATTTACGATAAAACTTGCTTTGTTTATAAAAATATGTCGTATCTTGCCAGATTTTTGGGTTATCATTATTACAGGGAATGTGAACTATATTTACAATTATTATGAAGTAAATTTTCATAAAGTCGTAAATAATGAAATAGATGATAAAGAAAATAGACAAATAATTATTATATTTATAAGATAAAAGAAGACAACATGATTATTTATATATTTTATAAAAAATAGTTGTCCTGTCTGCTAAAATACAAACAAAATAGTGGTCAATATATCTATTTCCTGACTTGTATTCTATGGTCAATTGACAAGTCGGATAATAGTTATTACGACGTTGTTACAACCCAAAATTTATTCCCCAATAACGTTGTATCTCAGTTGTCATACCATTGTCACAACGTTGGCTAGCCGACCAGTAGTCATTTAGCTAACCACAATACAACGTTATACCAACTCACTCGTGCTACTTGGGCCTGTAAACATTGCGACACAAAAACGATTTGT
This sequence comes from Tipula vernalis, assembly GCA_958295665.1. NCBI lineage: Eukaryota > Metazoa > Arthropoda > Insecta > Diptera > Tipulidae > Tipula > Tipula vernalis. The sequence goes on along the minus strand of OY282560.1, from coordinate 214,287,300 downwards.
AAATAATGAAACTTCTTATTAAACATTAAGCGAATTTCCTTGACAAAGTTACAACAACTGCATTCGATATAAAGCGCCGCATTAAGCCTGAATTCCATTGCGAATAAAAGTTTGTCAGTCAAAATAAAGGGAGATAAAAATATAAAATCGGTGGTTGTGTGAAAGAAACACAAAACGAAGTCAGTCAAGATTTTACTTACATCAAATGTGTGTTTGTATTAGTGGATCGCCATAATTATGGTCAAAAATTATCAAAATCGAAGTCATTTTATGGTTATCCAACTAATATACGCACACACACAAATTTTGTGTACGAACGCAAATTATTTTCCGCACACTAAGTTAATTAAAAGTTTGTTATTTTTATGGAAAGTGTCATAATTTTTTTTGGCGGTTGCTTTTAAAATAGCTCTGATAATAAAAAAATATAAAGTTTGTGTACAGTTAAACTGTGATGAATTGTGATCAATTGTGATAATATCGCTAAATACTATTATTGGCATTTTAATAAAGTGATGGTTTTTTTTTTAAATAATTTATTGGCGGTGAAAAAGCCAAATTAAAACTCCAAGTGATAACCAAAAATTTATTTTTTTTATTTTTATTTTTTGCTGTCGCTGTCAAAATTTATCAAGATATTTGTGCTATAAAAAAAATAAAAAAAACATGCTTTATCTTTGTCACTCCAATGGATTTTTTTTTTGTTGTCTTCTTTCGACTTGAAGTCAGTTCAGTCAATTATTCACAGTGGAATTCAGGCTTTAAGCCTGATTTCCATTATGAAATATTTACTGACAGTAAAAAAAAAATGAAATAAAAATATATATTCGCGTGCTGTGTGAGAGAAAAAAAAACACTTTTTCAGTTTTACAGTACTGACAAAATTATTATAGTATACTGACATTTTTTATAGTATACCTACTGACAAAATTTACTGAAAAATATATGAAGCGAAGTATATTTTGTCAGTACTGGAAAAATATTTCGATTTTTCAATGCAATTTTTCAAAAAAAATTAAAAACAAAGAATGATCTGTGTCAATTCAATGAAATTTTCGATGTTTACGTTTTTAATCAGTAAAAAGTACTGTCAGTAAAAGTTTCATAATAGAAATCAGGCTTTATTTAAATAAAACCGATTTTTTTTTTGATTTTTAAATCGTAATGGTAGATAGGGAGAATAGGAGAAAAATAAATCAAAACTAGATTTGTTTAAATTTATCTCAACAAAATACCTCTATTGTTTATGAATAATTTTGGCGATGAAAATGCGATATAATTTCGAATTCACTATACTATGACAAGAGTTTTGGCGAAGCACTTTCTCTGTGTTATGAAATACCTTTTTATTTCTCTGTTTTTTTATGTAAATATATATAAATGTATTTCAAATTTGTGACAAAACAAAAAGATATAATTATAGGCGTTGTAAATTATAGAGCGACTTTTTATTACGACCATATGGTTCACGTTGTCCTGGGATAAAACCTCAAATGTCAAACTTTTACATATCAATTCCTACGTAACATAAGTGCAAATAAATTGTTTCTTGATTTTTTTGAATTTAATAAGAGGTTTTTGTCTATAAAGTGGTATGTGTTACACAATTTAACTTGAATTGGAAAATATATTTCTGTTTTATTTAAAATACATTTTAAGCAGTATTTCAGAGCAAAATATGTCAAGATGAAATTATTTTGGTTTTATAAAGATAATTTATGGGTATTTGTAAAGGGATGCGCGTGTCTATGTTTTCTCAAACTAAAGCCTGTATTCCACTGTGAATAATTGACTGAATTGACTTCAAGTCAAAAGAGGACAAAAAAAACTAATCCATTAGAGTGACAAAGAAAAAGCAGTATTTTTATTTTTTTTTTTATCATGATTTTATGGTTAAATTTTGACATCAAACAAAAACATAACCAACAATTATTAAACAAATTAAGTATTAGCATTAATTCGATTATTTTCACATCTCAAAATTATCTAAAAAATTAATTATTATTAATGCTCATATCAGAATTATTATTTTTCGAATATTTTCCATCATAAACCAAAATTAAAAAAATCTATACCATAAAATCGCCATGCTATTAAAATTATTAGTGTGTGCGAGAAATATTTTTCATCGTACACAATATTTATGCAGATGTGTTAGTTGAAATGATCTCGATTTGATAATTTTTGACCATAATTATGGCGATCCACTAACGCAAACACACATTTGATGTAAGTCAAATCTTGACTGACTTCGTTTTGTGTTTCTTTCACACAACCACCGATTTTATATTTTTATCTCCCTTTATTTTGACTGACAAACTTTATTCGCAATGGAATTCAGGCTTTATTCTATTAACATTTATTTTTTTTAATACTAACTAATACAGAGTTTATACCGTAGATAGTATAATAGCAAAATAGTTAAATACTATTTTGCTATCCGGTGTAAAACCGATGTTTTGATAGTATAATAGCAAAAATAAAATATAATATTTTGATTTGATACCTATCAAATTTTAATACCTATTATATTTTATTGTAAAAGGGAAATTTATGACAGTGTATTATTGATAAATTGGTCTAGAAATATTTATGTGTAAGGGAAAATTATACTTTTTCATTATTTTGTTTTAATTTTCTGTTTTTTATGAATATTTTATGCGGTGTAAAACCGACTACGTCACTACGGTAGATAGTAAAATAGTATTATACTATTTTGCCATTATACTATCTACGGTGTAAAGCCAGTATAAATCCCAAATACATGAGGTCTTCACTTTGGGAATTTTACAACAACAATGCTGTATATTTTCATTCCGGAATGAATACTTATGTGGTTTTCGATTCACCAAAAAAGAGCAAACCGGCTTGCTCTTTCTGCTGTCAAACTGTTCGATTCGCCAAGAAAGTCGCTCGATCGAGCAAAATTGTTGTTGTTTTACGAATCTCGATTTTTTGGCAGATTTACAAACACAAATAGAACTGTCATTTTGAAAGCGTCATTGTGTTTGGTGTTATATTTTGTGTTTCTGTTTATTTTTATGTGAATATTTTATATTATAGAATTAACTTGTTGTTGTTATGTTTTGTATATAATATTAGAATATGTTAAGTTGTTTTTTATAGAGTATCGATCTTTTATAAAAATTATAGGTTATGTTTATATAAACGTCAAAAACACGCACACATATATATTACGGAGCAACTGTTCAATTCACACAGCCTAGAAAGTGATCTTTTAAAGATTTGGTAAAAGGTGAATCGAAATCGACATTAGTTTCAAACCAAGCTTTTGTTGGTATAGAATTATTCAAGCAATAATTTCGAAAAAAAATTTTGCTCTTTTATTTAATTTTTAATGTCAATTGATAAAAGTAAAAAGAAAATTATTTTCGGGTTTTATTTTGAGCAAACTTTGCATTTTTATTTTTATACAATAACTATTCCAGTTACCAAAGTAAACGGCAATTATCTTTGGCGATCTCTCTTACTAATTTCAAAATCCTCTTATATTTCACTTTTTTGTTTAGCGGAAATTATATTGATTATGGTTTACTGGGATACATCTAACTGCCATGAATACAAATCATAACCTCAAATGTTGAGTATTTTCATTGTGCAAATAAAAAAATGTTCATTCCGTTAATCTTAGACGGCAAATTTTTTAAAATTGGCGACGAGGATTTCAAAAAAATTGAGTTGAGTGGCAATGCAAATTTGAAAGTTAAGGCGATGTGTATGTTGTGCAAATCAAAGGAAAGTGAAATTAGTGGAAATTTAAAATCTACTTCAAATTTTACCACCCATTTGAAGGTAAAAATTAAATTTTAGATTTCTTTATTACTTTTGACATACTCAGAAAATAGAAATACATAATATAATTATTCATAATTTTAGAGAGTTCATCCAGAAGTAGTTGAACAATTCGAAAAATATAAAAAAGATAACAAAACATCTGGTCGGAATCTAGCTGTGAAAAGGTCAGAAAATGATAAATGTTTGAAGCAGACAAAACTGGGAAGTGATTTTTTTAATAAGAAAAATGATAAACAACAAAAGTTTGATAAAAATGTCATAAATTACATAATCAATAGCATGAAACCACTTTCAACAGTTGAAGATCCGAATTTTAAAAAAATTGTGAAAGGTATTTTACATTGTTATTACATTAATTTTATACAGTATAAAACAAGAATGGCATTTTTTATAGATTTAGACGAAAATATTGACATCATTTCAAGGAGGACATTGGGGCGAAAAATATCTGAAAGAGACCAATTTGTTCGAAAAAACTTAAAAGAAATTATTAAAAGTATACCGTTTGTATCAACAACTGCCGATATATGGTCCACAAAATACCGAAGCTACATGGGTGTAACTGTTCATTGGGTATGGAATTATTCACCTTTTCCAATCAAGCACTAAATTAGGACTAATTATTTTTATTGAACAATTTTATGTTTATAATTATAAATAGATCGAACCAAAAACATTAGACAGAGTCAGTGCGGTACTTGCATGTAAGAGATTTGCTGGCGTTCACTCTTATGACCGAATTGCGGAACTACTTTTGGAAATAACATCAGAATTTGACCTAAACCACCAAAAAATAGTATCTACTGTCACGGATAATGGATCCAACTTTGTCAAGGCTTTTAATGAATTTGGGTGTAGCAATGAAAATGAAATTAGTGTAATTCCCAATGACAACGGTAAGCTAGATTGGTTTAGCTCCCAACGTGAATTCAAATGTCCATTATCATATTTTAATTTATGATTATTTTCTGCAGATTTGGAAACTGATGATGACCTACCGCTAGCAGAGCACTGCGCTATTAGTTCAGAACACACTAGTTTGTCCAATTCAACCAGCGATGTAGAATCGGAAACGCCAATTATACTGCCTCATCATTTAAGATGTGCTAGTCATACACTAAGCCTTTTAGCCACAACTGATTTTATAAAAATATTGAAGAACAAAAATAACGTGTCAAAAATACACTATCCAGCTATTGCAAAATGTACGGCTATGTGGAATGCAGCTCGGCGACCTAAGACAGCAGAAATTATAAGAGCCGTTATCGAAAATCAGTTACTATTTCCAACCCCAACTAGATGGAATTCTCTATTTGACGCGATTCAACATCTTTTAAAATATAAAGAAAAACTCAATACTTTGCTCAGCAATATTGGAATACAGAGTTCATTCAAGCCGGTCGAACTGGAATATTTGGAGGAATATTGCTTAATTTTTAAGCCAATAGCTATAGCTCTAGATAGCCTCCAGGGACAACAACACTGTTATTATGGGCAATTATATCCCACGTTATTTTCCTTAAAAATAAGATTAGAAAAGCTACGCTCCGAAAACTTACTTCGTTACTGTAATCCAATCGTAGTAGAAATAACAAAATGCTTACAAGTAAGATTCAAATCATTCTTCGAATTCGCACCTGAAACAAACCATGCGCTAATTGCAACTTGTCTTCACCCCCTATTTAAAATGAGATGGCTGCCAAACCCTGACAAAACCACAAAATCAAAAATACAGATGTTATGTATAAACGCATTAGAAAAAATCAAAAGCTGCACGGAACAGGATGGATCTCTTAGTTCCGGTGGGGAAGAGCAAGACGACGATGAGGAGAGGTTCTACGTGTTTGATTCGAACTCAAATCCACCTATATCGAACAAGTCTAACTTAGAACTAGAATTCATCAAATATGTTGGGGATAAGAGCAAATTATTTTCGAATTTAAATAATTATCCAACTATTAAAAAGGCTTTTGCCAAGTATAATACGAGCCTTTGTTCGTCTGCCCCAGTAGAGAGGCTATTTTCTCTCGCTGGGTTTATAAATTCACCAGCAAGAGGATCTTTGTCAGATGCAATATTTGAAAAACTGGTATTCTTAAAAGGAAACCAAGAACTGTGTAAATAAAATAAATACTTTTTGTAGTTTTTTGTTTAAGAATGCGCTAAGAGTTGGTGCGTGCATTATTTTATTTATAAGTAACAATGAAGTAAAACAATTGAATTCAATAAATGTGTACTTTGTATATTTATTATTTATAGTACAAACATTTTTTTATTTTTATTTAATACCCTTATTATGATTCTCACTCATCGAGAAATACTATGCAAATGTGACTAGATTTGGTGTACATCACACCAGAAATCCCATTTTAGAAAACCCAAGATTTCTATATATAATTCGAACCATTGGGATTGTGCAATTTTGTGCCTGTAATTAGAAAATTTGTGCATAGCGTACTTTAGGAAATAGGATGGGATTTCTCACGTGATTATCACACCAGAAATCCCATATATTCCGTTTATATAATAAAACATATTTTTCGGAGTATGATGATTGTGCAAAATTGTGCGTTACTAAATTAACCATGAAAATAGTTTATATTGGCCAGAATCGGCCATAGAACAACCACAATTGATCAAAATCGTGATTTTTCGAAGAGGTTATATGGGCGATTTCCGGAAATCCCACCTTTTATTAACATTCGAATTAAAACAAAGTGTGGTTATTATGCTGGCCAAGTTTCACGTTGGTGCATATTACACTTTAGCCAGAATCGGCCATAGAACATCCACAATTGATCAAAATCGTGATTTTTCGAAGAGGTTATATGGGCGATTTCCAGAAATCCCACCTTTTATTAACATTCGAATTAAAACAAAGTGTGGTTATTATGCTGGCCAAGTTTCACGATTGTGCATATCACACTTTAGCCAGAATCGGCCATAGAACATCCACAATTGATCAAAATCGTGATTTTTCGAAGAGGTTATATGGGCGATTTCCAGAAATCCCACCTTTTATTAAAATTCGAATTAAAACAAAGTGTGGTTAGTATTCTGGCCAAGTTTCACGTTGGTGCATAACACACTTTAGCCAGAATCGGCCATAGAACATCCACAATTGATCAAAATCGTGATTTTTCGAAGAGGTTATATGGGCGATTTCCGGAAATCCCACCTTTTATTAACATTCGAATTAAAACAAAGTGTGGTTATTATGCTGGCCAAGTTTCACATTTGTGCATATTATACTTTAGCCAGAATCGGCCATAGAACATCCACAATTGATCAAAATCGTGATTTTTCGAAGAGGTTATATGGGCGATTTCCGGAAATCCCACCTTTTATTAAAATTCGAATTAAAACAAAGTGTGGTTATTATGCTGGCCAATTTTCACGTTTGTGCATATTATACTTTAGCCAGAATCGGCCATAGAACATCCACAATTGATCAAAATCGTGATTTTTCAAAGAGGTTATATGGGCGATTTCCAGAAATCCCACCTTTTATTAACATTCGAATTAAAACAAAGTGTGGTTAGTATTCTGGCCAAGTTTCACGTTGGTGCATATTACACTTTAGCCAGAATCGGCCATAGAACATCCACAATTGATCAAAATCGTGATTTTTCGAAGAGGGTATATGGGCGATTTCCAGAAATCCCACCTTTTATTAACATTCGAATTAAAACAAAGTGTGGTTATTATGCTGGCCAAGTTTCACGATTGTGCATATCACACTTTAGCCAGAATCGGCCATAGAACATCCACAATTGATCAAAATCGTGATTTTTCGCAGAGGTTATATGGGCGATTTCCAGAAATCCCACCTTTTATTAACATTCGAATTAAAACAAAGTGTGGTTATTATGCTGGCCAAGTTTCACGTTTGTGCATATTATACTTTAGCCAGAATCGGCCATAGAACATCCACAATTGATCAAAATCGTGATTTTTCAAAGAGGTTATATGGGCGATTTCCAGAAATCCCACCTTTTATTAACATTCGAATTAAAACAAAGTGTGGTTAGTATTCTGGCCAAGTTTCACGTTGGTGCATATTACACTTTAGCCAGAATCGGCCATAGAACATCCACAATTGATCAAAATCGTGATTTTTCGAAGAGGGTATATGGGCGATTTCCAGAAATCCCACCTTTTATTAACATTCGAATTAAAACAAAGTGTGGTTATTATGCTGGCCAAGTTTCACGATTGTGCATATCACACTTTAGCCAGAATCGGCCATAGAACATCCACAATTGATCAAAATCGTGATTTTTCGCAGAGGTTATATGGGCGATTTCCAGAAATCCCACCTTTTATTAACATTCGAATTAAAACAAAGTGTGGTTAGTATTCTGGCCAAGTTTCACGTTGGTGCATATTACACTTTAGCCAGAATCGGCCATAGAACATCCACAATTGATCAAAATCGTGATTTTTCGAAGAGGTTATATGGGCGATTTCCAGAAATCCCACCTTTTATTAACATTCGAATTAAAACAAAGTGTGGTTAGTATTCTGGCCAAGTTTCACGTTGGTGCATATTACACTTTAGCCAGAATCGGCCATAGAACATCCACAATTGATCAAAATCGTGATTTTTCGAAGAGGGTATATGGGCGATTTCCAGAAATCCCACCTTTTATTAACATTCGAATTAAAACAAAGTGTGGTTATTATGCTGGCCAAGTTTCACGATTGTGCATATCACACTTTAGCCAGAATCGGCCATAGAACATCCACAATTGATCAAAATCGTGATTTTTCGCAGAGGTTATATGGGCGATTTCCAGAAATCCCACCTTTTATTAACATTCGAATTAAAACAAAGTGTGGTTAGTATTCTGGCCAAGTTTCACGTTGGTGCATATTACACTTTAGCCAGAATCGGCCATAGAACATCCACAATTGATCAAAATCGTGATTTTTCGAAGAGGTTATATGGGCGATTTCCAGAAATCCCACCTTTTATTAACATTCGAATTAAAACAAAGTGTGGTTAGTATGCTGGCCAAGTTTCACGTTTGTGCATATCACACTTTAGCCAGAATCGGCCATAGAACATCCACAATTGAACAAAATCGTGATTTTTCGAAGAGGTTATATGGGCGATTTCCAGAAATCCCACCTTTTATTAACATTCGAATTAAAACAAAGTGTGGTTATTATGCTGGCCATGTTTCACGATTGTGCATATCACACTTTAGCCAGAATCGGCCATGGAACATCCACAATTGATCAAAATCGTGATTTTTCGAAGAGGTTATATGGGCGATTTCCAGAAATCCCAACTTTTATTAACATTCGAATTAAAACAAAGTGTGGTTAGTATGCTGGCCAAGTTTCACGATTGTGCATATCACACTTTAGCTAGACTCGGCCATAGAACATCCACAATTGATCAAAATCGTGATTTTTCGAAGAGGTTATATGGGCGATTTCCAGAAATCCCACCTTTTATTAACATTCGAATTAAAACAAAGTGTGGTTAGTATTCTGGCCAAGTTTCACGATTGTGCATATCACACTTTAGCTAGACTCGGCCATAGAACATCCACAATTGATCAAAATCGTGATTTTTCGAAGAGGTTATATGGGCGATTTCCAGAAATCCCAACTTTTATTAACATTCGAATTAAAACAAAGTGTGGTTAGTATGCTGGCCAAGTTTCACGATTGTGCATATCACACTTTAGCTAGAATCGGCCATAGAACATCCACAATTGATCAAAATCGTGATTTTTCGAAGAGGTTATATGGGCGATTTCCAGAAATCCCACCTTTTATTAACATTCGAATTAAAACAAAGTGTGGTTAGTATTCTGGCCAAGTTTCACGTTTGTGCATATCACACTTTAGCCAGAATCGGCCATAGAACATCCACAATTGATCAAAATCGTGATTTTTGGAAGAGGTTATATGGGCGATTTCCAGAAATCCCAACTTTTATTAACATTCGAATTAAAACAAAGTGTGGTTATTATGCTGGCCATGTTTCACGATTGTGCATATCACACTTTAGCCAGAATCGGCCATAGAACATCCACAATTGATCAAAATCGTGATTTTTCGAAGAGGTTATATGGGCGATTTCCAGAAATCCCACCTTTTATTAACATTCGAATTAAAACAAAGTGTGGTTATTACGCTGGCCATGTTTCACGATTGTGCATATCACACTTTAGCCAGAATCGGCCATAGAACATCCACAATTGATCAAAATCGTGATTTTTCAAAGAGGTTATATGGGCGATTTCCAGAAATCCCACCTTTTATTAACATTCGAATTAAAACAAAGTGTGGTTAGTATTCTGGCCAAGTTTCACGTTGGTGCATATTACACTTTAGCCAGAATCGGCCATAGAACATCCACAATTGATCAAAATCGTGATTTTTCGAAGAGGGTATATGGGCGATTTCCAGAAATCCCACCTTTTATTAACATTCGAATTAAAACAAAGTGTGGTTATTATGCTGGCCAAGTTTCACGATTGTGCATATCACACTTTAGCCAGAATCGGCCATAGAACATCCACAATTGATCAAAATCGTGATTTTTCGCAGAGGTTATATGGGCGATTTCCAGAAATCCCACCTTTTATTAACATTCGAATTAAAACAAAGTGTGGTTATTATGCTGGCCAAGTTTCACGTTTGTGCATATTATACTTTAGCCAGAATCGGCCATAGAACATCCACAATTGATCAAAATCGTGATTTTTCAAAGAGGTTATATGGGCGATTTCCAGAAATCCCACCTTTTATTAACATTCGAATTAAAACAAAGTGTGGTTAGTATTCTGGCCAAGTTTCACGTTGGTGCATATTACACTTTAGCCAGAATCGGCCATAGAACATCCACAATTGATCAAAATCGTGATTTTTCGAAGAGGGTATATGGGCGATTTCCAGAAATCCCACCTTTTATTAACATTCGAATTAAAACAAAGTGTGGTTATTATGCTGGCCAAGTTTCACGATTGTGCATATCACACTTTAGCCAGAATCGGCCATAGAACATCCACAATTGATCAAAATCGTGATTTTTCGCAGAGGTTATATGGGCGATTTCCAGAAATCCCACCTTTTATTAACATTCGAATTAAAACAAAGTGTGGTTAGTATTCTGGCCAAGTTTCACGTTGGTGCATATTACACTTTAGCCAGAATCGGCCATAGAACATCCACAATTGATCAAAATCGTGATTTTTCGAAGAGGTTATATGGGCGATTTCCAGAAATCCCACCTTTTATTAACATTCGAATTAAAACAAAGTGTGGTTAGTATTCTGGTCAAGTTTCACGTTGGTGCATATTACACTTTAGCCAGAATCGGCCATAGAACATCCACAATTGATCAAAATCGTGATTTTTCGAAGAGGGTATATGGGCGATTTCCAGAAATCCCACCTTTTATTAACATTCGAATTAAAACAAAGTGTGGTTATTATGCTGGCCAAGTTTCACGATTGTGCATATCACACTTTAGCCAGAATCGGCCATAGAACATCCACAATTGATCAAAATCGTGATTTTTCGCAGAGGTTATATGGGCGATTTCCAGAAATCCCACCTTTTATTAACATTCGAATTAAAACAAAGTGTGGTTAGTATTCTGGCCAAGTTTCACGTTGGTGCATATTACACTTTAGCCAGAATCGGCCATAGAACATCCACAATTGATCAAAATCGTGATTTTTCGAAGAGGTTATATGGGCGATTTCCAGAAATCCCACCTTTTATTAACATTCGAATTAAAACAAAGTGTGGTTAGTATGCTGGCCAAGTTTCACGTTTGTGCATATCACACTTTAGCCAGAATCGGCCATAGAACATCCACAATTGAACAAAATCGTGATTTTTCGAAGAGGTTATATGGGCGATTTCCAGAAATCCCACCTTTTATTAACATTCGAATTAAAACAAAGTGTGGTTATTATGCTGGCCATGTTTCACGATTGTGCATATCACACTTTAGCCAGAATCGGCCATGGAACATCCACAATTGATCAAAATCGTGATTTTTCGAAGAGGTTATATGGGCGATTTCCAGAAATCCCAACTTTTATTAACATTCGAATTAAAACAAAGTGTGGTTAGTATGCTGGCCATGTTTCACGATTGTGCATATCACACTTTAGCTAGAATCGGCCATAGAACATCCACAATTGATCAAAATCGTGATTTTTCGAAGAGGTTATATGGGCGATTTCCAGAAATCCCACCTTTTATTAACATTCGAATTAAAACAAAGTGTGGTTAGTATTCTGGCCAAGTTTCACGATTGTGCATATCACACTTTAGCTAGACTCGGCCATAGAACATCCACAATTGATCAAAATCGTGATTTTTCGAAGAGGTTATATGGGCGATTTCCAGAAATCCCAACTTTTATTAACATTCGAATTAAAACAAAGTGTGGTTAGTATGCTGGCCAAGTTTCACGATTGTGCATATCACACTTTAGCTAGAATCGGCCATAGAACATCCACAATTGATCAAAATCGTGATTTTTCGAAGAGGTTATATGGGCGATTTCCAGAAATCCCACCTTTTATTAACATTCGAATTAAAACAAGGTGTGGTTAGTATTCTGGCCAAGTTTCACGTTTGTGCATATCACACTTTAGCCAGAATCGGCCATAGAACATCCACAATTGATCAAAATCGTGATTTTTGGAAGAGGTTATATGGGCGATTTCCAGAAATCCCAACTTTTATTAACATTCGAATTAAAACAAAGTGTGGTTATTATACTGGCCATGTTTCACGATTGTGCATATCACACTTTAGCCAGAATCGGCCATAGAACATCCACAATTGATCAAAATCGTGATTTTTCGAAGAGGTTATATGGGCGATTTCCAGAAATCCCACCTTTTATTAACATTCGAATTAAAACAAAGTGTGGTTAGTATGCTGGCCAAGTTTCACGTTTGTGCATATCACACTTTAGCCAGAATCGGCCATAGAACATCCACAATTGAACAAAATCGTGATTTTTCGAAGAGGTTATATGGGCGATTTCCAGAAATCCCACCTTTTATTAACATTCGAATTAAAACAAAGTGTGGTTATTATGCTGGCCATGTTTCACGATTGTGCATATCACACTTTAGCCAGAATCGGCCATGGAACATCCACAATTGATCAAAATCGTGATTTTTCGAAGAGGTTATATGGGCGATTTCCAGAAATCCCAACTTTTATTAACATTCGAATTAAAACAAAGTGTGGTTAGTATGCTGGCCAAGTTTCACGATTGTGCATATCACACTTTAGCTAGAATCGGCCATAGAACATCCACAATTGATCAAAATCGTGATTTTTCGAAGAGGTTATATGGGCGATTTCCAGAAATCCCACCTTTTATTAACATTCGAATTAAAACAAAGTGTGGTTAGTATTCTGGCCAAGTTTCACGATTGTGCATATCACACTTTAGCTAGACTCGGCCATAGAACATCCACAATTGATCAAAATCGTGATTTTTCGAAGAGGTTATATGGGCGATTTCCAGAAATCCCAACTTTTATTAACATTCGAATTAAAACAAAGTGTGGTTAGTATGCTGGCCAAGTTTCACGATTGTGCATATCACACTTTAGCTAGAATCGGCCATAGAACATCCACAATTGATCAAAATCGTGATTTTTCGAAGAGGTTATATGGGCGATTTCCAGAAATCCCACCTTTTATTAACATTCGAATTAAAACAAGGTGTGGTTAGTATTCTGGCCAAGTTTCACGTTTGTGCATATCACACTTTAGCCAGAATCGGCCATAGAACATCCACAATTGATCAAAATCGTGATTTTTGGAAGAGGTTATATGGGCGATTTCCAGAAATCCCAACTTTTATTAACATTCGAATTAAAACAAAGTGTGGTTATTATGCTGGCCATGTTTCACGATTGTGCATATCACACTTTAGCCAGAATCGGCCATAGAACATCCACAATTGATCAAAATCGTGATTTTTCGAAGAGGTTATATGGGCGATTTCCAGAAATCCCACCTTTTATTAACATTCGAATTAAAACAAAGTGTGGTTATTACGCTGGCCAAGTTTCACGATTGTGCATATCACACTTTAGCCAGAATCGGCCATAGAACATCCACAATTGATCAAAATCGTGATTTTTCGAAGAGGTTATATGGGCGATTTCCAGAAATCCCACCTTTTATTAACATTCGAATTAAAACAAAGTGTGGTTATTATGCTGGCCATGTTTCACGATTGTGCATATCACACTTTAGCTAGACTCGGCCATAGAACATCCACAATTGATCAAAATCGTGATTTTTCGAAGAGGTTATATGGGCGATTTCCAGAAATCCCACCTTTTATTAACATTCGAATTAAAACAAAGTGTGGTTATTATGCTGGCCAAGTTTCACGTTTGTGCATATCACACTTTAGCCAGAATCGGCCATAGAACATCCACAATTGAACAAAATCGTGATTTTTCGAAGAGGTTATATGGGCGATTTCCAGAAATCCCACCTTTTATTAACATTCGAATTAAAACAAAGTGTGGTTAGTATTCTGGCCAAGTTTCACGTTTGTGCATAACACACTTTAGCCAGAATCGGCCATAGAACATCCACAATTGATCAAAATCGTGATTTTTCGAAGAGGTTATATGGGCGATTTCCAGAAATCCCACCTTTTATTAACATTCGAATTAAAACAAAGTGTGGTTAGTATGCTGGCCAAGTTTCACGATTGTGCATATCACACTTTAGCTAGACTCGGCCATAGAACATCCACAATTGATCAAAATCGTGATTTTTCGAAGAGGTTATATGGGCGATTTCCAGAAATCCCAACTTTTATTAACATTCGAATTAAAACAAAGTGTGGTTAGTATGCTGGCCAAGTTTCACGATTGTGCATATCACACTTTAGCTAGAATCGGCCATAGAACATCCACAATTGATCAAAATCGTGATTTTTCGAAGAGGTTATATGGGCGATTTCCAGAAATCCCACCTTTTATTAACATTCGAATTAAAACAAAGTGTGGTTAGTATTCTGGCCAAGTTTCACGTTTATGCATATCACACTTTAGCCAGAATCGGCCATAGAACATCCACAATTGATCAAAATCGTGATTTTTCGAAGAGGTTATATGGGCGATTTCCAGAAATCCCACCTTTTATTAACATTCGAATTAAAACAAAGTGTGGTTATTATGCTGGCCAAGTTTCACGATTGTGCATATCACACTTTAGCCATAATCGGCCATAGAACATCCACAATTGATCAAAATCGTGATTTTTCGAAGAGGTTATATGGGCGATTTCCAGAAATCCCACCTTTTATTAACATTCGAATTAAAACAAAGTGTGGTTATTATGCTGGCCAAGTTTCACGTTTGTGCATATCACACTTTAGCCAGAATCGGCCATAGAACATCCACAATTGAACAAAATCGTGATTTTTCGAAGAGGTTATATGGGCGATTTCCAGAAATCCCACCTTTTATTAACATTCGAATTAAAACAAAGTGTGGTTAGTATTCTGGCCAAGTTTCACGCTTGTGCATAACACACTTTAGCCAGAATCGGCCATGGAACATCCACAATTGATCAAAATCGTGATTTTTCGAAGAGGTTATATGGGCGATTTCCAGAAATCCCAACTTTTATTAACATTCGAATTAAAACAAAGTGTGGTTAGTATGCTGGCCAAGTTTCACGATTGTGCATATCACACTTTAGCTAGAATCGGCCATAGAACATCCACAATTGATCAAAATCGTGATTTTTCGAAGAGGTTATATGGGCGATTTCCAGAAATCCCACCTTTTATTAACATTCGAATTAAAACAAAGTGTGGTTAGTATTCTGGCCAAGTTTCACGATTGTGCATATCACACTTTAGCTAGACTCGGCCATAGAACATCCACAATTGATCAAAATCGTGATTTTTCGAAGAGGTTATATGGGCGATTTCCAGAAATCCCAACTTTTATTAACATTCGAATTAAAACAAAGTGTGGTTAGTATGCTGGCCAAGTTTCACGATTGTGCATATCACACTTTAGCTAGAATCGGCCATAGAACATCCACAATTGATCAAAATCGTGATTTTTCGAAGAGGTTATATGGGCGATTTCCAGAAATCCCACCTTTTATTAACATTCGAATTAAAACAAGGTGTGGTTAGTATTCTGGCCAAGTTTCACGTTTGTGCATATCACACTTTAGCCAGAATCGGCCATAGAACATCCACAATTGATCAAAATCGTGATTTTTGGAAGAGGTTATATGGGCGATTTCCAGAAATCCCAACTTTTATTAACATTCGAATTAAAACAAAGTGTGGTTATTATGCTGGCCATGTTTCACGATTGTGCATATCACACTTTAGCCAGAATCGGCCATAGAACATCCACAATTGATCAAAATCGTGATTTTTCGAAGAGGTTATATGGGCGATTTCCAGAAATCCCACCTTTTATTAACATTCGAATTAAAACAAAGTGTGGTTATTACGCTGGCCAAGTTTCACGATTGTGCATATCACACTTTAGCCAGAATCGGCCATAGAACATCCACAATTGATCAAAATCGTGATTTTTCGAAGAGGTTATATGGGCGATTTCCAGAAATCCCACCTTTTATTAACATTCGAATTAAAACAAAGTGTGGTTATTATGCTGGCCATGTTTCACGATTGTGCATATCACACTTTAGCTAGACTCGGCCATAGAACATCCACAATTGATCAAAATCGTGATTTTTCGAAGAGGTTATATGGGCGATTTCCAGAAATCCCACCTTTTATTAACATTCGAATTAAAACAAAGTGTGGTTATTATGCTGGCCAAGTTTCACGTTTGTGCATATCGCACTTTAGCCAGAATCGGCCATAGAACATCCACAATTGAACAAAATCGTGATTTTTCGAAGAGGTTATATGGGCGATTTCCAGAAATCCCACCTTTTATTAACATTCGAATTAAAACAAAGTGTGGTTAGTATTCTGGCCAAGTTTCACGTTTGTGCATAACACACTTTAGCCAGAATCGGCCATAGAACATCCACAATTGATCAAAATCGTGATTTTTCGAAGAGGTTATATGGGCGATTTCCAGAAATCCCACCTTTTATTAACATTCGAATTAAAACAAAGTGTGGTTAGTATGCTGGCCAAGTTTCACGATTGTGCATATCACACTTTAGCTAGACTCGGCCATAGAACATCCACAATTGATCAAAATCGTGATTTTTCGAAGAGGTTATATGGGCGATTTCCAGAAATCCCAACTTTTATTAACATTCGAATTAAAACAAAGTGTGGTTAGTATGCTGGCCAAGTTTCACGATTGTGCATATCACACTTTAGCTAGAATCGGCCATAGAACATCCACAATTGATCAAAATCGTGATTTTTCGAAGAGGTTATATGGGCGATTTCCAGAAATCCCACCTTTTATTAACATTCGAATTAAAACAAAGTGTGGTTAGTATTCTGGCCAAGTTTCACGTTTATGCATATCACACTTTAGCCAGAATCGGCCATAGAACATCCACAATTGATCAAAATCGTGATTTTTCGAAGAGGTTATATGGGCGATTTCCAGAAATCCCACCTTTTATTAACATTCGAATTAAAACAAAGTGTGGTTATTATGCTGGCCAAGTTTCACGATTGTGCATATCACACTTTAGCCATAATCGGCCATAGAACATCCACAATTGATCAAAATCGTGATTTTTCGAAGAGGTTATATGGGCGATTTCCAGAAATCCCACCTTTTATTAACATTCGAATTAAAACAAAGTGTGGTTATTATGCTGGCCAAGTTTCACGTTTGTGCATATCACACTTTAGCCAGAATCGGCCATAGAACATCCACAATTGAACAAAATCGTGATTTTTCGAAGAGGTTATATGGGCGATTTCCAGAAATCCCACCTTTTATTAACATTCGAATTAAAACAAAGTGTGGTTAGTATTCTGGCCAAGTTTCACGCTTGTGCATAACACACTTTAGCCAGAATCGGCCATAGAACATCCACAATTGATCAAAATCGTGATTTTTCGAAGAGGTTATATGGGCGATTTCCAGAAATCCCACCTTTTATTTACATTCGAAATTAACATTTAACATTTTTCCAAACGTTTCATTTAGCATGTTAATATTTTTTGTATTTCATTTTTTTTCCGAACCAATATATAGTATGTACATTTATAGGACTCAACGATCAATTTTCGTGTTACTAGCTAGCTACTCGTATATTTATGTTTTATAAACTGCTTTTTTCGGAATTATCGTTTTCTTTGAATTTGTTTTGTAGTATTTTTTGTTCGTAGAATTGACGTGCTGCCAAAAAAACGGAAACTGCATTAACGCTGGATTTTTTAAAAATTAAAGAGAATAGGGAAAGAATAAAACAAAAGAGCATTGAGTAAATATAATTCGTTATCTTTTACTTTCCCTTTTAATAAACGTTACCTTATAAATAAATGCAGTAAATAATTTGTGTTTTAGTTAATTTAGTTAATTTGTGTTTTAAAGTTTATAGTATATTTTCTTATATGTATTTTATTAATACAAAAGGAATTGTATTGTATTTTTTAACAGTCTGATTTAATGTGGAAATAGTGGTTGAACTACTTTATTGTCTGTACCTTATTTGAATTATTATTAATAAAAAAATACATTTTATTATTTAATATTTTAATAAACAAAATGGCAGAGATTAATAATAAAAGAAATATTGCTGATTGGGAAAAAAGGTGTACTATATTTTACAAATATCTCGACCAATGGTTCAAAAACGGTAGAATTGCTCCTAGAACCGATCCAATTTATGACGAAATCGGTCTTATTTTGCAAATATCACCAAAAAATGCACATACATCATTGAAACGTGCTATACACATGCAAAAAATTGTTTTGCATAACGAAAATTATAAATTAGAGCCAGAAGCGAATGACGATAATAATTCACTAGAATCATATAACACCGAATCTTGTTATGACAGCGACACTCCAATGGAGCAATTCGAATTTATAAATTCCCCAAAACAGGTCTTATTTGAACCCGAGTTTAGATTTGTGAATGATGGAAACCGTAGAAGGATTAAACAAGTTCTACCAATTGGATGGACTGATGAAATGTTTAATCTAATTCAATCAAAAATTAAATTAGGATGTAATTGGAGTTTTAAAGGTGGACTTGGTGCTGGTGGTGAAATAAAATGTTATGCCTATTGTTCGCAATTAGGGTGTTCCAATAGACTAAACATACTATCAATGAACAATCGCTACTCAATAATATTTAATATTGTTCATTTGAGCATGGAAGTAGAACATTGTTCAAAAAGAAAAATCACCGGAATTAAAAAACGGAACATTGAACTGGCGCTAAAACAACAAAAGCCTTATAACCTGCGGCAAGATATGATAAGAAGCCACTTGAAAGATGGAGATTTAGAACCTGCTAACATTCCGAAACTTCATACTCTTAACCAAATAAAATATTTGAATAAAAAGCAAAATCTTTTGCACAATGATCCACTGTGTGCCCTAATTTTATTGAAGGAGAAAATTAGTTTTAAGGACACGATACAGGATATTGGTTTAGACCCATTTTTTGTTTTTTATGTAACAGAATTACAAATAAATTTATTTAAATCCGATTTAAAGAATTATTCTTCTATCAGCATTGATAGTACTGGGTCACTTATTACTCCCCCTCTTGGCAAAATTGATTCAAATAAAGCGAAACATATTTTTTTATATTCAATTTTTTCAAAGTCTAGTGGCACAAGAGTAAGCGTCCCTGTATGTCAGATGTTATCTCAGAAACATACAGCTTTGTTTATTTCTTATTGGCTCAAAACATGGTCCAACCAAATCAGAGGAACGCCGAATGAAGTATGTGTAGATGATTCTCCCGCATTACTCTTGGCTATTATTATTTCATTTACATCATTTAATAATTTAAATCAATACTTAAAACAATGTTTCAAAGTGTTAGATAAATTATCTGATAAAAAACCAGAAATTTTTATTCGGGTAGATCGATCCCATTTTGTTAAAATATTACTTAGAGCCCCTTGTTTTACAAAGGTTAATATAAGAGTTACGCAATTTTTTTTAAAGATATTCGGTCTAATAATAAAATCTACTAGCTACATTGTAGTACAAAGAATTATAAAACTTATGTTCACTGTTCTTTTAAGCCGTTGCGATGGTCCAAATACGGCATGCGAATTAGCTCGTGATACTCTGTTAGATATGATTACAACATGTGACAAAGATACTGAGGAATTAATTGAACCGACAAACGCCAAATATGAAAATAATGTGGACAGCTTCCAGGAAATTGGTTTGTTTCCATTCCTTAATGATTTGGAGGGTTCACTAGATTTAACGCACACTGGTAGAGATAACCTTTACTACGAGCCATTAATTGCTAGTGACTTTAAAAAATTATTAAATACATTGCCGCTTTGGAGTGGAGTAATGGTACCTATTTTCAAATCACCTTATTTGTATGCCACCTCTTCTGATGTAGAAAGTGGATTTAATATTTTAAAAAACATTGTATCAGAAAATATTAAAAAACCAATGCGTGTCGATGAATTTATGAATTTGCATTTAAATCAAATTCAAGCATGCATCTTAGAATCAAATTCTGAGAAATTGCAAGCTTCTTTAACAATTAAACGCAAACAAAATCATCAAACTAATGATAATGGGAAGAGTGAAAGCAAAGTGTCATGTCAAATTATAGAGGAAAACTGGCGTAATAAAAATCCAACCGGTAACGCAGAAGGATACATTAATGTAGGGCAAGGTTCTAAAAATACGACCCGCAGAGGTAAAAATTCTATTTTAAATAGTAATATAAGAAAAATTCAAATAAAGTATAATGCTAAAGAAATTTTACCAAATACATTTAGCAATAATAGAAAATTACCCTCCATTTACATGTACAATATGTGTGCGTTCAACAGCATTGCTCACTCAATTGGGGCGGCCGCTATCGATTACCCTGTCATTAAACAAATACTTAATGAGAACATAGCCAAGGAATCAATTTTTTTTGAATTTTTAAAATATTATAGTGAAAACGGCGCCACACAGCAAGCAACACTAATGCGAGAAAAATTGTTACTAACACATTTCAAAGGAAAGTTCTTTGGAGATAATATGTTAGGAGTAGATTGCTGGTCCTCGCCTATGGAAATACTGGGAATATATTATTATGATACTCAGATTAGTGGATACATAAAGTATAAGTGTCGCAACTGTGTAACAAAACAAAAAATTGTAACACTAAAAATAATACCCCTACTAATTAATAATATTGAAGTTAATTTGAATAATTTAGAAGAATCAATAAATATTAACGATGAAAAATTTTGTTCTTGTGGCAATCTGTATCAAGGTGATATTATATTAAGCCGCTTACTTTTATTTGATGTCGAGTCTCAAAAAAATTTAAGGGTTGATAATCTTGACGATATTCCAAAAACAATTGAACTAGCAGGAAAAACATTTAAAATTATATCTTTAGTAGCCCGAACCATTGATTACGCGCACTTTGTGGCCTATGTGCACAGGAAGGACGACACATTTCATTTGTACGACGATCAAAATAATGAACCGGCACCTGCTAAAAAATTTCAAACATTTAAAACAATATCTCTGTTTTACTTAAAAAATTAAATTGTGAAAAACGTAAGCCTTAAAAAATAATAAAAAATTAAAACAAAAAAAATTTAAAAAAAAATAAAAAATTAAAAAAAAAATTTAAAAAATTTAAAAAAATTTAAAAAAAAAAATAAAAAATTTAAAAAAGTAAAAAAAAATTACAGGAAACTGTAAATCAAAGGGAAGTAAATTTGATCGCCTCCACGTGGTGCTTCCTGGGGACAGCTAAATGATCACAATAATATACAGGAATCCTGTTTTATCCATATAACAATTACTTGAGATTTTTTGAGATTTACCTGTTTTGAGGTCAATTGTGGATGTTCTATGGCCGATTCTGGCTAAAGTGTGATATGCACAATCGTGAAACTTGGCCAGCATAATAACCACACTTTGTTTTAATTCGAATGTTAATAAAAGGTGGGATTTCTGGAAATCGCCCATATAACCTCTTCGAAAAATCACGATTTTGATCAATTGTGGATGTTCTATGGCCGATTCTGGCTAAAGTAAGATATGCACAAACGTGAAACTTGGCCAGCATAATAACCACACTTTGTTTTAATTCGAATGTTAATAAAAGGTAGGATTTCCGGAAATCGCCCATATAACCTCTTCGAAAAATCACGATTTTGATCAATTGTGGATGTTCTATGGCCGATTCTGGCTAAAGTATAATATGCACAAATGTGAAACTTGGCCAGCATAATAACCACACTTTGTTTAAATTCGAATGTTAATAAAAGGTGGGATTTCTGGAAATCGCCCATATAACCTCTTCGAAAAATCACGATTTTGATCAATTGTGGATGTTCTATGGCCGATTCTGGCTAAAGTATAATATGCACAATCGTGAAACTTGGCCAGCATACTAACCACACTTTGTTTTAATTCGAATGTTAATAAAAGTTGGGATTTCTGGAAATCGCCCATATAACCTCTTCGAAAAATCACGATTTTGATCAATTGTGGATGTTCTATGGCCGATTCTGGCTAAAGTGTGATATGCACAAACGTGAAACTTGGCCAGCATAATAACCACACTTTGTTTTAATTCGAATGTTAATAAAAGGTGGGATTTCTGGAAATCGCCCATATAACCTCTTCCAAAAATCACGATTTTGATCAATTGTGGATGTTCTATGGCCGATTCTGGCTAAAGTGTGATATGCACAAACGTGAAACTTGGCCAGAATACTAACCACACTTTGTTTTAATTCGAATGTTAATAAAAGGTGGGATTTCTGGAAATCGCCCATATAACCTCTTCGAAAAATCACGATTTTGATCAATTGTGGATGTTCTATGGCCGATTCTGGCTAAAGTGTGATATGCACAATCGTGAAACTTGGCCAGCATAATAACCACACTTTTTTTTAATTCGAATGTTAATAAAAGGTGGGATTTCTGGAAATCGCCCATATAACCTCTTCCAAAAATCACGATTTTGATCAATTGTGGATGTTCTATGGCCGAGTCTAGCTAAAGTGTGATATGCACAATCGTGAAACTTGGCCAGCATACTAACCACACTTTGTTTTAATTCGAATGTTAATAAAAGGTGGGATTTCTGGAAATCGCCCATATAACCTCTTCGAAAAATCACGATTTTGATCAATTGTGGATGTTCTATAGCCGATTCTGGCTAAAGTGTGATATACACAATCGTGAAACTTGGCCAGCATAATAACCACACTTTTTTTTAATTCGAATGTTAATAAAAGGTGGGATTTCTGGAAATCGCCCATATAACCTCTTCGAAAAATCACGATTTTGATCAATTGTGGATGTTCTATGGCCGAGTCTAGCTAAAGTGTGATATGCACAATCGTGAAACTTGGCCAGCATACTAACCACACTTTGTTTTAATTCGAATGTTAATAAAAGTTGGGATTTCTGGAAATCGCCCATATAACCTCTTCGAAAAATCACGATTTTGATCAATTGTGGATGTTCTATGGCCGATTCTGGCTAAAGTGTGATATACACAATCGTGAAACTTGGTCAGCATAATAACCACACTTTTTTTTAATTCGAATGTTAATAAAAGGTGGGATTTCTGGAAATCGCCCATATAACCTCTTCGAAAAATCACGATTTTGATCAATTGTGGATGTTCTATGGCCGATTCTGGCTAAAGTGTGATATGCACAAACGTGAAACTTGGCCAGCATAATAACCACACTTTGTTTTAATTCGAATGTTAATAAAAGGTGGGATTTCTGGAAATCGCCCATATAACCTCTTCCAAAAATCACGATTTTGATCAATTGTGGATGTTCTATGGCCGAGTCTAGCTAAAGTGTGATATGCACAATCGTGAAACTTGGCCAGCATACTAACCACACTTTGTTTTAATTCGAATGTTAATAAAAGTTGGGATTTCTGGAAATCGCCCATATAACCTCTTCGAAAAATCACGATTTTGATCAATTGTGGATGTTCTATGGCCGAGTCTAGCTAAAGTGTGATATGCACAATCGTGAAACTTGGCCAGCATACTAACCACACTTTGTTTTAATTCGAATGTTAATAAAAGGTGGGATTTCTGGAAATCGCCCATATAACCTCTTCGAAAAATCACGATTTTGATCAATTGTGGATGTTCTATGGCCGAGTCTAGCTAAAGTGTGATATGCACAATCGTGAAACTTGGCCAGCATACTAACCACACTTTGTTTTAATTCGAATGTTAATAAAAGTTGGGATTTCTGGAAATCGCCCATATAACCTCTTCGAAAAATCACGATTTTGATCAATTGTGGATGTTCTATGGCCGATTCTGGCTAAAGTGTGATATACACAATCGTGAAACTTGGCCAGCATAATAACCACACTTTGTTTTAATTCGAATGTTAATAAAAGGTGGGATTTCTGGAAATCGCCCATATAACCTCTTCGAAAAATCACGATTTTGATCAATTGTGGATGTTCTATGGCCGATTCTGGCTAAAGTGTGATATGCACAATCGTGAAACTTGGCCAGCATAATAACCACACTTTTTTTTAATTCGAATGTTAATAAAAGTTGGGATTTCTGGAAATCGCCCATATAACCTCTTCGAAAAATCACGATTTTGATCAATTGTGGATGTTCTATGGCCGAGTCTAGCTAAAGTGTGATATGCACAATCGTGAAACTTGGCCAGCATACTAACCACACTTTGTTTTAATTCGAATGTTAATAAAAGTTGGGATTTCTGGAAATCGCCCATATAACCTCTTCGAAAAATCACGATTTTGATCAATTGTGGATGTTCTATGGCTGATTCTGGCTAAAGTGTGATATGCACAAACGTGGAACTTGGCCAGCATAATAACCACACTTTGTTTTAATTCGAATGTTAATAAAAGGTGGGATTTCTGGAAATCGCCCATATAACCTCTTCGAAAAATCACGATTTTGATCAATTGTGGATGTTCTATGGCCGATTCTGGCTAAAGTGTAATATGCACCAACGTGAAACTTGGCCAGAATACTAACCACACTTTGTTTTAATTCGAATGTTAATAAAAGGTGGGATTTCTGGAAATCGCCCATATAACCTCTTCGAAAAATCACGATTTTGATCAATTGTGGATGTTCTATGGCCGATTCTGGCTAAAGTGTGATATGCACAAACGTGAAACTTGGCCAGCATAATAACCACACTTTGTTTTAATTCGAATGTTAATAAAAGGTGGGATTTCCGGAAATCGCCCATATAACCTCTTCGAAAAATCACGATTTTGATCAATTGTGGATGTTCTATGGCCGATTCTGGCCAATATAAACTATTTTCATGGTTAATTTAGTAACGCACAATTTTGCACAATCATCATACTCCGAAAAATATGTTTTATTATATAAACGGAATATATGGGATTTCTGGTGTGATAATCACGTGAGAAATCCCATCCTATTTCCTAAAGTACGCTATGCACAAATTTTCTAATTACAGGCACAAAATTGCACAATCCCAATGGTTCGAATTATATATAGAAATCTTGGGTTTTCTAAAATGGGATTTCTGGTGTGATGTACACTAGATTTGATTGTTTTTTAGTGAGGGCTATAGTATAAATATACCCATTTAAATTTTGCACTGTATAACAGCAAAACAGTATATTACTGTTTTAATATCCGGTTTAAAACCGATGTTTAGTGTAAGATACGTATTTATACGTCATATTACGAATAAATACGTATATATTTCGATTTGTTAACTATCAAATTTTAACCTCTATTGTATACTTTACATTAGGTAGAATATTTTTAACAGCGATTATTGTTGATAAATTTGTCCAGAAACTTGTAGGTAATTCGGTAATCAGTGCAAAATCAGTAAGTGTTATTTTGTATAAATCAGTGTACGTAAATATTTTACAATTTTGCATATACATATTTCAAAATTCGAAGTAATTGTAACTCTTATTTTAATTACATATTAAAATTTAAAGTAATTGTAATTTGTATTTTAATTACTTTATTTGAAAGTAACTGTAACTTGTATTTTAAATACTGAGTTTATGTTAATTTGTAAATGTATTTTAGTTACTCAACCTAAAGTAATTTGCCCACCCTTGCTAGTGGATCAAACAATTTGGCTATATCTGTCAATAATTTCCTTTTTGGTGAGTCGCCATTGGTCTCAGATGACGAGATCTTGAATTCAAACTATTCTGAATTGGGGCTCCCGCTGATTCCTAAAGTTTTTATCGAGCCCGTCTCGTCAAATTGTATATTCTTCTGCTAACGCGTTATTAGTTGTTGGTTGTTATTCGACCACTTTCTTAGATTAAATCCCCCTGATCTGAGAAGTTCCATAAGCTGGAATTGAGCTTCTACTACTTCAACGATTGTGTCTGTTCCTAACAAAAGTTCGTATACATAAATATTTCATCATTGAAACTGGAAGAGCGACTGCCTGCATGTTTCTGTATTTAATGAAGGCTTTTGATTGTGTCGACCATCGGATACTCTTGCGGAAACTTGAATATTATGGGTTTCAGACCACCATCAGAACATTAATTGAAAGCTATCTTTCTGATAGATTACAATATGTCAGGTTGGTTCTGACTCAAATAAACTTGGTGTTACTCGTAATAGTGGCGTTCCGTAAGCGTTTATTCTAAGTTCCGTTCTGTTTTTACTCTATATAAATGCAATTTTCAAATCTGTATGGCATATTCTAGCTGATATAGCCAATACATGGTTGCAAAAATATTTCATGACTAAAGTGTCAAATGGAATCTGACCTATATAAAATATTAAAATGGCTTTACAATAGTAAACTAAATCTTAAATCGAACATGTCAAACTTCGTTATTATCTATCTTCGAAACGAGATCCGCTCGAAACGAGATACTTCAAAACGCGATAAGACGAAACGAGATAAAGTACAAGACGCAATATTTCAAAACGCGATATTTCAAAACACGATATGGTACAAATCGCAATTTCTATTTGCCTTTCCAGTGTTTCAAAAAGGAAGGAAGACAAGCTAATTGGTCTAAGGTCTTTGGGATTGCAGTGTGAGCGTTTTCCCGCCTTAGGTATGAAAACAACCTTCACTTCTGTCCATTTACTAGGAATGTGACATAGTTCTAGGTTGCCTTTGAAAATTACCTCTAACCAGGAAATTGTTATATCCGTAGTTGGTTGAAAATCCGCAGGGATAATACCATCGAGTCCAGGCGACTTATATGGTTTAAAACTGTTTATCGCCCACAGGATCTTTTTTCTGCTAATAATTTGGCCTATGAGGCTACTTGCCCTTTTACCTACTGATGTGCTAGGTACAGATTCGGAACAACCAGGAAAATGAGTCTCCATCAGAAGTTCCAGCGATTCCGCACTATTAGTGGTCTGTATCCCATCTGGCCATTGAAGATAACTTGGAATGGAAGGACCAGTTGCTAGTACTTTGCGTAGCCTAGACATCTCTGAAGACTCCTGAATTTTACCACAGTATAGTCTCCAAGGTCTGTTCTTGGCACTTCTCAATTGATATTTGTAGATGCTGAGGACTTCCTTATAGGAGGCCCAGTCTACTGCAGCTTTTGTAATCTTCCTTCATTTCACATATAAAATTTTACTTCACCTTTATTATGAAATTATACAATTCGGTCGAAATAGGATACCTAATGCGTTTTGAAATATCGCGTTTTGAATTATCGCGTTTTGTACTACATCGCGTTTTGCACCATATCGCTTTTTAAAATGTCGCGTTTTGAAATATCGCATTTTGTCAAATTGTCAAATTGTTGAGTGATAAAATGAAATGATAAACTTGTTTCGGTGTAAACAAAGCAAAAAGCAAAATTCATTGTTTTTCGTATTATGCCTACTAAATTTAAATGTTTAAATTCTATCAAGAAGTAAAGCAAAGGCAAAATAATTATTCATTATGCTAGGTTTACAACGGCACAAGAGACTACTACTGTATGAAGTATTCTACAAGTATTTTACACTAGAAGGGGCAGTTGCTATATTTATACGATTCAATAGTTGCACGGAATTTCAGACGTTGCTTCTAGAAATCTGTTTACGATACTTTATCTCTTTACCAATATGTTCCCGGTAAACCACAAGTCGATTATTCGCCGAGAGATTCGGAAATTTATAAAATCATTCGTTGACAAATGTAGTCACTTATCTATATAGGTAAGTCAGCTAAGAGGATATATGAAAAGCAAGCCGGTTACCTCTCCTATAATTGACTTTGACTATAGAGGAAGTCACTTTATCGTAACTATACTTGTCAACTAACCTTTGATTTAAAAGGGCATTGTACCACTGACTTTAATTCTGTTTGTATATCAGTCGACTAATCTTACAAACAGTATACGATCCTTCGACTTCCATGAATAACTTATTTTTAACGTTCCGATCAATCATTGAACAGGCAATATGGACCAAAATACGACGAAATAATTAAATACATAGAACGTTTATAATAATAAGGTATTTATTTAATTTAAAAAAATACAGGTTTTATAACAATTCCATTGTTATGACTATTTAGTTCATTTAAAATAAAATATAAAAAGATATTAAAATAATTTCACTACTAGCTATTTTTTTTTTGTATAATTCTTTCTTTTAAAAAAATCTTGCGTGGCCTGTCCACGTTATCTTTATTTTAATAAAAAGATGAATCTTTTTTATTTAAGTTGCATATTTCGGTCATCAACTCCAGTATATTTGAATATTTTTTAAAAAATATTTGTTCTGTAACTAAAACAAGCAAATGTAAAAAAGCCATTTTTCAAAATTCAAATTTTAAGGTCTATAGGACTAGTGAAAGTTTGTTAAAAAGAACCTCAAAGAAATTGAAACAAATAGACATTCAAGGTTCTTGTCAAGTTAAATAACAGGTTTTAAAACTATAATATTAAAATTGTTTACTTACCATTTTCCTCAGTATGTAACTCATCAACCTTTTTAATTCGGTCCCACTTCAATTGGTCTCCAAAATTTGTGTCTAGTAATTTCGTTAGGATAGATTTGACAAACCCATTAACTTCTTTTTTTGTGTCACCTTTCCACGTATACTGGGTATACGCATGAGCCTATCGAAATCAATATAATAAAAGAATTAACAATATAAAAGTTATTAAAATAAATAATTTATTCAAAATACGTATTTATTTAAAGAAGAAAAAATCCGTTGTATATACAGAGTATTAATGGGTGTAGTGAAGGGAGGTAACGATATGATATCTACTGTTAAAAATATCATAGGTGACCCCCAATAAACCCACATCGCTCTATACGTATAAACATATATGCAGAAACAGAACGGAACAGAACCTTAATAAAAATAATTAATAATTGTATGCATACCATATTATCTTTAAACTGCTTATCCTCCAGATTTTTTTCCAGTTCATCCAATTGCGGTTTATTGCCTATTTGTTACAGGAACAAAAGAGTGTGCTAGCGATTTTTTGCTAGATTCTGATATAATCTTGATCATTGTTTTATTTTGCGCGATCAGTTGATCCATGCTAGATTGTATTTGATCAACTTTTATGGCCAGCAACACTTGAGACTGTTTGAGATCCGCTAATTCTTGCAAAGCTTGTTGCAATGAATTGTAATCGACGCCACTTACAACATTGTTGACTGAATTGCTATTCTCAGTTATTAGTTCCACAACAGATTCCTCAACAGTTTCTGTGTTTGGCTGTTGAACTGTGACCTCAATAGTTTGTTCATCTGATGGTGAAATGAGATCCTCCACAACCTCATCAAACAATTTATTATAGTTTCTGGGGGAGCTCCTAGCATCTAATATATTTGTTTGATTTCGTACGGTTTGTTCTTCATCGGATAAATCAGTTGTTGTGTAGTTTAGACGCAGGCTGCACTCTATATTAGCTGATTTTATGTTGTCTTTTAAGAAAAAAACGAAAAACATTTTAAACCAAATAATAATTATAAACTAAAAATAATTAAAAACTTACCAATATGATATTTCAATACCCGACAAGGATGTTTAATCCAGTCTGCCCTCCAGTGGTTTATTTTTATCCGCAGCAAACTCGACGACTGCAAAATGATCTTTATTCATTTTTAGATAAACGTGAATCTATTTAGTTATTATAAAGAATTTTATAGAATGAATTATTAGTTGTATATTTTGGAATAAATAGACACAATTTTAAAAACACTTATTTAAAATAATTATTTCGAATAATTCTCACGCTACGATTTTATTACAGAGTCTAATTTGGATTTATAAAAATTAGTTATATTAGATAAAATGTATTATAAATTTGTGTAATTATCTTACTTCTTATTTTGAATTTATTAACTGTTTATTTAGTATTATTAGTTTTCTCATTTATTTTGTGCAGTAGGAAACTTAATTAACGGAAAAAATATTTTTAGTGACGGGCTCTCTTTTTGTACCATTGCAAATAATTTTCGCTCAATTTGTGAAATATGTAATTTTTCAACATTTAATGTTAAATTTTGGCACTGATATATGTTGAGCTTTGAAGAATTTATTGGGTATGTATAAAAATCGGTTTTTTCTAGGTATTGTTTGGCAAGCAGGAATATTTCGTTTTCGTCCTTTATGAAATGTATTATTTCATAAATTTTATTTTCCTTAGTTAGAATATATTTATTTTTTTCATCATTATTTAATTTATAATCATAATATAACAGCTCCAAATAAATGTTTTCAAATGATGTATTTTGCTTCTTTAATTCAATGTTCAGAGCAGTGTTTGTTTTTTTATTGATCAGATAACAATTATTATTTTCATGTAGTCTATTTGCAAACTCAATCAATGAGTGTTTTCGGGCCGCCAATAGTTTTTTAAATGGATTCATATACGATTCGAATTGAAATGCTGAAAACGTATCTAAAGGCCCTTTAAAAATTAACACATCCTTTGCTAAATGACTTAACATATGAACGTTGTGATTTACCATATTTGAGCCATACAAAACAGCATATTCCTGAATAAAATCTTTTAAAATAAGTTCTGCAAACGTATTATATTTTATATAGAAATCTGGGCAACACAGAATTTTTATTGCGATATGTAGTTTTAAAAAATTAGTATAATATTTTTTCAGATGCACTGGCAATGAGTTTTTCAGCACAAATGGTCCGTAAAAAAGTAAAAAATTCCTAAGCTCACTTCCTTTGAAAACGGCGAAATGTTCGAAGGGTCTTATCTGCCTTTGAAAATTATTTGGAAGAAATTGGTTTAAAAATACCATTTTATTAGAAATTAAACTTTTTAAATGTTTTGAGAATAGAGGTTTTTTTCCGAACCATATTTTGAGCAACTTTTTTGTTACTCCCAGCAATACAACATATAGATAATCCAGAGCTATTTGTGATACCTTACCTATACCAAGTTCTTCAAGTGGGGAACACGAAATATGATGATCTTTATCAATTCGTTGAGCAAATGAGTAATCTGTACGGAGCGGGGCATCTAAATTATTGAAACACATCCTGTGGTATTTCTTATCATATTTCCCTCGAATACAACATTTTGGACAGCCAGCAATCCCGTTTTATTGCTTAACGCCACAGACACTTGCGCTAGCTGGAGCATCACAAATGATTGCTCGAATTTTAATTAAAATATTTTGTCCGTTATAAGCAAAGCTATCTTTAATTTGTTTCATCTCAGAAACAAACGGGTTTAAAAACTCCACGAAATTATTAGGTGTTTTGGGCAATGATAAATGCCAATGACAAAAACATTATTCAAGTTAATGTGAGTAATTCTACCTAGAATGAGCCAAAACGAATGCTCCTTATTATCACTCAAAACGGGCAGCCCATCCACATTTAAATCAATATATAAAATTTGCGGTAATAGACCAATGAAATTTTCATGTGCTAAAATTCGTTTTAAATTTTCCTCTAAGCCAACATGCACATATTCTCCTGGACAGACTGTAATTTTTTCCAGTTTTCGTGGAGTTTGTAATAGAGTTCTATAGTCCATTGGGAGTTCCGGGAAAATTTTTTTCAAAAATTTCAAAAATTCTGATATTGAAGTTTTATTTATATTATCATTTCTGCAAAAATTCCTTAACGTACGAATTAATTTGTGGGTTGTTGTATGGTTTAACAAAATTAATCAAATCTAAATTTCCACTAATGTTGTTGGATTCAGAAATAGAGGATTTCATAGCCATATTGCAAAAATCATCTTCACTTGAATTAGTAGACTCATCACAATAATTAGAGTCATTTTCTTCACTTGATTCATGTAAAATAGTATCAATATCACTTAACCTAACACGTTTATTTGAAACTTTATATATCCAGTTATTTTCATTCAAATCCACATGTACACAATAATTAGCATCAAAACTACTTTTTCCCGGTTTGTTTAAAATACTCGTATTAACATCACTTTCTAATTCACTTATAAGAATTTTTGAGGTTATTTTTTT
Source organism: Tipula vernalis (assembly GCA_958295665.1). Taxonomy (NCBI): domain Eukaryota; kingdom Metazoa; phylum Arthropoda; class Insecta; order Diptera; family Tipulidae; genus Tipula; species Tipula vernalis. The sequence continues at coordinate 214,254,873 of OY282560.1, read as the reverse complement.
TTGATTTTCCATAATAAACTTTTCTTTATTTTTTTTTTTTATTTATATTTAGGACGTGTCCGATTTCTGTCCGAAATAATTTGTTTGTGATAAATTAATGTTAAACTGTACGCAACCAAATTATCACAGCACCGGTGTGTTATAATTTTGACATGTCCGTAATAATTCTTGTTTCTGTGCCGGTGAAGTAAACAAAATAAGTTTTACGAGTATTTAATTTAATTTTATTTTATTTATATAATATAATAAGTTCCAGCATTTTCTAGTGTCCAGCATTTTGTGAACAATATCACAAACTGTGGATCTTGATATGTTCATTGCTGCACCTACAATTTTATAACTAGTCCCACTTGTCAGCCACAGCAAAAATATCATTAGTTCCATTTCCGGTCCCCAACCATGGTTTTTATTGGGCAAGAATTTGCCAATAGCGATGAAAGTGTTAGACGATATCCTTAAATACATTCTCGTCACAGGATCATTATAACTAGGTATTGAATTAACAATACTGTTTGTTGAGGGAATTGTGTACATTATTGGTCGCTGCAAGAAAGAATTTTGTCAATATTTATAAATACTAGAGGGCAATACCTAACATACATACCTGGGAGTTTATGAGATCCATTATTAAAGGTCGCGTAAAGTTCCATGTTCTTCTCATTAAACACATGTAACCCGAACTTAATAGAAATAATACCATATTTGAATCAAATTCTGCTTCTATCATTTTATAAACACTTTTAAATAACTCTCTATGTACAATTTGTGGTTTGTTGCATTTCCAAATGTCAATTTTATTATGTCAAAATTATTTCAGTATTCGGACAGCAAATGAACTTATTTCAAATATGGAAGAGAAAATTATTTCACTAATGTCAAATTTATCACAAAAAAATTATTTCGCACAGAAATCGGACACGTCCTTAAAATTATTTATAGATTTGTTTCTACGCTTATTATTTATTGCAATGGAATCCATATTGAATGTGCAATTTTTATTATTAATTATTTAATGCAATATACAATATAAAAAATAACTGTTTTACCTGCTGTTATTTTTTACATATTTAACACTATAGGTTTTTGTTACTCCAATGTGCTTCTTTCAATGCCGTTTTTATTTTTAGTGTGTTTATCTCATCAAATAATAGACCTTTAATAGAGAACTTCTGAAAATGACTTTAACAACATTTATTCAAAAAATAGACATTAAAGTCATTCAACTGTAAGTGGCGTTTATGCTAGTCAAATAATAGACGTTCAAGTCAGTTTTCTGTAATTGACTTAAACAGACAATAATGTAACACACTTGATTGCCAAATGTAAATAACTGGATTAGTTGTTCGTCGATTAATTGACATTTATGTTGTAGTTAGATCTACGTTATTTAAGTCAGTTGTCAGACTCACTTAAATGTCGGAATTTTATAAAACGGGTTTTATTTATGTTGTACAATTAGCATTTACGCCCTAAATATATATTCTACCTTTATGTTTGGTTTATGTAAACAATGAACAGTCACGCAAGTCAAATTATGAATTCTGACGCTATTGTCAGTCTTAAGATTAACTATTCGAAAATATTAAGACTTGTGGTTTACCGGGGTTGTACCAAAAACTATACTTATAGAGACATTTGTGTAAAGTAAAAAAAAATTGATAAAACCTTAATAAAGGTATTTATATTGATACCCACTTTTATTGTGCTAGTGATACATACGTTGTGAACGATTTTGAATATAAAGGGTCATCCAAATATGCCCCTAGATGTCAGCACTGTATAATCTTTACAAGTGACGCCTTTTCAAATGACATAAGCCATTTTGTTTTGGCAGAAGGTAGTACAATTTCAAGCATGGTTCGTATTTTCGCTAGTTGCATTATTGAACAACGAACGATGTCTATACCCAAAAAAAGTTAGTGTTTGGTGTGCGTTTTGGGTAAATGAAATCATTGGGCCAACGTCTTCGAGTTACTGGGAATACTCTTACTGTGACTGCTGAGCGATACCAATCAATGTTGAGTGACTTTTTATGGCCACAATTGAATCATATTGATGTGTTTGGTGTCTATTTCCAGCAAGACGAAGCTTCATGTTACACAACTCGAGGAAACTTTACGTTCTTGCGATCGAAATTTTCGCTACGTGTAATTTCACGAAATGCCGATTTCAATTGGCCTCTAAGATCGTGTGATCTAACACCATTAGATTATTTTTGTGGGGTTTTGTGAAAAGTCGAGCGTATGCAAACAAGCCACAAAAAATTAATGATATAAAGAGCGTTATTCAAGTTGCAATTCGTGAAATAACTCCAGCAACATGTCAAAAAGTCATTGAAAGAAAATCACATTTTTTTCTTGTGTTGTCGTTCGATTTGTAGTGGACATTAAATTCGATTTAAATTAGACAAATCGATACTTTGGAATTTCGTATCTAAATAAGGGGTATTAAAAAATCCCAATATTCTTTAAATTTTTCAGAAAGCATTTTAGAAAATAAAGATGGTGGTACCACAGAACCAGTAATCATAAGCGATATTACGTTGGCCAAAACATTTTTGCCCTTACCTTTCATTTTACGTGTCGAAGGAGAATTATTTTTGGAATTTGCGTCCACTTACCCGTCCACACTTCACCAATCCAACTTGAAAACATTAGGTCGACATTTTTCAAACAAAAACCCGTTGTGTACTCACAGTGCTCCGGAAGGTGGTTTAGGTTTCCATACGATAACGAAAAAAACTGAAATGGCAGAACTATGCAGTAGCTGGCCAGGAAACAGGAAAATTTTGTCCCGAAATCGTTCATGTGCTTGAATTATTCATTATTTTTGGTCCGTTTTTTTATAACTAATATTTCGTTCACTGACTATCACGACGCTTAGCAGAATCGAGTGTGTATACAGGGTGTCCGGGTTTGGGATGCTGATCCGTCATGGGGTGATTCCTTGGTTCATTCTGAGAAACAAATCGTATGTGGAGGAGGAATCCATTTTTGATAACCCTTGAGATACAGGGTGTTTAAAAAATTTGGTTCAGAAAAAAAGGTACACCCAAATATTAAACTGTAACTTCCAAAATATTTATCGGAGAGCAACCAACTTAGTCTTATTTGGTTGGTAATCGTATAGGCTATTATTAAGATTTAAGTGGTTATCTTGTATTTGCATCCGTTTGAGAGCTATGGTGATTTAAAGTAAAAAAAAAAAATATTTGTTTTTTATAAAATCAAGGTTTTCTCAAAAAACCCCGTTATAATTTTTTCTTTTGTTTATTTAATTTTAATTTGTCATGATCTCCTCTACAATCCCTCAATACAAAGTTTGGGTCGAGGAGTTGTAAAAGGTGCTCAAAATGTCCTCCTTGTAATTGAATACATGCTAATATTCGTTTAAGTATGCCTTTGGTTATTTCAATTCTTGGTAATTCTTTCCTTATCTGTTGTGCTGCTGTGTGTATTCGTTGTATAAGTTCTTCTTTTGTTTCAATTTCTTTGGAGTATACAAGCGCCTTCATCCTTCCCCATACATAAAAATCCAATACCGTAAGATCGGGGGATCTTGCAGGCCAATGAATTGGACCATTTCTTCCAATCCAATTATTTGGATAATTTTCGTTAAAAAATTCCTAACATTATTATGGTAGTGACAAGGTGCACCATCATGTTGGTATGTATGCGAGAATCTACTTAAAATGGGAACATCATCAAAAAGGAGTAGCAAATCGTTTTGTTAAAATTGTAAATAACGTTCACCATTTAATCTAGGTGGTAATATGAATGGTCCAATTAATTTATCGCCAATTACACCAGCCCATACGTTTACACTGAATCGGTGCTGAAATGATATTTGTTTTTTCGAATGAGGATTTTCAGCAGCCCACGTGTGTAAATTGTAAAAGTTTGTTATGCCATCTCTTGTGAATTGAGATTCATCCGTCCATAGGATACGTTTCACAAATGTGCAAAATTGCATTGTCCAAATTCCTTTCCATCAACAAATTACAAAACTCCAATCTTGTAGTGCGGTCTATCGGTAATAGTTGTTGAACGGGTGTTGTATGATATGGATGAAGATTCTCCTTGTGCAATACTTGATGAATTCGAAAGTGAGAGACGTTTAATTGTAAAGCGAGCCTCGTTATGCTAATAGAAGGATTTGCTGTTACATTACGGATTATACCAAATGGTTTGGTGAGACTGAATGGGGATCCGCCCGGGTATTCGATCTTGTTACGATATTTGGCAGTCTCCTATGAATATTTATAAATACTCTTGCGTCAGGAATGCGACGTGTTGGAAATCTGAGTTGATATTCATTGCGAGCTCGTGCTGCATTACCATCGCAAAATCCGTAAACAAAATGGATATCAATGTACTCCTCACCTGAGAACTGTGCCATTATAATATTAATTTTATTAAATTAATTAAAATTTTGATTCACAACACTGTACAACACTAGATAATATCTCGAAACTAATGACTGAATCTGAAAATATTTAGTTTTTGTTTTTTCAACATTTAAACAAATGAGTTGATAATCATCGCCTACTGTTTTACAGATCAAAATAAAATTAGTAAAATGTTAACACTATAACATATCTTAATTAGATTGAGAATAGACGGAATACGAAGAAATCTATGGCACGTGGGTACAAGTAATGTATTGGGGGATTGTAGAGGAGATCATGACAAATTAAAATTAAATAAACAAAAGAAAAAATTATAACGGGGTTTTTTGAGAAAAACTCGATTTTATAAAAAACAAATATTTTTTTTTTTACTTTAAATCACCATAGCTCTCAAACGGATGCAGATACAAGATAACCACTTTAACCTTAATAATAGCCTATACGATTACCAACCAAATAAGACTAAGTTGGTTGCTCTCCGATAAATATTTTGGAAGTTACAGTTTAATATTTGGGTGTACTTTTTTTCTGAACCAAATTTTTTAAACACCCTGTATCTCAAAGGATATCAAAAATGGATCCCCCCTCCACGTACGATTTGTTTCTCAGAATGAACCAAGGAATCACCCCATCACGGATCAGCATCCCAAACCCGGACACCCGTATACGTATACATGTGTGGAATGTCGTATATAGGTATACATGTGTGGCAAATCGTATATGGGTGCGCAATTATGTGCATGTACATGTGTGAATGTGTGTCTTTACAGGTGTGCGACCATGAGTGCTCAAGGCCCCCCGTGATTCTTAAAATATACGGTTCATTTTCAATTCTTCTATATTTTCATCACAAAGACGTAATGAAAATGAATTCGACAACGTTTTTAAAAGGAAAGCATTCAATAAAATTTGTCACTCTCGAGTATACGAGCTCCTAAACGTCAACAAACAGTTCCTTAGGATACCTCCTTTTGTTTATGTTTTTGGCTTATGACGTCTGTTTGAGGCATGTTTATATATTTTAGAGCATGTAAGTGTCGAATGATGAACTAGTCGAAAATAGAGAGAGAGAGAGAGAGAGAGAAAGGGAAAGAATATAACACGAGTGCAATAAATGCTTTATTTGTTTAGTATGTGCCAGATTGTGCCTTGTTGTAAAGCCGGTTAGATAGTTAGTACTCCTTCGTACTGTGTGAATTATATTTTCAAAAATGCCAAACCCTTGTGATCATAAATGTGATCATAATGTGAACAGGAAAAAGGTGTGTGCTCCTTGTGGTCGTAAAATAAATCTCGGTTCCAAAAAATTACAAGATTTCCGCATCAGTGAAGATCAAGAATTACATATTAGAAGATTTATAAACGCAGATTTCGCCCTATCCAATCCTCAATTCCCTTGAAGTATCTGTGTAACTTGTCGTCCTTAAGGCCAATAAACCTAACGTTAATTTAATTCTTAAACACTGTATAAAACCCGCCACAAGCTAAATTGAAAATAAGAGGTTTTATTGTTTTAAAAATCTTCCTTAGTATAGTAGGTGTAAGCCATTCAGGGTCACTTTTCACTTATTTGTTACCAATAATTAAAATATTTTAAGACTTTTTAAATTTCCTAGAGTAGATTTTCCGTTAATTTTGAATTTGCAGGTGCCCAATTAGACAAATTATATAGATGCTCAATACCAACAGTAACTGAGAGATTTAACGTGACACATCAAAACGGGTCAATATTTAAAATCTTAAATTCATTCAATTCATTTTGAGTCATTTTATTGATTTTGCTCATTTCGAACAAATTGTGACATTGCAGCGTTTCGTTTCAATTCGATATTCATTGAAGTGCTGTTGGATACAAAATATTTCTTGTTTTTCCATCTGGTCCCTAAACGAATAAATCAGAAGGTTTTCCGACGCGTGAGCAGGCCACATAGAGCTGCCCATGTGAGAAGCATGGATTCTCCAAATTTATTCCACACACTTGCAACGATTGTCCTTGTGCTTTGTTGATAGTTATTGCGAAAGCGAGTCGCACCGGGAACTGCAAACGTTTGAATTCGAATGGCATATCTGTCGGGATCTTTGGGATACGTGGCAACAGTACGTCTTCACCTTTGAATTTTCCAGTCAAAATTGTTGCCTCGATAACATTGTTCATCATTTTCTTGACTGAGAGTCTGGTTCCGTTGCAAAGTCGTGGTGGATTTATGCGGTGGTATATGCCTGGCAAATCAAGCGAATTCAAGAATTCAGTTGGATAGTTGACAACTTCGTCTTGATTCACCACAGTATCGATGGACTTATATGTTGTCGTTTCGCCGGGTATTCCATTCTGAATAGTGAAGCTGATGGTATTGACGTCGATGTTTTTGGCCGCTAATATAGCACGCGTACTGAGCCACTGATGAATTTTGTAGTTCTGTGCAATGTTTGGGAAAACTTTTGGCACCAATTCGTCTATGCTTTCTTTGATCTTACAGAAGTTTGCTGGCAAGGTGATACATTGCGTAGATTCATCAATTTGCATTCGCCCATTTCCAATATCCATTAATTGTTTTGCAAAATTTCCAGCCGATGCATCCCGTTGTAGTTGTACACGCATGTTGGTTTTCAAAGTGAATTTCTGTAAATGACACCATAAAACTGATGATTTGAGACATGCATTAAATTCATCAGCGGGTATTGAACGTAGTATAACCGGCAGTGTTTGTCGAAAATCACCAGACAATAAAATGAGTGCGCCACCGAAGATCCGTGAGCTTCCTCTCAAATCTCGCAGTGTACGATCAAGCGCTTCCAATGCTTTCTTGTGAGACATTGTACATTCGTCCAATATGATAATTTGACAAGTTTGGAGTACTTTGCCCATTCCAGAGTTTTTGCTGATGTTGCATATTGGTGCCTCAGTGTTTTGTAAATTCAACGGCAGTTTCAATGCTGAATGCGCTGTTCGGCCACCATCCAAAAGAGTTGCCGCAATTCCAGATGATGCAATGGCCAGTGCAATATTGTTTTGTGATCGTATGTTTTGCCAAAATGAGTGAAAGAAGAAAAGTCTTGCCTGTACCACCGGGCGCATCTATGAAAAACAGTCCACCGCTTTGTTCTGTGATTGCATGCATAATTCTGTCATACCAACTGGATTTTGATTCGCAGTGCGCAAACGATGTAGAATATCTTCACTCATGTAGTCCTTGTATTTTTCCCAAAGATCTTTTGGATTAGATGGGAAGCAGGTTGTCAATATTATGGTAAATAACGTGCGTATTTGCTGTGGTCGAGCAGTATTCGATGCATCAGCGAGTACAGTGTCCCAATGTGCATCATTCTCAAAAAGATTTAGTTCCTGGCAAGCTTGGCGATAAGTGGCGCACAGCTGACCGTTCACTGTTCTTAAATCTTGGAAAGATGTCGGTCCACGTACATTGATTAACAGCAATCGCAGATAGAAGCATTCTGTATAGTTCAGGTGAACAGTGTACAGACGACCCAATGCGTCACTGGAATACAAATTGGGATGTCCTTCAACTGCTTTACCTTGTTTGCGACGTTGAAACTTTTTCGCCGATGCATTCCATGTGTAGAATTTCAGTACCTAAGAATAAAGTAGAATATTTGCAAAAATATCATCTTGGCACAATGAGTAAAATGCAGTTAAAGTTGTTGCCGGTGGAACCAATGCTCGTGCACGTACATTATCTGTTGTGAAGTACATGCGCTGTCCATTCTCGAGATGCACCGCCAAGTGTACTACTGTTGGATTGGAAATGATAAGATGCGCCATACTGCTTCATTGCTGCTAATGTAGCGTCCAAGTTGGTATTGGTTGATTTCATCGAGCGGTACGGCCACATTCCTTACTCCGAAGACTGCCATGTTGCTTCCTTTGTTGACATATTTGCAAATGTATTTGATCGACTTCACTGAATTGCAATACTCAACATTAATGTGTGCTTTGAAGGTCTTTGAGAGCAACGGTGAATATGGCACAACCCAACGATTATCGACTTCGACATCAACGTTTGGTATTTTCAGAACGATGAATTTGCCGCCATCCTCAACAGATCGTCGACGATACAGTGGGTATCCGCCATTGCCAGTGATGGTATCAGAACCCAAGTTTCTTGGGTATCGTTTCGTGCATTTCCCATCAGACATGCATGGTGAATGGTTGTTGAATGCGCCACATGGACCATGAATCATATTTTTGGTAACGACGTCGAATAAGTCTGGATCAATGTCCTTATCTGGTATTTCTGCTGAGATGATTTGGTCAATTTGATCTGGCGTAATTTTGTTGATTAACCAAACCAAAATATGTGCATGTGGCAATCCTCTTTTCTGCCATTCAATGGAATACATCCAGCAGCGTGTCTCTCCAAAAACGTGATGCTTGATAATAAAAGCCATCAAAGATTTCAATTTTAATGTAATGTCATGGCGGTCCGAAGATGATTGTCCAGCTAACAGAAGTTATTTAATTTCATCCCATGTTGGATTGCATGTAAATGTGATGAACAAATCTGGACGACCAAACGCGCGAATGTATGTCATCGCATCTTGTGCGTATTCATGCATGTGCCGTGGACTCCCCGTGAATGTAGACGGTATCATTAACGATTGCGTCTCGTAAATGGATATACTCTTCAGAACGCACCTCGGTTTGATTCAATCGAATATATAGGAGTCGTTCGGTTTCAATCTTCGCGTACATGTCGACGATGTATTGATGGAACAATTGTCGACATTTCAGAATGCGGTTCTCAGCGTCTTGATGAATCATCAATCGATACGAATAATAATTCATGGCACTGACTTTCTTATTCGTTTCCTCGTCTGTTTGTGGATTTCTCATTTTGATGTTGAAATGATATCCATCTTCTCCTCGCCAAAAACAGAATCGGATACTGCAATCCGTCGTATGAGCGATGAGTATCGAAGACTCGCTGAACGTCACCACTTCTGCGATGAAGAGTTATATCGCGCGATTCGAATTCTTCGCCAACTATCACGATCGCCACTTCATTGATTGTTGGTGCATTAAACTGTCTTTCGTGTTGGCCAACGGGTCTTTTGTCTACTCGAATTACAACTGCGTAGTCATCGGCTGGCATTCGTTGAATGGCGGTTTTAAACAACTGAACTAATTCATTGTGTTGATCGAAAAGGGCCTGTAACGCAGCCACGATTTCTCGTTTAGTGCCCGCATTATAATGACATCGTTGTTCAATTTGTTCATCACTGTTTTGCCATGAAATACATTTGAAGAAACTTGTGATCTTCGTCCGGCAATGGTAGAAGCGATCCGGCACGATGATAAATTTGCCATTGGACTCTGAATGTTGGCATGTAATTTTCGCGCACGATGTTCGTTGCACCGAACGATGTCATGTAAAAACATGAATTGTATTTGCGGATGTTTTCCAAGAAATGCTTCGACTCACGTGTAACACCTGATAGCAACGTTGATAGTGGTTCGGGTGGTGGATGTAATTCTGGCAGTTTAAATTTTCCATTGGCGCATCACATTCCTGGCGTTTTCGTTCTTAAATTTGAGAGCGCTTCAATACATGCAAATTTTATCCATTTTTCCAACAACGACACTTGGATGAAGACTGTAATCATTATTACTGTCATAATGGAATGCACCAAGATTTATATCAGCGTACAGTGTTCGTCTTGATCGAGCGGTGCTTATTCGAACATTTTGCAGCCCTCTTTCCCGTTGTTCAGTTGTCTCAGACGAACGGGCCTGAGTAGTACGTATTCGATCAGTTTCTAATCTCACTTCTCGTTGTTCAGACGATTCAAACGAACGGGTCTCAGCGGCATGTACTCATCAGCAAGAGAAATAAGAACAAACACTACATTACTCTTGTTTATTTATTTATTATCAAATCACAAAAAATATATTTCACCTATTTATTTGTATAATATATTGTATGCATTAAATTATTGTATTTAAATTTTAATTGATATTTCTTACATCGATGGAGTTTTAAATGTCAAATAAAATTTTTGACATATTGGTACTGCAGTAAAAAAAAAATTGTATATACATTTATAGGAAAAGTACCAAATGCTATAATTTGAAGCATTATAATAGAGAGTGGTGAAATGGTTTGAGTCATGTTTGGACTGATTAAAAATATGAATGTTCTATTTATTTACGATTTACTTAATATCCATCTGAAAAATTAAAAAATCAGAGATATACTTGAAAGTATCAATATTTAATTTTAAATTATTAAACTTACATGTTTGATAACCACCATGGTGACTGCCTTGGCCGCCACCGCGACCGCCTCCGTGAACTCCCTGATGTACGCCTTGGCCCCCGCTTGGATAGACTCCGCTGCCTTGGAATGAACCAGCTCCAATTCCACGTCCGCCATTACCACTATGTCCTCCTCCAAGCCCACCAGCACTTCCTCCGTACCCTTGATTATAGGATTGTGGAACATATCCAGTTCTATCATAAGTTGCTGCACTAGAAAAAGCAACGAAGAACATTGCAAAAATCACTGAAATCTAAAAATTATATTTTATGAATTAATAATTTATTAAACAATAAAACACAATTTTCACTTTTTTTTCTACTAACATAAAACTTTGCCATTTTTAATTTGTATTAAGATCACTTCAAATTCTGTTAGTCAAATCGGAATAAACTTTGTTTTATATATACAATTTTTTGCTTTTATCAGCGAAAACAATTTTTATTTGTATATGTGAGAAATGCTAATTATCGCACAAATATTACCCCATATAATTTTATATGTATTTGTATAAACATCTTTATCAATATTCATCTTATAATCCACGGCAATGATCAAACACTTTGTTCGTTTTTGCTGAGATTTTAATTAGATCATCAATAGGCGAACTTTTATATAAATGTAGTTGTTATCTTTACAAAAATATTTAAAATTGATCCGTAGGGTAAAATATTTTCCAAGAAATTTAAAAAACACAAATACTATAATTTAGGTGATGCCAAAATTATAGGCTCTGACTTTTAAGACAAATTTTTTTTTGAATTGTTATGTCTATATTAGAGGCTCAACTGTGCAGTGTAGTTCTGTTTTGATTTAAATCCATGATTCCATAGTTTCCGCATCGCCTTGCTTATGTTTTGTTTTGCATCCGTTACCGGCACGCTTTGCTAGGAAACTACTTAGTCCGATTCCTGTTCGTGCTTCGTCGGTCGAGGGTGCATGCTTGTCCACTGTCAAAATTAATGTAATGTGACTTCCAGTTGCGACATTAACTACTTTCTCCTCGTTTAAAATTTCTGCTCGGGGCTCCAGCATGGTCAGTTAACTAGCCGACCAATCAGCCCTGATATTTTCATAAAAAATCAAATGATCAAATAAATTTGCAGATCATAAATCGAATAGATTCGCAGAAACTTTCATTTTTTGATTTTGCCATAACCTATTAATAGGCCCGATTCTGCCTTCCAAATTTTATGTTATGTTATTTTTGTTTTTTCAATACAAATTCATATAGGAAGCGGGCAAATAAAATAACATAACATGAATTTTATCGTTCCAGAATCGAGCCCAATATTTGCATGAACGGTGAACTTACCACTTAGCTTTTCCGCTAATTAGTTTTTCCCAATATTTAGAGAGAAGCTAAAAGTAATCCTACCATCTTCCTTTCTTGCCATTTTAATATTGACACTCTACTCGTGTGTCTTGGAAGCTAGGTTAGGGTTAGTCCGAAAATTATCCCAGAAAAGGGTGTTGGCAACACTAATGTATCATGACACAAACCTGAAAAAAATGTGTCTGTCATGAAATTGACATTATTTATTATCAGTTTGAAAAAAACTATCATGACCTTTTTTGATGTTAGCCTAATATCTTGAGGGGTACCCATTGCTTACCACATCAAAACAAAGCTGTGCTCGTTAATTGCTTTCTTGTAAGTCTGCGAGCATATCTGCCTTTTCGCTAATGCAATTTTTTCTAGTTTGGCCATATGTTAGCTGTATCCATTGCCTGGAAAACCTATACCAAGCGGTGCTCGTTAATTGATATCTTGTATTACTTTGAGGAACTATATCTACCTTTACGCTAATGCAAATAGGGTTCTAACGAAAGTGAAATAAATAAAGATGCAATTATTCTAAATAACATTGTTCGATTATCTGAATTATTAGTAAAACGTGAAATTTACAAAAGTTGCGACAAGAAAAATACGACTCACGCGTATTAAATATTTAAGTTGCAAAAATAGCTACACGAGGCGATATAACCTTAAAATTACATGTTAAATATTACATGGAAAAGTTAAGTAGTGGTAGCCTTATAATTGCCGTCGCCTCCGGGTCCACGCTCATTGAGTGGGTGTTAATAAGTGACCTAGGTATAAGGCGGGTCATGCTAAATGATGGCAAATGGGCCGGATTAAGGTGTAAAGCGACCCGTGCTGAGATCAAGATTTTCCAGCCTTAATGCTCGTTGCTCGTCTGATTCTGAGGCTCGTAATGCTCTTTTCTTCCGTGCTTGAGGTGTAGATCGGCCAATTGCTTGTCGCTTTGGGGGCATAATTGTACGGGAACGACGTGAAAAATGCGTTTGAATTTATTAGATGTCAATCAGCAATCCGAATCTGACAATGTATCCAATCCAATTGAACAGCCTGTTCACACACGGATGGAAATGTTAATATTGACGGTGATCACCAATTCGCTGAGGGAAATATGAAGTGAAAAAAATTAGCATTCGAGAATTGTTGAAATCGATTTTAATTCCACTCACGATGATATCCGAAAAAAAAACTGCTCAGCAAATGCGTTCAGAACGTCAATCAGCAGTCAGATCCTTCACATACACATTCGATGATCTTCACTGTGAATTCACTGTAGAGAATGAATAAAATCAGCTCACGGAAACTACGAAAATTCAATTCGATTGAATTATTTATCTAAATTATTAATTTAACTCACAATGAAATGCACAAAACTATTCGAAAAACGCTCCCAAATATAAAAATACGCACAATATTGTCTGTTCAATGTGAGCCGGACATGAATTTCACAATTTACATAAATTCTTATGTCACCCACAACTCGAAACGTCATCATTCGTTCGCTGTTTTCGTTTCAATTCAAATCAGCATGAACTGTCACAGCAATATATGAAATTCATTGGAATGACAGTGGCGCCATCTGTCGAAAATTGGTCATACCAACTCAGAAACCTTCGTGGGCTCATGCACAACAACTTTGCTAAAGATCATCATATGATCAAATGCATAGTTTACGAGTTTATAAAGGACACACAGACAAACATTCATTTTTATTATATAGATTTGTATTTTTCAAAATGGCCGCCGAAACATCCTTTTTAGATTTTCTCCCAAATGCATTCTTTATTTTCTTTTCTTTTTCTTTTATTTTTTTTCTCAGTTACTTCTCTTAAACATACTAAAAAATCAGCGCAACATCCCGTTTCGTTTTCTTGCAAAATACGCTTAAGTATAACAATCTACGCATTTTTAATACTTAAACGTATTTTGCAAAAAAAAACGAAACGAGATGTTGCTTTGATTTTTGAGTATGTTTAAAATAGAACTAATTCTGTGTGCCTCAGAAGACTTTTCAAACAAAACTTTTGTAAGACCCAGTAATTCATGCAATATTTAAATAGATGTCACTAGGTTAAAAGTATTCAATCGTGCCTTATAGCCAACTAAACTTTTCAATGTCTCGTTTAAATAAATGACGTCTAATAAAAAATAAACCGAGTCGTTTATTAAAAGTATGTAATTCAAAATAAGATTTATGTATATATATATATATATATATATATATATATATATATATATATATATATATATATATATATATATATATATATATATATATATATATATACATATATATCAGTGGCGTAGTATGGTTTTTGGAGGTGGGGAAGCACTTGACGTTAGGTAGTTCCGAGCTTGATCCCTAAAAAGCCTGCAAATGCGAGATAGGGTAACAATCCGGAATCGTTACGTTGTTCAAGGCACGGTAGTCCCCGCACGGACGCCATTCCCCGTTTTTCTTCTGTACTAAATGTAGTGGGCTGGACCATGCGCCACTACCGGGCCGACAAATGCCCTGCACCATCATTTCCTCAAAATGCGCCTTGGCTATTCGAAGCTTGTAGGGAGCTAGCCGTCTTATTTTACATGATACCGGTGGGCCTCGGGTTTCCAAACAATGAGTCAGCTTATGTTTCACTGGTTCGGTGTTGAACAATTCCCGGGTGATGGAACTGTATTGGGTTAATAAACATGAAATGTCTGGAGGACTCGACAACACGGTAAGTGAACCAACTGTGTACAAGGAAGTTAGAGGGTCTATGATGCGACACTTTTGAAATCCACAATGATCCCGGTGCTACGTAAAAAATCCGCTCCCAATATCGACATTGACACGTCCGCGATAATGAAATTCCAAAAAAAAAATTGCGTCTAAGTCCGAGGTTGACATGGAGTGTACGTATGCCGAAAGCCTAAATACGCGTGTCATTGGCCGCATATAAATTAAATTCAGCCCTAACCCCCGTATCACTTTTAAAATCTGGTGGTATTACGGAGATATCCGCCCCGGTATCAATTAAGAATTTTCGATTTGTATTTTTTTCGGCTATTAATAGGCGACTCGAATAAGCCCCATCCAAACACGTTGCCGTATGTTGATGGGCCATTAATTTTTTGCAGCGGCCTGATTGTCCGCTTTATTAACGAACGCCGCATGGTGTTTAATCCAACAACACATTTGTTTGCCCTATCACCAAATCGACGATGATAGTAACATTGGTCCTTGTCCTGTCTTAGTCCGTGAGAATTAGAACGAGATTGATTTCTCGAAGCACGATCTCTTGAGTCACTACGAGATTGTCTCTTGACTTCCATCAAGGCAGACACCTGACTCATTATATGAGGCTCAAATCTAGACCATCTCTTTCAAGCTCAGGCGTGAAGGGTGTAACAGGCGAGCTATGATTTGTTTGAACCGTATAAACCTGCTGCTGCGACAACGTCTCCATAAGGTCATCGGCTCGTTCAGCCAATACCGTCAAGCACAGGTCGTTCTCGAGAGGACAACACCAACTGAACTTGTTGTGGTAATCGCTGCATCCACAGTTGCCGGATGGAGTCGTCATTAAAATTACCGCCCGCATTAAGTCTTAATTTAGTAAGAAGAGCTGCAATAGTTTCGCGTCCCCCAATGTAAGACCATGCAATAAATTATGCAATTTGGTCTTATCTGATTCTCCGAGAACTTTTAAGTTCTCCTGTATAAATTTAGAATACGGTGATGCACCCTTGTCGCTCATAATAACACCAGCGAATTGGTTATGCAGCCTCGCGTCCAAAGCACCGACAGCGTGTGAATTCTTTGTGACTTCACGAGTTATGTGCGCAACGGAAAACTGCTGTTCCAGGATTTCGAGCCATACCGCCGGGTTTCAGCCAAATGGGCCTCAAATAACTTCGGCACTCGCGACTCGATCATTTCTTGCAATTTCGACGCCGACACCGTAATACACTCCTTGAGAGGGCTACTCCTGCCACCTGGCACCACTTTTGGGTCAGTGTCGTCGCCATCCGTCTCGTTCCCGTTAACAGTATGTCTCATTAAATAACACACCACAAGAAATAACACGGATAAAATAAACAATGTGGTCGCAAACATATCTACTTAGCGCAATCGTTGACGTCAAAAAAAAAAGAAAAAACAAAGAAAAATGTACTTACAATTAATTGCTGAAATGCGTACAATGATTCTTAAATGCTGGATCCAAATTATTTGATGTCGGTTGAAAACTCTGCTGAATTATCTGCTTAAAAACGGCTGCTTTGCCCAAAAATGTTTGGTTGAATTTGATTCCACGTGGCTTTGTAAACGTTATTAATTGAAAAATTTCGGTAAATTGCTTAAAAAATGGCTGCTTCGCCCGAAATTATAGGTTAAATTTTATCGCACGCGGCTTTGCTTCGGAAGAGCTATTCCAGTATTTTTTATTGTTTAATCGATTGAATTCCGGTGTTTTGTGTTTTTGCCGACCCCACACAATCACGTCGGGGTCACCACTTTATGGGGGTCTATCTATTAAAGTTGTTCGCCCCACTTTTTTATTAGATGAGTGTGTAAGGGGCACACAAATTCCTTCGTAATTTAGATATTAGAACGAATAGTTGCCAAACGTTACTTTTTATAAAATTTTAATAGTTTTTTTAAATTTTATTTATTAATTCATTTATTAATTTATTTATTAATTTTTCAAAATGAAATATATATTTTTATGGACTTGAAAAAATGGCGTCTTCTTTCTTTGATCGCCTTTAGACTACTTTTATATTGTACACCACTTTCCTTTCTCTTCCCAGTCGACGTCAATGACGGCGCTCAGCAAACCACAAAACATCATGCAAATAATAATATTTAACGCGATCGGACGCCATACATGTATTTAAAATGAAACAATAAGCCAATTGCTTTCAAAAGTTTTGTAATTTTAGCAAAAAAAGACTCCAATTTGTAATAAAATATGTGTGCCCAATTTTTTTTTTCAAGCACTGTACATAGTTCTATTATTCTATGCTTCAGCTTTCAATCCTAATTCGGGATCATTGACAAATGTTGAGATACCGTCTTTTAAACTCAAAATTGTCTATCCTTCAATACTAAATAATATAGCTATTATTGATATTTTAATGTTTTAGAATATTATGATTAGTAATATTTTACCTAAAATTAATGCTAAATCTAAAATGTACCTGCAAGATCTTAAAATGAGCGGCATTGTTATAATGAATGTTAGATAACGGAATAATTTTAATAGCGTCACCTTTTTCTACCTGCATTTTATTTAAAATGTTCTCTAATTTTATGACGAATATGAAATAAAAGAAAATGACCAGTTATTTTAATGAGGCGTGCTGTTTTTGATATAAGTATGGCTTGATTTCTATATAGCACACAGGTCAGATATGAAAGAAAGAAGGCTGAATTTCTAAATTCCATTACTATAATTTTATTACGGTATTGAATTCACCAAGTTTTAATTTTAGATAAAACATTACTAATCATAATATTCTCAAAGATTAAAATGTCAATAATACTATCTCCGTGTCATAAAGATCAGTTACTATATGATTTCATGCATTTCTACAGTGATCACCAGTGTTGTGCACGTAAATTACATTGCGTAATTTACACTATTATTTACGTGTAAATAATTGTATTTTTTACCTGAAATTTTTTACGTTACAAAGTAAAAAATTGTAAATAATTAGCAACATCTGTGCGAAATGTGACATTTAAATGAAAAGAGCAGAATTAAAAAATTTTATGTCTATATTACAACCATTTCACAGCTCTATCTATTGAAATTAATTTGAATGTAGATTGTACTATGTGTTTTAAATAAAATGTTTAAAATATGCTGCCCAAACGCATTTTATTTAACAAAAAACGGAATAATTTATTCTGTTTTTTATGTATTAAAATTGTATTTATTCGAAAATGTTATTAAAAAAATAATTTCTCTATTTACATACATGGTTCAAATAATTATAATTTATTTTGCGCCATCTCACACGTAGGTATCATACTATTTGATTTATAAAATTTGACTGTGTATGTTTTACTTTTAGCTTTCACCGCCGCAATTATGTTAGATTGTCAAAAAAATTTATTTTGTAAAATATTAAAACTAGTAAACGATTCCTAATGCCTATAAATATATGGCCACCAATTTGCAATTGGTATTCTAACAGCTACGTTCTCGAAAACGATAAGTAATTTAATTGGATCACGCATCATTCTTTATCAAGGCTCAACTTTGTTACAATAATATCATGGCAGGGGCAGCGAAATGCAATCATAACTGTGGTAACCAGTTGGTTTTTGGTACGGTTCTTTGAAAGCAATCGCACAAATTAATTCGGTCACAAATACCGTGTACCGAATTTCAATATTATAACGTATCCCGTTCCGATTATACGGCTGGCTATATATTCCCGTAGTGTTTAGTATGAGAAAATAAACGTTTCTTCTACAACTTCCCGCGTTTCTTAACCGATTGAAGTGAAATTTAGTATGCAAGTTGATATTGGCCCACAAATAGCGTGTACCGAATTTCAATATTATAACGTATCCCGTTCCGATTATACGGCTATCTATATATTCCCGTAGTGTTTAGTATGAGAAAATAAACGTTTCTTCTACAACTTACCGCGTTTCTTAACCGATTGAAGTAAAATTTAGTATGCAAGTTGATATTGGCCCACAAATACCGTATACCGAATTTCAATATTATAACGTATCCCGTTCCGATTATACGGCTGGATATATATTGTCGTAGTGTTTAGTATGAGCAAATAAACGTTTCTTCTACAACTTCCCGTGTTTCTCAACCGATTGAAGTGAAATTTAGTAGGCAAGTTTATATTGGCCCACAAATAGCGAGTATCGAATTTCAATATTATAACGTATCCCGTTCCGATTATACGGCTGGATATATATTCCCGTATTTGACCGCTTGTCACCTAAATCTGCAAATCCATCTATTTCTTCAGCAACCGAATCATAGTCAAGCCCTTGACGAATCATTACTTCATCGAATAAAAGAGTTACGTACTTTTCAAGTGGCGATAATTGTTTTGCTTTCTCTTTTAAATTAAAAATAATTTGTTGATTAAAACCTGGTTTTAGACGTTTCACGAGCTTCCAATTAACTAAACTTTGCCTCGAAGGCATTTAAAACCCAGTATGTCACTGTTCACGAACGATAGAGCATCAAATATCTGAAATAAAAAATAAAACAAATATTTACACATCACATATAATTTTATATACGTACTAACATTATTGATAAATTAGTTATATACTTACCACCAATCAGTAGTGTTGTTGTTACGTAAATCATCATATATAACCTGAAAATGAATTAGTATTAGTAATTTTAAATTTTAAAGTAAATATTTTTTTGACCTACATAAATGTTGACCTATATAAATGTAAACAACTTACCGTTTTGAAATTATGTACAATTTGTTGACATTAATACTATTATTGTTAGTACACATCATTGGTTGCATACAGTGTAATTAAAAATAAGAAAATTAGTATAAGCATGTAACCATTTCTAAGTAGAAAAAACAGGACATATTTATTTTTTGTCCATTGTTCATTTTTTAATATATATATTCATCAATTACCAATTTATCAGCCATTACCATTTTTTCTGTAAACCAAAATTATCTACAATATATATTAACTTAAATATTGTTATTTAACTCTGAATTAAAAAGAATTTAGTACCTAAATTACTAGTGGTTTTGATTTATTTCAAATTATTATCGTGAAATACATATGTACATTTGCAATACTTTTATATTCCAATTGGATTTTGATAACCTGCAACCGGATAGTACCAACAGTTTATTGAACCGTATTTTTTGAGATTCATCTTTGGATTGTGTTACCGAATTTCAGAAAACATTCACGCATATAATTGTAAGCTGCCGGAGATTTGTAATACAACTTTTGGGATATCAACTTTTGGTTCGGCGGCCATGCTGTAAACTTGTATTTCTTACACACTAAAGCTTTACACAACTCTTTCGTGTCTTCATTTACCTCTTGTCGATTAATTAAAGTTTCTAAATTTATATTTTTTAGATCATACAATAATTTTTTGTTGGTTTCTATTAATTTCGAATTTTTTTTCTTCAAATTACTAATTAAATTTGAGCGAAAAATTACCCGCTTTTTTAGAATTAGGAGACTTGTAGACGCTTTTATATACATTTTTTGATATCGCTGGACTGTAATTAAACTTTTTTTAAAACTGGCACACGTTGAAGGACATACATTTTCACTGCAATATTTGGATGATGTCGGAAAATTAAATTCGGAATTATTATCTAGTTGAAGGTCACTTTTGCTTTCATTTGATTTTGCTGCATATGTTTTAATATTTTTATATCTTTCAGGAACTTGGATTTCATGTTTTTCGTCGGAATGCTTTAAATATAATTCAGGAATACCGTTATTAAATATTTTCCGTTTACCTTTATGTTCATCCAGAAAATGAATTTCACAAATGCGATAAACTTTTTTATTTGTGAATTCTAAACCGCATTTTTCAATCCAACTAAGATAGGCGGAGCTCTCGGGATCGGAGAATTTATAAAATTTGCGATTGGGAAAAGTTCTTTTGGTAGCAGAACATGTTTGTACTGCACAAACTATTCCAGATAATCTCTTATCTGCCATTTGTTATTTTTACTCACACAAATAATTTACAAAAAGCAAAATTATTAATATTCGATTTAATTTTGAATTTTTATTATTGTTACATCTATAAACACAGTAAACACTTTTAAAGAAATTTTATTATTCCTGCCGTTGTCTTACCGAAAAAAAATAATGAATGAATATAACAATTGCAAATTATTCATACCTGTTTCAAGTTTGTAAATTTTGTACTTGTGTGTGTGTGATAAAGAGCGAAAAAAAATAGATTTTTATATAAAATTTAATATACATAATTTTGAAACCATGTATGTATTGAACGAATGCAACCAGAGCCTTCAAGAGTATAGAGCCATAATCTTAATGACGTATTTTTTAGAAGCTTTTATAGTGGAAATAAGTTTTCACTGATTTCCATAGGAATCCATAGTAAAAATTGTGTTTTTAGCTTCAAGTTTTTCAATGAAAAAAGCAAAAATATTATAAAATGTTTATATAAAAGTTTTCTACATATCTTTAAGAACAATATACAAGAAGGCCATATTGGTATTAAGTAAATAATTATTGCAGAAATATTAAAATTAAATTATTTCTAAAATATATTTTTTCAAACTTTCATTTTGAAAAATACATCAAAGATGGCTCTGACAAATTAAAATAATACTTGCTAAATTTATCTTTAGTTTCGCTAGTGTACGTAAGACGTCTAAAATGGTTACAGCAAAATACGAAAAAACATTATTTAATCACAAAATTATCACACGTTCCTATATTTTGTGAATTTGTTTTGCTTTTCCTACAATTTTTGAACTTGAAATTTCCCCAGGTGGTAATTTTTGGTACGATTTTTCCAAATTTTTACGGCCATCACTGCCATCTATTTAACGTATATTGACTTAATGACCAAACGAATCGTAGTAAGCTTTTATTTCAATTTGACCAGAATGCTGTTGTTATGAATTTTTTTTAATATTTCGGTTTATAAATCAATTATTACAAGAAAATGAAAACGATTTACTTAAACGATATTCATATAAGTTGAAATTCAAACATTTATGAAAGTATTTCAGAAATCATAATTAAGAATTTGTTACGTTTTCATTTAAAAATTTGTCTTAGGAAAAAAAGTGATTTTTCATATGATTTGTGTGTTTTACTATGAAACGGTTTGATGCGTGTATTTTAATGATGATATACATAGATATGTACGAGGAACAGCACAGTAGACAATCCAGTTTGGGGGGACCAAGATTATTGACCTCGAACCCAATACACCAATTCCCTTCAGTAGTCAAGTTGCCCAGACTACTCCTAGAAAGGAACTGGGATTAGGAACGAGTGCGCACCCGGTCATCGCTGAACCCCCAATCCGGTCATACACTTCGTGTCGCACGTTGCCGTGGAAGACACCCTAGAAATGTATGATGGACGAACTGGACTGTCCGCCGCGTGTCCTCGCTCCTCCCACAAACAGATATCTCCGCCGACATCACCGCGGCTTGTTGCTCTGACTAGAATCAGTATGTAGGGGTGGTGATTTGATGATGCCGCACGGAAACTTCAATTTAAGCCGCTATGTTAGGTTTTGCGGCATTTTTTTTTTTTGGTTGACCACACTAAACACTCACTTACCTGAAAGTGAACTTAATGAACTAAAGCACACACACATATCTTCACTCCCACCATCGCTCCCTGAAAAAAATGAATCAACAACACATGATGGTTTATATTACGTTATAAACATGAATTGTATTATAAAAAATTATCTGTGATGTTATTACATAAATATTTGTTGTTTATAATATTTTTTCTTTATTTATTGAAATTTAAAAACGCCGACACGCAAAACACTGGACATAAATCCCTTTGAACGCCCTGCTGTTGATCCGTCTTGACACAGTGTGGTAAGTTGAAGTGGTTTACAGGTGATCTCCGGATGAAGAGCTCTACCTTCCGCAGATCCCTAGAAAGATACAAGAGAAACAAAAAAAACGCCCGCGCCACACTAAACTGGTGTCTACGGCCCAAAAGCAAACCCTCACCGAGACTCAGACCAATACCTGCGCGGATCTTATGTTTTTCCTTTCCTTTGTTGAACTGCCCTCCTTTGCTGGAACCGTACTCCTTTGCTTGAACTGCACTCCTTTGCTGTAACTGCACTCCTTTGCTGTAACTGCACTCCTTTGCTGTAACTGCACTCTTTTGCTGGATGCAAGGTATGGAACAAGGTACTACCCTGTTTTTGTTTCTTTTTGTTTTTTTTTTCCTTTTTTTGGACCACACGGTTTTTGTTTTGTTTTTTTTTTTTTTTAAACCACACTGTTTTTGTTTCGTTGTTTTTTTTTTAAGACCACACTGTTTTGTTTTGTTTTTTTTTTTAAACCACACTGTTTTTGTTTCGTTGTTTTTTTTTTAGACCACACTATTTTTGTTTTTTTTTTTTTTAAACCACACTGTTTTTGTTTCGTTGTTTTTTTTTAGACCACACTGTTTTTGTTTTTTTTTTTGGTTTTAGGTTTAGCCGGTTAGTCTTAAAACTGGTATTATTATTCGTTTATTTTTATTTTATTTTTTTTGTTTTAAATTTTTTGTATTATTAATATTTATATAAAAAAACAAAATGTGCCCTGAATGAATAGGCTGTGGCCAAAACTTCTTTGTGGCTCCTGTGTATGTCTTCTTGTGGTGGCAGATCCGTGATCAAAGAGAGCGAATCACATTATTCATCCGCTTTGATACTTTTTGCATGGTACAACAACGCCATGGCTAAAAAAAATGTTTTTTTTTTGTGATCATCACGCCTCTAAAGGTGAACACCTTTAACAAACAATTGGGTACGCAACCAAAAAAAAGAAAAAACACAAAAACCAAGCCAGTCACTACCATCTACACAAAAGTTACATAAAACAAAATATACCACAATACAGCACCAGCTGGCGTTGGTGATATTTTTTTGTTTTCATTGTTTCGGTCGGTGTGTGGTGATTGTTGTGACAGGTAAGCTAGTTTTGTTGTTGTGGTTTTAATTAATTGTGAAAATTTTAATAATGATTATAATAAGTTTTATTTCTTTCAGAAAGTAATGAAAAACAAAGAAAAAAAAGGAAATTGAATCGAGAGTAAAGTGAAAAATAGAAAATGAATCAGATAAGTATAAAAAAATTGAATAACAATTACTTTGTGTAACTTTGTGTATTTCTTGTGTTTTAGGTTAGACATCCAGCTGGATGTATAAAATTATGTAAGGTCAACCTGTTATTATTTCCCGTGTGCGAATGGATACGTGATGTCACCCCAGAACGGATTAAATAATTTGGAATAAGGTATATTTCATAAGTTTACTTTAATTAGAATGTGATTGTTTTTTTTTTCATTTACAGATGCTACAGTCGAGGAAATTTTTGTACGGTGCGTGAAAAAAAAAACAAAAAAAAATGGTAACAAAGAAAAACAATAAATATGAAATGGAAAATTAAAAAAAAAAGAAAATGTGGGTGTTTTATTAAATCAGGACGATGCCATGCATCGTAACAAAGTTTCGTTTTTTCCTCGTTTATAATTCCCTTATAAAAGCTCAGATTTTTTGATTATGGCTCTATAAAATACAGGGTGCTCTGATGCAACACAATAATATGTATAGGATGTTTTTTGTTTTACTCAAAATGAAGAAACAAAGATCATATTAGTTATTTTGTGTATTTGTTAAGTTGTATACATCAGTACGTAATACGTATATCAGAATCTAACATGTACTCGTACATAAAAATGATCGAAAACGAAAACAACACAACAAAAATTACATAAACAAAATAAAATTCTTAAATAGAGAATTTAAGCAATACACTGCAGTGTTTTATTCTCTTTCAATTGTTGTTTTTGTAAAAAGACAATTTCAAAAATCATAAAAGTTGTTGTTCGTAGGTTTCCTTCTGTATATTCTGTTTTCTGTGCCAAAACTCCAGGGTAGCGATTTTGGTCGCAATTTGAGGATTGAGTTGAGAATTACCGGAAGGCAATAGTATTGGTAAATTGTATTGGTGTCCAAAGAATAGAGAAAAACAGAGAATAAACATTTGAAAAATAAAAAAACAATTCAGTGTTATCTCATGCGTACGAAAGAAATGTTGTACATATTTTTATTTCCTGTAATTTTCTGTAAAATTTAAAACTAATAAAATGGTAAATTGAATAATGATTTAAAGATGAATCAAAATTAGCTAAAAATGGAAATTAAGTCAAAAAAATATTTATAAACTATAATTTTATTAATAATTTTAAATGATGAAAAGACATACGACGTACATCCTGCTTGCCCATCCCAAAATCACTAATTTACTTATATTTTCACATTATCCCTCTTATTCGATGTTAAACAAAAAACTAAAAAATTGATGGGCGGTTTTTTTTGTTTTTTGTTTAACATGATGCAAATAAGAGAGATAAAATGATACGAAAAAGAGGGATATAAAATATAATGTGGAAAATATAAGAAGGAATAAGGAAATTAGTTATTTTGGCTTAGTGTTAATTCAAACGCGGGAGAGGACGGATGTACGTCGTGGGTCTTTTCATCATTTAAAATTATTAATAAAATTATAGTTTATAAATATTTTTCTGACTTATTTTCCTATTTTAGCTAATTTTTGTTTATCTTTAAATCATAATTCAATTTACCATTCTATTAGTTTTAAATTTTACAGAAAAAAACTGGAAATAAAAATATGTACAACATTCCTTTCGTACGCATGAGATGACACTGAATTGTTTTTTTTTATTTTTCAAATGTTTATTCTCACATAACTCAAAAAAAAAAAAAAAAAAGTTAAAAATATTATGAATGTGGCCGACGAAGAATGTATAGATTAAAAATCATTTATTTATGCTGCTTTTTGGTTTTTATATTAAAGATCATGAGCAATTTTTTTGATTGCGTATATTGTTTTGGATTTTTGTTAACGAAGTAAAATGAATGTCTCGTTTACAACAACAATAGATAGAAAAATATAAATTCCTCATGTTAAAAGATAGGGAAAAATAACTCAAGGCGAGCGGAAGCAACAAAAAGTTGAACCGATTTCACCCGCTTAGCTTATTTTTGATACTTATCATCATGAGAAAACACACTAATACAATAAAAATATTTGACGGCACACAACAGCAAAATGTATATTACACGCCGTGTACATATACAAAATTCTCAATCCTCAATCCTCATTTTGCGACCAAAATCAATACCCTGGAAAACGAGAAAACTTTGAGAGAGTGTAAACTTGATAGTAAAAAAGAGAAAAAAAAAATTTATTCTACAAACATTTTTTTTTACTTATCAACTCAAATAAATATAGTTTCAACAATTTTTGAGACATCGCGTCCAACTCTTGTACGATTCCTTATGGAATGACCCTTATGATGAAAGGTTTGGATTTGTGTATTCTTTGTGTACCCCACTTTATGTAACAATGTACCCTAAAGCAAAGCGATTCTACCCCCTTGTGAACAAAGTTGAAAATGTTTTGGGGTAGAATCGCAGAAATAATAATTATTATTCTAAATAGTTCTATTATTCTATGATATAATAAAGAAGCTCTGGCAACATCGTAAATTATCGCAACTGTTTTTTTCTGAAACTGTTTCCGTAGATTCCGAAGTATTTTTTAAGCAAAAATTCGCCTCTTTATCTAACTTTATACACAACTTTTTGCTTACGAATACGGATACGAAATTTAATTTTTATACTTTAAAAATCACCTATTTACAGCAGCTGTAACATTTAATACCTATTAAAACACATCCCTATATAACATTAAAATGTTTTACTTACCTCCAGCAACAGGCTCCATAACATTTAGTTAGATAATTCATAAAAATAATTATTAACACAGCACAGTACAAACCATAATACAATAACATAATTAAATAAATTACTTATATAGATATAGTCTATATAGTATTTGGTAACCTATAAGTAAGTTGACAGTTTTAATAAGTTAAACATAATAATTAATTAAATTCCGCCCCAAAAAAATTAACTATCACCTGATGTGGTTATCATAATAAAACAATTACAAGCCTATCTTAAAAAAATGAATTATAAAAACAAAATACACACATTTCACTCATCAAATATTTCAGAGTCATTTTTAAGCAGAGGTTCTACTGTAATTATATTTTAGTATTTACGTTCATTCATTAATTCAACAAAAAAAAAAAACTTATCCTTTCATTTTCAGGAAGATGAACAAATACCCCCACCAAAAAAAGGTGGTTTTCCAATTATATCCTTCAGACGTTGTGTGTTTACTATATTTGTACAAACATATTTTATTTAGGCTATATATAAATTTTTAATTATTTAATTAAATAACGCAAAAAAGGAAAAACTTTTTGTTTATTTTTGTTCCAATGTAAATTAATTAATTATTAAAAAGAAATTTTAAAACAATTATGAGTCCATTTTGTACATTTTAATGTATAAATACAATACAATTAGAGTGAATACAAAAACAAAATGGCATAATATAATTTTTGTTTTTATTTAATGTCACTTAGTTAATTAAATTGTAAACATGCACGAACATCGCGCGTTAATTTTAATTTTTTTTTTTTTTTTTCTATCGTACATACAAATATTATTATTTTAGTGGATGAATGTTTGTATGAATTTTATTATTATTTATTTTCCAGAATAATTTAATGATTTAAATAATAAATAAAACAAAACAAAAAACACGATTTTCCAAAATCGAAATGACCGAAACGATATTTAATACAAATGCCAATAATCAAAGTAAACTATTATTTGAAAATGATAATTTATTAAAATTTATGATAAAAATTTTTACAAAAAAATTATTAACAAAAAATAATAACACAACAAATCCAAATACAACTGATAACATGTATAACCAAAAGGAAACATCATCGAATTATGCTACTAATACGCCAATATCATCCACCAAATTATCAAAACCATTATCTGCAACACAGTCACCTAAAACGACAACAACAATACAATCGACGGAATCACCATCATCAACAGCGACATCAACGGGTGGTACACCATCAAAATTAAAAAAATTAACAAAAAATTATGATACCGCCGAATTAATACGTGTTGAATACTATAATGATTTCAATACATGTTTAAGTATGGCCCAGTCACAGCTTCAACCATCATCTGCGTTAACAAAACATTTAAGTAATTATGATACGGCAACGATTAAATTGACTGCAAAAATAAAGCAACAACAAACACAGCCGCCTCCATCATCAGCACAACAGCAACAGACTTGCGGACAAAAATGTCTTGATAAAATCGATAGAACATTAAAAAAAATTAAATGTGGCAATATTGATACGTTTGATGGATGTAAAAGACGTGTTAGTGATTTTAATGATGGGTATGTGTTCATATATGGTGTTGTAATTGTTTTATTTATCTTTTGTTTTTTTCTTTTGTTTTTTTAATTTAATGTGGTTTGTGCAAAATGGCGTGTGATTAAATAATCGTATGGCGATGGTTTATATGTACATTATAAAATGGTGACACGCATAAATATTTTGATGTTGCTATAATGATAGATGCTCAATGTTCTATAGCAGTGGTGCTTTTTTACAACATTGTGAGTACATAACAGCGATTCCCTGAATATGGTGATTGTGTATTCAAAAATAAAAGCAAATTTCTGGATAGAACAAAAAAAAAAAACTGAGCTGTAATTTAAAAAATTTAAAAATATTCAAGAATTTTTTGTTGTATTTTATCACAGTTGACACTTTGATTTAAATAAATCCAAACTATATTTGTCATTGTCTGATTATGTGACTAATACGCTGTGGTGTAGAACTATAGAAGCATCTTCTTTTCAGCACACTCTTGGTTTCCAAGAAAGTTTGAGATGAAGCCAATGGTGCAGTATAAAAGGACATAGAAAAACAACAAAATTTACAAAGGAAATTGGAAATGTATTCATTTTATTCACCGTTAAAATTCAATGTTTTGTTTTCTAGTGGTGCACAACTATTTATTTATTTATTTATTTATCAATATTCCCACTAAATACAAATCAGATAATCCAGTGGATTTAATGTCCTTTAAAGAATAATCCGATTTGTATATACATACAGTAAAAAAAAAAAAATTTTAGTTATGTAAAAAACAACAATCTCATAAAATTATAAAGAACAATACTAATAATACATACATACATTGCCTAAAATTACAAGTACAATTCAATATTTGACTTAAAATACTTTTTAATATTATTCTTAAATTTCAAAAACGTTTCAGATCTTTTTATACTTTCAGGGGCCCTATTCTCGAATTCCACATCCATTTTCCACATGTGGACATCTGTCAAAATTCATAAAAATTGAATTTTTTCGGTACTAAGGGAATATTTCCGAATGGGTATAAGCATGTGGAAAAAATTCCCTATATAGGAAAATGTCCATGCCGCATGTGTTTTATATACGAATTACAATTTTCGAACGTTTTGTGTGAACTTTGACAGATGTCCACATGTGGAAAATCGATGTGGAATTCGAGAATAGGCCCCCAGGTAGTTGGTTATAAGTAAATGGTCCTAAGAAGGTAATTGCCCTTCTTCCAAATTCAGTCTTTATATGATGGCAACTAATTCTTTCACAATTTCTAGTTCCATAAATATGACGAATACAATCAAATTTAATATTAGATAAACCTGAAGATACATGTAGTGTTTTATACATATATAGAGTTAGTTGAAGTTTATATAGCACATTAATGGTTAACACTGAAATATTCTCATTACAATATATGTAGTTCTTTAGTTGGAAACAGAACCGGCAACCTGTGAACTGATTTTAAACTTTTGTTTTGCAATACTTGTATTTTTTTTAGCCTAGTTGCAGTGGCTGTTCCATATGTAAGTAGACCGTAACTGATTCGTGAATGAATAAACGAGAAATAAATCATTAACAACACCCGTCTAGGAACAAAAAAAGATAGTTTCCAAAGAAGACCTACAAGTGAAGCAATTTTTCTACTAATGTCATCAATATGATACTGCCAAAACATATGAGTATCAAAAGTTACTCCTAAATATTTAAATGAATTAACTCTATCAATCCTAATGTTGTTAACTTGAAATGAAGGTACCTTAACATTTAATTTATATGGGGAATGAAATATCATATATTTAGTTTTAGATATATTAAGTGCTATCAAATTGGATTTATAATATTTTAATAATAAATCAAGATTATGTTTCATGGCATTTATTATCCTACTGGAATCAGAGGTTTCATAGAACAAAGCCGTATCATCAGCAAAAATTCTAATTTGACCATTTAATGGTAAATAAGAAATATCATTAATGAAGATTAAGAATAAAAGTGGTCCCAAAACACTACCTTGTGGAACACCACATTTGATATCCAACATATCACTTTTTAATTCATTGACCAAGACATACTGTTTTCTATTAGATAAATAGCTTCTCAGCAAATTATAAGGAACACCCCGTATACCATAACAATATAATTTGGTTAGTAGCAATTCATGATTAATACAATTAAAAGCTTTCTGTGAATCTATGAAAAGCGCTTCAACATACATTCTGTTGTCAAAAGCTGTAAAAATCATATTAGAAATTTCAACAAGGGCTAATTCAGTACCAGCTCCCTTTATAAAACCATACTGATGTGAGTAGAAAAAGTTATTTGATTCAAGAAAATTCAACAATCGGGAAAAGAGTAATTTTTAAAAAATCTTATCAAATACTGATAAAGTTGAGATCGGTCTATAATTACTAATTGATAACCTGTTACCATTTTAAAAAACAGGAAAAACTTTCGCAACCTTTAAACAATTAGGATAAATACCAGTTAACAAATATTCATTAAAAATTTCCTATAAAAGTTTTGAGAAAAAGTCCGCTCTAATTTTTACCACATAGTTATTAATTTTGCCCGGAACACCACCCTTGCAGTTATTAAGTGAATAAATAATATTATAAACTTCAGCAGATGTAACTGATGGATAATACATAGAATCAGGGTTAAAATAAATGGTTCCAAATTTATGTATATCTCTGTCAGAGTTGATAGATTCACTAATCGAACAACTCACTTTAACAAAATAGTTATTGAAAATGTTAACTACACTTGGGTGCAAAAATATCGCACATAGCGCAATTTTCCATAAAAGTGCAAAACTATCAAAAAAAAATCCAATATTTGTTTAATTTTTTTAATGCAGATTCAAAGTCTATTTCAATACCTATCCAGTGGTACCTTTTTTGTATTTATACGTGCCATCAAACTGATGTTTGGGGGGTAAACATCTGAGGTATACGTTTTTGTGAATTTGTCAGCATGAAAATTAGTAGTAAAAATCGAATTAAAACATGGAAATCAGAAAAAATATTTTTATTAATAACGAGTATTCCCTCCTCTGGCCCGAATGACAGCTTCCATTCGATGAAGCATTGATTTCACCAAAGTTTTCACAAAATCTTCAGATATCGCCTCCCATTCCTCTACGATCGCCTGTTGCAGCTCCTGGAGACTCGTTGGAGCGATATCTCTGGCTCGAACCCTTTTTTTCAACTCGTCCCATATATGTTCGATGGGATTGAGGTCCGGGCTTCGAGCTGGCCACTCCATAACAGGCACATCCACCTCTTGAAGGTACTGGTATACTACACCAGCCGAATGCGGGCTCGCATTATCCTGCATGAACAGAAAATTTTCACCAATAAACCCGGCAAAAGGTACGACATACTCGAGTACTTCCTCAATGTACCGTTGAGAAGTCATTCCTCTTGACCGACCGCCAGGATTGGCTCGGGTGATAAATACAAAATCTGTCTTCGCCTCTAGTGATATGCCTCCCCAGAACATGCACGATCCACCGCCATACGAGACACGTTCTTGGATGCAACATTGTGCATATCGCTCTCCTTGTCTTCTGTACACTCTTCCGCGTCCATCGGTGCCATATAAACACATCCTGCACTCGTCAGAGAACAGGACTCTTCTCCATTCTTCTTCTGTCCAATTCAAATGCTCTCGAGCGAACTCACGACGGGCTCGTCGATGGGATGCGGTCAATTTTGGCCCGTTTGCTGGTCTGTGGGCAGTCAGATTAACTTCTCGAAGTCGTTTTCTAACTGTCCACCGACTGACTTCGACTTCACGAACTTCTTGGAGCCGCCGTTCCAGTTGAACCGCATTCATAGGAAGATTTCGCAACGTAGTTGTTACAAGAAAGCGGTCATCACGCTGTGCTGCAGCACGAGGTTGGTCAGATCCTTGTCCCGTCTGAAGCCACCAGTTTCCTGATATCTCTGCCACACTCGACGAACGGAGAATCGGCTCAAATTTAGTTGTCGAGCCACTTCACTTTGGTTCGGCCCTGCATCAATTAGTGCAATCACTTGTGCGGCTACCTCTGGTGTGGTATCCATTTCTTTGCTTCGGTTGAAGACGTAATTAATAGAGGACCGTTCAGACTAAGCGTCGATATGCGAATGATGACAATTCCGAGCGAGATATTTCATGGCATGCTATTGTATTGATCTTGTTGAATTATTTTTAGAATTTAATTCGAAAGCCTGCTGTATGCATTTGACAAAAAAATCACTTTGTTGGCATGGTACAAGTACAAAAAAGGTACCACTGGATAGGTATTGAAATAGACTTTGAATCTGCATTAAAAAAAATTAAACAAATATTGTTTTTTTTTGATTTGAACTTTTGTGGAAAATTGAGCAATGTGCGATTTTTTTGCACCCAAGTGTATATCACCAATATTATTATAAAGCCGTTTGTTTACTAAAATTGAATCAAATGGCACGGATTTGTGATTTTTATTAAGAAACAAATTGATATTTTTCCATAGAGTTTTTTGATCTAACTCAACAAACATTTGATTAAAATAATGTTTCTTAGCAAAATATTTCTTTGATTTTAGCAACTTACTTATGCGTTCTAATTCAGTTTTAAGATCCGGGTTGTTGGGATTTAGTTTACATCTTTTTAAGGCTTTATTTTTCTCGCGAATTACATGCCATATACTCGTATCATAAGTAATCCAAGGGCATAAAGTATTTTTTTAGTTTAGCTTTGACACTTAATATACTAGTATAATTATTAATTAGTTCATTGTACTTCATTTCAATTAATTATAAAGTGGTGTTAGGATCATAGACATTAAATGACATCGAGAGCAGATAGCTATTAAACTCTTCATTAACTTTATCAAAGTTAACAATTGTCTTCCTCAATGTTTTCATAATGTACTTAGTTTCAAAGCAAAAGCTTGTGTAAAGAAAATTGTGATTGCTAATGTTTGAATAGATGGTAGAATTAAAACCTTTTTTGATATTTAGAAAACTAGATACGGCATGATCTAATATATTCCCACTAGCAGAACGAGTAATATTTGTATTAGTAGTTAACAAACCATAGGTCATTAGCAGATTTATATAATTAGTTACATAATCATCTGTTTTGTTGACGGGAATATTTAAATCTCCAAGTAATATATTATCCAATTTACCACTATCAGAGAGAAAATTATCTAAATAGTTAAAAAAAACAATCAATATCAGAATCAGGTGGGCGATAAATGGCACAAAGTTTAGTACTAACATATCGAGGAAGCATAATTTGAATGAAGTGAAATGGGTATAAACCATTATCATTATTTAGTGAACCATATTCAATGTCATTCCTGATATATAATGCAAGACCTCCCCCAGATCTACATATCATCTCTACATGAAAAAATACTACTATAATTATTTAAGGAATACGACATCATATTGTGACTCTGAATAAAAGTTTCAGAAATAACTAAAATATGAACATCAGCTTGTAAATTATCAATGAACTCTAACAAGTTGTCAAATTTATTAATGTCATTCATCCCACGAATATTAATTTGTAGAGTTTTCAATTGATGAGTGTTACTTCCAAAACCATAGTTTGAATTCATTATAAAATCATCAACATTATCAAAATACTCATTATGACAATATTGATTTAATATACTATTAAACTCACTCATAGCCAATAAATCGAAATAAACAGCAAAATCCAGTCATTAGAGCCATCAATAATTAACCATTGATATAACAACTTCAAATAGATGAAAATACAAGACCAATTAAATTCAACGCCAATAACACCAAGAATTACAACAAAAAGATCAGAAACGTCTGTAAATGACTTTTCATATATAAACAATACAAATATTGCAATGATAAAGTGAATAATTTTAAAAGTGTACACTCGTATTAAACTATAAAAATCAAATGTAAGTAGATATAGAATATATAGAAAAGATTTAAAATAGTGAAAACTAAAAATTATTAATATATTTACATGACAACATTTCTGAGTTGAGGATATCACATCAATATCAAACCGCCTGTAATATTAGGACAACCCAGAAATGTCCTTTCAATATAGTTGATGTCATTCATCGAGTTAATGTGATAAACAATAGCGTCACTGTCCTTCCTCATTAATATTTTTCCTTTTTTACACCATAAATACTTGAAATTAGACTTTTGTTTTGTTTTTTTAGCTTCTGCATACAGTTTGGCTTCTGCATACAGTTGAGATGATCCATAATACGAATAGTGCGAATTTTGTGCGATGCTGGCCACTTGATCCCAAGGTCAGACGTCTGTATGTAATTTTCATTAGTTGTTGTAGATTTATATTTTAATAAAATTTCATTTTTCATTTAATAAAATTTCATTGTTTTAATTATTAACATGGGTTTCTTGAATGCGCTAGTACGCCGTTGATCATTCTGATTTACGAAGAATGCTGATTGGATAACACTTCTATCAGCTTTAACATCAAGAACACTAAATAAACTGCTGACCATTTCATTTTTCAGGTTAATATCAGATGGAAGACCACCAATTACTATATCATTTTGAATTGTGCTTTGAAAATCTTTATCCAAACTTGCTTCAATTTTGTGAAATTTATAATCATACGAAGACTGTTTGTATTCCAATTGGTTGATTTTCTCCTTTAGCACCTTGTTCTCTTCAGATATAAAATTAATTTGTTGCAAAAAATTATCAAATGTTTTAGATAAAAATTGTTGGGAGTTTTCCACATTCATTATTCTATCACGCAGGTCGGTTAATAATTTCAAGATTTCTGGAACATCCGATGAATTGTTTAAAACAGTGACACCGGTACTTTCCATTCCCTCTATAATGGATTTACGTTTTGACGCTTTACATGAGTTGCATATCCAGGCTGCTGTTTCATTTCGAAAATAATCAAGAAGATCAACTGGTATATCCGCACAAGCGATATGGAAAAAGCCATTGCAGGTTCCCTCACAGGTAATACCGGGATTATTCCGATTTCCTGTAACTGCAACTTGACACTTTGTGCATTTTTTAGGAGCCATCACAATTAACATACAAATTAAATGAATTAAAAGTAGCAAAGATTTAAAGTATTTAGATTTAGAATTAATAATTTTAAATGTCCTTAATTGAATAAAATTTAATTCCGATAAAATTCTCTAGTAAAATTATTTTCACAGCGAAAAAATAACAAAACTGTTCGCTAAGGCTACTTGTATCTTTTTTGACTCACTTTAGGCTGTTAGTCAATGTGTTAAAAATATTTAGTTAAAAATTAGGTGAAAATAAATAATCGAGGTGAAATATTTTTAAATACCAAAACATATTTTGGTGTGTGAATTGGTTAAAATTTTGACAATCTTAAATTGTACAAAATATACCTTATTATTGTGACAACAAAAAGAATTTCAATCATTTATTTTAATTAATAATAATTAATTGAATTAATGAAAGATTTTCTATAATAATGGAAGTTTTAAATTCTTACACTTCTAATACAGTCAAGTCGTGTTTTCCATGAGAACTGCACTAGAACTCGATAAATTTTTAATTCCTTTTATTCTATGTAAACAGAAAAAAAATTAAATTCATAAAGTGATAATGTGTAGTGCATTTCACATAAATACACATTTTAAGTTGTTACAGCAATAAATAATGATAATTATAGCTTATTTTTTAGTTACACTGGATAAACCCATGAATTTATCGAGTGTAGTTGCGTGTAATGACGTCAGCAAGAAATTAGAAAATATTGATGAAATAACTGAAGGGGGCAATTTTTAAACTTAAAATATGTAATTATATCAACTACACTACACATTCGCGCTTTAAGAATTTATTTTTTTTCGTTTTACATGGAATAAAAGGAATTTAAAGTTTATCGAGTTCTAGTGCAGTTCTCATGGAAAACACGGCTTCAGCCAGCCCTCTTTCATTTCTCATAAATTGTAAGCGTATTCAATTTGAAACAAATCAAACATGAATTCATTCTGTTTTTGAAATACTTCTACTCGTTCATAGTATAAATTCTATAATTACATTTGGCCCGTTTTACCGGTCTCTGTCCAAATATTTATATGTTATAAAATGTTAAATGCATAGTTCAAATTAAATGGACACGTTGGTGGCATACATGGATTAAATAAAGATTTAAAACAACATTTAACACCGAAATAATGAAATATTAGGTTATGTTTTTTTTAACAACATCTGTCAAAATTTATATACGGTCAGTATCGCGTTAAATTTTTATTGTGGTCAATAAAAAAAATATTTTAAATTTACTGTCAAAATTTTAATTTTTAACAAGTTTTTAACATATTCACTAACAACCTTAATAAATAACAAAAAATAAAAAATTAATTCACTTTAATTAAAAATAAACGAAAATTAATAATGAGTAGGGCCTCCTTTGCTCTGAATAAGCTCAAATATCCTGTTCGACATACTCTCAACTAAGTTTACTCGAACATCTTCACAAATTGACTCCCATGCTTCAATCACGGCCAGTTTTAACTCCGAAACGTTTTCATATTGCTTGTTTTCAGCAAATATTTTGGCTGGCCATTGCAATACCTCAACATTATGCGTTTCTAGCCATGAGCGAGTCTCATTGCTCTTGTGCACGGAAGCGTTATCTTGCTGAAAAGTTAAATTTTCTGTCCTGTGCGTCTCTAAATATGGAAGGAGATTGGTTCTCAATAATGTTGTGTATTCTCCGGAGTTCATGCGGGTAGATGGGAAAGCTAACTCTAGCATTCCATCGATACAAAAAGCTCCCCAAACCATCAAGGAACCGCCACCAAAATTTCTCTTATTAAAATAGCGTGGTTCTTTGCGCAGGTCCCTCCAGTAAGAATTAACCGTCCGGACCGTCTAAATTAAATTTTTTCTCATCCGAAAAAATAATCTAAACATTTTTGTTTTAAAGAAATTTAGATTATTAAAAGAAATATAATTTTTAAATTGCGAAAAATGATTTACCTTTTCCAGTCCGTGCTCATATTTTTACGTCCGAATTCGAGGCGGGCTTCTTTATGACGAGGCAATAATCGCGGCATAGACTTAAGGTTTTGCCGAACAAGGTATGTAGATTGTTTTAAAACCCGATTCACGGTCTAACGAGATACATTTAAGTGACATTCTCGTGCTATTTGGACTCCGCTTAATAATTTCTAAAATTATAAATAATCGCCAACACACACAGAGATAGATGTACTCTTGACTACGTTACTTTTGCAAATGTCAAGCTATGACGCTAAGATTTAGAGGGAATATCAACAACAGATGTACCAACTTAACAAAAAAACAGAACTCAAATCGGAACGATGGGAGCGCCACACGGTGGTTATTCCGAGAACTTGTTGATCAAGATAGTATTTTATGTTAATAACAATACATGGCGCAGTTGGTAATTAATAACATAAATAAATTAAATTACATGTTAAAAAGCAAAAAAAAAAAAAATTACAATACCACGCGGTAAAAAATTAAAAAGTAAGGTTAGTGAAAACTAAAGTGAAAAAGAAAAAAAAAATATAAGAAATGGAAGGGTGAAATAAACCGATTCTTTTGATAATAAAAGGTGATTTATACAACAATTGGAAACGCTTTAAAGCGGAGTTCGAAGTATTTCTCATTGCAAGTGCAAAGGAGGATGCCGACGAGAAAATTAAAATTGCAATGTTCAAAAATGTAATGGGACGTGATGCCACCGACATTTTAGAAATATTAGATGTAAAGAAGGATCCAGAAATTACATTAGCAACCTGTATAAAAGAATTGGACAAATATTGTGAGCCAAAAATCACCGTGTTGTATGAGAGATACAAGTTTTTCAACAGAAATCAAAAATTATACGAGCCATTTGAGGACTTTTACCAAAATTTAAGGGCTATGGCGGAACAATGTGGGTTCAAAGCGGAAAATGACGCGCTAATCAAAGATAGATTGGTGTTTGGTATCCGGGAGACAAATTTAAAGGAAAAATTTATAATAGAAGGCAACCCTACACTACAGGACGTAGTGGATAGATGCCGTATAGAAGAGAGAACGCGAAAGCAAGCTGACGAAATATTAAAACAAGCTGAGGTACCGGAAATAAAAGGTACCAATAATTATAGATACATATATACAAAATGATTGTAATCGTAAATTAAATAGTAATTCTAATCATAATTATAGTAACAATAAAAGTAATAATGCAATAAGAATAAAACAAGGTGTTCAAAATCAGAGCAATGGTGATAAATCCGGGTTTGCACAATCAAGAGAAGGGTTTGTTTGTCGAAGATGCGGTGGAAAGAATGAAAAAGGGTAATGCCCTGCATATAACGCTACAAGCGCTAGGTATGTTGTGGACCTTGATTGTGAAAGCCTTGATTGTCAGAATCTTGATTGCGAAAATGATAGCATTATATAGAAGTAATTGAAGTGGAAATTTATACTATTGCCGATAAAAGAGGGTGGTTCGAAAAATTGTTTATAAAGAATTTTGAATTAAATTTTAAAATAGACATAGGCTCTGAAGTTAATGTTTTACCTTTAAAATTTTTGAATAATTTGAATGTTAATTATCAAATAGAAAAAGCTAATATGATCTTGAGGGCTTTCGGGGGATCGAGAATTGTGCCATATGGTATGGTTAAATTGGAAATAAGGCGTGTTAATTTAGAAAGTTTAGAAAATTTTATAGTGATAGATTCAGATGTTACCCCTGTAATGGGATTAAAGGCCATAGGAAAATTTGAGTTGATTAAAATTGTTAATGAAATTCAAAAAGGGAAAGAACAATTTATAAAAGAAAACGAAACGGTATTTACAGGACTAGGTAGATTTCCGGGGAAGTTAAAATTAGTATTGAAGAAAAATTCAAATCCAGTGACAAGACCTCCTAGAAGAATTCCAATAGCACTACGTGAAAAGGTAAAAGAAGTATTGGACAATTTAGAACGGACAGGAATAATAGAAAAATTATCTGAACCGACAGAATGGATTCGTAATCTCGTAGTAGTACAAAAACCGAACGGGAGCTTAAGACTTTGCTTAGACCCAAAATTTTTAAACGAGGCATTAAAGAAAGATTATTATGAAATCCCAAAATTAGAAGACATACAGAAGAAGAACACGATCGTAATTTAAATAAAGTAATTGAGAGAGCTAAAAAATTAAATATAATATTTAATCAAAATAAAGTTCAATACAAAATACAGCAAGTCAGTTTCTTAGGACATATTTTCAATCGGGACGGTATAAGTGTAGATCCGAGTCGCGTAAAGGCCATAATCAAAATGAATGACCCAACATCTAAAAAGGAATTACAACGATTTCTAGTTATGGTCAACTATCTACGAAGTTTTGTCCCTAATATGGCAGAATTAACGGAACCTATACGACAATTACTAAGAAAATACGTAGAATTTAGCTGGATGGTACAACACGTTCAATGTGTCAAAAAACTAAAAGAGATAATTACAAATACACCTGTTTTACAGACATTTAATATAAATGAAAAGATAATCGTACAAACCAATGCAAGTCAAAACGGAATAGGTTGTGTGTTATTGGAAAAGGGAAAACCATTGGCATACGCATCAAGAAGCCTAACAGATACTGAAAAGCAATACGCACAAATAGAGAAAGAGCTTCTCGCAATCATTTTATCATGCGTAAAATTTCACCACTATATTTTTGAAAGACCAGTGGAAGCTTATTCGGATCACAAACCACTGATGAGTATAATGAAAAACGAAATGCATAAGGTCAATTCTTCTCGTTTACAGAGAATGAAAATGAAATTATTAAAATATGAGATAAATTTAATATACAGACCAGGTAAAAAGATGCACATAGCCAATCACTTATCTAGGAGCTATTTACTGGGCGAAAATACCGAAGAATTTAAAGAGTATGAAGATGTGATACATACAATAAACATGTCAGATCATAAAAAGGAAATATTCATACATGAAACGGCAAAGGATGAAATTTTATCCAAGATATTAAAAATTTATAAAGAAGGATGGCCAAATTCTAAATGCCAGCTCGATAATCAAATTAAAGCTTTCTGGAAATATAAAGGAGAAATATTTTGTGATGAAGGACTGGTTTATTTGGGAGAACGAGTAATGGTGCCTTTTAAGTTAAGACGAGAAATGCTAGAGTCACTCCACAAGGTACAAATGGGAATTACAAAAACTAAACAAAGAGCAAGAGAAATATTATACTGGACGGGCATGGATTCGGACATCGAGGATTATATAAGCGAATGTAGAACGTGTGAGAAATTTCAGATATCGAATACAAAGGAGCAGTTGATCCCGCATGAAATACCAAATTTATCTTTCGAAAAGATTGCATGTGATATCATGCAGGTTAGTGAATACTTGGTTGTTATAGATTACTAAAGCAAGTGGCTTGAAATTATTCCGTTGAAAAACAAACAGTCAACCGAAATCATTGAGAAAATTAAAAATGTATTTACCACTCACGGAATTCCAAAAACGATGATCTGTGACTATATGCCGTTTGCATCCAAAGAAATGCAGGAATTTAGTGAAAGTTGGGAATTTAAAACTAAAAGATCGAGCCCACGTACCTCAGATGTAATGGTCAAGCAGAAAAGCTGTTCAAATTGCAAAGAATTTAGTGAAGAGAACTGGAGCCTAACTGCAGCCCAAATAATAAACAAATATGATAGTCCGCGATCTTATGTAATAAAAACTGAAGAAGGTCGAATTATTAGAAGGAATTCTTTTAATTTAAGAACGATACAAGAAAGAGTGTACACAGTGATCAGATTCCTGATTTAGGTATAGGACAACGAAATATGGAACAAAGTACATACATATTCACGTTACAGTCAACGAAGACAGGGTGACTAGGTCAGGGCGGATAACTCGTCAACCTCGAAGGTTAGATGATTACATTAGATATTAAGTAATTTTGGGTTATTATATTTA
The DNA here is from genome assembly GCA_958295665.1 of Tipula vernalis. Classification (NCBI taxonomy): domain Eukaryota; kingdom Metazoa; phylum Arthropoda; class Insecta; order Diptera; family Tipulidae; genus Tipula; species Tipula vernalis. The sequence goes on along the minus strand of OY282560.1, from coordinate 214,213,851 downwards.
AGAGCAAGGTAATAAGGATAATTAATTGATTAATTAAAAAAAAAAAAAAAAAACAAATGAGTTTGAATTGATTTGTATAAGGGGGAGATGTAGTGAAGTTAGTATTAATCTGAAAAATACTAAATGAACACACCATACATATATATAGTATAAACGCAACCAATGGCCATAAGAAGACATGTTGTATTTTTATGTAATGAACTAGCGTATATTTTATGTTAATAAATTAATATTATAAAGTTACTTAGTAACATGTTGAGTTTTGATAAATGCCGCTGGACACAACAATACAAAAGTAAAGAGAAAATTATTGTCGGTTTTTGGTTTGAGCATAATTTGCATTTTCATTTTTATACCAATAACCTATTCCTCTGACCAAAGTAAGACGGCATACATTTGTCACATTTGAAATGGGCAGCACAATAACAATACTATTTGTTGGTGTATTTGTAAAGAGAGGCGAAAACTACCAAAAAAGCAGGTAGTGTTGCACTATTGGAAAAACAAACAAAACTAAATGTCAGTGCATTTTTTGGTCAATTGAATATCACGTAAGATCATGTAGGCTTTGCGTTATACGGTGGTAAATTTGATTGATTCAGTTAATATTAATTAAAATGGAAAGTAAAGTTTTGTTTGGAATTACCCAGTGAGTTGAATACCGAAGACCGAGCAGTTCTTCATACATTTTATTAAAACTTACGAAAGTTTACCGGATATGTGGAAACCAATTTGGTTACCTATAACGGACGCTTTCTGGGAAAAGTGTTGTGAGTCGCTTAGACACAAATTGTTTATTATATATATATGTACTTGCGAAATTGTTTTTGGAGCTAATGCGACTAGAAGTTGAATTAAACTCATCATACCATCCGAACTTATTGTTTGCTGATTTTCGGTTTGCTCATTAGATGTCACCCATCTCTTCAGAAATGTGATATTGATAAACCTTGTATAATGTTGCGACGCTTATCTTGTTTACGAGTAAACGTCACAACATAATTTGTCGGAATTTTTTTACGGACGGTATATATAAATTATAAGTTTTATTGTGAGTTTTCTTTCTTTTAGTTTTAGTTATAACATTGGACTTAATTATATGGCTCCAAATTTCTGTATTTAGCAATTCAGTAATTTTATACCCTTCATTCAAAATTGAATAAAGATTTCCGACAATTTCCATTTTTATTTGCCAACAATAGAAATTCACGATTGGATTTATTTCTAAAATAATACTCAGTTACCAAATAAATTTTACTTTCAGTGGGTGTTTCAGCTGTACTTCTACATTTGTTTCTTTTTAAATAACTTCAAAGCTGGAAAGCGGTTACTAACTGAAAACATAAATGCAATAAAACATCTGCTATACTAGATTAGTTTGGCTGTATGATACTAACTTTTTTCTCACTTTTCCAGTGACTAGAGCCGTGTTTTCCATGAGAACTGCACTAGAACTCGATAAACTTTAAATTCCTTTTATTCTATGTAAAACGAAAAAAAATAAATGCATAAAGCGCGAATGTATAGTGTATTTGATATAATTACATATTTTAAGTTTAAAAATTTCCCCCGTCAGTTATTTCATCAATATTTTCTTATTTCTTGCTGACGTCATTACACGCAACTACACTCGATAAATTCATGAGTTTATCCAGTGTAACTAAAAAATAAGCTATAATTGTCATTATTTATTGCTGTAACAACTTAAAATGTGTATTTATGTAAAATGCACTACACTCACACATCACTTTATGAATTTAATTTTTTTTTCTGTTTACAAAGAATAAAAGGAATTTAATATTTATCGAGTTCTAGTGCAGTTCTCATGGAAAACGCGACTTAGAAAAGACAAACGGAGTGAGGGAAAAAATATATAAACAAAATATTTCTGAGAGTGAAACAGCATAGCTTGAAAAAAATATATAAACGTCAAAAAAAAAAGAGGTACATAGCTCAATTTTTCTAGCAGTTAATCAAGCAAACATAGCAAGAAAAGAATTGGATTTTATTCTTTTTTTTGACATTAGATAGTTTTTCTTGACATTTCTGAAATAACAGAGAAAATATTTGTGTTTTGTTTACCAAAGAAAATTTTTTTGTTTAATTTTAAAATAAATTTAATATAAAAAATAAACATATTGTATAAATTAACTTAACAATGCAAATTTATTGTGCGCGGCTTAACATTTCTTACGAAAAAATCAAGTAAGAACCAAAAAAAAATATTCTTCCTCGCGAAAATTAAGGATTTAGTAAATTTATTTGGAGATCTTTGCGGATGACACCTGTACAATGTCAGAAAATATTGGAGATGGTACAGCCATTTGTTAACACTAAAATATAATTACATATGTACATACAACACAAAAAAAAATTTGATTCTATTACATATTTTGTTTATCCAAAACTTCAAAATATTTACATACAGTGTTGACCGCACTACCCTTCTCTGTTTATTCCCTTTACTAGTTTTTCAGCACTTTATTACACTTGAAAAAAAGTGAGTATCTTACAGCCATAAAAAAGTAGCACTTAGAGAAGGCCATAAAATCAATTATTACAAATATAGAATAAAAAATCGGCGAATTAAACAGCAAATTAGCTCATTAGCTTGCTAATTATTGATGTTCGTACAAAAATTTGTTCCATCTATTTGCAAATAATTTTATTTAATAAAAATAACCTCTAAACGATACGACAGAACGAAAAAGCTAAAGGGCTAATTTACGTATTTTTAATTTTAAAAATAGATTTAAATAAAATTAGAATTACACACAAATTTATTTCCATCGGAAGGATAAATTTAAATTTATTAACAAAAGCGCAAGAAAATTTTGATAACTGAAGAAGAATTCCAATAGGCAAAGAAAAATTTAAGTAACCAAAGGGTAATTCTACTAATTAAATGGAAATTTTGTAAGGTGAAGGTTTAAGGGAAAATCCGTTAAGTGAAGGCAAATTCTATTAAGAGAATCGATTTCAGCATAATCGGTTAAGAAATTAGATTAATTTAACTTATTCCAGAACTTCATCTACAAATAATTTTAAGATCGCATTTCCATCGCACTAGGCGAATTTCATAATAATCGGTTAAGAAACAGCCAAGTTCCATCCTAACTGACCATATTCAAGAATTTTATCTAAACGACATTTTAGAACTCTATTTTCGTCGAATATGTTGTATTAGGTTAGGATGTTTTTTTTAAATACTTATAAACGCACTAGTTCGCACTAGTGGTTCGAACAAAAATAATTAGTAAAATAATAAAAACTCCTTGAATAAATTCGTGATTCCTTCTTTAAAAATATTTCAATGAATAAAAAAAAAAACCTGAAGGATATACATATTTTTACTTTTAAAATTAGATTTAAATAAAACTTAAAAATTATAGATATCAATCACTTCCCGATTATATCTTCATTACCAATACTTTTTAGGAGCACTTGTTGAATTTTATCATCATCAGTTTAGAAATAGGCGAATTCCATTAATTTTGGTCATATTCTAGAATTTCATCTGAAACTCATTTTAGAATCCCATTTCCATCGTATTTATTGAATTTCTTCATAATCTGTTGAGCAAGTGGCAAGTTCCATCAAAATTGGCCATACTCCAGAACTTCAACTAAAATTAATTTTAGAATCCTATTTTCATCACACTTGTCGTTCACCATAATCGATTAAGAAATAGCCAGGTTTTATCAAAAGTGACGATGTTCCAGAACTTCATCTAAAATCCGTTTAAAAATTCCATTTCCATCATATATGTCGAAACAGCCAAGTTCCGTCAAAATTGGCCATATTGTAGAACTTCAACTAAAATTAGGTTTAGAATCCTATTTTCATCGTATTTGTTGAATTTCATCATATGTGGTTAATAAATACCCAAGTTCCACCGTAATTAGCCATATTTCAGAACTATGTCTAAAACCCATTTTAGTATTTCATTTTTATTGCACTTGTCAAATTTCAAATAGCCAAGTTTTAGAATATGGCCTTATTGAAATAATCCGTCGTGTACCTTATGCCATAGTGTACTTTATGCCTTACTAAAATATGTCGTTTTAAAATATGCCATAGTGTACCTTATACCGTAATCTACCATATGCCGCTTTGAAATATGCCATTTTGGAGTATGCCGTAGTGTACCTTATGATGTAGTATACCATATGCCGTTTTTAAATATGCCATAGTGTTCCTTATGTCATATTTTCATATTCCATTTTGAAATATTCCGTTTTTAAATATGCCATGTTGAACGGACCCCATTATGATTACAATAACACACCGGGCAATAAATAAAACAAATACAATTTTTTTTTTAATGCATTACGTATAAACTTTATTAAACAATTACGAAATTTTGAGGTCTAAATTCCAGAATTTTTAAAATTTTTACTTTTCCGTTAAACATTATTTCCAAGGAACGTTTCCAAACGTAAAATTAAGATCTTAAAATAAAAATTTCATTAATCATTATATTATTTGGATAAACAAATGGGAAAAGACAAATTTGGAATTCAGAATTGTAAAATTTCGTTTAAAAGTTCGATGATAAATCAAATTAAAATTTTAGATTGTTGAATTTCATTTGATTGAGGGCATTTTCCAAATTCTTAAATTCAATACGATTAGAATTTTAATAAAACGTAAATTTAAAATTTAATTCGAGTATTGAAAGATCTGTCATTTGAAATTCGGAATTAAAATTTTGATTTGATTTTTAAATTATTTATCAAGGCAGTTTTTTTTTTTTTGACATTTACAAATTTGAAATTTTAATTTCCATTATTTCTCATTTTAAAAAGACTTTCAATCCATTTGACCAAAATAATGTATTTTAAATGTTATTGGAAATTATTATGTTTGACAAATACCCTTCAGATTTGAGCTTTCTGTGGTAAAGTTCCAAAAGTAGAAGAACGACACAAATGTTAAAACAACGTCGTATTTTATGTCATTTATTATTTATTAGCTTTCATTTCTAAAACAACTGTTTGCATTTTTTGTAACACGACACGACATTACACCTCCCTAAATACCAAATGTGTTGAATATTTTGTTCTTGTTACATTTCAATATTTTAAAAACAAAAAAAAAATAATTTTTTTGGAAAATTATTATTTTAGATTTTCCCGCACCACATACCACACTTGGTCAGTTCATTCGAAACACCCAAATAATTGTGAAGGACTAAACTATATGGATTTTATAGCATGTGCGTTTATATAAATATTTCTACAGAATTTTAAAGTTTTCAAGGAATACAATAAATGCTATATGTAGATGAATAATTGATTGCTAAAATATAGATTCGACTCTAATTGATTTTTTGAATTGGAAAATAAAAGTTTTAGAAAATAATTTATTTTTGATATTCAAGTCGGTAAAGTTCATTGTATACATAGTATATATGGGTATATAAGGTCATTGTTTTATTGTTACTTGCAAGAACTTATTAGTTTTTCTGTTTTTTTACGTAAAGACACTGCTACAAAATTAAATTTAAATTTTTCTTCAATTGGTGTATACCAACTTAACCTCTTGCTAGTAAATCGTAATGAGTGTAAGGACTAAAGAGTATATAATATAGTGAGTAGTTCCAAATCAATACCCTGTTTGATATAAACCCAACTAACAACGCAGCTGGATTTAGAATACACGTTTGTACTTAATTTGGTATGACCGACAAAAGAGCAACATACCATTTTTTCTGGGTACTTTTAAGTCTATAGCTAGATAATTTTTCTGAGTATGAAGTAGTTAAATTCCTGCAGCTTTTTGATGACCGTTTGTAATATTTCTACTCTTTCTCCAAGAACAGCAAAAATATACAACTTCGACACAGCGTTGTTTCATCTGAAACATTTCAAAATTTTTTTCGCTGTCGGTTAGATCTATCACTTGTCTTGGAATTTCCAATAATATACGATCAATTTGATTAGATAACGAAAATTTTAGGTCAAATGAGTCTAATTCTATGGAATTCTTATTTATTAAACAAGCGAATGTGTTTTAAATTTAATTTTATAAAGCCGTACCTATACATTTTGGAATATTTACTACAAAAAACAACTTACACGTTCGTTCGCCACTCAACCTTTTTTTTGATATTCAGAAAAAACTACCATATAAGCAATAACAAATCACTTATATGTGACATGAGTTTCTTGGACAACGAAGCGTCGCATATATGCGACAAGAGTTTTTGAATGCCGTTACGTCACGTATATGCAACATGAGTTTTAAGTTTGTACAATGTATGCGACACATTTGTGTGACATGAGTCTAGGAATGGTGTTTTGTCATGTTTACACGGCCTGAGTCTTCAGTTCGTACAATGTATGTGCGACTGACTCATATGTGTGATATAAGTCTTTGAAATACTACAATGGACATATTATATATAAATTGTAAATTATGATTCAAATAAAGTCAAACATTTTATGGCTATATTATATTTAAATTTCATTCTAAACATAAAAGCAAAGTGTAATTCGAGTGACTATGTCAAATTTCAAAATAAATAAAAAAAAGAAATTTCGAAAATTTATTCAGCGTGCCAAGTTCTGAAACATAACACACAATCCAATCTCCTGACCTGCATTGGTTATACAAATTCAACAAACGTATTTGGTCGCAGTCCTCTTGCGAGTTTTGCTACACTGGCGATATCTCTTGCGACTATTTACCACGCTTGGGAAATGTCCCATTATTGGATTAATTGAATTGGAATTACGTTGCAACCTCTGCTGAGGTGGAGGTTGTCCTAAGTAAGACTTGATAATTTTTCCTCGGAACCCCGAACGAGTTCCAAACGCAAATATCCAGCAAGTGAAAAAAAGTTTCATGTACCAGCGGATGGAGCGCCTTGCACAATAAAAACACAAGTAAATACGTGCAAACCCCATACAAAAATCTACAATCAACTGAAACAAAAACCGAAAATATATCGGTTTACTTTTATTCAAAATCATTTCGGGGACTCAGTCAGTGTCACGAATAAGTTTCACACATAATTGTAAACTACCGCGCAAAGCAAAACCTTGTAACACAATTGATTGATTGATTGATTGCGATGTACGATCAAGCATTAAGCAAGTCTCCCGTATTATAAATGCGAATACCACACCACTATACCCATGTGCACAACACGACACCATTCTTCATGAAGCCAAATCCCGTAAAGAAAGGCGCCACATCGATAACCACATAAGTCTAATAATTGTGATATCCGCCCCTGGCCAGGCCGCCGTCGTACACCTTTTTACATATAACAAGATCGAGGGATGGGAAAGGAATGTTAGCAACAAAGACTCAACCCGGTTCCAGACACCTAAGTAGTTGATAGTTAGTAAATTTGTTAGTAATATATTTTTTAGTAATTTATTTAACACAAGACAAATACAATTTTTTAAAGTTCATCTCTACTGGCTCCAACCTGTAAGAAGACACAATGACAACCACAAATTTCCCGGTGCCGTAAGCTCTTTTTTCTGAAAAGCTGTAAACAACTATTATTATTCCCCTCCACCATTTTTTCCATCGGCGGTTGTGAGAGGGGGGCGAGATTTCGTTCCATCATCATGTTCCCATGCGGTCACCCAAATTTGTACTAACTGTAGGTAGTGTTGCTTGACGTTGTTGTTGAAATCGTTGCGTCTCTGCTGTCCCTGCTACTCGCCCCCTCAAAGCAAAACCTTGTAACACAAACCACAAAATATTTATAGCAATTCAAAGTTGTAACATTTTGCGTCACATATTTGTGACATGAGTTTTTTTTAAAGTAGCATGTCACATATATGTGACGTTGAGTGGCGAACGAGTTAAAATGTGGGGCTCCTCTTTCTTATTCCCATATTAATAAAGCGAACAAAACTAGCGATAGATGATAACTTTATATGTTTGTTGGTTTATTTGTGACGCTTTTACTCTTAAACTACTTGTCCGATTGAAATCAAACATTTGTCGATTTACTATTCATGCCTCCTATATGAAATAGGGTACGTAATATCACGATCCATAGAGTGAGTATCTAATGTAATTTAATATACACCATGCCAGAAACCCCATTTCAGAAAACCCAAGTTTTGTATATTATATTTCGCACCTTTGTGAATGTGTAAATTTGTCCCTGTAATAAGAAAATTTGTGGATATAGCATAGGAAATAGGATAGGATTTCTCACGTGATTATCACACCAGAAATCCCATATGTTCCATTCACGTAATAAAACATAATTTTCGATTTATGATGATTGTGCGTAACCAAACTGATCTTATAAAGTATAAATTGGCCAGAATCGGCCGCAGAACCTTCACAATTTATGAAAATCATCGTTCTTTGAAAAGGGTATATGGGGATTTCCAATGGCCGAGTTACAATTAATATTTCGGATATGACTCAAGTTTGTGCATATTATAATTTAACCAGAATCAGCCACAGATAATCCACAATTTATTAACATGGCAGTTTTTCAACCAGGTAATACGGGTGATTACTTTTGCTAAGATTTGAATCGAATAAAAGTATTTAATACTCGTTACTGGTCAAGATTCATGTTTGTATGTATCGCACTTTATATTTAGGCTTTATGGCCGATTCTAGCTAATGTTTAATATGCACAAACATGACTATTGTCCAAAATATTAACAGTAATTTGTTTTAGTTCGCGCCTTAGTAAAAGGTGGGATTTCTGGAAATCAACAATACAACTTCTGCGAAAAACCGCGATTTTGATTATTATGGGAGGTTCTATGACTGATTCTGGCTAAAGTATAATATTCACAAATATGAATCGTGGCCAAAATATTAATTGTACTCTCTTTTAAATCGTATTTTTGTAAAAGTTGGAGTTTCCGGAATTCGCCCTTCGGAAAACCTCGATTTTGATATATTTTGTGAAAGTTTTTGGCCGATTTTGGCTAAAGTGTAATATGCACAAACATAAGTATTGGTCAAAATATACCGAATATTTCTAAAACCAATGAAAAATTTTTAAATCATATACAATTATTGGCTCAATATTTATCTAAATAATATCTCCGGGTTGAAAAATAGAGACAACGCAACACAATCAGAGATTTTTTGATTATATAAAGGTGGAATTTGGCAATCATACGGTGAAAATATGAACAATTTGTTGGACGTAAACCATAAACTAGCAAAATTAATCAATAAGCAACATTTTTTGCTCAAATGTCGCAAAGAAAAGGTGTTTTCAAGGTCCAGAGAACTAAAGAATATACAATATTGACATAGGAGTGTTTGAAAAACTAGAAAACAAATTTTTGGCGTGATCAACCAGGAAGCTAGCCCGAAAACCATCCCGAAAAAAAAAATTCTTCTAAAATAAAAAGACTCTCAGCCCGAAAAATATTAAGAAATAACTCAAAATAACATTCCATCCCGAAAAAACTTATTCTAATAGAAAAAGCCTCCCAGCCCGAAAAATATTAAGAAATAACTCAAAATAACATTCTCCGAAAAAAAATATATCTGGAATTAAATTTTTTTCGTTATTTTCGGTTTATTAATAATTTATTAATGTATCTGTTAATACAAACGAATATGTAAAATGTGTACTAATATTTAATTGAGGGAGCGACAATGTTAAAAAAAATTGCTCATGTTTCGATTAAACGCGATTAGTTTGTCCCATCTTGTTTCTAAGATAGCTTTTAATAATTGTTAATTTGCTGAAAGATCTTTCAGATGAAGCTACCATAACCGGAATGGTAATTTTTTGGGAGTGTGTGTCTTGGCTGAATATACTAAAAGTTTCGTGAGGGCCCGAAATTTCCAAACAAAAACTACTTTTTATTAGTTTCTATCTCGAAAAAAAATTTAAATCGTCAATTATGTTTATCTAAAGTTTAAAATAATTAATTAATTTAATATTTTAAAATACATAAAATTTAATGGATACTTAAAATATAAAATGAAATTATCTATACCAATATAAATTATAGTGTAGCAAGTCGATGAAGTTAGCCCGAAAAAATATCAGCCCGAATTTTTGGTTCGTTTCTCGGATAAAATGTGGCTATCCCGAAAAAGTGTAAATTTTTTGTAAAAAGTGTAGGCTCATCCCGAAAAAAATATTATAATTAAAATGTATCTAACACGAAAAACAAAACAAGTTTAATCGAAATGAAAATTAATAAATTTCTTAAAAAATATTTGTAACAAAAAAAATTAATTTCTATAAAAGTAAAGCCTTTCAACATATTCTACAAATTTTTATAGCTATACTAATGTACTGTTCTGTTGGTAGTGTATTCCATTTACTATGAAAAAACCTTAAGTTATATACTGCCAATACTAGATACAATGCTTAAAGATTTTGTATTTGGGAAGATAGGCCATGATGCTAGCTAAGAGGTAGTCAGCATCCCAAAGTCAAATCATGGGAATAAACATATGATTTTTAAAAATTTGTGTTTTTAGTATAGCGCATGTGAAATGGAGAAATCTTAAATTATAAACAACCAATACTATCAGAAACTTAAATTCTGTTTGGCGATACTAGAGATAAATACCACTAACGGTATATACCACCTGATAGGTCTTGGATATGCTAATGAACCATGAGTAGGCCATATCCATATCATGGAGATAAGACATAATATACAGTACACATAATACGCCTTTTCATAAACTCAGTCCAGTTGAAACTTAAATTCTGTGTGGCGATACTAGAGATAAATACCACTAACGGTATATACCACCTGATAGGTCTTGGCTATGCTAATGAACCATGAATAGGCCATATCCATATCATGGAGATAAGACATATAATTTTCAGTACACATAATACGCCTTTTCATACACTGCATCCAGTTGAAACTTAAATTCTGTGTGGCGATACTAGAGATAAATACCACTAACGGTATATACCACCTGATAGGTCTTGGATATGCTAATGAACCATGAATAGGCCATATCCGTATCATGGAGATAAGACATATAATTTTCAGTACACATAATACGCCTTTTCATACACTGCATCCAGTTGAAACTAAATTCTGTGGCGATACTAGAGATAAATACCACTAACGGTATTTACCACCTGATAGGTCTTGGCTATGCTAATGAACCATGAATAGGCCATATCCATATCATGGAGATAAGACATATAATTTTCAGTACACATAATACGCCTTTTCATACACTGCATTCAGTTGAAACTTAAATTCTGTGTGGCGATACTAGAGATAAATACCACTAACGGTATATACCACCTGATAGGTCTTGGATATGCTAATGAACCATGAATAGGCCATATCCATATCATGGAGATAAGACATATAATTTTCAGTACACATAATACGCCTTTTCATAAACTCATTCCAGTTGAAACTTAAATTCTGTGTGGCGATACTAGAGATAAATACCACTAACGGTATATACCACCTGATAGGTCTTGGATATGCTAATGAACCATGAATAGGCCATATCCATATCATGGAGATAAGACATATAATTTTCAGTACACATAATACGCCTTTTCATAAACTCATTCCAGTTGAAACTTAAATTCTGTGTGGCGATACTAGAGATAAATACCACTAACGGTATATACCACCTGATAGGTCTTGGATATGCTAATGAACCATGAATAGGCCATATCCGTATCATGGAGATAAGACATATAATTTTCAGTACACATAATACGCCTTTTCATACACTGCATCCAGTTGAAACTAAATTCTGTGGCGATACTAGAGATAAATACCACTAACGGTATTTCCCACCTGATAGGTCTTGGATATGCTAGTGAACCATGAATAGGCCATATCCATATCATGGAGATAAGACATATAATTTTCAGTACACATAATACGCCTTTTCATACACTGCATTCAGTTGAAACTTAAATTCTGTGTGGCGATACTAGAGATAAATACCATTAACGGTATATACCACCTGATAGGTCTTGGATATGCTAATGAACCATGAATAGGCCATATCCATATCATGGAGATAAGACATATAATTTTCAGTACACATAATACGCCTTTTCATACACTGCATCCAGTTGAAACTAAATTCTGTGGCGATACTAGAGATAAATACCACTAACGGTATTTCCACCTGATAGGTCTTGGATATGCTAATGAACCATGAATAGGCCATATCCATATCATGGAGATAAGACATATAATTTTCAGTACACATAATACGCCTTTTCATAAACTCAGTCCAGTTGAAACTTAAATTCTGTGTGGCGATACTAGAGATAAATACCACTAACGGTATATACCACCTGATAGGTCTTGGATATGCTAATAAACCACCGTATGGGTGGTATTTATCTCTAGTATCGCCACAGAATTTAGTTTCAACTGGATGCATTGTATGAAAAGGCGTATTATGTGTACTGAAAATTATATGTCTTATCTCCATGATACGGATATGGCCTATTCATGGTTCATTAGCATATCCAAAACCTATCAGGTGGTATATACCGTTAGTGGTATTTATCTCTAGTATCGCCACACAGAATTTAAGTTTCAACTGGATGCAGTGTATGAAAAGGCGTATTATGTGTACTGAAAATTTTATGTCTTATCTCCATGATACGAATATGGCCTACTCATGGTTCGTTAGCATATCCAAGACCTATCAGGTGGTATATACCGTTAGTGGTATTTATCTCTAGCATCGCCACACAGAATTTAAGTTTCTGCTAGTATTGGTTGTTTATAATTTAAGATTTCTCCATATCACATGCGCGATACTAAAAACACAAATTTTTAAAAATTAAATGTTTATTCCCATGATTTGACCGTGGGATGCTGACTACCTCTTAACTAGCATCATGGCCTATCTTCCCAAATACAAAATCTTTAAGCATTGTATCTAGTATTGGCAGTATATAACTTAAGGTTTCTTCATAGTAAATGGAATACACTACCAACAGAACAGTACATTAGTATAGCTATAAATTTTGTAGAATATGTTGAAAGGCTTTACTTTTATAGAAATTAATTTTTTTTGTTACAAATATTTTTTAAGAAATTTATTAATTTTCATTTCGATTAAACTTGTTTTGTTTTTCGTGTTAGATACATTTTAATTATAATATTTTTTTCGGGATGAGCCCACACTTTTTACAAAAAATTTACACTTTTTCGGGATAGCTACATTTTATCCGAGAAACGAACCAAAAATTCGGGCTGATATTTCGGGCTAACTTCACCGACTTTCTACATATATAGCAACATTACCATATGAGGTCCATTTAAGGTTCTTACGAAATATTGTTAAACACCATTCAATGTAAAATTTTATTGAAATATCTCATCACTAGGTCGTGTCCACAGGCATATCAAGAAAAATAAAAAGCAAAACCTTACTAATATATTCGAATTGCAGCCAGCGGAGCCCTTTTAATATGTAGACTATATAACACCACCAAAGAGACTCCACTAAACGAAGCAAGATATCTTGCTTACAACAGAATAATTGGTAATCTGCAGTTACATTCTAAATTCGATTTAGCTGGTCTCCCACCAACAAAAGCAGCTGCATTCATTTCGAGTATACCAAGTTCAGGCATGACTGGGAAATGCTACCAACAGATTGGGGATGGAAATCTGTCAAAAGTAGTTTGCTGCCCATTCCAACTGACCTGCCACCGGCTCCAGAACATCTGCTCAAGTTGATATCTTGCACCTGTCGTACGCAATGCACAACCAGATGCGAATGTAAGCGGTCAGGACCACTGTACTCAGCAATGTGTGGAACCTGCCAGGGTATATCATGCAACAACACTACAAGCGAAGAAGGTCTCAATGATATTGAACGAAATACTGAGCTAAAATTTTAATTTTTAAATTCCCTTATAATTAATATTTAAATGGAAATAAAAAAAAAAAATTATGTATTATACTAAGGACGTGTCCGATTTCTGTGCGAAATAATTTTTTTGTGATAAATTAATGTTAAACTGTGCGCAACCAAATTATCACAGCACCGGGGTGTTATAATTTTGACATGTCTGTAATAATTCTTGTTTCTGTGCCGGTGAAGTATACAAAATAAGTTTTATATTGTATAATTTAATTTTATTTTATTTATATAATGTAATAAGTTCCAGCATTTTCTAGTGTCCAGCATTTTGTGAACAATATCACTAACTGTGCATCTTGACTTGTTCATTGCTGCACCTACAATTCTACAACTAGTCCCACTTGCCAGCCACAGCAAAAATATCATTAGTTCCATTTCCGGTCCCCAACCATGGTTTTTATTGGGCAAGAATTTGCTAATAGCGATGAAAGTGTTAGACGATATCCTTAAATCCATTCTCGTCACAGGATCATTATAACTAAGTATTGAATTAACAATACTATTTGTTGAGGGAATTGTGTACATTATTGGTCGCTGCAGAAAATGAATTTTGTTAATATTTATAAATGCTAGAGAGCAATACCTAACATATGGTATATACCTGTAAGTTTAAATGTGTCATACCTGGGAGTTTAGGAGATCCATTATTAAAGGTCGCGCAAAATTCCTTGTTCTTCTCATTAAACAAATATAACCCGAAATTAATAGAAATAATACCATATTTGGATAAAATTCTGCCTCTATCATTTTTATATATTTTTTTTTTTTTTTTTTTTTAATTTAAAATAAATTTTATTTATTTATTTTATGTAATTACAATCTAGTCTCCTGGACTAATAAGCAATTTGTTTCTGACTTAATTTACTAACTTAAATTAATCTATGGATTCTTCCCATTGGCGTTCCATAGTGTTTCCATAGTCAGCTTAAACTGACAATCACACCAGCTCAAAAGGTTTGGTTCTTTTAAGTCTGCGAACTAAATTCGTGATGCTTAGGAGCTGAGTTGCCTCAATGTTCACATGTTGGCGGAGCCTTTCTTCATGTCTCCGTGCTTTTTCCTGGATTTCATTTAAGATGAGGTTCATTTTAAGGTCCCTGTGAAGGTCATTGTTCCTAACATACCAAGGTGCATCAACGATGTTCCTTAATACCATATTCTGAAATCTTTGGATGATATTTACGTTGCTCTGTTTGGTACAACCCCAAAGCTGAATACCATAAGTCCAAATCGGTTTCAATATTTGCTTATAAAGTAGAAGCTTGTTGTATGTTGATAAAGAAGAGTTCCTTCCCATCAGCCAGTACATTTTTCTGTATTTAAGTCTTAATTCTTCACTTTTCTTCTTGACGTGTGCTTTCCATCGTAGTTTAGCATCCAGGGTCATGCCGAGATACTTAGCTGTGTTCGCATGCGGTATTATTTCCCGATTTATGGTAATCGGAATATGTTCGATTCGTCTGTATGTAAAGTTGATGTGAACTGATTTAGCTTCATTTAGTTTTATTCTCCATCTTTTTGTCCATTTATATATTTGAGTTATAGCTGATTGTAACTTCTGTGTTGATTCTTCGTTGCTTTTTCCAACAGCTAATATCGCCGTATCATCTGCAAAAGTTGCCACTGTGTTGTTTTCTAATGTAGGAAGATCATAAGTATATAGTAGGTATAAAACCGGCCCTAATACACTGCCCTGTGGAACTCCTGCATTGATTTCTTTCAATTCAGAAAATGTATCATCTAACTTAATCCTGAAGAACCTATCTTTCAAGTATGATTCTAGTATCTTAGCAAATTGCATTGGTAGAAGATTCCTTAACTTGTGGTTAAGTCCTTCATGCCACGCTCTATCAAACGCTTGTGCAACGTCTAGAAATACTGTTGAACAGACTTTTTTCTCCTCTAATGCTTTCTCAATTATACTGGTTATTCTGTGTACTTGATCAATTGTTGAGTGTTGGTTGCGAAAACCGAACTGATGATTTGGGATCAAGTTTTTACTCTCGATTATCGGATTTAATCTTTTTACCAGAAGCTTCTCAAAGAGTTTGGACATGACTGGCAATAGCGAAATTGGCCTATAAGACGATGTTATGTGTGGTGGTTTCCCAGGTTTTGGGATCATAATTACTTCTGCAATTTTCCATAAGCTTGGTACACATTTGATTCTAAATGCTGCATTTATAAGATTGGTGAGTTTCACCAGAGCTTTCCTTGGCAGTTCTTTTAAGATTTCTGCAGTAATAAGATCGTACCCAGGAGCTTTTTTCGTATTCATATTAGCTGTTATCTCACGCATGACTTCTTTTGGTGTTGTGGGTAGGATTTCTTTACTTTCTTGCACAGCTTGTTCAGTTATTATCTCGGCTTCCAACGTTTGGTCTTCATGTGGCTGGAATATTTTTTCGAGGTGTTCGGCAAATTCTCGAGCTTTGTCTTCATTATTTCTAGCCCATTTCTCACCTGCTATTTTTATTGGGGGAATCTGCATTATTGGTCTTTTGATTCTTTTGGTTGCTTTCCAAAGAGAATAATCAGTACTGTTATCATTAGTTAATTTTCTTAAATAGTTGCTGATTGATTCATCTTTCAATTCTTTGATCTCTCTTCTTAATTGTTGAGTGAGGTTGTTCAAATGAGTTTTATCTTGGGGGGCCCTTGTTTGTTGCCATACTCTTCTCGCTCTTCTTTTTTCTGCGAGGAGTTCCCTAATTTCCATAGGGTAATTGTTTCCCTTGATTTTCGTTTTAATTTCAGGAGTATTTTCCCAAGCTGATTGCTGTATATCGTTTACAAATTTGTGAACTTCTTTGTCTAATTGTTCTTCAGTCTTTAATGGAACCATTAAGTTATTTTTTTCTTCTAGCGATAGTCTAAAGCATGCCCAATTAGTGTGATTATTTACTAGGAAAGGGTTTCTTTCTTTTTGAATGATTTTTTCACTTAACGTTAGAAGTATTGGTGAATGATCAGAGTTTAAGTCGTGGCTTTCATCTACTTGTACATAATTTACAGATATGTTCTTTATTATAAAGAAATCAATCAGATCTGGCACTTTGTTTGGATCAGTTGGCCAGTAGGTTGGTTTTCCAGTTGAGAGGGCTTCACAACTGCATTTTCTGATAGCTTTTAGGAGTTCTTTACCCTTAGTTGTTGTTAATCTGGATCCCCAGTGGACATTTTTTGCATTAAAGTCTCCTCCAAGTACAAATCGTTTTCCTAATTTACTGAGGAACTCGAGATAATCTTTTTCTTTCATTGAGTGCTTCGGTGGGCAGTAAATACTAGCAATACAAATATAACTACTTTTGGATTTGACAATAACAGCAGTTGCTTGTATTTCTTCCGTTTCATATTTTAACTCCTCATAGTGATGAATACTATTTCTAATTATAACAGCACTACCTCCTTTAGCAGTGTTTCCAGGGTGAATAGTGTGATATATTTGATAATTTTTAAATTTAATGTTTGATTGTCTAGTGAAGTGTGTTTCCGTGATGAGACATACATCGATTTTTTCTGTGTCCAGGACCACTTGCAGTTCTTGTTGATGTTGCATCAGTCCATTGGCATTCCAACATAAGATTCTAAGATCTTGGGCCATTTTTCTGTTTAGGGATGGCTCCCTTAGTGCTGTACTCTAGTTTCTGTAATCGCTCATCAAATGTATTTAGTCTGCTTAAAATTAATTTAAGTGTTTGACTTATATCGTCATTTTGAGCAGTTTTTCCTGGATTTCCGTTGCTCATCATTACTTGAGCATAAGTCATTTTACCAAATTGTCCTTGAGTAGTTCCCGACACTCTACGATTTACTTCGGGTCGGTTCACCTTAACTGCTTGTTTCCTGAATGAACTTGGATTTTTAGCAATCACGTTCTTATTTTTGATATTTTGCAGTTCAATAGCAACGCTGCATCCTCTGTAGTTAGCCGGATGGTTTTCTCCACAGTGAACGCATTTAGGTTGAACATTTTGGGCTTTTACACAATCTTTGGTATGATGTTTACCTAAACATTTGACACACCTAGGTTCCCTGTTGCAATATTTTTGTGTATGTCCATAGGCTTGACATTGTTTACATTGTGGTATAAGCTTAGACCTTCTTAGAGGCTGAATAACCACTTTGCACCCCAAGATGTACTTAATTTGATAAATTTTTTCGATATCTTCATCAGTATCGAAGGTCAACATAAACATGTTGAGAGGTACTTTGCCTCTCCGTTTTAGCTTAATCGATGCTTCAGTTGCCTTAAATCCTTTTGCTTTCAGGTCATCAATTATTTTATCTGGTTTACACGTAGAGTGTAAGTTTTTAGCCATGACCCTAATTGGTCTGGTTTGTTTATCTTCAAACGTGTGCCAAGCACGTTTTTCTTCATCTAACATTTTTGTCAATTTTCTGTATGTTTCAGCATCTTCTAAGTTTATTTTGATGGTGTTTCCATTCATCACCTTTGCATTAAACTTATCAGTAGCAGTTATGGTTTTTATTTTTTCATAGAGTACATCGTAGTTTTTGACTTCATCTATTACTATTGGTGGTGGTGGAGGTATTTTTTTTGGTTGTTTCTGGATAATATTTGGAACATTATCCTTTAATTGAGGTGGGGAGGGCGTATTATTCCGTCTCCTTTTTTTTCTCCCACCTTTAACTCTAATCCACTCAGTTTCTCGAGCTAGTTCTTCTTCATCCGTATGATACTCTTGTGGAGTTGTATTCTGGTTAGGAGTAGAACCGATGTCCTCCTTTGGCTTAAGAGCTTTAACTTCGTTTTCAAGCGTCTTCATACGCTCCTGCATCCATGCAATTGTAACATTCAGTTGCTTATTTATATTGTTGGCTTCAACTAATGCATTATTAGCTTTACACAATTCATTGTGAAGCTTTTCTTCGTTTGTAAAACGAGTGTTGTGGCTGCTGGCCTCAATGGAGGGACTACCGCCTCTTTTCGGAGAATACGCGACTTTGTTACTCCTCTGGAAGGGATGTGAATTATCCTTTTCTATTTCACTCAAATGAGCTTGTTTATTCACCAACATGTCTTGGGATTGGTTAAAATAATTGTAGTATAGCAATGGCTGGTCTCCCCCAGAATCCATGAGACCGACCTCCGAAGAGGGTGGATTTACCTGAGCAACAGGTGTACCACCTGGGGTATTAGTTTCCTTATTTGTTCTGCTCATTGCTCATTTATAGTGTATTGCACTCGCCTCTAGTATTTCGCCGATGCTTCACATCGTTGCCCGGGTGTTACCACGTGGAGGTATACTAGACACATTTGGTGGTTTCTACATAGTTGCAGCGTTGGAATATAGACCACGAGATACATGGCTATAGACGGTCAACCCCTACCCTATTGAGACGCACCCAACACCCATTTTTATATATATACACTTTTAAATAACTCAACATCGTACTAATATTATAAATGGAAAAAAAAAATTGTATATAAAAGTGTATTTTGTGTAATAGTTTTATAAAAAAATGTTCACTCGCATTTAGAATTCGCGCCTGGTGTTGTGATTGAAATTTAAATAAAGGATGAAATTTACTAACTAAACTAAAAATTATTTACTTATCCATTTTAGTTATTTATAAGTAATATAATAGATCCAACTTTATTTCCCTTCCACCAAACGGAATACCGCCCAAGTTACAATTACAAGAACAAGACCACTCCCTTCCCCACCAAAAATACAAGTAAAAAGCGTTATTACGTTTCTTTGCCGTCGGTATTCTGTCGTCTTGTATCTTAAAACTGAATTTAGTCAAAATTCGAAGAGTTGTTAACGAAAAATGATTCGATCTTCGAAAAGTGATGCCTAACGATTACAGAAAAAATCGAATATAAATATTATTACGTTTTTGCCTTGTCAATCAAGATTCGTATCACTGGATTGTGAATAAAACAAAATCAATTCAATTTATCAGCAACGAATTTATTTATTCACACAAAAATTATTACAACGCAATTTATTAACGATAATTTACAAAATCACTTTTTATAATTTTCACATAATTTTATTGTACACTTATAATTTTTAAATCACTTTTTAATTCATTTTTAATCTTTACACTATCGCTTACCAAATACTAATAATGCAATTCGAGCTCGTTCGCCTTTTTATATACACAAACCAAACTTCTACAAAGTTCACGACTTTTCCAGTAAGAATAGTGTAGAAACATTTAGAATAGTTTTATCAAGGAAAATTCCATTTTAGTACAGAAAAACTATAGACCAATAAATACTATAGGCATTGCATATCAGCAAAAAACAACAACAAACTAGTTTTACAGTAGACCCTCTCAATTAAATGTTTAAATAAAAGTAAAAAATAAACATTTTATTTTGTAATCTCGGTGTTGATTGCGTGTTACATGTATAATTTTTGAGAAATATAAACGACTCATTTTTCATTTTAATTGATTCCGCCAACATACCCTATAAAATATTTTAGAGATGAATCATCTATTTTTTGAATCTGACTATCACATGAAGTTTCGATTATAACAGCATCTAATTCGTCTTGTTCATGCAGCGAAGACGTAATGCAGCTTTGTTCAGGAAGGTTCGAAAATTCTGTTACCAACAGTTCATCTTGATCTGATTCACAATTTGTTAAAAAAGAATTCTCCAAATTTCTTTGTTAAAATCATAAATGGTAGGATTGTTACTGTTGCCACCGCGTTGTCTAATTAAACAAGAAAAATTTTCGATCGGTTCTTGATATACTCGAGATGTCAAAATATATTCAACATTCGAATTTTGAATTAATTGTTCTAACATTAATAATAACCCTCTAATTGTTTGACGCATTCCAGTTAAGCAATATATAGGATTTTTATTGTGCGACTTGATGTTTTGGAAATATTCCAGGATCATTTCAAAATTAGTGTAAATAGGACTATTTAATAGTAATCCGCATTTTAGGGGATTTCGATGGAAAAGACTTCTGCTATTCAAGTTATCGAATAATGTATCGATTTTCTCTGTAAAATTCGCCGTTGAAGAGAGCAAACTTGCTGCAGTTTGTGCCGATCTCATGCATGGTTTTTATGCCGGCGGCTTCTGTGCGACTTAATGCTTGCGTTGCTAGTTTTTGCTAGTTTTACCCTCACTTTTTCGAAAGCGTTAGGATAAATATTATGAGATGCCAATTTTGGGCATAATTTTGTGCTACAATTTTGTTCATACTCATATAGTTCTTTTAAAATAGCCCAACTGGCTGAATGGAATTCATCCGGTGTTTCTAAGTCTCCACTTGGTAAATTATTTCGAACCGACTTGATCAAATGAGGTGGATCGTATAGTGCAAAAATGTTGTTGTTGTTTAATTCAAAATAACTCGTAAGCTCAATCACTCCGAGTTGGCTATAACATTTTCGATTGTTTGGCCCCTGATCGCACACAATGGCTATAACATTGAGACCAGTATCAATCAAAACCTTAATAGTGCTTAGAAGCACTTCAGATAATGTTACCCCATCAATATTTTTTTCTGTAGCATGATACGAAATCATGAATTTGTAAGGTTTTAGTAACCCGTGAATCGTGAAAACAAGTAAATATTTTGCTAAGCTGCCGAACCTATCATTATTTGTTTGGCTGAAGCCATCGATTACATCGCAAACTGGATCATTCTCTAAGTCCTGCCGAATTGGAACTTCATCAAAAATTAAAATGATTTGGTTTGACTTTGTATCCATACTCGAGACTTCATTTTTTAATGCCGAGAGAACGGACTCATTTAAGTCTGCTTTTACATTTTTTATTAGTGTCCATCGGCATAACGACGATTTGGATGGGATTTGGTAATTTAAAATTTCCCTAAGAAAGTTATAACACACAGGTGATTTAAAATAAATTTGTTGGGCCAGTTTTTTGTGTTCTATCGGCCACTCTTTAGGTTTTTTGGATAAAATCATTTTCCCAAACTCTTTTCCATGTGAGCTTAAATTCGGCAAAGATTCTATTGGTATGGATAAAGATTTTTTCCGTAGCTGATTTATTTTATCCTTGAGACGTTGCATACTAAGACGATGAAAATTAAATTTTTGTTTTCTTCCAAGTACGATTTTGTCTTTTAAAGCTTGAATTATTATTACGGGTTCCTCATACTTCCGTTTATAATAAAAAGAGTTGTTTATATTTACTAAGCAATTATTGCACGATACTGCTATATTTTCCTTTTCAGTCATTAGAGTAGAAGAAATGTTATCATATTCGTAGAATGAAGAAACCATAGCTGAACTGCAAACATCACCTATGGGTTTGATTGAATAGGTTTTTATATTTGGTGATCCAAACATTAAACAGATATCTATCCGAAGGAAACGCAAAAAATTTTGTTTCAGGATTACTTCTAGAAGCCATACACGAATAAACAGCGCATTTTATTCCACAAATTTTGTATGTGCTTTTACTGCTGCTACTCATCATCTAAAACTTGTGTTAATGATCTAAATTTATTTTAATTAAAAAAAAAAGATTAGAAGATTTTTAAAATTGTTTTGCCAGATCAGTTGGTACAGATCAGTTGCAAACATTTCAAACGAATATTATAAATGTAGATACAGAAGCATGCAATTGTTGAAATTAAAATTATTTTAATAACTATAGTGATAATAAACAGGCAAAATAAAAAAAAGGTCGAACTATGACCAAATTCCTCAATTTTCAGTTTATCCCAAAATTAAACCTACTTTTAGATTTTGCATTATAACGCACATATAATTATGATTTGACGTTAAAAGGAAATTTTTTAATAAATAAACTGACCTTATTTCCTTCAGTGTTCAGTGACAAGCGAAAATGAGGATCTTTTTTATTTTTTTATCACCATATTTTGGTTATTTTAGCAGTGGGTTTAAGTTAATCATTTTACTAAAATGTAGTGAGCACAGTAATGTCGTTTATGATTTGTGTTCACTTCTGATTAATTGAGTTGTTTAAAAACGGTCTACAAAAGAATGAAGTTTTAAGAATGACCGTTGCGATACACAGAGATTCTCGTATTTTTTGAATAATCCAATTAATCAGAATCAGAAATGCCCAGAACCAAATCATAAACGGTATACTGCAGCGTGCGCTACATTACCTTACAGCAAGATAGCTATCTAAATTTATTGCAAAAAAAGAAAAATATGGTTTAAAAATAAAATTTTAAGGGAACTCAACTAGCCTTCTCAATCAGTGGTTTTACATCTAATTTTTAGGATAATTCTGAAACGACAAATATCACCAATCTGGCGTAAATATTGAACAACTAATGGATCCCCCTGCCACGATAAATAATTTCAAAATTTCCCAAAAACCTAGTGACAAGTATTTTGAAGCATATGGAAGAGGTTTTGAAATAAAAAGGCAAGGTACGCGAAATTTTAACTGATATAAATTGCAAACAAGGAAAGGTCATTTTCACAATATTTTGAAATGTAAAAAATAAATTATATCTAATCAAATAAATAAAATTAATATTATTTTTCTTAACTAAAGAATGTTTAAAATAATCGAAAAACAGATCATCTCTTTTTGATAGTTCTTTTAGGTTAAAACTAATCAAAAATCGTAAGTTAAACAGAAATGTGATCACTTTCGTTTGTCAATTTATAATTAACACATTCCTATGAAATAATAAATCAATTATTTGATAAACAACAACCCATTTGGTTTTTAATTTAGCTGTTCTATTTCTTATTCGCTTCTCTGAAGCATCTCTAATCGTTTCAAATTTTTCAATAAATAGTTAATCAGGCCGCAACATTTTCCAGGAAAACGTTTTCTGTTTTTTTGGACGAATGCTATTTACCAAATAAATAATTCATAAAGATTTTCATTTAATCGACTAGACGGGTTTAAAATTATGCTTATTAACGCATGCTTTTTATTTGTTCCCAATCCAATTCAAAAATGTCTATTCAAAAGCGGTAAATATTATAAGCACGTTATACAATTTAATAAAACAAATTAATAGGTATATTGTATATTTATCAGTAAAAATTAACCTAAACTTATACAATTATTGACACCCTTAAGGAAAGTTGTATTAAAAAGTGCTGTAGTTAGGATTAATTTAAATGAAATGAAAAATGCTAAACGCTGATATGGTATCTTATATATTTGTTTACCTTTATCAATTTCAAAAAGCTTGGTTAATGTTCCCAAATTTGTTAAATTACAAAATTTTGAAAACATGTTCAAAAAGCACAATTATTGACACGTCTTGACAATTGTTGACATGCACAAATATTACTTAGTAATTTATTGATTGCTTACTGATTGGCTGACTAGTTATATTTTTGTTAAAAAATATAGTTTATTGATTAAAATAAGGAACTTTATTCTTAGTATTAAAATAAAAAAAGAATAATTCGTTTACGCAAAACTTAAAAATATAAATAAAAATACATCGAATCCTTTTTCGAAAAAATTTAAACTTAAACTTAATAGGAACAGCTTATGCGCTTTGTATGGATATTGCAGCAACCTAAACATAACCTAGAATAGAAAAAAAAACTTGTACAGAAATTAAGAATTTAAAATATTTTTGTGTTATACTTATCTACATCCTATAAGATTTTAGTCCATTGATTCGTTCCAAGTAATTCTACCCTGAAATATTTAAAGTTTATTATCTTAATTATTTATTTATATAATTTAATTGCAAAATTTCTTACCTGATCAGTTTGTTTTTGTTTAATGTTATGACAGCTGATCAACCGTACAAATGTTAATGGGCTAAAAAACCATACAAATGTTAAATCTAAATTTAGACCATATTCGAGAGTTCGTTTAATACTTTGTTTAATGTAGATTTTATTTATAGAATAATGTAGCAATCTACCTCGAATTTTACTCAATTTATCATTATGGTAAAAAATTATTGTTAAATGTCAAATGCCAATAAATAACTCTCTTTGATATCAACCATCAAGCTGTGTAGACGTCTTTTCTTTGGGTTAAATATCCGATTTAATTTATCAACCAAAAGTCCGCCACATCGATAGAAAGGGGAGCCATTTCATACGGCAAAAACATTTACACAATATTCTCATATTGTGACATGGTCCTTCGAGCCGGATTTCAGGTACGAATTGATTTATAAGATTGCATCCACCACATTCAATCTGTGAATCCTAACGGAAATTGAAAAATTGGTTTTTCGTATTTATCAACCACCAATTTTATTAAAAACATTATTATCAAGTGCAAAGTGATTACTAGTATTAAATTCTAAAGTGTACCAAAACTCTAAAGACTAAAGTGTCCAGCGTTAACATCTATCCAGTTGTTCCAATATTTTAAAATGGCTGAGATAGAAGGCTTAAAAAAGCAACGTGGTTCTTACAAAGCAGTTCTAACCAAGTTATCAAACTACGCAAAGGAAATTAACGAGAGATCACGCGAAACGGTTGAGGAAATGCGGGTAAAGGTGAATCGAGCCCATGAAGTACTAGAAAAAATTGTTTCTGTAGAAGCTACCATGTTTGCTCTCGGTAGTCAAGAAGAGTCGAAATTAATTGAAGCTGAGGAGATCTATTATATAGCTGTTGCCAAGCTAAACGAGTGGATAAATAAACGAAGCATTGAAGCATCAAACAATACAGCGGACGAAACAACCATGAACGCGAGCATTTGTAATCCAGCTCCCGAAATTAAATTAGCCAAGCTACAAATTCCACCATTTTCGGGCGATTTCACCGAATGGCAAAGCTTTTTGACCTTTTTTGTTCGAGCATCCACAAACGAGAAACTATAAGTCCAGTCCAAAAGTTCCAATACTTGATGGGACTGCTTAAAGGAGAAGCCTATTCCCTTGTGAAGCATTTTAAGGTCACCGATGCTAACTACATTGAGGCTCTGAATAAGTTACGAAAACGATACGATCGCAAGCGCCACACAATAAATGCATTTGTGCATTCATTTATAGAACAACCCAGTATCAGTGTGGCAAATGCATCAAATATACGGAAACTTCTCGATACATCCGATGAAGTAATACGCGGTTTAAAAGCGTTGGGTGAACAAGCCGAAGCAAGAGATCCATGGCTCATTTATCTGCTGCAAAAGAAATTGGACGAATCTACTCGAAGTCTATGGGCACAAAGCAACACCGAAAAAGAGTTTCCTACCATAGATGATTTTTTCGAATTTCTAATAAAAAGAACAGATGCACTAGAATCCATGAAGTTACATTCTACTAGACCAACAAGAGCCATCGCACCACCGAAACACAGTTTTGCTTCAACAACAAATAATGATCAATGTGTAGCTTGCAATGAAGAGGAACATAGATTGATAGATTGCAATACTTTCAAGAAATTGTCCGTGGATGAGCGGAGGGAATTGATGATCCGTGACAACAGATATTTAATTGCTTGAACCCAGGCCACTCTTTATATGACTGCAGAAATAGAGGAAGATGTCGGCAGTGCTATCGTAAACACCATACATTTTACATAACTATATAAATCCAAGAGCTTCAGATAATAACACCACTGCCTCGGATTCTTCACAGCAGGCTACTACCACCGCTATTCACCATGCGTATACCAATGCTCCGGAATACAGTCAAAACATTTCACTTAACTGTACATTTCAAACCATCCTACCTACAGCAATAGTGAATATAGTTGATAGTCATGGAGTACCCCGACAATGCCGAGCTTTAATAGATACCGCATCACAAGCATCTTTTGTAACCGAAGCACTAGTTCAGAAATTGGGTTTACAGCGCACTAATAGCAGAACCTTGATAGCTGGCATTGGACAAACTAGTTTGGGTCAGGCTCACGGAAGTAGTAACCTTCGATTTTCCTCGAGATTCGATATGAAGCAAATATCCTTAAGTGCATTAATAATTCCGAAGATAAAATCGTCGCTACCGGCTTTTAAATTTAACACGATCAATATGAAAGAGATTCTATCCATTAAACTGGCCGATCCAAACTTTTGTAAACCGGGATTCATCGATTTGCTTCTTGGAGCCGAAATAGTCTAAGGTAATATAAAAATTGGCGATAGCAATTTAGTAGCACACAATACCAAACTAGGCTGGGTCATAGGAGGGAAGCACGAGAATAACTTGTCAAATACTGCACAAACATTCACTACAATTATTGACATCGACGCAACATTACGACGTTTCTGGGAAATAGAGGAGGTTCCTGAAACTAACACAATAGAACTATCCAACGAAGAGGCTACATGTGAAGAATGGTTCAAAGCTACCACTCAGCGGGCACAAGATGGACGATTCATTACAAAGCTTCCGTTCAAGGAAGATGGAATGAATATGGGATCAACTTACCGCTTGGCACTATCACGGCTGTTGGCCATGGAGAGGAAATTTCAATTAAACCACGATTTTAAGGAGCTTTATACCGAATTTTTACGAGAATATCAAGAGCTGGGACACATGAATAAAATACCTCCAAGTTGCATAGACTTGCAGCGATCTTATATCTTGCCACATCATGGGGTAGTAAAAAGTAACAGTACCACTACAAAGTTACGCGTGGTTTTCGATGCGTCGGCAAAATTCACCACAGGGAAGTCGCTCAACCAAAATCTACTTGTAGGTCCAAATATTCAATCCAGCCTTTTCGACATAATTCTTCGGTTTAGACAACATTTGTATGTATTAGTTGGCGACATCGAGAAAATGTATCGCCAAGTGTGGGTAAACGAAGAAGATAGCAAGCACCAGATAATTCTATGGCGAGATGAGCAACATCGAATCTGTCCATACGCCTTAAAAACCGTAACGTATGGGACAGCTTCAGCATCATTTATGTCAACTAGATGTTTGAAGGAGTTGGCCCTAATAAATCAAGCTATAAAACCGGAAGCATCTCGTGCTATTAATTATGATATTTACGTAGATGATTTGATGACGGGTGTATCAACGGTAGCCGAATTAATCAAATTGAAGAACGACGTTTTAAATATATTGAGTAGTGGAGGTTTCAATTTGCGGAAAATATCATCCAACCATCCACTGATTCGTAACCCATCCGATGATTCGGATATGAACTGCATTAAATCTATTGTAGAATACCCAGACGAACCTGTAAAGCTATTGGGTATCGGTTGGAACGGCATAACCGACAATTTCATTTTTCAAGTCCGTCTATCCCAGTATCCTCAATCACGTTATGGACTGACTCGAAAATAGTACTTGATTGGCTATCTCGACAACCAAGATGCTGGACAACATTCGTTGCGAACCGTACTTCAGAGATTATCTGCACGCACAAACGAGAACAATGGCGACATGTTCCTTCTAGGCAAAATCCAGCCGACTTGGCATCCCGAGGAATATCAGCAAGAGAGATTACACATAACAATTTGTGGTGGACTGGTCCCCCATGGCTGAAGGAGACTGAACAAGTTTGGCCAGATCAACCTATCATAAACCAAACAGCAGAAGAGATTACACTGCCTGTTGAAGTCCACGGCCCTACATTGTCATTAACAATAAAGGTGAGAATCATATATTAGACGAACTAAGCAAACATTTTTCCAGTTTTTTCAAGATACAGAAGATTGTGGCGTACGTACTTCGATTCTGTTACAACGCTCGACTTGGTCATAAGAAAACCGAAAGGAAAGGTGGAGTATTATTGCCAGTGGAACTAGAGAGAGCAACACACTACATAGCAAAGCATTTTCAAGGTAAAGATTTTCCCGAGGAATACCACTGTCTCCGTAATAAAAAACCAGTTGCAGTTAAAAGCAAATTAAGGCCACTAGATCCATTTGTCGATAATTATGGAGTGATGCGTGTTGGTGGTCGAATTCAGAAGTCAGCGCTACCTTATAATGCTAAACATCCTATAATTTTATCCCATAAATCAGCAATTGCCACCACCATCACTTATGATGTGCACGTAAAAAATCAGCATCCCGGCATAAACCTATTAACCAGCTTAGTTCGTCAGAAATATTGGATCGTAAGGGGCAAGGATGTGGCCAAGAAAATATTTCGTAGATGTGTGAGGTGTCTAAAACAAAATCCGCGAATGATGAGCCAATTAATGGGAGAGTTGCCTGAAGACCGAGTAAAGCACACGGTGACATTTGGAACAGTTGGAGTTGACTTTTGTGGACCTTTTCGAATCCATCCAGTGCGACGCAGAGGCTCAATTCCAATAAAAGCTTATCTTTGCATCTTTGTATGCTTTAGCACACACGCCATTCATATCGAAATCTGCATGAACTTAAGCACTGAATCCTTTTTAGGTGCACTGCGAAGATTTTTCGGTAGACGAGGATTGTGTCATACCATCTATTGCGATAACGCGACCAACTTCATTGGCGCGAGAAATCATCTTAAAGAAGTGTATGACTTCTTAAAATTGCAGTCTGATAATATTTCTTCTAATCTTTTGAAGGATGATGTAGAATGGCGATTTATTCCTCCAGGAAGTCCCCATCAAGGTGGATTATGGGAAAGAGCAGTGAAATCCACAAAAACGCAGATCACTAGGACCATTGGCGCCGCAATACTTACATTAGAAGAGTTTTCAACTCTTGTGGTTCAAGTTGAGGGCATTCTAAACTCGAGGCCGATATGTTCCAGCAATAATGATGAGCCAGATTTTCTCACGCCTGCCCATTTTTTGATCGGACGACCCATTCATCAATTACCCGATCACATGCCTGATCATAAGTTATCTCCACATGCAAGATGGGATATTGTAAAGCAGATATACGTACAATTTTGGAAACGCTGGCAGTTGGAGTACCTGACAACGCTACAGCAGCGATCGAAATGGCAAACACGAAACAAAAATTTACAGCTGAATGATATTGTTATTATTCATGATAATAATCTACCTCCCGCTCAATGGCTATTATGACGAGTTACTTTATTATATCCAGGCAATGACGGTAAGGTATGCGTAGCTGATGTTAAAACCAAAAACGGTATATTCAAGCGCCCAATTCAAAAATTATGCCGTCTTCCAGTCCTTGAATCTGATGATGATTCAACCGGGGCTGTATGTATGAATATTGCAGCAACCAAAACATAACCTAGAATAGAAAAAAAAACTTGTACAGAAATTAAGAATTTAAAATATTTTTGTGTTATACTTATCTACATCCTATAAGATTTTAGTCCATTGATTCGTTCCAAGTAATTCTACCCTGAAATATTTAAAGTTTATTATCTTAATTATTTATTTATATAATTTAATTGCAAAATTTCTTACCTGATCAGTTTGTTTTTGTTTAATGTTATGACAGCTGATCAACCGTACAAATGTTAATGGGCTAAAAAACCATACAAATGTTAAATCTAAATTTAGACCATATTCGAGAGTTCGTTTAATACTTTGTTTAATGTAGATTTTATTTATAGAATAATGTAGCAATCTACCTCGAATTTTACTCAATTTATCATTATGGTAAAAAATTATTGTTAAATGTCAAATGCCAATAAATAACTCTCTTTGATATCAACCATCAAGCTGTGTAGACGTCTTTTCTTTGGGTTAAATATCCGATTTAATTTATCAACCAAAAGTCCGCCACATCGATAGAAAGGGGAGCCATTTCATACGGCAAAAACATTTACACAATATTCTCATATTGTGACACGCTTAACATTATCATTACATCATTGGTACTATAGCGATCATTGACAACTACTGCATAGAAATTTGGGAATATATAGAAGTTTCATTTGTTGTATGCAAGAGATATGGAATTCCCTAGTGCACTTGCCACATTTTATTCCTAATCTTTTTTTTAAAGAAAATGTGCATTTATAGCACATAGAACCAACCGCAATCTTATTCTCACCAATGCTTTTAAAATTCTCAGTTTCTTGAAAAAGGTTCTTTACGTGAGAATGGTTGAGATTTGGTGAGAGAACTTTGCAAATTATCACAAAGATTATCAATTGAATGAAGAACTGCAACTGAAAACAAAATTTGATCAGTAAAATTTAACTTAATGAATTCTAAAATTATTGGAATTATACTAACCTTCGTCTTGACTGTTCCCAATATCATTTTGGGACTCAAAATTTGAAGCAACCGGTTGAATTTTTGGGTCATTATCGAGTTCTTGCAACTTATTTGTAGCATCTTGAAGAGTACTCGTAACTAAACTTGGAGGTAATATTTTTTTTCGCCCTTTTCTAGAAAACTTTGGCTTTAACTCTTTACTTTTTTCTTTAATTTTTTTGTTTTTATTTTCCAATCTTTTAAGTTTCTTTTCTTCTTTGTTAATAATTTCCTTTTGTTTCTCTTCTTTTTTTAATTGTTCAGCCTTAATCCACAATGGATCAGTTATGACGAACGGTTTTTGGCTTTAATGGGCTTAATGCCTTGTCTCGCTGGTGTTATTGGCCAATCTAGAAAATCCTCTAGTGCTGGAGCAAGCTTTAGCGGCATTACTTCGGAGATAAACGTTTCTGTTATTTCAACATTTGCTAAAGTTTCTTCGACAATATCCTCATTTATAAATAAAAATTCGTCAATGGAATTTAAATCAGTAGTAACGACATGTGAATCAACAAAATTATCGAATGATACAATTTCAGCTTCTGAAATGGTTGTTGTTCTGACAGAACTCTTATCCTTAATTATTGGTATAAAATCGTCGGGTTGAAATTCGAGAAATATTTTATATAGAATCCAGGAGTCATCCGACCACTTCGCGAGAACCTAGCAATTCTGAAAATGTATGGTAAGGCAATTGTTTATCCGTCTTACTGACTGGTTCAAGAACTGGGAGATAACTGGATGTTTTTCCTAAACACCTGGAAAAATTAATGGCATTACTGTTGAATGGGAAAATTCCACATGCTCGAAAACCATGCTTAATTATTGCGGGATCAATACTGCAATCTATCACCCGTGCAAGCAAAGGAGCAATTTTTTGTTTGGTCAGAAATTCTCCCGGATTTTGTCGCCGCCACTCAAAAACTTTTTTGTTCCAAGTGTTTTTTAAAGGCTTGAATGCGCTTACTTCAGCTGGCTGGAGAATGCGGGTTGCATTGGGGTACAAAGCGATTAAAATGATTCCAAGCTGAACGCACAGTTTACTCACAGCTAATGTTTGATGAGTGGTATGGCCTCACCTCCTTCGTCATCCACCCATTATCACTGATGCCTAAACCCCAGTCCTTTGGCATCGATTTTCTCATATCATCAGGTATCCTTTTGTACAGATATATAATCATCGGAGGTACCATTGTACCATCAGCGCCAAATGTAAACATTACAATAAGGTTTGCTTTTGCCACACCTCGGTCAACCTCGTAAATATTGCGAGCCCTTTTTGCTGAAAGCACCGTTGTAGTTTTGGGGCAAAGTAAAAAATTAGTTTCGTCTCCATTTAAGATTCTTGTTGGGTCCTCTAAAATATCAAAACAATTGGATTCTATCAGATAATTTTGAATTGAGCTAAACCAAGTTTTGATATCGCTAGCACCAACGGTTGCACTAGCAGAGGTTACCGGATCTGGTGTCCTTAACGAAATATGGGGATGTCTAGCTAGGAGTGCCCGAAACCATCCATTTCCTGGCATATTTTGTAGAATATAATCCGAACCAATTATTGACACCACAATTATCTTTATTACTTATGTAAAAAATAATAATTTTTAATCTTTAAAACATACATTTAAATGTAATTAACTTTAAAAATCATTTAATTGTTAACTAGAATTGAAAACAAATAAAATATCAAACACTTACATAACGTATTCCTTAACAAAATTGCTTTCATTCACAGGAAAAAGAAAGCGACAGGTCCCCGACAGGAAAACGATGACTTAATCGAACAAAACGCACTAGTAAACTGAATGCTAAAAAAATCGGTAGCAATCACGGAATGAGAAATCATGTAGACTATGAAAAGAGAGAGAGAGAAAATGAGAAAATATAAATTCAATTTACTTAAAAACCTTAAGAAACCTTAAGAAATATGTTGAAATTTTGGGGTGTCAATAACTATGTATATCGATTACGCTATCTATTATTATATTTATTAATATTGATCACTCAAATCAAAAATTTAAACTAAACTTTATAAAGTGTTTTTATTTGTTTTGTATTCTCTTAATTTGCTGTTGTTATTACTGTAACGAGAAATAAATGAGAATATTATGAGAAATAGACGGTATTCCGTTTTTTGAATACACACATATTTTATTTTCCTTTTTTTTTCGTTCGACTTTACCTGTGTTTTTTCATTCGCTCCCCATAGCTGCTATCGAGAGCCGTTATTTTTCTACGCTTAATGCTGTGTGCCTCAGAAGACTTTTCAAACTAAACTTTTCAACTGTGCCTTATACCAAACTAAACTTTTTATATGTATATTTATTGTAATTTGTGAAGGTTTGTTACTATTTTTATTTTATTTGTAGGTAACAAGAAACTATAAAAAACTGAAATTTACAAGCATATATTTGCTAATGATAATGCTTATATCCGCAAACACTTGAGTGTCTGCTAATTCGCTTAATAAAATTTGCGGTCTCTTCGCTCAACATCAAACTTTTAAAGGTTTCAAATTTTAAATAAAATTCCGTGTTTCTGTGTTTCTATATTGGATGGCCAGTGGAGAGCGGGCTAAAGGGTCACTGGTATAATTTGCAATCTATCAAGATATTCTGTGAGAACAATTGATCACAAAATTCTTGATGTTTGTAAAGCTCGCACTAAAGTTAGTCAAATTGCCAAGTTAAATTCATGTCGGCCACTTCAATACTTTCGAAAGCGTTAAGTGCTATCGATGGATACCACATAAAAATTGTTGTGCCTAATGCAATACACAGTCCACTTGATTAGAGCATTAATTTAACGACGAGACAATTCTGGTAAATTTATTAATATTTGTTGTGGATACTCGAATATTCAATTATATCGCAAACAAACATTCCCACCTCATGGATTTTTTTTATTAGGTGACAGTGAATACAAATGTTCATTAGAGCCGGTAGCTATTATCGCACCGTTCGTAAGAAAAGGCAACTTAACCGCAGTAGAAAGAAACTTTAACGTTATGCATAGCAAAGCACGAAGCATTGTGGGAAATGCATTTGGAATAATGAAAATCGATGACGGGCGATTTTTTTAAAATCACTATAACTGGACATTTTTTGTTTTTCAATTACATTTACATACTGCGCATACTACATGTTTTAAACAGTATTTATTTATTTTATTTATTTATTTATTTATTACATAAATTTTGGTACGCCTTATTTTGAGCAGGAGCTCATTCATCATAGAACGTACATAACCGACCAACATAAAATAACAGTACAATATGAACTGCTAACAGCCGCTACACTTTGTCCAGAGTTATTCGTTCACCATATTTACGATTAAAAATTCTAACCCAATTGTCTGAACTGCTTGTTTTTTAACCATAATCAGCACAGCCTCTAATCTAACAACATCGATTATTATCCGTTCACTTTAGGTAACTATGATGAATGCGACTTCGCGACTTCATGGGTTCGCGGTTAAATTCTGCTTTCCATTTCAGATCATTTGTATATTAATTTATACAAAAAAAATAATTTAAAATTTTCTAGTAATAAAATACAAAATAAAATTCAACTGACTGACTCTAAAGTCAAAGACTACTCATACAAATTG
Organism: Tipula vernalis; assembly: GCA_958295665.1. NCBI lineage: Eukaryota > Metazoa > Arthropoda > Insecta > Diptera > Tipulidae > Tipula > Tipula vernalis. The sequence continues at coordinate 214,179,363 of OY282560.1, read as the reverse complement.
AAAATTTGTCGAAAAGTAACCTCGTAAATTGACTTTTCATCTAGCATCTATGAGGAAATAGCGAAAGCTTCAAAATTTGAAAAGTTTAGTTTGAAAAGTCTTCTGAGGCACACAGCATTAATTTAAATTTGACGCGCTATTTATTGGTAAACTAAACTTATTTAACATCACACTATCATTTTTAATTCAATTGTTTTGCAAAAACTTCATATAAAAAATATTTGGCTGTACCTATTTATACGGATTGCTGTCGGGAGTTACTTTCTATATGACGGCTCTGGATAGCAGCTATCCGAAGCGAATAAAAAACTCAGCATTACATATTAAGCGCGTTTTTTTATTCGCTCCTAAATTTAAATTTGACGCGCTATTTATTGGTAAACTAAACTTATTTAACATCAAACTATCATTTTTAATTCAATTGTTTAGCGAAAACTTTATATAAAAAATATTTGGCTCTACCTATTTATACGGAGTGCTATCCGGAGCCACTTTTCATATGACGGCTCTCGATAGCAGCTATCCGGAGCGAATAAAAAATACTACAATTACTACCTCTCGGCTTAAAATTCCTACCCACCTAGTATTTTAAGCAGTTTGTTGTTGATGCAATGTCTATATATTATTTAGTTTGAGGTAAAACCAAAGAGAATAAGATTATTATTATATATCTTATTCTCTTTGGTAAAATCATAGAATAAGTCCTTCCTCAATGGTAAAACATTAAGCTATTAATTTAACTTGTTCTATTACAATCTAGGTGTCACCGTCACAATATTTTTTCGCAAGGACTGAAATGTTGATCAAAAATAATGAAGTACTTTTTATTTTCTAAAGGAACGAAAAAAATACTAAAGGATCAACTTCTATCGTCTATCTCATAAAACTATGGTTTTAACAGTGTAAATCACTCAGGCTTATGAAGAAAACAATACTCTAATTGGAATTGTATACGTACGTATACGTGTTATATTTTTGTTATAAATTTCACGCGCATTCTATAAACTTGTTTTTGAGAAATTTTTGAAAATTTTTCGTTTCCGTTTTTTGAAAATGTTGTGGGTGTTTGAATTAACCTAAATGTCAAGATTTCTGTCCTAGACAAATAGTACAGTTTGCATCGGTTTCAATTTGTATTTAGCATGGTTGTCGGCACAATTTAACCTACCACAGCATATTCTACATTTGCCGCTTGGTTTGATTAGAATAAGCTTTAACGATTTTTTCTATTTCATCTATTAAGACGATACTGTAGTATGGGTAAGATTTACAACGGCATAAAATATCGACCACCAAAATAATTTGAAATGTTTTAGTTCATTCCGTTTAAACAATAAAAGAATATATAAATATGTACATAAGCACGACAAAATGGCTATCGCCAAATTAAAACGACCAACAAATAAAAGAAAATCATGTCAATTGTCTAATTTAATCATCCATTATTGTTGTATACCAAACGAAAATATATGATCCCTATCATTGAAATCATCGTATTTTTTTTTTTTTTTTCAATTCTCTTTTAATCAAGGACAACAACGCCAATGAGGAGAAGAATCGAATTTTTAATTAACTCGACTATTTTCGATAAACTATTGAATTTAAAATGTACATACACAATAATGAATGTAAGTACATAGCTATAGGTATAGAGGTCACATGAAAATGGATAGTTAAATAAATAACAGATGAAAATAAAGCAATTTTTTTGCCGTTATATACGATTCTCCATTTTTATTTTTTATTTTTTTTGTTTTTTAAACAAATAGGAAATACACAGTATAAACAACAACATAACAACAAGTGGATGTGAAAATATTTTGTGTTTTAGTACATAATTATTATTATATTCATCATTCCCTATTTTATTATTCAGTGACGTTAAATAGAACAATGTGAATAAATAAACTAAACAATTTAAACAAATAAAAATAAAACAAACAATGAAATAGTAAACACATCATGTACGAAGAACATTATCATGGCTTCTATCACATAAACAACTAGGTATATAGTAACTCTGTACATTATTATTCTCACTATACAGGATTCACCTGGCCTCGTTTAATTCTTTTCAATTTGTTTCTTTTTCTACAATTTCAATTGTTTTCTGCTTAAACAAAATAAGCAAAAACATATCACATACATTAGTTTTGATTTAGAATTTGAATTGTGAAAAACAAAAGATAAACGCAACGGAAAATTTAAAGTAAGAAAAGTGAAATTTCTTTATAATTTTTTTTTTTTTTTAAATCTTAAAACAAAGCAAGCTGCAAAGGATAAACAACCAAAAAAAAAACGTTCGTTTGTTTTGTGAATTTTTAATAATAGCTGCGTAATAAAAATGCTTAGAAGACGTGATTTAATTTTATGTGTCGCCATTTCATACTAAACCCGCCACATTGATATTTTTTTTTCTTATGTGGTTTAATTTATATTTACTCGTACATTATATTTTGTGTAATGATATAATTTTTTTTTTTTGATTTTGTATTATCGACCGCTTTTTAGTATTATGATTATGTTGATTATGATTAGAGAATGGTCATAAATTTATAATTGAGATGAACATTTTATTTTTTGTTGTTTTTTGTTCGTTTAGACCAAATATGACGGTAACATGTCGTGGAGATGGTGGTGGTGAATCTGTTCAACGATTAGGTGAGAATATGTTTCCTTTTTTTTTTTTTTTTTTTTTGATGATCGGTTGAAAGTATTATACGTAACAGTAGCATATGATTTCTTTTTCTTGAAAATAGAATTTATACAACTTCATTTATAATAATTTTTAATTGTTTTGTAAATTTTGTTTAAACAAACATAAATATTGTACCAGAAACCTTAGTAGTAGGATGCCCCATTTTTATGTAGTATGTATATTGTGTAAAATATTTAAAATTATTTTTCTCTTTCTATTTACCCTACATACAGATTCATCCAATCAAAAGGTAATTAAATTGGAACGTGATGCAAGCCAATCGTTTGGCATAAGTATTGTCGGTGGCAAAGTAAATGTGGCCGATGATGTCTGGATTACAGGAGTTTTTGTCAAGGACATCATACCAAATAGTCCAGCTGATATATCGAAACAATTGAAAATTGGTGACCGTATTGTTGCTATCGACGATATTGATTTGGGTTCATCAACACATCAGCAAGCGGTTCATTTAATACGAAAAGCTGGAAAATCTATAACCGTCTTAGTGGAAAGTTTAAAACCAAAGGTACGAATTTTTATTTTGTGTGTTTTTTTTTTACGTTCGATATAAATAAAAGAAAGAAATCGATTATATCGATTTTATTTTTCATTTATATATTTTTATTATTATACCACTAATTCTAAATAGAAAATTTAATTAGAAAAAATACGCGAAATGGTATGGTGGTTATATAACCTAGATAGAGTTCATTCGATTTGCAAAAAAAAAAAAAAATGGAATTCCAGTTTTATACTCACAGACTAAAATATATATAGAGAGGGATTGAATATTTAATAATTGAAAATTTCGTATATTACAATTTTAAATTATATCTCCATTTCAATATAATTTGGTGATTCCAGCACTATATTTAAATCTAGTTGGACAGAAATATATTTTATAACACAAAGCAGATATACACAACGTATATCCTTCAACTTGAAATTGGAACATAAATGACAGACTAAAATACTGTTAGCATAAATTAAATTTTTGCTTCAGGGATTTAGTTAGTTTTCGTTTCATTATTACAAATTCATAGCATGTATATACTGAAGCTGAACGATACAACCTATTCTCAAATTAATTTTGATCTTGAATATCAGGTCCAGAAGCCAATCAGAAAATGTCCAGCATTAGTGCTTTGCAAATCACTGGAGTCTTTGACCAATTTGTCGTGGTAAGTATACTGAGAGATTTGACCGTGGTTTCTTAAATTCCCCACAGGGTGTAGAGAATAGCTACAGATAGCTCTAGTTGTAGCAAAATGATTGAGCGCTACGATTAAAGACAGTGTCTTAAGTTCAGCCACCAGCATTGGAGGCAAAACATACAAAGGTGGACAAAAAAAAGTTGATCGGCTCTTTTCCTCGGACCTAGTATTGGTTTTAAAACGGTTAGGAACCTATATGCAAGGAAGCAACATGGATGTTCAGCTGACCGGTAAATATACATAGCATGAATTGGACACACTTCGATTGAACTGCACCTATCGTAAATAGTAATGTAAAGGGTCGAATCATGTTACATAAAAATGTCTTACTTATATTACATAAATAAATTGTTAGGAATATTGATTTCCTTCACTATTAACATCATGTTGAACATTATTAATTCCGGGAATAGTATCGTATCGTCATTATTATATACTGTGATAATAGGTTTGTGGTAACTAAAATACGATATGTGGACCACGGAATTTACATGAGTTACGAATCGTGAAAATGTCGCATCAATGGTTGTACCATATCTAGTCGTTCCCAGTGTTCTACCAGAAACTAAATCTATATTAATTTCTGTTTTCAATAATTGTACTAAGCGTAATATGTCATCTTTATCGAAGTGAATTTTGGAATTACCGCCAAGTATGGGCGAAAGTTCATAAGATAACGTTTCTTCAACAGTTTTCAACTCTCTCCTGTATATGCTAACAATGCCTAGTGGAAAAAATCTGTTTTGTCTTTAACGTTCTGATTGACTGAAATATAAACTGTCACCATAACAATTTGTTTACTGTTAGAGAAAGTGCATCTCGCGGCGCATATGTTCCCAAAAGCATATTTGGTTTGACTAACGTGCTGGGAATTTCTTCTCAAGTAAGCATTATCACAGATAGTAAAGTCGTGTTGCGAATCGCCAACAATTTGTATTGTGTTATGTGAAAAAGTTACGAAGCCAAGTTTCTGATAACAATTATATATGTGATTTCTGTATTATATTACCACGGAGGTCACGCGCATGTGGCCGGAGTATAATCCGATCAATTGTATGAAGATGGACAGTAGAAAGCCGGGTAAACTCGTTTCGTAATAGAATCTGTTTAATAAAAACACAACACTCCGTGTAACTCTGCGAATTTAATTTTAATTTATTTATTTTATTGCCGATGAGGCGAAAATTATTGCATAGAAGTTCAAATAATAATGTTGAACAAGTTACAGTACTCAGAAGGAGATGAAACGTATTACATACATATTGTATGCTACACACATTTACTGAATTCATTGCTTCACCAATACTTTATCAATCAAAGTAACGCAATCAACCGGAATTAGAGTAAATAAGCGTAGCACATCCTATGTACATTTACAAAATATTAATTATAATTGAAATATAAGTATGTATATAAGTACAAAAAGGGCAACTCTCAATAAGCTGCACTTCAATGACTAAAACATTAAATATAAGATTTCAAATGCATGTTGAGTTGTCTTAACATAAACCGCTCGCCTTGAATATACGTCGGTATTCAAATTGTTGATTCATCAGGTAAGGAACAAAGTTTCGCTACCGCTCTCTTGAAAACTCCGGATTGAGTTTTTACGTCAGCAACTCGTATGACCATCTTTACCGGGATACAGTTGAATGATTCTTCCGAGTAACCATTTTAGAGGAGGTAGATTTTCATCTTTCACTAGTACGAGCTGGTTTATTGATAAGTCGCGCTTTTTTGTTGACCATTTGTGTCGTTGTTGCAACAGATTTAGGTACTCAGAACTCCATCTATGCCAGAATTGCTGATGTAGCTTTCGAAGATGAGCGTATCTAGCTGATAATGCGACTTTGACATCCTTCACATCTGACTCGATTATGGCAGATAACACCCACAAGGAATGACCCAATGTTAACACCTCTAGATCATTTGAGTCCGACGATATTGGAGTAAGTGGGCGCGAGTTCAGTACAGCTTCGATTTGAATAACAAGCGTATTGAGCTCTTCGAAGGTGAGCAAGGAGTTTCCAGTTACTCGAATTAAATAATGCTTGGCCGCCTTCACATCAGCCTTCCATAAGCCGCCAAAATGTGGACTTTTGGGTGGTATTGGTTTCCATCTTACTTGAACTTCTTGTCACCACTGTTGGAGATTATCATGATGTGATTGAGACTGGAAAATGTCGTATAGTTCTCGGAGCTCAGATCTTGCACCGACGAAGTTCGTGGCGTTGTCGCAGAATATAATTTTACATAAGCCGCGTCGTCCAACAAACCGCTTTAGTGCGGCGATGAAAGCTTGTGAGGTAAGATCTGCCACGGTCTCTAGATGAACGGCCCGTGTCGTAAAACATATAAATATGGCAATATATGCCTTTGTTGGCGTCTTCCCTCGTATTATTCGATAATGTATGTGTACCGGGCCACATAAATCGACTCCGGTGGTAAAGAATGGTCGGGCTGGTGTGACTCGTTCTTCAGGAAGGTCCCCCATGAGATGCTCGATACTTCTTGGCTTGGTCTTAAAACACCGAATGCAATTGTTGACTGTACGACGAGCTACAATTTTCCCATCAAGTGGCCAGAACCGCAACGTGTAAGTTTTTTACTTGTAAATAAAATATTAGCATATTAGTAAATGGATTTGACTTAGGTACGACGAATTAGTGTTTTGAATCAAAAGGAAGAAGGGAATTGTGGATTCGACCTCCTACGCGTAGTAGACCGTGGACGTCGAGGAATGGACTAAGAGAGCGTAGACGACTAGTTCGGTGAACTTCTTCGTTTTTCTGCAATTCCATAATCTCGTCACTAAAATAGATGGATTGAATATTCCTCACGAGCGCTAGCAGGGAGCTATCTAATTCATTCGCAGCTAGTGGTCCCTTATTTTTGGCAGACTTGGATTTAGCACCATTGGAGATGAACCGAAGACAATATGCAAATATTCGTTGTAACTTCGTAAATGATTGTCTGTGGTTTATTTTATCAACAAAAGACGGACTTGTTTCAGATACCAGAAGAATTATCTTTGTATTACGATGCTCTGGAACATCGGTGTGAATGGTAAGTTGATTTGAGTTAAACGCGGCCACTCTAGTTCTGGTTTGTGTAAAAATGTAGGGCCGTGAAACCATTCAGTCGCCTTGCATAACTGACTGGGAAGCATGCCAATGCTGATCATATTTTCAGATGTTGGCACATGATTCCATTGATTCCTGTTGGTGAGATCCTGTATTCTAGAAATCCAATTCGCCATGAATGTGTTCAATGTGTAAGACGGAGCTGATCTTCATGACAATACTATTGTTGAGTCTGGCCAGTAGAACACATTTTCTGGGGTGCAAGGAATAATGGTAGATAAACGTTCTACTAACTCAGTCATTAGAAGAGCACCGCACAACACAAGCCGGGGTAATGAGGAAGCTTTAAGTGGTGCCACTCGTGATTTCGCGCACACTAAATTAATGTTTATTTGACCGTTGACGTCTACTGATCGGAGGTAAATTGATGTCCCATATGCAGCTTCACTACTGTCGCTGAACGCATGAAGTTGTACCTTTTTCATTGATTCAAATAGAAAAATGCTTCGTGATATTTGTAAGCTGTTTAAATCACAGAGCTGTTGCCGAAATTTCAACCATCGAGATTGGTATTCTATTGGAAGAACTTCGTCCCAATGCGATTTTAGTTTCCACAGCTGCTGTATGAAGATTTTGCCTAACATAACTACTGGTCCTATCAGCCCTAAAGGATCAAATATCTTGGCTAGATCTGATAGTATAATTCGCCTGGCTAGAACCTCGTGCTCGACTGGAATTATGTGGAAATGAAAGTAATCTTGTGATGGCTGCCAAATCAAACCGAGAGTTTTTATCACATCATTATCCATAATGTTGAGATTTACTTCGCGGTGGTCCTTTTGGATGGATTCCAGAACAGCAGGATGGTTTGAGCAAAATTTACGTAGCTCGAATCCTCTTCCTTTCAAGAGTGAAATTATTTCATTCCGCAATTTAACGCAGTCATCAATAGTTTTAGAGCCGGTCATGACATCGTCCACATAGAAATGTTCTTTAATGGCACTAGTAGCTAGATACGGAGCTCCTTCGTCATCGGCCAATTGTGTGAGACATCGGGTTGCTAGATATGGTGCCGAATATGAACCATATTTGACTGTATTCAATGTATACGCTTTTAGTTCTTTCTCTGGACAATCGCGCCAAAATATACATTGGAATTTGCGATCCGATTCATGAAGTATAATTTGGCGATACATCTTCGAAATGTCCGCAGTGAATACATATTTGTGGGTGCGAAATTTTATAATAATAGAAAACAAGTCACGCTGTATGGTGGGCCCAACCATTAGGATGCCGTTGAGAGACAATTTGGAAGTGGTTTTACAAGAGACATCGAGAACCACTCTTAATTTTGTAGATGAACTGTCCATCTTATGTACACAATGGTATGGCAAAAAATAATGTGGTTGCTGAATATCACTTAGTTCGATCGGTTGCATGTGCCCGAATTCCTCATACTCTGCCATAAATTCGTTGAAAGCCTTTCGAAGAGCCTAGTCCCGATCTAATTTTTGCTCTAGATGTGGAAACGTTTAATGGCTGTATTGTGAGAATTTTCTAACATAAAAGGTTCTGCTTGGAAAGGCAGGCGTACGATATATCGCCCTGCATAATCGCGCGTTACAGTATTTTAGAAAAATGTTTCACATTCCTGTTCCTCGAAAGTGTATTGGTTCGTTGGAGAGTCGTGTCTTTCCAGTTCACAGAATTTATGAAATAGCTGCTCGAATGATGGACTAGGAACTGTAGAGACCATATTGCAGTGGATAATTGGTTGCGGCGACATAGTTCTACCAGTGACCATCCAACCGAAGGCTGTGTTTTGCAGTACTGGCATATTATCATCGGGTTTTATTTGTCTTTCCAACATTAGTGAACAGTAGAGCTCGGCCCCAATCAACATGTCTATTGTTTGTGGATGGTTGAACTTGGGATCCGCTAACTCTATGTTATGTGGAAGTGGCCAGTTGTGGATATCAATAAAGTTGCTTGGTTGATGTCCAGTAATTCTAGCCAATATTAATGCTTCGATTGTTGTGGAGAATTGGCTAAGGCGGGATTTAATTGCAAGAATAGTGCTTTCCTTAGCATTAAACTCACAGTTGCCAATCCCAGCGATAGGGCTAAGGATATAATATAACTCCTAATTTTTGGGCCAAATTTTCTGTGATAAAGTGCCCTGAAGTGACCCTGAATCAAGTAGGACGCTACATGCTACGGGTAACCCGTACTTGTCTAGTACGTGTATTACGGCAGTAGCCAATTGGACTTGATATTGTGACTTGATTCTAGTAGTTGATTCATTTGAAATAATCGAACCAACAGTTGCATGAAAGCTGTCTGATGCAGCTGGCTGACTAATGACACCTTGGCTTTGAGCTTCCGACTGAGCAGTGTTATTATTTATATTTTTATTAGAACTCGACATTATCAAAGCCAACTTAATAAATAAAGCCTCCATGTTGACGATATTTTTTTAAAAGCTTTTTTTAAGGTATCAAAAAATCCAAATTATTCCATAGTTTTATATGGAGAGTTATGACCTCAGTTTATTCAAAATATATTAATGAAAATTGACTCGAAATTAATTTTATTTTGATTCAATTGAAACTATAAACTTTATTTTCCACCTGACTTGGACAATTTTTTCGTGAGCTTTTCCAATTTACGGTAATAATGATAACAAAATAAGATATTTTATATCTAAAAAAGCTTAAAAATAGAGTACATGCATGTAAAAAAGAGATATAAATATAAAGGAAAAGGCGCGACGTTTACAATAATAAACATGACAAACAATATAGAAACAAGGTAAACATAAGAGAAATGAAGCAAATACATAATATGAAGCATATTATCAAATGACAGCTAATAAAAAGCAAAGCCTACTTAATAAATAATTTTTTTTAAGAATTTAATTTGTCTGTCTGTAATAAAGTTGATTTTTCGGCATTTTTTATGGACAAATATATTAATTGTTCATGGCAATCCCAATATTTTCGATTTGGTAAATCAAAAAAATACAGAGGCCAATCGCTCATGATACATCTACTGAAAAAAAAGTAGAAATATCTTCCCCCCTCCCCGTAATTTTGGCTGAAGGCCCAAAGAGTTATACCAATGTACCACTCTGCAAAAATGAGAACCCTCCCAGTAGATATATTATGAGCGATTGGCCTCTGTATTTTTCTGATTTACCAAATCGAAAATATTGGGATTGCCATGAACAATTTATATATTTGTCTATAAAAAATGCCGAAAAATCAACTGATTACAGACAGACAAATTAAATTCTTAAAAAAAAATTATTTATTAAGTAGGCTTTGCTTTTTATTAGCTGTCATTTGATAATATGCTTCATATTATGTATTTGCTTCATTTCTCTTATGTTTACCTTGTTTCTATATTGTTTGTCATGTTTATTATTGTAAACGTCGCGCCTTTTCCTTTATATTTATATCTCTTTTTTACATGCATGTACTCTATTTTTAAGCTTTTTTAGATATAAAATATCTTATTTTGTTATCATTATTACCGTAAATTGGAAAAGCTCACGAAAAAATTGTCCAAGTCAGGTGGAAAATAAAGTTTATAGTTTCAATTGAATCAAAATAAAATTAATTTCGAGTCAATTTTCATTAATATATTTTGAATAAACTGAGGTCATATCTCTCCATATAAAAACTATGGAATAAACATTTTCTTTTGGATTTTTTGATACCTTAAAAAAAGCTTGTTTTCATCATGTAGGCTTTATTTATTAAGTAGGCTTTGACATTATATACTGATGTAGATACGTGTGATGTTTGGCTGAACAATCATGACATCCTGATTGCTTGCACGAGTTCGCAGTATGAGAACCATCAAGCAGACAATTTGAACACAAATGCAGACGAGAAACTACTTGCTGTCGTTGATTTATTGAAAGGTTGATAAAGCGCCTGCATCTGTATATGTTGTGTTTTGGCATAGCGCAATACGAACAAATTTTAACTGTAGTGGTTCGCGAGACGAGCGATGATACCGGGGTATAAACGTTGTTTAATGAAGCAAGACTTGCAGTTAGATCCGCAGTGTTGATTGAAGAAACAAGGTAGAAGTTGTTAGGTAGAACTGTGGCTGTTTGTTGTGTTTGCTCCTTTAATAAACTAAGACTTTCTAAGGTGTGGTACCGTCTGTCTAAAAACGTCAAAAATTCATCTAACCTAGCTAATCTATCATGAGGACACTCATCCTCCCATTTGGTTCTCGTAAATGCATCTATTCTTTGTAGTACCATATAGATGATTAAGTCATCCCACTGAGCAGTTGGACGGCCGAGACCTTTCAATGAGTTGAGGTGATTGTGACTAAAACATTAAATATAAGATTTCAAATGCATGTTGAGTTGTCTTAACAGAATCATCGTTTCATTTTTCCGTCTATCATGGTAAGAACGTTTACGCTCATCAGTAGGTACAATATGAAGTCCTCCTTGAGCCGTGACCCTGTATAAAGCTATGTAGACCAAAGATTGCAATTATGTTTTACTGTATTTATAAACAATTTCATCAAACGCCCGCCCTTGCGATTTGTTAATTGTCAACGAGCAGGCTGGTTTTAAATGGTAAAATGGTTTCTCTTAACATGAATTGATTTATTTTGATTAAGAGGAACTGTTGCGAGGAACCGCTGCTCTACTGATTCCTTTTGCATTTGCATACCCAGAAATATTTCCGCATGTTTTGGCACCGACGCCATTAGGAAAAATAAGCCAAACCCTGTGCCAATTTGCCTACTGCCACATTGGCTAACCCATCAGGAACGTCGATGTTTGTGGTTATCATGTAGAGTTTATCTTCAACGAAAAAAATTTCATATGGTAGCCCTCCTATGTCAATCGTGCTGAGTTTGTGGAGCTTCTCTCAAGCGATCAGCTCCGTATCCGAGTATTTCGTAATCAGCAACTGAATTCAATGTTTCATCAGATGAACTCAAGATTCTCAAATTATATACGCATCGACTGAATGGTTATCATTGAAAAATCGAAATCCATTAGGACAGCGTTCCTCAGCTTCCGTCTCTGAGCAGAATATCGATTCAATCATTTGCAACTCTTGTTCATCCAATCTATCTCCATTGCCAACCTTTGTTAATTCCCTTTCCCTGTGGATGCATAAGCAAGATAGGCATTACAATAACCGTAATCCGTATCTGTGAATCGATTACAAATTTCCATATGATGAGTTTGATCAGAAAAGTCTGCTCACATCCAGCAGGACCAGTCAAGAACAGTTGTAACGGGAGTGAATTTTTAGCAGCTCAAATTGTTTTGCGTTTGCCTTTCTCATGATCTCGAGAAACTCTGGACCCTCCATCAAGTTGTCTTTCTTCTTCCATATTTCTGCGAGCTTATTCATCGTCGCTGCTACTAGGTCATCGTTGAATCCTGAATTCAGATGTTGAAGAAGCAGTTGATACGGATCAGGAATTTCCTGAACATTAACCTGATTCCGGTTATTATTATCTGCCTGTGAATCGTTGATCTCTCCATCTCTTCCCGACATAACCGTGCGCAAATTTCCAAGCAATATAGGCTCCATTATAAGACGTTCATTTTCATCGAAAATATGTAGAAATTTCATATCTGTCAGAAAATTGGTTTGTTCAATCCTAAAAGGGATATGTAAAGTAACCATTTCACTCTTGTATTCTGTTAACTCTTTAAACTCTTTTCCCAGATCATAATTTCTGTACCTTATAATTTTTGGAATTTTCCGTTCTTTCACCCCGCCCTCCCCCTTCTTTAACAGTGACATTATACCAAGAAACAAATTGGGCTAAAGTGACGTCATCAAGTTCAACGGGGCTTTTTTCATACAAGTTCTACCAGTTCTTTTAAAGTTTTCCTGATTCGTTCTCGCTGTTATGGCCAGTAAGTAGGTACATAAACAACAGTCACCGATGCCTTGGACATGGGTTCACGCAAAAGAAACCAAGCAGCTTTTTGACTTGACCTTTCAACCGTATTGAGTACGTTAATACTATAAGTTCTCATTCATAATCTCGACGAGTTTCTGTTGTAAATGTCTTATTGATGTAATCGACGGCGTACTAGGCGCATGAATAGCCTTCAGTGATGAATTGGAAATCTATGTTGGACCCAATCCTGTTTAATATAAAAGGATTGAAATAATTGTGCCATTTCTCTGAAGGTTGCCGTTTTATAAATACTCGAGGTCGAGTTATCCCAGCTCGTAAAATGTTGATATAATCGTCATCCGTTTATTAGTTTAATAAAAGTGCTCAATGTCGTTGTAGTTATTATCTTCTAGATTTTTCCGTATATCTTTGTACCGGGGTTTGAGTATTTTGAACCTGGATTTTACTCCTCTAGTGGTACCAGAATGGCAGTTTTACGAATAAGCATGAAAGGCGCCTCGAACCGACATTGCCTAACATTCGCATGAGTATTTTTATAGCAAGTGAATATGTGATTCAAGTTTAATGTGTTCAGAGGCTTCTGATGGACCCACTGAGATGAGAGCACTAATCAATGGAATCACTTTGGTGCATTATCCAACCATAATAGTATGTGTGCGTGTTAACTACCCCTATGTTGGAATTCAACACGTTTGAAGTAATTAAGAACTCTATATTTTCCAAAAGGACTAAATTTCTTTGATTTTAAAATAAGCATGATGGCAATAACCAGCTTGTTGAATTAAATTGCACAAGTTTTTTTTCAAAATAATTTAATGCTTCAATCTGCTCATATATCTACATAAACCGTAGCTTTGGCGAAATGTCTAATTCTGGCCAATCCGCTGGTCTCTTTAGATATTTTGAGCCGTTCTAGGTTGCCAAAGACGGAATATTGCCTTTTCTAACACTGGCCTTGCAAGTATTGCACATCTTGACTTTTGCAACGTTTATAAATGTCTGAAAAATATCGCACGGCAAAAATCAATAAGGTATCGGTCAAATATAAATTATAAACTACAGCTGCGACATACCGTGATTTGTTTAAGTAGATTTTCTTCGTCAGGTGTTCCACATTTCAGATCTCCTAAATAGCACAGACGATCACAAACATTACAGACGTGACCAAAAGAATTTTTCACGAACATCTTTTTGAATAGATTATGCGCAGATTGGTGCGAGCGATAACCAATGTATAGATGACTGGAATCATCTTCCGATGATGAATTCTTATCCATGTGTAAACATAAGGCATGTGTCCACTGAGAGATTCAATTATGACATATAAAAAATTTAAATTTTGGAAATCAAAAGTCCCTATTTATATGTTTCCAATGTTTTCATGACAACCGTACAATAGCAATGTACGCTTTTGCTACCCATATAATTTATGTACCGCAGGCTATATATGAAAATCGATTCTTAAGGAGTAAACTCCAAAAAGAGTATGATTGACTGCAAAGGACAGAATAACAGTATGAAAGAAACCTCTTATATCAGGCATAAAATTATTTTATCCAAGAAGAAATTATTTTCTCTTTTGTGGTATAAATATATGCTAGAATAATGTCCTTTGATGCCGAATATCACGGTATCGATTGAGGCACTGAAACTACAATACATGATAGACATTACGATCAATTGGTCAATTTTCATGAGAATTAAAGTTGATTGATTTTATTAATTTAATGGATATCCGCATTTAAAAAACATAAAATCAGTTTGCATTTATTCATTAAAGATCAGAAAGTCGGTTTGAGAAAATCAGCCCAACGGTCCGCTTCCAAATATATAGTTTGCAACCAATTGATATCAAGGAAGCTCTCAGGCATCGAATTTCGTTTAAAGTTAGTATCAAGAGAGAGGACCAAGATGATTCGAAATGTGCATTGTGTATGGCAAAATCGCCCCTAACAACAAACAGAATTGAAATTCTGCCGGGATTTCTTTATTCATGAAAATGTTTGAAGTTTAGTAAAATTTCTTTTAGTAAAATATGTGACGACAGAAATAAACGTTCAAAACCCAATTGCCCAAAAAAAAAAGAAATTCTAAACATTTTTTGGACAATTCGTCTTTTTAGGCTTGGTCGATGGAACTCGCTCTAAAAAATAAATTAAAAAAATTCTTTAAAAATAGGCATTTGTTGAATCCTGAACATGGAATGTTGAATTTTTTCTGCTACCCGGGAACATTGGAATTTTTTATGACTCAATCTCTTCCAGAGCACCATTACGTGATCTCGATGGAGCTCTCCAACTCTGAGAGAATTGAGGATGTCTGTGTATGTTGTGTCGCCTTGCTGCCTTATGGTCTGCTTCAATTCAACCAGCATGAAGAGTCACCTTAGGTGTATTGCTGGTGCTTATGTTACTGGTTGATTGAAGACTTGAATTCCTCGAAATGGCGATAGCTGCATCAGATCTCCGAAGAGTACATTCATTCTTTCGAAGATCTCATCGTTATTCTTCAAATGTTGCAAGCGCGAGTCTATCATAAATAGCATTTCCTACGGGACCACTGAGATTTCGTTTACGAAGAAAAACTTAATGTCTCTCCATTGTTGCCGCATGATTCTTAGATAGATATCAGCCAGTATTGGCATATTAACGATTCTTCCATAATTCTGAACTGGTAACTTTAGCAAGCTATGTAGAGTAGTTCCTCCAACTAATCGTGCCGCTACTCCCGTTAACGTTTCGACCTTCACTGCTTGTCTACCGTAGCACCTGTTGACCTGTTTTTTGAGAAGGTTGAACACGAAGGTCTTTCCAGTTTCAGCACTTTTCATGATGAACAGTAGCTTCCGTTTTCTGCAGTCATCTCGAGGCTGTTCTTCGATAGTTCTTGTGATTCCTAGATAGATCTCTCGCTGACCAACATTCATAGCCTGCTATGCCAGATGGAACTCTGCTTCCTCCATCGGCTGATCCGGTATTTCTTATTCCTCCTCATGCTCCATATTGAACAGCTCCGGCTGCCCGAGTATTTGGAATGCATTGGTTGAAGGCATTCTCTAATTGTTTATCACTCTCGCGATAAACATCCAGGTGCTTATTCATGGCCTTCAATTCATTTTCACGTGCTCTGATGGCTTCGCTATGATTGTCATATTCGCCAAAGAGTTCAGCCTCGTAGTAGGAGACTTTTCAAGTAATTCTTGGGATCAGATGTAGCCATGAAGTATGGTACCCGTACCACTGCGGGATTTCTTCGAACTAACATGCGCCATGCTCACTGTCATCTCCTCGCTTGGGATATTCTTACGCTCGAAAACAGTGGTACAATATCCTGAAGCTCGTCCAGTTTCATCAAACTTCCGCACTTTGTATCGTTGCTCTGGCTTACGATTGTTCAAGAATATGCCATTTCTCGAGCTCTTTCGTAAGTTCTGGTGTGCCAATCAGAATGCGCATTCACATGCCGACAATTGACGCTCTTTCATGATTCGCATTCATATCTTAAAGAGTGTTCTCGATATATCATTCTCTCCCATATTTCCTTTTCATAGACTCAGGGCAATTCGTTGTAGTTTTTGACCCGTCTATCTTAATTTCGGCGCTTCAGTAGGAATATTCTACCACCGTTTCTTAAGAAGTTGTCCGATGAGTGGGCTACCATCCGTATGTTCACGTTCACTTGTCTTAAGAAGCTGAATCTGCATACAGCTGTGGCGTTCTGCATCTTGCATGTTGCGATATGGTGGTGAACTCTTCAGGGATTCTGCAGGAACACTATCTATCTGCTGAATGCCTTCATCTGCGTCGAATGATGGATTATTGTCAATCCACACCACCATGTGAAGGTGTAGGCTTCCTCTATTCTGGAACTCTATTCAACACCAGTAGTGTTTCAATCGGGCTTCAAATACTTCAGTATTATTCATGACGAAAATCATTAAAGCGTCAACTCTAATCATAAAGTGTCGGCTTACGATGACCGGATATTTCTCTATGAGGCGTTGTTGGCGTGTACGTAAAGTTCACTTGGGTCTTCATTAAGTTTTCCATCGGCTATTAGGAGCCCTCTTCTCGTATCCAGCCAATGGAGTTTTTTGCAGCTCCGATTTGTGCGATCAGTTCGTTGAGTGCCTTTCTCCAATATGCACTGTATTCTCTCAAGTTCTGTATAAAGAACTGCACGTCTTCAACCATGCTGCGATTGATATTTTTATCTAATAATACCCGTACAGTAACAGTTCGTAGAAAAGGTGTTCTTTGGTCTCGAATCGTGTCTCTCTGCCGAGTACCAAATATCGAATATTGTTCGATATTGGAAGTAATCGAATGGTGTGATTCTTACGGCTCAATGTTCATTCAATCAGTTGGCTTCGTGTGGGAAGCATCTCTTGTCGTACTCGATCACATACGCTCTTCCATTTGTCACAGAAGCACCTTTAGGTCCACAGGAGTGTGAGTCTGTGTAGTAAATATTTGTCATCGAGGCTTCCGTACAGGGCAGGGTCATTGTCATATTCAATTCGGAACGACTCGTCGAACATATTGAAGTCTTTCTTGATTACATTGAAGTGGTGTAAGACCAGGTATCCATCATATCCAATCGAGCGGAATGATCCAAATTCATGCGAATATGATTCATGTATTGTCATCGACAACAGATGACTATGGAAAATTTCAGTTCAACACATCGCCAAGTGGGAGAAAAATCGATTACAAGCTTGGCCCAATAAAAATCGCCCAAAAGAAAATCACCAAAAACCCGAAAATAAATAATCAATCCCCAAAATTTGGTTACTTTTCGATATTTGCTATTGACTTTTGAGGAAATGGAATGGAAATGAAACCTACCGAGGTAATCATAAATTATCAGGAAAATTACGTTCATATGTGAACTCATCTTAAGTAAATACGTCAACTCCCAAAGAAATCATTAACCTAACCCCAACTGAACCTAACTCGCCCTTAGATCAATCAAAATCGGAACTTAAAACTAAACGGCCCGAAAACTTCATGCGTACATAACCTCAACTCAAATCAACTATCTAACCTTCAAGTCAACCCCAAATTATTCCCAAATTAACTTCGAAATCAACTCGATTCTAGAAACTGTTTGCATGATACATGAACTCAACTCTTATCTAACCTCCAACAAAACCCTCCACTTGAACCCCAAAACAATCCCTCACCTAACTCCAACTCAACGCGGCCCACAACTCGACCCTCAACCCAACCGTAAACACAACATTCAACTCAACCTCCAACTCAACCTCAAACTTAATCCCCTTCTCAATCCTTAAATCAACACGGTTTGCAAACTACATGTGTAGAGGAATTCAACTTGACCTAACTTTCAACTCAACCGTCGACTCAACCCCAAATAAATTCCAAACTGAAGCCTTCGCTCAACCCCAGCTCAACACCCTATTTGACCACAACTCAATCCCAAACTTGATTCTTAAATCAAAACCGTCCAGAAAACTATATACATACGTGCATAAACTTAACTCAGAATAACTCAATTTCAACTCAACTCGACGAAACTCATCTCTCAACCCCTTATAATTCATTTTTATTATTCGCTCCGTGTTGCTTTAATTTCTTCCATTTCCTTTGACAATGCTGTGAGTTGTTTCGTATTCGTAAAAATATTGTATACAATAAGGAAATAAACTCAAAAGCTTCCTAACATTCGTTGGTCAAACGTTCAAATAAACTCGTTACTTTTTTTTAGAAAAAAAAGGTCAATCAACACAAATCGACCCATCTCGTACGCACTCTTTTACAAGCGTATTTGATTTCGCTGAAATTTCCATGCGATGATTGATGTTTGTTTGTTGTTTTTTTTTTTTTTTTAGTTTGTTGTGGTCAGATACGAATATCCATAAAACCTTTGAGCTTTAGCGAGGCGTGAGCGTTACTATGTCAATGTATCGAATATTTTTTGTCTTTCTAAAAAGAAAGTTTTCACATTCGATAGTTTCAGATGGTAGCGACGGTAGATCAGATGGTAACGTTCCCAGCAAAATTATATACATATGTCAATTGTGAGTCGTAAAAAATATAAAATACTGAATCGACTAGATGAATTTAATATTTTCCGAAAATTGTAATAGAATTTAACCCAGTTTTGAACTGATTAGCACATGAAGTGAATTATACTAATACAGCCAAATTCTCTTATAAATTGCAAATTTTCTTCGTCACATTAACATGCTCTATTCCTATGTAAGCTAATTTCACAATTGCATGTTTTTTCTATTTTTTTTTATTTTACTTTTAATTTGAATTAATTAATTAATTCCTGCAATTTCTAATATGAAAAAAAAACTGGTAGTTGTTAAATCAGCGTGCTTACACAGTAATAAAGCTGTGTAAATGTGACGAAGAAAATTTGCAATAGAATTTGTCTGCTGTAGTACAATTCGCTAATACAACATGTACAGTGCATTGTTTATATATACATAGAATGTAAAATGTGGTACAAGCAGTCCAGTCGCCATGGCGTGATGAGAGAATGGATTTTTTCATCCCCATCAGTTCAAAACGCTTACAATTTTCAGAAAATTTTAAAATCGTATAAATTTAAAACCTAAGAACCACCTATATCTTATCTATCGTTGCGGTGTTGAATAATTGTTAATAAGTAATAGTTGTTTAAAAAGTGGAAAAAAATTGGTAATTGGTAAATTTACTTTTTTATTTTATAAAATATAATTCAAAACAGTGATTGAAAATAAATTATTGTATTTAACTCCGTTACCCTCTTTTCTCACTCTGTATTAGGTGAAAGTTTTTAAATAAAAAAGAAAGTTTTCCAATTCTATTTTAATAATCTTATAGTGAGTAGGAAATTTCGGAGGAAAAAATCATTTCGAAAAAAGGAATAAATAAAAAAAAAATTAATTCCTCTTCAAAGCGAAATAAAACTCTGAAAATTAAATTAACGTTTTCCGATGGAGAAATAAAAATTTTCAAAAACTATTTATCACTTCTGACAGGAACGAATGAAATATTAAATTGAACAAACAGAATTATCTTCTCTAAAAAAATTTTTATTTCGCAAACTTTATTAAAAATCTACAGTGTTGGATACAATAAAATAGACATGTTAAAAATTATGAAGCGTTAGTATGTTTGGCTTGTTGGTAAGAATAAGGAAAAAATTCGGAGAAATTGATCCAAACTTCAGTGTGGAATGTATTCTCCACGATTAGTACTAACCATTTTTAAACGGTTTGGAAAACTCGAAACAAGATTTTCAAAAATTTCGCTGGGGATGGTATTCCATTCATATTGTAGATTACGACCTAGAATAGCCTACAAGTTTTCAAATGGGTTTATATCAGGCGAATATGGCGGCCAATCAAGTTTTTCTCTATGGTTTGCATTACAAAATTGTGTGGAAACCCGAGATGTATGTTTGGGATCGTTATTTTGCATACAAATTTATCATCGAATTTGCATTTTTTTAAGCAAAGGTTTTGGTTATCTGGATTGTAAGCGTTTGCAAGGCTCACACCATACTCTCTTTCGTTGTTTAGCTCAAATTTAGACGCGTCCGTGCATACAACTCGTGAACTTCAATCGTTTCCTAATATTATCTTTGCGCAAAAGGGGCTTCTGCTTTGTAAAAGACCTTTTTAAGCCGAGTTTTTGTAAAGTTCCTGGAACTGTTTACTCATTTACATTTAAATTAAGGGATTAAATTAAATTTGTGCCTGTTGAAATGTTGTGTATGAGATAGACGCAGTCAAATAGTGGGATGGAACTAGAGTAAGTCATGTCATTGGGGTAAGTTGCACTGTTATGGTCGTTCAATTTTCATTTTTTTTTCTATTTTCCTTTATCTGTCCTTCAGCGATCTTGCACGGATCATTCAAGCTTTCAGAAAGCCCACCCCCATTCTCCTGAGCTCTAGCTGGCCAAGATGACCGCCTGAAAGCTTCTGAATGTTCATCTTTTCTGTAGCGGTAAACTTCATAAAACATTTTTTGCTTAGAATTCATCCCTCTATCGATTTCTGCGGTCCAACCCCAGGGTAAAAACACACATCGGCACTATATGCGTTTGGTTTTAGAACCATACCCTACTTACAGTACAAATTTCATGTCAATCCGTTTTGTCCAAAAGAATTCTGAGATAATAACCTATTTTTATTGCCAAATACTAGACTATAAGATACATAATTTTGACAGTAAGTAATCGGAGCAGCTGAGGTAAGCCAATACAACACACTTTCAAGAATTTCTCCAGCGAAATGGATACCCTATTAAATAAGCGATTTCTACTGCGACATAGCAAATTAATCAGCTTCAATCCATTCCTAGAGTATAACGGCATTAAATACGGGTATGGGATCAAGTTCAGAAAAACTTGTGTATCTTACATTACTAAGCATCAAGTCATTCTACGAAAAGCCGTACAGCCAAATGCTTAGTAAGAAATGTATATTCAATGACCGGCCGAGGAAACGGGCCACCCTATAAAAAAATTGTTTTTTGACGCAAATATCTTTTGAACCGCACTGGCTGGAAACATGAAGCAAAATCCAAATTCAAGATCATTCAAAACAATCTTGAAAAATGTGGATAAGGCGTACTCTTTCTAACCGTTTTCGAGCCTGGAATACGAGACCTCGTTCTTCTACCAAGAATGTCCCTCACATGTTGTTTAGAATTCAAATCAGGACTCCTTGCCGCCAGGTCATCGGCGAAATATTTACTTCTGCCAAGTGCTCATTCACTACTCTGACAACATCAGGTTGTCTGTAAATGGTGCGTAGGGAACAACATATTCTTCTAATATTTTGCTAACATAGCGAATGGCTTTTATAGATCCGGTTGGAACCGCCTCAAACCCTTTCGCTAAATGTGCATTAAGCGTAACGCTCCACCGGTCGTCGCCATACTCGTTCTCGCCCATCAGGAGATCGCAAACAAAATCTCGATTCATCGGTAAATAAAACTTGACTTCAATCAGGTTCAGTCCAGTTTTCAAGTTCCCTGGCAAATTGTAGCCGAGCAAACCTGTGTTGTGGTAGTTGCATGACGATCTGTTTCTCTCAACCTTCGCCGTATTGTTCTTCTTACATTTATATTACGTACGTGTAACAATTCATTACAACTTTCAACAGCGGTCGAATGGCGATTTCTAAGAGCTGATGAAACTACAAAGTGGTCATCTCGAACGTGTATTAATCTTCGCCTGTCTCAAAAAATCGCGACGAATTAAGTTGTACGGTACTACGATAAATCCAGAACTTATTATACTGTAGCGTTGGCTTCTCCCATCTTCCAACAGTACCACGATTGTCGCTACACTTTCTGACTTTAGCGACATAATAAACATTTAACATACTGACACAGCAAAATGTAAACGACAATAAAATGATTGAATATCGCAAAAACAATTTCATAAATTTTCGATTTTTCCGATACATTCAAATTTTCCATGGCATCCTACATTTTTCAATGACCTAGAATTTGGTTTTTCTTTCATGTTTCTAGCTAGTGCGATTCAAAAGGTATTCGCATCAAAAACAAAAAAATTTTTAAGGTGGCCCGTTTTCTGTTCCGGCCAATGTATTAATGTATTATACAGACTCATCCTGAAGTGAGCCAATTCACTAGTATAATAATATCTAGGGTAATAATGCTTAAGTGTACTAATTGAATCAAACATAATCTAAAATTAAGAAATCAACTTATGGATAGCGTAACAGAAGAAATGTCCCAATTCAATGATCCATTTTACAAGATCGGTGTCGTTTATTCTGCCGTACTAAACATGTTCCCCGTAACTACAGAAAATGTATTTTGAAAATATCAAGGTTAATGTTTGAATCTAACGTATTTTTCAGTTAAAGTAAGAACTATTTTTCTTATTAATGCCCATTTGTATGAACGATACTAAACCACAGTCTCTTACTGCCCTTACTGAGAGTGTTTGGTAGTCTGAGCTCGCACTGCACAGTCTTTCAGGCAGAATTAATAGCTTTGACTCATAGTGTTCTTCGTCTTAAGAATATACCGGTTCATTGTGATATTGAAGATAATGGGATCGCCGATTCCCTTGCCAGGGCTGGCTCCCGATCGCGCATCCGTGAGTTGGCATAGAATCCTAGGTTTGTACCATGGTCGCTTGTTGCAATGGGTACGGAACCTTTATGGGTTCCAACAATTTCAATAATATTGGGTGTGTGAATATGACTCCGCCCTTTTTTTGTTAAAATAAAACAAATTTGCTTGTTTAGAAAATGATAGAATTATTTATTGAAACTATGCTCCATTTGCAGCTACAACTCCATTTTCAGTTTACGGATTCCCTCTCTGAAAAAATCTTGGTCCTTGGAGGCGATCCAATCATTAAGCCAATTTTCGATCTCTGCACGAGAACTGAACCGCTGTTCAGAAAGAGACGACTGCATCGACCGGAATAAGTAGTAATCTGAAGGATCTATGTCTGGTGAATACGGCGGGTGGGGTAGAACTTCCCAGTCCTGTAAATAATTTTTCACAACATTTGCAACAGGTGGTTTTGCATTGTCATGCTGAAAAATTAATTTGTTGTGTCTATTCACTCATTCTGGTCGTTTTTCAAACGTATGATCAGTTGTCGTCGGTACACATCGCCATTGATAGTTTCACCTGATTTCCAGCAGTTCAAACCACACCTTTCTGATCCCACCAGATACAGAGTATAACCTCATTGCAATGGATATCTCGCTTTGGTTGCAATGGGCCAGCTTCACCACGCTTCACCCAAGATTTTTGGCGTTTGGGATTCTCATAATAAATCCATTTTTCATCTCCAGTAACTATCCGATGTAGAAAACCTTTTCTTTGTTGTTCTTTGAATCAGTATTTCATAAATGGTTTTTCGACGTTCGAAGTTTCTTTCTTTTAATTCATGTGGAACCCAGTTGTTAGCTTTCTGAAAGATTCCGATTGTTTTTGTAAACATTTTGCAACAGTTTATCGATCAACATTTAATGCTACAGCCAATTCTGATTGTGTTTGAGAAGAATCTTCAGCCAATAACGTTTCCAATTCAGCATCTTCAAATTTTTTTGGTGGTTTTCCATGCTCTTTATCTTCAATGCCAAAATCATCATTTTTAAATCGTCGAAACCATTCTTTGCACGTTGTATTCGACGGAGCATGCTCACCGAAAATTTCCACAAGCAAACGATAAGTTTTCGCTGCACTTTTCTTTGTTATGTATGTATGTTTATTTGGAATAAAATTCGACATTTTGAAAGAGTTAAAAATACTATTTGTTTACACTTCTACCAAATGTCGTATACTGCGTTTGATAGCTGACATCAAGTACTATAAAATGCAAGTATTGCGCATTTATAGTTTACGTAAGCAGTAAAAATAACGACACCAATTGAGAAAGGGCGGAGTCATATTCACACACCCAATAATAATAATAAACCACAGTAGCTATTAAATGCTTGTTTAAAAATTGGTTTTCCTTCTGATTCCTTATAAAATGGTGGCCAGGTGTTAAGTTGGTCGGCGGATTCTTCGTTGGCACTTGCTGGCGGCTCCGTAACTTGCAGCTTCCGCAAGTGCTCGTGTTACTACGCATGAGCTCGATGGCTGGTTGGACGAGCTTGTAACTAACCGGCCTGGGTTTACTCGCACATGTGGTCGCACACTAAATTAGATAACTACCTGTCGGCCTGTGGGGGGTTCCATTATCCGCATGTGCTGTCGCCAGTTTACAAAAATTAATTTAAAAAAAAATAAGAGAATAGTGTGCTTGGTAATTAAAATAAAAAAAAATGGCCTACCGCGCGAAACGTCATTCCTACACCCCTGCCTGTTCACTCACCACTAAAACTTAACCTACCACATGGCTTAGGATTCCATAATTAAACACAAAAAAAAAAAAACCTAAACGCCATGTTGCCTTTTCGTTACAAAAAAAAAAACACATACCTACATTAAAACTAAAACTAACGATTTTTTTTTTTTTCCGAAATTCCGCACTGCCTAAGGGTAATAATATTTCATTGATGAACAGCTCACTAATTGTTGACACCGCCAACCATATACCGCAAATAGTGTAATAAGAATGTCATTACAAAATTATCCCTGACACGTTCCTGCAGCTTCGTATATAATATGGCCTAATATGGCCTTCAATCGACCATATGATTCACAATCGATCTATTTTAATAACCCTTCATCAAATTGCTAGTAGAATTTTATGATTATTTAATTTAAATTCACTCACAAAAGAAAACTGAATTAAACAATTTGGTTTTTTTTTTTCTTTTTAACTAAATCACACTCAACACTGTCTTTTTATATCATACCCCACAAATTATTTTATCATTCAAAAAGCAATGCATGTTTTGTTTAAAAAAAAAAATAGTTTAAAATCAGAATTCCATTTAAATAACAAAAATACGCCATTTTTTTTTTGTTTGTGTTACACACCATTTAAATTTATATTTATTTAAGCTTTTCTTTAAGACTAAGACATTTTTTTTTTTTTTTTTTGTTATCAACTAACTAAAATTAAAAACATTTATTTGATTGTTTATATTTTATAAACAGTAACTTTTTTTCCATACAAATAATGACACTTTTTTTTTTTTTTGTACCACGTGAAACTGAGAGTGTATTACTATTATCCACTTATTTCATTTTTACTCTTAAATACGCTCAAAATACTATTTAAAAATTGAATAACACCAATGTGTAAGCAGAACATAAACTGTTTTACATGTTACGAACAAATTTATTAATTACCGTATTTAATTTACAACAAAAAGAAACTACTAAAATAATACGATAAAACAGTCACAGTAAATTTAATTAAGTTGAAACAAAATTTTTCTTTTTAATCATTTAAGTTTTAAACTGCGTCCGCTGCCGGTGACTATTGTATCCTTTCTCAAAAACAAAAAAACTTAACTAACTTAATTCTAAAACAACAAAAAAAACTTATCGTTAACTTACATTTATTATTTTGATCTTTTTTTTTTTTTTCCTAATCGCATGATTCAACTCTTCCCTCTCTCTTCCTCCTCCCGTCATACCACCTTACTCTTAATTTCTTAGAAAAAAAAACACAATTTTAATCAGAAAAAAAAATAAAAAAAAACAATAACTTTAGAAAATATGATCCGAAAAAAAATCATTTACAAGACAAAACAAATTAATATGAATTAAAATGTGGGAAGTAGATCATACAGAAAATATGATCTATCACATTCCACAGAAGAAAACAAAAACGATAAGAGTAAAGTACATATGTGAAAATGGGTCACTCAACAAAAAAAAATTATAATAACTTGATGAGTGAGCATTTCCCACGGGAACAAACGAAGTAGGTTGCATCTTTGAGTTTAGGTAATCCAACAGATGCGCAGATAATTATCCGAAGGATGGGAAAAAAAATTCATGGACCAGAGCTAGTCTCGCACATTTCCGCGGACGTTACAAGCTGTCCAGCGATTTGAATGAAGCGATACTGGGCTTAAGTCCTATTAGCAGGCCTAGCTAGGGATAAATCTCGGCAACCCTTGTGGTCCAACGAGATTCAACAAATACGTTTAAACTGGGACTCCTATAAGGAAGTCCTCAAAATTTACAAATATCAATTAAGAAGTGTCAAGAACAGAAAACCAAATTATTTTATTTGTCAGTTTAGTCAGTTTGATTTAGCGAATTTTATATCAGTAAAGCAAAACACGTGCAAGAATTTATTATTGATATATACATTTAAGTCCGCTTATTTTAGCGAATTTTATGTTGGCATAATTTTTCAATTTGAGCAGGTTGCTTTAAAATGTTTAATAGTTTTGTGCGTCACACTCAAAAATTTTGGGCGCTGGTTTTAGTAATGAAAGGAACACAGTTGTTTATTTTAGTTTTAACAAATTTTATTTATTTATGTTTTATTTAACCAAGATACAATTTACGTTTTATTCCGTTTTTTTTAATTAAATACAATTTGTTGACTTAATAATAATGAGTGCGATCACATAATACTACTAACTGACTGATTTTTCATTTTGTTCTATGTTACCCTTTTATAGGTTGTGTCTGTGTAGTATATGTGTTACACTCACATTAAATGTACGTTAATATTGCATACTACGTTATCATTGCGTGAAGTTAGCTAGATTAGGACGTATCCTATTGAGTGTGTTCACAAACGAACATTTATATGAGTGTGCAATTTTTAATAGTCACTTCAATCTAGTACCATTGATGTGACATTATGTATTTGTTTTGGTTCTCGCACTAATAATTTATGATTTGATTTAAAATAAATAAAATGTATTATTTGCTTGGATATTTAAAGATGATATAAATATCTAATTATTTGTGACAGTATTCTTGATGTGTGTACTATGTGTTTCAGCTGTTTTTTTATTTATTATTACGTAAGCAAGACATTTAGTTGATTGATTGATTGATTGTGATGTACGATCGCCATTAAGCAAAGTCTCCCGTATTATAAATGCGAATACCACACCACTCTATCTATATACCCATGTTACAAACAACACGACACACCATTCTTCATGAAGCCCAAAACTCCGTAAAGAAAAGCGCCACATCGATCATAAGTCTAATAGTGTGATATCGGCCCCTGGCCAGGCCGCCGTCGTACACCTTTTTACAGCCGCCGTCGTACACCTTTTTACATATAACAAGATCGAGGGATGGGGAAAGGAATGTTAGCAACAAAGACTCAACCCGGTTCCAGACACCTAAGTAGTTGATAGTTAGTAAATTTGTTAGTAATATATTTTTTAGTAATTTATTTAGCACAAGACAATACAATTTTAAAGTTCATCTGCTGCTCCAACCTGTAAGAAGACACACAATGACAACACAAATATTCCTGGGCCCGAATTCCGGATCAATGACAAATGAGAATGAGAAATGACTTTATGTTTTATTTCGCCTACTCTAAATAAAAATGCAACCGACTAGTTGAAATAAAAAATCAAGTCATTTCTCATTATCATTTGTCACCGAACCGGAATTCAGGCCCTGGTCCCGGTTTTTCTGAAAAGCTGTAAACAACTATTATTATTCCCTCCACCATTTTTTCCATCGGCGGTTGTGAGGAGGGCGAGATCTCGCCATCATCATGTTCCCATGCGGTTACCCAAATTTGTACTAACTGTAGGGAGTGTTGCTTGACGTTGCTGTTGAAATCGTTGCGTCTCTGCTGTCCCTGCTACTCGCCCCCTATTACGTAAGCAAGGCATTTAGTGTAGCAAAAAACAAGTTAACAACAAAAAAAAGGAACTTGAATTGGAATTTATAGTTTTACGAATGAAGAAGCTGAACAGTTTTATTAAAAATATTTTTTAATGCAAATACTGCTTTAGAAATCTTCATAATTGCGTTAATATTCATTTTAATGCAATCATTACTTTACAATTTAATAATAACTTGTATTACATGAGCCATAATGCAAGGCTTATATTAAAAATTGAAGTTTTTTTTTAAGTGTGAGGCTACGAAAAGTATTATCTACTGGCCCTTCCATCGGCCGGATGGGATATGGGCCACTAATAGTGGATGGAAACTCATTTTCCTGGTTGTTCCGAATCTGTACCTGCTACATCAGTAGGTAATAGGGCAAGCAGCCTCGTAGGCCAAATTATTAGCAGAAGAAAAATCATGTGGGCGAGGTAAATAGTTGTAAACCATATAACTTTCCTGGACCTGATGGTATTATCCCTGAGGATATTCAACAGACTACGGACCTAACCATTTCCTGGTAAGAGGTAATCTTTAAAGGCAGCCTAAAACTATGTTACCTTCTAGCAAAAGGACGAAAGCGAGGTTGTATTTATAACTAAGGCAGGAAAATGCTCACGTTGCAATCCCAAAGAGCTTAAACCGATTAGCTTGTCTTCTGTCCTCTTTAAAACACTGGAAAGACAAATAGAAGCTCATATTAGAGGCGCGATTGTGCCGAAAAAACTATCTAAATCGCTTATTGCAAGGAAAGAATCGGTAGAGCCTACTCTTCATTCTCTTATATATTTCACTGAGGAATCTTTCGAGTATCAGGACTTCGCAATGGTAATCCTTTTGGATATTGAGGGAGCCTTTAACAACGTGCTTCCAGGGGCTATAACTTAGGCACTGTCGAATCTGGGAGTGAATGAATCACTCAACGAATGCTAGAGGGTAGTGGTTTTAAGGTGGTTGCCTATGCGGATGATGTTGCTATTGGTGTCCGTGGCAAATATCCCGGTACCTTTAGTGAGCTTATGTAAAATACCCTGGACATTCTTTCAATATGGGGCAATGGTTGGCTCTTCGTCGGTGGTTGGTCCTGACGCGATGACGGACAAATAATGATCCACCAAGTGCTATAGCTACCGTGTAGCCAAAACTGGCGAACGAGGAAGACGCCCCCAACACCAATGATGATCCATCAAAATTTTTCAATTTAAGCGGCCCGCTCATTTTGAACTTCGGCTGAAATCTTAGGCGTAAGATAATGGAATGACTCGTCGGAGTTTTCGGAAGTCGTTGTTATATTTTATATCTGTCAAAATATTTCAATTTTTGGTTGATACGACTGCGACTGGTGTCGGTTTCTTCATCTCACACGATTCCTCAGGACGGCCAACACAAAGCGTACTTTTGGACGATTGAAAGACCAGATAATGAGTCCATAGAACAGATTGAATAAACTCTTCACAATCACTCCTCGAGAAATTAGATCTGCTGAATTACAATCGGTCGGTACATGCAGCCAATTTAAATGAGCAGGATTTCATTTAATGGAGCGTAATTATCGAATAAAACCAATAAAACATATCCTCAACATCAAGCTTTTAAATTTCGATGAATTTTGAGCACGAGGTGAATAAGGAGGACTCCTGCACACAATTCTAGTCGAGTCGAGGTAAAGTCCTTTGTAATGGACTTACGCGGCGAAGAGTGAAGTCAACGGCGTCGGCTGAAATTCGAAGAATTTTATTCTTCTTTTGCGTTGTTGTAGTTTTAGTAGAGCTGAAAATGCTCTTCCCACAATAGGATGACAGGATGAACACCTTGACTATCGCAGTAGCCAAATATATAAATGGAGTTGACTTCGGCTCGAAATTGACGTCAGCTAGCGATAATGATGATGATACAGCTGCATTATTGGTTTGTTTCCCGCAAATTATATTAACATAGCTAATCGAGGCGTTCGTATTTCGCGGCGCGACCTTCGATTGTATATTAGGCTTGCTGTCAAAATTTCCCGCCATTATTTTACAAAATATGAAAAATTTATTTAGTGTTAGTCTTTGTCTGAATTATAAAAGCGGAGTGTAGCGGTACGTTTTAATTTGATATAATTTATACATAAATAATTGGTAAGTTGACAAAATTTAGTGTTTTGTGAAAGAATGTTGTTGTAAATATTCAAAATCATTCAAGTTAAGTTGTTTATTGATTTGATCTGGTTTTTATAGACATTCTAAAAATGATGTTACCAATTGCGCACATATCTTGTTAAGGGTAATTTACACAATTGACGACATGTAGACAAATGTGTATTCGTTTTGGTGAGAGGTTATTTTCTTACAGATTTACGATGAATACAAAGAAAAAACTAACGACACCTTAAAAGAAAGTAGGGGAAAAATCATGACTTGTTCGATATTGTTATGGATGAAAACGATGAATACCCAATGAAAACTGACGTAATTAACAAAGATTTAATACAATATCATCAGGATTATGCAGCAATATGATAGGGCTAACAAATTTATTTGTACGCCTAAGAAACATATTCAATGGCGACATTTACCTTTCCAACCGCCAAATCGAATTTTTTGTGAATTATCGGATCATATTGATGAAATTGAAATTGGTACGCAAAGCAAGATTTTTCTAAAATACATTCCTGTTGAACTGTTTGCTTACCAATATCTATGCTCTGCAAGAAGACAAGATGTCATTCAAACCAACAAATACCGAGGAGATGATTAAATTTGTGGGGTTTCATATCCAAATGGATGTTTTGCGATTACCACAACTAACCAAACCATCCTTGGGGTATTAAAAATTTTGTTTTATGTGGTAAAAGTGGTTAACCCTACGATTTCGTGGGAAGGATATGGAAATATCATTTTTTGATCGGGCAACTTTAGGATTAGGGGCTAGTATTGTCAATGACTTCGCAAAACATCGACTAAACGAAGGACACCAACTATTTTTCGATAATTTATTGGGATTGGGGATCAACAACTAGTAGAGCGATGAAATACAAAACAAAAGAAATATGTTGAAATGGGTCAAACAAAAATCGTAGCCAGATATAACTTTGGAATGGGGGGTGTTGATCTCCTGGATCAATATTTAAGTTATTATCGAATTATGATTAAATCAAAAAAATGGACTTTGCGAGTTTTTGCGCTAAAAATTAGTGTGGTAAAACGTGACAGGCATAATGTAATGTAAAAAAATGTGATAATTTTTTGATTAAGATGTGATCATTAGAAATATTAATTTATTGGCAAAATTATAATTATAATTCTTAATAAACACTATTAATTGAAATTATCAAAATTGCTCTTCAACTCTTTTGAATATTTGTCACCAACTGTGTACAGAAGCTAATTCTAAAGCTTTATTTCCGGGAACTCTAAAAGTTGAAAATATGAATTCCTTTAGTCGAAAACAACAGTGCAGCAAATATTTGGCGTGAGTGAAACGGTTAATTCAATTAATTTATGATCAGGAACACAATAATTAAATCCATCGGTATCGCCGGATTTCATTAAAACATTTTCATTTTTATTAATGGCTGGTATACTTGCTTATTCGTTTGAACCTTGAAATTTTTGAAATTTTTGATTTTCCAATAATTTGTTATTCAATTTTTCTTTATTCATTTTTTTTTTAATTTGTACTGTAAATTATTCATGCTTTTATTCCTATTTTTATTATTTTTCAACACATAATTCATTGTTTTTTTGGGAGTTGCTTATGCTTAAAAACCACATATATGGCCGGTTTTTTATTACATCGGAGAGATCAGAGAAATCAACGAGAAAACTGCTTCTTCAGAATTTAAGCTGAACTATTTATATTGGCTAACTACATGCACTTGGCATAATTTATAAAATAGACAACGAAATCACTTACTAGGTTACGAGGAACTGACTTTCGCGTCGCTTCAATGTTCATTCATACAACTGAATTGACGTCAGTAAAACTTCTGTAACTGACATATGAGTCAACCAAATAATAGACTTGTATGTCGGAGTTGTGTATTTGACTACACCGTTTGTCTTATAACGTCCCTGAAAGTCGAAATTTTGTAACTGGCTCTAAAGGATGGTCGAATATTTGAATTCCGGGCTGAAACATTGAAAGCATTGTTTGAGCTTACGATATTATTGATTAACAAAGGCAGTCCTCTGGCTGACATTTTCAATATTTTAGAACTTGCGCCAACAATGAATTACTTTCATTAAACTCATAACTTCTGTGTCATTGATATTATTGTTAACCCACTTAAATATTTGTACTAACGAATGGCACACACTGTATTAATTAGAGGATATGAATCCGAATAAAAATTTCAAGGTTCAGTTATTCTGAATCCGAAGTGTTAATGCCAATTTTTCAAACCAAACATTCGTTTTATTTAAACTAATTTATGGTGGATGCAGATTATTTTTTAGATTTAAAACTCAAAACGGCGATAAAAATTTAAAATATAAACAAATATTTTAAATAGTTTAGTGAAAATTGAATCTACTCTTATTGATTTTATTTACAATACTAACATAATAACAGTTTTTTATTACATTTTCGTTAGCATTTTATTAACAAACTATGCATTTTTCCCAATTTCGTATTATCTAATGTATTGAATATTGAGCTGTTTTATAAATTATTTTGTTATTCTTGTTTATCCAATTTTGAGGCCTGTCGGTTTTTTATGCAGTCACAAATATGATTGTTTCATATATATTTTTGGTTGCTTTTTCCGGACATGGGCAAATTAATCACCCTGTAGGATATTATTTAAATTACTCTCCCAATAATTATAGTGCTCAATTTCGCGTACCGGTATAATTAATTTACATTGCACAATACACATTCAGTCATAATAAGTTGTCCGAATCGATCGACCATAACATAAAATAAATACTTGGTGATTCGTTTTTATATAAAGAAAACTGTGTTTTAATTTTACTACCTGAACTCTACCACTTCATGGTTTGGTGTTTTATCCTTAAAAAACATATGGTAGCAGAGCGTAGTTGTTTTAATAGTTTCGTGGAGTTCTTTTGTAATAAGTGTTAAAATTTTCTTTATTTGATTCGGGCGAGAAAGTAGTTTTGGTACATGTGCGCTGCTGTTACGGTTTATAGCATTACATATCGATGAAAAATATTATATTGTTCGTTCATCGCTATTCATCAGCTGATTCACAGTCATTTTCAACTGGAAGAATATTTTTCTTAAATTTGTTTTTGTGATTCAGAACTTTTTATTTTTTTGTGGTGTTAACAATATACGTATAAGTTCTCAAAGTGTCCGAATAAGTACACCGGTGAATTGTGTTTTGTTTGGTCAATTCACTGAAATTTTGAATACGATCTAAACAATCGAGTACATTCTAGAGAGTAACCGTTTTCAATAGTATCCCGTAATTGTTTAGCAATTAAATTTTCGAACACTTTTTTTTTTGTGGTTCAAGGACACCATCAATTAGTGGGCATTACTGGCAGACAAGGCTAAAGTAAAACGAACTACTGAGCGAAAGAGATTACTCAAGCTACAAGATTTAAGTGTGAATATCATCGATAATATAGCGATTTGGTTACCAGCTCACGGAAAATCAGCAACCATTTCCAAACTTAAGGTTCAATTAGAGCAACTTGAATCGCATTACACGAGGTTTCTAAATAACGAGGAGCTAATAATGGAACAGGTTGATTCAGATGATGACGACTTCACTTCGAAATATTCTAGTTTTGAGGAAAAGTACATTGACACAAAGGTCAAACTTTTAACATTGATTCATGAAAAGGCGGTCGCTGCTAAACAAATCCAAGACATGAACACTTCTCAAAATCAATCGATTGTAGTTTCTACGAAGAATGTTAAGCTTCCCAAACTAGAGCCACCAAAGTTCAGCGGATCATACAGCGATTGGACAGATTTTAAGAACGAGTTCACAACATTAAAACGATGTTGATCGTTTCAGATTTTTGAAATCATGTTTGGTGGGCCGTGTCACTCGAATCTTATCAAGGATGGAAGCATCACAAGAGAATTTTCGAAGTGCGTGGAAGGCTCTTTGTGTTCGATATGAAAATAAGGCGTTAATTTTACAGTCTCACATCAACGAGGTAATTCAGATGAATAGTGTGAATAAAGAATCGTCAGAGTGTGTTCGGGAAATGGTCGATCAAGTAAGTGCACATTACCGTGCATTAAAATCAATGGGGTCCATGCAAGAAGTGGCTGAAAATTTCTTGATTTGTCTGATGTTAAAGAAATTGGATGCTAACAATGTGGAGAGATGGGAAGAGTTCACTAATAAGGAGGTCCCGACATGAGATGGTTTTTGTTCATTCTTAGAGAAACGTGCCACAACTTTAGAGAATATTGAGTATAACAAAAAAAAATTTAGTAAGCCTAAAGCACCCGCAACACGAAATGTCCATTCACCTAAGTCTGAGCATACTGCCTTTACGACATCGAATTCGAATGCGTGTGCTAAATGTGCATCTATCGATCACAATTTGCAGCTATACCCACAATTTCATTTATGCATTGTCTGTCTGAAAACAAAACATTCTTACCGTTTTTGCAAGGTTTTGAAATGCGATAAATGCCAAAAGGGACATCACACATTGATTCATTTTGAGCAACCTGTTACTCAACCTCCATTGCCTTCCGGAGTGAAACACAAAGCACTGTTAACTTCAGAATCATTTGTTGATGAGCCAGCGTTTCTTACTACAGCCATAGTAAATGTATTTGATGTGAATGGATCGATTATTCCTGGCCGTGCTCTGTTAGATAGTGATGCCACCACAAATTTCATATCTGATCAATTTGTGCAAACGTTAAATGTGAAGAAGCGAAAATCATACATTACTGTAGGTGGAATTGGCACAACGGCTATAACATCAAAGGCTTCGTGTTATATCACGCTGACTCCTCATTTCGATGTATCAATAAAATTCAACATTGCTGCAGTGATACTTCCAAAAATATCGGGCGCTCATCCAGCTCATCCAATATCATTATCGAACATTAACATCCCCTCTGAAGTCACATTTTTGGCTGATCCTCAATTTTTTAAGCCTCAGAAGATTGACTTGTTGTTGGGTGCTGGCTTATTTTGACATCTTCTGTTACCTGGTCAAATTCGTTTGGGCGGAAATTTACCGACGATGCAGCAGAACAAGCTGCGATGGGTCATTGGTGGTCCCATGATGTCGAATAATGGCCTTAATTTAACAGCATTGACTAGTAACAAAAAAGGTTGGTCAACCGAAGTAGATACTTTCCCCATTGGCGACGCCACGGAGTTGAGCTATAAAGATCAGGAGTGCGAAGATCATTATGCGCTTCATACTCGTCGAAATGCCGATGGATCATACGTCGTCCGCTTACCATTTTCTAAGGATCCATCATTATTAGGAGAATCATACCAAATCGCAATTCGACGTTTGTTGAGCTTAGAAAAAAGATTGGAGAAGCAGCCTGAAATGAAGGAAATGTATTCATTTGTCAACGAATATCAGCAACTGAACCCTTTGGAAGCCGTTCGTGAGTTTAACCCGTCAACCCCGTGTAATGAAATTATCGAGCTCTACCACGAAATTGCGAGTGGTCTTCAACGCATCTTGTAAGACGTCTTTTGACGTTGCATTGAACGATATTCTTCATATTAGCCCAAAACTGCAAGATGACTTGTTCATTATTTTGTTGAGGTTCAGACTGTTCGAGTTTGTCGTGACTGGTGACATTCAGAAAATGTACCGCCAAATTGGAGTGGATATGCCGGATAGTAACTATCAATTAATTTTGTGGCGCAACAATAAGGATGAACCAATCGAGACACTCCGTCTTCGTACCGTGACCTATGGTACGGCATCTGGGTCATACCTTGCTGTAAAGACGTTGCATCGATTATCAGCTGACGAGCATATTAAATACCCAATTGGAGCTCAAATACTTCGACATAATTTTTATGTCGACGATATGATGATTGGATCGAACTCGATTTCGAAGCTGCGAGAAATGTTGCACCAAACAATCGGTATTTTGAAAAGTAGTGGATTCACGTTGAGCAAATGTTGCACAAACAATAAGACTATCCATTCGACGATCGAGCTGCAGCATCGCGAGAAGTATCTTAGCATTGAAGATAGAGACGTTGTTAAAACTCTCGGTTTAATTTGGCAACCAGAGGCAGATGTTTTCGGTTTAGTCACCAACCCAAACCATTTTCAGCAGCAGTTACAAAGCGAGTGATAATGATCTCACTGCGAAATGGAGTAAATACAGGTCAAGTTTGCCATCATTAAAGGATTTCTCGATACCTCGTTTTGTCATGGCTAAGGGTGAATGTAAATTTATTGAAGTACACGCTTTTTTAGATGCTAGCGAAAAGGCATATGAAACATGCGTATATTTGCGATGTGGATACCACAGTGATATTATCTCGTCCAGGCTGATTTGTGCAAAATCTAAGGTAACTCCAGCGAAAACCATCAGTATTGCTCACCTCGAACTGTTGGCTGCGAAAATAATGACCCATTTAGTATCTCGGCTCAAGAGGGAAGTGTTGCTGGAACTAACCGTTAGAGAATTTTTCTATTGGACTAATTCGCTAATCACACTCTATTGGATAGTAGCAGAACCGCATAATTGGAACATATTTGTTGCACACCGTGTTTCCAAGATACAGGAGGAGACCAGTTCCGAAGTTTGGAGGCATGTTCCTGGTAATTTAAACCCCGCCGATTTGATTAGTAGAGGTATGATGCCGGCTGATATTGCAAACTCTGAGTTTTTTTTTGCGGCCCTAATTTTCTGAAAGGAGTCGAATTATTTTGGT
This sequence comes from Tipula vernalis, assembly GCA_958295665.1. Lineage (NCBI taxonomy): Eukaryota > Metazoa > Arthropoda > Insecta > Diptera > Tipulidae > Tipula > Tipula vernalis. Next base: position 214,142,357 of record OY282560.1, on the reverse strand, counting down.
CACCGATTCATAAACCACATCAGCCGTGTGATGAAATTCGTGAGAAGCGTACTGTTAAGTTTGCTTTCTCCACAAAACTTGCCGAGGATGTAACGAGTACCACGCACTACTCGCAGAATTTTAGAGGCACTATTCGTGTGTTCACATACGTAATGCGATTTATTCGAAACTGCCATTCGAAGCGGATCAATAAAGAAACGCGAAAGTCGTTATTGAATTTGACCCCATAATGAAGTAGTACACGAAAGTGGAGAGACCCACAATTGCTGAAGAGGACAAAGCCGAATTCCCATTCATTCGGAATATACAAAAATCGTAATTTGCTCAAGACTACCAACTGCTGAAGGCTGGTCATACTGTGGCTAAGAATAGTCGACTGAAATGTTTGGCACCTTTTCTTGATGAGTATGGATTGATAAGAGTGGGTGGACGACTAAAAAAGCCAAACTTTCTTATAATTCCAAACACAAAAGCCTTCTCCCCAGAAATCATGAATTTACCAAGCTATTGATACGATTTTTTCATCTTCATAGGACATTTCACGCAGGACCGCACATCGTACTAACCGCAATTCGAGCAAAGTATTGGCCCATCAATGGACTGGCTCAAAGCAGAAGTATTATTAACAAGTGCACTGTATGTTTTCGAATGCGACCTAAATTCATATCACAAATTATGGGAGATTTGCCCGAGGATAGACTCGATTACAGGAACATTCGACCATTTGCTGTTAGTGGTGTTGATTTTGCGGGGCCTTTAAGCGTGCATCATCATATTAGGTGCAAGGCCAGAGCAGAGGCGTTCATCCGATCCTTGAAGAGATTTATCGCCGATCGAGGCATGGTAAAGAAAATATTTTCCGATAATGCAACCAATTTCAAGGGCACGGCCAACCAACTGGATGAAATCCAACAGATGATGATTACCAATAAAGACGCAATTTGGAAGGCATGTGATCAATTGTTCGTCGAATGGTCATTTATTCCACCTAGAGACCCAAATTTCGGCGGACTTTGGGAGGCGTCGATAAAAATCACGAAGCGCCTTATCAAAAATGTCATTGGCAGTATGGAAGTTTCAGTCGATGAGCTGCACATTGTTTTACGTCAAGCTGCACCGATCATTAATTCTCGTCCAATCACCCCGCTATCGGCTGATCCGAATGACTTGGAACCTTTGACCCCAGGTCACTTTTTATATGGCGGAGCGCCAATTGCTTTGCCGGAAATGCCTATTGTGGAAGAAAATATTAACCGGGTAAAAATGTTGCAACGAATCAATTGGATGGTTCAGCAAATTTGGGGTAGATTTCGCACCGAATACCTAGCAACTTTACAGCCTCGAACAAAATAAATGGCAAAAAACGAAAACATTGAAATTGGTACTATGGTTTTGGTGAGAGATGACAACTTATCTCCGTTAAAATGGTCCTTGGGACGAGTTATCGCAACTAAGCCAGACAAAGAGGGTAATGTACGAATGCTGACGATTCGCACATCGGCTAATACCTTTGATAAATCAATCTCGAAATTAGCAGTTTTGCCAATTGATAAGGATGGTCAACACAATGGTTGAACTGCCACGGACAGTTCAAGGCGGGAGCATGTTGAATATTGAACTAATTTATAAATAATAAAACAGTTCAATATTCAACATGCTCCCGCCTTGAGTGCTTTTCATAAATTGTTCAGTTTAGATTTCCTTATTCCACATTTTCACCTGACAAAGCGTTATAATCGCAGTGTGAAATTCCTACAAAACAACAATACAATAAATACAACAATAACAATTCCATTCCAATATATGTAGTTTTAGGTATTTGAAGAATTTTATTCAACAAAAATCGTTGATGCTAAAATTGCTTGTATGGTCGATGCCAAGATTTGATAATTTTGACATCAAGTCCATCGTTAACGTTCTTTTTACTTTTGTCAAACAAAATGCAAATAGTATTGCAGTGTATTTCTTCCCTACCAAGTCTAGGCTAAATTTAAAACGTGCAATAAAGCTTTTCCCATTTTTGCTAATCTTTAATCATCACTAAATCATTAAGCATATTCGGATATCAATAATAAATACCTTTCAATTCATTCGTACAGTCTCATTATTTCTACATTTAACTATAATGCATTATACTATTTACCTATCAAAAAAAATGTTTTTTTTATTTATTAACTTTTCATAGGCAGATTATACATGCCGAAGTGGCTAATCGAAATGCCTTCAATTAGATCAACAAATATTATTACCTGGCATCGTCTGTGTTTAAAATTTAATTGGATTATTTGCATAAAATGCTAAAATATTAAAACAATATTCGGCCCTTTTTGGATGTAACCCAAAATAACCTAAATTTATTAATAATTGCCCATTTAGATGTCTAGTGATGATGTAAGTTCTAACCTTTTTAGTTTTTTAATATGTTTTTTTTTGTGATATAATTTAACTGATATTTTATTTAAAAGCAATAAAATTATTGATTAACTGTATAATTGAATGGCAGTTCAAAATAGAGGTGATAAATTAAAAATATTTCTTTTTAAATCACACAATACGGGAAAAATCCGTTTTTATTTTTTTATATCATGCCGATTTTACCCATTTCATTAATTTATTGTTCGACCACGAGCCATTACGACAAATACTGTAGAGATTGTTCTAACAATTATTGCTGTGACTTCCAGCGATTTCTTGGCATAAAGTTAAAACTAAAAGTGTCATACTTTAGTTACTACAAATCAATTATATTTTATCTCTGTTCTCACATAAATCTTTTGCGAGTAGAGCGTGAACTTGCTCGTTATAGAGGTGGTCGGTAGAGTGAGTAGTGGTTGTGCTTTGCTTGTCAATCATCTATAGTTGGTAAACATCTATTAAAAGTCACCACTGACTGTTGTAAAGTAAAAGTGTCACCAGTGTTGGATCTATTAGTAGAGTCGCATTAGAGACTTATTTCGAACAAAACGTAATATATTTCCAAAAATCTTCAAACTAAAAACTACCTTACACTGCCTTAGATAAAATACTATATAATTCAAATCTATCTGCGAACTCCTTAGACTTAAAATTCTAACAAAAATTCTGTTCATAAATAAATACAAAACCCTAATTTTGAAAATACACACTTGGATATTTACAATAACATTTCGAATTCAGAACTAGTTTGGAATAACTGAATTCCGTTAAACTCCTCAATTTTAAAATTTCTCGAATTAGAATTTAAAGTTTTCATTCAGAATTGCCACGTTCTATTTCTTTAAAAACGATTCAAATTTCATTTAGAATTTCTAATTATCAAAAGCGTCAAAATTGGTTTTAAAAATGTTGCTATAATTTCTTAAAGGTACACTGCTATTCACTTGATTAGACGCACAAGATTTTTTTTTTTTGCAAAGTTTTTGGTAATTTTTCGCAAAGAAAGAAAATATTTCATTTGATTTGAAAAACACAAGACACGTGATATTTTATAAATATTTTTTTATTAATAACATTTTTATTCCATCTTATAAAGTTTTTAAGTAATCCAAAGAAATTCCCAGAGGGTTTAAATTCCTGCAAATAGCATTTCAGTGATTTCGTACTCTTTGCCCCTTCACAAATTTAGCGAGTGAGCCATATTTTCTTGACCTTTGAATTGAAGAACAATTTTTGACCCGTATGTTGAACGCCAGAAAAGCAGGGGTTATGGTACAATGGCCGCCATTTCTTAATAGGGATATATTTCTTAAGTAATCAACTATCTGGGTCTTTTCAAAGGATTTTCGAATAGAGTAACCCTTGCATTTATAACGGCCGGGCTATGAAATCTTGGGTTGCAAGGAAAATATGGGCAGACGTTTCTTTGGATTACTTAAAATCTTTATAGGATTCCCTTAAAGTCAAAAATATAGCCGTGTCGGAAAGTATTGGCCACCCTCACTCAAGACAGCTTTTATCCTAGCATGTCATCGGTTTAATTAATTTTCAACAAAATTTTTTTCGGAATTTTTTCCCATTCTTCTGCAGCAATTTTTTTTAGTTCCTCGTTGGATGCTGGATTCCGTTTCCTTACCATGTTTCTCAACAATGTCCACAAATGCTCAATGGGGTTTAAATCGGGATTCTGTGCTGGCCATGGTAGCATCTCAATCATGTTTTCACTAAAGCAGGATAGTGATGTTCACTGGCTGTATGACATGGAGGAGGGGGACGTTATCCTGTTGGAAGAAGATGGTCTTTCGTCTCTGGTTTCCAAACACTTTGTCGATAGAGCGATTTTATTAAAAAAGAGATTATAATTTGAAACGAGTTAGTTCCGATTAAGATAAAAAGTTTAAACTTAAGACTTTTTTATTGTGACTTTATGAATTTATGCTGCACGTGATAATTTACCCTCACGAGTTTCATTGTGATCTGTCCAAATATTCCTTTGACTTGTGCTTTTTTAAAACCAAATGTTTTCGAGCTATTTCAAAAAGTGATTGTAACTTATACCTAATTTCATTAGCGTAATCGTAGTAGTTGTAGTTAACGCTATGGTCATTATGGCGTATCGCTATGGCGATAGAATTTGCAATGTCATGCGTGTTGAGGAATCCGTCATAGAATTATACGCGAACATACAATAAAGCATCCACATACCACAATTAACCGGATCGTTTTCTGTGAAATTTCTTAAATAATTTCCTAGTGTTCTATGCGATCTTTCTAGAGCTCCGTTTGTCTGCGGATGATATACGCTAAAATTTAATTTATCGATGCTTAATTTGTGGCAGATATTTTTGAAAACATAGCTCATAAAATTGGAGCCTTGATCTCTGAGTATTTGGCAAGGAACACCAAACTGTCATATGAAATTTAAGAGGAATACATTTGATACATGAATGTGTGAAAATTTTGTAAGATGTCTTGTAATGTCAATATGTATTTATTGTTATTATAAGAAGACGGCAAGAGACCTACAACCTCGAGAAATATTTTATGGAAAAAATGCGTCGAAGTAGTAGTAATGGCCATTCGTAACTTATTTTTGGGTGTTACTTTATTTTTCTGACAACTTTCGCAATATTTGATAAATGATTTTATTTTCTTGTACTAATTCGGAAACTTGTAATTGTATTTTAAACGACGATAAGCTCAATAAGTTTCAGAATGTCCACCCAATGGAGTAACGTGATATTCTTGAATTAAATTATTTATCTGTGATTCATCCTTTAGCTATATAATTTTTGGACATACATCATTTAATGCTGGTTTTACTGTTTCTGAAATATTTTCGTATTCGTTGAATTTCTTTTCAGTTGGGCCTTTCTCTGTGGAAATGGAACTATCTAAATCCAACTTCGGTTCGTTATCTTGTTTCTTGGATTGACTGCAGATTATTACATTTAAATTGGTTTGAAGCTCAATACGACTTAACAAATCGGCATTGCTATTAACTTTGCCTTTTTTCTATCGGACTGAAAAGTCAAATTCCTCTAATATACGGTGCGTTGTAGTCAAGCGCGACGAATTTTTCAAATTTTTTATGTAAACTAAAGGATGATGGTCAGTTACAATGATAAATTTGGTTCCGAGCACGAAAGGCCGGAATTACTCTACAGCCCAAACAACGAATAATAATTCTTTCTCAGATTCGACTAGATAATCGAAGTCATCACATTGTTCTGATAGTATCACACCTAGAGCCGTATCATTCGCATCTGTGGTTGATTTGTCTTCGACTTTGACTATATTTTTTATGGACTATATTTCCACTAAAATCTAATAATATTTTTTTTGTTGTTTTTACTTTTTTTTACTCTAGTCAAATAAAGTATAGTAATCATGAAAATTTTGGACCTTGAGATTTTTAGAGATTTATTTGTTTTGAGGTCCCCTGAGTCCGAAAAAGTGGGTTTCGAAATGGTGTCTGTCTGTCTGTCTGTCAGTCTGTCAGTCTGTCCGTCTGTCAGTCTGTCAGTCTGTAAGTCTGTCAGTCTGTCTGTGTCCTCTCTACAGCCCAGATGGTTTAACCAATCGAACTGAAACTTCAGATTTAAGCTTTTTTGATAAATTGGGAGGTCCCAGTGAATTTTACTCCAAATCGGCAAACCGGAAGTGGCCATTCCCTTGGTCCAGAAAATTTATTTTGTAAATATGTTAAAAAGTATAAGGTTTACAAAAAACTACTTAAAACAAAATGTTTCCAAAAAAAAAACAAATAAAAATAAAAAATAAAAAATTAAAAAAAAAATTTAAAAATTAAAAAAAAAAAAAAAATTCTCAAAATTCTCTGTTCGTAAAAGAAAGTCGTGTGTTGGCCACACCTCCATTTTTTCTTTTAATAAAATGCTTCTATTCAGTGTAACTATTCAAAACAATAATCCTCAATCAACCGTTTATTTCAACACATACTAGATTGAGATTTTTACATACATAGTTTTTAGTACAAAGCATTTTAATATTTACATGCAACACCACTCGACATTCTCCCCGCCTTGGAAAGGTTAAGCCTTTACCAACTATTAATTCAAAATTTATACACAAACTTAAACTACTAAGATAACAATTATCACTGCAAAAAATTTTTATTTTTTTTTTAAATGTCTATTACTACTTTAGTCATTCAATTAACTGGTAATTTACACACCTTCGTTATGGCTCTCTCCACTTTGCCATTTGGTTTTCTGAGAACTACCACTCGAATTCTGTTGTCTCGTCCTGGTATTGTCTTTTCCACTCAGGAAAAGCTTCTTCGAGCTTGGTATATTGTCTTCATGAAGTAAGACGAGGTCATCTATTTTTAAATTTTCACGTTCGAACTTCCATTTGGTTTTTTGTTGTAGAGTGTGCAAATATTCTCTGGAAAACCTTTTCCAGAAATGCTGCACCAACTGAGTTTTTTGTTTCCAATACGCTAGCCTATTACTTGATAAGTTTGTGACATCCACCTCTAAAACTGCCCAGGTGTTAGTGGCCCTAGATCACGTGGATCACTAGAAAGTGATGAAAGAGGGCGAGAATTAAGAATTCCCTCTATCTCTATAGCCAATGTTGTTAACTGCTCCAAGGTCAATACTTGAACTCCAACTACTTTTTTCATTTGAGATTTAAACATCCGAACTGCTGCCTCCCAGAGGCCTCCGAAGTGTGGCGATCTAAGCGGAATGTATTTCCACGTGATGCCTTCATTTGAATAAAATGCTTGCAAGTCTATATTTGATCCACGAACTAAATTTTCCATCTCTTTGACTTGTCTGTTGGCGCTCACGAAATTTCCGGCGTTATCAATATAAATGATTGCACTTCGTCCTCGCCTTGAAAAAAATCGTTTCAAACATTCGATGAAAGATTTGCTCGTTGCGTCCTCGACCAATTCCAAATAGACGGCCTTACTGACGAAGCAAACGAATATGCAAATATAAACTTTGTTTTGCGTATCTTTTCGCCGTCCCTTATATTTGACTAGAAAAGGACCACAAAAGTCAACTCCGACTATATTAAATGGTCTGGCAGCATTCAAACGATCTGGGAGGAACTATGCCATGATTTGTTCCTCTAACTTTGGTCTAAACTTGAAACAAGAAACACAGCTTCTAATGACTCGCCTCACTGCATCCTTGCCATTAACTATGCAGTACTTCTGGCGCATAGCTGCCAAAGTACACTAAACTCCAACATGTATATTTTTTCAGTCAGCCTGTCAGTCTGTCAGTCTGTCTGTGTCCTCTCTACAGCCCAGATGGTTTAACCAATCGAACTGAAACTTCAGATTTAAGCTTTTTTGATAAATTGGGAGGTCCCAGTGAATTTTATTCCAAATCGGCTAACCGGAAGTGGCCACTCCCTTGGTCCAGAAAATTTATTTTGCAAATATCTTAAAAAGTATAAGGTTTACAAAAAACTACTTGATACAAAATGTTTCCAAAAATTAAAAACAAATAAAAATAAAAAATAAAAAAAATTAAAAAAAAAATTTAAAAATTAAAAAAAAAATTAAGAAAAAAATTAAATTTCTCAAAATTCTCTGTTCGTTAAAGAAAGTCGTGTGTTGGCCACACCTCCATTTTTTGTAATTCTGTTACTGTCATCCAATGGCTGAACCAAACATGTGAATTCATCACATAAGGGTGACCAGCGTAAGCCCAAAGTTTTAATTGTATCGTTGACATCCAATTCATTGGGATCTCCTCGATTTTCCATTGGAATATGATTTAATAATTCCTTAGAATTTGAATACCACTTTCTTAATCTCATCCCTGCTGACGAAAACATTTTAGTTAATTCGTCATACATTGAAATACCTTCCTCTAATGTTTGACAACCCGAAAGTAAATCGTCTACATAAAAATCAGTCCTTGAAATATTTGACGCTATTGGGCAATTTACTAATTCATCTACAGCTAACTGTTGGATAACACGAGTTGATAAGTAAGGTGCAGATGCCGTTCCATAAGTTACGGTCTGCAACTCGTAAGTCCTCAACTCATCACTGGAACTCTCTCGCCAATAAATCCTATGAAACTTTGTATGAGATTGCTCCAACTTCACCATCCTGTACATTTTTTCGATATCATGCATGCCTCCTGAATCTCAACACAATTGAAAATAAATCCTCCTGAACTATAGCACCTACCATTAACAAATCGTTCAACGAGTACTGAGACGAAGACTTCGCCGAAGCATCAAAAACAACTCGACACTTAGTTGTGGAACTACCAGGACGTAATACAGTCAAATGAGGTATAAAACCATCATCCACTTCAGTACAAAGCCTCATATGTCCCATTGACTCATATTCTCTCATGTACTCGATATACTGCATTTACAATTCCAAATTTTTATTTAATCTTCTTTCCAAAACAATGAATCTATGAAAAGCCATATTAGAAGAATTACCCAACAAGCTACTATCCATTTTAAAAGGTAGTTGTACAATAAATATATCATCTATATCTCTCTTGTGAGTGTCACCAAAATGCTGTTCACATGCTGATTCCTCAGCTGTACGAATTTTATTCTTATCATTACAGCAGGACTCCATATCCCAAAACTTTTCTAACAAACTATCCAACCCAGTATCCGTTGTTTTTGGTTCTGATGACAAAAAGAAATTCTGGTTGTCTGAACTACTTTCCAACTTTCCACCAATTACCCAACCAAAGCTCGTATTACAAAATACTGGGAGCTCCTTTAACAATTCTAAACGACCATCTTTCAAAATTTCCTAAAATGCTTCACTTCCTAATAATATATCTACAGGTCCAGGTATATTGAAATCTGGGTCGGCCAATACTAAATTAGATGGAACGGACCATCTGGAAATATTGATATACTGATAGGGCAATCCATTGCTGATCTCAGATGCTACCAGGAATCTCAAATTCTTACAATAATTATCAACGCGAGAATGAATTGATGCTTCTACTCTATTACAAACATCAGTTTTTGTACCATTAATACCACATACAGTGTTATTATCGTTTTCGACTTTAATTCCCAATTTTTTAACCAAGTCCATAGATATAAAATTGTTATGAGAGGCTGAATCCAAGAGAGCTCTACATTGAATATACTTCTGATTAGAATATTGTAACGCTTCTTGGTGCTACGGTGCACATGCTTGCTGTAATCTTTAATCCTGAGAGCTCAGTGAAGGTAGGGTTCAAACTATTTAGCGACCAGCAGCATTACAAATAAACACGGTCATGTGCAGAATAAAAAAAAATAAACTCATTCACTTTCAATACCCTTGCCTCTTAACACTTTCCACTTCCCCACTAAATAATCACTTAGACAACCATATTTAAATTTAACACATTTTATTTAAGATTATTATGGATTTAAATTTATACATGAACAATAAAATAATTTGAAGCTACCGACCTTCTCTACATAATACAAGAATAATTGCGTTTCAAACCCGAATTGTGGAAAATATGTACGTATAACCCAACACCTATGTACGTATATGTAATTTTCTATTGAGCAAACTATACCCAAATTGCTGTATATACATATATTTATATATATATATATATATACTTAATAAAGAAAAACTCACCGCCGTTATTGATGTCCTTCCAGGAGCGCTCGTGGATGACCTTATTGCAGTTTAAAATAACTATAATAAATTGTTTTAGGTGTCAATTATATATATACACCACCATATCACTTTTCCACAATTTGATCGTTTTTGTTTTTTTTTTGTACCGTTAAAATTTAATTTTAAATTTTATTTATTTATTTATTTATTTTTTGTAGGTAACGGTTACTTCACTATAAACGAAATTATTAAGAACTAATTAATCACTAATTTCCCACCACCAACTTAAAAATGAGCAATACAAATGAAAAGTGCACTTAAACTAAAGTGAAATCACTAAAAAAAATGATCCAATGTTCTTCTCGACTGTGCCAATTTATATTGGGTATTTTAGCACTACACAACGGGACAATTGATTCTGATGGATGGATTAATCGGTTGTATCCACTTGAGATCAGCAACCTGCGTTGACCGCTGTGTTGTTTGGGTGACAATGCGTGGTCCAAATTTACCACATTTTCTCTAATGATCTAACAATGGATGACGAGATAAGACTAGATTAGTCTACCAACACGACTAAACCAAAATAATTTAAGTCTTAAGGCACGCACTGTCTCCTTAATGTTCTATAACATATACTTACACGAACGATTCAAATAATCCACCAGGAACGCTAATAATAGCTTGTTAATTTGTAATGGCTAGGTATATTTTGCGGTATCCCATTAAATATCGGTCGCAAAATTGTGACACCTGATCTAGCCTTCTTACAATAATCTATTTTGATTAATTAATTATTGTTTATCACAATATAAGATTGTTGTAGGACAATATTTTTTTTTTTCAACAATAAATTGTTTATTTTTTTTTGTTTTATAATTTTGAAATGCACTAATTGATTTTAAGATATATTTTATATGCACAATGGCAGAAGATTGGAAATCGAATGATAATGAATCAGTTAGTCCCAAAATCAACAACCAAACAAAACAATAAAGCGCGCTATAAATCAGGTTATAATTATTATAGATGCACTGCTAATAGATACGTTATGGTTCAATATTTTAAAAAAAAATCAGGTTGGGGCGAAAGTACTACATGTTCGTAAGATCTATTAGACTACATTTATTTTCTTTGCATCTCGCCCAGATACGCTAGTTACAATATTTCATCAAAATCATAGCAGTGGTTAAAACGACCTGTTTGAGCACAATTTCTTTGCACAAATATGTAGAACTATTTTTAGCAGAATCAGCTTTTGTACTATCGACATCTCTATTATTATCCGTACGTATACTAGGGTGTTTTCTATTTGTTTCGTTTGACGTTTTGTGATTTCGACTATCCATTCTCATATGAAGTAATGTGTGATGTTTATAAGCACAAATTTCACATTTTTTTGTTTGACAAGTTCTAACTAAATGACTGTCGCTCAAACAATTCAAACATCTACCTAAAGATCTTATTTTTCCATACCTTTCCTCAGGACGTAAATTCATAAACTGAACACAATTTTCTAAAGAATGACTACCACTACACATCGAACAAACCATTTTCGTATTTACTTCATTTGGCCTTGAAAACGACACGAAAGTTTTAGAAGATTTAAACATTTGTCCTTGACCCACCAAATTTTGTTTATGTCTATTGGAACGACGATTATTTTCCACTACATTCAAAGCCCTACAACGGGATTGCAAAAATTCAGAAAGTTCCTTCCAAGTAGGGAGCCTTTTTTTATCAAGTTGGGATTCCCAGGCCTTTCGAACATCGTCATCTAACCTATAAGTAACAATATGAACTATCATCATATCCCACTGATCAATATTCTGCTTTAGTTTTTGTAATGCACGCAAATTGAGCTTAGTGCGATCAATCAGATTTTGCAAATCTGTACCCGATGATTTATTGACGTACTGTAATTGAAATAATTCACTAATGTATTTCTCTACCAAAGCATGGGTATCATCGAATCTATCTACCAAAGCCTTCCAGGCGAAATCAAAGCCATCATCAGAAAAATCGATTTTATCAATAATCTCTTTGGCCTTTCCAACAACAAACACATCTAAATACCACATTTTTTGTATCTTTGAATTTATTTGATGATTATCTATAATGATTTTCTCAAAAGAATCACGAAATCTTAACCAGTCATCTAATTTTCCATCAAATAAGGGTATTCTAATCTCTGGCAATTTTGTCTTAGAAAAAAGACCACATGCACTGTCACCATTCCCTGAAACCGCATCATCACCCAAACCTAATTTATCACCTATATTACTCACTACTTTATTAATACTTAAAATCACTTCAAATTTACCCTTTACATCATAAAATTGACGCTCGAATGATTCGAAATCCGTATTAAATTCCTCATTTTTTTCGAACTTGGGATCGTCAACCGATGAACAAAGCCCAGAATAAAATTTAGAATATTCATTTAACAAAAGCTTTAAATTTTTTTAAACTTTGCTTAAATTTCCTATTTCATCAGGATTTTTTATAAACTTTAATTGCAACGTGAGTTTCCTCTTAACGGTTGCTTTTTAACTTTCCATGATTCAATTGTTACCACTTTTTGCCAGATTATATTATTACACACAAAAGATCAATATCTTTATATCTCAAAACTAAATTCCTTTACTTTTGTTGCCAAAAAATATTGAAATTGATGAATCAAACTACAAAATGATCAAGTATCAAAAACGCCTATTTTAAATTCCAACTATTTCCATTGTAGTGGACCAAATATGGACGTCTTTTATAGATGAATCTTTTCTTCTCCAAACCAAATCAAACAAATTCCACCAGATTGCTACTACAAATATCTGGCTCGAGCTGGACCATGATTTGTCTTCGACTTTGACTATGTTTTTTATGGACTGTATTTCCACTAAAATCTAATAATCTTTTTTTTTTGTTTTTTCTTTTAATAAAATGCTTCTATTCAGCGTAACTATTCAAAACAATAATCCTCAATCAACCGTTTATTTCAACACATACTAGATTGAGATTTTTACATACATAATTTTTAGTACAAAGCATTTTAATTTTTACATGCAACACCACTCGACAGTGGTTACTATGAATTCTTTGGAAAAATCTGAATACCTTAATATTGGAGGCGATGGGAACGATTCTTCACAAAAGGGATCCCATATATATTTTGAATTCTTTTTTAGAAGTGACGTAAGTGGCTGGGCGATTTTTGCGAAATCCTTCATAAAACGCCTATAGTAACCAATTAATCCTAAGAAGGATTTGATTCGTTTTTGGGTAATTAGTTGAGGATAATGTTCAATGGCACTTACTTTTTTTGGGTCGGGCTTTATTCCATTTTGTGTAATTATGTGTCCTAAATAGTAAAGTGCTTTTCTCAGAAAATAGCACTTTGTTGGATTAAGATTTAAGTTATAGGATCTGAGGCACTGTAATATAATATTATTGGTTCCGTTTAAACGAGAAAGTAGATGGCCCAACTCTGAACTGAATGCGTTCCGATCAGTAGGTTCCATGGCGACCTGATGATACCTATTGCTCAAATCTAGAATACTAAAATAGTCGGCTTTTCTAAAATATCAGTAATGTTGGGCAGTGGATAAGCATCACCTATGGAAAGCTCATTTAATTTACGAAAATCAACTACAAGCTTTCACTTCCGTTGGTTATTTTCTGAATAGGTTTTTTCATTGTTTGTTGATATTCGAAAGTATCCACGAGATCATGTTAAGTAAATCATAGTGTTCAGAGTCATTAAGACCTAAATGAGCGTCATGCAACTCAATTGGATAACCATTGGTATTTACCACACTAACATATAAACAATTTGCCACAAAAACACCAAATACAATTTATTTAGAATGACTGTGATCCATTTAGTTTGTTAGTAGGTAGTCTTAAAATGTTCTCGGAACGAGCTGGAATTCGATCCTCTTTCGGCAAAGAGTGAATACTAATATATCAGTGAAAAGAGTTAATTTCTATTATATCGGTGTTGAAATCGACTTTGCATTGAAAATTTCTTAAGAAATCATTCACTATCACACACAAATAGCAACTACTTCTTATGTTCACAATAAATTAATCATAAAAAAAATTGTATGATAAACGATTAAATAAAATCAAAATTAATGAGGGTTATTTGAATTAGAATATTTCTTAATTTGATTATTTTTTTTGTTGATAATTTTTTTATTTAAATTTAAATTAAGAAAAAAAAAAAACACTTAAATACTAAATGAAAAGAGAAAATTCCAAAAAAAAAATGTTTTATAACTCTACAACTAACTTACGTGTTGTTGAGGGTGGATTTTCGAATCTTTGTTGGAGATTGTGTGCCGTAAAATACACCCTTTGTCCGTTTTCTAAATGGATTGCCAAATGTATAACCGTTGGATATCTTTGGTGGATGTGAAATTCTAGAAGTCTCCAAACAGCCTCTGATGTACTTATACTATATACCGGCCGTTCAAATAATTTTCGATCTCGCTGTGATTGTTTTCTACTGAAAGAGTGGCTTGGTCCGATCCTTTATTTATATATTTACATATATATTTTATTGCCTGAACCGAATGACAATACTCCACATTGATATGGGCATTAAAGCTCCTATACACAATACAGGAGCATAAGGAACAATCCATCTGTTATCTATTACGGTTTGATGACAAAGGATAGTCAAAGTTGCAGTCACTCCACCATTATTAGGGTTTCTACGACGGTATGCTGGATAACCATCGTCTCCAGTTTATGTTTCTGCAATTAAACTGCGAGGATACTTTTTACAGCAAACGCCGTTGACCATGCAAGGAGCAGCCATGTTATGTTCTCCACACGGACCGTGTACCATATTTTTAAGAACTATGTCACGGAGAATAGGATCCACATCTCGGTTTGGTAGCTCAGCTGATATTAGAGAGTCTACTTCTTCTGGTTGTATTTTCATTTGCAACCATAGGAGAATATGTGCATGAGGTAACCCTCTTTTTTGCCACTCAATGCTGTATATAAAAGCCTTTGTGTCACCGAATATATCATTTTGGGTTTTTGACCTCAGTCCATTCGGAGTTGCATGTAAAGGTAATGAATAAATCTGGTCTGCCAAAATTTCTGACATAGGTCTTTGCATCTTGGGTTTTCTCGTGCATGTACCTTGGTGATACGGTGAATGTTGAGGGCAGTATGACATATTGCCCCATATTTCTGGCGTCAATGTTTTGATCTTCATTCGCTGCATCTCTCAAATGAACATAATTTTCAGCTCTTAATTTTGCTTGATTTGTGCGGATGTAATGTAACCTTTCCGAAATCATTTTTGCCATCATATCGACACAATATTGGTTAAATAAATTCTTGTAATAATGGAGCGTATTAAAGCTACCGTTTTTCACCATTAGCCTAAACGCATAAAACTCCATACAGGTAATTGTTTTATTACGTGGCGATTTTGTGTGTGGCATATTCAGGCTGTACCCATCTTCTTCTCTAGCAAACTTCAACGGGTGCTGTAAAGCGTCATACGACCGATGCAATTCTGATATACGTGATAATTTTCCGTAACGGTAGTCCAACACAATATCCCTTGGTCCTTTATTTTCATCAACTAAAAGCACAGCGACTTCATTAGTAGTTTGAGCATTGTAGCGACCTCTAAGTTCATTTGTCGGCCGTCGTTCTGCATGTATTATGAGTTTTAAGTTATCTGCTCCTGAATTTCCTTCAAGGTTGTACTTGAAACTTTGAACATAACGATTATGTTCATGTAGCGTTTTTTGTAGTTGTGCGATCAATTTCACTTTTAGATTAGGCACTATATTTGTCCGAGCAGATAATTGGCCTTCATTCGAAAGAAAATATATTTGTAAATATTCAGAATTGTTGCCTATAGGTGGGAGTAAACTTCCGATGAGATGGTATATTTGGCCTTGCACTTTGAATGTAGGCATGAAATTTCCTTCCCTAATCTCATTCGCGCCGAAGGATGTCATTTGGAATAGGGTATTATATTTTCTGATATTATTTAAGAAATGCTTTGACAGTGGAACAAATCTTTAATTGATTGTGGTGGCTCAAGAACCTCAGGCAAAACTACTTTGCCAGCAGCACAACACATTCCGTTTGGTTCATTAGCCAATTTTTACTTTCTTATACATAGTATAAAGGAAGTATAGGAATCATGAAAAATTTTGATTGCGAGATTTTGATGGAAATACATATTTTGGGGTCCCCTGAATACGTTTTGACTATTTTCGTAATGACGTCTGTGTGTGTGGATGTGTGTCTGAATGTTCATTATCTTAAAAACGAGCAAAGACAGGACAATGAAACTTGATATTTAAAAGTTTATTAACTATACGAAGAGCTGATTAGATTTCCAGTATAATCGCGCAACCGGAAGAGGAAGTTTACTGAACATTAAAATCAAACATTGTGAATTATTGGAGAAAATAAAAGAGATATGGAAAAAGTTTTTAAATAAAAGTTATAGGAAACAATAATCTTAAGAAAAAATGTTAAATGCATTTTTGTCCTATCTTTATCCAATTTTGAGTAAAATGTATTTATGCATTGGCATTATTAAAAATATCATATTTGCTATGAAAACAAAATATTCACAGAAGTACGCATTTGAAATGACAAAATTTTGTTGTTTTATACGTATTCTAATTATCAAATATGCTATGAAACATTAATACATAAACGCAGCGCTTTATTAATTGCTAAATGATGTTTGTGGGTATGTATGTACATATAAATATAATGTAAGTATAAGAAAGTAGTGTGGTGGTCACACCGGACACCGGATTTTTTTGCATTGCATTTGTTACACAATTGGTTCATTTTTCCTAGTTGGACTGCACTGTGCTGAGAATATTGAAAGTTTGCGATATAATGGAATGCCGATCCGACTTCATTTATGATTTCTGGATTCTGTCGTAGAGCTCTAGACCTAGTTTCTTTCATGTGAGCATTATGTCTAGAAAGCCATTCAGACCGTTCGGAACTCGATTCTCTAACACGAATTTGTGATGTTCGAATATTTTGAATGGCAAGTCTTTTAGAGCACTCTGACCTCGATTCTCGAGATAGTCTAGAGGAAGTCGCTGAAGAAATTTGAGAAAAACGTACTACCCGTTCGTCATGAGTTTCATTAAGACGTCTTAATTTCATCTGCTTAGCAGCTGAGGTATTTCTTTTCAACTGAGACTTTCTGTTAGACACTGTATCGTCCTACGGAAAAATAATCTCAGGTAATAAGTATATACAAATAGTTATTGAAAATAAACTTTCTAACATGTAAAAGATTTATACTTACAAAATATACGAACGAATGAAATAAATTTAAAATGACTTCAAAACGAAAAACATGATTCAAATATGATTTGTACTGAACTGAATGATAAAAACAATAGAATAAACGTTTTAAAAATTTTGAAAATTTAAAAACAATCGAATTGTGCAAAAAATGAATTTACATGTGTTTGGCGACATCTGTTTAAGCTTATAAGATTTCTGTGAAGGCTCTACTCCCGACATCTGTATTCAAATATTAACAATACAATTCTCTATATGAAAAGTATTTAGCTTTATTTTACTTTTGTGTTTGATTCTCAGAGAGGTAAGAATTGCTTCATTTACATATTTACAATTTAAATGAATGTTTTCTTCCTGTTGCTTTTTAATATCGTGAAACATAACAAAATTTTAATTTTAAATTTATTTTTTGCAAACTGAACGTTTTGTATTTTCATCGTTTTTTGAAATTTATGATTTGATAAATATTTTACATATAAATATCTCATATAAATTTAATTAAATCAATATATATATATATATATATATATATATATATATATATATATATATAAATATTATATTTGAAACAATTTTATTTGCATGCAATAAATAATTCAAACATACGTTAAATAATTTCTAATGTCAAAATAAATTTCGATGTCGATATAAATCGATAAATTTTGAATTTACAATAAAAAAACAACCAAAAATACTACCGCAGCCACATTTTGGTTGTTTTTGCACTACAGTGGCTTTAGCAATTTGCGAAAATTCATTGCTTTGGAAAAAAACTTGACTAATGTCGATGATAATTTTATATGGAGTTGGTGTATTTCTGTGGTCAAAAAACAACAACAACTACCGAAAATGAGAAAACAACAGAATTCACAGCGAAAAAACTACAAAGTAAATGAAAATAAGTTATTTATTGTCTTTCACATCTAGATTAATTTTTAGCCTGCCAGCTTTCTTTTAGGGCAGCTTGGGAAGTAGTCTAAATCAAAAAAACTCTAAAAATTAAAAACAATTCGACAAACTCTAAAAATTAAAAACAATTAAAAAGATTCGAACTTGAGACCTTCAAACGTATGAAGCAGACATTCCACAGTTAAGCTACATACTTCTTCAGAAAAATAGCAATTTTTTTTAGACGTATGTATATAATGAAATTTTCGTCAATTTGTATGAGAGCCCCATGATCTCGGGGTCCAATCATTTTAAAAATTAGCCTATAACCATCAGGAGGGAATATAATTTCGATTGGTGCAAGAATCATCCAAATTCATTGAGCAGTTTCTGAGATTACTTCAAACTAATAAACTCACACTCTCTCTTTATAATATTAATTTAGATGATCAAATCTTATTGTAATAAAAAGCTTCCTTTAAATACGTCTAGTTTCGATGATTTTTCGCCCATTCGAAGCGTGCAATTTTATTTTTTCTCATTTTTCAAAGGCTTCTTTTTGGCTGTCCGCCCTTTAAAGTCAACTTCTTAGAGCCATTGCCTTACTGTTCGCGCAGAATTTTTTTTTCAGTTTCCTTCTCTAGCTCTGCAGCCAGTTCAGAAGATGTCTTCTTCCGAATTTGCAAGCAATTCCTCTCCAATAAACGATCTCCTCTAACTGTTGTAATTTTTTTCTTGCCACTTTTTCGCCGAATTTTAAACATATTCATCTCCTTGTACAGATTTATTGTCAACCTAACGGAACACCTTGAACACTTCACTTGTTTAGCAATTTCTGAGGTATAGTATTAATGCCTTGTGAATTCAACAGCACGATTTTCTGACATTCAAGTTCCGTTAATTCTCTTGTCTTTGGTATATTTATAACAATTAATATTACAATATCACAAAATGCACAAAAAATCAAAATTAAAAATGAGTATTCTTGTAAATGAGACAACTGGTTTGCTCAACTGCACATTTAAGATTAACTGCAATTTTACAATGTCGCGTAGATTGCAAATCAGGTAGGCGTGGTTTGTGTGTATTTGTTATCTAGCGCCCTTATAAGTCTAATTACACATGCTATACACACTTATTTGAATATTTTTACAAAATGACAGCTGTTACAAAATTAATAGAGTGGCTATCACGTGACACCACGTAACTTGTACATTTGTTATATTTGTTAGGTAAGCCTAATCGAATGAACCAAAAAAATGCGTATAATTTGAGTCATAGGAAAAAATCTAGGGGTGTTATATCACAAAATTTCTTTTCTCTTCGAGAAATTATTCGATTACCAAAGCGTTCGCGCAAAATATCAATGGTTTCTGTTGGTTTATGACATGTGGCACCGTCCTTCTGAAACCACATATTCTGGTTATTCACATACCTTTCAATTCGTCAAACAAAAAATTTGTAATCATATTCCGATATCGTCGTCCATTTACAGTCCATTATTTTAAATACGGTCCGGTTTTCCATTATTTCTCGTGGATTTTCATCACACCAGATTCGACAATTTTGTTTGTTTACAAATCCACCCAGTTCAAAATTTGCTTCGTCGCTAAAGATGACTTTCTTGCAATTCGCTTTCTCTTCCGTATTCTGCATGAAATTTTCTTACAACTACTGTATAACTTTCACCAAATTTAAAATAATGTTTAACAATAAATCAATCAATCTTCATTTTTAACAATCGGAGTATTTCTACTTTGTCATCTGTCTAATAACCTATGGCACTCTAGAATAAAAAATATAAATGGCGGCTAATTCAAAAATTAATCTTAAATTATAACACCCTTTATGAGGAATTTTTATAGTTAGTGACTGCTAAATAAAAACCCTTCTATTAATGTATGTGAAGTTAGCCCGAAAACCATCCCGAAAAAAAACTCTTCTAAAAGAAAAAGCCTCTCAGCCCGAAAAATATTAAGAAATAACTCAAAATAACATTCCATCCCGAAAAAACTTCTTCTAACAGAAAAAGCCTCCCAGCCCGAAAAATATTAAGAAATAACTCAAAATAACATTCCATCCCGAAAAAAAATATATCTGGAATTAAATTTTTTTCGTCATTTTCGGTTTATTAATAATTTATTAATTTATCTGTTAATACAAACGAATATGTAAAATGTGTACTAATATTTAATTGAGGGAGCGACAATGTTAAAAAATTGCTCAAGTTTCGATTAAACGCGATTAGTTTGTCCCATCTTGTTTCTAAGATAGCTTTCAGTAATTTTTAATTTGCTGAAAGATCTTTCAGATGAAGCTACCATAACCGGAATGGTAAGAAACAATAAGATGGCAGTACTTCCTTTAGCATAATAACTTTACATAAAGGCGTATTTTACCATTAGCAAATCTGCCAAATCTTTTATGGTAGTTTTATCATTTATATCATTTTTAATAAATAATGAAACTACATTTAATAATTGTAATGGCTGTTTTGATAAGTCCTCTAAGTAGTTAATTCGAAAAAATTTTCGGAGTGTGTGCCTTGGCTGAATATACTGAAAGTTTCGTGAGGGCCCGAAATTTCCAAACAAAAACTATTTTTTTTTAGTTTCTATCTCAAAAAAAAATTGAAATCGTCAACTATGTTTACCTAAATTTTAAAATATTTAAATAATTTAATATTTTAAAATTCATAAAATTTAATGGATACTTAAAATCTAAAATAAAATTATGTACACCAATATAAATTATAGTGTATCGGTGTCCACAGGGATTTCCAAACATATCGGCTGATGCCAAAAGACAGTTTAGACTTCCCTAGGTGCAATCTATATAGCCACATTGCCATATGAGGTCCATTTAAGATTCTTACAAAATATTGTTAAAACGCCATTTGTACAAAATGTAAAATTTTATTGAAATATCTCCATATCTCATCACTTGGCCGTGTACACAGGGATTTCCAAACATATCGGCTGATGCCAAAAGATAGTTTTGACTTCCCTGGGTGCAATCTATATAGCCACATTGCCATATGAGGTCCATTTAAGGTTCTTACAAAATATTGTTAAAACACCATTTGTAAAAAATGTAAAATTTTATTGAAATATCTCAATATCTCATCACTTGGCCGTGTCCACAGGGATTTCCAAACATATCGGCTGATGCCAAAAGACAGTTTAGACTTCCCTGGGTGCAATCTATATAGCCACATTGCCATATGAGGTCCATTTAAGGTTCTTACAAAATATTGTTAAAACGCCATTTGTACAAAATGTAAAATTTTATTGAAATATCTCAATATCTCATCACTTGGCCGTGTCCACAGGGATTTCCAAACATATCGGTTGATGCCAAAAGACAGTTTAGACTTCCCTGGGTGCAATCTATATAGCCACATTGCCATATGAGGTCCATTTAAGGTTCTTACAAAATATTGTTAAAACGCCATTTGTACAAAATGTAAAATTTTATTGAAATATCTCAATATCTCATCACTTGGCCGTGTCCACAGGGATTTCCAAACATATCGGCTGATGACAAAAGATAGTTTTGACTTCCCTGGGTGCAATCTATATAGCCATATTGCCATATGAGGTCCATTTAAGGTTCTTACAGAATATTGTTAAAACGCCATTTGTACAAAATGTAAAATTTGATTGAAATATCTCCATATCTCATCACTTGGCCGTGTCCACAGGGATTTCCAAACATATCGGCTGATGCCAAAAGATAGTTTTGACTTCCTTGAGTGCAATGTATATAGCCACATTGCCATATGAGGTCCATTTAAGGTTCTTACAAAATATTGTTAAAACGCCATTTGTACAAAATGTAAAATTTTATTGAAATATCTCCATATCTCATCACTTGGCCGTGTCCACAGGGATTTCCAAACATATCGGCTGATGCCAAAAGATAGTTTTGACTTCCCTGAGTGCAATCTATATAGCCACATTGCCATATGAGGTCCATTTAAGGTTCTTACAAAATATTGTTAAAACACCATTTGTAAAAAATGTAAAATTTTATTGAAATATCTCCATATCTCATCACTTGGCCGTGTCCACAGGGATTTCCAAACATATCGGCTGATGCCAAAAGATAGTTTTGACTTCCCTGGGTGCAATCTATATAGCCACTATGCCATATGAGGTCCATTTAAGGTTCTTTCAAAATATTGTTAAAACACCATTTGTAAAAAATGTAAAATTTGATTGAAATATCTCAATATCTCATCACTTGGCCGTGTCCACAGGGATTTCCAAACATATCGGCTTATGCCATAAGATAGTTTTGACTTCCCTGAGTGCAATCTATATAGCCACATTGCCATATGAGGTCCATTTAAGGTTCTTACAAAATATTGTTAAAACACCATTTGTAAAAAATGTAAAATTTTATTGAAATATCTCCATATCTCATCACTTGGCCGTGTCCACAGGGATTTCCAAACATATCGGCTGATGCCAAAAGATAGTTTTGACTTCCCTGGGTGCAATCTATATAGCCACTATGCCATATGAGGTCCATTTAAGGTTCTTACAAAATATTGTTAAAACACCATTTGTAAAAAATGTAAAATTTTATTGAAATATCTCCATATCTCATCACTTGGCCGTGTCCACAGGGATTTCCAAACATATCGGCTGATGCCAAAAGATAGTTTTGACTTCCTTGGGTGCAATCTATATAGCCACATTGCCATATGAGGTCCATTTAAGATTCTTACAAAATATTGTTAAAACACCATTTGTAAAAAATGTAAAATTGTATTGAAATATCTCCATATCTCATCACTTGGCCGTGTCCACAGGGATTTCCAAACATATCGGCTGATGCCAAAAGATAGTTTTGACTTCCCTGGGTGCAATCTATATAGCCACATTGCCATATGAGGTCCATTTAAGATTCTTACAAAATATTGTTAAAACGCCATTTGTAAAAAATGTAAAATTTTATTGAAATATCTCAATATCTCATCACTTGGCCGTGTCCACAGGGATTTCCAAACATATCGGCTGATGCCAAAAGACAGTTTAGACTTCCCTGGGTGCAATCTATATAGCCACATTGCCATATGAGGTCCATTTAAGGTTCTTACAAAATATTGTTAAAACACCATTTGTAAAAAATGTAAAATTTTATTGAAATATCTCCATATCTCATCACTTGGCCGTGTCCACAGGGATTTCCAAACATATCGGCTGATGCCAAAAGATAGTTTTGACTTCCCTGGGTGCAATATATATAGCCACATTGCCATATGAGGTCCATTTAAGGTTCTTACAAAATATTGTTAAAACACCATTTGTAAAAAATGTAAAATTTTATTGAAATATCTCCATATCTCATCACTTGGCCGTGTCCACAGGGATTTCCAAACATATCGGCTTATGCCATAAGATAGTTTTGACTTCCCTGAATGCAATCTATATAGCCACATTGCCATATGTGGTTCATTTAAGGTTCTTACAAAATATTGTTAAAACACCATTTGTAAAAAATGTAAAATTTTATTGAAATATCTCCATATCTCATCACTTGGCCGTGTCCACAGGGATTTCCAAACATATCGGCTGATGCCAAAAGATAGTTTTGACTTCCCTGGGTGCAATATATATAGCCACATTGCCATATGAGGTCCATTTAAGGTTCTTACAAAATATTGTTAAAACACCATTTGTACAAAATGTAAAATTTGATTGAAATATCTCAATATCTCATCACTTGGCCGTGTCCACAGGGATTTCCAAACATATCGGCTTATGCCATAAGATAGTTTTGACTTCCCTGAGTGCAATCTATATAGCCACATTGCCATATGAGGTCCATTTAAGGTTCTTACAAAATATTGTTAAAACACCATTTGTAAAAAATGTAAAATTTTATTGAAATATCTCCATATCTCATCACTTGGCCGTGTCCACAGGGATTTCCAAACATATCGGCTGATGCCAAAAGATAGTTTTGACTTCCCTGGGTGCAATATATATAGCCACATTGCCATATGAGGTCCATTTAAGGTTCTTACAAAATATTGTTAAAACACCATTTGTACAAAATGTAAAATTTTATTGAAATATCTCCATATCTCATCACTTGGCCGTGTCCACAGGGATTTCCAAACATATCGGCTGATGCCAAAAGATAGTTTTGACTTCCCTGGGTGCAATCTATATAGCCACATTGCCATATGAGGTCCATTTAAGGTTCTTACAAAATATTGTTAAAACACCATTTGTAAAAAATGTAAAATTTGATTGAAATATCTCAATATCTCATCACTTGGCCGTGTCCACAGGGATTTCCAAACATATCGGCTGATGCCAAAAGACAGTTTAGACTTCCCTGGGTGCAATCTATATAGCCACATTGCCATATGAGGTCCATTTAAGGTTCTTACAAAATATTGTTAAAACACCATTTGTAAAAAATGTAAAATTTTATTGAAATATCTCCATATCTCATCACTTGGCCGTGTCCACAGGGATTTCCAAACATATCGGCTTATGCCATAAGATAGTTTTGACTTCCCTGAGTGCAATCTATATAGCCACATTGCCATATGAGGTCCATTTAAGGTTCTTACAAAATATTGTTAAAACACCATTTGTAAAAAATGTAAAATTTTATTGAAATATCTCCATATCTCATCACTTGGCCGTGTCCACAGGGATTTCCAAACATATCGGCTGATGCCAAAAGACAGTTTAGACTTCCCTGGGTGCAATCTATATAGCCACATTGCCATATGAGGTCCATTTAAGGTTCTTACAAAATATTGTTAAAACGCCATTTGTACAAAATGTAAAATTTTATTGAAATATCTCCATATCTCATCACTTGGCCGTGTACACAGGGATTTCCAAACATATCGGCTGATGCCAAAGTTAGTTTTGACTTCCCTGGGTGCAATCTATATAGCCACATTGCCATATGAGGTCCATTTAAGGTTCTTACAAAATATTGTTAAAACACCATTTGTAAAAAATGTAAAATTGTATTGAAATATCTCCATATCTCATCACTTGGCCGTGTCCACAGGGATTTCCAAACATATCGGCTGATGCCAAAAGATAGTTTTGACTTCCCTGGGTGCAATCTATATAGCCACATTGCCATATGAGGTCCATTTAAGATTCTTACAAAATATTGTTAAAACACCATTTGTAAAAAATGTAAAATTGTATTGAAATATCTCCATATCTCATCACTTGGCCGTGTCCACAGGGATTTCCAAACATATCGGCTGATGCCAAAAGATAGTTTTGACTTCCCTGGGTGCAATCTATATAGCCACATTGCCATATGAGGTCCATTTAAGATTCTTACAAAATATTGTTAAAACGCCATTTGTAAAAAATGTAAAATTTTATTGAAATATCTCCATATCTCATCACTTGGCCGTGTCCACAGGGATTTCCAAACATATCGGCTGATGCCAAAAGATAGTTTTGACTTCCCTGGGTGCAATATATATAGCCACATTGCCATATGAGGTCCATTTAAGGTTCTTACAAAATATTGTTAAAACACCATTTGTAAAAAATGTAAAATTTTATTGAAATATCTCCATATCTCATCACTTGGCCGTGTCCACAGGGATTTCCAAACATATCGGCTGATGCCAAAAGATAGTTTTGACTTCCCTGAGTGCAATCTATATAGCCACATTGCCATATGAGGTCCATTTAAGGTTCTTACAAAATATTGTTAAAACACCATTTGTAAAAAATGTAAAATTTTATTGAAATATCTCCATATCTCATCACTTGGCCGTGTCCACAGGGATTTCCAAACATATCGGCTGATGCCAAAAGACAGTTTAGACTTCCCTGGGTGCAATCTATATAGCCACATTGCCATATGAGGTCCATTTAAGGTTCTTACAAAATATTGTTAAAACGCCATTTGTACAAAATGTAAAATTTTATTGAAATATCTCCATATCTCATCACTTGGCCGTGTACACAGGGATTTCCAAACATATCGGCTGATGCCAAAAGATAGTTTTGACTTCCCTGGGTGCAATCTATATAGCCACATTGCCATATGAGGTCCATTTAAGGTTCTTACAAAATATTGTTAAAACACCATTTGTAAAAAATGTAAAATTGTATTGAAATATCTCCATATCTCATCACTTGGCCGTGTCCACAGGGATTTCCAAACATATCGGCTGATGCCAAAAGATAGTTTTGACTTCCCTGGGTGCAATCTATATAGCCACATTGCCATATGAGGTCCATTTAAGATTCTTACAAAATATTGTTAAAACACCATTTGTAAAAAATGTAAAATTGTATTGAAATATCTCCATATCTCATCACTTGGCCGTGTCCACAGGGATTTCCAAACATATCGGCTTATGCCATAAGATAGTTTTGACTTCCCTGAATGCAATCTATATAGCCACATTGCCATATGTGGTTCATTTAAGGTTCTTACAAAATATTGTTAAAACACCATTTGTAAAAAATGTAAAATTTTATTGAAATATCTCCATATCTCATCACTTGGCCGTGTCCACAGGGATTTCCAAACATATCGGCTGATGCCAAAAGATAGTTTTGACTTCCCTGGGTGCAATATATATAGCCACATTGCCATATGAGGTCCATTTAAGGTTCTTACAAAATATTGTTAAAACACCATTTGTACAAAATGTAAAATTTTATTGAAATATCTCCATATCTCATCACTTGGCCGTGTCCACAGGGATTTCCAAACATATCGGCTTATGCCATAAGATAGTTTTGACTTCCCTGAATGCAATCTATATGGCCACATTGCCATATGAGGTTCATTTAAGGTTCTTACAAAATATTGTTAAAACACCATTTGTAAAAAATGTAAAATTTTATTGAAATATCTCCATATCTCATCACTTGGCCGTGTCCACAGGGATTTCCAAACATATCGGCTGATGCCAAAAGATAGTTTTGACTTCCCTGGGTGCAATATATATAGCCACATTGCCATATGAGGTCCATTTAAGGTTCTTACAAAATATTGTTAAAACACCATTTGTAAAAAATGTAAAATTTGATTGAAATATCTCAATATCTCATCACTTGGCCGTGTCCACAGGGATTTCCAAACATATCGGCTGATGCCAAAAGATAGTTTTGACTTCCCTGGGTGCAATCTATATAGCCACATTGCCATATGAGGTCCATTTAAGATTCTTACAAAATATTGTTAAAACACCATTTGTAAAAAATGTAAAATTTGATTGAAATATCTCAATATCTCATCACTTGGCCGTGTCCACAGGGATTTCCAAACATATCGGCTGATGCCATAAGATAGTTTTGACTTCCCTGAGTGCAATCTATATAGCCTCATTGCCATATGAGGTCCATTTAAGGTTCTTACAAAATATTGTTAAAACACCATTTGTAAAAAATGTAAAATTTTATTGAAATATCTCCATATCTCATCACTTGGCCGTGTCCACAGGGATTTCCAAACATATCGGCTGATGCCAAAAGATAGTTTTGACTTCCCTGAGTGCAATCTATATAGCCACATTGCCATATGAGGTCCATTTAAGGTTCTTACAAAATATTGTTAAAACACCATTTGTAAAAAATGTAAAATTTTATTGAAATATCTCAATATCTCATCACTTGGCCGTGTCCACAGGGATTTCCAAACATATCGGCTGATGCCAAAAGATAGTTTTGACTTCCCTGGGTGCAATCTATATAGCCACATTGCCATATGAGGTCCATTTAAGATTCTTACAAAATATTGTTAAAACACCATTTGTAAAAAATGTAAAATTTGATTGAAATATCTCAATATCTCATCACTTGGCCGTGTCCACAGGGATTTCCAAACATATCGGCTGATGCCATAAGATAGTTTTGACTTCCCTGAGTGCAATCTATATAGCCTCATTGCCATATGAGGTCCATTTAAGGTTCTTACAAAATATTGTTAAAACACCATTTGTAAAAAATGTAAAATTTTATTGAAATATCTCCATATCTCATCACTTGGCCGTGTCCACAGGGATTTCCAAACATATCGGCTGATGCCAAAAGATAGTTTTGACTTCCCTGAGTGCAATCTATATAGCCACATTGCCATATGAGGTCCATTTAAGGTTCTTACAAAATATTGTTAAAACACCATTTGTAAAAAATGTAAAATTTGATTGAAATATCTCAATATCTCATCACTTGGCCGTGTCCACAGGGATTTCCAAACATATCGGCTGATGCCATAAGATAGTTTTGACTTCCCTGAGTGCAATCTATATAGCCTCATTGCCATATGAGGTCCATTTAAGGTTCTTACAAAATATTGTTAAAACACCATTTGTAAAAAATGTAAAATTTTATTGAAATATCTCCATATCTCATCACTTGGCCGTGTCCACAGGGATTTCCAAACATATCGGCTTATGCCATAAGATAGTTTTGACTTCCCTGAGTGCAATCTATATAGCCACATTGCCATATGAGGTCCATTTAAGGTTCTTACAAAATATTGTTAAAACGCCATTTGTACAAAATGTAAAATTTGATTGAAATATCTCCATATCTCATCTCTTGGCCGTGTCCACAGGGATTTCCAAACATATCGGCTGATGCCAAAAGATAGTTTTGACTTCCTTGAGTGCAATGTATATAGCCACATTGCCATATGAGGTCCATTTAAGGTTCTTACAAAATATTGTTAAAACGCCATTTGTACAAAATGTAAAATTTTATTGAAATATCTCCATATCTCATCACTTGGCCGTGTCCACAAGGATTTCCAAACATATCGGCTGATGCCAAAAGATAGTTTTGACTTCCTTGAGTGCAATCTATATAGCCACATTGCCATCTGAGGTCCATTTAAGGTTCTTACAAAATATTGTTAAAACACCATTTGTACAAAATGTAAAATTTGATTGAAATATCTCAATATCTCATCACTTGGCCGTGTCCACAGGGATTTCCAAACATATCGGCTTATGCCATAAGATAGTTTTGACTTCCCTGAGTGCAATCTATATAGCCACATTGCCATATGAGGTCCATTTAAGGTTCTTACAAAATATTGTTAAAACACCATTTGTAAAAAATGTAAAATTTTATTGAAATATCTCCATATCTCATCACTTGGCCGTGTCCACAGGGATTTCCAAACATATCGGCTGATGCCAAAAGATAGTTTTGACTTCCCTGGGTGCAATATATATAGCCACATTGCCATATGAGGTCCATTTAAGGTTCTTACAAAATATTGTTAAAACACCATTTGTACAAAATGTAAAATTTTATTGAAATATCTCCATATCTCATCACTTGGCCGTGTCCACAGGGATTTCCAAACATATCGGCTGATGCCAAAAGACAGTTTAGACTTCCCTGGGTGCAATCTATATAGCCACATTGCCATATGAGGTCCATTTAAGGTTCTTACAAAATATTGTTAAAACGCCATTTGTACAAAATGTAAAATTTGATTGAAATATCTCCATATCTCATCTCTTGGCCGTGTCCACAGGGATTTCCAAACATATCGGCTGATGCCAAAAGATAGTTTTGACTTCCTTGAGTGCAATGTATATAGCCACATTGCCATATGAGGTCCATTTAAGGTTCTTACAAAATATTGTTAAAACGCCATTTGTACAAAATGTAAAATTTTATTGAAATATCTCCATATCTCATCACTTGGCCGTGTCCACAAGGATTTCCAAACATATCGGCTGATGCCAAAAGATAGTTTTGACTTCCTTGAGTGCAATCTATATAGCCACATTGCCATCTGAGGTCCATTTAAGGTTCTTACAAAATATTGTTAAAACACCATTTGTACAAAATGTAAAATTTGATTGAAATATCTCAATATCTCATCACTTGGCCGTGTCCACAGGGATTTCCAAACATATCGGCTTATGCCATAAGATAGTTTTGACTTCCCTGAGTGCAATCTATATAGCCACATTGCCATATGAGGTCCATTTAAGGTTCTTACAAAATATTGTTAAAACACCATTTGTAAAAAATGTAAAATTTTATTGAAATATCTCCATATCTCATCACTTGGCCGTGTCCACAGGGATTTCCAAACATATCGGCTGATGCCAAAAGATAGTTTTGACTTCCCTGGGTGCAATATATATAGCCACATTGCCATATGAGGTCCATTTAAGGTTCTTACAAAATATTGTTAAAACACCATTTGTACAAAATGTAAAATTTTATTGAAATATCTCCATATCTCATCACTTGGCCGTGTCCACAGGGATTTCCAAACATATCGGCTGATGCCAAAAGATAGTTTTGACTTCCCTGGGTGCAATCTATATAGCCACATTGCCATATGAGGTCCATTTAAGGTTCTTACAAAATATTGTTAAAACACCATTTGTAAAAAATGTAAAATTTGATTGAAATATCTCAATATCTCATCACTTGGCCGTGTCCACAGGGATTTCCAAACATATCGGCTGATGCCAAAAGACAGTTTAGACTTCCCTGGGTGCAATCTATATAGCCACATTGCCATATGAGGTCCATTTAAGGTTCTTACAAAATATTGTTAAAACACCATTTGTAAAAAATGTAAAATTTTATTGAAATATCTCCATATCTCATCACTTGGCCGTGTCCACAGGGATTTCCAAACATATCGGCTTATGCCATAAGATAGTTTTGACTTCCCTGAGTGCAATCTATATAGCCACATTGCCATATGAGGTCCATTTAAGGTTCTTACAAAATATTGTTAAAACACCATTTGTAAAAAATGTAAAATTTTATTGAAATATCTCCATATCTCATCACTTGGCCGTGTCCACAGGGATTTCCAAACATATCGGCTGATGCCAAAAGATAGTTTTGACTTCCCTGGGTGCAATATATATAGCCACATTGCCATATGAGGTCCATTTAAGGTTCTTACAAAATATTGTTAAAACACCATTTGTAAAAAATGTAAAATTTTATTGAAATATCTCAATATCTCATCACTTGGCCGTGTCCACAGGGATTTCCAAACATATCGGCTGATGCCAAAAGACAGTTTAGACTTCCCTGGGTGCAATCTATATAGCCACATTGCCATATGAGGTCCATTTAAGGTTCTTACAAAATATTGTTAAAACGCCATTTGTACAAAATGTAAAATTTGATTGAAATATCTCCATATCTCATCTCTTGGCCGTGTCCACAGGGATTTCCAAACATATCGGCTGATGCCAAAAGATAGTTTTGACTTCCTTGAGTGCAATGTATATAGCCACATTGCCATATGAGGTCCATTTAAGGTTCTTACAAAATATTGTTAAAACGCCATTTGTACAAAATGTAAAATTTTATTGAAATATCTCCATATCTCATCACTTGGCCGTGTCCACAAGGATTTCCAAACATATCGGCTGATGCCAAAAGATAGTTTTGACTTCCTTGAGTGCAATCTATATAGCCACATTGCCATCTGAGGTCCATTTAAGGTTCTTACAAAATATTGTTAAAACACCATTTGTACAAAATGTAAAATTTGATTGAAATATCTCAATATCTCATCACTTGGCCGTGTCCACAGGGATTTCCAAACATATCGGCTTATGCCATAAGATAGTTTTGACTTCCCTGAGTGCAATCTATATAGCCACATTGCCATATGAGGTCCATTTAAGGTTCTTACAAAATATTGTTAAAACACCATTTGTAAAAAATGTAAAATTTTATTGAAATATCTCCATATCTCATCACTTGGCCGTGTCCACAGGGATTTCCAAACATATCGGCTGATGCCAAAAGATAGTTTTGACTTCCCTGGGTGCAATATATATAGCCACATTGCCATATGAGGTCCATTTAAGGTTCTTACAAAATATTGTTAAAACACCATTTGTACAAAATGTAAAATTTTATTGAAATATCTCCATATCTCATCACTTGGCCGTGTCCACAGGGATTTCCAAACATATCGGCTGATGCCAAAAGATAGTTTTGACTTCCCTGGGTGCAATCTATATAGCCACATTGCCATATGAGGTCCATTTAAGGTTCTTACAAAATATTGTTAAAACACCATTTGTAAAAAATGTAAAATTTGATTGAAATATCTCAATATCTCATCACTTGGCCGTGTCCACAGGGATTTCCAAACATATCGGCTGATGCCAAAAGACAGTTTAGACTTCCCTGGGTGCAATCTATATAGCCACATT
Organism: Tipula vernalis; assembly: GCA_958295665.1. Classification (NCBI taxonomy): domain Eukaryota; kingdom Metazoa; phylum Arthropoda; class Insecta; order Diptera; family Tipulidae; genus Tipula; species Tipula vernalis. Next base: position 214,109,955 of record OY282560.1, on the reverse strand, counting down.
GCCATATGAGGTCCATTTAAGGTTCTTACAAAATATTGTTAAAACACCATTTGTAAAAAATGTAAAATTTTATTGAAATATCTCCATATCTCATCACTTGGCCGTGTCCACAGGGATTTCCAAACATATCGGCTTATGCCATAAGATAGTTTTGACTTCCCTGAGTGCAATCTATATAGCCACATTGCCATATGAGGTCCATTTAAGGTTCTTACAAAATATTGTTAAAACACCATTTGTAAAAAATGTAAAATTTTATTGAAATATCTCCATATCTCATCACTTGGCCGTGTCCACAGGGATTTCCAAACATATCGGCTGATGCCAAAAGATAGTTTTGACTTCCCTGGGTGCAATATATATAGCCACATTGCCATATGAGGTCCATTTAAGGTTCTTACAAAATATTGTTAAAACACCATTTGTAAAAAATGTAAAATTTTATTGAAATATCTCAATATCTCATCACTTGGCCGTGTCCACAGGGATTTCCAAACATATCGGCTGATGCCAAAAGACAGTTTAGACTTCCCTGGGTGCAATCTATATAGCCACATTGCCATATGAGGTCCATTTAAGGTTCTTACAAAATATTGTTAAAACGCCATTTGTACAAAATGTAAAATTTGATTGAAATATCTCCATATCTCATCTCTTGGCCGTGTCCACAGGGATTTCCAAACATATCGGCTGATGCCAAAAGATAGTTTTGACTTCCTTGAGTGCAATGTATATAGCCACATTGCCATATGAGGTCCATTTAAGGTTCTTACAAAATATTGTTAAAACGCCATTTGTACAAAATGTAAAATTTTATTGAAATATCTCCATATCTCATCACTTGGCCGTGTCCACAAGGATTTCCAAACATATCGGCTGATGCCAAAAGATAGTTTTGACTTCCTTGAGTGCAATCTATATAGCCACATTGCCATCTGAGGTCCATTTAAGGTTCTTACAAAATATTGTTAAAACACCATTTGTACAAAATGTAAAATTTGATTGAAATATCTCAATATCTCATCACTTGGCCGTGTCCACAGGGATTTCCAAACATATCGGCTTATGCCATAAGATAGTTTTGACTTCCCTGAGTGCAATCTATATAGCCACATTGCCATATGAGGTCCATTTAAGGTTCTTACAAAATATTGTTAAAACACCATTTGTAAAAAATGTAAAATTTTATTGAAATATCTCCATATCTCATCACTTGGCCGTGTCCACAGGGATTTCCAAACATATCGGCTGATGCCAAAAGATAGTTTTGACTTCCCTGGGTGCAATATATATAGCCACATTGCCATATGAGGTCCATTTAAGGTTCTTACAAAATATTGTTAAAACACCATTTGTACAAAATGTAAAATTTTATTGAAATATCTCCATATCTCATCACTTGGCCGTGTCCACAGGGATTTCCAAACATATCGGCTGATGCCAAAAGATAGTTTTGACTTCCCTGGGTGCAATCTATATAGCCACATTGCCATATGAGGTCCATTTAAGGTTCTTACAAAATATTGTTAAAACACCATTTGTAAAAAATGTAAAATTTGATTGAAATATCTCAATATCTCATCACTTGGCCGTGTCCACAGGGATTTCCAAACATATCGGCTGATGCCAAAAGACAGTTTAGACTTCCCTGGGTGCAATCTATATAGCCACATTGCCATATGAGGTCCATTTAAGGTTCTTACAAAATATTGTTAAAACACCATTTGTAAAAAATGTAAAATTTTATTGAAATATCTCCATATCTCATCACTTGGCCGTGTCCACAGGGATTTCCAAACATATCGGCTTATGCCATAAGATAGTTTTGACTTCCCTGAGTGCAATCTATATAGCCACATTGCCATATGAGGTCCATTTAAGGTTCTTACAAAATATTGTTAAAACACCATTTGTAAAAAATGTAAAATTTTATTGAAATATCTCCATATCTCATCACTTGGCCGTGTCCACAGGGATTTCCAAACATATCGGCTGATGCCAAAAGACAGTTTAGACTTCCCTGGGTGCAATCTATATAGCCACATTGCCATATGAGGTCCATTTAAGGTTCTTACAAAATATTGTTAAAACGCCATTTGTACAAAATGTAAAATTTTATTGAAATATCTCCATATCTCATCACTTGGCCGTGTACACAGGGATTTCCAAACATATCGGCTGATGCCAAAGTTAGTTTTGACTTCCCTGGGTGCAATCTATATAGCCACATTGCCATATGAGGTCCATTTAAGGTTCTTACAAAATATTGTTAAAACACCATTTGTAAAAAATGTAAAATTGTATTGAAATATCTCCATATCTCATCACTTGGCCGTGTCCACAGGGATTTCCAAACATATCGGCTGATGCCAAAAGATAGTTTTGACTTCCCTGGGTGCAATCTATATAGCCACATTGCCATATGAGGTCCATTTAAGATTCTTACAAAATATTGTTAAAACACCATTTGTAAAAAATGTAAAATTGTATTGAAATATCTCCATATCTCATCACTTGGCCGTGTCCACAGGGATTTCCAAACATATCGGCTGATGCCAAAAGATAGTTTTGACTTCCCTGGGTGCAATCTATATAGCCACATTGCCATATGAGGTCCATTTAAGATTCTTACAAAATATTGTTAAAACGCCATTTGTAAAAAATGTAAAATTTTATTGAAATATCTCCATATCTCATCACTTGGCCGTGTCCACAGGGATTTCCAAACATATCGGCTGATGCCAAAAGATAGTTTTGACTTCCCTGGGTGCAATATATATAGCCACATTGCCATATGAGGTCCATTTAAGGTTCTTACAAAATATTGTTAAAACACCATTTGTAAAAAATGTAAAATTTTATTGAAATATCTCCATATCTCATCACTTGGCCGTGTCCACAGGGATTTCCAAACATATCGGCTGATGCCAAAAGATAGTTTTGACTTCCCTGAGTGCAATCTATATAGCCACATTGCCATATGAGGTCCATTTAAGGTTCTTACAAAATATTGTTAAAACACCATTTGTAAAAAATGTAAAATTTTATTGAAATATCTCCATATCTCATCACTTGGCCGTGTCCACAGGGATTTCCAAACATATCGGCTGATGCCAAAAGACAGTTTAGACTTCCCTGGGTGCAATCTATATAGCCACATTGCCATATGAGGTCCATTTAAGGTTCTTACAAAATATTGTTAAAACGCCATTTGTACAAAATGTAAAATTTTATTGAAATATCTCCATATCTCATCACTTGGCCGTGTACACAGGGATTTCCAAACATATCGGCTGATGCCAAAAGATAGTTTTGACTTCCCTGGGTGCAATCTATATAGCCACATTGCCATATGAGGTCCATTTAAGGTTCTTACAAAATATTGTTAAAACACCATTTGTAAAAAATGTAAAATTGTATTGAAATATCTCCATATCTCATCACTTGGCCGTGTCCACAGGGATTTCCAAACATATCGGCTGATGCCAAAAGATAGTTTTGACTTCCCTGGGTGCAATCTATATAGCCACATTGCCATATGAGGTCCATTTAAGATTCTTACAAAATATTGTTAAAACACCATTTGTAAAAAATGTAAAATTGTATTGAAATATCTCCATATCTCATCACTTGGCCGTGTCCACAGGGATTTCCAAACATATCGGCTTATGCCATAAGATAGTTTTGACTTCCCTGAATGCAATCTATATAGCCACATTGCCATATGTGGTTCATTTAAGGTTCTTACAAAATATTGTTAAAACACCATTTGTAAAAAATGTAAAATTTTATTGAAATATCTCCATATCTCATCACTTGGCCGTGTCCACAGGGATTTCCAAACATATCGGCTGATGCCAAAAGATAGTTTTGACTTCCCTGGGTGCAATATATATAGCCACATTGCCATATGAGGTCCATTTAAGGTTCTTACAAAATATTGTTAAAACACCATTTGTACAAAATGTAAAATTTTATTGAAATATCTCCATATCTCATCACTTGGCCGTGTCCACAGGGATTTCCAAACATATCGGCTTATGCCATAAGATAGTTTTGACTTCCCTGAATGCAATCTATATAGCCACATTGCCATATGAGGTTCATTTAAGGTTCTTACAAAATATTGTTAAAACACCATTTGTAAAAAATGTAAAATTTGATTGAAATATCTCAATATCTCATCACTTGGCCGTGTCCACAGGGATTTCCAAACATATCGGCTGATGCCAAAAGATAGTTTTGACTTCCCTGGGTGCAATCTATATAGCCACATTGCCATATGAGGTCCATTTAAGATTCTTACAAAATATTGTTAAAACACCATTTGTAAAAAATGTAAAATTTGATTGAAATATCTCAATATCTCATCACTTGGCCGTGTCCACAGGGATTTCCAAACATATCGGCTGATGCCATAAGATAGTTTTGACTTCCCTGAGTGCAATCTATATAGCCTCATTGCCATATGAGGTCCATTTAAGGTTCTTACAAAATATTGTTAAAACACCATTTGTAAAAAATGTAAAATTTTATTGAAATATCTCCATATCTCATCACTTGGCCGTGTCCACAGGGATTTCCAAACATATCGGCTGATGCCAAAAGATAGTTTTGACTTCCCTGAGTGCAATCTATATAGCCACATTGCCATATGAGGTCCATTTAAGGTTCTTACAAAATATTGTTAAAACACCATTTGTAAAAAATGTAAAATTTTATTGAAATATCTCCATATCTCATCACTTGGCCGTGTCCACAGGGATTTCCAAACATATCGGCTGATGCCAAAAGATAGTTTTGACTTCCTTGGGTGCAATCTATATAGCCACATTGCCATATGAGGTCCATTTAAGATTCTTACAAAATATTGTTAAAACACCATTTGTAAAAAATGTAAAATTGTATTGAAATATCTCCATATCTCATCACTTGGCCGTGTCCACAGGGATTTCCAAACATATCGGCTGATGCCAAAAGATAGTTTTGACTTCCCTGGGTGCAATCTATATAGCCACATTGCCATATGAGGTCCATTTAAGATTCTTACAAAATATTGTTAAAACGCCATTTGTAAAAAATGTAAAATTTTATTGAAATATCTCAATATCTCATCACTTGGCCGTGTCCACAGGGATTTCCAAACATATCGGCTGATGCCAAAAGACAGTTTAGACTTCCCTGGGTGCAATCTATATAGCCACATTGCCATATGAGGTCCATTTAAGGTTCTTACAAAATATTGTTAAAACACCATTTGTAAAAAATGTAAAATTTTATTGAAATATCTCCATATCTCATCACTTGGCCGTGTCCACAGGGATTTCCAAACATATCGGCTGATGCCAAAAGATAGTTTTGACTTCCCTGGGTGCAATATATATAGCCACATTGCCATATGAGGTCCATTTAAGGTTCTTACAAAATATTGTTAAAACACCATTTGTAAAAAATGTAAAATTTTATTGAAATATCTCCATATCTCATCACTTGGCCGTGTCCACAGGGATTTCCAAACATATCGGCTTATGCCATAAGATAGTTTTGACTTCCCTGAATGCAATCTATATAGCCACATTGCCATATGTGGTTCATTTAAGGTTCTTACAAAATATTGTTAAAACACCATTTGTAAAAAATGTAAAATTTTATTGAAATATCTCCATATCTCATCACTTGGCCGTGTCCACAGGGATTTCCAAACATATCGGCTGATGCCAAAAGATAGTTTTGACTTCCCTGGGTGCAATATATATAGCCACATTGCCATATGAGGTCCATTTAAGGTTCTTACAAAATATTGTTAAAACACCATTTGTACAAAATGTAAAATTTGATTGAAATATCTCAATATCTCATCACTTGGCCGTGTCCACAGGGATTTCCAAACATATCGGCTTATGCCATAAGATAGTTTTGACTTCCCTGAGTGCAATCTATATAGCCACATTGCCATATGAGGTCCATTTAAGATTCTTACAAAATATTGTTAAAACGCCATTTGTAAAAAATGTAAAATTTTATTGAAATATCTCCATATCTCATCACTTGGCCGTGTCCACAGGGATTTCCAAACATATCGGCTGATGCCAAAAGATAGTTTTGACTTCCCTGGGTGCAATATATATAGCCACATTGCCATATGAGGTCCATTTAAGGTTCTTACAAAATATTGTTAAAACACCATTTGTACAAAATGTAAAATTTGATTGAAATATCTCAATATCTCATCACTTGGCCGTGTCCACAGGGATTTCCAAACATATCGGCTTATGCCATAAGATAGTTTTGACTTCCCTGAGTGCAATCTATATAGCCACATTGCCATATGAGGTCCATTTAAGGTTCTTACAAAATATTGTTAAAACACCATTTGTAAAAAATGTAAAATTTTATTGAAATATCTCCATATCTCATCACTTGGCCGTGTCCACAGGGATTTCCAAACATATCGGCTGATGCCAAAAGATAGTTTTGACTTCCCTGGGTGCAATATATATAGCCACATTGCCATATGAGGTCCATTTAAGGTTCTTACAAAATATTGTTAAAACACCATTTGTACAAAATGTAAAATTTTATTGAAATATCTCCATATCTCATCACTTGGCCGTGTCCACAGGGATTTCCAAACATATCGGCTGATGCCAAAAGATAGTTTTGACTTCCCTGGGTGCAATCTATATAGCCACATTGCCATATGAGGTCCATTTAAGGTTCTTACAAAATATTGTTAAAACACCATTTGTAAAAAATGTAAAATTTGATTGAAATATCTCAATATCTCATCACTTGGCCGTGTCCACAGGGATTTCCAAACATATCGGCTGATGCCAAAAGACAGTTTAGACTTCCCTGGGTGCAATCTATATAGCCACATTGCCATATGAGGTCCATTTAAGGTTCTTACAAAATATTGTTAAAACACCATTTGTAAAAAATGTAAAATTTTATTGAAATATCTCCATATCTCATCACTTGGCCGTGTCCACAGGGATTTCCAAACATATCGGCTTATGCCATAAGATAGTTTTGACTTCCCTGAGTGCAATCTATATAGCCACATTGCCATATGAGGTCCATTTAAGGTTCTTACAAAATATTGTTAAAACACCATTTGTAAAAAATGTAAAATTTTATTGAAATATCTCCATATCTCATCACTTGGCCGTGTCCACAGGGATTTCCAAACATATCGGCTGATGCCAAAAGACAGTTTAGACTTCCCTGGGTGCAATCTATATAGCCACATTGCCATATGAGGTCCATTTAAGGTTCTTACAAAATATTGTTAAAACGCCATTTGTACAAAATGTAAAATTTTATTGAAATATCTCCATATCTCATCACTTGGCCGTGTACACAGGGATTTCCAAACATATCGGCTGATGCCAAAGTTAGTTTTGACTTCCCTGGGTGCAATCTATATAGCCACATTGCCATATGAGGTCCATTTAAGGTTCTTACAAAATATTGTTAAAACACCATTTGTAAAAAATGTAAAATTGTATTGAAATATCTCCATATCTCATCACTTGGCCGTGTCCACAGGGATTTCCAAACATATCGGCTTATGCCATAAGATAGTTTTGACTTCCCTGAGTGCAATATATATAGCCACATTGCCATATGAGGTCCATTTAAGGTTCTTACAAAATATTGTTAAAACACCATTTGTAAAAAATGTAAAATTTTATTGAAATATCTCCATATCTCATCACTTGGCCGTGTCCACAGGGATTTCCAAACATATCGGCTGATGCCAAAAGATAGTTTTGACTTCCCTGGGTGCAATATATATAGCCACATTGCCATATGAGGTCCATTTAAGGTTCTTACAAAATATTGTTAAAACACCATTTGTACAAAATGTAAAATTTGATTGAAATATCTCAATATCTCATCACTTGGCCGTGTCCACAGGGATTTCCAAACATATCGGCTTATGCCATAAGATAGTTTTGACTTCCCTGAGTGCAATCTATATAGCCACATTGCCATATGAGGTCCATTTAAGGTTCTTACAAAATATTGTTAAAACACCATTTGTAAAAAATGTAAAATTTTATTGAAATATCTCCATATCTCATCACTTGGCCGTGTCCACAGGGATTTCCAAACATATCGGCTGATGCCAAAAGATAGTTTTGACTTCCCTGGGTGCAATATATATAGCCACATTGCCATATGAGGTCCATTTAAGGTTCTTACAAAATATTGTTAAAACACCATTTGTACAAAATGTAAAATTTTATTGAAATATCTCCATATCTCATCACTTGGCCGTGTCCACAGGGATTTCCAAACATATCGGCTGATGCCAAAAGATAGTTTTGACTTCCCTGGGTGCAATCTATATAGCCACATTGCCATATGAGGTCCATTTAAGGTTCTTACAAAATATTGTTAAAACACCATTTGTAAAAAATGTAAAATTTGATTGAAATATCTCAATATCTCATCACTTGGCCGTGTCCACAGGGATTTCCAAACATATCGGCTGATGCCAAAAGACAGTTTAGACTTCCCTGGGTGCAATCTATATAGCCACATTGCCATATGAGGTCCATTTAAGGTTCTTACAAAATATTGTTAAAACACCATTTGTAAAAAATGTAAAATTTTATTGAAATATCTCCATATCTCATCACTTGGCCGTGTCCACAGGGATTTCCAAACATATCGGCTTATGCCATAAGATAGTTTTGACTTCCCTGAGTGCAATCTATATAGCCACATTGCCATATGAGGTCCATTTAAGGTTCTTACAAAATATTGTTAAAACACCATTTGTAAAAAATGTAAAATTTTATTGAAATATCTCCATATCTCATCACTTGGCCGTGTCCACAGGGATTTCCAAACATATCGGCTGATGCCAAAAGACAGTTTAGACTTCCCTGGGTGCAATCTATATAGCCACATTGCCATATGAGGTCCATTTAAGGTTCTTACAAAATATTGTTAAAACGCCATTTGTACAAAATGTAAAATTTTATTGAAATATCTCCATATCTCATCACTTGGCCGTGTACACAGGGATTTCCAAACATATCGGCTGATGCCAAAGTTAGTTTTGACTTCCCTGGGTGCAATCTATATAGCCACATTGCCATATGAGGTCCATTTAAGGTTCTTACAAAATATTGTTAAAACACCATTTGTAAAAAATGTAAAATTGTATTGAAATATCTCCATATCTCATCACTTGGCCGTGTCCACAGGGATTTCCAAACATATCGGCTGATGCCAAAAGATAGTTTTGACTTCCCTGGGTGCAATCTATATAGCCACATTGCCATATGAGGTCCATTTAAGATTCTTACAAAATATTGTTAAAACACCATTTGTAAAAAATGTAAAATTGTATTGAAATATCTCCATATCTCATCACTTGGCCGTGTCCACAGGGATTTCCAAACATATCGGCTGATGCCAAAAGATAGTTTTGACTTCCCTGGGTGCAATCTATATAGCCACATTGCCATATGAGGTCCATTTAAGATTCTTACAAAATATTGTTAAAACGCCATTTGTAAAAAATGTAAAATTTTATTGAAATATCTCCATATCTCATCACTTGGCCGTGTCCACAGGGATTTCCAAACATATCGGCTGATGCCAAAAGATAGTTTTGACTTCCCTGGGTGCAATATATATAGCCACATTGCCATATGAGGTCCATTTAAGGTTCTTACAAAATATTGTTAAAACACCATTTGTAAAAAATGTAAAATTTTATTGAAATATCTCCATATCTCATCACTTGGCCGTGTCCACAGGGATTTCCAAACATATCGGCTGATGCCAAAAGATAGTTTTGACTTCCCTGAGTGCAATCTATATAGCCACATTGCCATATGAGGTCCATTTAAGGTTCTTACAAAATATTGTTAAAACACCATTTGTAAAAAATGTAAAATTTTATTGAAATATCTCCATATCTCATCACTTGGCCGTGTCCACAGGGATTTCCAAACATATCGGCTGATGCCAAAAGACAGTTTAGACTTCCCTGGGTGCAATCTATATAGCCACATTGCCATATGAGGTCCATTTAAGGTTCTTACAAAATATTGTTAAAACGCCATTTGTACAAAATGTAAAATTTTATTGAAATATCTCCATATCTCATCACTTGGCCGTGTACACAGGGATTTCCAAACATATCGGCTGATGCCAAAAGATAGTTTTGACTTCCCTGGGTGCAATCTATATAGCCACATTGCCATATGAGGTCCATTTAAGGTTCTTACAAAATATTGTTAAAACACCATTTGTAAAAAATGTAAAATTGTATTGAAATATCTCCATATCTCATCACTTGGCCGTGTCCACAGGGATTTCCAAACATATCGGCTGATGCCAAAAGATAGTTTTGACTTCCCTGGGTGCAATCTATATAGCCACATTGCCATATGAGGTCCATTTAAGATTCTTACAAAATATTGTTAAAACACCATTTGTAAAAAATGTAAAATTGTATTGAAATATCTCCATATCTCATCACTTGGCCGTGTCCACAGGGATTTCCAAACATATCGGCTTATGCCATAAGATAGTTTTGACTTCCCTGAATGCAATCTATATAGCCACATTGCCATATGTGGTTCATTTAAGGTTCTTACAAAATATTGTTAAAACACCATTTGTACAAAATGTAAAATTTTATTGAAATATCTCCATATCTCATCACTTGGCCGTGTCCACAGGGATTTCCAAACATATCGGCTTATGCCATAAGATAGTTTTGACTTCCCTGAATGCAATCTATATAGCCACATTGCCATATGAGGTTCATTTAAGGTTCTTACAAAATATTGTTAAAACACCATTTGTAAAAAATGTAAAATTTTATTGAAATATCTCCATATCTCATCACTTGGCCGTGTCCACAGGGATTTCCAAACATATCGGCTGATGCCAAAAGATAGTTTTGACTTCCCTGGGTGCAATATATATAGCCACATTGCCATATGAGGTCCATTTAAGGTTCTTACAAAATATTGTTAAAACACCATTTGTAAAAAATGTAAAATTTGATTGAAATATCTCAATATCTCATCACTTGGCCGTGTCCACAGGGATTTCCAAACATATCGGCTGATGCCAAAAGATAGTTTTGACTTCCCTGGGTGCAATCTATATAGCCACATTGCCATATGAGGTCCATTTAAGATTCTTACAAAATATTGTTAAAACACCATTTGTAAAAAATGTAAAATTTGATTGAAATATCTCAATATCTCATCACTTGGCCGTGTCCACAGGGATTTCCAAACATATCGGCTGATGCCATAAGATAGTTTTGACTTCCCTGAGTGCAATCTATATAGCCTCATTGCCATATGAGGTCCATTTAAGGTTCTTACAAAATATTGTTAAAACACCATTTGTAAAAAATGTAAAATTTTATTGAAATATCTCCATATCTCATCACTTGGCCGTGTCCACAGGGATTTCCAAACATATCGGCTGATGCCAAAAGATAGTTTTGACTTCCCTGAGTGCAATCTATATAGCCTCATTGCCATATGAGGTCCATTTAAGGTTCTTACAAAATATTGTTAAAACACCATTTGTAAAAAATGTAAAATTTTATTGAAATATCTCCATATCTCATCACTTGGCCGTGTCCACAGGGATTTCCAAACATATCGGCTGATGCCAAAAGATAGTTTTGACTTCCCTGAGTGCAATCTATATAGCCACATTGCCATATGAGGTCCATTTAAGGTTCTTACAAAATATTGTTAAAACACCATTTGTAAAAAATGTAAAATTTTATTGAAATATCTCCATATCTCATCACTTGGCCGTGTCCACAGGGATTTCCAAACATATCGGCTTATGCCATAAGATAGTTTTGACTTCCCTGAGTGCAATCTATATAGCCACATTGCCATATGAGGTCCATTTAAGGTTCTTACAAAATATTGTTAAAACGCCATTTGTACAAAATGTAAAATTTTATTGAAATATCTCAATATCTCATCACTTGGCCGTGTCCACAGGGATTTCCAAACATATCGGCTGATGCCAAAAGATAGTTTTGACTTCCCTGAGTGCAATCTATATAGCCACATTGCCATATGAGGTCCATTTAAGGTTCTTACAAAATATTGTTAAAACACCATTTGTAAAAAATGTAAAATTTTATTGAAATATCTCCATATCTCATCACTTGGCCGTGTCCACAGGGATTTCCAAACATATCGGCTTATGCCATAAGATAGTTTTGACTTCCCTGAGTGCAATCTATATAGCCACATTGCCATATGAGGTCCATTTAAGGTTCTTACAAAATATTGTTAAAACGCCATTTGTACAAAATGTAAAATTTTATTGAAATATCTCAATATCTCATCACTTGGCCGTGTCCACAGGGATTTCCAAACATATCGGCTGATGCCAAAAGACAGTTTAGACTTCCCTGGGTGCAATCTATATAGCCACATTGCCATATGAGGTCCATTTAAGGTTCTTACAAAATATTGTTAAAACACCATTTGTAAAAAATGTAAAATTTTATTGAAATATCTCCATATCTCATCACTTGGCCGTGTCCACAGGGATTTCCAAACATATCGGCTGATGCCAAAAGACAGTTTAGACTTCCCTGGGTGCAATCTATATAGCCACATTGCCATATGAGGTCCATTTAAGGTTCTTACAAAATATTGTTAAAACGCCATTTGTACAAAATGTAAAATTTTATTGAAATATCTCCATATCTCATCACTTGGCCGTGTACACAGGGATTTCCAAACATATCGGCTGATGCCAAAGTTAGTTTTGACTTCCCTGGGTGCAATCTATATAGCCACATTGCCATATGAGGTCCATTTAAGGTTCTTACAAAATATTGTTAAAACACCATTTGTAAAAAATGTAAAATTGTATTGAAATATCTCCATATCTCATCACTTGGCCGTGTCCACAGGGATTTCCAAACATATCGGCTTATGCCATAAGATAGTTTTGACTTCCCTGAGTGCAATATATATAGCCACATTGCCATATGAGGTCCATTTAAGGTTCTTACAAAATATTGTTAAAACACCATTTGTAAAAAATGTAAAATTTTATTGAAATATCTCCATATCTCATCACTTGGCCGTGTCCACAGGGATTTCCAAACATATCGGCTGATGCCAAAAGATAGTTTTGACTTCCCTGGGTGCAATATATATAGCCACATTGCCATATGAGGTCCATTTAAGGTTCTTACAAAATATTGTTAAAACACCATTTGTACAAAATGTAAAATTTGATTGAAATATCTCAATATCTCATCACTTGGCCGTGTCCACAGGGATTTCCAAACATATCGGCTTATGCCATAAGATAGTTTTGACTTCCCTGAGTGCAATCTATATAGCCACATTGCCATATGAGGTCCATTTAAGGTTCTTACAAAATATTGTTAAAACACCATTTGTAAAAAATGTAAAATTTTATTGAAATATCTCCATATCTCATCACTTGGCCGTGTCCACAGGGATTTCCAAACATATCGGCTGATGCCAAAAGATAGTTTTGACTTCCCTGGGTGCAATATATATAGCCACATTGCCATATGAGGTCCATTTAAGGTTCTTACAAAATATTGTTAAAACACCATTTGTACAAAATGTAAAATTTTATTGAAATATCTCCATATCTCATCACTTGGCCGTGTCCACAGGGATTTCCAAACATATCGGCTGATGCCAAAAGATAGTTTTGACTTCCCTGGGTGCAATCTATATAGCCACATTGCCATATGAGGTCCATTTAAGGTTCTTACAAAATATTGTTAAAACACCATTTGTAAAAAATGTAAAATTTGATTGAAATATCTCAATATCTCATCACTTGGCCGTGTCCACAGGGATTTCCAAACATATCGGCTGATGCCAAAAGACAGTTTAGACTTCCCTGGGTGCAATCTATATAGCCACATTGCCATATGAGGTCCATTTAAGGTTCTTACAAAATATTGTTAAAACACCATTTGTAAAAAATGTAAAATTTTATTGAAATATCTCCATATCTCATCACTTGGCCGTGTCCACAGGGATTTCCAAACATATCGGCTTATGCCATAAGATAGTTTTGACTTCCCTGAGTGCAATCTATATAGCCACATTGCCATATGAGGTCCATTTAAGGTTCTTACAAAATATTGTTAAAACACCATTTGTAAAAAATGTAAAATTTTATTGAAATATCTCCATATCTCATCACTTGGCCGTGTCCACAGGGATTTCCAAACATATCGGCTGATGCCAAAAGACAGTTTAGACTTCCCTGGGTGCAATCTATATAGCCACATTGCCATATGAGGTCCATTTAAGGTTCTTACAAAATATTGTTAAAACGCCATTTGTACAAAATGTAAAATTTTATTGAAATATCTCCATATCTCATCACTTGGCCGTGTACACAGGGATTTCCAAACATATCGGCTGATGCCAAAGTTAGTTTTGACTTCCCTGGGTGCAATCTATATAGCCACATTGCCATATGAGGTCCATTTAAGGTTCTTACAAAATATTGTTAAAACACCATTTGTAAAAAATGTAAAATTGTATTGAAATATCTCCATATCTCATCACTTGGCCGTGTCCACAGGGATTTCCAAACATATCGGCTGATGCCAAAAGATAGTTTTGACTTCCCTGGGTGCAATCTATATAGCCACATTGCCATATGAGGTCCATTTAAGATTCTTACAAAATATTGTTAAAACACCATTTGTAAAAAATGTAAAATTGTATTGAAATATCTCCATATCTCATCACTTGGCCGTGTCCACAGGGATTTCCAAACATATCGGCTGATGCCAAAAGATAGTTTTGACTTCCCTGGGTGCAATCTATATAGCCACATTGCCATATGAGGTCCATTTAAGATTCTTACAAAATATTGTTAAAACGCCATTTGTAAAAAATGTAAAATTTTATTGAAATATCTCCATATCTCATCACTTGGCCGTGTCCACAGGGATTTCCAAACATATCGGCTGATGCCAAAAGATAGTTTTGACTTCCCTGGGTGCAATATATATAGCCACATTGCCATATGAGGTCCATTTAAGGTTCTTACAAAATATTGTTAAAACACCATTTGTAAAAAATGTAAAATTTTATTGAAATATCTCCATATCTCATCACTTGGCCGTGTCCACAGGGATTTCCAAACATATCGGCTGATGCCAAAAGATAGTTTTGACTTCCCTGAGTGCAATCTATATAGCCACATTGCCATATGAGGTCCATTTAAGGTTCTTACAAAATATTGTTAAAACACCATTTGTAAAAAATGTAAAATTTTATTGAAATATCTCCATATCTCATCACTTGGCCGTGTCCACAGGGATTTCCAAACATATCGGCTGATGCCAAAAGACAGTTTAGACTTCCCTGGGTGCAATCTATATAGCCACATTGCCATATGAGGTCCATTTAAGGTTCTTACAAAATATTGTTAAAACGCCATTTGTACAAAATGTAAAATTTTATTGAAATATCTCCATATCTCATCACTTGGCCGTGTACACAGGGATTTCCAAACATATCGGCTGATGCCAAAAGATAGTTTTGACTTCCCTGGGTGCAATCTATATAGCCACATTGCCATATGAGGTCCATTTAAGGTTCTTACAAAATATTGTTAAAACACCATTTGTAAAAAATGTAAAATTGTATTGAAATATCTCCATATCTCATCACTTGGCCGTGTCCACAGGGATTTCCAAACATATCGGCTGATGCCAAAAGATAGTTTTGACTTCCCTGGGTGCAATCTATATAGCCACATTGCCATATGAGGTCCATTTAAGATTCTTACAAAATATTGTTAAAACACCATTTGTAAAAAATGTAAAATTGTATTGAAATATCTCCATATCTCATCACTTGGCCGTGTCCACAGGGATTTCCAAACATATCGGCTTATGCCATAAGATAGTTTTGACTTCCCTGAATGCAATCTATATAGCCACATTGCCATATGTGGTTCATTTAAGGTTCTTACAAAATATTGTTAAAACACCATTTGTACAAAATGTAAAATTTTATTGAAATATCTCCATATCTCATCACTTGGCCGTGTCCACAGGGATTTCCAAACATATCGGCTTATGCCATAAGATAGTTTTGACTTCCCTGAATGCAATCTATATAGCCACATTGCCATATGAGGTTCATTTAAGGTTCTTACAAAATATTGTTAAAACACCATTTGTAAAAAATGTAAAATTTTATTGAAATATCTCCATATCTCATCACTTGGCCGTGTCCACAGGGATTTCCAAACATATCGGCTGATGCCAAAAGATAGTTTTGACTTCCCTGGGTGCAATATATATAGCCACATTGCCATATGAGGTCCATTTAAGGTTCTTACAAAATATTGTTAAAACACCATTTGTAAAAAATGTAAAATTTGATTGAAATATCTCAATATCTCATCACTTGGCCGTGTCCACAGGGATTTCCAAACATATCGGCTGATGCCAAAAGATAGTTTTGACTTCCCTGGGTGCAATCTATATAGCCACATTGCCATATGAGGTCCATTTAAGATTCTTACAAAATATTGTTAAAACACCATTTGTAAAAAATGTAAAATTTGATTGAAATATCTCAATATCTCATCACTTGGCCGTGTCCACAGGGATTTCCAAACATATCGGCTGATGCCATAAGATAGTTTTGACTTCCCTGAGTGCAATCTATATAGCCTCATTGCCATATGAGGTCCATTTAAGGTTCTTACAAAATATTGTTAAAACACCATTTGTAAAAAATGTAAAATTTTATTGAAATATCTCCATATCTCATCACTTGGCCGTGTCCACAGGGATTTCCAAACATATCGGCTGATGCCAAAAGATAGTTTTGACTTCCCTGAGTGCAATCTATATAGCCTCATTGCCATATGAGGTCCATTTAAGGTTCTTACAAAATATTGTTAAAACACCATTTGTAAAAAATGTAAAATTTTATTGAAATATCTCCATATCTCATCACTTGGCCGTGTCCACAGGGATTTCCAAACATATCGGCTGATGCCAAAAGATAGTTTTGACTTCCCTGAGTGCAATCTATATAGCCACATTGCCATATGAGGTCCATTTAAGGTTCTTACAAAATATTGTTAAAACACCATTTGTAAAAAATGTAAAATTTTATTGAAATATCTCCATATCTCATCACTTGGCCGTGTCCACAGGGATTTCCAAACATATCGGCTTATGCCATAAGATAGTTTTGACTTCCCTGAGTGCAATCTATATAGCCACATTGCCATATGAGGTCCATTTAAGGTTCTTACAAAATATTGTTAAAACGCCATTTGTACAAAATGTAAAATTTTATTGAAATATCTCAATATCTCATCACTTGGCCGTGTCCACAGGGATTTCCAAACATATCGGCTGATGCCAAAAGATAGTTTTGACTTCCTTGAGTGCAATCTATATAGCCACATTGCCATCTGAGGTCCATTTAAGGTTCTTACAAAATATTGTTAAAACACCATTTGTAAAAAATGTAAAATTTTATTGAAATATCTCAATATCTCATCACTTGGCCGTGTCCACAGGGATTTCCAAACATATCGGCTTATGCCATAAGATAGTTTTGACTTCCCTGAGTGCAATCTATATAGCCACATTGCCATATGAGGTCCATTTAAGGTTCTTACAAAATATTGTTAAAACACCATTTGTGAGAAATTAATTGTAGAAATAAAATTATACACAAAAGATTAATTGCCGACATCCCAACTTCATCTTTAAAAAAGTTCATTAAAGAAAAACCGAAAAATACTAAAACAACAGATTTCACCTTACAGGATGTCCAAAACGAAGAATCAGTATGGAAGGGGAAAAACTTGAACAATTTGACTCCTAAGGGGAAAAACTATAATTTTAATTTAAAAACTATTAAAAAAATTAACCAGTTACCTGCTAACGAACGTACTATTAGTACAATTGGACTACTAACTGAAAATTCATTGTCTGAAACGGTATCACCAAAAAGACCACAGCCAGGATTAAAAAAGAAAAACTTATTTGAAAACAACCAAAGGGCCATAACATTGATTAAGAATGCAAGCAAAACTTGTACATATTACAAAAATTCTTGCTGCGTTGACTCACTTCTTCAAGCACTAGCCCTTGGTTATGCAAATATTTCAGAAGTCAATAATAAAAAAGTCCTAGAAAACGGAGATAAAATACAAAAAATTATTTATCAAGTTATAAATAATGATAAATCATATGATTTATATAATCTTCGTAAAGAAGTCCTAATTGATTTATATGGGATAAATGAGGACTGTTATAGTGGTATACTAGATATAGCTAGTACAATTTTAAAAAATATCCCCAGCGTAGTAGTCAATTTAAAATGCGACGAATGTGAAGCTATTTGCATAGAAGATAGATCTGTAGTTTTACTGGACATGGACAAACTAGGATCTTTCGGATTAAAACAGCTCAGTTCATGTTTGCAGGAGATACCCATGAAAGGTTGCGATAATTGCCCCAGTAAAATGCAAATCGATTTGGTAGATTATCAAGACATCGTATGCATCTATACTGAGCGCATGTACAAAGAACAACATAACACGACTATAGATCAGATACAGACAAACATGGTACTAAACAATATATTTTATGAGTTCGTTTCTCTAGTAAGTCATCAGGATGTGGGAACAGGACACTTCATAACTTACGGCAAAAATAATAATAAATGGAAAAAATACGATGATTTAAGTTGTTGCGTGTCTGTGATAAGAAATATACAAGCCCAGAAAATTGACCCTCATATAATTATTTACACAAAAAGTAAAATTAATTATTAATAGTTTTTAGTATTTTAATAAATGTAATTGTAAATGAAATATATGTTAATATTTATTTTCGAATTAATTTTTTTTTTTGCTAGTTCGCGTAGATCATACGCTCATCGAAAAGCGACAATGCTATTTATTAGAATTAGGCACCCTAAAATCAAATGATAATCACAGACCAATTGTCGTTGTCGTCAGGGGCATTTCGATGTATTCCTTGATCAGGTTAACGATAGAAATAGGCTTATAAACCTTTACATATCGAGATATAAAGATAGAGTAATGGATCCGACATTAAATGGACCTCATATGGCAATATGGCAATATAGCTTGTGTTTGGAAATCCCTGTGGACACGGCCAAGTGATGAGATATTGAGATATTTCAATAAAATTTTACATTTTGTACAAATGGCGTTTTAACAATATTTTGTAAGAACCTTAAATGGACCTCATATGGCAATGTGGCTATATAGATTGCACCCAGGGAAGTCTAAACTGTCTTTTGGCATCAACCGATATGTTTGGAAATCCCTGTGGACACGGCCAAGTGATGAGATATTGAGATATTTCAATAAAATTTTACATTTTGTACAAATGGCGTTTTAACAATATTTTGTAAGAACCTTAAATGGACCTCATATGGCAATGTGGCTATATAGATTGCACCCAGGGAAGTCTAAACTGTCTTTTGGCATCAGCCGATATGTTTGGAAATCCCTGTGGACACGGCCAAGTGATGAGATATTGAGATATTTCAATAAAATTTTACATTTTGTACAAATGGCGTTTTAACAATATTTTGTAAGAACCTTAAATGGACCTCATATGGCAATGTGGCTATATAGATTGCACCCAGGGAAGTCTAAACTGTCTTTTGGCATCAGCCGATATGTTTGGAAATCCCTGTGGACACGGCCAAGTGATGAGATATTGAGATATTTCAATAAAATTTTACATTTTGTACAAATGGCGTTTTAACAATATTTTGTAAGAACCTTAAATGGACCTCATATGGCAATGTGGCTATATAGATTGCACCCAGGGAAGTCTAAACTGTCTTTTGGCATCAGCCGATATGTTTGGAAATCCCTGTGGACACGGCCAAGTGATGAGATATTGAGATATTTCAATAAAATTTTACATTTTTTACAAATGGCGTTTTAACAATATTTTGTAAGAATCTTAAATGGACCTCATATGGCAATGTGGCTATATAGATTGCACCCAGGGAAGTCTAAACTGTCTTTTGGCATCAGCCGATATGTTTGGAAATCCCTGTGGACACCGATACACTATAATTTATATTGGTGTACATAATTTTATTTTAGATTTTAAGTATCCATTAAATTTTATGAATTTTAAAATATTAAATTATTTAAATATTTTAAAATTTAGGTAAACATAGTTGACGATTTCAATTTTTTTTTGAGATAGAAACTAAAAAAAAATAGTTTTTGTTTGGAAATTTCGGGCCCTCACGAAACTTTCAGTATATTCAGCCAAGGCACACACTCCGAAAATTTTTTCGAATTAACTACTTAGAGGACTTATCAAAACAGCCATTACAATTATTAAATGTAGTTTCATTATTTATTAAAAATGATATAAATGATAAAACTACCATAAAAGATTTGGCAGATTTGCTAATGGTAAAATACGCCTTTATGTAAAGTTATTATGCTAAAGGAAGTACTGCCATCTTATTGTTTCTTACCATTCCGGTTATGGTAGCTTCATCTGAAAGATCTTTCAGCAAATTAAAAATTACTGAAAGCTATCTTAGAAACAAGATGGGACAAACTAATCGCGTTTAATCGAAACTTGAGCAATTTTTTAACATTGTCGCTCCCTCAATTAAATATTAGTACACATTTTACATATTCGTTTGTATTAACAGATAAATTAATAAATTATTAATAAACCGAAAATGACGAAAAAAATTTAATTCCAGATATATTTTTTTTCGGGATGGAATGTTATTTTGAGTTATTTCTTAATATTTTTCGGGCTGGGAGGCTTTTTCTGTTAGAAGAAGTTTTTTCGGGATGGAATGTTATTTTGAGTTATTTCTTAATATTTTTCGGGCTGAGAGGCTTTTTCTTTTAGAAGAGTTTTTTTTCGGGATGGTTTTCGGGCTAACTTCACATACATCTTCTATTAGCCAAGAGAGATCTGAAGACATTGAAATATCTCAAAAAATGAAAATTGTCCGTAAGACAATTCCTTATTGTAGCTGTTCTTAAGTGGCTTTTGCGACTTTGAAGCAGTTATGAAACGCTCTCTTAATGTAATCATTTCGATAAAATGATACTGGCCTTTGTGACACAATGGCTGCGCTGCCTTACCCGGCCGTCTTTTATGATCATGTTTTCTCGGTAACGTTTAATCACCCAAAATCTGTGTGTGAAGCCATCAGTCTTACATCAGTAGCACATTGGGACCATCCTTCTTTAGCCAGAATAACAGCTGTTACTAGTAGAGTAGAATGATTTATCAATTACTAACCGTGTCCACGGTACTTTTTATTTTATTTCTAATTGTTACGTTATTGATAAACGAAAACTTCAAGAAACAACAGAATGCTGCAATATAAAAATATTCTAAAATCCGCTTGCTTCTAAGCCTACTATGGTAACATACATTCAAACCAAAGAACAATTTTTTGTAATTTAAAATGTATACAGTGAAAAAATCTTTAATTTTGCGGACCGACGTGATATCCGAAACTAGGGTTCCCAACAATAATTCATTTTAGGCACAAGAATTCTCTTGGTCGAAAAATGTAAGAATTTTTTTTGTTGGCTAATCACTGATAATTTCGTTTCGATTATTCACGAAGAGCGAATCTTTTCTTTCATCATCAATTGATCGAACAATTGGTTCATCCATATCTTGTATTTAAATTGGAATTATCTAGTTCGGACAAAACTAGGGTAAAATTTTCAAATTTGGAAAAGGTATTGAGGGGGTTCAACCGGGATATGTGATTTGATAATATTGCAAAACCATACTGGGTTTTCCAATAAGATTTTTCATTTTGTATAGCCTGCTATTTGGGCAGCTGTCAATTTTGAAGCTGTCATCTTTTGACATTTGACAAGTAAAAACTACGCCATTAATAAAAATGGTACGATACCCTGGGTATATTGGGTCCTTCAAATGTATCAAAATGATCCGGATTTTCATCGAAAAATCATCTTCAGTGATTAGGCCCATTTTCACCTCGTAGGCTACCTTAACAAGCAGAATTGTCGAATTTGGGCTCGGAAAATCAAAGAATGATTGTTGAAAAGCCTCTCCATCCTCAACGTGTCACTGTTTGGTGCGGTTTTTGGGCTGGCGGTATGATTGAACCTCACTTTTCCGAAAATGAGACTGGTGCAAATGTTACGGTGAATGGATTGCGCTACCGAGCTATGATTAATGATTTTATGGCCGAAATGAAAATCAAAATGAAACTTCTTATTGGAAAACCCCCCTCATAAATTTTTTCTTTGGAAGAAATTATTTTATTTGTTTACATCGTCGCTAGTCGCTGCCATATTAAACTCCTGAATGTGAAAAAGATAATTGTTCATCTGCGATACCTAGCTCTAGCAATGGGTTTGGGTATGTTACAGTCGTAAATCGCCTAATTTTGGACCATAAATACCTCGATTATGTGTTGGATTGGTTCAGAATCAAAACCTTGGTCCCGAAAAAAAATTGTCTTTTTCATTTTTCATATTGAATTGAAAACGGTAGTTAAAGCAGACTCACATACAATACAATTTATTGTATGTTAAATCTAGAGATTTCGAAACAATTATTGGATCGATAATGTGAACGTGTGTTGAGGTTAACTAACCAGTATGATTCGATCGCATCTGATGGCATAGTCTGCATATCTGCACTGCAATACAATTTTGCGAACGATTAAACGATTTATTTAAATTTTTTTAATTCACTTTTTGCAAGCATATAAGTAATATAAATTCGATTCTTATTAGGCGAAATTTACCGCACCTGTTCATTTTGGCCAAAAGTTTCCAACTTATAAGAATCGATGGTAAAAATTGTAATAAATTACATATTTCCGAAGTAATTTATGGAGTTATCTCGAGAAAATGCTTAGTTAAAGGAAGCGATTTGTAAAAACTACTTCAACAAGCACAAACGCAACACGAATTACGAGATGTTAAAAAATAAATATTGAATTCGATAATCTTCTTAAACTAGATGAATTTGTAGGAGGATCTTTGCTTCTAGGAGGACAAGTTCTAGGAGGGGTAAATATAGGAAACAAAAATTTATATTTTTCTTATTAAAATTTTAAAAATAGACGCATCTATCGAATGCCTTGCATATCAATCAATAATGTTCGATGGTTAAATTTCCCTAACGACTCCGCATAATATCAATGTGAATGCGAAGGAGGACTAGCCCAACTAATCGAGCTTTAATCATGTAGATCGAATTCAAGCTTTGGGCCGTCTTATTGTTGAAAAATTTCTTTCAGATCTTGCCACTTCAATTGTGGCTAAAATAATTAAAATGGTTTGCATCGTAGGGAAAATTTCAGACGATTTATTTGGTTTATTTGATGCACAGGCCAAAAACAATTCGTTTAATTCGTTCTGAAGTTAAAATTATTTGTTTAGGAATAGTATATAGATTTTACAGTCGTATGGCAATACTTTTTGTATCAAAGGGAGCGATCATCCCCGAGGATGCTTACTCCTCTGTTCAAAAGCATTTCATTCGTTTTACAGTAATGTTTCTGAGTTTGAATAAGAATTAAAATATATCGCGATTAAACTTTGATGTTTGCCTTTATACAAAGCCATTGAATCTTTCACCACCGATCTGAAGTGCCAGAACGGTAATCTAAACATTTTCAAAGATTACTAAAGAAATATAACATTCGTCGGAATCTCATTGGGTGAAAATGCATGTCCCAACATGGATTATGTTTTCAACTTGTAGAAAACGGTTAAACCGACATTAAAAAATTGGTATCTGTACGAAATTTACACCCCCCAAAAATTCGCTGGCCCCAGCCACGCGCCTATTTTGCTTAGGCCTTAATCCGGCCCTGGTCGTTCATTAATAATAACTAACATAAAGTGGAAATATTCGTAGTTGTGCGAATAATAGACAGGATATTGACCGTAAACGGGTGACAAACCAGTGTAGCGCTAAGTAATGAGCATATGTTATTTGGAGCTTTACAAATATTGATAAAGAACAAAATTTAAAAAAAAAATAGGCAAAATTGCAACGATGCCGTTTGTCCGTTCAACGGATCCGAATTTTTACAAAGCTTTCCAGCGGGTTTACTTAGAAATAACTAAAAAATCGTAAAGACGCGTTCCTCCAGAATATCCGTCTAGTAAACCATGATCCAAAATGAAACGGTAAATTTTGATGCCATGGCAATGGATCAGATTTTGACTGGCTCGTATTCAGTCGAGTATTGGTTGGACGATTTCGAGAGTACCGCAATACTCTTAAAATAAAATTCACTCTAAAGACTTATTTACGGTCTGCAATGCCGCTAAAACACCTTTGAGAATCGGTAAACCGCTAACTTCTTTTGAAGAGCTGAGAACAATTTAATTGGTGGTGTGCTTCCGAGGCATCCCGGGGTACTACAAATTTGAGACCACAAGTTATTTAATATGCCAAAATTGAAAGTATTGATAGCCAGTTTTTTCGGTGAAATGAAATCATTTTCCAGAAATTATAGAATTTCTGTTACAAATTATTAAAATCCTTTTGATACAATATTTTGCCAGAATCTTAGATTTTTAAACTATTCGTTTACTTTGCAACCATAAAATCTATTTCCTAACTGATTATCATCCCGCAATTTATCCATTAAACTAAATATACCTAGAGCTATCCATAAATGCAAAAATATGTATATAGTAAATTTTAATCATTCTACTCTATTTCAATTTCCCCACGGCAATAGTATTAATTAAGTAACACACAAATATTTTATACAGAAAAAGCATATTTTCACCCAATAAGGGACATTTTAGCGTATAGAAAGCGGAAAGGACAAATTCCACAAAAGAAAAACATCCAAAAAATGTCCAAAAAAGAACATTAGGAAACTCTGCACTCAGAAAAAAGTTCTAATTTTAAATATGTTAGCATTTATTTCATGCCCAACAACCGGCCGTTCTTATGTCAATAATAATTAGTTGTTATTCCATTGTTACCACAGAAGCATTTAGATCTAACCTACATATTTTCATCAACGATTAAAATACTGGTAATTCAGAATGCGAATTTAGTTAAGTCAAATATATTTGATTTTGTTTCCAGAAATATTAAAATTGCTGAGTCAATAATGTAAGTAGTTCGTTTCGGAAGATGGAACAATTTTGTGCCAAACATTTAAGAATAATGGATGATATTTAATGGTTTAAAAATTAAATTGTAAATTAAAAATACATATGTATATGGGTTCAATCGCTAATTACATACTTCACTTTATTGGTTTTTAAACTCACTATTTAATATAATTCATTACAATGGTTTATTATACTTAAATCTAATTATTTCTTCTCCACTATTCAGAGTAATCGCTTACTTGGTACTGTAATATCATTTTATATAAAAACAGTCCAGAGCAGCGATGTTGGTCGCAAAATGAATTGAATTGAGAATTACCGGAAGGCAATAGGATTGGTAAATTGTATTGGTGTTGAATGTGCGTTTTTTTTTTTGGTTTCTCGTTTAACCAGTCTAACATCATGCAAATAAGAGAAATATAATGACACGAATAAGAGGGATAACATGATCTAAATAAGGGAAATTCGCTAAGAAGAAAACGATCGAGAGAATGTATTAAAATGCGGATAACACTTCATTATGTTCTTATATACTTCCACACATAACTCAGAAAGAAACAATAATATCAAAAAAATAAATAAAAAATTAAAATATTTCGTGTGTGGCCGACGAAGAATGTATAAATTGAAAACATATAATTTATATTGCTTTTTGTTTTTTTTATTGACGATCACAAGGAATAGGAGCAACAGAGAAATTTTGTTTGAGATAGCACGTTAAATTTGAATTTGTTTTTCATATGAGTAAATTACCATCTTCGCATCTTTTCGTTCTTTCTTTACGAATTATGGTAAGGTGATGATCACGGCGAGGTATAAGAGAGCATCACCGTGATTGATCATCGATCGCTCTTGGAGCGCTCAGTCGTACAACAGGGATATTTTGTTTTGAATTTTTATTAACGAAGTCAAATGAACGGTTACAACAACAATAGATACAAAAACATGAATTCCTCATGTTAAAAGAAAGGGGAAAATGAATCAAGGCGAGCGTAAGCACCAAAAATTTGAACCAATTTCACCCGCTTCGCTTATTTTTGATACTTACCATCATGAGAAAACACACTAATCCAATAAAAATATTTGACGGCACACAATATCAAAATATATATTACATGCCGTGGACATATACAAAATTATCAATCCTCATTTTGCGACCAAAATCGCTGTACAGGTCATTTATAAGTTCAGAGATATTTTTTACTAAAATTGGTTTCTATTTTTTGGCCAATCAAATAAATTTTGTTTTCTAATTCAACAAAGAGAAGCAATATTTTTAATACAATGTTTATATTTTAGATTTTAGCAAACAAGTTTCAGCAGTAATCTAATCCTTTGTATATAATACTATCGAAGTTTTTAATAAGACCTAAATTTATACAAAGGTTTTTAAAATATGAAGTTGTTTGAATATTGAACACTTCAATATTTTGTATATTTTCGATGTCGGATGAAAATTGAAGGGAAGCTTTAATAGATAATGTAAAGGCCATATTGATTCGGGAATTAATAATGTGGGCATATTGTTTAAATAATTGATGCTTAGCCTCAAATCTAAAAAAACCAGAGAAATTTGAGATTTCCTAAATTTTCAATTACCTTGTGATAGTGCACGAGGAAATGATATTTTAGTTTTAAGGGTATCTGGAAAAATTCAATAATAAATGTCTTATGTTTACTTATAGGATCTTTAAGTCTATTTAATAAATTATTAAAGCAAGATAGTAACACCATATCGGTTATTTAAATAACATGATTAAAAAATTAAACAAAGGATCGAATTCTTCGATTAAGTCACCAATCATTAACAAAATTAAATGTCAAAAAAGTTTTCATTTCTGCTGCCAAATTATTCGTGTCAAGATCTATATTGTTATTTGTACGATTCCTTAAACTCCCAGAAACTTTAGTAGTATCAAACTGACATTGTTCCTTAGTTTTTCTACAAATCTTACAATATTTGTTGGAATTAAAACTTGTGAAATATCCAACATAAAATTTAGTACCAAATTATCACCCAAGATTTGCCCAAGGCAAAAGTATATTATGAAAACTTCTTCATTCTGATCTATTTCTATTCTATTTTGAAAAATCTTCTAAAACGGTTATGAGTTTCTGAAAAGTATCTTGAGTTGAATAATGCTTTAAGTCTTTAGAATTTACGAAACCTGCCATTAGTATTATTATTGAAATGTGACAATCGATGCTCTGGGATTACGAGGACGCTGTAATATATTACACAAAAACCGGAATTTTTTATGAAATTTGACCCTTTATTATGGGAAAAAGTTAAAAGATTTTTTATTCAAAGTATTGCCCATCGCTACCCACTACTTTTTCCCATCTTTCTGGCAATTTATGGATTCCATCCCAGAAAAACTGCGCCGGCTTGGCGGCCAAAAACGTATCGAGCCAATTTTCGATACCTTGAACTGAAGTGAAGCGTATTCCTGATAGGGCATTCTGCAGGGATCGAAATAGATTGTAGTCGGAAAGAGCAAGGTCTGGGCTATAAGGCGGGTGAGGCAGAATTTCCCATCCGTTATTCTATAGGTAATTTTTGACCGGCGCCGCAATATGTGGCCGAGCGTTATCGTGGCGGAAAATGATTGACTCGTGTCTGGTCGCATACGTTGGCCGCTCTGCCTGGATTTTCTGCTTCAATCGGATCAATTGTTGACGATAGAGTTGGGCATTAATGGTTTGGCCACTTGGCAACAGCTCATAGTGGATCACACCTAGCTGGTCCCACCAAATGCACAGCATGACCTTGGCCCCATGAATATTCGGCTTTGGTGTCGATGGGCCGGCCCCGCCTTTCTTGACATACGCTCTTTTGCGCTTGGGATTATCGTAATGGATCCATTTTTCATCGCCATTGACAATACGATGCAAAAACGACTTTTTTTTGTGGCGCTCGAGCAGCATTTCGGACATGCAAAATCGTCTTTCCACGTCTCTTGGCTTCAACTCGTATGGCACCCAATTTCCCATCTTTTGGATGAATCATATGGCTTTCAAACGTCTGGAAATTGTTGCTTGATCAACTCCCAATGATTCTGCAAGTTCTTCTTGCGTTTAATATGAATCTTGATCGAGTAATGCCTCCAATTCTTCATCCTCAAACTTTTTCGGCTGAATAGGACGCTCTTTGTCCTTGATGTCAAAATCACCACTTTTGAAGCGACTAAACCACTCAAAGCACTGTGTTTTTACAAGAGTATGCTCACCATACAAATCCACGAGCAAACGATGACTTTCAGCTGCAATTTTGTTTGCGAAAAAGTGACTCAACAAAACTTCCCGCAAATGCTGTTTTTTTCGCAAATTTGATAAATTTTCCATCGTTGAAATCGGTTGGATGTGCACAATCAAAACAAAAACTTTTAGCTGATTTTGACAGGTATTGAATAAGGCTTTCAAATGACATATATGTCCATGATGTACTATAACGCATAAACAAGTAATGACATCTAGTATCAAATTCCGGTTTTTAATGCATGCACCCAATATATTTTGGTTATGCGGTCCTACCGCATTATTGATTTGAAATTTCCTCTCAAGTTCCTTTGATAAAATGATCAATTTAATTTGTCAATTTATTATTCTCAATATTTTCTAAGGCAAGCTCTTAAGCTGAAAATGGATGTCCAAGAGATATCCCTCGATTATGTTTGTCCTTAAAGTTGGATTTCCACGAATGATAAATTCATCCAATTCCTTTGAAATGGTGAACTTTTAAGTGGCTTGTGAATATTCAGGTTTTCCATAGTTTTGAGAAAAGTGTATTGCGTTTCAATATTACGAAACGGATTCTCCATAAAATTTAAAATATTTTGAATCATCGAAAGTTTGTTGGAATCACCAGAAATTCTTTAAAACTGTAACTCTATTCACAAAGATTGCTAGACATATTGGTAAACGACATTAGCTGGATCTTGCCCCAGAGATGTCCCTGATCCCCATCTTATGGTAATGGGCTAAACGTTTTAACTTGGCAATGAACTTAACAAGCTAGTGCTATTTACCAATATGTAGAAATTTGATGAAATTCAACATTGTCACTATCGCATTTTAACAGGGGCTAGAAATATATGTTGGGGTTGAACCTGATATAAAAACTAAGAAACACGGTCTGCAAATAAAACTTTAATTAGGTTAACCAATATTAACTTTGAAGTTTAATTGTTACCAAATACTTTTTTTCGTGCTACTAATACTAACATACATACGCTAATCAAATTTCGGGATGATATTCATTTTTTCGTGCAATTCAATTATTTTTTCGGGCTAGTACGGATTTTAGCAACAAAATTAAAAAAGTCTTTTCGGGTTAATTTTTCGAGCTAACTTCACATACATGGTTATATTAGTGGTTCCGACTTAGCAAAAACTGAATGTTGCGAACGTGCTTCGCAAATAGCGCAAATATGTGTGGATGGTTTACAACATTTTATTGTTGGGCTAGTTAATTGTGACATTATTTAATTTTGCAATAATATTTTGGACTTTTGGAATTTTATGTTTACCAACAATTTGGTAAACATATTCTTGAATAAACATTCACGCTTATTTGCTTTTTGCTGAACACTTTTAGATGAAAAACAAAGCTTACTTTTATTAAACAATCTACAGTACGTAAAAAGACGGTAATTTCTAGGTGATTTCATCAAAATGTAGGTAAAACTCACAAAGGTTGTCTGTTGATTCACCAATCACAAAGATTTTGGCATGAATTTTCAAATGTTCTTTTAAAGTTTGATTTCCGGGTTCGTCTTCCCTTTGCTTGAACTTATTAATGTTGATTAAATGTATTGTCATGTCATCTTGTGCATCAGAAATTAAAGGTTTCGCAGGTTTGGTGATCCTGGGAGGCAATATTATTGTGTGAAGAATAAAAAAATATTAATTGCAAGAACCTGACAAGGTAAAATTTATTTTAGAAATATTTTTACCGCATCTTAAATTGCAATTCACCATTTTATCAAAATATTTCAAGTTCAACTTGTCTTTAATGCTCGAAAGAAAGAACGTTTCGATTGTCTTATATTGTATTTCTACGAATTTCTCAAATAATTTGATTTCCCGGGGTGAATTGTTTCGAAGTCGATATCACACTGTAATGATCTAAACCGTAATTACTTCAACAATTTTCAATAAAGGATTAGATAAAATAAAAATACTTACAAGTTCAAACCCGTGCGCGTCTTTATACCGAAGTCAATCGGTCAAGTCAGTGAAGTTAGCCCGAGCCCGAACTTTTGGTTCATTTCTCGGATAAAATGTAGCCATCCCGAAAAAGTGTAAATTTTGTAAAAAGTGTAGGCTCATTCCGAAAAAAATATTATAATTAAAATAAATCTAACACGAATAAAAGCAAGTTTAAACCAAATGAATACTAATAAATTTCTTAAAAAATATGTGTAACAAAAAATATAAATTCCTTTAAGAGTAAAGCCTTTCAACATATTCTACAAAATCATATATAAAATTATGTTCTGCTGGTAGAGTACTCATTTACTAAGAAGAAACCTTAAATTATATACAGCCAATACTAGAGAAATAGCTTAATGGTTTTTTATATGGACGGATATGCCATGATACTAGCTAACAGACGACCAGTACCCCAGCTCCATATCATGGGAATAAACATATGTTTATGAAAAATTTGAATTTTTAGTGTAGCGTGTGTGATATGGAGAAACCTTGAATTATATATCACACACGCTACACTAAAAATTCAAATTTTTCAAAACATATGTTTATCCCCATGATATAGAGCTGGCGTACTGGCCGGCTGTTAGCTAGTATCATGGCCTATCCGTCCAGATACAAAACCATTAAGATATACCTCTAGTATTGGCTGTATATAATTAAGGGTTTCTCCATATTACACACGCTACACTAAAAATACAAATTTTTCAAAAACATATGTTTATCCCCATGATATGGAGCTGGGGTACTGGCCGGCTGTTGGCTAGTATTATGGCCTATTCCTCCGTATAAAAAACCATTAAGCTATGTCTCTAGTATTGGCTGTATATAATTAAGGGTTTCTTCATAGTAAATAAGTACTCTACCAGCAGAACATAATTTTATATATGAATTTGTAGAATATGTTGAAAGGCTTTACTCTTAAAGGAATTTATATTTTTTGTTACACATATTTTTTAAGAAATTTATTAGTATTCATTTGATTTAAACTTGCTTTTATTCGTGTTAGATATATTTTAATTATAATATTTTTTTCGGGATGAGCCTACACTTTTTACAAAATTTACACTTTTTCGGGATGGCTACATTTTATCCGAGAAATGAACCAAAAGTTCGGGCTCGGGCTAACTTCTTTGACTTAATCGGTCAATACATTTGTAGTAGATTCTTTTATTTTCTTCATCCTTTCCGGACGGGTTTCGATTGTTGCTTCTTGGCACATAATATGTAGGTTGACTATACATGACAATTCAGGAATCATGTGAAATTTTATAATAAATGCACTTTAATTAAATATAAGAATTAATATCGTATTAACATGGTGCCCCAAATTTGAAGGGGAAACTTCTAGAGGTGACATTAAAAAAACTGAGCTCAAAGAAGCCGAAAATGAAGCTTCACAACACCTTCCAAATTACTTTCCTTATCAGTTGCGTTAACCTTTTATGTGAGAGATGGCTGTTGCGTTCTTTAGTTTATTTGAAAACAATAGAAATCGTAATTAGCTTTTTTGTTAGTTTATAAATTTCCTCCCATCTCATGCAGCATTACGATGTTAATTTTTAACAAAGTGTGTGAAAAGCGTAAATAAACGCTTTTTTAACAAACGCAATACGAGTTTGAAGCTCTCCCTTTAAACTTGAAACGTATATCTGAATCTAAATATTTACTTACTGCTCATTCTCTTGGAATCAATTTAACAGTTGCTTATGTCACTCTCATTATTGTAAGGGGATCCATTCGGTTTTTAGACCTACAAAAATTATCGCGTATAATTCTTACTAAATTGGTTTGTTGAACTTCATTTAAAGAGTGTAATTTTTCAAATTCCCTCATTATTCCTTCCCCTTGTTATGATTGTCTAAGCATGTGTCCCAAATTAATATCACATGACAAGTTCGATGTATGTTCACTCATTTACCTTCGCAGAGTTTAATAGTGTTTTGTCTGTTTGGCAACACGTAAGCAATTCAAACTGCATAAGGAATTTAATAAAATTATTCATGATGTTAAGTATTCGAGAGGTAATCAATAAAAATTAAATTTACAACTTATGTTATTTGCTTCACACCATCGTTGAAGGTTATAGTAGCGAAATGAAATTTTACCACCTATCAAATTCCGCATATGTATTGAAAATTTGGTCTAGATCATGAGAATGAATTAATTTTAGTACTTCAATAGAACTAATTCCGCATTCCGAAAGTACGGAAATCGCATTCATGGAAGTTCCCATTCGACAAATAAACAAACCACATCTGAAGCTGCATTAACTGTGATACTTTGATTTGCCAATTCATTTTCTTTAAATAGTGATAATCAATTGCTCACTCTTTCGAAAACACTTAAGGAAAATCGATTGTCACTTGCTAACATATCATACTCCAATGAAAACGTGCTGGAACGATAAACTCTTGAAAACTACAATTTTTTTATTTAATTTAACAATATTGCGCTTAATCCAAGAATTTTGAATTTTGATAATTTAAAAACGAATTTTGATACTTTAAAAACAAATTTTGTACCTTTCAATAGCGTAATTTTCTCTGAGTGTATCTTGAACTTCATCGATTAAATATATTTTTCATATGATGTTACTACTATACGTATTTGTACTATCCTTAGTATCAGAAGTAAAGTTGATGGACTTAAACTAAATGCAGCTAATTTAAGAGTGGAAGCTATTCCAATTGTAAATTTTTTTTAACACATGTTTTTGGAAAACCTAGCCCAGTTTATTTCCGCTAAATTCCAAATACCTTGCCAATTTCGATTGGCTGAAGTTTAGACCCGTTACTTGTGTAAAAGTGAGTTTTGCTAGATACGAGTATACGGAGTTCAGTACAATAACGAGATCCGATGGTGCAGCGGTGATCTCTGAGAGATCAACATATATTTGAAAAGGCGCAAGGGTCGAAGTCAACCACAAAAAAAGGGCCGACTCCAAATTAAAAACGATGGAGTTAAATAGTTGATACAGTATGAGCCAGCAATGGCCTGTAAAACAATTTTATTATTATTTTAGTATTCCCCAAATATTTGTGGGCCGTTTATATAAGACGGGATTAACAAAACCATTCAGTTATTCTTGACTTTATTTCAATAATCCATTAAATTTTAAACCAATCTACATAAACGCACACACGCACACAAATACTATTTATTATTATTATACCAGTTATCAGTATGTGTAGTATTTTTATACCGTGATGTTGTTATTTTAACGAAATTCATTTTCCATTTTCCACACACTTCTGGGAAAATACAATTTTCGTTTTTTTTTTTAATATTTATTATTATTATTTTGTTTTTGTATTTTGCACACAATCTCACGAGAGCTGTAATAAAACCAAAAACAAAAAATTAAAAATATAAATAAATAAAAAAAAAATTTGTATTTTGTCATTCAAATAATAGTAACAAAGTTTATTTGGAAGTGGACAGAAGTGTCTTTTGAAAATATCTAATTTAATCAAATTTTATACATAATAAATTTTTAACGTTTCTTTATTTTTTTGTTTTTAATTTTCATTTTGAATCGCCACGCACATTCGCACACAAAAATAAACAACGTTTGTAGGACAATAATAGTAATTTAAATGACATTACAAGTCCATTAATGCCATCAAAATTTGATAAGAAAGTTCCACCACCTGTAACACCAAGTAAATCACCGATACCTGAAATTATTCAGGATAATCAAATTAATCAAACGGCAGACGAAATTGCCTCGCATGACGATGATAAAGTAAACGAAAATGTGCAACAAATAAATATTGCAAATGAAAAAGAAAATGAAAATGAAAAAGGTATAAATCTGCATTATCGATATTATAAAAAAAAAAAAATATTAATAGAAAGTTTGTCTATAAATAAATGTTACAGATCAGCCAAAACTGGAAAAATCAAGGTATTCTTCAGACGAAGAAGACGACAGCGATGAAGATGATGATGATGACGAGGGGAATACAGAATTAAGTGGACGTACCGTAACAAAAGCTGGAAAAGAGGTAAGTAAGCATTTTATACTTTAACAAAACTATAAAAACGGACGATGTAACTAACAATTTTCCAACCTATTAAATACATAATAATTCATAATATGATTAATTTCCCAATCAAATACCAATAAAAATTAATAAATAATTAAACTTAATGATAAAAGAAACATGAGAATCGCGTGACAAGTAGCATAACCCTCATAACACCCAAAACAAAATACAAAATTCAATCAAAATAATAAGAAAATCATAAAACAAATTTATTTATGTATATTATGTCTTTCGTTCATATACATACATACATACATAATGGAAATTTTAATATAAAAGTGTTTTCTTTTAGTGGCAAAAATAACCGTAAAATAAATAAAATATTTGAGTGCTGTTAGTACATTCTCGTTCACAATATATTATTCACCTTTTTGTGTTCGGAGTGAAGAATATTACTACTGAAATGTGTACATACATATATAATTTATGGATGTACATAGTACGATATATGTATGAACAAAATGGCGTGGTCGTTTTATTTTATTTTTTTTTTTAACGTCATATTATTACATTTCTATTTTATTAATCATATTTATCGTGCGATACACAAATCAACGTTTTAAAAATGGTGATTTGGCATTAATGTAACGTTATTTTGGCAGCAATACGACACTTTGATATGGATATCGGAAATAGTTTTGGCGTGGCGAAATTTAATTTACAATCAGTTAAATGACATTTACTGATTTGTATCAAGATGTAAAATAAACCAAAATAGCATACGAGTAACAAACGATAAAACGATACAACCTTAAATGTTTCATATTCTACAGTAACTTTTTGTTTATTTTATATTAAGCGATTGATGTTATGTTGCTTACCAAAACAAACAAAAGTTACAATATCACCTCGCTCGAAGAGTAGAGCGCGACAATCGGAACCTAGCGGAAAAATTGTACATTGAGAATGTTGATAAAAACAACTTTCATTACTAAAAACATACTTGGAAGATATTTCCACATAAATAACACGTATTTTTAATCATAAAGACATTTCTTAATTACCTGACTGCTTAAGTTTTTTTCGTCGCTTTTGAAACAAGTGTCAGTTTATCAGTTGCATCATTTAGGCGCTTAGCCTTTTATAATCGACAATAGTTGAATGAATAATATTCGGAAACAAAAGTACACAAACGAATTTTGTTTTTATTTTCATTAGTACGAAATGTTTTGTACCATCATAAAAATTCGTTTGGAAACTGAAGAAGTCATAAAAAATATTCACAGTTCGCAAAGTTTACATTAGAATTTGAGTCAAAAAAAAAAAATATTATTGATTCTTTTCTGACGACTTGCCAAAAGGCAATGGCCATTCAAAATTTTCCTTTGTCTTCCAACTCAAAACAAACAAGCAAGCCGAACTAATTTCGATTACTGGTTTACAAAAAAAAAAAAATCAACTAAATTTTTATTGAGTGCAACGAATAATAGCGGCCCCAATAATAATAATTAACTGTCTATTAAAAAATTGTTTAAATTTAAATTTATTTTAAAAAATGAGCGAAATAGAGAATTTTACAATTCTTGATGTTGAGAAATTGTGGGTAACATGATAACATTCGAATACGTCTATATATCTGTGGTCACAAACCAAAAGGGCACAACTCGAGTTATGCCCTTTTACAAATTATGTTATATTTGAATTCTACGTATTCGATTTAATATACCATAAATTTTTCTTCGAAATCGAGTTATTCTAAATAGAGAAAATTTTATTTGTTGAAAGGGCACAAGTTATATTTTTATATTTTTGCATTCTTCATAAAGGCATATCTCGTTATATTTCCAATTGAAAAATTAAAATTTTTTAAATTTAATAATTCAAGTAGCATAAGTTTATATAAGTCTGTTACGAAAACCAAAAATAAAACATAACAGTTAAGTTTTAATTTAACAAAAGGGCATATCTATTTATTTAAAAAGTTAGGCCCTTTTCTAAAATCGTTTGTATTTTCACATATTGTTTTAACTTGAGTTGTGACCTTATGTATAATGTCAAAGCAGTATTTTTTTGGTCACAATATCAGTTAAGCCCTTATGTTAAATCACAGTTTCTGAATTTTTAAAATTTAACTATACTTAGTTCCTTTTGATAAGTGCGTAAAGTGGTTAAAATAATAAAATGGCTAATCGTGCTCGTAAAATGGTAGAGATGGCTATGTTGTCTAATAATAGGAATGTTCCTGTTGCCGGACCTTCTGGTATGTATAAGTTTTAAACAATTGTTATAAAATTATAATTTAGGGTATTTATTGTATTTGTAAATAATTTTAAGTTTATATTCCAGGAATATCTAAAGTGGGCCAATGTAAACAATTAGAACCTATCGGAGAAATCGAACCAAAAAATTCTAAACTTGATAATAGCGGTAAGATTTTGAATAAGTTAAAAATAAATGATGGCTTCAATAAATATTAAATATTCCTTTAAATTTTTAGAAAAACAAAACATTCCAGATGATCAGCTTTTTCATGAAGTCGTCCAAAACGAAACCGTCCAAAATGATACTGTTTTAAAGGAAGTTAACCATTTTGAAATGGATTACGATGGGGATGGTTACGATTCCGATTGTGACCCCGAATATAATCCTGGTAACATGTCGGAGAGTACAGAGTCGGAATTAGAAGCCATGGCGATTCAATTAGAATGCAATTTGACTTCTGTCGAAGCCTTTCCAATCGAAAAGACCACAAACAAACGAAAAGTCAAAAAATTCAACAGGAATGTTGGCAAAGCCTATATTAACGAAAGTGGAAAAGAAGTCCCATCTCGTCACTTTACACAATTAGGTCCTTGCCGCAATAAATGTCAATCCAGAATTAACCAACAACAACAGCAAAACCTATTTAATGAATATTGGGAATTGGCCGACTATAACAAAAGAGTTGCGTTCGTTGCTGGATTTATTGAAATTATCGGGAAAAAAACATCAAAATTGCAAAAAACTTCAGTAAGACAAAGCCGGTTTACTTGCAAATATGCAGTAAAGATTGATGGATTTGATTTTAGCATTTGTAATTCATGCTTAATTGCTACATTAGGAGAAAAACCGAAATTTATAAGGACTATCACAAATAAGCTTTTTATGGATGGGGCAATAATACAATCTGATAAGCGTGGGAAGCATGAAAATAACCGTAAATGTGCTGATGAAATTGTAAATGAGGTCAAAAATCATATATCTCAATTTCCGGCATACGAGAGTCACTACACCCGGCGAGATTCTGCTAAAAAATATCTTAATAGTGACTTAAATTTATCGCTTATGTATAAACTATATACAGAGTGCCATAGTAAACCAGTTTCACTTTCGAAATATACTTCTGTATTCAAAGGAATGAATTTAAAATTCAAAGCACCTAAAACGGACGTTTGCAATACATGCGAAACATTAAAATGTAAAATAGAGGTAGCTGGGAATAACGAAATAGAGCAACTTATAAACGAGCAGAAACAACATCACGATGACGCTGATATGTCTTACAAAATGAAGGAGCTAGATAAATCATTGGCCGAAACTGACGCATCGAAAATGGTTTGCACATTCGACCTAGAACAATGTCTTCCAACGCCCTACTTAAAAACATCGCTATCGTTCTACAAGAGACAATTATGGACGTATAACCTTACCACTGCAAAGCGAGGTGGTAATGATATAGCATCATGTTTGTTTTCATTTTTGAACTCTACCCCCCAGCAAATATCTCACATCGTATTTTATAGTGATTCTTGTCCCGGCCAGAATAAAAATAGTTTTGTGGCATCCATGTTTGCGTTATTCATGCAAACCGGTAGTCTGGAAACAATAGATCACACATTTTTAACGGTCGGACATACACACATGGAATGTGACGTTGACCATTCGGTCATAGAACGAAAGCGGAAGAAAACCACCATGAAAATACACCACCCAAGAGATTGGTATAACTTTGTGCGCGGTGTTGGTACCAAAAACACTTTTCATGTTATTGAAATGAAACAAGATTCATTTTACAATTTTAATGAATTTTCTAAAACTAAATTCAATTGGCGGAAGGTTGACACAGAAGGTGAACCGTTCACTTGGAACAAAGTTCGATGGATGCGGTTTGAAAAAAAATTCGGTATAATCAAATTTAAAAACTCGCTCGATCTCGAGGAACCCTTTAAAGTTTTAAAAATTTCGCGACGTGGAGTTAATTCGGTTAATTTGACCTGCCTCCGGAAATGCTATACAAGTACTTTACCAATTAATCAGGAAAAAAAGAAGGACCTCCTAGACTTATTACCGTTACTGGATACAAATTTCCACGATTTTTATAAGAATTTACCAACCAACCAGGAACCCAATTATGATCCAGATATACAAGACAGTGATTAAGAATAATTTGGTGTTAAATACTAATCC
Organism: Tipula vernalis; assembly: GCA_958295665.1. Lineage (NCBI taxonomy): Eukaryota > Metazoa > Arthropoda > Insecta > Diptera > Tipulidae > Tipula > Tipula vernalis. The sequence continues at coordinate 214,071,112 of OY282560.1, read as the reverse complement.
GGATATAAAAGAGAAAATGAATTGTTTTTATTAATTATGTGAATGAATTTTAAATAAAACCTTTTAGTTGAGATAACTAACCCATTTTTTATTTCTTGTCGTTAACAGAAGGGCTTAACTAATGTTATTTTAACTTAAGCCTTTTAAGTAAACTGACTCTTCAAATAATATTAAATTTCCAATTTTTTCAAAAGGGCATAACTGAGTAATTCAAAAATTTTCCCGCCACAAAATGGAATTCCACATATTTTGTGTCTTATTATAATTTGTAAATATAGCATACACCATAGTCATTGAAATCAAGAACATCAGAAGCGTAAAATTTTCAGCAACTTGATTTAAACCTTTTATCCACTCTACTGGAAAATTAGGTTTTTAGACTTATGCCCTTTTGATTTGTGACCACAGGTTAGTAGCAGTGATGAAGATGTATCAATAGAATTGAAATGGATATTAAAAAGAATAAGAAAACACATCAAACCTCATATTTTAGTTAGTTAAATTAAATTGTGTGATTAATTACAACAATTTTTTGTGAAAAATTGGTCGACATTTGCGTATGATAAAAAAGATAAACGTTTTTATATATAAATTGGTGGGACCGCATGGTGATCACATATTTTGGTTACTCGGTTAACATCTATTAGATTTGTCGGTAAATTATTTGATTAACACCCGAAATTGTAGTTTAACAAAAACCGTAATAAATTTTTGACATACCGCGACCTTAGGATAACAAGGTTCTATAAGCACATTGGTACATTTCGAGATTTTGAGGTTACAAGTTTCAAACCTATTCAGACGTGGTATGTCATCCAGTTTCTACATTTTGTTTTTATTAATTAATTTATAATTTTAAAATGATTTCAGTCACATTAAAAAATGGTGGTAATATTTACAGTTTTTTAGATATTTAAGTTTAAAATCACAGATAGAACTTTGAAGCTCAACGATCAGACTAAGTAAACAAGAGTAATAAGGTTCTAAGTCCCAAATAGGACTTTGTAGTTCTATATGATTTTTTTTAATCTCTTAGAACCTTGTTACATGCTTTTAAATTAAAATCTGTTTATCGAATTTCGTTTTTTATTGGAAAATAATTATTTAAAAACCAATAAAAATTATAAATCTAAGAAGGCTATAATTTCACAGCGCCTTTTTGTATAATATAATAAAAATTATAATAATTAGTAAAAATAGTCCAACTTTAATAAATTGTTTAAAAAAAAAATACTTAGAAACTAGTAAGGCTTAAAATTCACAGCGCCTGTTGTATTTTATCACACAAATTAATTTTCTGCAGTAGCCGTACTGTTATCTAAAATATAAAAAAATATATGGTTTTAGAATTTATAATATAACATTTTGTAATAAAATTATTTACCTAATTTAAGGATAACTTTGTAATAACTAATATCCGCCGAGCTCATATACTTGAACATAGCGATCAAATGTTTTTCCTTCTCTTTAGATATCACAATATTCGAAGAAATAGATTCGACATCCCGCAAAATCGGGACTTCTAAGGCTTCAGCTGAATGTCTGCGGAGTCTTTTAGTTGCTCTTCGTCTAATACTAACACTTCGAAGATTTTGAACGTCATAATCCAGTGAGTATTGAATTTCAAATTAGGCTTGGGTTAATTTTAATATTTTTAATGTTGAAAATGGGACACTTTTATAATCAAAACATGATTTTGAATATTTACTAAAATGTATAAAATCCATCGGCTGCATCTGGATTATCACGAATGGTTTTCGATAATTGACACCTTTCAGAAGTTTTATTAGGCCCAACGGTGAAAAATATTCGTTAATAGACAAATGTTTTTCAATTTGACTATGGACATTGTCCACTTCTTGTAGTGCCGAGTGACCAGGAAGGGAGTATTTCATGTTGAAATATTGCAAATCTGGATGCGTTTTTAAAAAGTGTTGCATTGCCAGTGTCATAATCGAGTTTTTATTCTGCGGAACGCAAGAATCACTCCACGTTATCAATTGCGTTATATCATTATCCTCGAACACTTTTTCTAAAATTTTATAAAAGACAGATGCGATGTCAAAACCACTTCTTCCGCCTGTATATCCGGACCATATTGCGCAATACACTTTTTTTGTGGTCGATAATTATGCTGTAAGGTTATTTACATTCAGTTTAGAATGGTAGAATAATGGACCAATTTCTGACCTCGGACACGATAAAACATTTTCCAAATCGAAAATAAGAATTGGAATTCCTGATTCTTTATCAATTGCCTTTTGCTGTCTCAAGTGCACAATGTTTTTCATTTTCTTGAATTATTTCGTCTGTCAAGATGTTTTCTTTTTCTGCCACAGAAAATGCCTCGCATTTTCCACATCTGTCGGATTTTGGACGATGGAAGTCTAAATTAAAGTTTGCATGGAACACATACCTGTAAAAGCTTTCCTTTACAGGATCTTCCACCTGATCCTTGTACAGACCGTACATTTTCGTGATATTTAGGTTGGGATCAAGGTAAGTCTTTGACGTACTGGCACGACAATAATGCGATTCTATAGCTGGGAAAGAGGCGATAAGGGCTTTTACCTCAGCCACTTTAGATTCCGGAATTCTTCTTGTTGATGTTGTGCCTTTCTCGTTTCGTTTAGCTACACCGGTAAAAATATTTTTGTTTTGGTGGGCATTATACACCGGTTTTTGCGAAATTGCAAAAGTACTTAGCCAAAATGATTTGCAAACTTATATTTTATTTCCAAGTATATCAGCAAAAAATTGAAATGTATGTAATCGAAGAGAATCGCCAGATTTTTATGTTTTGCGGTTTGTCTCAATTCTAGTAGTCGTTCTTAGAATATAGTCAGCCTTTTCCTGCTGGTTTAATGTATAAAATTTTCGAAATAATTCTTCACGTTCGGCCTGTGATATTTTTTTGGCACAATTAAATCGACAATTGGAAAAACAGTCCTTTTTAGACATAATTTGTTTAGCTGGTACTATTTTTCCCCTGGAACTAGTGTAAAGGTGCTATTCCATGGGAAAATTTTACTGAATAGTAAAATCCACCAAAAAGAGAAAATAAAAATCAAACACCATATAATAGACAAAGACAAGGTGTGTTTTATTTTTATTTTTTTATAGCAAAAGTTTTAAGGGGAAATTTGACATTAAACCAAAACATAACCAATAATTGCTAAAAAAATTATGTATTTAGTATTATTCGATTTTTTATTCTTTTCTAAATTATCTAAAAAATTAAATATTATTAATACTTATATCAGCATTTCTTTTTTTCGAACAATTTCCGTCACAATAAAAAATTTAAAAAATCTCTACCATAAAATCGTCATTATATTAAAATTATTGAGTTTGCGAGAATTATTTTTCATCATATACAAATTTTATGTACCTGTGTTAGTGACACTCCTATAAAAAGTTCTCAATTTGATACTTTTTAGAGGAGTGTCACAACTACAGACCCAAATATTTTTTTACTGATTCGGTTTTTTGTTTCATTCCCCCAACTAGCAAATATATATTTTTTCTTCCTTTAATTTTACTATTGACTAAAATTTTCCCGTGGAATAGTGTTCAGAATACGTGATGTCAACCAGCTGATCTGAAAACAACCAAAGAAAAGGTTAAATAAACACAAACAAAAGGTATCAAGGCTAGATTTTAACTTAGCTTTTGTTGTAAATAAATTATCGCCACATTATTGCAACCTATAAAATTAAAAATGTCAATTAATTTATGTATTTTTGTAAAACTAATTATGTATTAAATAAATCTCACTAGTTTTTGTTAGCATCCATTGACATTTCGATCATAATGTCAAATATAATGTGGTCGCATTCAGTAGAGTAATGTGGTCGCATTCAGTAGAGTAATGTGGTTGCATTCTGTAGTACAATATATTTGCATTCTACATAGGGGGGCATCTGTCGCAAAATCCGTGTATCAAAAAAAAACAATATTGTAAAAAAAAACCAAAACTTGCATTGTAAAAACATTCTGTGCAATATATTGAGACGAAAAGGTTCTCTTTTCCAAAAAATATTAGTAACTAAAATAAAATAAAATTATAAAGATAATTCAAGTATATACTTACGAGTTTCTTTTAACTGTAGTTTAAAATTCTAAAATCATTTATCTACAATCGCATCGATTGTTTTCATGGTCCTTCGAGCCGGATCGCGAATTTGAGTGCACGTTAATTACAGTAAAATAACGCGATATCGCTTATTCTTTGGCAATTCGTGCCGCAAACTCGCGAGTGCAAATACACAGTGAATTTTTCTGTAACAAGTGACGCCGCCGATTTGGCGCGTAAAACCACGTTATAATTAACTAAAAGACATTCACAGTTAAGGCTGCTGCCACCACACCGCTAATTAACGGTAATCTAGCCATAGAGATACAACAATCCAGCCTACGTTTTGCTGTTTTACGACGCAGCTGATATTAAGGCGCATAAAGTACGCTGTAAATTATAACCTCAAATAATTGCTGCTCAACCAAGACGCAGATATCAGTTCGCATAAAGCACGCTACAATTTATTGAAACGTTATCCATCATTGAGAGGTGCATCAGGAGCGAGAATCGATAAGTATCAAATCCTACTTAAATTATATCTAAATATTTGTTTGTTTTTTTGCCAACTTTTTGTTTGTTTTCTGTTGGGTGTATATCGAGTTTCGTGAACAATTACATTAATAAATATGGCGACAGCAGTACAGTCTCGTGGTCGTGTTATGGGCTCGTTAACCGTTATTAACAAATTCTTGTTAACGGTAACATCAGAAACCGCATGTTGTGACATTGAGGTTAGACTAAACAAACTCGATGATCTGTGGAAAGAGTTTCAAGAACACGAGACACAAATAGCCGCTATACTTGCAGATAACCCAAATGCAAGTGTTGAACTCAAACAAGAAGATTTTGAGACCAAATTTTTCAACACAAAATCTAAATTATTAGAATTTTATCGCCAGAGACAACCACACAATCCGCAAGTAGTCAAAGAACATTCGTTTGATCAATTATTAGAGCAACAACGAATCTTCTTAGAAAATCTTGCTGATCGGTCTCAAGCAATAAATGAGCGATCAATGATTCAATCATCAGAGAAGTTTAAATTACCTCACGTATCAATTGAGAAATTCAGTGGGGAGTTCGAAGCATGGCCGTCATTTTATGATCTATATACTACTTCGGTGCACAATATAGATACCATCTCCCAGGTTCATAAATTCCAGATATTAAAAGGGTTGCTTAGGGGTCCACCACTTAACATAATTCGGAACTTTTTAGTAACCGACGCTAACTATACAGAAGCTTGGGACAAGTTAGTCAAGCGGTACGACAAGAAACGACCGTTATTAAATGCGCACATCAGCCGATTTTTTGATCAGCCATCCGCTAGTAACGGGTCTTTCCATGCGCTTCGCCAACTCAGCGATACATCAGATGAGATAATCAGGGGCATTAAAGCATTAGGTCAAGAAGCCGAAAGCAGAGATCCATGGCTCATCCGTATTCTATTGAACAAAGTGGATGAAGAATCTCGGATCGCTTGGGCGCACCAAACTCTAAATCAGGAATTTCCAAGAATTGAAGAGTTCCTAGAATTCGTGAACAATCGATGCTATGCCAAGGAGAGTGCCATAGGTGACACCAAGAAAAGAGGAACGAAGATATCTGCTGTTACAGTAACGTCGATGCATAGTGCATCAAAGGCAGAAAAGTGTCCGTGTTGTAACCGTGAGCATCACTTGTGGAGATGTCTGCAATTCAAACGAATGACAATTGAGAATCGACAACGCATCGTTAATTGTTCCGGTGTGTGCTATAATTGCCTAAGAGCAGGTCACGATGTCAGCAAATGTCCAGTAGATTTTTCGTGCCGCATTTGCAACGAAAAACACAGTACTTTGCTTCATCAGGCAGTTGGATCCGTTATACCAAAGAAGTCATCATTAGTTAGTACTATTATCAAAACTGGCACATCAACATCAGAGTCGCAACAATTAGAAGCAGAAAGTCATCCATCGTCCAGTTCAAAGATAACCACTACCGTGCTCAATGTCCGCACTTCGCGTCTCGCTATTTTACCGACTGCGTTAATATACGTTTATGACGCCGCTGGAAATTCTCATCTAGCTCGTGCATTATTGGATTCAGGGTCCCAGTCCACATTCGTCAGCGAAACTCTCGTTCAAAAATTGAAAATGACCAGGTTCTTCTCAAATGTTCAAGTTTCAGGTATATCAGAGACAAAGGCAGAGACATCAAAGGGTAGCGTCCAACTAACTCTTCAATCAAGGTATGAGACCAGTGAGTGCTTTAAAATCGAAGCTCTAATTTTAAGTAAATTAACATCCAGTATCCCTCAATCAAAAATAGAAGCTCAATGGATAGAGGAGATCACTGAACAAAATCTTCAGTTAGCAGATCCCGCATACCACGTCCCAAATAAGATTGACATCCTCCTTGGAGCAGACATATTTTTTGAAGTACTTAGAGCTGATAAATTAAAATTCAAAAATCAACTAATTGCTCAATCAACTAAGTTCGGATGGGTAATCTCTGGAGCAGTAACTGGAGAACCGATTACTTCAACATCATTTACAGCAACGATACAGGAAGACGATACAAACCAATTGTTGGAAAGATTCTGGACTTTGGAAGAAGTTCCAACCGCGTCAGTTTTATCAGAAGCAGAATTAGTGTGTGAACGTCACTTCACGGAGACTCATCTACGAAAATCTGATGGCAGGTACGTCGTGCGACTACCCTTCAAAAAGGATTTCGGAGAATTAGGTCAGTCAAAATCTGCGGCATTTAATCGACTAATGGCGATGGAGCGAAAATTTACGAAATTCCCAGACCATCATGAGCAGTATCGTGCGTTTATGAATGAGTATTTGAGCCTAGGACACATGACCGAGATGAAACCCAGCGATCCAACTAACCAAGAGAGAGATTCATTTTATTTACCGCATCATGCTGTCCTCAAGAGCGACAGCAGTACGACGAAATTGCGCGTAGTGTTCGACGGCTCCTGCAAGTCAACATCCGGACTATCACTAAACGATATATTGTTGGTCGGTCCTACAATACAGAAGGATTTAGTGTCAATACTAATGCTGTTTAGAAAGCATGCCATCGCATTCTCATCAGATGTGGAAAAGATGTACCGACAGATTGAAGTCAACCAGATAAACCGAAATTATCAAAAAATTCTATGGAGAACATCTGCATCCGAACCAATAAAGACTTTCCAATTGAATACAGTCACATATGGCACATCTTGTGCACCATTTCTAGCAGTCCGCACGCTGCATCAAATCGCCGATGATCATGAGGCTACTCATCCTTTAGGTTCCCAGATTGCTAAAAGGGATTTTTACGTGGATGACTGCCTATCAGGTGCTGATTCAACCAATGAAGCGAAGTTAGCAATGCGAGAAATCTCACAAATGCTTAGCAAGGGTGGCTTTAATCTCCGAAAGTGGAAATCCAACTCACCAGAGTTATTGAGCACAATCCCACCAGAGTTTAGAGAAAGCACCAATCTTCAGATCGATGACAATACTGCAACAGTCAAAACTTTGGGACTTCAATGGAATCCCATTAAGGATACATTCTCGTACAAAATTAATCTCAGAGACGGCAGCGTTGCATCCAAGCGCGAGATGTTATCTCAAATATCACGAGTTTTTGATCCATTAGGTTGGGTGTCGCCTGTAATTGTCGTGTTCAAAATAAGTTTACAAAAGCTATGGTTACATAAAATAGGTTGGGATGATCCACTCCCTGCGGACATAGAACGAAAATGGATGGCAGGCAAATCAGCATTGCAAGAACTACGTGAACTCGAGGTTCCACGATTTCTAATGACATCTAAGTCAACAACTAACATACAAATGCACGGTTTTTGTGACGCATCGGAACTGGCTTACGCAGCAGTAATTTATCTCCGTACCACAGATAGCAACAGAATTGTCACAACTAGAATTGTGGTATCTAAAACTAAAGTAGCACCTTTAAAGCAAGTCTCCTTACCAAGACTGGAGTTATGCGGAGCGGTACTACTTAGCAGATTAATCAAATACACGGTACGAGCTTTAGAATTCGAAAATATAGAGTGCTATGCCTGGACTGATTCGAAGGTCGTCTTAGCTTGGTTATCAGACGTTCCAAGACGATGGAAATGCTACATTGGAAATAGGACATCGGAAATCTTAGCGAATGGTCCGGGAGTCAAATGGAATCACGTCGCGTCAAAGTATAACCCAGCGGATCTAGCATCACGAGGTGTGACTCCTAAGCAGCTGGCAGATAGTGAGCTTTGGTGGAATGGACCTACCTGGTTGCTCAATCCAACAGTTGAGTGGCCAATCACAACAAAAATTGAATTGACCAATCTGGAAGAACGACCTGTGTCATTATTGGGTTGCCTCAACGTTAACCAAAATCAGGTAATGGAACAATTGTGCATACGAATTGAAATGTATTCTAAGATCAAGCGAATACTAGCAAGGATCTTAAGATGGAGAAAGATACATAGAAACCTCGACTCAATTGACATCATCAGGAAAGCTGAAGTAGTTTGTGTGAGGTGGGCGCAGTCTGAAGCATTTTACGACGAGATGAATTCTCTAAACCAAAGCAAAACAGTTGGCACGCGAAGTAAAATCCTATCATTGTCCCCCTTCATAGATCAAGACGGTATCCTAAGAGTAGGAGGGAGATTGAGATACTTACATGCTTCGTTCAGTGTGAAACACCCAATAATTCTGCCGAAGAAACACATTTTGAATCACAAAATAATTCACGAAACTCACCGCCGATATTTACACCCAGGGCCTACGTTGCAAACCAGCATTCTTCGTCAAAAATACTGGATCATAAATTGTCGAAATTCAGTCCGAAGTTATATCAGTAAATGCATTGAATGTAAAAGACAAAGGGCCGCGACGTCGCATCAGTTAATGGGAGACTTACCTAGATCCAGAATATCACCTAGTCGTCTGTTTCTGTATACTGGCATGGACTATGCTGGGCCGCTGTACCTGAAAACTAGATTGGGGAAAGGGCGCATAGCGGTAGTTAAAGGCTACATATGTATTTTTATATGCTTTGCCACAAAAGCTATTCATATAGAGCTATGTCAAGACATGACAGCTGAAGCATTCATCGCTACACTGCGTCGTTTTGTATCCAGAAGAGGAATACCAGTTGAAATCATGTCCGATAACGGTTCCAATTTTGTGGGAGCTAAAAGAAAATTATCAGAATTATTCCACTTATACCAACAAAATTATAGCAATAAACTTATTTCTGATTTTCTTTCACAGCAAGAAATCAAATTTTCATTTAATCCAGCTAGTGGTCCGCATTTTGGTGGACTGTGGGAGTCCGGGATAAAATCCATAAAACACCATATTACCAGAGTGACCAAAAATACTGTGATGACTACGCATGAAATGGAGACATTATTGATTCACATTGAAGGTCTTCTTAACTCTCGACCGCTGTGCCCAATAACCGATGATATTGACGATTTATCGGTATTAACGCCAGCTCATTTTTTAATTGGTGAGCCTATTACTTCGATCCCGGAACCTTCACTCGATCACTTAGCTACTAATCGTCTATCAAGATGGCAAAATGTTCAGGCAAGAGTGCAAGGTTTCTGGAAACAATGGACAATTAATTACCTGCACACTTTGCAACAGCGGCGAAAATGGAACACAAAACAACCAAACATCAGCATTGGAGACTTAATTCTAGTAAAAGATGACAATCTACCACCATCAAAATGGATAATGGGTCGCGTCATAGCACTAGATCCCGGCACTGATGGTTTAGTCCGAGTAGCATCCATAAAAACAACAGCGGGAACACTAAAGAGGCCAATTGTTAAAATATGCCCGCTGTTATCAAACGAAGAAACCACATCTTTAGTCGCATATCTACACGTATTAAAACTAGAGTTTTAATAGTCCGGGAGTATGTTCAGAATACGTGATGTCAACCAGCTGATCTGAAAACAACCAAAGAAAAGGTTAAATAAACACAAACAAAAGGTATCAAGGCTAGATTTTAACTTAGCTTTTGTTGTAAATAAATTATCGCCACATTATTGCAACCTATAAAATTAAAAATGTCAATTAATTTATGTATTTTTGTAAAACTAATTATGTATTAAATAAATCTCACTTGTTTTTGTTAGCATCCATTGACATTTCGATCATAATGTCAAATATAATGTGGTCGCATTCAGTAGAGTAATGTGGTCGCATTCAGTAGAGTAATGTGGTTGCATTCAGTAGTACAATATATTTGCATTCTACATAGGGCATCTGTCGCAAAATCCGTGTATCAAAAAAAACAATATTGTAAAAAAAAACCAAAACTTGCATTGTAAAAACATTCTGTGCAATATATTGAGACGAAAAGGTTCTCTTTTCCAAAAAATATTAGTAACTAAAATAAAATAAAATTATAAAGATAATTCAAGTATATACTTACGAGTTTCTTTTAACTGTAGTTTAAAATTCTAAAATCATTTATCTACAATCGCATCGATTGTTTTCAAATAGCACCTTAACTCTCACCACTTTGATATTTTCTTTTTCGAATATTTTTTTTCCAGTTATTTTCGTTTACCTTACGTTTTCAAGTTTTATTGAGTTGATTTGAAACTTCTTCTGCCATTAAATCGCTTTTGCTGTTATATTCTAGTTCGGTGCTTTGGCGGGAATCATCAATAACTATGTCTTCCACAATAATATCACCAATAACATTACATTGTAATGCGTTTTCGTTACCGTTTTCAATTGAATCACTACATAAATTAGTTTGGTTGAATTCATAAAGGCTATTTTGATAAGATTGTATAATAATTATGTCCTATTACATATGACTGCAATTCAATTATAGCATTTTCGCATACTGCGGTGGTGATTATTTCCGATTCCATTCTCTGGAAATAAACTTGCTCATTATATTACACAAAAATCATTTTTAAACGTAATTATTGATTACTTAGGCAATGCCCAACGTTTATAATTATTGGGATTATTTTAAAACACTTCTAACACCGACGAAACTTAAAACCTTACTAACCTATCTGTCAAAAACTACAACAACAAAGTCTTATTTAAAATGGATGATGCAATAATTTTGAGCAACAAAGTTCTATTTACACTAAAAAACGCACAAAGTTCTATCTACATATTTAGTAGTTTTGATTTGGATCGCATAGTTCTAACCGGAAGTTAGAACCTTCTTAACCATATCTCAAATTAAAAATGTGAATATAGAACCTTGTTTTAGAGGTTTTATCGAAAACTAAAGGAGATGGACTATTGGCAGTATCACCAATCGAAAGAGCGTCGTTGATTTATTAAGACACGATGCTTAACTCATTTTCATAAAAAATGTTAATTAGAACCCTGTTATTCTAAGTTCGCGATACATCGACAGATATAAAAGATTGCGTATTAAACCGTTCGTTGGGTGGTCCGCCTACAAACTGTACCGTCAAATATGGATGCGCATTATATATAAAATTAAAATTAAAGCTATGGCTATAATGCGTTATGATGAATTGTGGAAGTTTGAGATGGTCAGCATAACACAAGAATATTGTTATGAGCCAAGACCACAGCAACTGCCTTAATCACTGCGCTGCTCTTTATTCGGTATCAAATGATGATTAAGTGTGTATAAACTTATCATATACGTATAAACATTGGAATGTGCATTAAGAACATTTTTCATTTGGTAGCCATTACGCTAAATTAGTTGTTTTAGGCCCTAGGCGAAAATGTTGATAATGGGTCTGTTTGATAATTCGCACGGTGCGGTACAGCGCATACTGTTTTCCTTGTCTCCTTTGATTTATTTTCTATTGGTGAAATACACACCGTGCAAATTATCAAACATACCCAATGTGTATTATAAACAGTGATGCTGGTAACACGATTTTTTCCCCCTTTATTTAATAATTCAACTGATTTACAAATCATTTAGTAATATATCTTTCTTAAATGAAGATTCACATTTGACGGGCAGTAGCCCAATGGTTATTCCCGTTTGAATTTACATAGTAATTATTTTTCTCTATCCTAATTAAATACAACTGCCCAATTCCAAAGGTTTCTGCCTTTGAAGTCTTCTTACTGCATTGGTGGTATCCAACAAACTTCGTATGTCTGCATTTTGGTGCCGAGATATCCGCTGAATGTGTTTCTTCGCATGATTTTGTATTTCTTCACTTACATATTCCATGTTTAAGTCCCTATGGAGGTTATCATTTCTAATGTACCATGGTGCGTTTACAATGCCATGCAGCACTTTGTTTTGAAAACATTGAATCATTTGTACATTTGTCTTCTTGGTACAACCCCAAAGTTTAATGCCGTAGGTCCATACTGGTTTAAGTATTTGCTGATATAATAGCAATTTGTTATGTATTGTAAGCTCAGAGTTTCCACCTATTAGCCAATACATTTTCCTATATTTAATGTTCAATTCTTCTTTTTTCTTTTTAACATGCTCTTTCCATCTAAGCTTGCAATCGAGAGTCATGCCGAGGTATTTGGCTGTATTTGCATTTGGAACCGGCCTTGAATTAAGCTTCACTGGAATCCAGTTACTTTCTGGTTTGTGAAGTTTACGTGAACCGACTTTGCTTCGTTTAGGCTAATGCGCCATTTCTTTGTCCAACTACTCACTGTGTCGGTTGCTTTTTGAAGTTTGATCGTTGCTTCTGATAGACACTTTCCAGTCGCCAGAATAGCTGTATCGTCTGCAAATATTGCTATGGTGGCACCTTCTATATTTGGCATATCTCTGGTGTACAGGATGTACAATATAGGACCCAGTACGCTACCCTGTGGTATGCCTGCTGATATTCTCTTTAGTTCAGAGTACTCTCGGTTATATTTTACACGGAAATGTCGGTCTGCGATATAAGATTTAAGAATTTGATAGAACTGCTTAGGTACATCTCGATGCAATTTAAATTCAAGTCCTTGGTGCCAAACTTTGTCGAAAACTTGTGCTACATCAAAGAAGACGCTGGAGCATATCTTCTTATTCTCAAGTGCGTCTTCGATTATGTCCGTTATTCTGTGAACTTGTTCTATCGTAGAGTGATTTTCTCTAAATCCAAATTGGTGTGGTGGAATCAAATTTCTCTCTTCTATTATTGGCTTGAGTCTCTTGAGCAGTAATTTTTCAAATAATTTTGAAATTACAGGAAGCAGTGAAATCGGTCTGTACGACTTTTTATCGTTCGCTGGTTTGCCTGGTTTGGGGATCATAATTACTTCAGCAACCTTCCATTGTCGTGGAACATATTTTAGTCTGAAGACAGCATTGATAATTTGATCCAATTTTCGTAGTCCCTTCTCGGGAATGGCTTTTACGACTTGTCCAGTAATTAAATCATATCCTGGAACTTTTTTGCATTCAAATTACACTTGATCTCATCTTTTAATTCCTATAATGTTACACATCGAATATTATATAGTATTTCATGAAACCAAGTTTTCACCATCAGAGGCTTTTGGTTAACAACTGATATATTAAGATGGTATGAGTTTCTGTTCAACTAGTTTATAATATAACTCAACCTCACCTCAAACTCCTCAAATGCGATTGTCTCGATGGGCCATATTATCATTAGATAATAGGCCCGATTCTGCCATCCAAAATTGTATATTGTTTTATGTTATTTTTGGTTGTTCAATACAAATTCATATAGGAAGCTGGGAAATAAAATAACATAACATTAATTTTATAGTTCCAGAATACGGCCCAATATTAAATACAGAGATTTCTTTAGTACCTTTTTTACTTTACCCTTCATCCAAAAAGAAACAGGAGTGATGATTTAATTTTATTTTTTCTTATAGGTTTTCAGGTTTACTGCAATATTCTTCTGAACTGAGGAGTTTTGATTTTAATCTCTATTTGGCAATTTATAGTCGTTAACATCCTTTACATCAACAATTCTGAAGGAGCAAAGAAATTAATGTTAGGGGTAGTACGAAAATGTAAAAGACTTAAATAAGAGTATGTACCCTCTTCATCTGATTTAGCAACATATTTTCAACCATGTCCACAGAGTTTTCAATCAACCCATTCCTTTTTGGGCGGTGTGGACTGGATGTAATGCTTTTGATTCCCCAATCATCGGAAAAGTTTAGAAAATCTTGTGAAGTAAAAGTTGGGCCATTGTCCGATATAGCTTCCTGGAATATCCCATGTCGACTGTCGAGATAAAATGGATTTCAGCTGAAGTATTAGGTGCTTGAGGAGCGGTGTAGCAGGAAGACAATAGCGAAATTTCGTTATACTTACCAGGCTTATAGACATTTGTCCATTCCCAAGTGAGTTTTATTGACGACATTAATCATTTCCTCTCGAGGACTAAACGGAATCAATATTTTTAGACCTATAGGACCAATCTGGGCCTCAATTTTTACTACAAGGCCATTTATTTTCAAAATAGCCTGACAACAACTGTAAACAATCATCTTTCAAAGCTGCCGGTTTTAGTTTAGCTAATATAGGTTCAGAAATAGTTAAATTATTTGATGAGACGAAATTAAGATATTGTTCTGTAATATAATGGTTAAGCAAATTGGGTATAGTCGACGGACAATACCATTTGACGTGTCATCAATTTCTAACTTTTCAAAGTTTTTCTGTTAGTTTGCATCCCAAATATATTTACTATCTTTTTTAATAGTTGACGTAATGTATTTGTTTTTTCTTTAAAAATCGTTACAATAGTCTTTTATCATTTGGACTAGGCGTTTCACGTAAAGCTCTTATTTTTGCTACTTTATTATATTATAACATGTATTAAAACTGGAAAAAACCTATACATACATACAAAGATAACTGTTATTAAATTCAAAAATTCCATAAATTTTTGCCTTGAGGAAAAAACTTGTAAAATTATTCACCATCTAGTTCGGGTGACGTCAGCTTGAGTATTAAAATTTCCAGTTACGTCAAAAAACTGATAATACTTCTTCTTTTCTCCATTAGTATGTTCCACGAAAACTGACTGACAATTCACGACAATTATGTAAGATTAAATTATGGTATAAGTAGTCATGCGTTCATTTACAAACAATTTGTTGATATTTGTTTAACAAACAGCGGACCGTTCTTTCTAAATTTGATCATTAAAGCTACTTTCTGTTTACTTTGAGATTTCACCAGTTTTATAGCTTTCAGACACTCAATATTACGTACAAATATTGTAAATATAGAAGACACAACTTATTTCGGCTCACAATCACATAGATATTTTAACATCATTCTGCAGCATCTTATATTCAAAAAACATTCAGTTTAGATTACAACATTTGAATGTCACTATATTATTACTGTTAAAGTTTTCACAAAAGTGATCGATTCTTTTGGAATTATCAACTACTTCGATTTTGATGTTGTGGATAGTCTCTTGTAGGTTGGTAATTCTATTTGACAAATCGTCATTAGAAGTTAATATGGTAGCCATTGGATCTTTATTACATGAATTGTCGGTATTACACAAATCCTTAAGACTTCGAGTCACCGGCATTATAGAAACAATTATCAGTTAAGTTTCCTGATAAAATTCCCTTATTATGAATCTGTCTACTTAGCTGATTACTGTTAGGTAAAAATATATATTTTGACTTTCACTACAATTTTTTATGCACTCAAGTGCACAAAATATGGTAGGTAAATAATGTTTTTATTTCCTTTTTAACTTCTTAATAGAGACAGCTTGTACAAACTAAATGCGATTATTATTAATTGATTAATTACAAATTTTCTGTGTTATACAATTGTACAAAGGTAGTTTAGGATTGTCGCATTACACAAGAATGGCGGTGACATTCCCTGTTTGTTATGAAAAGAGTACATTTTAACACCCAAAAATTTACTGTATTTAATTTTATCACAAATTAGGTTAAAAATATAAACCAGTAAAAAATACCAATACATAAGATGACGCCAACGTTTAATTTCAAATTTATTTTGAAACTCCTAATTTTTTTATTCAATAATTGTTCACTTATTTTCATTTAGGTAAAGTTTCAAATAATACAAGATTACTTTTGGCTCAATTCCACTGTGAATCAAAGTTTGTCAGTAAAAATAACTTGAGATAAAAATATAAAATCAGTGGTTGTGTGAACGAGACACATAACTGAGTCAGTCAAGATTTTACTTATAAAAAATGTGTGTCTGTGTTAGTGCACTGAGATCGAAATTAAAAAAATTATCAAATCGAGAACATTTTATGGCAGTCCAACTAATCCATGTACATAAATATTGTGTACCGATGAAAAATATTTCTCGCACACACTGATAATTTTAATAGCTTGGCATTTTTATGGGAAAGATTTTTTTAATTTTGTATTTTATGACGGAAATAATTTGTATAAAATAATTCTGATATGAGTATTAATACTAATTAATTTTTTAGATTATTTTAAAAATAATTGAATTAACACTAATTCTTAATTTTTTTTAATAATTTTTGGTTATGTTTTTGTTTGCTGTCAAAATGTATCCATAAAATTTGCTATAAAAAAAAATGATAACAAAATACTTTGTCTTTGTCACTCTGATCGATTATTATTTTTTGTCTTCTTCTAACTTCAAGTCAGCTTAGTCAATTTTTCACAGTGGAATTGGGACTTTAAGCTTATATTTTGAAAATAATTTTGGAATAGAGCCGTTTTGAAAATTAAATTTTGGAATCTACCCATTTTTCGTACTTTTACGGAAG
The DNA here is from genome assembly GCA_958295665.1 of Tipula vernalis. NCBI lineage: Eukaryota > Metazoa > Arthropoda > Insecta > Diptera > Tipulidae > Tipula > Tipula vernalis. The sequence goes on along the minus strand of OY282560.1, from coordinate 214,054,310 downwards.
CAAGTTTCAAAGTGGATCTATTCCAGTTTTGTTTTTTTTTTGTGTATGAAGGTCTGAAGGAATAGATTGCTTTTGAAGGTTAACTCGCGGATTTTCATCCTTTTTTTAAGGAATACAGCAATTTTGCTAAATTTTTGTTTATACGATATATTTAATTTAAAACAAGGAAACGAAATATTTTTAAATGTATTTTAAATCATATTTTTTAGATCGCGTTTGAATCTAACTGACACGTGTTTATAAATTATTATCAAAATATTTTCGAAACTTAATTAATAGTATGTAATTTATAGCAATAAAATATTTTTATTTATAATATTTTATCGTAACATTAAAAAAAACACTAACAAAGAGTAGCAAAATTTTTTAATAACTTATTTGGAAGAAGATTTGCCCTTCTTCCAACTTAGGCCGTTTCCGAAAGTTATACGTATTTCATACTTGTTGACTTATTTGCCGCCATCTTAAATAAGTATATAAAATCACTCGAATTGATTTCACATACTTATTTTATATTTTGACAGCAACGACAAAGCACCAACAAATAAATTTGGGTTAACAAAAAATTAATTGTCTATATATATAAAATATCGCATATTATATAACTTTCGCTTCATTTTAAATTACTAAATAATTATTAATTAAATGTTTTATAAAAATTTAATCATCGCATAATATCACAATGTATACATAAATTTAAAAATTTTAAATAATTTTGATTTTCTTTTTTTTTAACAAAGCAATAGACTCATATTTATTTTAAGTTACCTCGCCAACATACTTATTTAAATAAGTATGACTCAACAAATACGTATAACTTTTGGAAAGGGCCTTACATCTCGTACATTACGTGTTAGACTAATCCTAATGTACAATAAACTTAATTAATAATAAATTTACTGTTAACCTTTACTGTTAAAAAAAATTATGCAATGTACCAAAATAAGTGAAGCTTTTAATTTATACCATATAAATATGCATTAGTCTAATCAGAATCCGGATTTTTATGAGAATGGGAACTGACCGGTCGAAAAAATATTTCGTAATATTTCTCATTTTCATTTGTCATAGAACCGCAATCCGGGTGCTGGGGGTCAATTCTCGTTCTATAAAAAACCTTATGAGAAAAATGTTTCCATTTTATTTCCATCAAGCCTTTTTCATTTATAATATTTCACATAAGCGATTTTCGATGTCCAAATGAAAAAATTGAGGTTTGGCCAACACATGAGTTTCTTTTACGAACAGAGGAAACATTTTGTATTAAGTAGATTTTTGTAAACCTTATAGTACTTTTTAAGATATTTGCAAAATAAATTTTCTGGACCAAGGGAGTGGACACTTCCGGTTAGCCGATTTTGAGTAAAATTTACTGGGACCTCCCAATTTATCAAAAAATCTTAAATCTGAAGTTTCAGTTTGATTGGTTAAACCATCTGAGCTGTAGAGAGGACACAGACCGAGAGACAGACACCATTTCGAAACCTACTTTTTTGGACTCAAGGGGCCTCAAAACAGATAAATCTCTAAAAATCTCAAGCTCCAAAATCTTCATGATTACTATACTTTATTTTACTAGAGTAAAAGAAAGTAAAAGAATCGTGAAAAAACGATGAATAAGTTGTTTTCATAGTAAGCTACACGGAAAACGATTATTTTAGTTTATCAGAATTATGAGCTTTTGTTTTTTTTTTTATATATGAATGTTCATGAAGCATGTAATTATATTTGATTGGAAAATCGAGTCATGAAAATGTTTATTTCTAAGTGAACCCCGTCTTCAAAAATAAGGTATTTTTGAACATCCCAATATTGTTGTTTTTATAATATATGTCATACTATGAAGAACCTAGTATAGAAGAAGAAAATCGTAAAATGTATTCCCCTTAAATTAAACTTCTTTTAAAATTGGTCTGAATATGACGGCTTGTATATTTAGGAATGCTTTGGTTTTACATGAAAGAAAAAAAAAGTTTGTTTCTCCTCTTTAGTTTAACCTGTCCTCCTCTCTCCTTCTTCTCCTCTTTAAAACATCAATTAAATATCTATAAATAAGATTTTATTAATTGATTTTGAATCATTAATTTATCAATTCTTCTTCTTGATAACGTAGAAATCAAAATTCAGTCTTGTAAAATTTTTCATTTAAGAAGAACAAAATTAAAAAAACATAACTTTCCATATGATTTGTAAGAAAAATCCTTTTTTGTCTGTCTGTCCCCCATATATTAAGTTCGAATTTGATGATGACGGCTTGTATTCTAGGTGCTTTGTCGAAATTTCAATTCGAAAATCTTTCTATTGTTATTTTGAATTGGCGTAGCATGCTAGATTGTTTTGATTTTTTGTTTTTGTCACGCTCATTGTGTTGATTTTTTTTTAATTTGGATCTTTTTTTTTAATTTCGATTGTTGTTGTTTAGCGGAGACGTGTTGTATCTTTTCTTTACATTGGTTTTAGATGTGGATAAATCATGACGTCATTAAATTGAATTTTCTCTTCTTAATACATACTAGGGGGTACAGCCCGTCCTGGGACGGATACAATTTTTTGAATAACTTTAGTTATGTAATGTTTTGCTAAAGATATTACACCTAATGGTGATGTCCAGCGGCCACTGCCACAATCAGCATTTGACCTTTTGATATTATTTTATTCGTTAGAATAGAGGCTTTTAAGGATGATTGCACATGAAATAAATCTTAAACCAAAGAGTAAAGGCTTTTAAGGGTGATGCTACAGACCGACAAACAGGCAGAGTCTGGGTTCTTATTTAAAAAAATAATAATATGTAATTGAAAAACAAAACTAACATGAGTTGAGCAGAATCGAACCTCAGACCCTAGCCGCATTACTACTAACTTACATCCAACGCAACATACTTGATTTAATTTTCATTGTTATTTTTCAAACATAGCACGCTTTATACTTATTCTATGCATTTTATAATAGGAAAAAAAATGTTTTAAGGGTAAAACACATCAAGCGGCGACGACGGGCGACAAAATTAAATACTTGTTATTTTAGTGATTTAACGAATATAAATCATAGTTTAATCAAAAATATATGTAAATTTCATTAAAACATTCAAGAATTTCATAATTTTAATGTAAAAGTTTACATTCAAAGAAAATATATCAAGTGAAGTTGTATCGGTTGTCGTGACAATATGTTCCATATCTAGCTTCAAAAAAAAGTCGCGCTTCGTCTCTCTTTTTTTTTATATAAATACCAGAAAGAATATAATAAGAGTTCATTAGTTTTATTTAGTATTACAGAAAAGTTAAATTAATTAATTTGTAGAAAAAGAAAACAGTACCTAAAAATACAAACTATTGTTTGATTAATTTTTATGAAAAGACAAAATCGCCTTGGTTGGTGTGCACAGATGCTGGCTTTTATTATGTGGGTTTCTTGGAACATGATGCGTCGCGCTTGGTGTGTTTTACCCTTTACCGACGAATTTTCATGGCTTACTACAACTGACAATATAAAATTGTTTAAATAATTTGTAGTAGTATTTGCATACATTTAGCATACATTTTCTTGAAAGCTTACCATCTAGCTTTTGTATAATTACTGTAGTAACTATAAAAAGCAATATTTACTTTAAAGTAAAATATTTGGTTATTACATGAATAATAAAACTTAAAAAAACTAAAAAATTGGAAAGAATAAACTTTAAGGAAAATCAAAACGAAGACTATTGTAACTCGTAGTTCTAGTCCAATGTGGTACATACCACTAAAACCCAAATCATAAAAGAAATCAAATTTAATTTTCATGATTATTTTGGTATGTTACAGTCTGACCAACAGAGTCCGAGGTTTCCTTAAGTTTATTGTGTATTCCAATCATTTCAGAGAAATCTTTAAGCACGTAAATAATTCAAAGAAATTATGTCTAGTGGTCATTTTTATTCGAGTTGATTGCTTTGGTTTACTTTATGTTTTCGATGGAAAAAAAATGTTTAGAAACCCTAATTGTGCTTTAAGCTATATCAGACTAAATGTTGATTACCCGTTGTAATAATATTTTAATATTTTTTATATTTATTGTTTATATATAAATACAAAATTTTATATTTTTCAATTCTTTATGATGCAATGAAATGCCGTTATAAAATAAAAATAAATAATGCAAAACGTCCTTGGTGAGAATTGAACCCAAAAGTCCATTTGAAATGATTGAACATCGGATGAAATAATTCTCTGAACCAGCCTAAATGTTGATTACCAGTCTTATACAATTTATTACATGTTCATTGTTTTACAATACAAAATTTTATGTTTTTCAATTCGTATTGATCAATGAAATGCCGTTATGGAATAAAAATAATATTAAAATTATTAAGTACCTTGGTAATTGGACACCTATAGCCCTCAGGCTACTCGGTTATAAAGTTTCAGAATATAATTTGGAAATAAAAGGAAAGCGTCCCCGAGTCAATCAAGAGTCAAGTGATGAGCGTAAATATATGTATATAAATTGTTATTGTTGCAGAATGATTGATTGATTGATTTTGAATGTACGGCCAAGCATTTATGGCAGGATCTCCCGGGCACATGCCATACACCCATATACATATAACAAAACCGAAAGATAGGATAGGATTATTAGTTGGGACAGACCCGGCCCGCTTACAGACAGCAATGCGATCGATAGTTAGTAAATTATTAGTAGAATATATAATAAATAGGTTAGCACAAGACAGCACAATCTAACTATTTTATTAGGTGATCATTTCTCTGGAATCCAGGGCCGGATACTCAGGACTCCCTAAATCTAAATCAGGACTTTAAAATTATTAATGTTGTAATTTTACCCCTGTCCGCCTTTCATTAAATTGCCTGAAAAAATATTTAAGAAAAGTTTAAAATTACATCGCTTAATCCTTCTATATCTAATTAATTAATTATTACATACTGCAACAAGAATTAAAATAATCATTAAAAACCATTTAAGCATAAAATTTAACTTAAAACTAATCATCAATTTCCTACCGATCCAAAACAAGAAAATAAATAATTATAAATTCAATTATTTTATAAAATTTATATAAAATAATTTAAAATATTAATGTTCCGGCGCCATAACATCCTAGACTCATCAATAATTTAATTAGGTACTATAAGTATATCAGGAATTAACAAATAAAATAAATGTAAAAATTCCCAGGCGACTCTGAAAACTAAATTTAATTAATAAAACACCATAATACTAAATTTTATTACTTAAATGAATAATTATTATAATCTGAACTTCAGTGTTCATGTGCACACATGTTACCCTCATTTATACCTATCAAAACCGATGAAAAGAATATGATTATAAGTTGAGCGAGATTTAACCCTATGGCAGTCTCGTAAGCGATTAATAGATAGCAAACCAGACACCACCATTGCCATTTCCTATCCTCTTCATCGTAACCTGTTTTGATTCTAGTATATTAATATCCAATTTGATGTTATCACAATTATTATTTATTTAATGGGACGATGGTTGTCATTGAAAGAGGACAGACGAGCTCCTAACGGCCGATTTATTTTAACACATCATAATTTAATTTAAAATAAACTAAAGTAATCCAATTTCCCCCGCCTGTGCTCCACCTGAACCCATACAAAACCTTCACAAAACGAGTGCAGTGCAAATTTGGTTGGAAAATGCCGTCCACCGCATCTGGCAGGCAATCCCCTTGGCACCATTATAAAAGAAATCAAACTCATAATCTATCAAATGCATAACCACTTGATCGTGTTAAAACTGTCTCACCCCCTGCACAGTCAACATTCAAATCCTATTGTACCCTCACCAATACAAAAGAATGCTCCGATGTTTGATTGTATGCATGATTCCCTCAGACTACCATTGAAAATGAAACAAAAAGAAGGAATTTTATACAAAGAAGCAACTTTAACAGTCGAGCGTGTTACTTGGTTTTGACCCTGCTTACCAGCAGTGCACTCCGAGTTTATACCCCGTCATAGCAAACAAAGAACTGTTATAATAGATGGACGACCGACAATGAACATAAGAGATTATAAGTAAATATAAATTTCTTTATGTGGTTGAGGTAGGGTATAGTAGTTCGATTCCACTGCTTCCGTCTGATACCACTTTTACTCTCCACCCATTCATTAGTCACGCACATCCATTGGGTGTTATCAAAATTGGCAATGTATACATAAGCCAGACGATACAAACAATTGAGTGTGGTATGGAAAGATACACCTCTGCGATGTATACAAAGACACAACTCGTGCACATATATCTGTTTCATTCTTGATACGAAACTAAACAATATATAGGAAAAATGGGAAACCCCATTACACTTGCTGGTTTCAGCGTTGCTCACCGTAAGGTATATTATTCTGACGGTTCATCGTTTCAAACGTCATGTTCATTTTCAAGTGAACAGATTCAAATTTGCAGAGTCCAAAGTTTTAATTAATTAAATTAAACAAAAACAAAAACACACCCTAAAAAATGTCTTTCGTCGAATCAAGTGATCTCGATTCGGACGACGAAGCATTTGCATTGTCACCCCATACAATTCATCCCAAAACTACAAAACACCATAAAGTTAGTAAAACTACACAGACGCTCAATTTAGAAGACATCATCATTCATTGAGTAAACGCTGCAAGTAGGTGTTTATAAGTCAAGAGACTTCTATAATTCAATCACAAATCAATTTGAAAACACTGTTTCAACAATAATTTTTCAGACCACCACATAATTTCTATAATCCAGCAACAACATAATTCCAATTCAATGTTTCATTAATAATTTTTAGACAATCACACATCACAATGTACTCAGAACAGTCAAAATTAAAGTTAAAAATGGAGGTGTGGCCAACACACGACTTTCTTTTACGAACAGAGAATTTTGAGAAATTTATTTTTTTCTTAATTTTTTTTTTTTAATTTTTTAATTTTTAATTTTTTTTTTTTAATTTTTAATTTTTTATTTTTATTTGTTTTTAATTTTTGGAAACATTTTGCATTAAGTAGTTTTTTGTAAACCTTATACTTTTTAAGATATTTGCAAAATAAATTTTCTGGGCCAAGGGAGTGGCCACTTCCGGTTAGCCGATTTGGAGTAAAATTCACTGGGACCTCCCAATTTATCAAAAAAGTTTAAATCTGAAGTTTCAGTTCGATTGGTTAAACCATCTGTGCTGTAGAGAGGACACAGACAGACTGACATACTGACAGACTGACAGACTGACAGACTGACAGACTGACAGACTGACAGACTGACAGACTGACAGACTGACAGACTGACAGACTGACAGACTGAGAGACTGACAGACTGACAGACTGACAGACTGACAGACTGACAGACTGACAGACTGACAGACTGACAGACTGACAGACAGACACCATTTCGAAACCCACTTTTCCGGACTCAGGGGACCTCAAAACAAATAAATTTCTAAAATCTCAAGGTCCAAAATTTTTATGATTACTATACTTTATTTTACAAGAGTAAAAGAAAGTAATATATACGTTTGGCACTTGGTGAACAAATAAACATTTAGACAAGTTGGTGATAGATTTGGGACTGCTAGGAGCCACGACCACGAGACCACTGCCAAGTTGGTAGTTTCCACGGTTACGAGAACTGTAAAATTATCAAACGACCATCACTCGAAAAGCAAAAATAACAATCCACGGACTTGAAAAAAGAAGCTGCGAAATAATGTCGTGGGAGCCATTGATTGCACTCACATCGAAATCCCATGGTCAAAATCAAACGTACAATTGTATTTCAGCAGAAAAATTGCACATCTTCCAAAGGCAAGCCAACGCCGATCTCAACAAGAGACTTTCAAGTGCTTCCGTTGGCAAAACCGGAGCAATGCACGATGTCAGTGATCCAAGAAAACCGATTCCCGCAAATAGACTTGCAACAATCAACATATTGAACAACGCCTGGAGCATATATACTAGGTGACTTGGCGCATTCTAAGACACATTTCTGGCCCGCTTCACCCCTTAAAAATTCCGAATCAAGCATCCAAACAACAAAATTTAACAAGCCTTACCCAGCCGCAAGAACTGCAGTTGTGCAAGCTTTCTGCTTATTAAAGTCACTCCACAGCCGAAACCAAAATTTAGCAATACCAACCACCGTTTTACAAAGATGCCAACACTAGGCGCTTGTGAATTGCACAATTTGTGTATAGAAAACTTTAGGGGTGGATAAATGTTGAGAAAAAAAAATTATTTTATATATTTCGCTAGCGATATAAGCGTAAAAAGCGTTAAACGATATTTCTTTAATTTTAATTTGAAAATAAAAACAATAATCCACTTCACACGACAATAAAATATACAAAAACGCCTACGACAGGCCTACGCATTGACGCGCATTGAGTTTAGTAGCAATATTTTTCTCTTCACTCTTCTTTCCAATTTAACACAAAACACCAAAACACTTGCAACTCAATTACCTTTCCAACTTTCCAAATAAAATTATCCATTAAATCACTTTATAATCACATTAAAACACATGCCTATGAAGTTTATACTATATTTTACTAAAATTGTTCTAGTATGAAATTAGTAAATTCTTCACTTGGGCACACAAAGGGATGAATATTTTACTAAAACAGGATAGGGATTCCGACTGCATTTTGGATGATTTTCTTAAGCATTATTTTCAGCCTGAATTTAGGCAATCAAAATAAATAAAATCTTTATTAATTGCGTGCCTATCACTGAAAATGTAATAAAAAAATTCTTTTGTTATAATTTCTACAATATTATTTTATGATCGTTGTTTGAATGTATACAGTTGACCTCCAATTTACAAAACAAATTCGGTCAAAATATCCCATCGTTTAGTGAAATTGTCTTAAATTGAAACCAACATTTCGTGCATATTGCATAATTCGTTCTAAGGGTTCATAAATGTATGAAAGTTATTGATTATTTAATTGGAAAAACCCAAGTTAATGAGATTTATCGCACATAGCGGACATAACGTAATATAGAGGTTCGCCGTATATATTTGAGATATAACGTACATACGTAAGTATGTAGGTAATTTTTTTAATTTTTTTTTTGCTTTAACATACATACATTTGCATTCAAATGAACTTATCAATATTGTAAAATTTTGGTTACTACGGTAAATTCCCTTAATCTTTAATAAGATTAATTTCCCTTAATTTATGAGTCTTGGTTGGTGTTCTTCAGATAAAAATTTTACTTACAATTAGTGATTCTATAAATCACTCTAACAATATAGGTTTGCCTTACATTTTAGATGGAAGAATTATTTATTATAATACAAATACCACTAAAACTCAAAACAATTGTATATAGTATGTACTTGAAATTTATTTAAAATAAATTAAGAACCGCCGAAATGTAGGTTAATGAATTACATATCATGCGTTACACAAAAAAATGCTAACCAAATTATAAAATTTTAGCAGTACCTTTCGAAACTATACTGCAAATTTAAAATTAATGTCTTAAGCGCAAATCCGCAGAAAAGCTAAAATAAACACTGGCGTTCGTTTTTTCGCGGTTTCCAAATTTTTGATTGACTTACCATAAACAACCATTTTCAGAAAAATGTTTAATTGATTTGGAAAATTGAATTTTAATTTTTTCGGTCAGAAAAACATATTTGGTTGATTGATTGATGGATTGATATGAATGCACGGCCAAGCTTATGAAGCGAGAAATCCCGTGTTTGTGGTGTGGTCATTAAACTGTCACACCAATTTTATAATACAGGTGAATGCTTTCCTTACTGAAGATACCTAAGCACCATTACAACAAGGAGAGCACAACCGCCATAAATGTGACAGCATCAATGTCCACCCTTGGCCGGGTCCCACTGTCCACACTTTCACACATAACAAAATCGAAGGATAGGATAGTATAGTTAGAAGTGACAGAATCGGCCCGGTTACAGACACCTAGGCATAGCCGATAGTTAGTAAATTGTAAGTACATAAGTACAGTATAGTAAAATAGTTAGCACAGGACAACACAATTTCTAAACTACAGCTAATTTACTGCTTCTTGATCCTGGAGGGTTGATTCAAGCTAAAATTTAATTCTGAAACTCGGATTAATTTAATCCCTATAATAATGATTAATTCTGGAACTATGTTATATTCTGGAAATAGGATTATTTATTAACATATTAAGGAAGAGACCTCTTTAAATATTTTTTAATCTAAATTAATTAATATACATTAATGAACAAAATACAACATAATAAAAAGATTAGCACAAGACAGCACAATCTAACTACATTATTAGATGATCATTTCTCTGTAATCCAGGGCCGGATACGGTCAGAAAAACATATTTGGTACAGATAAAATTGAACTTTCATTTTCTAGTAGATTCGATAAATTTCCAGAAGATTTTAGGGTCAAAAAAAGCAAAATTTGCGAATTATTGTGAAAAAATGAAACGTTTTTGTTTTCGTTTTTCTATGGATTTAGGTGTTATTAAAGAACACAAAAAATTAAAGAATTTTGACAATATCAAGGTAACTCGTGCTATAAATATAATTTAAAAATTGTATATAAAAAATACGGGTTGTGTCAACAAAAGTGTGAGATGAAAAATTTTAAAATGAAAACCCTAGTCTTAAATTTTTTAATATTTTTACTTAAATACAGACGCTCTTTCGAAAAAAACGTAAGTGATTTTTAAGTGATTCAACGTAACGGGGAGCCTATTGAGCCGTGGGGGTGATATTGAAATATATATATTTTTTTTAATGACGATTGTGACGATATTATAAAAATTTTGGCACCGTACAACCATAAACCACTCGATAGATTGATCTAGAATTGAGGTATTTTCTGTATTATAATCGTTGGGTAAATGTTCAATTTTTTTTTTCTTTTAGAAAAACACGTTGAATAAATAGTGCACATTTCATTAGCCCATCCTGTATATAAATAATCAAAGTATGTATTAATAATTAAATATACAATGCATAAGGTAATTAAAAATTTTATAAAATAAAATATTTTGTTTTATTTTATCGAACGATCAAATTATTGTTATATTATTTTATTTTCCCACTTCCTATATTGATTCGAATGAAAAATCAAAAATAACATAATATAAAATTGTTGCACTCAGAATCGGCCCCATTCTGTTATTGAAACTCTTTATAAATATACTAATATCTTATGTGTATAAGTTTTACACTTTTATTTTAAAATTATTTCTATTCCTTTTTATGGAAATGTTCATGTCAAATTTCCACAAACGCAAGGTGAAATCGATTCAACTAAAATAAGGTACGTAACATTTTAGAGAAGAATCGGTTTAGAAGTATAATTTATGTGACACTAAAATATGATTATAGTTTTCATCGAGAATATGCTTTTCCAAATATAATTGGGCTTATTGATGGAACTCATATTGCGCTAACTGGATTAAGAAAGCACATTGAAAATGCCTATATGATCCGAACCATTCTATAAACGTCCAGTTGGTAAATAAATTTAAATTTTTAAATATTTGACCCTAAAATCTTCTGGAAATTTATCGAATCTATTAGAAAATGAGAGTTCAATTTTTTCTGTACCAAATATGTTTTTCTGACCGTAAAAATTAAAATTCAATTTTCCAAATCAATTAAACATTTTTCTGAAAATGGTTGTTTATGGTAAGTCAATCAAAAATTTGGAAACCGCGAAAAAACGAACGCCAGTGTTTATTTTAGCTTTTCTGCGGATTTGCGCTTAAGACATTAATTTTAAATTTGCAGTATAGTTTCGAAAGGTACTGCTAAAATTTTATAATTTGGTTAGCATTTTTTGTCTAACGCATGATATGTAATTCATTAGCCTACATTTCGGCGGTTCTTAATTTTTTTTGAAATATATTTCAAGTACATACTAAATACAATTTTTTTGCGTTTTAGTGGTATTTGTATTATAATAAATAATTATTCCATCTAAAATGCAAGACAAACCTATATTGTTAGAATGATTTATACAATCACTAACTGTAAGTAAAATTTTTATATGAAGAACACCAACCAAGACGTATAAATTATCAAAATGCGATTAAGGGAATTAAATCTTATTAAAGATTAACGGAATTTACCGTAGTAACCAAAATTTTTCAACAAGTTACGTACATACTTAGATAGATAATATCTCAAATATGTACGGCGAATCCCTATATTACGTTAAGTCTGCTATGTGCGATCAAATATCTTTAACTTGGGTTTTTCCAATTAAATGATCAATAACTTTCATTTGTTTATGAACCCTTAGAACGAATTATGCAATATGCACGAAATGTTGGTTTCAATTTAAGACAATTTCACTATACGATGGGATATTTTGATCGAATTGGTTTTGTAAATTGGAGGTCAGCTGTATATGTTTATATTCAAACAACGATCATAAAATAATATTGTACAAATTATAACAAAAGAATTTTTTTATTACATTTTCAGTGATAGGCACGCAATTAATAAAGATTTTATTTATTTCGATTGCCTAAATTAAGGCTGAAAATAATGCTTAAGAAAATCATCCAAAATGCAGTCGGAATCCCTATCCAGTACTAAACTCAAAAAAAAGCTACTCAAATAATGACATTTAGGGGAATTAAGTTCGTCAGGTTCCATTCAAAGTTATTAAGAGCGTTTTTTTATTCGCTCCGGATAGCTGCTATCGAGAGCCGTCATATGAAAAGTGGCTCCGAATAGCGCTCAATATAAATAGGTAGAGCCAAATATTTTTTATATCAAGTTTTCGCTAAACAATTGAATTAAAAATGATATTTTGATGTTAAATAAGTTTAGTTTACCAATAAATATTTATTTATATTTATTTATTTATTTATTTATTTATCACAACATGGAATAAAGCATATAGCTTTTCTATTCCAACTATTACCTAGTTATAAATAGCGCGTCAAATTTAAATTTAGGCGTATAAAAATGACGGCTCTCGATAGCAGCTATCCGGAGCGAATAAATAACACTACAATTGTGTATTAGTAAGACCAAAATATAAAATTAGTTGTTTATTTAAAATTTTTTTACTTGCCCAATAACACATTTGCCAAAAATTAGGAAATTCTATTAAACTTTGTCTACCCTTAGTATTAAAAGCTAAAAATCTCAATTTACTGTTAAAGCTGAAATATAAAATTAAATGTTAATTAAAAAAATTTTACTGGCCCAAAATCACACGATAACTATCGGTTAAGTTAGTTTTTAATACTAAGGGTAGCAAAGTTCAATAGAACTTCCTAATTTTTGGCATATATATAGCTGAACCTATTGCTTAACCGATAGTTATCGTGTGATTTTGGGCCAGTAAAATTTTTTTAATTAAACATTTAATTTTATATATCGGCCCTTATAGTAAATTGAGATTTTTAGTTTTTAATGCTAAGGGTAGCAAAGTTCAATAGAACTTCCTAATTTTTGGCATAGATATAGCTGAACCTATTGCTTAACCGATAGTTACCGTGTGATTTTGCGCCAGTAAATTTTTTTTAATTAAACATTTAATTTTATATATCGGCCCTTTTAGTAAATATAGTAAATTGAGATTTTTAATTTTTAATACTAAGGGTAGCAAAGTTCAATAGAACTTCCTAATTTTTGGCATAGATATAGCTGAACCTATTGCTTAACCGATAGTTATCGTGTGATTTTGGGCCAGTAATTTTTTTTTAATTAAACATTTAATTTTATATATCGGCCCTTATAGTAAATTGAGATTTTTAGTTTTTAATACTAAGGGTAGCAAAGTTCAATAGAACTTCCTAATTTTTGGCATAGATATAGCTGAACCTATAGCTTAACCGATAGTTATCGTGTGATTTTGGGCCAGTAAAATTTTTTTAATTAAACATTTAATTTTATATATCGGCCCTTATAGTAAATTGAGATTTTTAGTTTTTAATACTAAGGGTAGCAAAGTTCAATAGAACTTCCTAATTTTTGGCATAGATATAGCTGAACCTATTGCTTAACCGATAGTTATCGTGTGATTTTGCGCCAGTAAATTTTTTTTAATTAAACATTTAATTTTATATATCGGCCCTTATAGTAAATATAGTAAATTGAGATTTTTAATTTTTAATACTAAGGGTAGCAAAGTTCAATAGAACTTCCTAATTTTTGGCATAGATATAGCTGAACCTATTGCTTAACCGATAGTTATCGTGTGATTTTGGGCCAGTAAAATTTTTTTAATTAAACATTTAATTTTATATATCGGCCCTTATAGTAAATTGAGATTTTTAGTTTTTAATACTAAGGGTAGCAAAGTTCAATAGAACTTCCTAATTTTTGGCATAGATATAGCTGAACCTATAGCTTAACCGATAGTTATCGTGTGATTTTGGGCCAGTAAAATTTGTTTAATTAAACATTTAATTTTATATATCGGCCCTTATAGTAAATTGAGATTTTTAGTTTTTAATGCTAAGGGTAGCAAAGTCCAATAGAACTTCCTAATTTTTGGCATAGATATAGCTGAACCTATTGCTTAACCGATAGTTACCGTGTGATTTTGCGCCAGTAAATTTTTTTTAATGAAACATTTAATTTTATATGTATATCGGCCATTATAGTAAATTGAGATTTTTAGTTTTTAATACTAAGGGTAGCAAAGTTCAATAGAACTTCCCAATTTTTGGAATAGATATAGCTAAACCTATTTATTAATCCAGCCAAGTGATCCATATTTGCGGAAGGCAAATAATTTAACATAGCGGTTTTTAGGTATTTTAATTTTATAAGCTATAGTAGTAAACTACTATTGCTTACAAAATTAAAATTATTACATTTATTTCATTCATGAATTTCTAACTTTTCGTTTTTTACGCAAAATAAATATAATAATTAGGTAAACGAAATTTTCATTTTAATGTATTTTTATGCAATGAATAAATTCGTTAAGCAGGGAATTGGTGCAGTTGTTTTTCTAAATTATCAAAATATAATTTGCAACAATAATTTTAATAATTCCTTTTATTGATGAATTACCCCTGAATGTATGCATTTGAGTAGCTAATACATTTATTTATATTTAGTAAGAATTAGTAAATACTTCATTCGCGTTAAAACGCTAGATTATTAGTTATCCGGCACTTTTAATTTCAATTACTGTCAAATTTATTTATTATGCTTTTCGGATCAATATTATTTATTTATTATTTATGGCAAATTTCAAAACGGCATATGGTATACTACGGCATAGTACGTTACGGAATATTCCAAAATGTCATATTTCAGTACTCCATATGGTGCTTATTGAAATTTAACAAGAGCAATGAAAATGGAATACTAAAATGGATTAAAGAACAAAGCTCTGAAATATGGCCAATTAGGGTGGAATTTGGCTGTGGAACATATACTGAGGAAATATGATTCTTAAACTGATTTTCGATGTATGTAGTTCTAGAATATGGCCATTTTTGAAGGAACTTGGCTGTTTTACAACCGATTATGATGAAATTCGACGTATACGATCGAAATGGGATTCTAAAATAGATTTTAGATCAAGTTCTGGAATAAGACCAATTATGATGGAACTTGGATATTTTCTTAAGTCTTAACCGATTATGACCAAATTCGACAAGTTTGATGGAAATGGGATTCTAAAATGAGTTTTAGATGAAGTTCTGGAATATGGCCCATAATGAAAGAGCATGGCTATATATTAACTGATGATGATAAAATTTGACGAAGTGCGATGGAAATGTGATTTTAAAATGGGTTTTTGATGAAGATCTGGGATATGGCCAATTTTGATGGAACTTGGCTATTTCTTAACCGATTATGCCGAAATTCATTCTCTTTATAGAATTTTCCTTCACTTAGGCCCGATTGTATGAACGCGGATCGCCGATATAACCTCGGATTTATCATCATTTGCATTATATGAATAAGCAAATAAATCAATGGATTTTGTTATATCCTCTATTTCTATCTTCTCTTTTCTGTGAATAGAACAGAGGATACAAAACTTTGTTATTGGTTTTTCGACATTTTAAAATGATCACAGTTTGTTTTGTTGTCGTGTTATACTTCTAAGATGGAGTCAAATAATGATACACCGATTAAACATATGGAAGAGGAAGTATATGAACATTTATTTTCAATTATTGAAAAATACAATGAAATTGTAAATAGTAAATAATCTGATGCAGTGTCGAATGACCTAATCCACACTGGGTCTCACGAGTCCGGTATCATTCTTCGTTTTTCCCCCTTTATCTATAAAACCGGTTTTGACGCGGATTCATTTTTTAACCAAAAATTTTTCTGATTTCTATAGTCTCACCACACTAACACAAACAAAAATGAAATAAAAAAAATTCTCAAGGACATTTTTGACTTGTATTTTTTAGTAAAACTTTTACAGATCCATATAAATTTATTGAAGAATCCTGGGGGCCTATTCTCGAATTCCACATCCATTTTCCACATGTGGACATCTGTCAAAGTTCACACAAAAACGTTCGAAAATTGTAATTCGTATATAAAACACATGCGGCATGGACATTTTCCTATATGGGGAATTTTTTCACATGCTTATACCCATTCGGAAATATTCCCTTAGTACCGAAAAAATTCATTTTTTATGAATTTTGACAGATGTCCACATGTGGAAAATGGATGTGAAATTCGAGAATAGGCCCCCTGATTCATTTGAGACTGAGTGTGGATGCGACTGGTATTTTGCTACCAGAAACCAGTATCAAATGAGATCCAGTGTGGATACGCGGAATAGGAAAAAAAATTAAGCTTGGCGAAACATTGCAATTGATTTTAATGCAAACAATGTAAATAAAAAAAATATTTTTCAATACAATTAGTTTTGAGATTCAGTCAGTATTAATGAACTAGAAACGTCAAATATAATCGTCAAAGAAAAAGGTATTACGGCCTCAAATAAAAACTGCTCTAAAGCTGCTATAAAACAGAAGATAAAAAAATATTTTAAATTGTTCATACAATAGGACAAGAATTAAACTCTCGGATAAAGGTTTATCTGTACTATCGGATTTTATTTTTTCTATCGTCGTTCATACAATCGGGCCTAAATGAATTTTCTTTCAAACTTTCGCGTTTTCGCGTATTTTTTAGATTAAGATGTTCTTCTCGCAAATAATGTATGTAGTGCTTTTGTTTCAATTCACAAATTGGTACAATATTTAATTAACCACTTGTTTACCGATCACGAATATTTTTTTTTTTACACGTATTTGTTAACGACTTGAGGTCCATTAAAGTAGAGTTTGTTCTTTTAAATTTATCGAAAATATCTTACGTTATGGAAACGTGTATCAAATTTTGGTTGTAAGTATTTTTTTTACCAATTTTTAGATACGTCACGTACGTGTCTTTGTGATATGCTGAACGAGAGTATAAAAAAGTCGGTATATAAAACCAAATAAAGGACCAAAATGAATTATTTGTTTGGCCTATTTTACACTGAAGTATATATATGTCGAATTCTATTCACGTTTTTTGAAAAATCTAGATTTGATGGTTCTAATAGAAGACAAGAACATTTGATCTATTTTTGTAGTGGTTTTGGTAAACATAATGTTGTTATGGTTGACATTTTAAAAATAACGATTATTATTTAGACTCAAAACCTGTAGTTAAAATAAAGTTGTTAGTATTGTTTAAGCTTGACTAATGGATGCCATGTAATGGGCATGTAATGTTTAGTGATGGCCTGGTTTTGCTGGAAAAATATAAAAAGTACGAAATACTATTCGAAAAACAAAAACAAACAAAAAAATTAGTTTTATGAAATATTTTACAGCGGGAGAAATAGTTAAGGCAAAATGTTCAGGAATAACAGAGCATTACAATTTAAGTGGGGCCCAAAATTCAAGTTATGAAGAAGGTAACAAAAAAAATTATAGATATTGGAGAGAATTTTATTATACTTTATTTTTGATGATTATGTATTGGGTGTGTGAATATGACTCCGCAGTTTTTTGTTAAAATAAAACACATTTGCTTGTTTAGAAAATGAAAGAATTATTTATTGCAAGTATGCTCCATTTGCAGCTACAACTTTCCCCCATTTTTTAGGCAGTTTACGGATTCCCTCTCTAAAAAAGTCTTGGTCTTTGAAAGCGATCCAATCATTAAGCCAATTTTCGATCTCTGCGGGAGAACTGAACCGCTGTTCAGAAAGAGACGACTGCATCGACCGGAATAAGTAGTAATCTGAAGGAGCTATGTCTGGTGAATACGGCGGGTGGGGTAGAACTTCCCAGTCCTGTCCTTGTAAATAATTTTTCACAACGTTTGCAATATGTGGTTTTGCATTGTCATGCTGAAAAATTAATTTGTTGTGTCTATTCACACATTCTGGTCGTTTTGCCTCTATACCTCGCTTCAAACGTATTAGTTGTCGTCGGTTCACATCGCCATTGATAGTTTCACCTGATTCCAGCAGTTCATAATATACCACAATCGAAACAAAAAAAAAATAATGAAGTTGCTTCCATTAGGCTTTAGGCATAAAAACCTCTTAAATTTTTTCAAACAATTTCCACCTCATGCTTACACATTCTATTTTGAGCAGTAGCTCATTTACAATATAATGTACAACACGAGGTGAAATAACATTAAAAAATTAACAAAGTTAATAAAAATAAATTAAAAAACTACGTATTGCCCATCATTCACGCCACTCCAAAAATGTTGACCTAAATAATTTTGCCGATCCTAATCTCTTAATTTCCAATGGAATTGAATTCCAAAGGGAAACTCCCCTAACACAAAATGACGCGTTTAACGACCTACAACAATTTTTAGCCGGAATTAGGCGGAAGTTAGAGGAATGAAACCTACTAAACATTAATTTCCTATATAGATAACAAGGCTCCTTAGCTTTAAGAAGTTTAAAAATAAAAAGACAAACGCGAAATTCGTAAAAAAATAGATAAACTACATTCTAAAACAACGCTAGAGTAGGCAGAAATATGATCGAACTTCCTAATATCAAAAATAAACCTGGTACAAGCATTGAAACATCATTGAATAAAACTATGTCACCGTAAATAAAATGAGGAAGAAGATAATACAAAAACAATTTTTTCCTAAACTGACAATCAGAAAATCGTACTACTTTATAGAAACAACTAAGCATGCCAAAGACCCTCTTACTAATACTAACTAAATGGTCACCCCAATTAAGAGTTTTATTAATAACTAACAAGCCTATGTAAATCCGTAAGAGTATTTGAACATTCAATTAGCGAACCCTGCAGAAAAATACCAGGAAAAGACAAGGTATCTAACGATTTTTTATAAATTATAACCGACTGATATTTATTTGCGTTTAAAATGAGCCTGTTAGAGACCGACCAACTAACGATATTACTTAAATCTTCATTTATCAGAGAAATATTCCTAACAATAGAATCCTGATCTAAACGACTATTTCTATAAATTTGAACGTCATCAGCGAAAATATGAAATGAACAATGATGAATGGAGGATTCTATGTCATTTATGTACATAGAAAATAATAAAGAACCCAGCACTGAACCCTGAGCCACGCCGGAAATTACAGGAAGGAAATCAGACAAGGAATTGTCGTAACTGCTTGAGAACGATTAGAAAGATAGTTAAAAATCAATTTGGCAGCAGAAAGCGAAAATCTAAACTGAGATAAGAGTTTATTAAAAAGAATTCTGTGATTAATAGAATCAAAGGCCTTAGAAAAATCTAACAAAGTTAAAGAAGATAATTCCCTATTATTCATAATACGCATAATATCATCACATACATTTAATATCGCAGTAGAAGTGCTAGGAAATTTTCTAAACCAAGATTGGAAGCAACTAATTAAACTATTGCTATGCAAATGCGATTGAATTTGATTTTTAACAACTATCTCGAAAGCCTTAGAGAGAGAACTTAAAATGCTAATTGGCCGAAAATGGGATAGCTCTAAAGGATTACTGATCTTTGGGATCGGGATTATTTTACTTAGCTTCCACTGATCTGGATAGGAAGAGGACGTGAGAATAAAATCTAAGATATGTAACAAGTATTTTGAGACGAAAGGAAAAACTACCTTAACGAATTTTAAATTGACGTTATCCAGACCAGAAGATTCCGATTTAACCTTCCAAATAGCAGATTGTAAATCCTCGAGAGAAATATTTGAAAACGAAAACGAATTAGAGGACGCGTTAGAGAACAAATCGACGGAACTACTGCCCGAGTTCAGACTAGAGCAAAAATAACTATTAATTTCATTTGGTTTAAAATCCCCTCTTGAGCTAATCTTACATCTGCCTAGCCCTAAATTACGAACATTACGCCAGGAAACCTTGGGAGGAAGAGAGGAGTCTAACTTGTCCTTGAAAAAAATTACGTTTAGCAATTCGAATTAACCCTACTCTGTTACGAGCCTACCTGTAATCTAAATGAGACTGACTATTAGGACACCTTTTCCATACACGATATTTACCAACTCTAATATTTATGGCATTCGAAATTTCCTGAGACAACCAAGGCGGAGATTTTGCTTTGCAAATAACCTTTTTAAGCGGAACGCAACTATTAAACACCAAACTAATATACGAGTTGAAAAATTCTATTTGGCTAGTTGCAGAACTAAGGCAAAAAATATCCTCCCAAGGAACTGAGTTACAAACTAAGTAAAGGCGGGAATTGTCTATACTAGAAAAATCTCTAAAGCTAAAACTCTTACGTTTAGGTGGAGAGTAAGAGTTTACAGAAAAAACTAAAAGATCTTGATGGGATCCCATACCGAGAGACAACTGATTGAAAAAACAAATAGAGTTATTAGTAAAAGAGATGATATGATCAATAAGGGAATAAGAGGCCCCGCTAGCGGTTGGACAAGAAAACGTTGGTGCCACAGTGTTGTGTACGGATAAATTAAGACTATTTAAAAGATTCAAATAATCCCGAGGGAAGCCGGAATTTTGGAGTATATCGAAATTAAAGTCACCTGATATATACAGTTCATCGAATCTACAAGAGAAATAACTAAATAAACTTTTTAAGTCTACAAGTGATTTTTTAAATTTGGCATACGATCTCTTACTAGTTTTTGGTGGGTTATAGATGGTACCGAATAAGATTTTACGACCATTAATGAAAACATTGACAAATAAAAACTCTAAATCCGATACTAACAATTCTGAAATGGAAGGAGGTATTTTAACTAATCTAGCCTTAATGTGATCACCTACAAACATCCATAAACCACCATAATTAAGGAGAGGTATCGCTCTATCTTTCCTAGATATATTATAACCTTTGATGGCCAAAGCTGAATTAGGGATATCAGAGAAACAAAGAATGTCCACTGAAACACCTTCCGTTCAACAATATCAACGAGTTTTATTTACTGGTTTACGAATATAAATGTAGCAACCATCTATGCAGCCTATTACATTCTGAAAACCAGCTAGCTAAAATTAAACAAAATAAATAATCTTTCTTTGTAATGTAATACCTGTGAAAATGCTGCGGCTTTCTCAACTTTTTTAACTTCTGTACGAGTAGATGGGAATTTTATATATTTTAGAGATATCTCAAATAAAATCTCAAAGAAGTGCGTGAGATGTCTATGAGCAGCTGAATGTGTAATGTTGAATAAATTCGACACTTCGATAAGTTTCCTTATTACCAGCAAACCTAAAAAAAAAAAAATTGCCTTTTTATTATAGTTACATATTTATTAAATTGCCGAGCAAATTTGTGTTACCAAAGAAACGCTAGGCATTGTGATTCCACAGTTACATTCTTTCTTCCACCGTATTGTCTAGTTTTATAATTCTTCGTTAAATTATACGCTAATCGTCGAGACAATCGAAAATTGCGGCGAAACTATAAACACATATGTAAATATTTAGTATATACAAACAAAAATGTAAACATTAGGCGTATCCAGCACAGTGAGGCTTCACTAAAAACCAAGAAGACATCTCACTCATTTTACGTGGAAAAATCAATTTTTTAGTGAGGCCTCATTGTGCCATTATATTTAAAACTTACTTCATCTTTTGAGTAATTTTTTACTACATCCCTCATAAAATTCTGTATCCGATTTTTTTTAGCTTCCCTTTTACATAAGTCTTCTTGAAAATTTAAAAATTCGTCATCATCAGAAGACGAATCGTACAAATTATGGTTTGAAGAAGACGACGGCGACGACGATCATGAAGATGATACACATTCAGCCAATAATGCATCCATTATTTATTTTGTTTAAAATACGAAAAAACAACAACACTTTTTAACACTTTTGTTTATAATTTCAAGACATAGTTTTATAACCTCACACTCGAAAATAACCTCACAATAGTCACAATACAACATTCAATTAACAAATGACGCCAACCAAAATGGTGTATTTAGATTTTTAGCTGTCAACTGTCATTTTCCATACAACGTACTAAAAATTGGATTTCTGAAATTTGAGCCAGATCAAACAATCTCTCGATTTTTTTTTTGGTAAATAAAACACAAAACATTGATCTGCCGCCATTTTTTTTTTTGATTCAGATCAAACATTTTGGGTGAATAGAATATCACATTCATTGTGTTCCATAGGAAACAATTTGCTACTGCCAAGTACTTGTGAGTAGAATCAATTTAAATAAAACAGCTAGATTTAAAAAAAAATGTGTTGTTCTATTAATAATAATAATTAATAAAACATTAAACAACAAAATAATTAAAAAATTTTTACGATTTAACAATTGCGCGTCGTATCACAAACATAAACAAAAATTATTTGTTTTTAACCTTAATCGAACCAACATATTTTAGTTATGTCAGTAAATTCAAATTCTAATCAAATAATTTACGAAAATGTTTGCAGAGATTGAGTAGATAGATGTCAAGTACGTTGTATGGAAATGTTTCAAAATAAAATACATACAAGTTTATAACTAACAACATTATTTTGAAAATCGATGCATTTATCAAACGAGCCAAAAAGGCACACCTTGGTTGGATTAGGGTTAAAAAATTACGTTTCACCATAAATAAAAGGAATATATAAGATAATTCAAGTGGTGTATTTCTTGAATGGTAATTTTTTTGTAGCGACACACAACATATTCCAATTTTTGGAACTACGATGATCGTCGCTATTATATACGGACGAGTGACGACCAAGTTAACAACATAAAAAATACAATACATAAACAATTGTAAAATTGTGTTGATATTGAACACATACTAGTATACTTATAGAAATTATTTTTGTTTCAACTTACATACGAAAACGAGACACTAAATAAAAGCAGCTAGAAAGGAGTAAAAGAAAATTTTTTATTTTAGTTTTTAATGTACGAGTAGCAAACAAAACCGTTTTTGTTTTATAAAATGAATTGGATTCAAATGTTTTCAAATCCAAATCATGTAAATAATAAAATTGAAGATATCCCTATTTATTTACTTCGTTTCTATATTTTTACAGTCGGTTCTGGTTGTAGATACATATGTATATGTATATAACAAAAAAAACATTAAGGAAATTTTCAATGTGTTTTTGTTGTTTTGTTTTTTTTTAATATACCTAGCCAGTTTGACGAAATATCCGTATTTTAAACAAATTACAATTATATAACTAAATAGGATACATTTAGCAGTACAGGTGCAAAAAAAAATATTTTGAATTCAATTACATAATATTGCATATACATAAATACATAATACATCTGTATGCATTTTAAGTTCGTAGTTCGTAGTTGCATACCAAATTTTTACTATTTATTGAATTTTGGATTATTGAGCCGTATATATAGTATGTACGAGTACATATGTACAATAGAGGAATATTGTGTTTTTATTTCGCTGTCGTCAATCTGATTTTCGTTATTAGATTTTACCGAATTTATTTTTATTATTCTTAAACTTATTGGTTTTAGATAATTTTTCATTGCCGATATTTATTTTGCATTTTAATCGATTTATAGGTAATTATTTGAACTCGTATTATCGAAATATCATTGTTGTTATTATGAGTAGATCGTCGGGTGTTAAATGTGCAGTTTTGCACTGTATTTCTAAATTAAAAGATGCTGCTCGTCTTTTTAAATATTCAAAGCATTATTCGAACCACGAACTTTGGCTAAAAAATTGTGGCATATTACCATTCAGTAAAAAGAGAATATTTATTTGTTCAAACCATTTTGAGGCAAGCTGTATTCTTAAACGCAAGCTTAAACGGACAGCTGTACCAAAATTATGTTTACCCCAGCCTACAAATTCAAAACAGAAACTTTTATCGGAAACGTCGACTAACTTAAATAAAAGCCCCTTATTACAAAACGAATGCATGGTTAGCAAAGGGGTAGTTAATTTAAATACTGAGTCAACTAATCAACTTCAAAACATATCAAGAAAAATTAAAAATTTAGAGCACAGAAATCGAATTGCAAATAAAAAACTGATCGATTTGAAAAATCAACCCAAATCATGTTTAAGTGATTTAATTACCAAAGCAAATAAAAGTGATCACTCCAAAAACTTTTGTCGGTTGCTACTTTTAGAAAAAGAGAAAACGCAGGAGTGGCCCGAAACATTTAAAATACTTGCGGAAAATATTTATTACCGGTCCCCGAAATCATATAATTTTTTGAGGAACAGGTTGAATTTCGATTTACCATCGAAATCTTCGCTTATACGGTGGCAACCAATAAAACATTTTTTCCCAGGTTCAAATAATGTACAAATTTTAAACAAATTAAAAGAAATAATCGGCACTTTAGATATTTTCGATAAACAATGTGGACCAGATCGAAAGAAAGGACACCAAAGACAATCAATCAAAAAATGTGAACCAGTAAACAAAGTTGAGTCCGGGACATTAATGAATTCGCGTACGTCCCGGCTCTTTAGAAATGATAATAATAACAAACTAATTTTTCTAATTGATACGGGAGCTGACATTTCAGTTATACCTGTCAAATTTTATAACATAAATATAAATAGCTATTCTCAGGATCTAACATTACCAGCCGCCAATGGGTCAACCATTCGTACGTATGGTACGAAGTTGCTCAAGGTAAATTTAGGACTTAAAAGAGACTTCACGCATGCATTTATTATAGCATCCATGAGTCGTCCTATTATTGGTGCTGACTTTTTGTCAAAGTTCGATCTACTAGTCGACCTCAAAGGAAGACGATTAGTAGATGCAACAACAAAATTATCTGTTGATGCTGCAGTGAGGAGTTTCGAAACCCCTACACCTGTGCATTTTTCAATAGATAATGGTTACGGTACGCTTTTAAATAAATATCCTAGTCTTACAGCGTTACCTAATTTTAATTTGCCAGTCTGTCATTCGGTAGTTCATCACATAGAGACAAATGGTCACTTGCCAATGGCCAGACCACGTAGATTAGATCCTGACAGGCACAAAGCCGCATTTACAGAATTCCAACAGATGGTGGATTTGGGGATTTGTCGTCCATCGTCTTCCTCAGTATCATGCCCATTACATATGGTGAGAAAAAAAGATCTCGATTGGAGGCCATGTGGAGATTATCGGCAATTAAATTCTGTAACAATACCAGATAGATATCCGATATCTCATATAAAAAATTTCTCAATGCACTTACATGGTTGTAAAATTTTCTCCAAGATTGATTTAGTTAGGGCGTATCACTTAATTCCAGTTGCGGTTGTATGAATTCACACGCATGCCTTTTGGGTTGCGCGTAATGCCGCTCAAACCTTCCAGCGTTTTATTAACGAAGTAGTCCGCGTGCTAGATTTCGTTGACGATATACTGGTTGCTTCAGAAACTGAGGAACAACATTTAAGTCATCTTGAACAATTATTTAAGAGATTGGTCAAATACGATGTGCATATTAAAACACAAAAATGTGTTTTTGGTGTTCCTACATTAAATTTTCTGAGCCATAAAATTACTCCTGATGGAATTTTACCATCTGAGGAAAGAATTCTTGCTATTAGGGAGTTTCCTGCTCCAACGTCTATTAGACATATACAGCGCTTTATCGGCATGATAAATTATTATCACCGATTCATTCCGAAAATTGCGGAAATGTTAGCGCCGATTCATGCACATTTGGCAACACTTAATAAGTTACCAAAAACACCCAAGAATTTTTCTTGGCCTGATGAGTGTAATATCGCATTCACAGGTTTAGTTGCGGAATTAAGTAAAATTACTCTTCTCTCGCACCCTATCGGGAACGCGAAAATTAGCATAACAACTGATGCATCGAACGTCGCCGTTGGCGCGGTCTTGCAACAGTTCAATAAGAAGAGATGTAAGCCTTTGGGATTTTTCTCAAAGAAATTAACGAATGCCAAGATCAAGTATTCAGCATTCGATCGGGAACTTCTGGCAATTTTTCTTGCTGTAAAACATTTTAGATACTTCATAGAAGGTCAGGATTTCACTATTTACACCGACCACAAACCCCTAACAAAAGCCATACAATCCAAAACTGAAAGGAATCCGCGCCAATCGCGACATTTGGATTACATAAGTCAGTTCACTTCGGACATTCAGCATGTGCTTGGCATCGAAAACGTTGTAGCAGATACGCTATCACGTACGTTAAATATCGACTCGGCCACAAACGAAATTTTTTTCGATTATAAAGATATAATATTGGCACAATCAAAAGACGACGAACTCAAAAAATTATTATCTGGGTCTATAGATCGCCGTTCTACTTCCAGTTTTAAACTAGAATTATTTACGTTGCCTGGCCTAGAAGTCTACTGCGAGATATCGACGGGTAAAAACCGTCCGTATATGCCAGAGCCATTGCGCCGAATTATTTTCGACTCAATGCACAACTTGTCACATCTTGGAGTCCGCGCAACGCGCAAACTGATCACGGCTCGATATTTTTGGCCAAGTATAAACAAAGACGTGACCCAATGGGCTAATTCTTGTTTATCCTGCCAAAGATCCAAAGTGCAAAGGCACACAGTCTCACCACATGGACATTTCGATATTCCACCTGGTCGATTTGAACATATCCATTTGGATATTGTTGGTCCATTACCGGTTTCCAACAATTGTTCATATATTTTAACGTGTGTTGATAGATTCACACGTTGGCCTGAAGCGTATTGCATGAGCAATATGTCAGCTAATACCATTGCCACGACTTTTGTCAATAATTACATCTAGCGTTTTGGTGTCCCGGCAGAAATAACAACTGACCAGGGTTCTCAATTTGAGTCTAAGCTATTTACTGAACTTACAATACTTCTTGGATCTCATAGGATTCGTACTACAGCGTACAATCCTAAAGCGAATGGCATGGTGGAACGCTTCCATCGACAGCTTAAAGCTGCTCTTATGGCCAGAGGCAATACTGTTAATTGGAGCTCCGAAATACCCAATATTTTATTAGGTATTCGAGCCACAGTGAAGGAAGAGCCTAAGTGCTCACCAGCTGAGATGGTTTATGGTCAATCCATTAAGCTACCTGGTGAATTCTTTATCGATAATCCTCCTTCACCCTTGCCTGACAATACGATCATCGACCAACTGCGGAATGCAATGAAGAATCTTATACCGTCTCCTACGCGTAAAGCGAAACAAGAGGGCATATTTGTACCAAAAACATTGGACAACTGTGATTTTGTTTTCATAAGGACAGATAAGGTTCGAGTTAGACTTTCTCCTCCGTACGAAGGGCCGTTTAGAGTTATCAGACGTCTTCGGAAACATTTCATTATTTCGATCAAGGATAAAAATCATAATATCTCGATCGATAGATTAAAGCCTGCTTTCGGAATTGTTAGTTCAGTGGAACAAAATTTTTTGTCCCAAGATTTCAAAGCAGTTAACTTTGTCATTTAATATTCTCTTTTCAATTGAATATCAACTTGGAGGGGAGTCCTGTAGCGACTTCGATTCAATCAATTTAAATTCAATTTATAATTTCGAATTTAAATATTATATGAACCGCGCTACCGAGAATCACAACTCATATTGTGAATTTTAATTTTTTTGTTTGAATGGGAGGAATCTATGTTTCATGTTTATTATCATTTTGCACAACCGTGTGCGAACCCTTATTATAGCTTTGTTTACTAAATTAATGCGAAAAAGATTTTTATTTTATTATAGGTATTTATATTATATTTAGATTTCCCCTTTTTGGTATCGTCGTGAATTTGTACAACGACGACACACACACGTATATGCTATTATATTTAAAAAATATATAGCCAGTTCAATTTAATTTTTCGACCGAATTAGTTTTTATTAAAAAATAATTAATGGCGTGAGAGCGTATTTAGAAGAAATGTATTTACTTTACTTTAAATAATTAAGTTCTAATAAAATAAACGTTTGTATTTTATAAATAAATAAATAATAATTATAATATATTAAATAAGAACGTTATAAGTCCGATCGTTTAACAGTCAGCCAGTCAAAACGAGCATGTCAGTCATCTCTTTGAATTTATTCATTACTGATAAATTCAACAGTAGGTTCACTTCCAATAGTTTACGAGTCATTCAGTCACAATCAGCAAGTCAGTCATTTTTTTGAATTTATTCATTACATATTTTCATTTGTAGATCCACTTTCGATCGTTTATCAGTCCATCAGCGCCTCTTTGGATTTACTTATTACTGATAAATTCAATTGCAGATTTGCTTTCGATCATTACCAGTCAAACAAGCAGAACCACCGAGTCATCTCTTTGAATTTATTCATTACAGATAAAGATACAATTGAATTGCATATCCACTTTCGATCGTTTATCAGTCAGTCATCTTTTTAAATTTATTATTACTGATAAACTCAACTGTAGATCTACTTCAGATCGTTTACCAGCCAGTCGTTCATAACGGGCCAGTCAATCATTTCTTTGAATTAATTCATTACTGATAAATTCAACGGTAGGTTCATTTCCAATAGTTTACGAGCCATTCAGTCACAATCAACAAGTCAGTCATCTCTTTGAATTTATTAATTACATAAATTGAATTGTAGATCTACTTTCGATCGTTTACCAGTGAATCAGCGTGTCTTTGAACTTATTTATTACTGATAAATTCAACTGTAGATCTATTTTCGATAGTTTATCAGCCAATCAGGTACAACCAGTCAGTCAGTCAAACACCTCTTTGAATTTGTTCATTACAGAAAAAATTAGATTCTCAATACTTCTTCTCACTTTATCGAACAACAAAAAAAAATCACAATAGCTTTTTCAACTAAAAGCTTCGATACAAACTATATTATGGTCTTAATATGTACCAACAAAAAAAAACTCCGACATAATATTTTTAATTTAATCTTAATTTAATTCACTGCTTCTGCCCTTCATCAACTCAAAATTTCAACTCCCCGATCTCACCTAGCTCAAACAATTTTTCTTTTTCTTCTTCCTCTTCATCTTGTTCACATCTTTTCAATAAAATCAATTCCCCAGCACAAAAAAAAACCAACATTTTTATTTACAAATACATAATAAATAAATAATTTGATATTAAATATATCGAAATGTAATTTGCGAACAATTTTGATTGAAATTAATAATTATTTAAAATTTTACATTTTTATAAAGTTATTTTGTTCTCAAAACATCATCATGCTTCGTGCTCCTTTAAACAATTTATGTTCATTTGCGTAAAGTAATAAAACTAATCGTATACATAGTAATCTATGTACGAAATGAAATTTTAAAGAAACACGAAGCCTGACCATGTTTGAGAATAAAAATCAATTTACTAAAATGCAAAATTGTGAGTTAAAATTGTATTAATTTCAATTAAAATTGTATTCAATATATTTAATTTCAAATTATTTATATTCATAAATAAAAATTTTCATTTAAATTGAAAATAAAGACAACACAAAATCATGAATTTTAAAATTCATGATTTTGCTTTCGTGTCGTAGGAAAATAAAAATCTTTATTCCCTTTTTTATTTTAGAGATTTGGGTTTTTTAAAATAATGTGCATTTTTAACCCTCAATAGACCGCACAGTCCCCCGGGTGGTTTTTCAACATTAAAACCCAAAATTTTAAGAGAATACGTAGAGCTAGAAGCTTGAAGCTCCCTGACATCTCTACAAATTATTTTTAGATGATTTTAAGCTATTTTTGAATTTTGTAAGATTTACCTATAAAGCTGCAGACTTGATTTTTCGCAACTACCTCCTTATAGACGGCAGAGTCCCCGCGGTGCCTAGTATATATTATCATTCAAATTTTATCCAAATGTAGAATTGAGTGAATAAAAGTGTTTTATTTTTTAATTTTTTGTATTTATTTTTAATTATAATGATTTTGTTAGCTCATTGACAAGATAAGCATTTTACTATGCGTTGGGTGTGCTCATCGCACACTGGTTTGTTGCATACCATGCATCGCTTTCGTGTGTTGCGCTGGCGTGGGCAAATATGGCATTTTCCTTGCGTTTTTATACGGCCAGATGAATCTTTTTCAGCTGCCACTGGATCGAACCTGGGCAAAGAATCAGATAATTTGCAATTTAACATATCCTCAATGGCAGAACGAACGCCAGGTATGCGTGTTACAATTGGATCTAACGCGCGACGCGAGATGTGTGTTTGCGCCAAGTCGGAAGCTAATTTGGTGATAAATGCTCGGCGCGTTGTGCGAGATGTCGTATCACGATGTGTTTCAATAAAAATGAGATAGGTTGCCAAAGTCATTATATCGACCATGTTGAAGAACATAGCCAGCGGCCATCGATTGGTCTTTCTCTTGCAGGAATATGCTGTTACCTGAAAAATGAAACAAAATAGAGAGATTGATACCATTGAAACGTGTGAGATAAATGCTCACCATCTGATCCATGGTGTCCACACCCCCTTTCGTCTTGTTATAATCCAATATTATCTGCGGCTTGCCGCTTATAGCGTCGATCTCGGAATCAAAGTGCATCGATGATAAAAGGATCACATTTTTTTTGTGCTTTGCGGTATATGCGACCATTGTACAATTCTCGCGGTACGCGAAGACAGATGTACCGACATTATCCCCTTTCTTCCACATTAGTTCCTTGGCGATATAGCGTTTGTCCTTGCGCAATGTTCCAATGAGGGTCAATTTACGAGTTGCAAGCATTTCAGCCAGAGGCAATGTAGTGAAAAAGTTATCAGTGGTGATGTTTCGGCCACTGTTTTCATATGGTTTCACTAACTGAAGAACAACATTCTCACCGATATTACGTGCCCTATCGGCTCCGGGTTGCCGTCCCAGATAGATGATGCCGCCTAACGGATAATGTGTTTTCGCGTCGGCGGCCCAAAAAATCTTCAAACCATATTTCGCCGGTTTTGATGGTATGTATTGCTTGAAGGATACGCGGCCACGAAACGGAAACAGTTGTTCATCGATTGTAATCCAGGCATGTGGCTTATAATTTTTTTTGAGATTGTCGTTCATCATCAACCACAATTCTGATATAGGTGCCGCCTTATCAGTCACCTTTCTCGCTTCGCGTGTGTTCGCATCATCGAATCGAATTGTTGTCAATATGGCTTTGAAACGATCTCGGTTCATTGAGGCTCGATAAATGCAGTTCGCCTGGCGCGTCCACAGCTCACTTAGAAGTTCACAATTTGATTTGTGTACACCCATGACCAGCAATATAGCCAAGAATGCGTCGAATTCGATCTCATCAATATTTTGCCATTGACGTTCATCGCGATGTGGATTTTTTTTATTCCATAAGGCAGCAAGTGCCTGGGCTTTGCGATTGGTATGACGAATGATTACGGTCTTCATTGGCTGTGTGAAAATGGAATTGAATATATTGACACGAGTGTTCAATCGTTTGATTGTAGGGCCACCTGCGCAAATACAAGAATATCAATCTCTACATATAGAGAAATGAAGAATAATGTTGAGATGAATAATATGTACATACCTAATTCACGAAGAACATTGCGAGAACTGGTTTGATAGGTTAAAAATGGTTCTTTTGCCCATTCTGTGCCATCGCGTGCTATTAATTTTTGCGACAATGGTAATTCTTTCAAGCGTGGAGCCATATAATTTGCAGTCAGTGATACATCCTCAGCAGCATCCGAATCCACATCTGCATCCTCTTCAATATTCGCGTCGTCCTCAACAGTGGCATTGTATTCTACTGCATAATCTTCCAATTCTTCATCGGATGCATGACCATTCGGCACCCAATCATCATCGTCGGTATCACTTTCAATGGTACCACCATCATCATCAACGTACAACATTTCCAAATCATCATCAGTCAATCTAATAATCAACAAAAGTATATTGCAAAAAACATGCTAAATAAAACGAAATATAGTATACACAAACCTTGTCAAATCCAATACTCCATGCCTGTTGAAAGGCAAATCCTGGCCAGATCTTGTTTCACTAATACTTACAACATTACTACCGGATGGCTCATTCACACTACTTGCTTCAATCGCCGAATGACTTCTCTTTGACATTTTTTTTAACAAAACACCCACTATTTGTTCGATAAATGTATGTGCTAATGTAAAAACTCGTCCTAACTGTGCAACTCTCACGATCAAATTGAATAATGTTATGTGTCGCAACGAAAGAAAACAAATCACAATCTATCATATAAACACGCACAAACATGTTTGGCTACACAATTTGCCGTTATAATACTTTTTCGTTTATAATTTTCTCCCACTCTCTTTCAGGCCATACACATTACGTGTATAAACTATAAATATCACCCGGGGGACTCTGCCGTCTGTAATGTTTTTTTATTTTGCCGTTTAGTAAGGGTTAAATGCGTACACACACAAATAAAATATAATTCAAAAAATAAGAATAGGATACACTGACAAAATTCTCAAAATAAAAAAAAAATAAAAAAATCTATAAGCGAATGGTATGGTATGGAAACGATCGTTCGTTTCTTAATATATACACATACTAGTGAAACTTAATCATATGGTTGCGTTTTTTATTGTTTCGTTCATTCATAAAGTTTTGTTTACTATACTTGTATAGTATAAAAACGAAAGAATCTCCTTTGTTTTCCTTCACAATAATGTACAACAAGGATAGGAACATAATTAAAACTACAACACTTTGTGTGCGCACGTGGACGTATTAAATAAAAAATAAAAAAAAATTTGGATGGATTGTTGGTTTTGATTCTATTCTTTTCTAAGGCATTTCAATAAAGTATTTTTTTTTTTCATTTTTCTTTATCTATTTACTGGCTATGTTCTTCATTCTAATTTCTATATGCATAAACCTACATACACACAAATTCAAATTTAGGTATATTGTACAATTTAAATGTATGGTAGTATAAGTCATGCGACGATCAACGATTTTACATTTTTTACCGCTGATTATTTTAAGCGCCAGTTATATTCTTAATGTATCTTGCTATTGACGATTGGAGCATCACAGATTCCACCTAGTGGAAAATTTTTAAACTGAGGTAGCTGCTAATTTGACGTTCGAAATTGTTGTAAAGAATTCCAATTTTGAACTGTAAACACAATTTTTACTTACCAGATTGCTAATAATTGTAAATAATTCATATTTTGGATTATAAAAACAATTTTTAACTACCGGATTGCAAAATTTCTTACGTCGCATTTATGAGAAATGTCATTTTAGCAGTTGCCTCATTTTAACTTTTTTCCTCGAGAGGCGCTTTCTCTACTTTTACAATCGTCAATTGACGATTGGAGCATCACAGATTCCACCTAGTGGAAAATTTTTAAACTGAGGTAGCTGCTAATTTGACGTTTAACAATGTTTTTATTAAAAGTAAACATAACCTAGTTAATTTATAAAAACCAAACAAAATTTATTTAGTTTATAAAATTTGGCTTGTGTACAGTGATTTTTGCTATTAAAAACGTTTCATTTTTATTAAACTTGCTTGTACAAATGAATATTTTATTAACCATTAATTTTTATTAAAATAAATAAGAAATGCTAATTTTCATATTAAAGCCAGTCGGAATATAATATTTAATTTTTTTGTTAACTTGAAAAAGTGAGTACATTTTGTTTTTTAATTCAACTAATTAGAGATTTGTAGAGACATAAAACGTATAGCTACAAATTTACATACTAATCTAAACTATTCTAGGCTATCCATCGAATCAACCAAAACCAGTATGTGGTCATGTTGTGGTGTACCGCAATGCAAAACTACTAAAAAATCAGTTGGCGTACATTTGTTTAACATCCCGAAATGTGTAAATCGTAATCATGTTGAATTACAAAAATGGGCACAAATATTGAAAATAGAAAAGTTTCCAAAGCGATTTGTCATTTGCGGCAATCATTTTGACCCAAAATCTATATTAATCCCAGGAAATAGGGCTTTGAATATTAAGGCGAGGTTAGCTAGAGATGCATTTCCTTGCCGAAACCTACCAATGGCAAATATAATAAAACCAAAGCGGAAATGTACCAAAATGATGTGGCTTGAGGAGATGATTGATGAAATCGATGTGAACACGTAATTAACTTAAATTTTGAAAACCATTTATGTTTTATAAAATAAATTTTTTTTTTTTAAGATCTGTAACTGAAGTTGTCGAAAATGATGAGGAACAAGTAGAACTATTGGCATATGAACACGGTAAGGATCGAGAAGTACATTTTGGTGATGCAGTACTTCTTCCAGAGGAACAAAAAGAATTTCAAGAAGATGAAGAAAATAGCGAGATGAAAAAAATAAAAGAACGCAAATTTATTTCGTCTGGTGTACAGTGTAGCCCTGAATATATTGACAAAGAAGTGCAAGTGGGTGTTAAACCGTTTACCAGTATAGTGTCTTTATGGGATACGGACAAAAAATTGAATACAATGTCAGGAATTCCATCTATGGAAATTTTAAATGTCTTGGTAGAGATTTGTAGAGACATACGACCTCATGAAAAATGTTTAATGCCTCTAAATGACAGAATTTGTTTAACAATGTATAAATTGAAATCGAATTGCAGTTTAGCTGAATTGGCAATACTTTTTCAAACGAGTGACCGAACTGCGAAGCTTTATTTTGCTGATACTATACAGCTTTTAGCTAAAGCTACAAAAGGCTTAATATATT
Organism: Tipula vernalis; assembly: GCA_958295665.1. Classification (NCBI taxonomy): domain Eukaryota; kingdom Metazoa; phylum Arthropoda; class Insecta; order Diptera; family Tipulidae; genus Tipula; species Tipula vernalis. The sequence continues at coordinate 214,019,225 of OY282560.1, read as the reverse complement.
GGCAATCTAAAGAGGAAACCCAAAGAAGTTTGCCAAAATGCTTTGCAGATTTTCCAAATGTACGAACGATTCTTGATTGTACCGAGATAAAGACGGCTACGTTAAATTGCCTTTCCTGTAGAGTATGTACCTACTCCCATTACAAAGGAATTCACACATTAAAATTTTTAATTGGGGTCTCACCCTCAGGTTCAATCAATTACATTAGCAAAGTTGTAACAGGAAAATCGTCAGACAAAGCAATTTTTAATCTTACCAAATTAATTAGTAAGCTTGAAAAAGGAGATGCAGTCATGGTCGATAAAGGCTTCATGATTGGAGACGAATTAGCAAATGCTGGTATCGAACTGATCCGACCAGAATTTCACTTTAAAAATTTTTCTAAAGCTGACGTGGAGAAAAACACAAAAATAGCGTCAGCACGAGTACATGTTGAACGGAGAATTTCGCGAATCAAACAGTTTAGGGTTTTAGAAGATAAGATTTGTGTTTCTGTAATTCCTTATATTGACGATATAGTTGGAGTATTGTGTGGACTGTCAAATCTCACACCTCCTATACTATCAGATGATAAATTCTGATGAAATAAATTCATTTAATTATTAAAATAAAAACTAGCAATATAGCAATAAAACAATATTCAATTTAAAAAATATAAGACTGTATTTCAAAACTATACATACTGTATATAATTCAATATATGAAACTAAACCAAATGATTGTATATTATGATTTAATATAAATTTAGTAATATGAGAAAGTCTTAGTTTTATTTTATCAAAAATATCAATAATACTTATCCACAAGGCAACAAAAAAATATATCACATAAAACCATAATAAACTTAGAAATATTAATTTTGTAAATTAATTAATATTTCGTTTTAAAATATGGTTTTTAAATATTTCAAGGCTTCAACAATAAAAATAACATAAATATATAATATGTATGTACATGTATGAATAAAATAAAATCAATAATTCAGTATACATCGTATAAAAATTCAGTGTACGAGTAAATAATTCAAAAATTATCACAAATTTCCTTAAAATTATTTAAATATAAAAGGCATCACGTGGTTAAAATAAATTTCAGTTAATTTATCTATGTATATTTCTAAAAAAGTTTCATTTCTAAGTACTTTAATTTTTTCATAGGAATTATTTTTGGTTGAAAAAATAACCAAATCACAACACTTTAAATTTGTAATTGCCAGACCTAGTTGGATCTGGCCGTAATAAGGATGATTTTCACGCAATTTATACTTATTATTTTCAAAATATAAATATTTTAATTTTTGTATTAAAAATTTAGCTTCCAGCTCCTGACCAATTACTGGTGATTTAATTTCTAATAGTTTCCATTCTGTTCCGTCATATATAATACCGTCGGCACTATAAGCCAAAAACGGCAGGTGTTGAGAAATCATTAACCCCGTCTCAAAAAGAAGGCAGTGTTTTGATATTTCCTGTTTTGCCAGTCTCTCAGCATATTTCCCGTACCTGGTCGCATTATTTCCTTTAAAGCAATTTGCATAAATAGATTTTAGTTTTTTATGCCAATTAGGGTTTGTATTTGAGGCATATGTAAATGGGTGATATGAAGTGCTACCCGTTATACGCCTTTTGCGTTCCAACAGCCAATATGCAGTCGATTGACTTATGGTAGAAGCACAAATTTTGATTATTTCGTCGAAGGTTTTTCTGACTTTTTTAAAATGAATCTCTATTTCAGGCGTTATGCATGCTTCCATTTTCAATACAAACTGTAAAAGTGCATCATGTTGCAAAATAAACACAAAAAATTCATTATTATTTAGATTCCTATTTGTCAGGGTTGATGTTGTTCTATGCCCAAATATTAATTTGAATAACTCCGAATTTTTTGCAACTAAAAACGATTTTATTTAAAAATTAGTAAGTACCTAAGTATATATAATAATAATATTCTAAACATATAATACCTTTGACAAGTTTGAGCATATATTCCGTTTCCTTTTGTTCATTAACTACATCATTTTTAATGAAAACTTTTTTCCTTGTGTGACACATTGCACTAGCATAAACTGCACTGTACTTTTTGGCCAGCATTTTTCCGCTTTTTCCCCAAGCTTGTTTCAGATCAGTGCAGCTAATCTGGTTTAGAATCGGATTTCTAAAAGCATAAAATAATTAATTAATTAAACATAAATAATAGATTTTTACTTAATAAAAATTTAACAATTTTGCTTACCTGTAGATGTAGATTAAACATGCTGCGATATGCTTACACTTGCGTCCTTCACCGGCTTTGCAAGAACATAAACATATCCAGGAGGAGTAAGCCTTGCCTAAATTTGAGAATTTCACCTCATGTGGCATTGTTGTGATGGACGTGGTGCGCACAACAAATCCAATAACATGATATCGTGATGGAGGTGGCGGAATCCCAATGGCGTGTACCCAGTCCGCATTAACTAATTGCTCCCCAGCTAGAATTGATCTTTTTTTGCAACCACCGAAATAATTAATAATTTGTAAAAAGGATATAGAAATTTTATGACTACTATCATTGTTAACACTTGCCATTTTAATCCATTTTAATCTACAATATATTAGGAGGCACTATTATATTATCAGGCATATACCATGTGTTATCACAGAACTAAAAATAAAATGAATAAGAACATATATTAATTAATTTAAACCATATTTAACAAAAACATAATAACATGAAGAACAATTGTATGTAAACAAAAAGTTAGGTTAAGTTTCTAAAAACTATTTTAGTTGAAATACGTTCAACATGATTATAAAAACTATTTATCATTACTATTGGAAGTATTCCCACTTTAATAATACCAATTTTTAATTATAAAACAATTTCTAATTACCTTATTGCTAAAATCCTTTCATCGCAGTTAAAAATATATACATACATATATATATATATATATATATATATATATATATATATATATATATATATATATATATATATATATATATATATATATATATATATATATATATATATATATATATATATATAAATATATATATATAAATTAAACGTCAAATTAGCAGCTACATCATTTTCATTTATTTCCGCGAGAGGCGCTTTCTCTACTTTTACAATCGTCAATATTCCTTTTATTTATGGTTTCACACAACCAAAATTGGTATAGAGCCATCTATTAGAATTGTCTTGAACTAAAATCCCTCTTTCGTTAATTATATGTGTAACTACTTTTAACAACTACACCATCACTTGAGCATGACTAAGTAGTTGTAAGTAGATACAAGTACTTGTGAGTAGTTTGCTAACGCCACTGGAACACGCTTAATGTAAAAATGTATGGATGAATGTTTGAATGAAATATAGGTATGTGAGTAAATGAACGTATTTCTAGTAAACAAATGTGTGTAAAATATTGGTGAGTTGCTACAAAACCTTCATTTAACAGAATTTTCCTCCAATTAGTAGAATTATCTTTAATTTACCTACTTAAATTTTCCTTTAAATATTGGAATTTTCTTCAGTTATCAAAATATTCTTTGGCTTAACAAAATTTCCATTCACTTAAACAAATTAAATTTATTCTTCTAATGGAAATAAATTTGTATGTAAATCTAATTATAATTAAATCTTTTATTCTTATCTTTTATTTAAAAAAATGATTTGCTAACAGATGGAACAAAATTCCTAAGAACATGAATAATTAGCAAGGTAATTAGCTAATTCGCTTACTAATTCGCTGATTTTTTTTATTTTATTTTTCTAATGATTGTTTTTATGGCCTTATGGGAAATCCAGATTTTAATTTATTTTTGTTGTTTTTTTACCGAACTACAGTATAGCAGATATTTATTGAACTTATATTTTCAGTTACTAACCGCTTTCCAGTTTGATGGTTAATTAAAAAAAAAAAACAACTGTTGAACTACAATGGAAACACCCACTGAAAGTAAAATTTATTTATTACCTGAATATTATTTTAGAAATAAAAACAATCGTGATTTTCTAACGTTCGGCTTTTCCATCTTCTTTATAATGAATTAATTAGGCAAATATAATTGAAAATCGTCGGAAATCTTGTAAATAAAACAGAAAAAAAGAAAAACAGAAATGAAGTTTGATTCTGAACTTTATTCACTTTTGAATGAAAGGTGTAAAATTACTCACTTATTAAACATAGAAATTTGTGAAAAATTTCAAAAAATCACATTTATTTTTTGTAAGTTTATAATTTTAGGTTAACAAACTTATTTTAGAATCCCTTTTCAAACATACATGTCGGATTTCATCTTAATCGGTTAACAAAATGGCCAAGTTTAGAAATAGACCGTTTTGAAATATGCTATAGTGTACCATATGCTGTTTTGCAATATGTCATAATGTCCCATATGCCATTTTGAAAAATCTCATAATGTACTAAATGCCGTAGTGTACACCATATGCCGTAGTGTACTATACGCCATTTTGAAATATGCCACTTTCCAATATGATATAGTGTATCACCCAAGTAACAATTTGATAGGTAAATTGTCCTAGACAGCAAAAACAGAGCTGTTACAACGTCGTGAAATCCGAAAAATTACATAAATTAGTTATAAATGTTAAATAGATATTCAATAAGTTTTTAAAACGTTGTGGCAATGAAAAAATAAGCTAATTAGCTTAAGTTGGTATATAAGACATTCCAGCAGCGATTTTGTTAGACGCCATAAAGCAAAACAGTCGGGAGAAAAGCAATGTAGCTATGGTAATCAACTAAACAAGTATAACAGCTATTTTTTGTGTAATTTTCACACATATTTGCATTTAATCAAAATTACTGTTAAAATAACAAAATAGTTAGAAAACAAGTCTAAAAGAAATTTATAAGTAATTTTGGAGGTGGAAAAGGATTTTTTGGGCTATGATTATTTACGGATACAAAAATCCAATATGCTGTGCGGTCTAATTTTGCGCTTTATGACATAAAATCAAATAAGTCAAATAATGGCGAACAAACATTTATATAATTATTTGTTAATTTTATATATTAATTAATTTATTATTTATAATAATTGTCAATAGTGATGTGGTATCTTGCAAATGAGTCTAGCCAAATGCTCTGTTTGAAGAGGCATCTTGATACCGACTAGTACAAGTTGATGCGGATCGGTGTAACGTAACAGTAAGAGTTGGTGGTTTTTCCATTGTTTTTTTGCGACTATTTACTACATCTTGCACCGAAGGAATATTTGATATACATATCTTAATTTTTAAAAAATTCATTAAAAAATTAACAAAATAATTTGCTTTACTTGCTCTTCAGAAGTGGCTCGTTCTTCTAAAATTTGCATACCCTGTACTGCCAGCTGATACTCCGAATATTTGGCGAGCAAGCGTGCCAGTTCTGAGCACCATGAATTATCGGGTTTTTGCTCTGTAACCTAACCCTTGATATTTGAGGAAATTGTTGGTGTCCGGTGGATAATGAACGATACCATTATTTTCGGCTCCTTCAAACCAGCATGCCGGACACACAAACAATTCCTTCTTGCTTACAGTTACGGAAAACCTAATAATCATAACAAACCTATTAAATAATACTCTTATAATATTAAATAAACTTAAAATCACTAGAAAAAATTTTTTTATAGCAAACACTTACCATTATTAAAGATAAAATGTACTGTTTCAGTAATTACCGCGTTAATCTGACAATAATGTTGAATAACAAATTACAGAAATCCAACTTGATACGACAATTGATTTGGAAAAGGAAAAACTGCTTAACTCAAAGCTAAATTACTTATCTAACAATGAAACTGCTTAACACACAGCGAAATTTATATGAGTAAACTAAACGTGGATAAAAAAGGAAAACTGCTTAACTCAAAACAAAATTGTTTAACACACAGCAAAACTGCTTAACACACCGCAGAATCTAAATGTGTACTATGTGTAAATTTATAACTAAAACATTGTTGTTAACCCTCTAGCAGGTATTCCTGCTTTTAAACGGAGCACAGAAAACATGAATAATAAATAGAAAATTATTATTTGCTCTTATACTCTTTGTTATGTGCGTTAACGGTTATTATTTGCGTAATTCAAATATTTCAGTTAAGTATTTATGTGAACAAAATTTGGCAGACAAATATTTAATTGTCGCGTCACAATGTCCAAGTGTACAAGAAATATTATTAGTGTCTTGTTGTACTTGTCGTAGAAATCAGAGAATAGAAAGATAGAACATTCATAATATTCTGATCGTCGATTCAGTATCGTCTTGGTGTGCTTGAGAGATACCATTCGAGTATAACGCCAAATGTTAACAGTACTTGAGAGGAGTACTTCGAGTGCAAAGAGCTAAGAATGTAAAATGTAGAAAACATACGTGGTGTGAGCGATGTTAGCTGACATAGTAAGGTAATAGTAAAATAGTTTGCATTGCTCAAAACAAGAAAACGTATCTCGCTTGATTTAACGCAAGTGTGCTAGTAAGTTTGTAATCGCCTCTAATTTAAAAAAAAATGTGATGTTTGCTTTTTGGTCGTCTTCACGATTTATGCATTTGATGATTAGAAGGGTAATTTACTCGACAAATTTCGTTACACCAAACGATTTAAAATAAAAGTTCAATTTTATTGTAAACTATAAACCATAAATTATTTCTTCTTTTATTTATAATAATTCAGACTCGTGTGTTCGTCTCGGTAACTAAAAATTGACTGACTGATCCCAGTTGTACTTTGCATGATCGACCGAAGTTTTTTGTATGAGATGGCATATAAAAAACATGAGACGGATGTATAAAATTATAAAATAAAATATTCGGTTTTTTTAAATGTGTGAGAATGAATATAAATGGTAAAGCACCTGATGTCAACTAGCAAAACTAATGATCGATATACTGTTTTGTATTATAGTTTTTGTTTTCAAAGTATTTTATCATTCTAGATTTTACTTTTGTGTGAAGAATACATGTACAAGACAAATTTTAAAGTGCAGTTTATAAAAAAATAGTTCGTTTAATAACAATTAATTAATATATTAAATATTAAATCGAAATTGTAAGTACCTATTGTATATTTTAATAAAAATGTGTTTAGTGTTTCATAAAATTTTATTTTTTGTTTGCAAAAATAAATCAACGGTGAAACGGCGCCGTGTGTAAAATTTTTCTGCATATTCCTACTTTTTGTTTTACCCTTTATGTACTTATGTACATACGTTTGTACTACTTTTGTACGATTGTGTGCTATAACAGCGCTAATTTAGCGATCACCGTGATCGCTCAATTTGACCTCACCGTGAGCATCAGTTTACACCATATCTACCTTACCGACATAACAGCACCATCTATCAAACAATTCCTTAAACTAACCGTTTACAAATACTACTGCACCATATATTCCGTTGGTATTCGTTCTTTTTTAGACGAAATATGGTGTAAAGTGATGCTCACGGTGAGGTCAAATTGAGCGATCACGGTGGTCGCTAAATTTGCGCTGTTGGAGCACAAATGTAGTAATATGTTATGTAATTTTAACCTGAGATAATTTTAGACCTAATTTTCGATTTTTTCACATTAAAATTACCCTACCATAATTTTCCCAGTCAGAAAAAATGGCCTGCTAGAGGGTTAAAGTAAATAATATTCCATGCAAAGTCCAACAGCTAAAACGCTTAACACAAAACAATAATGTTTTATGATCAGTGATTTTCAGTTATTAAAAACATTTAATATATTTTGATTACTTTTTCGTAAGTTCGGAAGACAATTTAGCTGTAATAATATTTAATTTAGAACCAATAGTTAAAATGGTTATCTATTATGCTATTTAGCTGTTACATATGTTAAAGCCATCTTTTAATGTAGTTTTTCTTCTCATAAAAATGGTTGCAATATTTATCTGGTTAAAAATGTTCGACAAAAACAACTTTATCACATGCAAATATTAAAAAAACGCCAAAATTCAGCTTTTGGTTGATTCCCAGAAGCTTTTTAACAGATCGGTGTAATTATTGCAGGAACATGGGTCACACCAAAGAAAACTGTTTTAGACTGAATAGACCACAAAGTACGTCGTCTGAGAAACCGTTATAGTCCGAAATAAAGTGCTACGGATGTGGTACCCCAGGGGTACCAAACCAACCAACTACCTCGTCGAGTTCAATAAATTTCAATTGTTTAGACACTTGTGCAACCGGGTTGAAATCCCGAGATAGGCCTATTTTAAACATCGCTGTTTTAGGCAACAATGGAGTCGGCCTTTTAGATAAAGCGTCACGAGCATCCATCGCTAGTGTTTCATTAGCAAAAATTCTTAAAGAAAATGAGTTGTCATTCACCGAGATGCGCGTTGATGTTAAGCTGGCGGATGGGTCATGTCAGAAAGGGAAACGTGTATCCTGTACCCCGTGTGACGTTTCGATACCGATTAGTTTTAAAACTGTGCCGACGACTTTCATTATATTCCCGGATGATGAAGTACAAAATACAATCCTGGGGATCGATTTTATCATGGATGCTGGAATTGTTATCGACTCCGGAGAGAAGCTCTTCTGGTTTAACCACGATTCCAACAACAAGCATTCGCACAAATTCGAAACGTATCAGCAGCCTGTTTTGATGGATTTTGCAACAATTAAGCTTCGACCAGATGAAGGCGTCGAAATAACGGCGGGAGAAAAAGTTCGAGTGGAAAGTTTGCTAACAAATTTCTCCGATAGTTTTGAGCCAGGGGGAGACCCAACAGAATTCATCGAACATGCTATCAAGACGATAGACCCAAACCAGCCTCCTGTAGCCGTTCCGCCATATCTCATGTCTGGACCCCGCAAAGCAATTTTAAAACAAAAGATTGATAAGATGATTGACAATGAACCTATCACAGGTTCGCACCTTTTTACAAACCTGTTCGTGGTATCGGAAATTTATCAACCATTTTTCTGATGTCGCCCATCCTTTGACCAATTTGACGAAGAAAAACGCACCGTGGGTTTGGAATGGCGCTGAAAGCTCTGCTTTCGACAGTTTGAAGCGTTTACTAACAAATGCCCCGATTTTGCGCCAAATGGATCCAGAAAAGCCATTTATCTTGATGGCTGATGCAAGTCGCTATGCTTTGGGTGCTGTCTTATTGCAAGGCGATGGATATGATGAGAGGCCAATCGAATATGCTAGCCGTTTGCTGATCGCCGCTGAAAGAAACTACAGCACCACGGAACGAGAGGCACTCGCAGTAGTTTGGGCACTAAACAAGTTCCGAGGCTACATGGAGGGTGCTGAAATCGTAGTTCGGACTGACCATCAACCTTTGAAATGGCTCCTGACAACGAAATCTCCCATCGGCCGTTTAGCCAGGTGGGTCATGTTAATTCAATCATTTAATTTAACAATGTTGCAATTTTGCTACCACCGAGTAAACATTTAAATAATTTACTTATTACTTGTGTGAAAAGTTGAATCAGCAGTTTATTTTATTTTTTTTTTTTAAATTTTGTGATGTGAAAAATAAGTGAAATCGTGATGTTCTCATCTCCGCCTCAAGTAAAAAAGGCTGGGCAAAATCAGCAGACAGCGATGTCCGCAAGCGATTTGCCACCGAACGTCACGACCTCAGATATTTTTAATAAAAATATAAAAGTGCAGCATAGTCCAAAGCGACAACAAACTTTAAATGTTCAAAAAATTACCTTACCAGGCAATTTAAATCAAAGTGAAATTATTAATTTAAATAACATTGGTGTGTTGAACCATAACGAAAATAAAAGTGCATCGTCGCCAAATATTGACAATAAAAAAAACAATGAGAGTGCATCGACATCAGATGACAATAAAATAAACAGTGATGTAGGTCAGTGTTTAGTGCAAACGGGAATAGACCGGTATATTACTGTCACATCAAAACGAAGAAGAAGCCCTAGATCAGCGGCCAGTGCAAGCGCGAATAAATTCACTAAGCTAGCTAGCGTTGAATTAACACATGGTAATAGGTATTCTTGCTTGGTTGTTGACGAGCCGCCGCCCGAAAAAACTTCAAAAGCTGAGAAGCCACCACCAATCTATTTGAGGAAAGAATCAAATAGAGAACTTGCTAAAACGATCGAGTTTATCACTGAAGGTGCATTTTATATTTCTGGGATCAAAAGAGGAAATATAAAAGAAACAAAAATTCAACCGCTCAATACTGATGCTTACAGAGCGTTAATTAAACATTTCGACCAAGTTGGTAAACATTACTACACGTATCAATTAAAGAGCCAAAAAGGATTGGTTGTTGTGTTAAAAGGAATAGAGAGTTACGTGGATGCAAACGAAATTCAAGCTGCTCTCACTGAAAAAGGTTTCCAGTGCAAAACTATTACCAATATTTTTAATCGGGAGAAGGTTCCTCAGCCATTGTTTCGTCTGGAATTAGAACCAGACAATAAAAAGGTTAAAGGCAACCATGCAATATTTGACCTAAAATATCTATTGCACAGAAGGGTTACCATTGAGGAACCCAGGAAAAGAAATGGGCCGGTACAATGCGTTAAGTTCCAAGAATATGGCCACACTAGAGCCTATTGCACTTTGAACGATGTTTGTGTTATATGTGGTGAACTCCATAATTCAAAGGTTTGCAATAAAGCAAAAAATGAAGCATCAGTGAGAAAATGCAGCAACTGCGATGGAAGTCACACAGCTAATTATAGAGGGTGTCCAATTTATCTGGAATTGAAAAGGAGAATAAATCAAAAGCAGCGAGCAGAGCAGCGAATCCTTAATCTTCATTCTTCAGTTAGAAAAGAAGCACGGCCAGAAATTGTAAACAGAAACGCTCGAAATGAAAATCAGTGCGCAACTGAAAACGGCAGCGTGCACCAAGGGGTTTCATGCGCAAGTGTTCTCAAAGGTACCGCTCCTAAGGTGCAAGCAAGTGAAGAGGGAAACATCACAACAGCTTTAAACAAATTGACTAATATGATGCAAAGCTTCATGGCGATGATTGAGAGAACCATGGATCTAATGATGCAGAATATGAGCACGCTGATGCAGATAGTCGTAAAAAGCCAAAAATGACCATCATCAAAATAGCCATATGGAATGCAAACGGCCTAACACAACATAAATCGGAGGTACATGCATTCCTCACTGAACACAATATTGACATAATGTTAATATCAGAAACACGATTCACCAAAAATAGCTATTTCAAAATTAATGGGTACTCTATTTATGACACCAAGCACCCAGATGGTAAAGCACATGGAGGCACTGCTGTATTGATTAAGCGAAGATTAAAACACTACGAACTTACAAAATATGAGAAAGAACATATACAATCAACGAGCATTTGTCTGCAGGAGTGGTCTGGAAACTGCGTCATATCAGCAGTGTACTGCCCTCCAAAACATGCTATAAAAAAACTCCAGTTCTTGGATTATTTCAGCCAGCTGGGTAATAAATTTCTTGCGGGCGGTGATTACAACGCTAAACATACTCATTGGGGTTCCAGATTAACTTCGCCGAAAGGTAAACAACTTTATGATGCCATAGAGGAACAGTCCCTGGATTATTTATCTGCCGGTAACCCAACTTACTGGCCCACGGATAAAAAGAAAACTCCTGATCTAATTGAATTTTGTGTAACTAAGGGCATTCCACGTACATATGCTAAGGCCACTGATTGCTATGATCTGTCTTCTGATCACTCACCGGTAATAGTAACATTGAGTACTGATGTCCTAAGGAACGAAATACCGAACCGTCTTACAAACAAAAAAACTAATTGGGATCAATATAGGAGGTTAGTCGAACAAAAGTGTCTACTTAATATTCCTCTGATCACACCAGCTGATATTGATGCGGCGGCAGAAAATCTAAAAGATGTCATGACATTATCTGCTAAAAGGGCTACACCCGGCATAAGTAGTTCGGAAAAAGTTAATAAACTGTCACATAATATACAGGAACTAATCCAGGAAAAGCGAAAGATTCGCCGTCAATGGCAGCAAACAAAATCACCGTTATTGAAGTGGAAATTGAATCGAGCTATTAAGGCCCTAAGATTTGCTTTGAGCGAAGAAGAAAACCAGCGCGTAAAGAACTACTTAAGTGATCTCTCGGCAACCGAGAGGACAGATTATTCCTTGTGGAAGGCAACAAAAAATTTAAAAAGGCCAACAAATTCGAATCCACCGATTAGACTACCAACTGGAAATTGGGCGAGAAGTGATGAAGAAAAAGCCAATGCTTTTGCTGCTCATCTAGCAACAGTATTCGTCCCACACGAAGAAGATAATTATTTTGTGCTATCCCAGCCAACGGATGATGGTTTATCCTACAAACCTATAAAGTATAACTGGAAGAAAGTTAAGAATACAATTAAAACTTGCATAAGCCCGAAAAAGGCACCAGGACATGATCTTGTTACTGGAAAAATGATAAGGGAATTGCCGGATAAATGCATAAAACTAATAACATTTGTATTCAACGCGGTCATGCGAACCAGTTATATTCCTCAAAAATGGAAGATATCTTTGATCACAATGATACATAAGCCAGGGAAAAAAGAAACGCAAATCTCATCATATCGTCCAATAAGCATGCTGCCCACAATCTCAAAGCTATTTGAAAAAATGTTACTAATGAAATTGAAACCAATATTAGAAGAACGGCGCGTTATTCCAGACCATCAATTTGGGTTCCGAAACCAACATGGTACTACAGAGCAAGTACACAGGATTGTAAATGCAATCAAAATCACCTTCGAGGAAAAGAAATATTGTGCTGCTGCCTTTTTGGATATCGCCCAAGCTTTTGATAAAGTTTGGCACGATGGACCAATTTACAAAATTAAGGAGCTTCTACCGAAAAAAATTTCACTCAGTTCTGGGAAACTATCTTCTTCAAAGGCAATACATGGTCAAACAAAACAGTGCAACTACTTGCTTAAATGATATTAATGCAGGTGTCCCGCAAGGTAGCGTTCTAGGACCAATATTATACTTATTGTACACAGCTGATATACATGTAACCAACAAAGTGATAATATCAACATTTGCCGATGACACTGCCATCCTGGTGTCTCACACTAATCCTGAAATTGCCTCAAAGGAATTACAGAATCATTTAAACAAGGTCGCGGACTGGCTAAAGGCATGGCGAATAAAAGTGAACGAAAACAAATCAACTCACGTCACATTCACGCTAAACAAACGCACCTGCCCACCAGTGAAATTAAACGATAAAAATATTCCTCAACAAACGAAGGTAAAATACTTAGGTTTGCATCTGGATAGAAGGTTAACGTGGAAAAATCATATTGAAACAAAGCGCAACCAAATAAAAATTACATTTTCCAAAATGTATTGGCTGATGAGAAGAAAATCTCAGTTGTCATTAGCCAATAAAGTTTTACTGTACAAATCAATAATCAAACCTATATGGACTTATGGTATTCAGTTATGGGGATCCACCAGCGCTTCAAACAGAGAACTCCTGCAACGAACCCAAGCGAAAATACTTCGCAGTATCACCAATGCTCCTTGGTACATTCGAAATAGTAATATACATCACGACCTTGGGATTAAAACCGTTAAAGAAACAATTAAAGAATTCAGTTCGAAATATTATTCAAAACTAGAAGCACATCCCAACGAATTGGCCAGGGAGATACTAAAACAGCCGCGATTTAGACGTCTGAGAAGAACAGATCCACTCGAACTAATGAACCTGTGAACCTGTAAATTTAATTCGATATATACATATAAGTGTAGTCTAAATTAATTAAATTGTGAGCCCTAACAATAAGTATTAACATTGGTTAAGACTTAAAATATGTAATAATTTTTAGCTTAAGATTTGATTACTTCTTGTTAGTTTCTTATGTTGAAAGATTCAAGAATAAAGCCATTGGCAACATTTAAAAAAAAAAAAAAAAATTTAACAATTGTTTATACCGCAGAAAAGTCGAATGTGGTAGCTGACACTCTGTCCCGACCACCTACCACCAACGAACCTATTTTAGAATCAAGTGCCTTTGAAATCGATTTTCCCCAGCGGGGACCAACCGATTTGAGACGATTGCAGTTGGAAGATGAAGAAGTGTCTAAGATTATCAACAGCCTCGAGAAGCACGATGATCCGAACTACGAAAACTATATTTCCCGAGGATTCCTTATGGAGAAAGGGGTACTTTATCGCTACCATAACGAGGAACTCGAAGAAGCTCAACTAGTGGTACCCAATTCTCTTCGAAATCATATTTTAATGTACTACCATTCCGATCCGACCGCTGGACATTATGGTATCGACCGAACTTTGTCGAAGATTGCAGCGAAATACTTCTGGCCGGGAATGCGCCGTTCTATCACTGAGTTCTGTCGCAATTGTGAAGACTGTCAGAAATATAAAGTTTCAAACTTGAAACCAAGTGGGCTTTTGAAAACCCCGATCATGGCACAACGAATGGAAGTTATGGCTGCCAATCTCTTTGGGCCGTTGCCTGAAGCTGACTGTGGTTATCGACACATACTAATAGTCGAGGATGTTGCCACTCGATGGATGGAACTATTCCCGCTAATCTTAGCGACCGCCCTGGATTGTACGAAAACATTGATTGACGAAGTGTTCTTACGTTATGGGCTACCCAGACGACCCATTTCCGACAATGGAACGCAGTTCGTTAGCGAAATAATTCAACATACTACGTGTTGTTTGGGAATTGATCAAAGTCTAACACCGTTGTATCATCCCCAGGCCAATCCGGTGGAGTGACATAACAGGGATCTGAAAACGCAATTAGGCATTTTAGTTGGAAATCTTCATACTGAGTGGCCGAAATATTTACCCAGTATTAGATTCACTATGAACACCACCAAATGTAAGGCTACCGATAAAACTCCTGCCTTCCTAACATTCGGACGGGAGTTGCGAACGCTCGAAGATGTCACCAACGAGTTTCGCGAAATTATTCAATCGGAAAATTTCGTGCCACAAATTTCCCCGTATTTGTGGAAGTTACAAGGAGTGATGAAAGATGTCAAATCAATGAACGAGAGCAAGATCGGCGAAAAGAATATGCAGACACGCGACGTCAACATCGACCATTTAAAGTCGATGACCTGGTATAGGTCAATTCGCACGTTCAGAGCAATGCAGTCAAAGGATTTAGTCGAAAATTAGCTCCAAGGCGGGACGGGCCGTATCGAATCTGCAAAGTGGTAAACTCAACTACCTATGAAGTGGAAACCGCCAATCGTGATAAAACCCTAATTGGGAAGTATCATGTTTCGGCCCTGAAATTGTACTCTGGCGACAGCACCTCATTGCCTACAAACCCTATTCGACGCAGAGGACGACCGCGGCAGCAACAGATAAACGTTGTGTGTTTAAACTTTATCGAGACGTTTTAAAGTTTAAAAGGGGGAGTGTAGCGGCAACCCTGTTTTCTTTTGTTTTTTTTTTTTTTTTGTTTTTTCGTTTTGGTGTGTAGCACGAGTGGTGCATATTATGTTTTTAGTTGAAGTTGCGCTCTTGAGAAAGAAAAAATTAAATAGAGTTAATGTCATTTTGTTTTGAAATAAAAATTAATATAAAATATTTGTTTTTACCAATCATTTAGCAAAAAATTGTTATTGTTACAATAATTTTCAAAATAATAGCTCTTTAGTTATTTCTGACTATTTTGCTATTTTGAAACCGATTCCCTTAACTAAGTGTTTGCTGCTATAACATTAATTTTTCTTATGTAACTATTTTGCGTGAAGCACAGCGAAACTGTAAATATAATTTTTTTGCTATTTGGGAACCTATATTTTTAAATAATCAAACTGCTGTCTCAAAAGTAATTTACCATTTATTACGAGTTTGCTGTTTGACGTTGCTATAACATATCGGCAAGCAAACCACGATTAACATTTTTGCTGCTATTACGTCGACAAACCAACAAACTGACGTTTTTGGTTATTTTTTAAGAAGTTATTATAACTAAATTACTGTAAATTTTAGATGGCACAACGTTTTGACAACTCCAAATTATTAATTGGGCCATATGCCAGTGTAACTGTCGCTTGCGAATATGTCGTTTTGAAATATGCGATAGTGTACCTTCTGCCGAAGTATAGTTACATACACAGTATATACCAACGACAGAAGCAGTTCCAATCTTGCCGCATCGGCAGAAATAATCGTTTAATTAATACAAACCATTTTAATCAATACAAACCATTGTCGCCCGTATCAAGTTACGTCCGATAATCTCAACAACCACATCAGCAAATAAAACACAAAATAATAAAGAATCATAAAATATCTTAATAAACAAAAATAATAGTTAAAATAAACAAAAGCGCATTCCACTGCTGAGCCAGGAAATGCTAAAACATATAAAACATAAACTAACATATCATAAGTTTGTCATTATTACAGTTCAAGTCTCAACGCTAACACGTTGATAAATAAATTCTACAAAATAAAATAAATAAGTTCTGAGTTTTAAATCCGACTGCAATTACATACGCGATAAACCCATAACTGGCGCAGCTGGTAGTGTTTATATATCAGTATAAAGAAGTTAGTGTGAACTAGTGTTAAAAATTGTATGATTTTAATTCAGTGTAACTAAAAAAAAAAAAAAAACATTTTCCTATTGTGGTCATAGCCCCCATCCGTAGCAAGCGCACAATAATACTAAGAAAGTGAAAGTAGTTAAGTGAATCCAGTACAAAATTTTTACACAAACATTCTTTTTTGAGAAGTGAACTGTCGCAACAGTATATTGGAAGATTACCGGTCCTAAACACCAATCCGACAAGAAAAAAACACTTTCGAACAGTCAAAATATGAGAAGTTTACTCTTCGCATCGATTGTCTGTTCGATTGTTGCATGGTAAGTGAAAGTATTTTTGCAATATTTACACAACCCAAATAATTTCCCAAATAATCTCGATACATGTGAATATCGGAGAATACTACTAAAATTAATTAATTTATTAAATTTAAAATTCCAAAATATTGGAATATTAACGAAATTTTAATATAAAAGCTACATTTGATAGCAACAAAAATTAAGTTTGTACGAATCATATTCCGAAAAAAAAAAATAAATATTTTTAATGAAAAACAAAAGTACACCAAAAAAAGACGGTAGTGAAAACGAATCCACGGTACATACTTTCGAATTACACGTATCAAATATTCAAGACGAATTAATATCCTCTGACTTCAAAGGTTTTGAAACCACAATAGTAGACGACCAAAACAAAATGACAGACAATACGGACTTAATCATGAACTGACTATTTACGTCATTGAAAACTCCAGACATAATACGCGAACTGGAGGAATTTAAAGGGGACATACGCAATTTACACCAATTCATTAACAACGTCAACGACATAATAACACTTTGTGAAGAGGTATTACCGGAAGGACAAGATATACCAGTAACGATCAGAAGTAGCGCTAATACGAGACCTGCACAAAACCAGGCAAGGCTCGCTAACATCGAAACAATTCCACGCTAAAATAATGGAGATACAAACAGCGTTGGTCGCTCATGCAAATCTACACGGTACAGACAACACAAAGAAAACTCTTTTCAAAGAAATGTGCCTAGCACAATTCATCGCAAATCTTCGAGAACCACTAGGGTCAAACATCAGAAGTCGCGACCCAGAAACTCTTGCTGAGGCATTAGAAACATGTTTAAACGAAGAAAACATGTACTACATGAAGTACCACACACCCCAACGGAATTTCCAACAATTCCGAAACCAGCGATATCCAAACCAATTTCCACAAAACCAAGAAAACAAACCATTAGTCACATTTAAGCAAATAGAAAACAAGCCAATGGGACAACAACCAGGAACCTCGAAACAGTGGAAACCACCATTCGAACCAAAATCAATCAACCAAACATATCAGCAAACAAGATTCCCGGCAATCAAACAAGAAAAACACTTATACAACACCGAAGCCGAAGATAAAGATGAATATGAAGATTTCGAAGAAGAAGAATCCGACAACACAGACGAAGAAGAAGAAAACGACAAACCCAATAGAGAATTTTTTATACAAGAAGCCTCGGAATAACAAACATCAACACACATCTAAATAATACACTACCGTACATTACAATTAAAAACCAAAATCAAAAGGAGCATCTTTTAATCGACACCGGATCCGACGAATCATACATCTCACCAAATATAATCAAAGAAGAAAAAACAACCCTAATTAAAGCCATATACGAGTACGTTAACACATTTAATGACGCAACCTTAGTAGACAAAATCGTTATCCTAAACGGATTCCCAGAATTTAAAACAGAAAATAAATTAGTATTTCACATACTCAAATTTCATAGTAAATTCCACGGTCTTATCGGAATAAACATAATCAAACAATTGGGTATAATTATAGATATAGCAAACAAAAAATTAATATTCCCAACACATGAATTAGAAATTTAATTTAATTACACTCCAAGTAAAACCATAAACTTCCTAAACGGAGACAAAATAGAACAAGGTAACCTAAACAAACTAATAACATACCACGAAAAATTATTCAACAAAAACTCACATCTTCCATATAATGGAGACATAGAACATTCCATAGAATTAACAAACGATAAACTCATACACAAAAAACAATATAGGTACCCACACGCACAAATACCAGAAATCAGAAATCAACAAAACGACCTATTGAAAAATGGAATAATCCAAGAAAGCAAAAGCCCTTGGAATAGTCCAATAATCATAGTCAACAAAAAAATGGATAACTCCGGAATCCAAAAACTCCGAATGGTTATCGATTATAGAGAATTAAACGCCAAAACAATATATGATCGATTCCCAGTGCCAAATATCGAGGAACTGTTAGATCAACTAAATGGTTGTAAATATTTCTCTATCATTGACTTGAAATCAGGATTTCATCAAGTTAAAATGAATAAAAACGACATAGAAAAAACAGCATTTTCCGTATTAGGCAACCATTATGAGTTTAAAAGAATGCCATTTGGGCTCAAAAATGCACCATCAACCTTTTTAAGACTAATGAACAGAACTTTGAATAAATTAATAAGCAAATGTTGCATGTATTATATGGACGATATAATCGTTCATAGCAAAACACAAAACGAACATATCAAACATTTACATTTAGTATTCAACGAACTTCAAAAAGCAATATGAAAATACAAGTAGACAAATGTAAATTTATGGAAGAACAAATCAAATTCTTAGGACATATAGTCCATGCCGGTGGTATAGAACCAGACTAGGATAAAATCAAAACTATTATACAATTCCCCATTCCAAAAACCCATAAACAAATAAAACAGTTCTTAGGACTGGCGGGTTATTACAGAAGATTCGTGAAAAATTTCGCAGATAAAACAAAAATTATGTCAAACCTCCTAAAAAAGGGACAAAAAATAAATATAACAGATCCAAAATATATAAAATGTTTTGAAGAATGCAAAAACATGTTAACACAGAAACCAATACTTCAATACCCAGATTTTAATAAAAAGTTTAGATTAACTACAGATGCTTCAAATGTCGCTATAGGCGCCATTCTATCTCAAGACGACACCGATCTACCTATCGCATACGCAAGTCGCACGCTCTCAGACGCAGAACAAAAATATGACGCAACAAACAAAGAACTCTTGGCGATTGTTTGGGCAACTAAACATTTTAGACCAAACCTTTATGGTCCTAAGTTCGCAATTTACACAGATCATAAACCATTAGAGTGGCTAATCAACTTAAAAGATCCATCATCAAAATTAATACGCTGGCGGTTAAAACCATCGGAATTCGATTATGAAATAAAATACAAAAAAGGCACAACAAATAGCAATGCAGAAAACTACTACCAGAATCAACATCACCACTAAACTTATTCGATTACCAAATAATATTTAGGAGCACCCTCGATAAATCAATAACAGACAAAAAACAAAAAGAAATCATCAAACCGTTTGGAAAGACAAGAATAATATATAGAAGAAAAGAATTTCCCGATCTCATGATTCGACAAAGCATCATACTCGTACATAACGCTAAACAAAACAAATTAATAGCAATACATTGCGAAAACAAAATAAAAAAATGTTTGAACCAACTCAAGAATAAATCAACAAAGTTCATATATACAAAAATACTTCTTAAAGATATAGAAGATACAGAAAAACAAAATCATATCATAGCAGAGACACACACAAAAAACCATGAAACAGTAGCAATCAACGAAAAAGAAATAAGAGCAAAATATTTTTTCCCAAACATTAAAGCAAAAATACAATCATTCATAAATAAGTGTGAACACTGCAATCCCAAACTTAGCAGATCAATGGTAAAACCAAAAAGTCAACAAGAAGACCCACCAGACACCAGTGAGATAACAGATAAAATCCAAATAATAACTGATCCAATACAACAGAAGGAAATAATATTCAACACGCACAACCTCAATCACAGAGGGGTAAATGAAAATTATGCCAAAATCAGAAAACAATATAAATTTGCAGGAATTATAGAAATGATCAGCGAATATATTAACAAATGCAAAATATGCAGCAAAATGAAATACGAAAGGAATCCAATAAAAATGCAACTCCAATTAACAGAGACAGCAACCAGACCTCGCCAAAGAATACATTCTGATACATTCGCATTAAAATCTAAAAACTTCTTAACAATAATAGACAGTTTTTCACGATTTGCTTCAGCCTATGAACTTCGAAATAGAGAAACACCTACAATTATAAAAACATTCAAAAAACACTTCTCTCAAGAGGGAATACCAGAAACATTAATCACAGCTAGCGAATTCACATCAAAACAATTCCAAGAATTTTCCAAGCAGTATAATTTCGTCCATCATTGTACAACACCAAAATCATCCACAGGAAATAGAATTATCGAAAGACTTCATCCAACAATGACAGAACTAATTAGAATTATATTCAACAAAAATAAAAATATTACTATAGCAGACTTAATAACAGAAGCAATTTTAGCTTATAACGAATCAGTACACAGTGCAACGAACTTAACACCAACAGAACTATACAGAGCACACATCACGACAAGAAAAACCAAAACTGGACAAACTTATACAGATTACATAGAAAATATAGGAACCGAATACGAAAAACAATCAGAAACCATAACAACAAACGTTAATAAGAACAAGCAACGTAACATAGAAAAATTAAACGAAAAACGAGTAAAACCACCTCAATTAACAAATAACGATACAATATTCGAAAAACAACATACAAGAGATAAAACAAAACCAAAATACATAGAGCATATAGTAACAAAAAATAATCCAGGGCCAACCATTACACGGCCAACAAAAGAACGGTACACAAAAAAAATATAAAACAAAATTGTATCATTCCAGGGTCGTTACCGGTTCAATCGAAATTACAGACTACACAGACAACAAAGGCGTAATTCCAATCGTCTTGGGAGACGCAAGAATATTTGAAAGCAATGTCCAATTCTTTCACGCCATAAACACAACAGCATACCTTCCGATAGCATTAGACAATACAGATAACTTAAACAAGATACAAAACGTAATACGAAGATTAAAACATTGTTCAAAACAAGACTACGCACGCTTCAAAAAGAATCCAAGACATTAACGGAAACAATACAGACATTACGGCCCAAAATACGCGAAAAGAGAGGAATACACATAATCTTCGGTGATTTATTACAAGCCGACACAGAACAAATCAACGAAGCACTAAAAATCATCAACACAAATGAAAATCTAATTATATCCAAAGTTAACGAACAAGTGGAAATAAACACAGGAATGATCAATCGATTCCGAGAAATTGAGAATCACATTAACGGGGAAGTAATGCTATTGACAAAAAACTTAAACAACAACATAGCAAGACTGGACGACACAGAAATGATACTTGCAACAGAACAAAATTTACACGCCATTGAATACGCAATTAGAAACCTACAACAACACATAGACGAAATACTTGACTCAATCTTATTAGCAAAACAAGGGTACATTTCTCACTACCTTCTTTCAAAGGAAGAGAGCACATTTATATATAAAAATTTAGAATCACAAAATATAAAAATTAATTCGGAAAATGAACTATACCAATTTTTAACAATAACTACAATTTTCAAGCATCCACTAGTAGTATTCGCGGTATCCATCCCCCAATATTCCCCGATAATATACAAACATATACAATTATATCCACTCACAATAAACGAATCATATACCCTTCAAATCCCATCCAAATTTATATCTATTTCCAATACAATTGCAAAATACTCCAATGAACCTTGCAACAAAATCGACTGTACATACTTCTGCAAACAAGAAGAACTACATACAATTAATGAAAAATGCATCGAAAAAATAATAACAAACTAACCATCCACCTGTAATCTGATAGAAGGGAACATAAAACCATATATAACACACATCGAAAACCAATTTATCATAGTCAACGAAAAAACGAAGCCGGAATACTTCACCAATTGTAATAACCAAATAACAAGATCTTTACCACAACAATGCCTGGTAAAAATCAACAATTGCACAATAACCATAAACAACATCACATATACCAACACGAACAGGCAGTTCTCCGGAACATACAGCTATATACCATACAACAACATCACCATAATAAACAAAACAAAAACACTGGGAATAGCGAAACTATCCAACATGACAATAACCAACATGAATAAACTAAACTACGTGCAGCAGACCACAATACCACAGCAACACCATTACTCAGCATGGGGAATAACCTCTATACTAGTAACAAGCATAATAATATACTTATGCATACTCCGGTACTGCCCTTCATGTACACCATGCCAGTGGTACACCAAAATCAAAAACTCCACTGACATCAAAGCACTTCGGCAGAAGATGAAAAAATCATCAAAAACTAATTTCGCTGAGGACAGCGAAAATCTTCGGATGGAGGAGTTACATACACAGTACGACAGAAGCAGTATTTCCAATCTTGCCGCATCGGCAGAAATAATCGTTTAATTAATACAAACCATTTTAATCAATACAAACCCCGTATCAAGTTGCGTCCGATAATCTCAACAACCACATCAGCAAATAAAACACAAAATAATAAAGAATCATAAAATATCTTAATAAATAAAAATAATAGTTAAAATAAACAAAAGCGCATTCCACTGCTGAGACAGGAAATGCTAAAACATATAAAACATAAACTAACATATCATAAGTTTGTCATTATTACAGTTCAAGTCTCAACGCTAACACGTTGATAAATAAATTCTACAAAATAAAATAAATAAGTTCTGAGTTTTAAATCCGACTGCAATTACATACGCGATAAACCCATAACTGTATACCATATGCCGTTTTGAAATATGCCATTTTGAAACGTGCCGTTTTGTCATATTCCGTAATGAAATATGCCGTATCGGCCTAACGCCGCACGTCCTCGATTTGGTTAATGCTTAAGGTAGGAGTTGGGAGTACCTTGAGCCCCAGAAAAGATTGCAGAGATAAAAACAAACAAACGAACATTTACACAAGCAAGCTAGACAAAAAACAAAACAAAGGAAAAAATTTAAAAACTAACAAAATGTTTTTCAATTTTTGAAAAATCAAACAAAAATAAACTTAATATGTTTTCTCAAAATAAATTAAATTAAAATCCAAAAACCAGCGGTTTTCGGACACGATTTTTAAAAGCAAAACTGCGATTGAATGTGTTGATGCTTAATACTAAAACAGCTATACTGAAACAAAATCGTAAACAAATCTAAATAAATCACATACAGTATTCTAAAGAAGATGACTATAGTTGGCTAACTCTTTATTCTTTATTGTGTTATCTAATCCATAAATGAAAAATTAAAACGACAGACGGTCGCATCGACTATACGCAACCATATAAAACCCACTAAAAATTTCCAAATTATTATATTCAATCAAAAATTTGGATTTTATTATTCTCAAACAATTTTTTATATTAATCGCTTGTTTTTTTTTATGGAGACTATATAATAGTTTATCCATTTATATTTATTTCTCTATTAATCATAATAATATCACGATAGTCTCATGTGTATTGTTTTTTTTTTTTTCTAATACGCTGTAGTAGATAATAATACTCGTACTATGGGGTATATTTTTTTACATTTCTAAGGCACATAAAAGAAGAACCAAAAAAAAAAAATATTTAAAATAAAAATACAACGCAAGTAAAATTGATTATTGAAATTATTATAAAAACGATATGTACGAGTACGTATACACACTAGTATTAAAGTGGGAGTCGAGGGGAAACCGAATTCTCTATAACACAACACATCTAAAAACTAAAAATTTATAAGAAAAAAAAAAGTTTTTAAAAAATATAATTTTGTGAGTGATGTTTGTTGTTAGTAGATAGATAGATATATCCGGGGCATGTAAATTTAATACACATAACAAAAAAAAATAAAATTAATCATACAAAAAAATGACCACTGAATATCGGTTACTCAAAGATATTAATGGACAGGTCACTTTTTTAAAATTTTAATTTTTAATTTTAATATTAAATAAATAATAATTTTTAATAGAAAATGACTAAATTTATTTATTTTTGTTTTTGTTTTTTTTTTGCATAATTTAGATTGATCGCGCATCAGCTGGTAATGTGAAACGATCAAAAGATGAAATACAATTGGACAAAGAAAAAGAAGATCAATTTGGGTATACAACGGAAAAAATTAAGAAAAAATATGGACATTTGGGACATGTATTCAAGTGTACGATTGATCGCAATCAAACCCAAACAAATTACATTGGATTATCATTGGCCGGGCACAAGGATCGCAATAAAATGGCTAGCTTTGTAGCGGGCATAAATCCAAAAGGGATTTGTGCCCAATCATTGATGCAAGTGGGTGATGAAATTTTAGAAGTGAATGGTGTTATGTTACATGGTCGTTGTCATTTAAATGTATCAGTAATAATACGTGAATTGCCTGGCAATGAATTAATGTTTATTATGTTACGACGACAATCGGCTAAAGATGATTTGGCGACGAAACCAGTGCGACAATTTCCAACGTACAATGATATTGATGATATGTTTGCTAATTTTAAAAATGTTAAGTTGGTTAAAATTCGTAAGGGTACCCAGGGGCTGGGTATTATGATAATCGAGGGAAGGCATAGTGAAGCGGGACAAGGTATTTTTATATCCGATATACAGGAGGGTTCTAGTGCGGAGCAAGCTGGTTTAGCAATCGGTGATATGATATTGGCGGTAAATAGTGAAACCTTACTCGGTTGTAGTTACGAAAATGCTGCATCGCTTTTAAAAAAGTCAGAAGGTTTAATCACGCTCCGGGTGTGCAAGCCCACCAAAGAGAAAGATAATAAAGAAAATAAACTTGATCCGGCCGATGAAAATAACAGTTTGAGAGCACCGACACCGGAAAATCCAAAGACACCAATTAAAATGCCTAAAACTCCTGTGCCAGATCGATGTAAGTATAATTGACATGTTAATCGATTTTTTTTGTTGATGCTAATAACAAGTGTTACACATTTTGTTGCAGCCCTATCCGCCTCGCCGCTTCCAAAAGGTGAGCGATCCCCAGCAAAAGAAGTTATAGTTAATTTAGCGACTGCTCCTATTGTGCCAAACAAAGATTGTGAAATCGAAATTAATCCGGGCGGTAAAAGCTTAGGGGTTCGAGTTGTCGGCGGTGCCAATACATTTGTGCCAAATGGTACCGTAATCGTTCAAGTGTACCCAAATGGTGTGGCCGATAAAGACAAACGTTTGCAGGTGTTTGATCAAATTGTAGAAATAAATGGTGTAAAATTAGCGGCAACCTTGTCAAATGAACAAATCGAAAAGAACGTGAAGCAAATTTCACCAAAGCTTAAAATGACTGTGTATCGCGGTGATCCAGCCGACCTCACCAATTTCTCTATTGATTTTATCAAAAAACCTGGAAAATCAATTGGCATTGAAATGGCTGAATCACTTCCACACGGCATCATTGTAACCGATATAATTGCGGGAACACCCGCTGCCGTTGACAATCGCCTACAGGTGGGCGATATTATAACACATATAAATAATGAGGATCTACGAAAATTAAAGTCAGACGAGTGTATTGCGATAATGAGAGCGGCCCAGGGTAGTATTCAACTTAAAGTTGCGCGTCCTGCACCGAAAAAACGATAACTAGCATTATATTACTTTAGTAGAATTCATAAATATATATATTGTTAAATTCATAATAACTCTATGTAGACGAACATGATGATTCCACAAAAAAAAAAAAAAAAAAAAAAAATTCCAAATTATTTAAAAATTCTAGATTTTCTTCGGCCTATAATCAAACTTCTTTAAGAACACCACATGTATGTACATTTTTTGTTTTCACTGTTTTTTTTTTTTATTATTACTACATCTTTTGTTGATTTTCGTTTGGTTTTTTTTTTCTTTTTTAAATCAAAATAAATAAATAGATGAGAAAAAAAAGAAAAATGAAAAATTTTCTAAAAATAAAGAAAACAAAAAATTTTTCTTTTTCTTAGTTTTGGAAAATTGTTAACCTTCACTCCGTCCATTTAAAAAAAATAAATAAATTATAAAAAAAAAAAAAATTAAAAGAAGGATTTGATTTTCATCTAGTTTTCTTTTAAAAACAAAAAACACATTATTATGAAACATACTCGCATGCTCTTTTAAAAATTAATCGTCTTTTTTTAAGTTTTTCTTCTTCACCTTTTTCAATGCATATTATTATACTATGTACTACTAGAATCTTGCTATGTATTTTGATGTTTGTAGAAAAGTTTTAAAAAGTTTAACTATCGGAATTGAACAAAACAAACAATATTTAAAACAAAAATGACCTAAAAATATTTATTTATTTATTAATAATAATAAAGAAATTATTAAGAAAAAAAAAATTAACCAAAGTATTTCACTTGGAAATAGCGAAATTAATTCGCGGGACAGCACCCACTTAAACATTCGCCATATTGACTTAAATGACGACGACACAACATTCGATCAAAATCCCTAAACCAGTGAAATTGTTCGCTGTAACTGTATAACTGAAAATATTTAAAAAAAAAATAATGGCGGATTAAAAACGAAATGATTTCGATCCAAATTACATACATTATCGATTTTTAATGATGGCACATATGATAAATCGATCGTATTAGTTAGCTGCCCTGCCTCAATAAATAGCTCTTGGCCGCGAGCACCATCACTACATGTTTGGATTGTTGTCATGTTTACATTATTGCTCAGAGCACACTAAAACAAAAACCAAAAAAACATTAAGTATTATTATGTGCATTTATAGTATATTTATTACCCATGGAATTCACTTACTTGTGCGATTTTCGGCCGATATGTAAGTATACAATTGATGAACGGAAACGCTTGTTCCAGTGGTAATTCGTCGAGAATACATGCATGCAATATATTGTACATACATTCTAGCGAACCATGCTGACATTGAAACCTCCATTTCCCGTCTTGTTGAAAATGCTAACGCACGTACCAATAAAATATAAAAAAAATCTCAAATAATTTTAGATATACGCACACGAGTTCACAACTACACACACGTAAACAAAACCAAAAAACTTACAATTGCTTTACCGTACGGTACTAATTTTAAATTTATTTGATCTTTTCGTTTTAACCAGCCCGGATATAATTCATTTTTGATAAATCCTATACTATCCGGACATAAGGTTTCATAATAAACGATTAAATTTGTTTTTTTCTCTGTTGACGACGATACGATTTCCGTTGTTGTTTTTGTTTTGTCCTCCTCGTTTACGTTTAATTCATTTCCTTTGACGAAATTTATCGAAAATATAATAAAAATTAAATTTAGATAAAACTTCATAATTTTAACTTATATTTATAACGAACAGAACAAAAACCACTTCCGGTGTAAATAAACGATTTTATTTTGTTTTACTTGGGTGCGCCGCGATATTTACACGTTGAACACATGAGTTGAACTGAAAAATGTGTGTTCGAAAACAGAAATTTTGTGCTTTTTTTTTTTTTTGTTTCGTCTTATTTTTATTTGGATTTATAAATTTTATTTTATTTTCGGTTAATTTTGATAAATAAAAGTTAACGTATTGGCGGTGAAGTGTGCACTTTCGTTTTGTGCAGTTTGGCATTTTATATGTATGTAAATTATTTTTTCGGAGAAATATTTAAAGAACAAGCGATAAATGGGTTTTTTATGTTCGTCAAATTGCGAGCTGGATTAGAAAATCGACTGGTACCTACTTATTTACAAAATTATGTTTAATAATTGTGCGTATGTGTTATTATGATAACTTTCACTCATTATCGATATATACAATACAATAAGAGCCAAGTCAAGCACGATCTCATTTCTAATGTGATTGGAAGTAGTTAACGTTAATTACTAATATAACACGTGAGCAATTTAAATATATAAGTATATAAGATCCACGATCGCGATCACAAAACAATAAAATAGTAACAGGCAAATAATAACATATTCGTGTGAATTGAAATAATACGTAATAATTATAGGAAACTTCAAAAGAGATTATACATGATCGATCGTGATGATCAAATCGTACATTTTTGGTACTAAATCTCGCCTACTTACGTTTTCGTGCTAGTATCGCCAAATGGGGAAATTTCGCATATTTATCTTTATAGTTCAAACGAAATATTTACTGTGTTTGCGTGTGTGTGCATCATTGAATTTATTTTGTTTCTCGATATGACTGATTCGATCGTTGAACTGATTTTAGCAAATACAGGGTATATGTTA
Source organism: Tipula vernalis (assembly GCA_958295665.1). Classification (NCBI taxonomy): domain Eukaryota; kingdom Metazoa; phylum Arthropoda; class Insecta; order Diptera; family Tipulidae; genus Tipula; species Tipula vernalis. The sequence continues at coordinate 213,990,383 of OY282560.1, read as the reverse complement.
TATACAGGGTGGGCCACAATAAAACTAATGATTTAATAACTAAAGGAAAATTGGCCGATTACGATACATGTTCCTTGGTGGTGCCAAATCGGGCGATCTAGATGGCTTTATGATATTGCCGAATTTAGATAAGACAAGTCCATGAAACATTTAACGCAAAATTGTCATTGTTTAACCGGCTGTGTGGCATGTGCTACCATCCTGTTGAAAGTAATGGGCTTCTACACCATGTTCGTTCATTCTGGTGCCGATTATATTAAAACAGCCTTGAACCTTAATTTGTTAAAAAATCTACTTCCATATGCAAGTAAAGTAGAATGCTTTTAAATTGTTTTATTTAATCTTTAAAAATAAGTAGAACAGTAAGAGGTTTCGATAACAGTAATATAATATGTAGTACACTGGAACTACAACAGCTGTGCAAATTGTGTATGTTTGTGAGTTTTATTTTAAATATAGAAAAATTTCGGTAGAAATATATATAACCCAAGAACATTAATAATATTTAGTAAATTCGAAACTGATGTTTACAAATCAATGTTAAATTAAACAATTTTATAAATTAATTATTTAGATTACGAGTGGATAATTTATAAGCATTTTTTTAACGTAAAATATCCGCCTTTAGTTTTGGTCTAATGAATATCAGACTTTTGTGCATAACTGAAAAACTAAAAACGATAGCGAAAAGGTTATAACTGATTTGGTAGCTATCCAAAAATATGCAATTGTTTGTTATTAGTAATTTCAAGGTAAAATCATGACGCAACGATTGGTGAGAGCAAAACGGCGTGTACATCAAACCAGAAATTCCATTTTAGAAAACCCAAGATTTATATATATAATTCGGAATTTTGTGCCTGTAATTAGAAAATTTGTGCGTAGCGATTATCACACCAGAAATCCCATATATTCCGTTTTTATAATACAAAATATTTTTGTATGGTGATTGTACAAAATTGTGCGTTACTAAACTGACCTTGAAAATAGTTTATATTGGCCTGGCCATAGAACATCCACAATTGATCAAAATCGTGATTTTTCGAAGAGGTTATATGGGCGATTTCCAGAAATCCCACCTTTTATTAACATTCGAATTAAAACAAAATGCGGTTAGTATTCTGGCCAAGTTTCACGTTTGTGCATATCACACTTTAGCCAAAATCGGCCATAGAACATCCACAATTGATCAAAATCGTGATTTTTCGAAGAGGTTATTTGAGCGATTTCCAGAAATCCCACCTTTTATTAACATTCGAATTAAACCAAAATGCGGTTAGTATTCTGGCCAAGTTTCATGTTTGTGCATATCACACTTTAGCCAGAATCGGCCATAGAACATCCACAATTGATCAAAATTGTGATTTTTCGAAGAGGTTTTATGAGCGATTTCCAGAAATCCCACCTTTTATTAACATTCGAATTAAAACAAAATGCGGTTAGTATTCTGGCCAAGTTTCACGTTTGTGCATATCACATTTTAGCCAGAATCGGCCATAGAACATCCACAATTGATCAAAATCGTGATTTTTCGAAGAGGTTATATGGGCGATTTCCAGAAATCCCACCTTTTATTAATATTCGAATTAAAACAAAATGCGGTTAGTATTCTGGCCAAGTTTCACGTTTGTGCATATCACACTTTAGCCAGAATTGGCCATAGAACATCCACAATTGATCAAAATCGTGATTTTTCGAAGAGGTTATATGAGCGATTTCCAGAAATCCCACCTTTTATTAACATTCGAATTAAAACAAAATGCGGTTAGTATTCTGGCCAAGTTTCACGTTTGTGCATATCACACTTTAGCCAGAATCGGCCATAGAACATCCACAATTGATCAAAATCGTGATTTTTCGAAGAGGCTATATGAGCGATTTCCAGAGCGCCCCAATTGAGTGAGCAATGCTGTTGAACGCGCACATATTGTACATGTAAATGGATGGTGATTTTCTATTATTGCTAAATGAATTTTGTAACATTTCTTTAGTATTATACTTTATTTTAATTTTTCTTATATTACTATTTAAAATAGAATTTTTACCTCTGCGGGTCGTATTTTTAGAACCTTGCCCTTGGCATTAATGTAACCTTCTGCGTTACCGGTTGGGTTTTTTATTACGCCAGTTTTCCTCTATAATTTGACTTTACACGTTGCTTTCACTCTTCTCATTATCATTAATTTGATGATTTTGTTTGCGTTTAGTTGTTAAAGAAGCTTGCAATTTCTCAGAGTTTGATTCTAAGATGCATGCTTGAATTTGGTTTAAATGCAAATTCATAAATTCATCGACACGCATTGGTTTTATAATATTTTCTGATACAATGTTTTTTAAAATATTAAATCCACTTTCTACATCAGAAGAGGTAGCATACAAATAAGGTGATTTGAAAATAGGTACCATTACTCCACTCCAAATCGGCAATGTATTTAATAATTTTTCAAAGTCACTAGCAATTAATGGCTCGTAGTAAAGGTTATCTCTATCAGTATGCGTTAGATCTAGTGAACCCTCCAAATCATTAAGGAATGGAAACAAACCAATTTCCTGGAAGCTGTTCAGATTATTTTCATATTTTACGTTTGTCGGTTCAATTAGTTCCTCAGTATCTTTGTCACATGTTGTAATCATATCTAACAGAGTACCATGAGCTAATTCGCATGACGCATCTGGACCATCGCAACGGCTTAAAAGAACAGTAAACATAAGTGTTATAATTCTTTGTACTGTAATGTAGCTAGTAGATTTTATTATATGACTGAATATCTTTAAAAAAAAATTCAAATGTTTAACACAAATGTAAATAAAAGGTGAGATTTCTGGAAATCGCTCATATAACCTCTTCGAAAAATCACAATTTTGATCAATTGTGGATGTTCTATGGCCGAAAGGTCAGTTTAGTAACGCACAATTTTGCACAATCATCATATACCGAAAAATATGTTTTATTAGGTAAACGGAATAGATGGGATTTCTGGTGTGATAATCATGTGACAAATCCCATCCTATTTCCTAAGGTAGGCTATGTACAAATTTGCTAATTACAGGCACAAAATTGCACAATCCCAATGGTCCGAATTATATATAGAAATCTTGGGTTTTTTAAAATGAGATTTCTGGTGTGATGTACACCAAAACGGCCACCGTTTTGTGTGATTGCGGTCACCCTCGCGTGCACCAAAAATTAGTGTAGAACATCGCCTTACTAGCATGGACTTTGAGCTGTTGCTTCATTCATCTAGCCGAGATAATACTTCTTATAAAACTAATTGGATTCACTACAACTAATAATGATAAAAATGAAGATTTTTAAAAAAATTCTAAAATCCAGCAAGCCTGTTGAGTGAGTTGAGGCGGCTTTACCTACGATCGTAAAAGTGGAATAAAAAGGAGTATAATGAGAGAAAAATGAGTGAGTGATGAGCGATTAATTAACTCGTAATACACAAATTATTCTTTATAATATTCTGAAAATAATGAGTGAATATTGAATAATAATGAGTGATTAATGAGTGAATATAATTAAGATAATAAATAAGAGAATAAGTGTTTAGTAACTGAATAATGGCTGAATTCAATGATGCATAATGAGCGAATAATGTGTAAATATATAATGAGTGAAAATGGGTGAATTATAAGTGATTAATGAGTGAATAACAAATAAATAATTAGTAAACAATCAATTAATATGTGGAGGTAGGTTTTGGTGGTGTGGTAATTCCAACTCCATATTTTTATTTAATATGATGGGTAACTTTGGCACCCTTTACAAATCACTTTTACTTCTACAAACAACAATTCTACTTGACAAATCAAACAGAGGTTACATAATTTAACTTTTATATATATTTAGATTAACAGTTTTGTATTCAATTAATTTTATAATTAGTTTTATTTAATTGAATCAATTAGTCAGATTAATTAATTTTGTTATAAACTACAACATGTTTTTGTACAATAACTGTTCTATCGTTATTACCTTTAATAGGCGTATGATTTTTTACTAACTGAATTTTTATATAATGCCGAATTTTTTTAAAGGAAAAAACAAACTTCCACGAAAAAATCTTGGATTTCCCTGGCACAACGAGTGCGAAAAAGTTTCCGCTCTTCCATAATTCTTTGAGCTTTGATTTAAAATAATTTGGTGCGGACAAACCATCTACCATTAACCATGACGCCACAATACTCCCTGAATTCGATGAGAATTCACCCTCCGAACAATTATCCGTGGGTCAAGTACCTGTTTCGTTAATTGTCCTTAAATTTAGGTGTTTTAATGAGTCGTCCTGTTCTCATGTATACATTGTTTTTACAATTGTTGGAGTTTTGTCCGGTAAGTCGAAGGAAACTTTGTGAGTGTTGGTGTTTTCGTTGTCGCCTTGCCCGTTTAAAGTTAATCCGTTGTCTTGAGTAGTGTTAGTATTTTCCAGGATGTTTTTCGAATGACTAATAAATCTGTCGATTGACACCTTGTAGTGCTTGCCGTTAATTTCGATGGTAAATGTTTTCCCGTTCCTGTTTATTACACTGTATGGTACAGTGTATGGCGACTCCAACTATTTCCGTACCTCGACCGTTAGTAAAAAAATGTGGGTTGTATCCGTAAAAATTTTCGAAATAAAGGTTTTGTTGGTCGAAGTGTTTCTCTAAATTTTGTACGAAGTCCGTTTGTGAAAAACTGTCCTGGTATTTGAAGTGTGCTTCTGTAAACTAGTTCTGCTGGTGTGGTCTTCATTTCAGTACTATGTGTAGCCCGGTAATCTCAGTAGAATCAGCGGAAGTATGCTGCTGCAGTCCGTTCTGCCATGACACATTAATGCAGATTTTAACACTCGTGCCACCGTTCTATCATTCCGTTACATTTAGGGTTGTAGCTTGTGAAGAAATCTCAATAGTTTCGATAACTCAGTAAATAAAAGAGATTCGAACTGTGCTCCTTGGTCAGTTACAATGAAATCAGGGACGCCGAATCTGGTTATCCAGACAGAGTACACAGCGAATGCCACCGAGGCAGCAGTAATGTCTGGAACTGGAATCACCTCAGCACAACGTGTGTAACGATCTATTATTGTCACACAATAACGATTTGTATATGCCGAAATTTTTGATTTTTGGCATGGTGTTAATCACACAACCGCCAACCAAGAGTTAAAAATGACGTCATCTACCAACACTGTTTTTTTTTTTTTTTTTTTTTTTTGTTAAAAAAAAAATAAAAAATCCTGGAAGATTCTGTGCCGAAAGAACGACAGAATCGAATCCCCCAATAAAAAAAAAATAAAAAACTTCTAAAAAAGTGAAATACATTATTATGTACTAAAAAAAATATCTAATAACTAATTATAAACTAAAAATATAAACGTATAATAATAAAGTATAAAGTTGATAAATAAATAAACATGCACCCTTTTGTTTTATGCGACCGCTGGCATCTCGATCGTCTTGGTCATCGGCATGAAACTCATCATCACTCATTCCCCCAACACACTCACCTAAAACACACTCCACTTTTCTTATGGAAAACTTTCCTTCAACCCTTCGATTTTGTGATCTCGTTCTTATTTGGGGCAAGCACAACTGTTTCCTTAATAACTGTAAGAATGTACGCCTTTGGCTTCTTTTGACTGCTCCCTTTCCTTGGGGATTGTTTTTGGAATAAATGATATACGCTGCCAACACAGAAAAAAAGATTGCTATTATTAAACAAATCTTGCTATATTTAATAATTTTTACCCCTTGATTTTCAGCTAATCAAGCCCCTTGATTAAATGAAAAATGGGTCGAATAATATAATACATTTTCGTTTTTCTTCTTTTAAGAAACTCATTTTAAATTCAATGGAATATATCATTTCTTAAATCTAGAATTATTTTGCTAAATTTATCATTTATTTTTAAATGGTTATTGTTTATGCCAAGAATGTGGCTCTTGCTTAAGCGAAGTACAATTTCGATTAAATTTAATACGTTTTCATCTAAAATAAAATTTTAATTTGACTTGAATTAAGAAATAATTTGCTTTTTATAAGAATTTTCTATTAAATTTACATCGGAATATTTGCTTTATTTGAGAAAGGGTAAGATTAATTCGATATCATTCTTGCTTGAATATAGAATATGGGTTATCTATATTCAAGCAAAAATGATATTAAATTAAACCCTTTCTCAAATAAAAGAAGTATTCTGATTCAAATTTATTAGGAATTCTTATCAAAAGCACATTATTTCTTAATTCAAGTAAAATTAAAATTAGATTTTAGATGAAGGTGTTTTAATTTAATCTTACACGTTCTCAAACACAGCAAGTTTTCCGATTTAAATTTAATAAAAAATTCTTATCAAAAGCAAATAATTTCTTAACTCAAATTAAATTAAAATTTGATTTTAGATCAAGACGTATTAAATTAATCTTACACTTTTTCAAATAAAGCAAATATTCCGATTTAAATTTAATAGCAAATTATTATCAAAAGCAAACTTTTTCTTAATTCAATTATAATTGAATTAAGAAATATCATAATTAGCTTTTGATAAAAATTTTCGATTATTGCATAGAAATTGGGATGTGAACTTTAAATTTTACCAAAATTTATTTTAACTGCAGCTTGATATGACAAATATGTACTAAGAAAATATTTATTTTTGGGGAATGAGTATTTTGTAGTATGAGAATTATGTAGTAATAAAACCGCATAATATAATTTTTAAAACAGTATATTTCGTTTTTACATAATTCAAATTCAATTTATATAAAATAATAATTAATTTAAAATCAATAGACATAACTATAATAATAATAATAATAAAATATTTGGTAATATAATGTTATAATAATGTAAATATCAAATTAATCTAATTATAGTAATAGTTATAGTAATATTATATTATAGTAATAAAGCCTCAATTATAATAAAGTTTTATTTTAAATGAGCGCTGGTTTTATACATTTTGTGCCATCCAGTAAATATCACTTTAAAGACGTCTTTTGTCAAATGGTTTAGCATAGTTTCAAGTAGCGTATTTGTAAAATTACTAATTCTAGACATTTTTGTAACAAAAGCCAACACTGAGTCTTTTAATTTTTTTTTTTAATTGCTCTATGTTAATATTATTTTCTTGTAAAACCTTTCTGTAGTTATTGAGGTTGTGCAACGCAATAAGCCCACAATTATTTTTGGATTCAGACATCAATGGTATTGTCGAATTTGTCGGAAAGGTATTATTTTCATTCTCGTGGTTCTTGATTAAATGTCGCTTGAATGATGATATATTTTTAAACACTGATGGACAACTAGATTGACATTTATATTCATCAGAAGTCTTTAAAAAATGCGTATATTTTAAATGTGTTACATAAATATTGGTTGTTTGAAATGATTGAAAACATGAAACAATTCAACATGATTACAATGTTGCTGAATTGTGTATTGCGGTTTCCAAATATTGAATTTGTTAGTTATTTTTATAACAGGCTTTAATTTTGAAGTAGTCTAGAAATAGAGAGAGAAAATATGTTAATTAGATAATAGGAAAATATATATATATATATATATATATATATATATATATATATATATATATATATATATATATCAGTGGCGTACGCAGGATTTGTCTAAGGTAGGGGTCTGGTTTTTTTTTATATAAACAACTAAGAGATATTTTTTGTGTATTATTATTCAATTTAAATAATAAAAAAGTAATTCATAATATAAATATTTAATTTTAATATATTTAAAGTAAAAAATCGGTTCTTCTTGGTTTTTTGCATAATTCTGTAATTATACTTTCGACAGGCACATCTGCTTCTCTATATACATGCATTAACACCATTCCATTCAATCTGTCTTCAGCCATCGTAGATCTTAAATATGTTTTTAGCCGTCTCAGCGTCGAAAAACTCCTCTCCGGCTCACATGATGTAATCGGAAGTGTTGCTAAAATACAGAGAAGATTATAAATGTTAGGAAATACTTCTTGGTTGCAATCACGTAAAACTTGAAGTAACGGCGTGTTATTTGTAGAATAAGATGCTCTATTTGTTAGATATTTCTGCCATATAACTATTTCCGAGAATAGTTCCTGACTACTACAGTTTACGTCATATGGATAAAATTTGCACAATTGTTCAATATTTTCAATATCCAATGAAGTTGTTAAAAATTGTGGTAAAATATAATCAAAGCCTTGCAGTATATTTTTATGCTTTGTAAATTTTTGTTGGAGACTCACAATAAATGTTTCTATCAATGGTAAAAATATGTTGTTTTTATAATATTCGATGGGGGTTTCAGTAGATCTGATATTTGGTCTTCCTCGTAGCTTTGGTTTTTCTACTGGAAATTCATACTTTTGTGCTATTTCAGTAGCTTCTTTGAATATGCTGCTAAATACGCTAGTGTCATTTTTCATTTTGATTAATATTGCAATGAGATCGTCGGTAGCTTTAATGACTTCAGTGATTGCAATGTTTTTGGATTGTAAATATCGACAGAGAACTACGCTATAATTGAATATATGATTTAAACAAATTATGCTAAAAGTGAATTGAAAATTTTTAATAGTGTTTAAAAATTGTTGAGCTTTTGAAGATGCAATATTATTTGTCCAATTCATTATTGATTCTAATGCGTCAATAACGGCGTTTTCTAATTCTAAAAATGTTGAAACAGAATTATGTCGTTCTACCCATCTAGTAGCACACAAATTTATAAGTTTTTGTTTTTTTGATTCCGGACAAACTTCTTTTATCGACGCAATCAAAGTTTGTTGTTTTTTTGGAACATTAAAAAATAGGTAAATTTCACCTAAAAGAGACATACAATGCCTTATTTCACATGCATCACAAATACTACTAATTGCTAAGTTGAGGCTATGACTTGAACAGTGAACATAAATGGCACTAGGAAATAAGTCGCTAATTTTTGCTTGAACGCCATTTACAATGCCGCTCATAACTGGTGCGCCGTCATATCCTTGGCCACGGAGTTTTTTCATATTAATGCCGAGGGATGATAATGTTGAAATCAAACTTGTTGCTAAACCTTCCGCAGTAACATCTGGTACCGGTCCCGAAAAACAATTTACAATTTTAGTAATGCAAATCAACCGATGAGGGACTGAGGTACCGAGTAGTTTTTGGTCGGGCAAACATTTCCTCAAGTACACTAAAATAACCACGATTTGTCAGACCTTGGGCCATGCTTGTTAACTGAGAAAATACCGATCAGTTATTTTGCAGTTTTCTGTTGGTTAAATGTAAGTGAAAAGATAGACTCTGGATAGTACTAGTTAACTGAACATTGACCGACCGGTTATTTTGTGGTTTTTTGTCAGTGACGCGTTGAGCAGAAGTCGGATGTAACTTGTTACTTGCTGTCTCAACCAAAACCGTCGGTTGATTAGTAGTTTTTCCCCCAATAAATGTTAGACATAACACCGATCCTCTGCGGTGCTTGTTAACTGAGTAAAGACTAATCGGTTATTTTATAGTTTATTGTTAGCCAAATGTTACACATAATTTAGATTTTGGTCGATGTTTGTTAACTGGGCCGGGCAATTAATGACCCCTTTCTGGTAATTTGCAGGGAATTTGAGAATTTGTTTTTTAAGATTTTAAAGTAAATATACTTTTTCTATCAAAATAAGATTACATCTCTGGGAATTTATTTTCCAGATAAAGTTTGGTATGGAAAAACCATTCCTAATTTTAATATGTTTCATGCAATACTGCATTAATAAATATCGATCAAAATTTAAATTATGCCTACATTGCACAATTTCAAACCCAATTAAATGAAAAAACTTTTAATTTTTTCTATTCTTTCAAAATTCATTTATTTTTTTCTTTTAATTTCATTCCATTGGCACTTTGAATTTATAATGATAAGAAAATTATTCACCGATAGTACTTATTAATTAAGTTTTATTTTATTTCTTTTAATTTATTTTTATGACGGAAACTCGCTCTTTTTAAAAATTCTTGGACACTGCTTTTAACGTTGTCCATTGTGATAACATTATCACTATTCAAATAATTAAAGATGTTCCTGAATAGTTCCAAAATATTGGACTGTTCCGCGAATACTAGTTTGTGTATATCTGATGGAAAAAAACAAAAATAATAATCAAAAACTGTTTAGAGATACGAGGATTCAACACAACACATTAATTTCTCGCCTCTAATAACTACTACCCTTCACCACCTTAACAAGGCGACATTTAAACCAAAGTTTTTATAGATTAATCGGTAAAAGACGTGAAAGTGATGTGTTGAAAGATTTAATGTTTGTTTTAATTTTACAATCATAATACAATATTTACCTTTAGCGAATGACGTTTGGCCCGACCAGGAATATTTAATTACTAGATCATACACAAAAAGCTGTTCGAAGAGATTTTTAACCGTCTTATTTATGTTATTCGTTTTATGTTTATATAAATATATGGTCTGAAATAAATTTAACATTAGTTTTTATTTACTAAGGATAGAAAATTTTTGGTTATTACCATTTGATCCATATAGTGTTTGTTGGATAATTTGCTGTTCAATTTCGTCAAGTTTTCGACTGTAGTTATTGGAAGGTGTGGTACTATAAAATTTTGATCCAGAATTATAGGTGCCTGAGTTTGTTTGGGTAATCCTTTGATAATTAGTTGAAGACATTCCATAATATCAGCCTGATTATCAATAATTTTTTTTTGATTTTCCCTTATTGTAAGGATATCTGTTTGAACCCCTTTTATAGCAATTTTATTTTGCTTAACTTTTTCCTTTACGTCGTGAACCTTTTTTAAAGTCTTTTCCAATTTGAAATTTATATGCGAAACTTCTGCATTTTCTAAAGGTCTTTGAATAGAATATTCTGATTGGAAATTGCCGTTTTGGCTTTGAAATACTATATTAGAAACCGCTGGTGTTTCCTCGTTTGTATTTTCATTGCCCGTTTCGACTATATCAGTATTTATATGATTACCAGTTTCAATAAAACTGTTTGCTCTAAAAACTGGTGTGCACAAGTTGTGGTCGGTTAAGAAAAATGAGTCTCCTTCACTATGTGTAATGATTTCTACCGTATCGGACTTTGAATTTACTACTTCATTTGGTTGTTCGTAGTTTGATGTCGTTATAGGTGGAAGCTTCTCAATTGATAAAATTTCAATAGGATTTATATTACTATTTAAGTTTATGGAATCATTTTCCTTATTTCCGTGCTCGGTGCTTGTGGCGGCTGATTTGTCAAACTGATAATTAAAATTTTTAATTAAAAATTTTTTTTTTGGATTATATACAGATTCGTCGCATTCTGAACTAGAAAATTTGGAAAAATATAATTCTTTAGTTTTAGCTTCGTCAAAATTCATATTTTGTTTTAAAATTTTGCAATTATATTTTTGCCAATCCTCGCTGGGATCTATTTGTTTTTTTATAGCTTTTCTATAATTAGTTGGCCACGCAACTTGACCGCCGTCAATCCATTTTGTACATACAACTGAAACCTCCTTCATTCCTTCTTCATTGACTGTTTCAATGACTGAAAACATGATTTATCTAGAAGAAAAGATAGAAAAAGAATAAATAATTTGTCGCAAGCAATATTCTAGATTCTAGGAGAATGAAACAATATTAACTATTATGTTATAGGAAAAATATTATTTACGAAAAACATTATTTTACTACAGACAAAAGACTATACCTTATTGCTGTAAACAATGTAACACTGGAAAGAACACAAAATAACTTTCCTGCTCATTTTTCATTGCGAATAATTTGGTTTTGATTTCATCTATTCTCCACTTTTTTAGTAATTCACCGGTAGGTGCAAAAGTTTTATATATGTCAAATTTACTGGATGCAATTGGTAAGTCATAGAAATCCTGAAGTTCTGAAATTGGAATCGATTTACCCCACAGAAATGTGATTTCATCGAATCGTTCTGCATATTCAAACTTTACAATTTCCTTTGACTTAGTCAAGAACCATCTATTTCTTTCAGTGTAATCAATTTCGGTGTCTTTAAGGATGACTTTGTAATATATATTTTTTCCATCTTTTACTTTTCTACTTTTACAAATAGGATATTTCACATTTAGGGGTTTGTTTTGATCCAAGTTAACGTTGTTTATTTCCGCAATTCTGTTACATAATTGTTGAAGTGGTTGATTCGGTTTTCGTAGTAAACATTTTATGCGGTACATAAAGCTTTCAAAAGAGAAAGCAGAAAAGCTGTCCAACGGGCCAAATTCTTTTACATCCTCTGATAAATGCGACAAACAGTGCATATTGTAAGTCAAATGGTGTTTCCCATATAGAAAACTAACTCCTTGTATAAAATTTTGCAGAATTTCGTTCGCCAAGTTCACCTGCTGTTTATAAATTTCTGGATGACACAAAATTAAGATTCCGACATGAAAAAATAGGAAGTTATTATATTTATCTAAAGACAAGTTATCTTTAAGTACAAAAGGTCCCGCATATAATAAAAAAGTTCTAAACTCAGTTGCCTTGAAGTATCCTAAATCCGATAATGTCCGTAACCTTCTTTGAAAATCAGATGGTTGTGTCTTCGAAATATTACTTATTTTGTTTGATATAGCATTGACCCGCGCTGAATTTAACAATGATTTTGTATCGCCAGAAACCCACATCTGAAGCAATTTTCGCATTGTTCCTAAACATACTAGATGCATGTATTCAAGCGGAAACTGTTTTATCATATTGATAGAAAGTTCTTCTAATATAGAATCGGTCTTATGGTGTTCTATATTTCTTCTTTTTCGAAAAGAATCATCACTTCTCATTTGCGCAAGGCTGTCTACTGGGAACGATACTCTATTTTTAATAAATTCTCCTTCTACTTCACATTTCAGGCAACCAAAATAAGCTGTATGTGATTTGGTTCCAAGAATACTAGAGCGGGCGGGAGCATCGCAGATAAACGACCTAATTTTTACTTCAATTTTTGTATTATTACTAAAGTATCCATTTGATTGAAGAATTTTGAGTTCATTCACAAGTGGCCTTAGATATTGGTTAAAATCGTTTGGCTTATTATAGCCGTGATAGACACCAACTACGAATATTTTACTAAATGCAAAATTTGAGGCTTTTGCTAGTATTGGCCAAAAACAGCTTTGGTTACTCCTTGTTATCGGGACTCCATCAATATTGATATCTAATGTAATTTCAGTTGACATATTATTTTGTAAAAGTGTTTCAAATGCACAGTCGAATCCAATATGTACATATTTGCCAGGGGCGCAATCTAAAACAACTCTAGTGGAAGGAGTGTTCAAAAGAGTCCGACTATCAACTGGCACACAATATCCCATTGAATTTTTAAAAAAATGTAAGAGTTCATTTAATGCATTTGCTTTGATGTTGTACTTTACAGCCCAAGTTCGTACGAATTCTAAAAAGGTTGATTGTTTAAATATTGCGTCATCATCTTCCTCCAGATCTGATAGTGTAGCTTGCCAATCTTCATGTTCTATAAAATTTTCATGTTCTAGATCACTGACATCAATATTTTCTACCAAATCTGGTGATGTGGCTTGTTCATTTTGAAAACGGTCACTGCAAAAAATGCTCTGAACTAAGTTGTAGTCGGATTGTGACTGAATATTTTTACTGTGGCATGGCTTAAAATTATTAGATCGTTTGAAAGCACTAAGGCGTCTTTTAACTGACTGCGTTGATAGATGTTGCAGCAATTTGTACTTTGGCATTCTAATATTATTAACAAAATTATTAATAATAAAATTTATTTTTGTTGTGATTAATTTGCATTACTAAAATAGTAAATTGTTTTTCGGGTCAGTCCCTCATCGGTTAATTTGCACTACTAAAATTGTAAATTGCTTTTCGGGGCATAAGTTACACAAATAAGTATATCCCCTTTCAAATTGTAATGCAATAGTCCAGTTATTTTTTTATAATTTAATCAATTAATTTACCTACTTTGTTATTAAATGTTTTTGAATTGTCTTCTAAATTACATAATTGATCCGCTCACTACAAAAACCAAGTATATATATATATCACAACATTTCATCAACCATAACCAACGGAACAACTTTGTTATCGGAAATCTTTAGAAAAAGGGTTTTTAACAGTTATATTCTGGTGAAGATGGAATTAATTTATAGTAACACACAACAAAATTAAATAATTTACTAGAAAATTTTGAAAAATAGTAGAAATTTTAGTTATATAAAATTCTACTCCACAAATAACGCGGTGCTGCAGTCTAAAGATTACCGATATTAAAATTTAGCCAACCAAATTATAATAACCATTAATGATTATTGAGAAAAAAAAAATCAAAAAAATTAATTTGATTTTTGTTTCAACACATTTAAACACAAAGCACTTCAACCATCAATAAACATCTTGTATTAAAATTTTGATTTTTTCTATTTTAAACACGTGTATCGCGTATCCTGCTTTTAATATGCATATTGCAATATGCAAAGTGAATTGAAATATAAATGTGGGATTCCCCTTAATTTTTCAATGTATGCACAAAATACATTAAATATAAATTTACTATGCATCGGGCGAACACAACTAGAGTTAAAAAAAAAATGCACTTACAAGTTTAATTTTAACACATAAAATAGATAAAAATTGTTATCATCACATCACTTTTTATTTTCATTAATTTTTTATATAACAAACACTATCGAATTTAATAATATTTATCACGTATATGCACCTGATCGCCCTGTACCCAGTTTGAAAACTGATAGGATGGTCTTGAGTTTAGATTTTTAACGTTTAGTGTTCGTTTCATGTTCGTCACATTCGACCATGTTCGGACAATTTTTTTAATTTTATTTTTTATCATTTTTTTATTTTGTAACGAAACAACCGACAAAAAACTAATATTGCACTGTAAATGGTTTCTTGATTTTTAAATTTCTTTTTCGTTTTATTTTCGCAATGCGATTTAGTATTTTTTGCGTTATAATTTGGTTTTCTTACAACGTACATTTAACCGACATGAAACTAACAATTCGTTTGTGGTTAATTTTTGTTTGTCGGGGGTATTAATTGTAAAAACTTCTCACACAATTTTGGTTCATCATTGTTAAAAGACAAAAATCGAACACAGATTGACATTTGTTCGATGCCCGCAATATCAGCTGTTTCATCAGCAAGTAACGAAAAACACGGAGCTTCATTCACTTCACTTACAATTTGATTCACTATCATTGTCCCAACTGTTTCAATTATTTCATTTTGAAAACGAGGACTAATGTAGGATGCATTTCTCGGAGCGGCGACTAACTGTAATTTAAAGCTTTCGTCATGTTTAGCACAAAATCGAATAAGGGATCGAAAATTACCATCATTTTCATCAGGTTCAGAGTCAAATGATAAGGGACCCGAATCTCTATGTCCTCTCAATGGAATATTCTGCTTCCCACATAACAAAATTATTTCGATAATTGGGATCAACAATTTTCTATTATTTTCTGCTTGCTTACGTCGCTCATTATGTATTAATAAATCGATTGGAGTGATTTTCTTTTCTTCGACATCTGATAAATTAGTCACCATTATCACACAAGATTTGTGGTAAGATGCATCATTATGCAAACGGAAACGTTCAAGAGCGTGTTTCCATGCGTCAAATTTAAGTTTAACTAATTG
Organism: Tipula vernalis; assembly: GCA_958295665.1. Lineage (NCBI taxonomy): Eukaryota > Metazoa > Arthropoda > Insecta > Diptera > Tipulidae > Tipula > Tipula vernalis. The sequence continues at coordinate 213,974,720 of OY282560.1, read as the reverse complement.
CCCTAATTCTTTATCGCGAAAAAGAAGCAGTATTTACAAAAGGCACCATCAAGACTTTTAGAATAAACTAACCAGGTAAATCGTTCACACCAACTTAATTGGAATTTTAAATTTTTTTTACCTTTTGCCGGAAATTTGAAGTTGTTTTCTGGTTTTTTTAACTGTTTGATGGCTTTTAATTTTTCTTGGGAATTTAATTCATTTACTTTATCCAAATAATATCCAATGTCATCGGTTTGTAAGTGAATATAATTTGATTTCTCGTTGGCTTGCTTTTTAGATTCACTAGAATGATCATTATTATAATTTGTAATATTGATGGGTGGAATTTGAGAAAATCCCTCATTTATAGAAATAAATTCAGCTCCAGAATTCTCTGCAGATGGTTCATTCATCGAGTTTAAACTGTAATCCGTTGAACTTGTAGACGCGTCATCATTTGAATCCAAAACGTTTTTGGGAATTTTTGAAAAATAATTGAACAAATTATTTTTTCGTTTATTCATTTTAGGCTAAAATACAAATACAATTAACTACATATATTTTATATTTAAGAAGCATTATTCCATTTTTCTACAAAGAAAACGTACTCACCTCTCAAGAATGTACCGCAACATACACAAAAAAAAACAAAAAAATCCCTAAAAATCAAATTATATTTTTGTAATGATTATGATTTTATTATATTCTGATCGTCTCAGGAATAATGTCAACACCGAGTTTAATTATAAATATAATAATTATGTAATTGGATTTTAATTGTTTTAATTATTATTGTTACTAATTTGGTTCACACGTCCAAACGAATAAAGAAGATTTACATCAAGACTTCAAGAGTGTGTATCGAGTAACTGCAAAAACCTAATAATCAAAGAACAAATACATACGATACATATTTTATTTTCTCTTTGTTTTGTTTTATTGCGGTTCTTTTAACTATGTTTATATGGATGATTGAAATGCAGTTGATGAGGAGTATTTGTCTGTGTTTTCAGAGAATTGGAATTTTCGAACGAGCTAATGTTAATTTGAAGATTAATGTTCTTAGCTAAGGTGGGGGTCCAGACCCATTGGACCCCCCCTTGTGTACGCGCCTGATATATATATATATATATATATATATATATATATATATATATATATATATATATATATATATATATAATATACATATATCATGTACAATGTTAGTAAGGACATAAAGGCAATAATACTTATAATATAAAGACTATAAATAATTTCAATACTCAACAAATTCAAAATACTAAATGAATTTATTAAAACTAATATAGAAATTTGATTACCGGTACCAATAATCCCGAATAAAAGCTGTAAGGTGGCGCATTAAGTTAAAAAAATTAAAAAATGATGTTTTCTTGCTGGTTATTCTTCTACCAGGCTTCCAAATGTAGTGGATAAATGTAGTAAGTTTGATATTTTTGTAGTCTGGAAATAGGGAGAGAATTAATGTTAATTAATTAGAAGCTCAAAATATAGTTTGACTTAGGAATTATAGAGAAAAATAATATAAAATATTAAGTTATTTAAGTAAACTACTTCAAACACTCCCTTATTTTACTTTTTTAAATAAGATTAGGGGAATTTTTCACTTAAATTTTCCATTTTTGAAATAGCAAAAATTTAGAGTCCGGTTACAAAATTTGAAAACCAAAATCGATCTCAAAATTTATAATAATTGTGTTTAAGTAATAAATAAATGTCAAAAGATGTCAGCTGTTAATCATCTCGTTTGCTTTTAATGGATTTTTTGATGAATCTTTAAATTATTTAAGGCGCCCTTTTGCAGTGTTGTAGTAAGGGGAGCTTTATTACTAAAATTTTCTCATTTTTTAAATAGCAAAAAATTTGAGCCCGGATACAAAATTTGGAAATCAATATCGATCTGAAAATATAATAAATATAATTGTAATAATTGTAATAAATAAATTTCGTTTTAGTTTTAAATGACTTACTATTCTACTGCCATTCGCTGATTTCAAAAGAGGTCAGCTATTAATTATCTCGTTTGCCTTTAACGGTTTTGATGAATCTTTGAATTCTTTGAGGCGCCCTTTTGCAGTGTTTTTCAGTGTTTTAATACAGGCTAAATGTTAACATATTAAAAATAGTTATGCTTTTAGTGTCACTAGTTTATTACCAAATTTTTGCAATTTTTAAGTACAAATTTCTGTTATTCAAATGACAAAGCTGTTCCAATTTAATCAAATATAAAACATCACACTTTAAACTACCTACATATTGAAATAATTAAATATTTATATTTGAATCATTACAATTTTAACAAATAAAACTTTAAATTAAATAGACACTGGATGCGTCCGAAATGCAAAATGCACATTTAGCGAAGTGACATTTGAAAAGCTGCTTGCGATGTAGTTCTTGCGTGCATTTTTAATACGTATTGTTTAAGGGGTCCGAATTTAAATATTTTTATGATTTTAATGAAACGTAATTTATCACAAAAATGCGTATTTTACAAAATGTGCATTTAAAATCGCATTTCGGAAACACCCACTATTTCCACTTATACACAACAAAAAAATTACGCACTACTCAACAAAAAGAAGGATACAAAGATGGTGATGCACACGGCGTTTTTCTACAAGGACTGAAATCATAAATATTTTCGGTTTTAAAACCGTTTCAAAATATTGATGCGCATGCGTAAGTTTAGCAATACCTGCTTATTAAAAGCATTACGTTATAGAACTAAGCGAGTGTGTGTTTATTGCAAAAAATTGTTGCTGTAATTTAGAAATATTGCTAAATTAATAAATAATTTTAAATAGAGCTTGCTAAATATTAGCAACTGTATGTAAAATATGTTATTAGTTAAGAAAGTTTTGCTAGAATTTACTAGGCCCTTCTCGTTTATTAAAATATGTTTTTATATTTTATTATGTTTTCCTTTAATTTAACTAAGCAATGTTTATTTGAAGCAAGCGGCTCCGGCGTGCCTTGAATATAAACGATAGTTTGAGCATAAATATAAGGATTTTTTTACAAAACCAATTTTATAATTTTATTAGAAAAATTTTCATTTTAAAAAATTGACAAATATCTGATTAAGCTTATGACAATTACTGATAAGCTCAACCTTGCATTTTTATTTATTACATTTATGTAATTATTATAGTAGTCATACAGTGAAATGGAAAAACGCGAGCAACAAAGGATGAAATTTTGGATAAACAACATTCGATAAATTGTCTAAGACCGGCTAGTGCTACCACCAGCATGTTAATCAAGTAGGTTTATACTAGAATGACAGATTTTTGGATATAACGAATTAACAAATCTAATACAGCTGTAGATTAAATTAAATAGTTTCAGCGGTTTCTGAGTTCATCAATATCAAATATCTGTCTTTTAAGTCGAACGAAATTAAAGTTAAAAAAATTATCATAACCGTCTAAATGAAATAAGTGGCTAATTTTATTTAATTATTCATTGCTGAAATTTATATTTCCGTTTACCGCACATAATCGATATGTCTAAAACACGTATAATCGTTATGCCGTAATTTCACAATAAGTATATGTAATATTGAACCACGAGCCACATAACCAGAAAAAACTTAAATTAAGAGGAATCACAGTACAGTAGTTGTAGAAACATACACAAACTAACAGATGAAAAACAAAAATTTTCAATTTGGCTAGCCTTTTACAAATTCAAATTAATGAACAGCTGCACTTTGTGGTAGCATGTTCTAACCATCGCTATTTTCGATGTTCGATAGTGTTAATGTCTCTCTTTTCAAGGATAACATTGTATACCATGAATGATGAACGTCAGTAAAAACAGAATGATTGCTTGTACGAGAATGCTGAGATCGCAATAAAGTAATCGTTAAAAATCGCAATGGTGTACATTTTTATTCTTGAAAAGTTAGACTTGAACACTATCGAACATCGAAAATAGTGATCGTTTACAATCATGTTTACAAAAAGAAATTTTAACTCACAAAATTTCGACTAGGTACACAGATTTATGATTCAAACTTATGCATATATAATTTTTAACAATGTTGAGGTAATTAACTTGTAGTCTAAGTCGAAGAAAGGAAGGGAAGCTGAAAAAGCTCTTCAAGCGGACAATTTTGAGCTAAGCAAATTGTATAAACTTTGAACGTCATCATCATCTGGACTAGCTCTGTAGAGCGGTCGTTGGTTCAGCATTCCTTCTATTTGTATTAGAAGCGTCTCTAATTCCTCGGTGGTTAATATTTGGTTTCCAATAACTCTTTCTAGTTGGGTTTTTATTGATTTTATGCAGGCTTCCCACAATCCACCAAAGTGTGGGGAGTATGGTGGGATAAAATGCCAGTTGACTTCGTGTTCTCTTAACAGCCTGGTTGCTATTAAATTGCTATTATCCTTCAACATTTGATTGAAATCGGTTAGTTTTCTTTCAGCTCCATGAAAATTCGTCGCGTTATCTGTAAACACATCGGTACACAATCTCCTTCTGGCAATAAACCTGTTGAAAGCAGCCAAAAACGCCTCTGTTGATAGATTTGAAACAACTTCTATATGGATTGCTTTAGTACACATGCACACAAACACGCAAATATAACATTTATTTGATTTTTGACCTCGACCTCGAAGCGAATAAGTTTTTATTGGTCCAGCGAAATCAATTCCAACTTTCAAGAATGGTTTTACTAGTTCAACTCGTTCCTTCGGCAGCATTCCCATTTTTTGATTTAACCATTTTCGCTTCTGCTTGGTACAATTGACGCAATTATTTATTATTTCTCGTATTACGCTCTTAACCTTTAAAATCCAGAACTCCATTTTTAAGGTGGTGTACAAATAAGATAGCCCGCAGTGTAAATGCTTTACGTGGTAGTATGTAATAATGCCCTTGACTATTGGATCATCTCCAGGTAACATTACCGGATGTTTTTGGTTGAATGGTAAAGGTGCCCTTTGAATGCGCCCACCTACTCGTATGATGTCGTTACTGTCTAAGAACGGATCCAGTGCCTTCAATTTGCTGCTGCTGGGTATTTGCTTGCTGTTCTGCATGGCTTTTATTTCATCTATGAAGTGCCGAGTCTGGATCTCTCGATACACACGATTACTGGTACTGTTGATTTCTTCACGTTTGAGACTTCCAGTTTTTTTAATTGGTTCTTTGTAATTTAAATACCAACGGTAAATATATGTTAAAATTACCAAAAACCGTCTATAATTAGCGTTGTGCTCATACGTTTGGTAGATGATTGATTGACTCTCAGATATGCGTAAATTCATATTTGTTATTTTGATCCGCACTTCTGTTTGATTCATTGGATCGACATTTCCCATTACTGGCCAACACGACTTTTCTTGAACAATAAACTTAGGACCATTCCACCATAACGAATGATCTTTAAGCTGTGTTGGTGTTAAACCTCTTGTGGCACAATCAGCTGGATTTTGGGTAGTAGGTACATAGTGCCAACGTTCTCTTGGCAGACTTTCTCGAATTTCACTCGTGCGGTTTGCTACAAACACTTTCCACTTCTTAGGTATATGAGACAGCCAATCTAAAACGACTTTAGAATCTGTCCAGGCGAAAACTTCCTCATCTTCAATATGATAAATTTCTCGAACATATTTAATTAATCTCGTTAGAATCAAAGCACCATTTAATTCCAATCTTGCTGTTGAAAGGTTTTCGAGTGGAGCTACCTTTGTTTTGGCTGTTAATAATCTGCTGCTTTGGTTTGTGCTATCACATATGTAGATTGCGGCGGCATACGCATTCTCACTGGCGTCACAAAAACCATGTAAACTCATATTGGACTTGTTATTAATCTGCATCCATCTTGGTGCTTTTATTGTGGCTAATTCCGGTATTTCGTTTCGAATGATCAACCATTCGTTTAATGTTGTGAGTGGTATTTTATCATCCCAACCAAGATTCAAAAGCCAGAGGCTTTGGTAAACTATTTTTATTTTAATAGTAAACGGAGACAAGAGGCCCAAAGGGTCAAACAGACGACTGGATTCTGATAATAATTGTCTCTTGGTTGTACTTGGTTGTGGATCAAGATGTACTGAATAGGTTAGTGCATCTTCACTAGGTGACCATAACAGCCCTAATACCTTGGTTGTATCAGAGTGTCTATCAAACTCCTTTTGTTGAATCCCTTGGTCTTCCGGCTTTGAATTATCCAATACTTCTAGATAATTGGACAACCATTTTCTTAACTTTAGACCCGAATTTTGGAATAATTGACTTATCTCTCGTTTAAGATGGATTGCTTCGGTAACTGAATTAGCACCACTCATCAGATCGTCCATATATATATTATTACGAATTATATTGGCTGCTTCAGGATAATTGGACTCATTTTCATCAGCTATTAATTTAAGCACCCTGGTTGCTAAATATGATGATGGTGACATCCCATATGTAATGGTGTTCAATTCAAACACCGAAATCAGTTGATTCGGATGCTCTCGCCATAAAATTCGTTGGAATTTTCTATCTTCTGGATCTACCCACACCTGTCGGTACATCTTTTCGATATCAGCTACGAAAACCACGGAATGACATCTAAACTGCAATAATATAAAATATAAAGATCTTTGAATTGTTGGTCCTACTGCTAAAATGCTGTTTAGAGATTTTCCGGTGCTCGTTTTTGAGGATGCATCGAACACGACTCGAATCCTTGTGGTGGAACTGGACTACTTATAAACTCCATGGTGAGGTAGAAAAACAGAAAATTCGGTTTTATTGGTATCTATTTTGGTCATATGACCCAATTTCTCGTATTCCGACATAAATTCTCGGTATAACTGATGAAAGTTGCTATCACGGTTGAACTTTCTTTCCATTGATAACAATCTGGTTTTAGCGGTAGCATATGACTCACCAAGTGATTTGGCTGTGTCGGTAAATGGTAATTTTACTGTGTAATGACCATCTTGGTTCCTTGTAGTAGTTTGACAAAACAATTTTTCGCAGTACTCTTCATTTGGTTCTAATTCGGCGCTTTCATAGTGAGGTAAACTTTCGGCTGCCCAAAAATTTTGTAATGATTGGTTTACTTCGCTCAGTTCGGTACATAATGATGAAGTCCTTTTTTCGTTTTCAGGTAGGTAATGTCCGGCTAATATCCAACCCAATTTGGTCTTCTGGGCTAACACCGAACCATCTTTGGTCTTTATTTGTCCACTAAGCATTAATGAGAAAAAGTGTTCAACTCCAATTAATAAATCTATCCGTTTATGGGAGGACTGGCTGGGATCAGCCAAATGTTTGACTTTTAGTTGCTGCATAAAACAAATGTTCGTTGATACTGGTGTTACTACATGGGTTATTGCAGGTGTAATATATGCCTTAACCAATAACTGGAATTCTGAATTGAAATGTGGCTTTATTACCACTGATGTTATACCCTTGGTGTATCCGGCCTTTAATTGGTTTAAGCCGAAAATTTCCAACCTTGCATGTTCTCTTGTAAGTCACAAACGGTTAATGCATTCCTCTGATATAAATGAAGACTCTGAACCTGAGTCCAGTAATGCTCTACATGATTGCCATTGTCCGATTGAATCACATACATTTACCAGGGCAGTTGGTAGTAACGTACCGGTTGATTCTAAGGATTGCTGCATACACGTTTTCCCTGTCACATCTTTTGCTTTACTAGTTATTGGTTTAGTTTCCTCATTCCTTTGGTTTCCTAGTGTCACTGAGGATGTTTGTTGAACAGTTTCGGAATTGTTTGAAACTAGTGAGGCCCTGTCAGCGGTTGTTAAATTTGTATTGACTTGCTTCTGTGAATGATTAAATGTTTGATTATCAATATGTAATAGGGAATTATGTCTTCCACGGCAAAAACGGCAACTTTTCTTCGATTTACACTCATACACTAAATGATTATCAGCTAAACAATTAAAACACCTCCGTTCATTTTTCATTAACTCTCGCCTGCTTTCAACACTCATGTTTTGAAATTTGGTACATTGATATAACTGATGCTGGTTTGTGTGACAAATGGAGCAGGTAAAACTGGTTATGAACGTGTTGGTCTTACGTGTTTTAATAGCTTGATTTACTGCTCCTTCCGATGAGAAAGTCTCCAATGCATCAGCCCGATCTTGCAAAAAATCAAAAAACTTATTTACGGTTGGGTAATCGTCGTCTACAATGTTTTGTGCCCATAAACTACGACTTTCCGCATCTATTTTGCCGATTAAAATATATAAGAGCCATGGATCCCTTGATTCGGCTTCTTCGCCCAATCCCTTCAATCCTCTCAGGATTTCGTCGGACACGTCATGCAGCTGATGAATACTTTCGGCATTTACTTGACTAATGCTTGGTTGGTTCATGAACGTCTGGATAAAATGTTCCACCGTATATTTCTTCCTATCGTAGCGAGCCTTTAATTTGTTTAGGGCTAACAGGTAATTCGCCTCTGTTATCGGTATATGCTTTAATAACCGGGCCGGTTTTTCTTTCAATAAACTCATCAAATATTGAAATTTCTGGATTGGTTGTAGGATACTATTATGGATTGAAGACACAAACTTCTCATAAAATGTCTGCCATTCGGTGTACTCTCCATTGAACGGCTTAATGTTAATTTTTGGTAATTTAACATCAGTATGAATGTCACGGGAATTATTGATCGAATCATTCACTGCAACACTTATATTTGGGTCGATTGACATCGTAATTTCACGGATAGCTTTTTTGAGATGAGCTGCGATGTAATAATATAGTTCTTCAAAATGTTCTAATTGTGGTTCATCGGTTCTGTCGATACTGTATATTTCATTTTCAATCTCTCTTACTTCTCGAAACATGTCTTCGATACGTTGTAGCTTAACTTGCAGTTCATCAATGATTACATCTCCTGGTTTTACCTCTCTCACAAATTTTTCCAACCGACCAAAACTTCGTTTAATATTATTTCTCTGTTTTTGCAAACTTTCGAGATCAGCCATTTCACAATCACGTTATTAACTTACTAGCACGATAACCAAATTCAAAACAATTCAAAATAATAATTGTTTAATTGATTTATTTAATTGGTAATGTGGTAAAACCGATTGTAGATTATCAATTTTTAGGTTAAGATCAAAATGGTGGCTTGATTTTACCGCGTGGTAAAATTTTGATTACAACACTAGTTAATGTGTTAGGTATTTATCCCACCAATTTGATATTTAAAAAATGTCTAATTAAATACTTGATAATCTTGTTATGAATTAATTAAATTCAATCATTTGTAATTGGTAAAAATGATACGGTTCATCCAATTAATTCAATATTTGTGAAATTTCTAGGTTAATTAGCACCTGTTTTTTTATGAAATCACGCACAAATTGAAACAAAAAAAAATTGATTAATCAGACCTTTTTCTGATATTGGTAATAAGATTCACTTTCGGTTGGTTTTACCACGTTTCGACGGTTCCACTATTAACAATTATATGGTATTAAACAGATACTTATCTGATATTTGTACGCCTGTCGTTTTCTTGGTTAACAATTCCACGTTGCGACGGTTCAAAAAATATCCTCACTGTCGTGTAGAAATCCGGCTCGAAGGACCATGTATAAACTTGACAACAATAATTTGTAGGAATTTGGTTTTTATTAATTATAGTTGTTTATAAATTTTATTTTATTACTATTTTTGTTATACAAGTTTATTTTATTTTATTTTTAACAATTATAATTTTGAATTATATAAATTTTAATTATTATTTTTTACGTGTTGCTCGCTGTAGATGCCGAATGGAAGAGAGTGATTTTATTTGACAATCTTATTTTTATTAACAATTTACGCCAGATGCGACATCTACAATTACTTGCTATAATATGAAGTTATCTACGTTTTACAATTCAGCAAATATAAAAATGGCGAAGTGTTATAATCTGTTATATAAGTGTTCTACAGTTTTGACGTTTACAACAAATACAATGTCAATAAACAATAATATACAGATTCTAGGTAAGTAACAAATTTTACAATAATTAAATAGAATTAATTCTTATATATACATAATTTCTTTTTATATTAATTAACTGCATATGTGGAGCTGTTGATGGTCAACCGGATGATATATACAGCCGGGTAATAATTCGGGAATTTTGCGATAAGTTTATTTACATAATATATGTAATTGAATTTTGTTTACTAATGAACTTTCTTTTCAGGTAATTACGTTATGGATCAGTATAAATCATCACAGTATCACATCTTGGATTCTACAATATAAGAAAAATGAAAAAGTGTAAAATAATTTGATAAATAAATGTATGGAAATTTTCTTAGACTAAGTTGTGTTTCTCTAGGTGTTGAACACAAATGATATAAACTAATAATTATTTTATTAAAATTGTAATAATTGAACAAATTAATTGATTAAATATATAGTTTAACTTGCGAGTTGTGTATATTAGATTGATTTTAATTAGTTTTATAATGTTTATTGTCAGAATACTGTGCTTAAAAATTGCAAAAAATTAATTCTTACAAATTAAGGTCAAATTTTTTAAAAAAAAATTTATTATTTGGTCCATATATTTCGATTTATCAATCATCATCAGTGGACTGCTAAAAAAAAAATACTACAAATTAACGTACCTTAATATGGAAAGCTGCAATAGCGTTTCTAAGATGCATTTTGTCTATGTTTTAATGCTTATGAAAACTCGAAGCGTCTTATATTCGAGCGCGTCTTATAATCGGAGTTTTTTGTAATAATTTTCTTGCGCCCTAGAATCGTAGTTTAAAAATAAACATAAATTTATTGAAAATTATATAAATTTGTTTCTGTTAATATCGCATGTGCCTTGCAATCCAAGATGTGTCGTACAATCGATGATTCAGAAAAATAGTATATTGTGTAACGTGTAGGAAAAACGATGTATTCCCGGACGAGTATGGAAGTTGCTGGGACGAGGCGTCAGCCGAGTTCCAGCAACCATAAGAGTCCGGGAATTATAGTTTTTCCACGAGTTGCACATACGATTTTTTCTCTAATCGGCAGTATATCAGATTATCCATTTTATTCATTATATTCTTTAAAATACGCAACATTTTCCAATTTATATTTTCAATAGATTTCACTATCAAAGTTACCTTAGAATTATAACAATCGCGTGCGCTGCCAATTTATTTAAAGGTCTGTCAGAGCAAACGATACCCGTCGTTAATTTGTGGTTTAGTTTAAATATAATGGACAGCAATTTTGATAATTCAATCCCAGGTACTCCGCCTGGCATCTTGGAGACAGCAAGATTGACTACACTAAATTTGTTGCCGCAGAAGTCGAGGGAGAAGTACGAAAATGCATACTAGCGTTTTATGGATTATCGCATAAATAACAAGGCCAATTCATTCTCCGAAAACGTTTTAATTGCATATTTTTCGGATTTATGTCAAAAGATGAAACCGTCAACCTTATGGTCCAACTATTCCATGGTGAGGTCGACGCTTAGCATTAACAATAATGTTGATATATCCAAATATGGAAAACTACGCGCATTACTGAAACGTCAGTCAGATGGATATAAGCCTAAAAAATCCAAAATCTTAACGAAACAACAAATAGAAACATTTATGGAACTTGCTCCAGATGATACATATTTAATGGCAAAAGTATGTTAAGATGTACGCGCTCATAATTTATTTACAAAAAATTTGTTTTCTAGGTTGCCTTAATTTTTGGAATTTCTGGCGCATGTCGTCAAGATGAACTATGCCGAATAAATTTGAATGACATTCAAGATTTGGGAAATAGGATATTGATTACCATTCCTGTTAACAAGACGAACAAGCCAAGATCATTTATTGTAAATGAAGCGTATATCGAAATATATCGTAGATACATAGCATTACGTCCCACTGATTTCGATAACCCTCGATTCTTTTTCAAATTAAAAAACGGTAGAGGTAACAGACAAGTAGTGGGCATACATCAGTTTGGCAAATTGCCTCAAACTGTAGCTACTTATTTGAAGTTGCCAAATGCGATAGAATATACAGGGCACTGTTTTCGCAGATCATCTGCTACAATATTGGTAGATATAGGTGCAGATTTGACTTGCCTTAAGAGACATGATGGTTGGAAATCGGCAACGGTTGCCGAAGGGTACATTGATGATTCTCTAAATAATAAAATTGAAGTTGCAAACAGAATTTTCAATACCACCGAACAAAATCCAGGTGTGGACCGTAACATGACCGAAATAAAAATTTTCAATACTACCGAACAAAATCCAGATGTGGACCCTAACATGACCGAAATAAACGATAATAGTGCATCAGTGGCTACAACTAACCTTAATTGTAATGCATCTGCGCCAATTTTCAACACCTGTACAAATTGTACAATTCATGTAAATATAACCAATAATAAATAGTTGTTAAATATGTACTTTTACAATTATAATAATAAAAACTAAATAAATTAAAATTATATCATGTATTTCTTAAAAACAGATGATAATCAGTACTAGAAAGTATTCTCTGCCTAGGCAAGGAATACTTTTCCAGTACTGTTTTTAGTAAGTTGCCTAGCAACGATGTAGTGTCGGGGAATACTTCATTTTGCTGACAGATAACAAACCAGAAAACTGACGTATTTTATCCGATTTGAGAAAAATATATTTTTTTAAATATCTAAATTGAAAAAACGGCGAAACCTGTATTATTTAAAATCTTTAGGAAAATACATTTTGGTCTATTTGGAGAAAACAAAATAATTGAAAATGTTGATGATAGCGCCACGTGAATACTTAATTGTCCTATTTGGTGAAAGGTTCAAAAATCGATTTTTAAAGTTTGATTCAAATTCTGTTTATATTGGGTGTACAATTTTTAGTTTTTTTTTTTTTTATAAGTAGGTTGATTATTTCTGTGTTCAAAACTATTTAATAAATCCCGTTAGGCTTAACTATTAAAGAAAAAAATTAATAATTATACAAATTTACCAATTTGGATATAGGACACATCACATATATTTGTAAAACACAATTTTTTTTTTCATCTTTTTTCTTTGGGATATAGGACACAAAATACGATACTGAAATAATTTCAAAATAATTATAATTAAAAACGAAATTACGGATTCAAAAATATATATTTCATTTATGTATTATAAAAACTAGAAATATATTATATTTGTTGTTTTTGTCCAATAAAACAATAAATAATTTGATTTAGTATATTTATATTTAATGTAATAAAGAACATCAGAGTTGTAAAGCTACGCAATTCGTCCAAGTCAGAATATTCTTTTTGTTCTAATTTCACATATTTTTCCAAAAACAATATATACCGTCTTATCCGACTACTTGATAATAATATAAAATGAACATAAACAAACTTAATGAACATAGCATAATCAACTTAAACATGTTATTTTAACACTCCCTCCTGTTTAAGATTTATTCCACTCCTTAAAATTTGAAATTGTGTTCTATCCAAAGATTTTGTAAATATGTCAGCCAATTGCTCGTTTGTTTGTACATATTTTATGTAAAAATCTTTACCCAACCCGCTTTTAATAAAATGATACCGCACATCTATATGCTTGGTTCGTTTATGAGCTGTTTCATCACCAATCATTTTAATTGCACTTTGATTGTCCAGTTTCATCAATAATGGCTTTTCACAAATTTTTAATTCCTCACACAATCTTCCTATTACTATTACTTCTTTGATTGCTTCAGATGCAGATATATATTCTGCCTCAGCTGTGGACAAAGCTACAACAGATTGACGCCTTGTATACCAATCAACTGCAGTTCCATTAACAATCATTATGTAACCAGACGTTGATTTTCGCGTTTCCATATCACCCGCAAAATCTGCATCACAATAACATTGGACAATGTCTCCCTCCGAAACTGATTTGTATTTTAGTCCATATGTTTTAGTTCCATTTAAATAACGAAACACACGCTTTATTCCTTCCCAATTAATTAATGTTGGAATTTCCATATATCGGCTCAGTTTATTTACAGCATAAGTAATGTCTGGCCTGCAAACTGATGATAAAAATAATAAACTCCCTATTGCTTCACGATAAGGTCCATCAAATGGTTCACTTTCTTCGTTGTCCATATTTTTAGTTGGTCCAGGTGTAAATACTGCTTTACAATCACTCATATTAAATTTCTCCAAAAATTTTATTATGTATTTTTCTTGATTGATAAAAATGTCACCGGACGGTTCCCGAGTGATTTGCATTCCCAAAAATTGCTGTAAATTTTCTCTTTTAATTTCAAAATTATTTTCAAGATGTTTCAAAAAAATATTGATTTCTTCTGTGCTTGAAGACACAATTAACCCATCATCAACATAAATTATCAAGAATAACTTTTCTGCACCACTCCCAATGAATAAGCAGGGATCATTTTCAGACTGCTTTAAATTGAATTCCTTTATAATTTCTGTAAATTTGTTGTTCCAATTTCTTGGTGCTTGTTTTAACCCGTAAATACATTTGTTTAATAAACACACTTTTCCAGTGCCATCTTCAAATCCAAGAGGTTGTTCCATGTATATTTCCTCCTCCAAACTGCCATTAAGAAATGCAGTTTTAATATCGAATTGGGCCAAATGGAGTTTTAGTTGAGCTGCTATACTCAGAAGTAGTCTGATGCTTTTATATTGTCCCACAGGACTGAAAGTCTCTAAATAGTCTCTCCCGTACTTCTGACTGCATCCCTTGGCGACTAACCGTGCTTTATATAGGTTATTCGATTTCATTCTAAATACCCATTTGTTACCAATTGCTTTCTTTCCTTCTGTTAAGTCAAGCAACTTCCATGTTTTGTTATTATTAAGTGCATTTATTTCCTCATTCATTGCTTCTTTCCATTTTTGATCTTTAATTGCATCCGTGTATTCAATCTCCTCACATGCTATTAAACTTGTAAAATTTTTATATTTGCTAGGTGGTTTCAGCAAGCTTCTGTCTCGCAGTGCTCGACCTTCTTCCACGATTTCTTGCTTTTCATTACTGTCGTCGATTGTAATATCATTTTCTTCAGTAATTTCCTTTTCGTTTTTATTTCGATCTTCTGTTTTTTCGATTTCTGTTGAACTTTTACAATTTTCAACACTAATAGCAGTGGATTGATTTTCTATTTTAAAAATAACATCTCGACAAGTATCAATTTTATTTTCACCAGGAAAATATATACGATACCCTTTTGTTTCCTCTGAATATCCAATAAATATTCCACTCTTACTTTTAACATCCCATTTTCTTCGTTTTCCTTTAGGTATATGCACGAATACATCATTACCAAAAATTTGAAAATTATCAATACATGGTTTTTTCTTGTGAAATAATTCAAACGGAGTTTTTCCGTTTACTGAGCTCGTTCCCGTTCTATTTAATACGTACGCAACAGTATTTATCGCTTCTGCCCAAAAATGTTTTCCTAAATTTTTCTTATGAAGTAATGTTCGAGCTGCTTCAACCAATGTACGCATTTCTCTCTCAGCAGCCCCATTCTGTTCAGGTGTGTAGCTTACGGTATACTGGTGTTTAATTCCGTATCCTTTTAATAATTGCTCAACATTTTTGTTTTTAAATTCAAGCCCATTGTCAGATCTAATTATTTTAATTTTCTCCCCAGTTTCCAATTCAAATTTTGGTATATACTCCATTAGTCTAATATATACTTCATTTTTATTTTTTAAGAAATATACTGTTTTATTGAGTAAAATCATCCTTCAATAATAAAAAATATTTGGAGCCACTAAATGATAGCTGCTCCATATGTCCACAAACGTCAACATGTATCACTTCACCTGGTTTTTCCGACACTGTTTTGGATGTGCTAAATGGTTGTCTGCATTGTTTTCCATAAATACAAGATTCACATTGAAATTCTTGATCACCTAATACTTTTAAACCATGGCTTTCCAATATTTTTTTGCAATATTGTGTATTTTGATGCACAAACAGTTGATGCCATTGTTCCAGCGATTTATCAGATTGTTTAATTGAACAATAAGCAACTTCTGGATTTCGTAATCTTAAATTTAACTTAAATAAATTTCCAACTCGATTACAGGATACAATTATTTCGTTTTTCATTCTAATTTCACATCCATTCTGTTTTGTTATTATTTCGTAGCCTCTATCTGCCGCAGTACTTGCTGAATATAAGTTACATTTCAATTTTTGTAACATGAAAAACTTCTCTGATACTGCCATTAACCCATTCATTATTTTTGAAAATCTCAACTGGAACCACACCAATACCAATTGCCTCTAGCTTTGTTCCATCGCCTATGGTGCAATGTTTGGGATTTTTAAATTTTTCGTAGTCGACAAACCAGTTTTCATTTGCCGTCATATGATGACTTGCTCCAGAGTCTAAATACCAGTCAAACTTCATGTCGGTTCCAACACTCGTCATTAATGCATAATCATTGTTTGTTTTAGTTTGGTTCTTGTTTTTCTTAAACCAACAATCCCGTTCCCAATGGCCTTTCTTTTTGCAATAATTGCAAGCATCATTTTTCTTTAAATTTGTTCTTCGAAAATGGTCATTTTTATTTCTATTTTCAGTAAACTTCTTTGCCGTCAGAGCACCATCCACTTCGTGATTTTTATGTCGATTATTTACTCTTTCTTCTTCTGTCATCAATCTAGACGTTAATGTATTTAATGTCTTTTCATTTGTACTGTCCCATGCTGAATGAAAATGTTTAAACTCATCCGGAAGAGTCATTAAAATTTTATTCATCAGCATATTTTCGCTTATTTCTTCCCCACAAGTTTTAAGTTCATGACTTAAATTTTCAAGGTCAGCTACATGACGAGCCATACCTTCGCCTTTATATACATACGCATGAAATTTTTGTTGAAGCGAATGTATACTAGCTTCAGTTATTTTAGCATATAGCGCCTGTATACGTAACCACATATCAGACGAATTTTTGCAGGCAATTAAATGGGTTATAACTTTCTCTGTTACCGATGTTATTAATATTCTCTGCGCTTTGATGTCATCTGCACTCCATCTCTTTTTTTCTTCCTGTGTATCTCCCTCAACACGAGTTTTATCAACAACATCAAATATTCCTTGGGCTTTAAGCATAATTGTGACTTGGAATTTCCATGCTTGGTAATTCGTTCCATTTCCATCCAAGCTAACTAGGCGTTTATATTCCACCAAATCCATTTTTATTACGTTTAGTAATCAACCACACGTATTCACTTTCAGGCTTTCCCTTTTAAAAAATCTTTCAACCGTGTGTAATTTTCCTTTTTTAAATTTTATAAGTTTACTATTTTTATTTTAAACTTTTACAACTCTGGGCCCATAACCTGTTGTTTTTGTCCAATAAAACAATAAATAATTTGATTTAGTATATTTATATTTAATGTAATAAAGAACATCAGAGTTGTAAAGCTACGCAATTCGTCCAAGTCAGAATATTCTTTTTGTTCTAATTTCACATATTTTTCCAAAAACAATATATACCGTCTTATCCGACTACTTGATAATAATATAAAATGAACATAAACAAACTTAATGAACATAGCATAATCAACTTAAACATGTTATTTTAACAATATTTAATATAATATATAAAAAAATCACAAAAATAAATAATAACAAAAATAATTCATTGTTTATAACAAAAAAATATACATTATTGCAAGACGTCTATGGTAACAAAATCAGTCTTAAAAAAGGTTTGCTGCTATTCTAGCTTACGGAAATTTAAAAATTGCTTTGTAAAAGTTTACGTCTTCAATTATTGGTATAAACCGAATCATCGATTGAATATCTTTAATTTTTTCTTTTGAAATATTTCCAGGCACATTAAGAATTGACACAGTGGGTAACCTTTTCAAATGTTCACTTTTTGTTCTGCGATTGCCTTGAACCATCAGTGGAATTGAGAAGTATTCCTCATTTTCGTTATAATTTGTTTTTATTTTAACAACATAATTTATTTGTTTTTCGTAACAAAGTTCAGTCGCCAATTTAAAATTTACGCTTGAAAAATTAAGCCCAAGGCTTGCTTTGTTGTAGTTAAAAAAATCGGTAGATTTCATTTGCATTAATTTTAACTTTACTTTATCATAATTCATTGCTGTTAAATGTCTTAAGAGAGACACAGGGCTATAATAATCTATGTGTTTCAAATGCCGTTCTATTACGCTGTGTACTGCATCTACTTCTTGCACGCGCGAATGTCCCGGAACCGAATATCGCTGAATAATTCTGATTATTTGATCGTTGGCTTCATAAAATTTAAGTAAGGCAAAAGATGTAATTCGGTTGCGATTTTGTGGAACACACGAATCCGACCACAAAATAATTGAAGTAACTGTGTGATTATCCTTTAGTACCGCGTTTACAATTTTAATTAATGCACTTGCAATATCGTTGCCAGTCCTACCACTTTGGCTTTCATACCATATTGAACAATAAATAGTACTGTTGAGATGGCAATAACCAGTTAGATTGTATAAATTAAGTTTTCTTTTGTAGAAAAAGTTTGATGCATTCTCTTTTGGTAACGTAAATACATTTTCCAAATCATACCATACGAGTGCCACAGTTTGATCTTGCTGCACCATTTCCTTATCTCGCTTTTTTTGTTCTTTAGCACTTTGATTTTTTTGCTTTCATATTTGCAGCATGTATCACATTTGTCTTTTTTTGGAATATAAAACGACAGATTATATTCCGTGTTGAAAATTTTTCTGTATATATGGTATTTTGGTTCAATAAGTCCTGTTTCTTGTGTGTATAATTTATACATTTTCTGAATCGATAGCCCAGCCTCTAAGTATTGCCTTTGAGTATTAGCTCTTATGTAGTGAGAATCGATACATGGAAAAGATTCTATGTGTCGTCTTACTTTTTTAAGAAGGTCTTCGTTAATCGTTTTCTTTACATGTTTTCCTTTTTTGCTTGGTTTTGGTATGCCAGTATCCGCATCAAAATTATTCTTAAAAAAATAGTAGACGCTTCTCTGTGATACAGACAATGTGGCCAAAAAAAATGATTGACAGACTCTCAGTAGTTGTTTGCCTTGTGGTAAAAATAATAAAAAATGTGGTGTTTTCTTGAATTTTCTGCTGTTGTACGCTTCCTTTTAGCATTAGCTCTGGTAACAAACTTAGCGTAAAAGGTTTTTTTTTCAAATCATTTAATACCCAGAAATTGGAGTGGATTTGTTTTCTACACGACTCAGTAAAAAATGATGTACAGCTATGCTGACAAGATTTGTCACATTTTGCCGGTAGAACTGCTTTTGCAGGTATAGTATTACCACTTGTACTTATATACTCTTTCCCCGATTGTCGTTTCCGCGATAAAATCTCGTGTTTCCAATTTCCTTTATTTAATTTGCGTTTTCGAGATGGTGTACCTTTCTCTTTTACGTTCCTTGGTTGAAATAATTTAACTTGATTTTGATTATCATGCGCCACTTTATTTGTTTCAGGCTCGGATAAATCAAAGGCCTCGTCTTCAGGAACGAAATTGGGATCAACAATAGAATCAATATCGTAAATACTTAAACCGGAGCTAGAGGTACTTTCACCATCAGTACTGTCGTCGGTTGAGTCCAAGGCATTAGCCAGTAATCTATTAAAAATGTTATTTTATATAACCTAATAAACAAAAATTAGAAAAACCTTATACATATATTTACCTTTCAAGACTGGAATTTATAGAACGAGGTGGCGAGGATAATTCTTTCCGCGCTTTGTTGCTAAAACATGATTAAAAGTTATTAATATGTATTTGAAAATTACAGCTAAAAATATATGTTTTACCTCAAAACATCAGCCGCTTCCATTTTTCACCGACGTTAGTCGAGTAATTAGTGTAACTATTTTTTTTAAAAACGTTTTTACTGTTAATTCTTATAAATGTTATAGGAGAAAGAGAATGAGAATAAAATGTAACGTAATTATGCGATGTTTCCTCGTCGAGTGATTTTAGAAGACTGATGTTTTTTAACACAATGATCGACTCTTTTATATACTTTTGTACCAATAACGTATTTTTCCATTTGATATAGGACATAAATAAAATTTAAAAAAAAGTCTAAATTACAATTGTTTAGTAAATTGTCCTATATCCATCGTTTTTTTGGATTTTGGACACTTAAATACTCTTCATAGTTCAATTCATACTGTTGAATTTTATGTTCTATATCAGTGTTTATTGGATATAGGACACTTAAGTATAAAATAAGTTTATTATGTTAATGTTATATAAATATGTTCTATTTCATAGAAAATCATTATGTTGGACAAATAAGAATAAAACATTAATCGAAAAAACACTTTTTTATGGTTTATTGGACAAAATCAAAGTGAGCTATCTTGAAAACTATAAGAGATAGGCCAAATCTGATTAGAGATTCTGAAAGAGCATAGTCGAAAACATATTAGTACATCAAAACATCATTTTCGGAAAAAGTGGTCTATAGGACACATTAATATTCACGTGGCGACTGATATACAAACATTATTCTAGAATATTCTGGAATATTTTAGTTGAAGGTCAACAGTGCAATGTTTCAGCTGAGAAGACCGTGTAATAATTATAAGTAATAAAGAATATTTCGTATAAGACTATAATGAATTTAGTAATAATCTACATTCAAGCAAGAATGATATCGAATTAATCTTACCCTTTCTCAAATAAAGCAAATATTCCGATGTAAATTTAATAGAAAATTCTTATAAAAAGCAAATTTTTTCATAATTCAAGTAAAATTAAAATTTGATTTTAGATGAAAACGTATTAAATTTAATCGAAGTTGTACTTCGCTAAAGCAGGAGCCCCTTTCTTCGCATAAACAATAATCATTTAAAAACAAATGATACATTTAGGAAAATAATTGTAGATTTAAGAACTGATATTTTCTATTGAATGAAACACCAAAATGTTTACCCTATTCGACCCAACACTCGATTTAATAAAGGGGCTTGATTAGCTGAAAATCAAATGGTAAAAACTAGTAAATATGGGATTTGTTTTATAGAATAGCTAACGAAATCTATTTTTTTTCTGTATGCATTGATGTGCACAAATGATGTATGTAACTGAATAATTATGTTGAATTTAAGTTTTGCTTCATTATTTAAAAAAAAAAAGAATAAAAAAAATACAAGTTATGTTTTTAAAACCATATTACAAAATAGTGATTTAAGCAAAATCTTTCTGGATAGAAATACAAAACGCATGCTAATTCCCAACTAACATTTTGCCTTATAAATTGTCTTTTAAGAATATTTTTCACTTAAAAGAGCCCTAGAATAACATTCTCCAAGAATGTTTAAAACTGAATACTTATTAGCTTCTTGTCAAAGAAATGCCGATTTATAAACGATATTATATTCTTACATGGCATTTTTACAGCTTGACAGATTCTGTTGTAAGGCTGTTTCTTACACAACACTTAGTATACTCTTATTGTTTTTGGTGGAAAAGTTTTCTTAGCCAAGACATATTTAGTCTTACAGTTCTCTTAATTTCTTTCTTTATGAGTGTTCTGTAGGATTTCTCTTGACCAAGAGTTTTGTAAGATTAAAACATAAACAAACCTCTATAGAGAACGCTATAAGATTACATATTGTTTAAATTCTTTTGCAAGAGCCTTTAAAGTGTGTTTCTTTTAGAAAATATGACATTTGTTTGAGTACCGCAGAAAACAAAACTTAGTGATTGACGTAACTCTAAAACTAATTAATGTTAAAAATCGACTGTTAGATATATGTATTACCGTTTTATTCAGTTTTTTTATTTAAAATAATATAGTAAATATGTTTCTAAATATGTATTCGCAAAATATTGTATTAATACTCTTGGATAAGTTCTCTTTAAGAAAAACTCATACCTCTCTCTTGTTAGATACTTACTTTATTCTTACATAGGATAATAATAAAAATATTCTTTAAATACGCTTAGATAAGTTTTCTATAAGAAAAACTCATACCTCTCCCTTATTAGATACTTAGTATATTCTTACATAGGCAAATAATTAAAAATGTGATTTTAGGAGACATTTCTATCAGTAACGGGCTCAGGGTAAATCTCATTTAACTATTTGACGACAAAGTATACAAATACACATCAGGCCAAGTCCAGGAAATGGTGTAAAATTCTTTGCATGAATATTTTATATTTTATAAAGGTCAAAATTAACCCTATACTGAGATTTTTTTTACAAGCTCTTTCAGACCATATGTTACAATTATTGGTGATCGTTGTAGATGGTCAGCACAACGAACGATATTACACACAATTGGACGCGGCGTTGTGCTTAGCGCCGGGAATCGAACTCGAGACCGCGGTGTGTCTAAGCCGTCACCTTAACCATCACTATATGACCGGTTAATAAACGTGAAACAAAATTGATTGATCTGCATGAGATGACGTTCGCTGGCATCATAAGGTCGAAAGGAGCGAAAGAGATCAAGATATTATATTTATATTCAAAACCAACACTTTGTACAAGCCATAAAACCACAATACATACATAACAAAATGAATATGAAAGATGAAACAAATTGTAGTTAAATTATTTAATAATATACGTGTATCAGCAAGCCTTCACGGCTGGTAATATACATAAGTTTTGGTTTTGATATTTAATATTAATAAAGCAAAATATAGCCATACGTGCTTCTGGTGGTGTCAGAGGAAGTTCGTTGTAAGATCACAAAAACAGACTTCTTTCGCTTAATGTTAACCTCTCACAGGTTTCTATAATATTACGTTATATTGAAATTGATATTGCGTATAGCTGATCGATTATTGGCCTGTTTGGAGGTTTCGCTCGGTAGCACCAGCACAGCTCAATCATTATTTAGTTTTATAATTTTAATGGTAAAAAAAGAAAATATTATCAATACCTTAGTATGCCAAAACTATTACGGTGTCACGGTAATGCCGAGAACTTATTTTAAATGCTTATAACATACACTGCTCTGAGGTCATTAGAGCTGGCACGTAATGATTCGAATTTAAAATTAGTTGTGCTTCCGTTTCTAAAAATGTCACGCTTCGTCTCTGATATATATATATATATATATATATATATATATATATATATATATATATATATATATATATATATATATATATATATATATATATATATATGTATATATATATATATATATATATATATATATATATATATATATATATATTTATATATATATATATATAATATATAATATACAAAACAGTCATACAAACTTATTATTATAATAAATTGTTTGATAATATTAAGTATCAACAAATTTATATGACTTTAATTTTGTTGGTTAATTTATATTTATTTCTTCAGTTTTACCGAAGTATATAAACTCAAGCCGACCCTGGAAACTAATTTAAACGTTTTCTTATAAGACACTTATAAGATATTTCACGTAGAACGTCATTTCGGCCATTGGCTTAGGAATTTTCATTATTAAAAAAAGCATCCATTTTGTAATTTTTTAGATACATTTTTTTCAAATGGAATATTTTGATATATTTTGGCCATTTTAGGAACTTAGCAAGTGCTTTTATAAAGTTTCCTTTCATAACAAGTACTATGTAGTATTTTAATTAGTCCATTTTATGATATTTCTTTTTTTTGATAATTTTTATTTTTTTAAATAATAATAATTCTTTATTTTATTATTCGAATTTTTAAGAGCGCAAAAAAATTAGATCAGGTAGCTATTATTTTTAATTGAAAAATTTGAATTCGCAGCTAAATTCTATGCTAATTTCAATGTAAATTTTAATTATATAAAAAGTAATTAGTTTTTCAAGCATTATCTGTTTTAATTTAATTTATCTGTTTTATTTGTCAAAGGATAATACCAAGTTTGTTATAAAACTGAAGTAAGAATCATTAAAGTTGTATAATCCTATAACATAATTTTCTAAGATTATAACGATGAAATATATGTATAGGAATACAACGTATGTCTTTAAACGCTCTTACATAAGAATGTATATTCTGATAACAACCTTACGAAAGACTACTCTACGACTATTCTTATAACTTATATCATTCTTTCTCAAGAAAGTTTAGCCTTATATGACACTTATATACACCTTACAAGGCGCTTATTTTAACCTTATATGCCCAAATAGTTCGCCAGAAGACTCTTAAAAGCTTAATATAAGACGAATTTTAACTCTTATATCACGCTCATAAATTTCAAAATTGTTAGTTGGGTTTTAACCACTATTTTGATTAATATTGTACTGCCAATTAAGTCGCTTTCTTGTATTAAGAAGTAAGGTTAGTTTAATGATAATCAATTATTACATTTCTTAATTTAAATATTAAATTCTTGATTCTATAATTATTTTAGATTCTTATTTTAAGATAAATATAGTTAAATCAAATATTTTTAGTTTATATTGAGCAAAAACTAATTTATTTTTAAATTTTATAAATTTCTTAAATTAAAAAATGGGATTTTCCATTCTAAGTACATAAGTTCATTTTTTTCTGTGAAGGAAGCAGTGTCCAGTAAATTATAGAATAAAGCTAGCGGCCACCGATTTGTTCTACGTTTAGTTGTGTATTGACTTAACATTTTGTCAATCAAATCTACACCCCCTTCGTCTGATTATAATATTGTATAATTTCTGGTTTGTCCTTTGGACCGGATACAGTTTTGTCCCGATGTAGAGTAGATAATAAAATCACGGTCTTATCTTTTTTCGCGACGTATGAACACAATACCGTTTTGGGTCCGAATCCAAACTCAGTGGAAAGAATTTCTCTAGTTTTGGAGGCCTTGAATTCATTCGGTATGTAGTGTTTGTTTTTTTTTAGTGTCCCAACAATTGACAACTTCCAATTTATTAATTCCTGGGCCAGTGTTGTTAGGCCTATTTTGGAATACGCTTTAGTTATCTGGAGTTCTGGTTATAAAATCTTTTGTGATCGTATTGAGCGGATTCAAACAAAAGTTCCTAATATTTGCCCTCCGAAGACTTCTGAGGTCAACTTCAGGATTTAGTTTACCGTCTTATGCCGGTCGTTGTATAACTTTGAACATTCATAGTCTTGAATTCAGAAGGAAGATGATTCATGCAGTATTTGCTCGGGATGTAATTTGTGCTAAGATTGTTTGTCCGGTGTTGCTTGACTTATATTCATTTTACTTTCCTAAGAGAATTCTTCGTCCACGACAGTTAAGATTGAGTCTTGCTTTTCATCGTACAAATTATGGAATTGATGAATCGGTCGCGCGTGCTTCAAAATATTTTAACCAATATTCAGAACTTTTCGATTTTAACATTTCAAGGGATCTTTTTAAGAGTCGTAGTCGAAATAATAATTTGTAACACTTAAATATAAAACAAATAAATATATCGGTAGTAACAAATATTTGAAGTGCTTAATGTCAGAATAAGCTGCAAGCAACTGTCTGTCATAAGCACTTTACCGTTGCTGTGTTTCGTTCAGTCGTACTGAGAAGAAACTGAGTGGTTGTCAAGCACCTGCAACCTACTGCTGGACCATGGCCCCAATCGCCGTGTCCGATGAGTCGACCGTAATGGCTAACCTAGCCGTGGATGAGGGATCTGCAAGTAACTTCGCTTGACATAGCTTATCCTTACAATTATCGAAAGCTTGTATTGAAGTCTCTGACCATTGTATTGCGGTTTTACTGTTTTTCTTGTAACCTTTCAAGAAATCATTCAATAAAATTTGGTCCAGAGCTGTGTTTGGGATAAAACGCCTGTGAAAATTAATCATACTCAAAAATCTTTTGAGATGATTAACTGTAGTTGGACGCTCATAATTTTTGATTATTTCAATTCTTTACTGAGTGGGTGAAATGCCCTGTTCATTGACCGTATGCCCTAAAACACATTTATCTGGATTTATGATCAAACCATGTTCCGTGAATTTTTGTAAGACTGCATTTAGATGGTCTTAATGATCTTCGAAAGATTTTGAAGCGATTAACACATCGTCCAAATAGACAAAGCAAAAATTAAGATCGGATAATATTGAATGCGTCAATCTTTAAAAAGTTTGTGCTGCATTCCTAAGGCCGAAGGGCATTTTGGTGAACTCGAATAAACAAAAGGGTGTCGTAATGGCAGTCTTGGGAATATCAGAAGATTCGATCAGAATTTGATGATACGAAAATGAGAGCGTTAAATAGGACGTACCGTAATTTGGTCGCAAAAAAGTGAAGCAAATGGTGGGTAGCGGAAATCACAAATGCGATAAACTTGAGAACTAGTACCCAGTTTGAAAAAAAAGTTAGTTCAAACGAAAGAGAATTGCGTAAAACTAAAGAATCAATTAAAACGTCGAAATGGAGAATTTGGTGGATAGCGTACTCTATTCCTAGACCGACGGTGTGTTAAGTGCCAAGAATATGAACACACTGTAGAATATTGCACTTTGAACGATGTTTTTGTTATATGTGGTGAACTCCATAACTCAAATGTTTGCAATAAAGCAAAAAAGGAAGCATCAGTGAGAAAATGCAGCAACTGTGATGGAAACCACACAGCTAATTATAGAGGATGCCGAATTTATCTGGAATTGAAAAGGAGAATCAATCCAAGGCAACGAGCAGCGAGCAACGAATGCCTAATCTTAAATCTTAAGCTGGAAAAGAAGCACAGCCAGAAGTTGTATAAACAAACGCTCAAAATGGAAACCAGCAGCTGTATTCGGAAAAAACGTAACTTGATGGTTTACATTTTGTTTTTGACAGTTAAAAACGTGAGCCGCAAAACTAACGTTATTTCTTATTCTGACTGAAAAAAACGTGCATAATTTGACAAAAAAGAAACTTTCACGTTAAGGAACGTCGCGATACCCGTCACATTTATTTTTTAATTTTTTCAGAATTCAGCTGCAGTACGCAATTTTAAACGGTATCGTACACCAAGGGGTTTCATACGCAAGTGTCTTTAAAGGTACCGCTCCTAAAGTACAAGCGAGTGAAAAGGGAAATATCTCAACAGCTTTAAACAAGTAGAGTAATATGATGGAGAGAACAAAAAGAAAGTCATAAAAAATCCAAAAAGACCGTCCTCAAAATAGCCTTATGGAATGCAAATCGCCTTTAACATGCTAAAACATCCTATAAAAAACTGCAGTTCTTGGGTTATTTCAGCCAGCGGATGTTGATTACAACGCCAAACATACTCAATGAGGAACAGTCCCTGGATTATTTATCTGCCGGTTACCCAACTTACTGGCCCACGGATAAAAACAAAATTCCTGTCTTCTGATCTTAAACCGGTAATAGTACCGATGTCCTAAGGAATAAAATGTCCAACCGTCTTATAAACAAGCGAAATAATTGGGATCAACATAGGAGGCTAGTCAAACAAAATTGTCTGCTGAATATTCCTCTTACCACACCGGCAGATATTGATGCGGCGGCAGAAAGTCTAAAAGTAGTTCTGTAGTAGTTCCGTTATTGAAATGAAAATTAAATCGAGCTATTAAGGCCCTAAAATTTGCTTAAAGGGAAGAAGAAAACCAGAGCGTCCAGAACAATTTAAGTGATCTCTTGACAACCGAGAGGACAGATTGTTCTTTATGGAAGGCAATAAAACATTTAAAAAAGCCAACAAACTCAAATCCACTTATTAGACTACAAACTGGAAACTGGGCGAGAAGTGATGAAAAAAAGTCAATGCTTTTACTGCTCATATAACAACAGTATTCACACCATACAAAGAAGCTAAGTATTTGGTCCAACCCAGCAAACGAACAATGGTTTATCCTACACACCTATAAAGTATAATTGGAAGAATGTTAAGAATACAATTAAAAATTGCATTGACTGAAAAAGGCACCAGGACATGATCTCATTACTCCATCGCCGCGGTTGGACATGATTTCATTGAGCCCGTAACACCGATGCAGGCTATACGCTGAACCTTATTCAATAAGGTTTGCGTGCCTTCTGCTCAGTTTTAGGCCACCATACAACTGATGCGTAGGTGACCATAGGCCTAATGATTGTAAGAAATGACCAGTAGATCATTTTTGGTTGTAGTCCCCAAGTACGCCCATAGAGTATTTGACAGGCCCAGAAAGCCTTGGTGGCTCTATTTTGAACTTTCAACAGATGCTGGTTCCAGTTCAGTTTTTGATCTAGAATAACCCCTAGATATTCAACCTCGCTGGAAAAAGGAACAATAGTACCGTTTAACGAGGGAGCTGTAAGCGCAAGCTTTTTCCTCCTCGTAAAAGGAACAATGACAGTTTTGCTTGGATTGACACTGAGTCCTTCCTGGTAGCACCACTGCCATATTATATTGAGTGCATTTTGCATGCGATCAGAAATGACCTCATCAAACTTGCCTCTGATTATGAAAGCCACATCATCCGCATAGCCCTGGACATCAAACCCATGGCTACTCAGAAGGACCAGTAGTCTGTCGATAACCAATGACCACAAAAATAGGAGATAGTAAGCCTCCTTGGGGAGAGCCCTTTACGGCCCTGATGGTTACTGACTCGCCACCTAGTCTGGCAGTATTCTCACGATGTTCCAGCATCGAACGGATCCACCTAATTGTAGAAAGCGGAACCCTTTTTTCCATTGCTGCCCTCTCTATTGATCGATAAGAGGTATTATCAAACGAGCCCTCAATGTCCACAAAGGCACAAAGGGCAATTTCTTTATATATCACTGCTTTTTCAATCCTCGTGACTAGACCGGTAAGGGTCATCCCAGTGGATTTACCAGTTTGATACGCAAACTGGTCCCGATGCACCGGATTTTCCCAAGGACCTCACTTCTTATTTGATAATCCAGGATTTTTTCCATGGTCTTCAATAGAAACGATGTGAGGCTAATTTGCCGATATGCCCTGGCCTGGGTGTCTGGACGACCCCCACCCCCTTTGCTATAAAGACCACATTTACTTTCCTCCACAGTTTCGGAATATAGTTAAAAGCATAACTTGCCCGAAACATCTGGATCAAGCTGGGAAGTATTTCCTCAATACCTTTTTGAAGTAATGCTGGAAAGATACCATCTCCTCTAGCGGATTTGAAAGGTTTGAAAGACCCAATAGCCCATCGCACCTTGCTTGGTGTGACAATTTTCCCAGAGAGACTTAAGATCCTACTGTGAAGCGCATAGGCCACCTCACTTGAGGGATCATGCGGGTCCTCTTGGGCTCCTACCACTACTGAATCCGGAAAGTGGGTCTCTAGCAGTACCTCTAAGGTTTCCTTCCAGTTTTCGGTGAACCTCCCATCTTGCTTCTGGAGAAGTCCTAAACCATGTGAATGATCCCTGGAAAGGACTTTCTGGAGACGAGTTGCAGAGAGCAATTCATTGATTCCCTCACAGAAATTCCTCCAGGTAGCCCATTTGGATCTTCTTAATTCGAGATTTTATTCCGTCAAGGCCATCTTATACTCGCCCCATTCACCGGTGCGTTTAGCCCTGTTGAATAATCTTCTCGATTTTTTCCTCAGTTTACCCAGCGTCCCGTTCCACCAAGGGACTATCTTTGTGGACTCTCTTCGCTTAACCGGGCAGCTATTCTCGTAAGCCAAGTAGAATTATGCAGCTGGTTTGACAGATCTCCAAACCCTCTGGAGACTCTATGTTCCCCACAAACGAGGACATTTCTGATTCGAGTGAGACTACATAAGAGTCCCAGTCGGTCAGTTTTGGAATTCTGATTTCCTGCCGCTGCATGGTCTCAGCCGCCAAATCGAATCTGATGTACAAGTGATCCGATAATGAGGCCGCTTCAGAAACATGCCAGTTTTTGACCAAATCGCTGAAATGCGGACTAGCAAATGTCAAATCTAGGACCCCTTGTCAATCACATTTATAAAAGTAGGTTTCCTTCCCCTGTTGACAATGTCTACATTATAGCCTCCTGTTTGCCTCTTTCACCCAGAACCTCTACCCTGATTACTGCAACCAAGTCCCTGGAGATGAACTCTGAAATTGGAATAAAATTAATTTGCGAACTGGCCAGAATAGCTGCTCTTGGACTCTAAATTCCGTTATGATAAATTAACTTCCCCACTTGATTTGGTATACCTCTAATCTGGTTACCTGTTACCCATGGCTCCTGGATTAGAGCCATGCCAATGTTTTGACAAATAAACCTACGACAAAGGACGTCCGAAGACGCCTTTGCATGATGCAGGTTTACATGCAGGCAGGCGATGAATGCCTTCATTTTTCCGAAGGCCTCTTCTGAAGGCCCTGCTCAGCCTCCCTTAAAGCACTGCCACCACCCGCATGCTCTTTTTGTCCGGCCGATGGCTAACCAGTGTTCTCATCGCCGTTCTGCTGGCCTCCGCTGCCTTAGAGCCTCTAGGCCTCACCAGTGGCTATCGCGGGGGGAGCCCCTGACGCCTTCCTCTCTCTTTCCCGCCTTCCCCTCACCTGTCTCCTGGAGAGGGCGGCCACCCCAGTGGTCTTGGCTACAGTTGCCGCTACCATAGCCTCCACAGGCTTGTGAACTTGGGTCCCACCGACAGAAGCCGGTTTAGCACCACCCTGACCACCCTTGGGATGCAATTGGACAGTCCCAAACTTATAATTGACTTTAAAGCCAACCCGCTAGAGCTTCTCAACTGAATAGTGGTCCATAGAGAAGGTACAAAAGGCCGAAGAGCCCCTCTCCTGATCACTCTCCAGTTGATCGCCTGCATTCCCTCGTTTTGGCTTTTGATAAAACCAAAAAGCTTCTCCGTGGGCAATTCAGCACTGTTTGGGAAGGTGCCGAACACAATCCTGACTCGAGGCAGGTTTTCCGCCTCGGCCACGATCAGCTGTGCACCCTCCCTTGGCTTGATAGTTCCTATGGCCCTCCTGAGCCATTGAACAGTGGCCCGGTCGGCACAGGTTAGTACCAGCCAACCAGGCCGAAGCTGACTGCCAAGGAACTGAGATACATAACATATAATAAATTTAAAATAAATTAGGGATATTTGTTGAGTAGTCAAAACTTTATTTTAATTTTAAAAACAAAAATTGAAGTAAGATAAAGTTAGAATAAATAAAAAATATTCAAGTGAAAATTAAACGGGGTCAATCCGGCCGATAAGATAAAAGAATGATGCTGGCTGATGTTGGACCAACCTCTCATCGGAACTGGCTATCCGCCAGTATGTTTTAGAACTGATTGGATTTAAAATTATAAGTATTATTATTTATTTTTCAGCGTTTCCTGTAGTAATAAACACGCAAAAAAGGCTATGGTTCATGATCAATGACTTTCAAAGTAACTAAAATATTTTATATTAATAGAAAGTAAACTTGAGACATATTTTTATTTTATTATTTCGGCGATTAATAATTAGTTCTACCACACAGGATTCATAGATATTTTTGTTCAAGATATTTAGAAAAGTTTTGTTATTCTTTTTTATAAAATGTTGGCGTTTATCATTCAAACTTTTGAAGCAGAAAAACACCCTTTTTACTATGGATTCCTATGGAAATTAGTGAAAAGTTATACCACTAAAAAAGCTTCTAAAAAATACGTCATTATGATTACGGCTCCATACTCTAGAAGGCTCTGATATAATTCGTTGCATTTCGATAGATAATCGACTTAGGACATGTCACGGTTGGGTAGATTTTGCTTGAGGGTCGCAACTTTCCAGCTCATCACTAGCACCATTTAAAAATTTTAAAAACAGTTCAATGGTCGGAAAGCATTTTCAGCTGTATAGTGAGCCCATTCCTTTTTAATGGCGTCATAAAGTTTGCTCAATAAGATCAACACTAACCACGGATTCCGTTTCTCCGCATCAGCGCCTAGCACCATTAACCCACGAATTACTTCAACCGATACGTCACTCATGTGGTTTAATTAGTGATACTGGGTTGGTCCATAAATTGTTTAATTAATTGCGTTACTATACTTCTTTCCTTTTGTCATAACGCTCTTTAATTTTTTCCCACGCTTCTGTAAAATTCGCCTCAGTTATGGTTATTTGGCGGACCAAAGCTGCCGCCTCATCACGTAATAATCCCTTCAAATATTGAAACTTGTGTACCTCGGAAATTTTCTCATTCTTGTCGATTGATGCTTCGAACAAATCTCGAAATGATGGAAATTCCGAATATTTGCCTGAAAACGATATATTGCTTAAAAAAGATTGTTGATTTACTACCAAGACTTCCATTGTGTTATTACAAGATGCCTTGTCTTCAGAAATTTCGCGTTATTTATTTTTAGATTATCAATATTACGATGACATTGATAACCCAAAAATAAAATACTTAAGAACACATAACTTCTAGAAAAAATGCCGCATTGCAACTGGATTGTATAATTGCGATGATAGTTTTAAATACGTAGAAATTTTGTTACTTTACTCTTTCGCCTGTTAATGCTTATCTGTTCCGCATTCAAAACATAAATTTGAAATGTTGAAATGATTATTAAGGCATAGATTGTACGCGCTAAACATCTGTTCTTCTATTAAAAGCGAATAAACCAACAATCATTTAAATTTCTTGTTTTCTTAAGATAACGTTTATACATAACATAATAACGTTCGAGGTCAATAATATTACAATATATAGTATACGTAGAGCAGCTGAATGAAAGTAAATTGATTTGCGGTATTGGTATTTGTAATTTTAACGCCAATGATTCGAATTCTTAGTCTAAGCACATACAAAATACGTATGCAGAATGTTTTTGAAATAAAAATCTCAATACGTACATATATAAAAGTCATGTTTAATTATTTGAAATTAATAACTTCAATAACATTATGTTTTGTCCAAGAATCCGAGTATATTAGTATGCGCGTTACATTCTGTATATG
The DNA here is from genome assembly GCA_958295665.1 of Tipula vernalis. Taxonomy (NCBI): domain Eukaryota; kingdom Metazoa; phylum Arthropoda; class Insecta; order Diptera; family Tipulidae; genus Tipula; species Tipula vernalis. The sequence goes on along the minus strand of OY282560.1, from coordinate 213,941,903 downwards.
TCGTTTATTTTGTGCAGCAAAAGACCCGCCGACTTGCATTTGATTGTCAGTGTTGTATTGTTGCAACCGCTTCAACGGAAACTTTTTTAAAATTATTTTAGTTAGAAAACTATGGAGCATAATGGACACATTTACTTTAATTAATTTTATTTTTCTACCATGTACTTTCGGTTCGTTAACCACCATCAGTGGATTTCACTTTATAATTATACTCCTAGGTACACAACATAAATTAATATAAATAAAACAATTAAATCAACTGTCCATAATGTATGGCTTGTTGAATCAGGCCACTACCACACTTTAACCATACTACGATGATAACGGAAGTTTGGAAGTATTTTCAACGTAAATTTATTTCGCACTGATTGATTTTACAATATAGATTTTTACGATCGAATAATTCGTTTGGCGGCAAAGAACCCCCCGTGTCGACTAAATCACATCCGAAATAAAATGCGTGTTAGCCGCCAAATAGGTCAGTTACACAGTTATTGAGTCGTAAATACAACTGTAGTTTTAGTTCTTAAATAATTTGTTTTTTTCTCATTGTTTCATGGTACAGATTTGCCAATTTAACTTATATTGTATATGAGTAGTATATTCTGCAGATTCAGTCAATCGTCGGTTTTTTTTGTTTGTTTTTTTATTTCTAGGCTATATTGAGGAGTACGCACGAGCTCGGAGAACTCATCAATCGGCAGTCATCTCGTCCGGAGATATTGTTTAGGGTTACCTGTAAGAGATAATCCATCAATTGGAATAGCAGAATCTACGTTTTCGATTACCCAACTATTTGTTTTTGCTTTATATAATTTTATTTGTTCTTAGTTTGTGTACTCGACTCAAAAGTTGTGTCTCTCATTTGTGCAATGTTATCACACTTAATAAAATGCTGTTAGACTCAATGTTAACCAAAAGTTCAATGTGTTAATTTTTTCTCAAGTTCCAGGGAGCGATCATGGCGTGTGCCGTATAGTGTGTGTTCGATTAGATACCATGGTTTAAAGTAAATACATTGCAGCTTTCACGGCCCTGGAAGGACACCACCAGGGGTTTTCCAGACATTTTCCCATGCTTGAATAACCGCATGAAAATCAAGAAAACGAGAAGTGAACAGAGAAATTGAAACTATTTTTGGCGCGGCCTCAGTAGCTAAGGAAATAATATATTATGGAAGGCCGACCCTCTACAAGATCATACCTCAGATCACCCGATCAAAGGAAAAATTTACTCACACATGATGTATGTGTGAATCATGCATCACTCACCAAACAACGATACACAAAATATCACCAGATAATAGCATAAAAAAAATTTAATCACTGAGTCTACTGTACAAAATTAATAATCACTGTTCACTGTTTTAACCAAAGCAAAAAAAAAATTAAATTGAAACCGTTACCAAAAAATTCGAACCATACAAAACAAAACGGAAAAGAAAAATAGCGGAATGGAAAAAAAACAGAATGAAGAAAAATTTAAAAGCTGAAAATGAAACAAGGTGGAAAGGAGAGAGCAAGAAAGAGCAAGGTGCAAAATATGTGCACACACTATAAACCCACCCAAAGAAAAAAAGAAACAAAACAAACGGTAACAAAATTCGAATCATTCCCACTAATTGATTGATTGATTGATTGTGAGTGTACGGCCAAGCATTATAGCAAGTCTCCCGGACTCCCGGGCACACACCGTACACCCGTTTACACACAACAAAACCGAAGGATAGGATAGGATTATTAGTTGGGACAGACTCGACCCGGTTACAGACACCAATGCGATCGATAGTTAGTAAATTAACGGCACAACAGACAACACAATCTAACTACATTTTTAGATGATCATTTCTCTGGAATCCAGGGCCGCATACTCAGGTCTCCCTAAACCTAAATTAAAAATTATTAATGTTGTAATTTCCCCCTGTTCGCCTTTCAATAATTTACCTGATAAAATATTTAAGAAAATCTAAAACTACTCAGCTAAAATTATAATTATAATTATAATTACAATAGAATTCGCTTATAGCAAACACTCAAGGAACATAATTTTGTTCACTATAGCCGGCTGTTCATTTTAATCAAATATTCGTTTACGTTTATAAACGTAGTTCTTTGTTTGTAGTGTATAAGAAAAAATAAGTGTTCGTGCAAATTCAAAGCACACAACTAGATGACAAAACTATATGATCATTATAAACGTTTGTTCGTTATATACATGGTTTGGTATAAACGGATTCTACTGTATTATAAAAACATCATTTTAACAAAATAAAGATAAAATTAAATAAAATAAAGTTGAATTTAAACTTTTATGATTGATTATGAGTGTACGACCAAGCATAATAGCAGGATCTCCCGGACTCCCGGGCCCATGCCACATATAGTAAAACCGAACATATAGTAAAACCGAAGGATTGGATAGGATTATTAGTTGGGACAGACTCGACCCGGTTACAGACACCAATGCGATTGATAGTTAGTAAATTATTAGTACAATATATAATAAATAGGTTAGCATAAGACAGCACAATCTAACTAAATTATTAGATGATCATTTCTCTGGAATCCAGGGCCGGATACTCAGGACTCCCTAAATCCTAAATCTAAAACAGGGCTTAAAAATTATTAATGTTGTAATTTCACCCTTGTCCGTCTTTTATTAATTTACCTGATAAAATAATTAATAAAAATTTAAAATAACAGCACTTATTTCCTTATTAATGGTCCTTTTATAACCAATTAAAAATTATTACTTACTGCAACAAGAATTAACATAAACATTAAACCGTTTAAACATAAAATTTTACTTAAAACTAATCATCAATTTCCTACCGATCCAGAAAAGAAAATATATAATTATGAATTCAATTATTTTATAAAATTTATATAAAATGATTTAAATGATAATATTACAGCACCACAATACCTAGATTTATTAATAATTCAATAATTCAATTAGGTACTATAAGTATATTAAGAATCAACAAATAAAATTAACATAAAATTCTCAGACGACTCTGAAAACTAAATTTACACCCCTATTATGATTCTCACCTCACCTCACCAAACGTCAAAAATGTGACTTGAAGTCACCGCTTTGAAATTTTGGTATTATCGTTCTCGCGGGAGTATAATGTCAAAAATCCTCACCTACAATTTTTTGGTGAGTTCATAGTTTTTTGGTTTTTTGTAACAGAATTAACTAAAAATGGAAGGCAAGAGCGCGTAAGTATTTTTTGGAGATATAATTATTTATTGTTTTGCATGGAATTAATTTATATTTTTTATGATAAAATAAACACAAATGGTTTAATTTAATATATATTATATTTTAGCTTCACTTTATTAACAAATTTTTAAAAAACACTCTTTTTTTTAATAAAGTGAAGCTAAAATATAATATATATTAAATTAAACCATTTGTGTTTATTTTATCATAAATATATATATGTAACAAAAGCCACGCATGAATAATAATGGATTTTTTAATCTTTATTCTAATTAATTTATATTATTATATCGTTAGATCAAAAATAAAAGTGACAAACCGTCAACAGTTTTCGAAATTAGTCGAAGAAATGGAAAAAAAATCCGGATATAGCCCGGGGATATCCTGATGTCGGCAAAACAAAGCAAGATATTAAAGAATTTTGGACGAAATTAACCTTGATGCTTAATGCCTTGGGACCACCAACCAAAGAAAGTTTGGAATGGAGAAGAGTAAGTAAATATTTATATGTGTACTTTAAGTGACTAGGCAGTGGAATGAATTATATAGTATATGATCATTATTGTGTTTATTTACGTATTACATAGGTTTGGAACGATTACAAGCGTAATTTAAAGCAAAAAATTGCCAAAAATAAAATGGAAATACGAGGGACTGGAGGCGGCCAGAATACACAGTGTTCACTCAATGCCATAGAAGAACAGGTCGATGCAATTGTAAATTTGACTAAATCTGGTGCTCCCAGCGGGAAGAGTTTTAGTGTTCCAAATTGTGAGAGTGATAGATGTGAGAGTGATAATTTACAAATGGATCATGACGACATCGTAGAAATACCATCAACCAGCCATCACTTTGATAACAATGTCATCATAAATCCAGATCAGGACATCATTGGGGAGAACATAGATATAGATCAGAGACCTACACAAAACGAAACTACACTAATCAATAGACCGAACCCGAAACCAGTTAATAAATCAAAATGTGAAATAGAAAAACAACGTATCCAGCTCCTCGAACAACAAACAAAAAAGCATAACGAAACGGTTAAAATATTGCAAAAAATTGAAAAAAACACTTACAACATGCAGCACTATTTAAAAAATCCTACGAATTAAAATTAAAAAAAATTTAATTATTGGAAGAACAGGCAATCAGACAACATAAAAATGAACTCCAAAAACAAAAGCTACTCTACCAGAAGCTTAAAATTAAAAAACGGCTTTTGGCTATAGAAGAGAAAAAATTGGGAATCGATAATGACTCAAGTTCAGAATCAGAAGACTGAATCGCCGCATAAGGTTTATTCGATAAACTCATAAAGTGAAAACGTTTGTGATAACAGCAATTTAAATTTATTATTATATCTATTAAGTTTATTATAAAATTTACAAAATGAAGTGAAGTGAATTGTGATAGCAACAAATATGACTGAATTAATACTATTATATAAAAATTAACTTACATTTTTATGTCTTTAACTTTTTTAAATTATGTATATAGAAAAGAAATATAATATGATATATCTTATCATGTTAATGAATTAAGAATCTCGTTTCGAATTCTTTTTCCTTCCTCTAACAAACTGCTGGTCATTCCTAATTGTTCAGCTTCGCCGTCTTGATCTATGTTGGTTATGTCTTGGCTAAATTCCTCGATGTCCTCACTGTTACCCACTTTATAGAATCTACACATGTTGTGTAGTACACAGCAAGGATTTATTATTTGTTTCGCTTTATCTGGGCTATAATGCAGCTCCCTTGCCGCCAATAAACAACGAAAGCGTGATTTCAATACACCAATGGTCCTTTCAACAATGTTTCGTGCCGAGGAATGTATTTTGTTGAAACGAGCTTGCCGACTTTCTGGAGCTGCTTGTTTGAGCGGTGTAATCAGATAGGGCAATAATGGGTAGCCCGAATCACCTATAAAACAATTCACAAATTGTAATTAAGAACATATTTTTTTAAATTAACTATTTGTATACCTAGAAGCCAGCTGTTACGATCCCCATTTTGATAATTATCGGCCATTGTAGTGTTGATAGCGCTGTTGTTCCATACAAATGAATCATGGTTAGCCCCGGGATTTCTCGCATCTACGCACCGAATATTAAGATTTTGATCACAGATCTGGAAACAAATATTAGCCATGTTAGTAAACATTTATATGTAAACAAAATACAATTACTTACTATCATTGTATTTAAACTAAAATAGCCTTTTCTATTATAAAATAAATGCCTATCATCTTTATCGGGTGCAATTATTTTAATATGGGTTCCATCGATGCAGCCCACTACTCCAGGTACGTTGTAGGGGAGGGTGCGGCAAGATGACGATAGTAAGCTATTTTACTGTTTTTCTTTTCATGTGTGTGTGCTAATACCTTGGTTTGTTAATATTGGAATTCGTTGTAGTTTTACTTTCCACTACAAATTTTCTAGGTATCGTAACTTTAACAGTTTACAAGTTTTTTAAGCTTTTGTAACTTGATATCAAATTCGCCATCTTGTCCTCATAAGCGGGTAAGATGACTTTACCAGGTGGGTAAGATGACGACGAATAAGAAATCAAAGAAAACCAAGACAATCAAAATAAAATAATATATTTCAAAGTATTTCTACAAAATTTCACAAATAACTTAAGCTATAAAAATAATGTCTTAACAGAAGTCGCACACGTACGATTTGCATTTTGCCTCTGCCAGAGTAAGTCCACTACATGCGGCATGAGCCCATTTCTGGCATATTGAACACTCGAACCAGGTCTCACGTTTGCCAGAATCATTGCACACGAGACAAAGGTCGTGTTCCACGATAACATCAGTGTCATTGTCATCATCTGATTCGACATAGTTGACTGATATTGAGGAATCTGAGGATTCCTCATTATTGGAAACGTAAATACTCTTATGTCTATGACTTTTATGTACTACACTCCTTTCCGCTTTTTTTATCTTGTTTTCTGCTTTTTTCTTTTGGTTTTGTATTTTCCTTTGTTCTTTGGCTTCATTGTCCGCTTTTCTAACTTCCAAAGCATTTTTGACTGGGGTACCCGTAATGTGCAAAGACGGCAACTTTTTCCTCTGCCTTCGTTGTTTAGGAGCTGCACGGGGTAATGGAGGCAGAGCAAAAGGTGATTTATAAGATGGCCCAGCTATACCACGATTTATGTCAGCTGAATTACCGTGGGCTAGCTCATGAGATGACCCAGCTACGTTGAGTTCAGCTGCTGAACTAATTTGGACTAACTCGATATTGTTTGTGAGTAACGGTGGTTCTGCCTCGTTGGGGTGGTTGGCATAAATTTCGGCGGCATTGTGCAAATTGTATTTTTTAGCCATTGCATTTACTGCAGCACCTTTTTTCACTTGTTTCATAGCAGCGGTCATCGATTCACGAGACCACCCCTGCCTATTTGTTTTCCTTTCATATATTTTACGCATGTCACACTACAAATACAATTTACAAAACCATCATAATAATTTATGAACAGGTCGGGTAAGATGACGAGTTCGTCATTTTGTCCGCTTAGTGAATTCGTCAACTTAGCCGACCCGCCATTTTTTAAAGTTTAAGCTTGAAAATATATTTACTAAAAATATCTTCCAAGTTTAGTTATTAATTTACACATTAGAATAACACACAATTTAAGAAAAAAATTAAATTAAAACAATAGCACTTACCCGATTTAAATGTTTTTATATTTTCTTATCCTTTTGTTTCACAACCAATTTGCACGTAAACACATAGAATGATTTATCACAACTAAAAAATGTCTGTTCTCGGGGATTTTTATTTTATAACGTATGGAACGTATGCGCAATACTATGTAAAAGAATGAAATAGTGCTACCTATGGGAAATTTCAAGAAATTAACGATTCGTCATCTTATCCGATTTGCTATCTTACCCCTCCTTCCCCTACTTCCTCATAAAAAAAACTTTGCAGTCTAATTTTTCTGATTCGTCCGCTTGTCGGATCCACTTGTGGCAAAAGTGCTCCTCCATTAAACCAACAACTTCTTTTATGGCCATAGAGATCGTAGGTTGTGCCATTCCAATGTTGAAGTCATCTCCTATGTTCTGTTGGTAACTTCCCGATCCAAAAAATCTAAGTGCCGCGCACAATTTTAGTATTGGTGGAATACTTGATGTGCGCTTATTTGGTTTAAACTTTCCATTCAGAACATCCAGTATATATCGGAGGGCATCTTTATTTATTCGAAAAATGCTAATAAACCTAAAAAATATCGACCTATTTTAGATCACACAAATATTTATTAATGATAATCATAAACTTACTTGCTGTCCGGAAGGGCGAATGGATCAGATTTATTTCGCAGAGATTTTCTAATTTTAGAAATATTGGTTGCTTGCTCCTCGTCAATTTTGTCGTCAAAAAATAAATCAACACTGGTTATCATATTAATTTATAATTATTTAATTTAACCGCAATTAAATGTTTATAACAAAAATACAATCAAAACTATTTAATTATTTATTTATATAAAGAAAAAAAAACAAATTAATTTCTTTTAACACAAAACTTTCCCCGTCAAACGTCAAAAATTTTAAAAATTCAATAACACCAACTTGACAATAAAAAACAAATCAAATGACGCGCAGCGCCCCATACATACACTCACCAAAAAAGAGGTGAGAATCATAATACCAAAATAAGAGTCGCACGACTCAGAGTGGTGAGGTGAGGTGAGGTGAGCGGTTTGGTGAGGTGAGAATCATAATAGGGGTGTTAATTAATAAACATCTAATAACAAATTTTATTACTTAAATGAATAATTATTATAACAGGATCTTCAATTTTCCCGAGCACACATCATACACCCATTTATCCATCCCCAGCCGAAGGATAAGAGTAAATTGTTAGTAATTATATATTAAAAATAGTTAGCACAGGACAACACAATTTCTAAACTACAGCTTATTCACTACTTATAATCCTGGAGGGTTGATTCAAACTAAAATTTAAATTTGAAATTCGGGATTAATTTTGAACCCTATAATAATGATTAATTCTAGAACTATGTTTATTCTGAAAATTGGATCATTTGTTAGTAAATTAAAAAAGAGATCCCTTTAAGTATTTTAAAACTAAATTAATTAAAATATATTAATGGACAAAACAGAATATATTACACATTACAAAAATTAACATTTTATTGATTGATTGATTGATTGAGAGTGTACGGCCAAGCATTATAGCAGGATCTCCCGGACTCCCGGGCACACACAGTACACCCATATATACATATAACAAAACCGAAGGATAGGATAGGATTATTAGTTGGGCCAGACTCAACCCGGTTACAGACACCAATGTGATCGATAGTTAGTAAATTATTAGTACAATATATGATAAATAGATTAACACAAGACAGCACAATCTAACTACATTATTAGATGATCATTTCTCTGAAATCCAGGGCCGGATACTCAAGACTCCCTAAATTTAAATTAGGACTTAAAAAATTATTAATGTTTTAATTTCCCCCCGTCCGCCTTTCATTAATTTACCTGATAAAATATTTAAGAAAATTTAAAATTACTAAGCTAAGATTACAAAAACAGCGCTTATTTCATTTTTGATGGTCTTTCTATAACTAATTAATTAATTATTACGTACTGCAACATGAATTAGAATAAACGTTAAAAACCATTTTAAACATAAAATTTTACTTAAAACTAATCAGAAATTTCCTACCAATCAAGAAAAAGAGAATAAATAATTAAAAATTCAATTGTTTTATAAAATTTATAATAAATAATTTAAAAAGGATAATGTTACGGCACCACAACAGCCTAAAATCATCAATAATTCAGTTAGGTACTTACTATAAGTATATCAAGAATCAACAAATAAAATCAATTGATAATTTCCCAGGCAACTCTGAAAACTAATTGTTTATGATAATCTTCACCCCAAATCCAAATGGTTTTATAACACACGTCCTATCTTGTTTGTGGTTTTTTTTAAAAGAGACCAATTGCTTATTTTATTTTTACAATATTGAAAATACATAAATTCACAATGGCTTACAAAATATCATTAAATATAGTTTACAATATTTTTGATGGTGACAACGCGCACAATGCCATCGGCTCCCGGATGTATGTTGATGATTCGACCAAGTATCCATCGACTGGAATGTAAGTTTTCATCGTGAATTAGCACGATATCATCAATGTTTAACTGCTGGGACGTAACCTTCCATTTGTAGCGATGCTGCAGCGTTGACAAATAATCTCGGGACCAACATTTATAGAATCCCTGTATTCGCCGTTGTAAGTTTTGCCATCTGGAGAGCTTGTTCATTGGTATGTCGTTCAAACTGGGTTCCGGAATGGCAATTAATGGCTGGCCAATGAGGAAATGACCTGGTGTCAATATTTGTAGATTGGTTGGATCATCATTGATTCCACATAATGGACGCGAATTGAGAATGGACTCGATTTGCGTGATAACTGTAGTTAGCTCCTCGTACGTAACGTTGACATCCATGATGCGTTTCAAATGGTGCTTGACAGACTTCACTGTCGCTTCGCATAAGCCTCCAAAATTGGGTGCACGAGGTGGAATATGATGAAATGTTATGTTTTTCTGTAATGAGAAATTGGATATTAATTCATTTTGGTGTTTGCTGATGATTTGTTGTTGTAGTCTTCGTAGTTCTCGGTCGGCGCCAACGAAAGTGGCACCGTTGTCGCACCAAATTTCTTCGGGAACTCCCCGCCGAGATACAAATCTCTTGAGTGCGGCCAAAAAATACTCTGTTTCTAAACTTGATACAACCTCCAAGTGGACCGCTTTGACACAAAGGCAGACGAACACTGCAATGTATGCCTTTTCAGTTGGAGCGTTTTTTCGTTTATTCGTTTTGATGACTAGTGGTCCAGCATAGTCTAAGTCTGATTTAAGAAACGGTCGACTAATAGTACAGCGCTCTGCTGGAAGATCACCCATTTTCGGTTCAATCTTCATGAGACGTTGGCGAACACAGGTTACACAAGTTTTGATATATCGTTTGATTGTGTAACGTGCTTCAATCATCCAGTATAGTTGTCTAACTGCCGCCAATACCAATGAATTACCCGCGTGTAAATTGGTTACATGTATTACGCGAATGATTAATGCATTGATTGGATGATCCTTTGGCAAAATGATGTGTTGATTTTGGTTTCCCAAATCGTAGGACGTATGCCATAATTTTTCGTAGTCTAAACCAAGATGAATATTTTACTGCGAGCTGCGCCATTATGGTTTCGGTTTCAGGTGTTTCGACGAATACATTGACAAATCTGGATCGTTCTTCCAATGATTGTTGCTCATCCGTTAATGTTGTTTGCTCTGCTCTTGGCCAGTTATGTTCTGGATTCGCTAACCATTGTGGACCTTGCCACCACTGCTGTAATGTCGAAATTGATTGTGGTTTTACTCCCCGAGTGATGTGATCAGCTGGATTTTGATCTGACTTGACATGAGCCCAACTATTCCTAGGTATTAGATCGAGGATTCTCGATGTTCTGTTGGCGATAAAACAGGTCCACCTTCGTGGAATGTCCGACAGCCAATGGATCGTTATATTGTCGTAATTTAAAGATTGAATGCAAAATTTGACTAAATCGCATACTAGAACTGCCCCGCACAGTTCCAATCGTGGCAATGAAATCTGCTTCAACGGTGCTACCTTGCTCTTTGCACATATGATGTTTACTGTGATGTTGCCTAATTCGTCTTCAGCTCTCAAATAGATGACCCCTCCATATGCCGCTTCAGATGCATCACAGAATGCGTGTATTTGGATGGATCTTGAGTTCGGCTGCTTTGTTAAGCATCTGGGAATTTGAATTTTAGTTAAATCAGCCATATTGTCATGGACCTTCTTCCAAGCCTTAGTAATGGTGTCTGATAACTGTGCATCCCAATCGAGTTTGAGTAGCCAAATTTTTTGTAGAATGATCTTGAACTGGATAATCACGGGTGCTAACCATCCGAGAGGATCATAAACTCTCGATGCTGCTGACAACATGCTTCGCTTCGTCCACACAATATTATCATCAGTGTGCTGTACCTTGAATTGGAATGTGTCTGATACTGCGTGCCACACTATTCCCAATGTTTTGACTGCAAGATCTTCTTCAATTAGCTTGGATGTATTTTCGATTTCTTGTTGAGAGAACGACTGCAGAAACTCGGGTGAGTTCAACCTCCACTTTCTTAGATGAAACCCATTGTTGCCAGTGAGTAGGTCATCGACGTAGAAGTTAGTGCAAATTGCGCGGGATGCTTCGGGATATGACATTTGAAACTCTTCAGTAGACCGTTGAAGTGTTCGAACCGCTAAATACGGAGCACATGCAGTACCATATGTGATAGTGTTTAGCTTATAGATGCTTATTGGATCCTTGGGGTTCTCACGCCATAGAATTAACTGATAATTTGCATCTGTAGAGTCCACGTTGACCTGCCGGTACATTTTCTCGATGTCGGCTACAAATGCAATTATTGGTTTTCGAAATTTTAATACAATCGTTGTTAGATCTTGCTGGATGCATCGAACACTACTCGTAGTTTAGTAGTGCTGCTGGTTGATTTTACCACGGCATGATGTGGGATGAAATATTTGTCGTCGTCGCCCACCGGAACCTTTGCCCAGGGAAGGTGACTCATGTGGCCTAACTCGATGTACTCACGCATGAAATCCTTGTAACTTTTGCAGAACTCTGGTGAAACAGTAAATTTTCGTTCCATGGCCAATAACCTTCATTGGGCTGCATGCCAGGAGTTACCTAACTGCGGTTTTGGGCGTTTAAATGGCAGTCTGACACAAAATCTTCCATCGGTTTCTCGTGTAGTTGTTTGATTATAATGCGTTTCACACCAGTCATTGCTAGAATTTGGCACATGTTGACTTGGAGTTTCTTCGAGTTCCCAAAATTTCTTCAACAGCATACTGATGTCTATTTCATGATTATTTACGGTGGCTGCGACTTAATAGTTCGAAGAATACATTGGCACCTACCAATATATCTATCTCGTTATGTTTCTGGAATTCAGAATCTGCCAACTGTGGTGACGTTAGAATTGGATGGTTCGTCAATGAATGCACTTTTGTGGGTACTAAACTGGCGATTTGTGGTATGATATGTGCTTCCAGAGTAATAGTGTAGTGGTTATCTACACGTGATATCAGCGTTATATCGGTTTTCCCCTTCGTAATTCCAGCTGGTGTTGCTGCTAGACCGTGAATAGAAATGGCTGCATGCTTTCGTTTTAGGCCTAGGCGTTGTATACATGATTCCGTCACAAAGGTCATTTGCGAACCTGAATCAAGCAATATTCTTGCTAGCTTCAACTGTCCGGTACATGATGACACATGGTGGGCAAGATAGTATCATGGGGGCTGTGGGCAAGATAGTATCATGCGTTGTATATAACGTGTGTAATACGGTCTTCTGACCATCTTCAGGTACCGCTATGTGTGTACCTGGTTTAATTGGTGTTATGTCATGTTTGTTCGGATTCGGTGGATCATCACAATGAATGTGATGATTTGTGATTGATGTTGGATCATTAGGTGATATTGTCGATGTCAGGTGAGAATTATGAAGCAACGTGTGATGGCGATTATGGCAAATGAGACAGCATGTTTTATTGTAGCACTTGTCACTAATATGACCCTTGCGCAGGCAATTACGGCATAGTTCATTTTCAATTACCGTTTGATGGCGGGATTCCAATGGCATGTTTTTTAATGTAGGACACTTGTGGATAAGATGTGAACCCTTACATATTATACATGTACTTGTCACTTCACTGCCAGCCAGAAAACTTCTGACTGCTGGTTTTGTAGTGGTGGCTGATTTCTTAGTACTTGGCTCATACGTTTCCAAAAAGTCACATCTTACATTTAAAAACTCAATAAATTCGCTGAATGATGGAAATTGTTTATCAACTGAACGGGTTGCCCACAATTGCCTTGACTCGTTATCGATCTTTGATAGCATGATATAAATTAGCCATAGATCGCGTGTCTCGGCATCAGGACCCAATGCTCGTAATCCACGGATAACCTCATCAGCGTGTTCCGCTATACGCCTTAATTCTTTCCCATTTGCTTGTTGACATGACTTTTGATCAAAAAATGATTGAATATGTGAATGAATTATCGGATTAACCTTGTTGTATCGCTTGCAGAGCTTATCCCAAGCCTCCGTGTAATTGGCGTCAGTTACGCAAATATGACGAATCAGTGATGCTGCATCGCCCTTTAACAACCCACTTAGAATTTGAAATTTGTGCACGTTACTCAGACTTGTGCTATCGTGAACCGTTGTCGTAAATAAGTCATGAAATGACGGCCAATATTGATATTCTCCGGAAAACGGTGCGATAGTAATCTTTGGAAGACGTGCTTGAGCTGAGGAACTTATTCCTTCATAGAAGGTTCTTTGCTGTGTCACAAAACTCTCTAATGTTGTATTTAACTCAGGCGTATCAGCAGGTACCGGTTTTTTCTTGGCAGCTGCTTGTAAGCATAGTTCACGAGCTTTACCATATACTTCATCTACCAATTCAGTAATCGGCTGATAACCTGTTTGAGCAAAAAGTTCATCCTCATGGCTATTGAAGTCTCGATAATGTGCTTCTAGCAGCTCTAATCGACTCATAATTGTTGCAAGCTCTGTGGTATTCGTAATAGCCTCAGCTGATTTCAAACTCGTTTTAATTCGAGTGACAGCACGGTCTCTCAATCGTTCTGCTCTATCAGTCATTTTGAATTAATTGAGGTTATAAGTTGACACGTGTTGCACTGATTTCACCCCTTTTACTTTTTTATTCACACCAGAAACGCTTTCATTCACCTGATCACACAATAATAATTGAAATTGTACCTGAATTATCCGCTTTTTATACTTTACAAGAATATCCGTATAAATTAGTATGATGTAATTGTATATGTCTTGTGAATATAAATCCCGGGTTTCGGCACTAAAAATGTTTATGATAATCTTCACCCCAAATCCAAATGGTTTTATAACACACGTCCTATCTTGTTTGTGGTTTTTTTTAAAAGAGACCAATTGCTTATTTTATTTTTACAATATTGAAAATACATAAATTCCCAATGGCTTACAAAATGTCATTAAATATAGTTTACAATATTTTTGGCAGATGGCCAAAACTCTACACAAACATTGCATTACACAACGACACACATTGTGAATTGAAATTTTATTGAAACGTCAACACAAAATATGTCAACAAAAAAAGGCTAAGTATATAATGTTTAATAATTACAATAATTTATTGTATACTTAAAACTAAATTATATAATTTCCCTTTTGTTTTAGTGTACTGATCTGAACCTCGATTCCGGAACTGTGGTGACAATTGTGGAATGATCCATGCATCCAATAGGGGCTTAAATAAAGAAACCCGAAAATATGTGTAGTGTTGCTATTTTTTGTTGACTACGAATCACATCACTAGTTGTTCTTATAAACACTAATTTTAATTAATAAATCACCATAATATCAAAGTCAAATCTAATTCTGAAATTCAGGATTAATTTAATCCCCATTATTATTATTATTATTATTATTGGGAGGGCCATGCGGGCGATCAGCCACTTCGCACTGCGACCTAAAAGATCTATTGTGCTGGCCCCTGCTTAATTATCCGTCCAGTCAATATTCAGGTTCTTAATGAACCTGACAATACTGCCTCCCGGTACGTGATACATACTATCTGGGCATATTGCTCTCCCTCCTAGATGTTTACTACAGCATGTAGTTCCGCTAGAAAGACGGTAGCATTGGAGCTCAAGGACCTCGAGAGGGTTGTGCCACTCCCGTATATTCCTACTCCTGCCCCGTATTCCGTTTGATTTTACTCTTACGAGTTGCTGGGAATTGCAAATCACCTGTAGGTCACCCAGCTTTACTACAGGAGGGCTAAAAATAAAACTGGAGGGTGCCTGGTATCCAGAGTCCGCATATTTTGGGCTGATTGACCTATCAGCCATTCATCTTTCGGCATATGCTGTTCCACCTTAGATTAGGGTTTTTGTCAAGGTTTTCTCCTTTAGCGCCGTACTTTGGCCTGTGCCAAATGGCCTAAAATGTGCCAAGTGGCCTTAGTTACCAGTGGTTGCCACGAGGAGGCAGTACGTACACTTGCGGATTGTGCACAGGTTACCCCTTACACAACTGTACCCATCACGCAGCTGCCTAATGACAAGACCAGAACAGCTCACGTGATGCGCACCCTACTGGAAGGTTACGGAGCTGGTAGATTAATCTACTCAACTTTGATCCCCCCTCCAATAGACGCCAAACCACCCAAAATAAAGATTGATAATATCCCCATATTAAAGATTATAATCCCCATATTAAAGATTGATTCTGGAACTATGTTATATTCTGAAAATTGAATTATTTATTAGCAAATTAAGGAACAGAAACCTTTAAATATTTTTCAACTAAGCAAAACACAATATATTACATACAAATATTACAAAAATTAACATTTTATGTAATTGCTTATGTAAACTCTCCCACTTCTAAGCTAAAATTCTAAAAGAATGTTTAAAAATTTTAAATTGTTAGGTTATAATTTAAATTCATAGCACTTGTTCCATTTGTTACTATTCTCCTGTAAATAGTTAATTAATTGTTTACCTACTGCAACTAGATTTAAAAATAAAAAGTTGAAAATATATATTTAACCATACTATTAAATTTAAAGTAATCGGCAATTTCCTACAAATCTAGAAAAAAGGAAATTAATAATGTTCAAATTAATTATTTATTTATAAAAGTATATAATATAGTTTAAATGCCAGAACTCAGGATTTTATAAATCTAAATTAGAACATCAAAAAATTATTATTATTATTGATGTTTTAATTTACTAATCTAGTTGACATAACTAAATTAAAACAAAAAATCAAAAACTACGAAATTTATTATTTATTATAAAACTTTTACTCCGTTTATGGACATATTACCCTGCAAAATAAAGCCTGCAAAGTAAGTAAAATAATAAATCCATGAAATACAAGCAAAATTGACGTTTACGTGTGAAAAACTGCAACCTATAAAACTTCAATCATATTCTATTAAGTTAATAATTACGTTCAATACATTTAGCCTTTCGAAAATGTTTTCACATAATTTCACCTCGTTCACCATCTTTTAATCGAAATTTGGCATGCATAAATGAATACGTCATTATGTGATGCAAACCAAAATCACAACTCAACTCAAATCAACACTTCTAAGTTAGCATTTTATTTATATGGTTTAGTTAATTTATAGCCTTTTCACATTAATTAAATAAATTTAATCATTTAATGCATTTTATAATGCCCTGTAAAAAATAAAATAACTCATATCTAAAATAAAAATTCGAATCATTCCCACTAATGAAAAAAAACTCGTTACGTTAAAAAATTACAAAAAAAAATCAAGAATTAAAATCAGCAAAAATTACAGTTTGCTCTATATATTCAATACCTTACCGCCGGAACGTTCGACCCTTTTCTTCCGGCTGCCATCGCAATATCTTCGTCAAAAAATGCACCGCGCCCCAACCACTTGGCAGTGTCGGAACATTTGATAACGTCACAAGCAAAAAAAATATAGCGTAAACTGCAGGCCACTTATTGCAGCTACATCAAGTACAGTATAGAATGAAAATTTTGATACCGCACGAAATATACCAAAAGCAAAGTATTTTGGCTCAACAGCGCAGATTAATACCCTTTACACAGAGGACCACTTTGTAATGACCCATGTGTGCCAGATTCCAGGAATTGATGCGGGATTGCTCAATTCGGCTCGGGAGGTTCATTATAGCACACCAAACCAAAACTAGGTCGTACAAAAAAAAAATAGATCCTGGATTTTCGTTCAGCTCATCGTCATTCACACCAAAAAACAAACTTCCTATTTAGATTTTTTTTGTTTCTTAGCAGATTAAACTATTATGAGTATCAAAGTTAATTAATAATCAAAAAAAAATAACCCGATAACCATCTATTGTCAGAAAAAATAATGTCTAACAACAGATTAAATTAAATATACATAATTGGTCTACTATAACCTAATTAAAAAAAAATTACGGCTTATACATATGTACATAAGAGAACTACATTACTTATCCTATAACAACCAAGAAAAAAACCATTTGTCAATTGGCGAGGTGTTAATTATCTTGTATATTGACACTTGAATCCAGTATACGACACGGTTAATAAAATTTATTTAGACATAATCATCTAGAACCAAAAAAAGAAAATAAATACAGATAAATTTTACTCACTCTACGAAGAGCGCTCCCAGTATCGGAAATCTGGCGGATGCTTCTGAAACAAAAAATTTTTCTTGCTTTAGTTCCAAAAAAAATTTAATCACTAAGGCAAAATACTTTAGCCAACTGTATCCCCAACGCACGAATTAAGCGTGTATTCCATGAGAAAAATTGACACAGTCAAAAAAAACGAAAAAAGAAAAATAATCTGATGCCCCTTACAAGAGACAAGGACATCGATTTTTATTTTATTTATTGTTTTACAGCAAAATTGTTTTTCTATAAAATAAAAACCGTTGTCTTTGTCTCTTATATGGGGCATCAGATAATTTTTCTCTTTTCGTCTATTTTGACTGTCAGTCAATTTTTCTCATGGAAAACAGGCTTTATTCTGTTATTATTTTTTCTGTTATTGTAATAGCGGAATTAATACACGGCACAATCCAGAACCATTAACACCTGGTTATTCTATTAAAATTAAATTAATGAACAAGAAAATTAATTAAGTACTACATATTTGGTTGAATTTTTTAGAACGAAAAATAGATAAACGGTCATTTAAAGTTAACACTTTTTTTTTTCTAACACATAATTTTTAACAGTTTTTTCCGCTACTGGCCGTGTAGTTTCCATTGAAGTCGTTCCCACTCGTCGGTATCCTTGAAACCACGCTTTTATACCGCCCTGGGTAATAAAATTCCAATTAAAATGTATACGTGGTACACTCAGAAAGGGTGTGTGTAGATGACTGCGGGCTCGGACTCTAGATCTGTGGATCTATATAAAAAGACTATAGCCAAAGTAGGGGAGGTGTGGCCAGGCGAGGGCACGTGTCTGGCTGCCATCCGAACTGGCTAGCCCTGACGAGGCTTTGAAAATCATTCAGGCCAGTAACCCGAATCTTCCGACCGGAGCCAAGACGGAGTTGGTACTCTTCACTAAGAAATACAAAATCCCGGTAGTTGTCCCTCCTACCTTAAATGGCACGAGACTTGCTTTTACTGATAGTGCTAGATATCTGGGCATTATCTTGGACAGTAAGCTTAGTTGGAGGCCCAATATGTTGGAGAGAATAAACAAAGCTACTATAGCTTTGTACTCCTGTAGGAACGCCATTGGTCATAAATGGGGTCTGAAGCCGGAGCTGGTACACTGGCTCTACACCGCTGTGGTGAGACTTGTACTCATGTACGGGGTGGGTGTTTGGTGGCCAGCTCTGGACAAGGTAACTTATAAAAGTAGGATTAAGAGGGTGCAAAGAACGGCCTGTATGCTGGTTAGCGGGGCCTTGAGGTCGACACCGACAAATGCCTTAGAGGTTATGTTGCACCTCCTTTCCATTTTTGGTAAACAGATCGCGGCTAATACGGCTATACGACTTGCATCCGTTTCTCAGTGGAGGTGTCTTAGTACAGGACACTCTACTATCGTTAGATCGTTGAAGGATGAGCTGGGGAATCTTGACTACATTAAACCTATTCTACACTTCGAGAAGCGATTTCGGACCTCCTTCCCTTCAAGGGAATCCTGGAGGGATAGACCGTTATCGGAAATCGAAGCGTTATAATTCCTCACAGATGGCTCCCAGATAGACGGCAACGTGGGAGCTGGAGTATTTTGTGACAAATTAAATGTAAACATTTCTATTCGTCTCCCTGATTACTGCAGCGTGTACCAAACTGAAGTCGTAGCGAGTGAGGAGGTCATGACATGGTTGAAGCATAATGTGGTATCCTCAGATGATATCGCAATCTATGTGGACAGTCAAGCGGCGATCCGGTCGTTAGAATCGGTGTATTTGGCGTCACGGGTGGCGTTGAGTTGTCACTCATCTTTAAATGAGATGGGTGAGCATTTCAATATCCAGGTAATCTGGGTCCCAGGTCACTCGGGCGTCATGGGGAACTGCGGATGAACTTGCTAGGCATGGTACGACTCTCCAGCTGCAACCGGAAAGGGCAAGTCTGGGGAGGCCTATCACAGCGCTGAGACAAGCACTTGGGAAGCAGGCGCTACCCTCAGCAGGGGAAAAGGTGGTCTAACACCCTCACCTGTAGAGTTGAGACAAGTTTGCCAAAGCTGGACTTGGGGCGCACTAGGGCATTAACATCCCTACGCAGACGTAAATTTAGAACGGTCGTAGGAATTCTCACGGGACACTGCCTTTTTGGAGAACATGCAAAAAGGCTGGTTCTGGAGGCAAATGACTTCTGCAGAAGCTGCTTGGACGAAGAGGAGGAGGAGACATTGGTCGACTTCCTCTGCTCGTGTCCAGCATTGGCACTCAGAAGGCACAAACACTTGGGTAAGTTCAAGATGGACTGCCTCTCGGATCTCGAAAACATTAAAGTGCGGGACGTCTTACACTACATAAGTAGCTCGAAATGGTTCCAATAGGGGTAAAGGGGATATATTATGTGGTATCACAATGGACCGCCACCGGTCTAAGTGTGCCTAAGCAGCCACTCCAACCTAACCTACCCTAATAAATAATTTTAATGAAAATATGAATCACTATACGAGTTTCATTCAAAGACCTAGTGGGCAACGGGAGAAGCATGACGATTTATGCAAACAAATTCGACGGGCTTCTAATTATAAAAATGTAAGCCAGAAGTACTCATTTATCGTAATTTTTAAAATGCTCATATTTGAATTTAGATGTGATCGGAGATACAATTTTTAAAACAAATAAAATTATTAAAAATTCTAAATTCTGTGAAATATAGTATAGTTCATCACAATTGGATAAGGTTGACCACGTGTACTGGCATACGGCCAAGTTATCCGAAAATATAGGCAAGGCCTTGTGGACATCTCTGCAGTCGGTAATGTAAAACTTTTAAAATAATCCAAAATTATTAAAAGTTCCAAAAACTGTGAAATATATTATAGTTCATCATAATTGGATCGGCTTGGTGACATTGACCGCTATATGGCTTAGCTATTCTAAGAAATGTGCGGGGCCTACGAGACATTTCCAGGATCGGCGCTAAATAATTATTTAAACCATCAAAAATCAGTCAACTTTTAAGTTGTCTGAAATATACAATGTTCATTACAATTGGATGCTTTTGGTTAACGATATAAACAGATGGTCCAGCTATCTGAAAACGATGAAAATAACCTGTTTCCTGATGAAAAGAACCTGTTTGGTGGTACGAAAAGTCCAAAATTACAAAAAATGTAAATTTTCATATAATTTAAATTCCAATTGGAAAAATAGCTAATTTAACAGTGTAATTTTTTGTTATTTTTTTATAGCAAAAACTTCGCACTTATATGGTTGATTAAGTTGTATCCAATATTTATTAGACAGCTTTATTGATGACCTTGCACGTGCAGAATATTCCTTCAGTCCACCCGTTCACTTTATTTGAATTCATAACTGTTTCTATTATACACACGTTCACTTATAGTCTAATTACATGTATAAATCAAATGTACATCTTGTAAAACTGAACATATTTATCAAGAACATATTGGTAAGCTTTTTATTGCATATTATTCGCTTCTCCACACATATACATATATATATATATATATATATATATATATATATATATATATATATATATATATATATATATATATATAAATGATCAAACCAGAACCAATTCGCAAATTATAAAACTGAATTAAAAATCCGAAACGTTATTGAAATAATAATACAATGGTTATCTGCTGCACGTATAATTGATCAGAGAGAGGAAGCAAGTTTACCTTGATCATGAATTCAACTGCATTATGAATATTAATTGAACAATAATGCTAATTTACATATTGCTAATTTACATACGATCTCTTTTTGTGAAGAGATTTACAATTTTTTGGACAAATATTTCTGCGTTAATAAATGTTTAATAGTTTTCGCTTTTGTGCCAAATTCCATCAAAGTAAACATTTAATCGGAAATGTTAAGTATTTTTCTGCATGTTACTGTGTAGGATTAGGTAAACATTAAAAACATAATACGTAAGTATGTAGGTGATCTAATTTTTTGATCAAAATTTAAGAATGAAAAAAACAGAACATATGTTCCAGAATAGTAGGCTGCGGAAATAAAAATAATTTTAAAGTAAACCAAAATAAAAATAGAATCAACATACTTGTACATAGTCAATAAAAATAGTCTAGAGCCATTTGGCCGATATCATTTTTCCAAATTAACAATAATTAATTATCTATAAAAATATAAATAAATTTTTTTTTTTAATATTACACTCTTGAAAACTGTCTAAATATAGTGAAATAAAAAAAAAATGAACGGTTGTTATTACTCAGAAACTATGTCACATTCACAATATTGTTCCCATAATAAATATTCACCAAGACGTCATTCTCTGCATTCAACATTTAACCTTTCTGTCAACACGACACACTTGGGGATGTATTTAGAAATGCTGAGTTTTTCAGTAGTCGCCAATAAAATTGGGTCAATATTTACGATCTTCATATAAAATGCACTATAAAATTTAATACACACCAGTGGCACTATTCTGGTTTTCCCTGGGAATAAGGGATTGAGGAAAAATTTCAAATATTCCTTCTAGCAGTTTTTACACAACTTTTTTTCCCCAATTCCTTAAAAGTTTATTCTGGTAACCAACGAATAAATTCCCAGGGAAATTGAGCTTGGTCCAAATATTCATCACGGCATCGCACAAAATTGTTAGGAGATGTCAATTTTTATGTCACATTAAATAGTTTTGTATCTTTCTGTCACTTTATATACGAATAATATAAAATTTGCTTTTTTTTTAATTCTGTTGAGAAAGTAAGGAATATTTGATATGGCGCGACAACTAATAGTTTATATGGATGATGATGAAGATGATAATCGGTATAATCTTCGGATTGAAAGGTAAAGGCTTCGAGAAAGCTCAGACCAGAGATCAGTATATAATAGAGATGAATCATACGGAGTACGAAATTGTTACACGAAATGATAACTGTAAATAAAAAAAAATAAAAACTCGATTTTTTTTCCTTCATACACACCCAATTATTACTATTGTAAACATATACACGCACAGCAATTTTTCTCTGGCTGGATTTTAAATTTTATCACACACTATTACATCTAAATTTATTACATTTTTTTATTTCAATAGTAAAGGACTCAAAACCAACAAAAAAGTTTATACAAGCCGTCTCGTTCGCTCTTTACACAGATTCTATCAAGAAAATACTGTAGTATTTATTGGTTTTGTCATATAAAATATAAACAACACAAAAACAGATTTGTTCAGTTGTTGTAGTCTACAGACGGTGGACAAAATTTTGCAAACACTTTGGAAAAATCATATATGTATTTTAGTTTTTTCGCGCTTTTTCTAATCAATTAACGATTAAAAAAAAACTTTTTTATAAAATACAAATTACAGAAATCTAAGCCTAATATTTAATTGTACCCTCTTTGTTTTTGAGAAGGGCAGCAACTCTAATGGCCATACTCGCTATACAAAACTCGATAGATTTTTTTAAATGTTCGTCCCCATACCACACATCTCTTATATTTTTCTTTAGCGATTGAGGTTAGGGAGTTTATTTATTTGGACTTTTAATATTCTCAGGAGAATTCCCTGGCAATGGAATGTTTTCTGCAGCTATGAAATTTTTAACCTTTTTGGCTGTGTGGCATGGGCATTGTCTTGCATAAAATAATAGCAAGAACCAGCATCCCGAATATCTTCAATGGATGCAAAAAAGAATTTTTCAAAATATTTTGATACTGGTCTTGCCGCACTGTCCCTTCTACGAAAAAAAAGGCCTGGCCCCGATGCGCTTATCGATCCCCATATTATCACACCCGGCGGGTATTTAACTGTTCGGACGAGGCAATCGGCTTTATGCGCCTCTCCAGACCTTCTCCGAATGAATTGCTTCATTTCCGGAATAATTACAACAGTCGACTCATCCGAGAAATGCACGTAAAAAAATTGGCCAAGTGTAAACAAATAGTTTTAGGACAAAATTATAAATACAAATATAAAAAATTAGCAAAGTAGCAAAATGACCAAAAACCGAGGTGTTTGCAAAATTTTGCCCATCGTCTGTACTTTTTAAACCTTAGGATTTTTATTTTATATTTTTACTTTATTGAAAAATAATTATTTGTATTATGGTCTAAATTGTGCTTTATAGTGAGATCTCTGAACTGCGGCGACATGTGATGAATCGGAAGCGACTCCGAGAAGTAACTTTCGGCATATATCGGAAAAAGTGTGGCGTTGGTTGACTTTGTAGGACAGTTTAAAAAATGTACACTGGCGTATATAGAAAGAAAAAATTTGAGTAAATTGTCACTGAATTTGTTTGGTACGGATGGCGGTTTGGCAGGGCTGGAAAAATGCTTCTTCAGTGTTCAACGGCTTCAGTGTTACCACTGGCTGGAGTTCTTTTCAGCTGCTGAATGTGAAGCTGCAGATTATATGCAGATTAGCTTATTTTTGATTTTACCCATGTTAAACCACCTTATCTTACACAATTTGTTATGAATGAGTTCCTGCTCAAAATAGATTGTGTAAGTATGGGGTTGGTTCCCAAACAAAATTTATGTAAATAGACAAATAAAATAAATAAACAAATATCAATAAGTGTTTGTAATGTATGGCTTCTTGTATAGACTTTTTTTTTTGGTTTTGTTATAGTCCCTATTTTTAAGCCAGTTTGATTTCATAATTCATGCTATAAAAATCGTTGTGCACATTTAGTCTTGTTTTATTTTTCTACTTAAAATAAACCTTAAATTAAATTTTTAGATTTACAATCGTTTAGTGTAACAGTAAATTATTTAAGTATAATATGAGTAACAATATCAAATCAGGTGTTACTTGTATAATTAATAATTGTGAAGCTTCTAGAAGTAATTCACATTTTAGATTTTTTCGCTTTTCGAAAAATGTAGAGCAGCTAAAGAATGGTTGATTGCTTGCAAAATACAACTAAAACCAATATTAATCGACAATCTCAGTAAAAAACGCACATGCAGCCGTCATTTTAACCCAATATATATTGGTCTCATAAAAGGCTTTTGAAGACTGCATTTCCAACCGAAAATGTACTATCCGAATCTCCAGTTCCTGCTCGATATATTAATATTAAAACTTACCACAATACTTTGAATAAATATCCTTATCCTCTCGTGATAAAATACCTCCAGAGTTAACAAATTACGATGGTCCATATAGCTGTAAAAATACTTGTAGTGACGATTTTACTTGTGATACATGTGTCCGATCAATAAAAACTATCGAGCAATATAGGAAATTAAATCATAAGATCATAAGTTACTGATTAAATCGCAACAGTTAAAATAGCAATTACATTAGAATCAAAATGCTTACATCTAAAGTATTTATTTTGGAAAGAAAAGCTCAAAATTTAGTGAAGGAAACAAAAAAATCGTGGATTAAGGTACTTAATGAACGAAATGATATTGAGCCTACTGCGAAATCTTTCGTTAAAATGATACTACCGCTAAACAAAAATATGTTTTCTCAGGCTCACAAAAACAGGTAGCACAATCATTGTATTACAAGTCGCCAGCTAATTATTTTTTTGTGAGGAATAATTTAAATTTTAATTTACCCGGGCACAAATAATGTTTTAATAAATAGGTTACGGGCTACTGTAGAACATCTGGAACCAAGAGACCGTTTTGTAACCCTCATTTTTGATAAAATAAAATTAGGCAAAATTTATCAAACAATGAAGTTCAGGATGAAATTCAAGGATTTCAAGATTACAAATATGTAAGAGTACCTTCTTTAGTCCAAACAGTATGTGTGTTTATGATAAGAGGTCTTTTTTCTAAATGAAAGATTTTTCTTAACTACTATGCCGCAAAATCAAATATTTCGGGTAGTGATTTAAAAAAATGATATATGAAAATATAGATATTTACAATACCGCTGGCTTGACTGTATCAGCTATAATTTGTGACCAAGATAGTAATAATAGAAAATGTTTTAGCGCCCTAAATGTACTAAAGGAACATCCATATTTTTATTACGGTGATAACAAAATCTTTTGTCTATATGATATCTGTCATTTAGTGAAGTCATTGCGCAATAATTTGATGAAGGGAACAAAATATATTTGTCCAGATGGTACCGTGTGCTAGAGCATAATTCAACAACTATATAATTGTGAACGAAATTCTATAACTAAATTATGTCCAAAACTCACTTCTAAGCATATACATATATCCAAATACGTTTGAGAAGATGCAAGTTCGATATGCTACTCAGATTTTTAGCAGGAGTGTTGTTGCTGGAATAAAAACCGGAGTAAACTTAAAACTATTCTTAAATGAAGCGTTAGCTGTTTCAACATCAAAGTGTTTTGATCTTATAAATAAATTATTTAATTGCTTAAATAGCAGATCACCATTTACTACCAACCCTTATAACTGTGCTTTAATGAATGAAAACATAGCCTGCCAAACATTAAAAAGGGCATTACAATATTTTTCAAACACTTCCTATTGTGGCGCTAAATATCGATTGATGGCTTCGTCCAAACAATTACAGCCACCTTATTATTGACTAGCGACTTTTTAAATAATAAGGAAAACAAAATTACTTTTATTTTAACAAATCGCCTTAATCAAGATCCCATTGAAAATCTATTTGCCTAGGTCATAGGTATAAAGGAGGCAACAATAAAAACCCAACATTAAAACAGTTTAATAATATTATATCACATATTGTTTCATCAAAATTGCAGTTCAAATCAAACTTCTCTAATTGTCAAACAGATGATAATACAGTTTTAATTAGAGAATTTAATGATGAATCAGCAAATATAGAAGCGACGAATGATATAGAACCGGCAGATGATACTGAGCCAAATGAGGGATTTTGCGAAATCGGTCAATCGATGAATGTTACAACCGATTTAGGAGAAAATTTAATGATATATTTTGTCGGCTACGTAGTTTTTAAGGTGATAGGTAAGATTAATTGCCAAAAGTGTATACAAGATATGTTATCAAATAGTTAAATTGGAAAACGAATACTTTTTTTATAACAAAAATTATTATAATGATAACACCTTTGGATCGTTGAAATCTCCAGACCAAGAATTTTTTTTTATTTGCAAACTACAGATTGAACTAATTGAATTATATATATATATATATATATATATATATATATATATATATATATATATATATATATATATATATATATATATATATATATATATATATATATATATATATGTGATGATGCAGCACAGTCTAAGAATAGAAATAAAACATTGTACGGCGATATCGAGCTTAAGTAACAGGATCATTTAAGTGGTGATTTTACAGCAGTAATTAATAATAATGCGATATAGCAAAAAAAAAATTGGATATATTTATATAATATTAATATTACATAATGTATTTATTATTGTATTTAATGATAATTATTTGCTTTTAATTCTAGTATTTGTATTGAATTAATATTTTTTGAATTCGAAAAACAAATGTACATAGAAAAACCAATAAAAATCAAAAATCCAAAAAAACTTAAAAACAATATATTCTTATATATATATCCGCTATCAGCATGCAATCCCCAATCCATATACCTCACTCACAACTTTATTCTCATTCCTCCCTCCGGATTCAAACATCCATACAGTTTCCTTACTCATCTATGGATAAACTTCTTCAAAATCACAGCCTTGACGTGGCAGAGCAGCTTGCGCGTACTAATGATAAAATTAGCAATACCAGATAGGGTTACCCATACTCGACTGATAATTTCAAGAACTACCATACTACCATATTAAAACATGTTTCAGATAAAGCACAGAAAAAACTTTAAACTTTAATAATTTTTCATGACTTTGAAGTGATGAACACCACAATGAACAAACTGTTCTGAATCTCACAAATATTTACTGGAAAATCGCATAATTAAACTGTCTCGGTTTGGAGGGATTTGTCAATGTTTTGACATGGTGATAGTAGTATTAATGATAATAATTTGGCATTAAAAAGCGATAAATTACGGCACTACTTTCAGGGTTCGTTGCATCATTCGCTTTGGATCACCACACGCATAACAAACACTTTATTTCGTGTACGAGGCTGCATTAGACCCCTGATTTCGAAGTTAACAAGAACTCGGTATATATGCCATCATCATTGCGTATGGGCCCGTAAATCAGAAGCATGATTATCGAATAAATATTTCTAACACAGTAGTGTTGGCTGAACAAACCATAATTTCAGTCGTTAATACTAAAAAGTATAAAGCATTAAAAATTGTTAGTATTGTACTAACATAAAAAATTTAAAAACCAAAAATGCAAAATTAAAAATCGTAAGCTAGAAAAACAACAACAAAATAAATTTACTTTACATACCATACCATAATAAAATAAGTTACCACTACATAGAACGAAATAAATGGAAGAGAAGCAAATTATTCACATGCAAACGAAAGTATAATAAGCAACAAAAACACAAATACGTATGTCTCGGGAACCCAGTATTGAAATTCGGGAACCCAATTTTTATTTTTACATTTTACACTGAACGAGTTATCTCTATTATATCCTGATCTCTGCTCAGACTCTTTTGATATCTATGAAAAGGAGTTTATAGATATTTATAGAATGCCACAAGAAATTGCATTAGTTTTAAGAGATTTGATTGTACCACAAATGGTCACAACTCAAATATCAAAGGAGATACAAATGCTCGTGGCACTAAGCTTTTTATCAGAAGGTATTTTATCTCTAAATTGGTGTATATCTGAAAGTTTAAAAATGTTCAATTGTGTTCTTATAGGTTCATTTCAAAAAGAGATTGGTGTGAATTATTTAACTTGCGTATCTCAATCAATTGCATGCAGATGCATTAAAGAATTTTGCACAATAGTAAACAACCATTTGATGCCGGATTTTATACGCTTTCCTCAAACTACTAGTGAAATTAATAATATTAAATTGCAGTAAGTGGTATTGTTAAATTTAACACGTAACTTACCAAATGTAAATGTTGTTTACTGCTAGATTTTATGAAAAATTCAACTTGCCGGGGATAATCGGATGTGTAGATTGTACCCATGTTTCGATGTTTAGACCCAACCAAAGAGTGGAACATGTTTATCTTAACCGCCATCATTACCATTCGAAAAATGTTCAATTGGTAAGCATGAAAATTGATTGAGCTTTTCTAATTTTCTATTCATAACATTTTATTTATAGATTTGTGATTATAATTTAAAATTTTTAAATGTTAATGCTAAGTATGGCGGATCTAACCATGACGCAACGATTTGGAGGAAATTTCTGGCAAAAGCATATCTTCATAATAAATACGATGCAGGGGAATTGCAAAACACATGGTTGTTAGATAAAAAGATGTTCATACATAAATATAAATTAAAATAAAGTAAGGAACAAATAACACATCAATCCAAAATAAAAATTATCAAAATCTTCTTAGTTTTCGTCTAAATATTCTGTATCAAAAAATTCGTTGTTAATAACTTTTTCATTACTGAAAATAAATTTTAATAATATATCATAAAATAAATAGTAATAAATAAAATAGGTATTTACAAACAAGTCTAAAAAATATTGGAAAATTTGATTACAAAACATAAATACGTGTAAATATATTTCTAGTGGCTACCCACTACAACCGTGGTTAATGATTCCGATTGACAACCCAACCAACGACAGCCAGGAGCGATACAATATGGCGCATAGATCAGCACAAAATTGTATCGAAAGGTGCAATGGAGTGTTAAAGTCGAGGTTCAGGTGCCTTTCGAAAGATAGATGTTTGAAATATTCGCCTGAAATGATGGGCCTTTTAATAAATACGTGTGCAACACTGCATAATTTCTTAAAATGCCACAATTTTATAGATAATCATTATTTAGAGGAGGAATATTTGCAAGATAGCACGGCTAGGGGACTTCTGGAAATTGGCAGGGAAGTAAGAACAGGGATTGTGCAAGATTATTTTGGTTAATGTTATAATTTGAAAATTAATAAAATAATTTAAACTAAAGTTTAAACGTTTATGAATTGTTCAATTCACATTTCTATATTCACCTTTTGTTCAAATATATTTCTTGTAATATGCGACTCCTCTCTTCCATTGCCGATATCATCTGCTGTTTTATTGCTAATCCTCGCTCTTTTATTGTGTTTGAATGCTCTTTTGCACATGCCAGCCTTTTCAGTCCATCTGCTTTTTCACGATCAATTTTATTTGCTTCTTGCAAAATTGTATCTCGTGTAAAAGCAGATCCTAAAAAGGTAATTCAACATTTGTTTATATGATAATATATTTTACACTAAAATAGACAAACTTCGAATTCTTCTTGTTCTTATGGGCCTAGATGTTTGTTGGGAAGTATTATTTTCATCCAAATCCAGATTTGTTGGGGTAGCAATTGTCAATATTTCAGCATTATTTTGAATTTCCTATATTAAATATTGTTATCATTAATAGGCCATAAACTCATCAAATATTATACAAACCAATGATGTTGTGAGAAAGCCACCATCATTTGTATTTGTGCCCTCGACCGATTCCGAAGTAATAATATTTAAAATTCTCTCATCTAAAGATGAAAGTTGATTTGGTCATCGCGCTTTTACCTGTGTGCCAAGGCCGGTCCTATTGTCATACTCCTTTAACATTGCCCATTGAGCCCGAACATATTTCCTAAAAGTATAAATTATAAGGAAACTATAGTAGATGAAAAGTAAAATTTAAAGCTACATATACTGAGTGAGAAAAAAGTATGGAAACCCCTAGAATTTCCCACTCTTTCTATATATATATATATATATATATATATATATATATATATATATATATATATATATATACTGAAAAATATAAGCGGATAAGCCCATTTCGCTAGCTAAACCACAGAATACAACCAGAAGAGACATAACGCTGTTTTTGTATGGAAAAATTTGGATTCATTTGAAGAAAGTTGGGTTATGTATTCTTTGGTTTACTGGTTTTGATTTGAAATAATAAAAATTGAGAAACCTTAACAGTGTAGTTAGTGAAATTATTTGACAAGTTTTGTTTTGACAGCATAATTTGTATTAACTACTATAATATTCAAAAATAATTATACTTCAATGTCCAAAAAAGAAGGTAATTACTATTACTATTATGGTTAATCTTTCTTCTGTGGCTAAACTGCGTACCACAAAGTGAAATTCAGAGGTGAAATTGTCATTTTCGTTTTCGCTTGTAAAATTTTTATGAGAAATGTTGCTTTGATACTCAAATCGCCTATGCAACTCGGCTGAGCAAAACCACGCGCCCCCGTAAAATAAAAGTCACACACCGTTTTGTTAATATTCTTACACTTCTTGAACACAATTTTATTTATTAGGTTTAAATAAACTCCAACTAAATTACAAAGTTAAATAAAATTGAAAATACTAATAAAAGTTAAGAAATTACAAAATATAATGTATTTTTTCCCGTACGGTTCTTTTTCTCCGCCCTCTTTTCTTCGTTGTTTTGCTCTCTGTGGGCCTATTTTTTTATTCACACCGAGCAGTGCAGTGTACAATTTTCCCTTGTTTCTCTAATAGAAAACAATCAAAGCAGACAAGGAAAAATAATGAACTGCACTGCACCGAGTGAATAAAAATACAGACCCTGTGCCTACTCGCTTTACTCCATTTTTACTTTTCACCTCGAGAAAAAACCCAATAAACATAAAAAAAACGGATTACTTCGCTAATGAGTTTCGAAATTCGAATTCGAAACACAATAATTTTAGCACATCAATTCAACTCTGTTTCGTGTCTCAACATCCTCCCCCTGGTAACGGGATACGCCAGGCGAATCTTGCTTACTATCATCCACTTTGAGATCGAGAACTGCTACTTTAGCTGCCGGTCGGGTATATGTGCCTTCGGCTGTCCTTACCACTACTTGTCTAATCTGGTCACTATCCTTTGATTTGATGACGTCGATTACTACTCCTTTTACCCATGAGTTCCGTTTCCTTTCATCCATCAATATGACGACGTCGTCGATTTCGATGGGCTTAACCTTTTGAAACCATTTAGTTCTCCGAGTAATATCGGGTAGATATTCTCGCGTCGATCGGCGCCAAAAATGATCCACCATCAATTGAGCCATTTTCCAATCTTTGCGTAAGAAATAGACATCGCTCTTTAAATCCGTAATGGCCTTCATACCGCTCGATGATCCCAGAAGAAAGTGGTTGGGGTTGAGAGCCTCATTCTCACCTGGTTCAATCGGTATGTAGGTCAACGGTCTTGAGTTGATGATATTCTCCGCCTCCATCAGATAACATCGGAGTACTTCATCGTTAGGTTTCCGTGTTGCCATTGCCGTTGTTAAATATTTTTTAAATGATTGTATCAGTCGTTCCCAACATCCGCCCATATGCGGGGATGCTGGCGGGTTGAACTTCCATCGTATCTTATCGAATTTGCTTCGTAGCTCATCTGGCTGTAAGCTTTCGCATAGTTGATTTAACTCATTATTTACCCCGTGAAAATTTGTCCCATTATCCGTTCGGATTTCTAGTGGAGTTCCTCGACGTACTATAAAGTTCCGAATTTCCATAAGACACGAACTTTTATCCAGAATATGTGCTATTTCTAAGTGGATAGCACGCGTCGTTAAACATGTGAATAAAACACCCCAACGTTTCTCTGCACGACGTCCTTGGGTAACTTCCATTGGCCCAAAATAATCAATCCCGACGAACGAGAATGGAGCAGTGTACGATGCAAGTCTTGCTGAAGGATGACCAGCCATTTCTGGAACGTTCGGTTTCGCTCTTTCAATTTTACATTTTTGAGAGTTTGCTCTGACTCGCTTCAATGCCACTCGAAGTTTGCTGATGTAATATTTTTGTCGAACCTCGTTTACTGCTGTTTCGTGGTTATGATGATGTAGCCGTTCGTGTTATTCGTCTAGGATGAGATGAGTTACACGATGTTTATTCGGTAGGATAATCGGATTTTTTGTTTCGAATGCAATTCCTTCCGCCTTTGATATTCTACCTCGAACTCGTAAAATCGAATTTTCATCCGAAAATGGTGTGAGCCGAAAAAGTGGGCTAGCCTTATCCAATGGTTTTGCTGGATCAACCTTTAAGCATTCAGCAGCAAATTTCATCGGGGTACACTTTTCGTTGTACATGTCGTAACAGCTCACTTTCGGCTTTTTGAGTCTCATGCTCATCACAAGTTAGTTCCCCGAAGATCTTTCGTCGATCAGCCTTCATGTTATTGATTGCCCTCAGTGCCCATGCCATTGTTCGTACTAATCTCGACCATTTAGAGAACCTTTCAACATCTGGAATTAATACCGATGGTTCGTCAGTATTATGAGGAAAATGTGGTCTCAATTCTTCATCGACATTGCTGCTTTCATTTGGAAGTCTTTGAATAGGCCACTCAGATCCATATAAAAACTCGGGTCCCACAAACCATCTATTCGTTGGTGACACTGTGGGTTCAGATTTCCACTTTGTAGCGTTGTCGGCTACGTTGCTTTTAGTTGGAACCCATCGCCATTGTGAAACATCTGTAGATTCTAGTATTTCACCCACTCTATACGCGACAAATTGGCGATATCGTTTGTGGTCTGACCTTAACCACCAAAGCGCGTCCATCGAGTCCGACCAGAACCACTTTTTTTTGGTTTCAAAGTGTGAGCGCAACATATCATACTCGCTAAACGAGCGCCGAGCAGGGCCGCCTGTAATTCCAATCTAGGAATGGACATTGGTTTTTGCGGCACAACTTTGGTTTTTGCACCAACCAACACGCAGTGAACACCATCCTCATATTCGACACGGAAGTATGCTGCAGCTGCATGCGCAGCCTCACGGGCGTCGACAAACACGTGGAGTTTAAGTGATTTAAATCCCGTCCTGATGTAGCACCTTAGTATTTTTAGCTTCCTTAGTTCTGACAATACGTTAGTCCAGCGTTTCCATCTAACTTCCTGCTCATCAGTGATCGGATCTTCCCATTTGATTGCTGTTCTCCATATATCTTGAAGGAGAATCTTCACGTACAAAAGAATATGGGCTATCAATCCTAGTGGATCAAAAACCATCATTAAAGTTCGAAGAACTTCCCGTTTTGTTGGTTTTCTTGTCGCATTCATGATTTCACCATCGACTCGACTTAAATTTACCCGATAGTAGAACGTATCATCGGCTACTGACCACAACTCTTATGGCCTCTTCTTCTGACGAGAAACTGTCGAGCCAGTCATCTACATAGTGGTTATGACAGATCGCTGCTGACGCTTCCGGGCTTTCTTCCTGGAACCTCATTGCATTGAGGTTTTTTACGAATTGCGCTGAGCTCGGTGAGCATGATGCCCCAAATGTCATTACTCTCATGACATATACGTCCGGTTGTTGCTCCTTTCTTCCGTCGCGCCAGAGGAACCGTTGCGACCTTTGATCTTTCTCTAATATTTTAATTTGATGGAACATTTCTTTTATGTCACCCGTTAACGCAACCGGTCGTTGCCGAAATTTCATTATGATGTGCGGCAGTGGAATTAATAAATCCGGCCCTTTGAGCAAAACGGAGTTTAACGATGTTCCGTTTACTTCTGCTGCTGCATCCCATACTAAACGAATCTTCCCTGGCTTATTCAGATTGGTTACTGTAAATATAGGCAAGTACCACGTTCGCTCGTCAACCACCATAGCTTCGTTCTTGCTTAATTTCCGCACAAACCCCTTTTTCTCGTAATCCTTTAGCCTCTTTTTGATTGTCTCATTTAAAGTTGGTTCCTTCTCCAGTTTCCTTTCCAAACAAGCTAGTCGTCGCGCTGCCATAGGATAGCTGTTTGGAAATGTAACGCTATCGCTCCGCCATAATAAACCAGTTTCATAATGATTACCGCCTTTTTGTGTAGTTCTCTCCATAATTTCTCCGGCACGTTCATCCTCTTTTGATTCTATCAATTTCTCTGGGACTTTAACGCCGAAATTTTCCAACGAGAAGAATTCTTTCACCTTGTCATGCAGATCGTAATCCGCGTTATGTAATCGCTTTTCTAGATTTGAAGGCTGGATACATTGCACATCGAATTGGCTTGAGATATGTAACACCGAATGCTCGTCGCTGGACCCAGTTTGGGTTTGATTTAGTTTGCCAAAAATTGCCCATCCTAAACGTGTTTTGGCAGCGATTGGCTCCCCTATACGACCTTCTCGAATCTGCAGTGGCACTGCTAAGTGCAAGTGTTGTAACCCAATTAGGATTCTGGGTCTAGCGTTTTCGTAGCAAATAAACGGTATACTTCGTAGGTGACTGAACTTGGTAGTGTTATTGTCAATTTTCATTGTTTGCTCTGGAAGATCGAGGCGTGGAACCGTGTAGACGTCCGATATTTTGTATACTTCATTGTTCGAAACACCCGAAATCTCCAGCTCGACTAGGCGACTGCGCTTTTCTCTCCGGGTTGTACTTCCCGTCCATTTTAGCTCCAAACTCCTTTGTGGGCCATCGAGCTTCAACTTGTTCGCCACTTTCTCGTCTAGCAGAGTCACACTGGAACCCTCATCCAGGAAAGCGTATGTTTTGACGCTACTCTCTCGTCCATGTAGTACCACCGGTACTATTCGAAACAGCAGTTTGCTTATTTGTGGCTGTTGATGAATCTCAACCACACCTGTTGATTCCGCAGTAACCTTATTTGATGAATTGTAGTTTTTGTTTACTACGGCATTATGCAACAATTGGTGATGGCTTCCCTTACATCCATCTATCTCACATTTTACATCAAGTTTGCATGTCCCAAACCGGTGTCTTCTGAAGCACTTTCTACACATACCATTTGCTAATATTGTCTTCCACCTCTCAGTGCCTTTCATCTATTTAAATTTAGGACACTCTGCCAGTAGGTGTACAGATTCACATTTGACAACGCATGTTTGATTATTATCGGCTGCTTTAACTACTTTACATGTTTCGTCTTCATCTACCGCCTTCTCGAACTTGACCTGGCCATCTTTCGTAACATTAGATTCCACATGGATTGTATTGACATATTTTTGTTTATTCTGATCTCCCTGCCTTTTTTCCCTTCTGTCAAACCTTTCTATTTGTGCTGAAGACATTGTTACTACTGTGCTTGCCATTTCCGCCTTTGAGCCCAACTGCCCAACTTGCTTGCCATTTCCGCCTTTGACCTATGAACGACCTTTCGCATAAGTGTTAGGTTGTTCAGATGTTCCTTATTCTGGCAGGCTATTGCTGTT
Source organism: Tipula vernalis (assembly GCA_958295665.1). Classification (NCBI taxonomy): domain Eukaryota; kingdom Metazoa; phylum Arthropoda; class Insecta; order Diptera; family Tipulidae; genus Tipula; species Tipula vernalis. Next base: position 213,906,065 of record OY282560.1, on the reverse strand, counting down.
GCACATAGGTGTTGAATTTGCATTGAGAATTTAACCAATGCCTCTAAACTTTCAGGATGGATTGGTGGTCCTGATTCAATCTGCGTTATCATCAAGTCAAGCACGACGTCAGATTGTCCAAAAAGCATTTTCAACGTTTTTAAAATTTGAGGTACATTTGAGGTGTCACTCCGTAAGCATTTTTTTAAACGTTTCAAATTTTCGTCATCAGTCAGCCCACATAGTTGTGTAGTGCGTGTATACGTTGATATGAACATAGACCACTCCGACGGACTACCTGAGATTAATGGCAGCGCCTTTGAATTGACCTGCCTCATAGTCACCTCCCTCATTGTCATTTCAGGTTGATCGTCCCAGTCTGTCTTACTTATATCTGGATTGTTCGGACAGCTGTTCAGATATTGTCTTGACTTGTTCGCACTTTTCCTGGTAAGCCGATTTCTGCTGATTCACTTTAACATAATCTGGATCACAGCTGGTTATTTGGCCTTGATTATTTACTGAATTTGGATTAAAGTAAATTCCTCTTGACACCTGATCTGGAAACCCCACTTGTTTATAATCAACAGATTCTCGATTTAATTTGCTTGCGTTACGCCAATGAGCTGTTTCACCATCGCACCTGTTTGTAGAATAGTTCGGTTCTACCGCCTTAAATTGGGATTGTAGCCGCTCTTCATACCTATACGGTTCTCTCTCAGCATTCTTTTGTCGGTTAGGTTGCAACTTCTCTAATCTTGGCTGCGCCTCTCGAATAGACCCGAAATTTTTGTTTGTCTTATCATCGGCTGAAGACACCATTTTGTTATTGTCTACACCTTGCACCTTAGCCTGTTCTCTGTTTTAGACTTTCTTCGTCCGTAATGCTGCTACACCGGTCTGAAAATTCCAAAAACCTTTGCTTTTCCTCTAAATAATACTTGTCACGTTCCCGCTGCTCATTTAATCCTCGCATTCTTTCTTCGAGAATTTTCTTCTCCTCATTTGCACGTAATTCCTCCAGTGCTCGTCGTTCCTCTAAACAGGACAGTACTAACTTCCTTTTCCTCGATATTTTACTATCACGTTTTGATGTTCGTGAATTTTTTGATTTAACCTCCAAATCTTTTACTGTTGTATTCACACTCCCAACTGTTTTTGACTTGTTGCTGCTGAGTCATGTGATTCACCAACTCTATTCTTTACACAGGCTGGACAGTACCAATGTGGCACCTCGTTTATGCTCGATGTAACGCCTACACATTCAAAATGATGCCATGTTTTACATTCGTCACATTCAACCATTTCCTCATTATCGAGTTATGTACATAATGTGCAGCTTTTTGTATCAAAATGTACCGTTGTGGCACGTGGTGAGCGTAATTTTTTGCGTAAAATATTGTAATTTATTATTCTCGGCCATAATGAATATATTGTTTTTTATTTCACTTAAACACTTTTACTTTAACACAATTAAACTTGTCCCTTCTACTTCTATTTTGTAAAATGTTGCTTTGATACTCAAATCGCCTATGCAACTCGGCTGAGCAAAACCACGCGCCCCCGAAAAATAAAAGTCACACACCGTTTTGTTAATATTCTTAAACTTCTTGAACACAATTTTATTTATTAGGTTTAAATAAACTCCAACTAAATTACAAAGTTAAATAAAATTGAAAATACTAATAAAATTTAAGAAATTCAGAAATTACAAAATATAATGTATTTTTTCTCGTACGGTTCTTTTTCTCCGCCCTCTTTTCTTCGTTGTTTTGCTCTCGCCTACTCGCTTTACTCCATTTTTACTTTTCACCTCGAGAAAAAACCCAATAAACATAAAAAAAACGGATTACTTCGCTAATGAGTTTCGAAATGCGAATTCGAAACACAATAAATTTAGCACATAAATTCAACTCAGTTTCGAGTCTCAACAAGAAATTTTATTTCACTTCAGCAGCGTCCTTTAATAAAAAAAACTATTGAAATAAATAGATGTTCTGTGAGTTGTTTTATGCAAAATGTTCCAATAACGAATAGGGTTTTGAAAAGTTTACGGTAAAGCTGTTTCACTAACATGCAACCGGGACGAAAATCGGGTAGAATAAAGTTAAAAGAAAACTTAGCTTACCCGTTTACAATCTTTTTAATGTTGTTCTGAGTCACTCGTACTGCTCCGGATGCTGTTCCTGCTGTGTGATGCTTCCTCCTTTACCGAGATTGGAAATCAGCTGGTTATTAAAGTTTATTTTCCTTTTCTTACATGCCTCTTCAGTGGGCGCTTTTTATTTTTATTTTATTTTATCGTGATTGTGTTCACGATGAGCGACTAATTGCGTTCGCTAATTACCGTGAGGACAGGCTAGAAATATGCTTCTGCCCTAACCGTGTCCTTGTATATTATTTAAATGAATCTGGCACTAGTGAATAATAAGTTATGAACGATATTCTGCGAATCTCGCTGGTGTTCTAATTTGTCTACCGACTCTTGTTGTCGATGCTGCTGGTGCTGTAGTGGCTGCTGTGTTTGCCTTTAGGCATGACTTGTTGTTGTTTATGATGTGATGATTTGGCTTGCTGATTTGTGCTGGCTGATTTTGGAGGTTAAATCTGACTTTTTGCTGGCGTGTTCCCGTTCCTGTTTGTGCCGCTGTTGGTGTATCCTGTACTTTGGATGTTGACGCTTCGTTTCTTGTTTCCGGTGCTGATATCTGCGACGTCTCTTGTTCCTCCAGTAAGTAGCAAGGTTTTAATCTATCTATCGATATATTGCTCAGCTTCCCGCGCACACTAATTAAGAAAGCTTTTTCCTCTCGTTTTAGTATTAGGAACGGTCCCTCGTACGGTGATTGCAGTGATCTTTTACAGAGATCAGTTCGTATAAATGCATGGGTACAGGTATTTAACTCGGCTGCTATGAATATTTTGGGATTTGCGTGTCTTGATGGAGGCGTCGGTCTCACTCGTTCGAAATGTTCGCGCAGTTCTTTCGCAAACTCTGATTGATGAATGTGGCCTTTTTTCTCTTCTATAAGTTGACTCGGCACACGAATGTTTTCGCCGTAGACTAGCTCGGCTGCCGATGATTTCAGTCCCTCCCGGTATGCTGTGCGTAGCCCGAGTAAAATTAATGGTAGTGTCCGTGTCCATGCTTCACCGCCTTGACACATGATGGCTGCCTTCAGCGTGCCATCTTTCTAAGAAACCGTTGCATTTAGGGTTGTACGCTGTGGTTCTTTTACGTTCGAACCTTGGCACATCGCCGTGTGCCTAGGCTTAATTAGTTTTTTAGTTTGAATGCTTCCCATTCCGGGCAATTCGGTCGACAATTTTGAGCGGCTTCTTTGAATCTAAAGTGATAAAAACATTTACGCGGCGTGTCATCCTCGTTATTGACTTTGCGTCCCGGTGTTGGGCTTCTCGGTGGCCCTTGCTGTGGGAATTGTCCCGGTGTTTGGCTTCTCGGTGGCCTTAGATGTGTCGATTGACTCCTTGCTCGCCTGTTGTTGTAGTTACGACTGCTTTGGCTGGTTTCCATTTGGTCAAGTCTTTTTATGATGGCGTCGATTCGGTTCATCATGTTTACTTCCACTTGACTTGCGCCTGATGTGTTGATAGCTGACACTGTTGCGTGAGACATTGTCTCTAGTATGCGGTCTGCTAATTCTGCTAGTTGCGCCGCAGGAAGTGATTCGGCCGTGGTTGCGAGGATTTATTGCGCTCGCATCGGTAACCTCTTCAACCAAACGGTTTTAACGACGTCGTCGCTGACCGCAGATCCACCGCTGGCTTTCAATTGTCGGAGCAATTGAGATGGCTTCATATCCCCCAACTCAATGCCCCGCAAAAGACGATGGATCTGTGTCTGGCGAGACTCGCCTAATCGATCCAGTATGGTCCTCTTCAAATCGGTGTATGGGGTGTTTGACATCGGCCCTGTAATCACATCGCTCACCTCGTTGCTAACCTTGTCGTTAAGAGCGCATAGAAGGTGATGGTAGTTTGTGGTCTCGCTCGTGATCCGGCTCAACCCGAACTGTGCCTCCACCATGTGGAACCATAGTCGGGGGTCCTGCGATTGTAGCGGTACTATGCGCACCGAGATAGCGGCCATGGATGCAGTGGGCGTAGTTGCTGGTACGGATCTATTAGGGTTATCGTGTGCTTCTGTTTCTACCGTTGCTTGTCGTGGTGATGGGGATTCGCTGGCTAACGGGGTGGTGTTTCCTCGTGTTGCTTCTGCCATTACTCTTTGTACCGCTGCTTGGATCATTGTTTCTAAATCCATTGTTGCGGCGACGGCGTTATTTGATATAGCCGACGAGACTGATGGTTGGTCCTCAAGCGAGGTCGTGGTAACGTTTGATGATGTTGGATCGTTTAAACCCATTTCATTTATTGTTGAATCACTTTTTGTACACTTCACTTACTCTTTCTTTTGGCCCGTCGGTGTGGCGATCGCGAAAAAAATATATACGACAAAAATGTAAACCAAATAATTATGAAATATAATAAATAATGAAACACGGTATTGATATTTTATTTATTGATAATTTATTATTATTTATTGTTGAATAAATGCTAGAACCGTAAAATTGGTAAAAAATGAAAAATTCGGATAAAATTTAATACAATAACAAGTGTAAGAAAAAACTTTCCTTTATTTTTTTAAAATTTCGTAACGAACTTTCGCTTTTAAATAGTTATGTGATATGCGGACGACAATATACACAAGAAAATTTGGAAATATACCACTCGCTCGCACCAAGTGGTGAATCACACCAAATACAACTCTTATAAACGTGAAACAATTTGTTATATCTTGTTTCACTAACATGAAACCGGGACGAAAATCGGGAGTTGTGGGAAATAAATGGGTAAATAAAATAAGATAGAGTGTTTTCGCTTTGATAAATTTATTTGATCTTTATTTATTCGTAGATACCATCGACGTATCACCACAAAGCTACAAGGTGCAGCAAAAGGTGTAGATGAACGAGCTATAACATTAATAGTTATTTGTGTATCAAGAGCGCAAAGTGCCAGTTTTTCACGCGAGAAAGGAAATTGCTGGCCGACGGGACGGAGGCCAGCAACCTTTCGAGCGTGACAAACAACTTTGCGGACGTGTTTCACACTTTATTTTTCCTACAATCATTTTAAAAAATATAATAAAAAGATAATTTTGTAGTAAAATTTACTATACTGACAATACGATTTTATTTTAGGACCGACATTTTGTTCAATCGAGTAGTCAAAGATTTTTTTTATTTTTCATAAAGAAAAACAAAAATTTGGTTTGATGTTTTATACAAACATTAGTCTTTCTTAAAAATTAGCGTGCGGTTTCAAGTTTTGTCACACGTTTCTAAGAGAAACGTGTGACAAAGTAATTTGTTTATTAACTGTCAAAAAAACAGACACTTTGGGCTTTGAAAACAGAGAAAAAAAGCCTGCTTTTCACGGCGATTGTAGGAAAAGAAATAAAGAACCAAAAACCGAAATTATTGTTTTGCCGTCAATCTGCTAATAAAATAATTTTGATTTATTAACTCATCAAATTTTAAACAATCAATTTATGTACGAGTAAATATTTTATAAAAATTACCGCCTACAGACGTTTCTATTTCTACACAAACAAAACAATCAATTTACTATTCGGTCTATTTGATCTATTCTTAAAATCATAGAATATCGATTCATTCCAATGCTAATATTTAGAATTTACTTTAATCATCAAAGTAAAGAAATATTTGTATTACCAATCGTAATATTAACCAAATGTTCATCTATGGTTTACTAACCTGTGTACACAGTACAGTGTATAGTCACTGTATTCGTACGTATTTTTAATGTGTTATGGCAGAACGATCCCAAAACAAAAGACTCATGTACTTTACATCCATAATTTAACGACTGTACAAATACTGCAATCGATACCGAATTACTACATTCATAAAAATAAACTAACACAAAAATAACTAAAAATAAAAATGCGTTACGTAATTTGTGTTCTCAAGATAACGCGACATTTGAAAGAGACCAATCGCATCGTACTGTTATGAAATAAAAACTAAAGAGCGATAAAAATTTAAAAACAGAAATTTATTTAAATTTACTAATTTCATTACAAATACCATTAATCATAATACCAACTGCTTTGGCACCAGCATCCGGGTACTTTGCTTTACGTGCCGTCTGGTCCATGCTGAACACGTAAGCGGCACGGCCAGATTTTGGAATCATATCTTGAGTCGCGGTAACTGCTTGATCGCAGAGATTATTTAAATGATCGATTCCTTTAAAATTGTTTAAAGCATCACAACAGGCGATCAACGGTTCCAATAGGGTACGATCACATTTTTGTGCATGACCATATTTCATAATGATGGCGATGCCCACCTTTAATGCAGCCGCCCAAACTTTCAAATCAACCTTTACGTCAGGATGTATTACAGATATTACACCTTGAAAAAATAAACAATAAATAGCCCCCGTAGACCCACCAACAACAGATTTTGCTGTATCGCCTAATTGGAACAATATCATTTTGGGATTATCAAAATTACTTATAATACCATTTTCCAATAATCGCTTGACTTCATTTGCAAATGTTGCTAGTGCAAATCCTGTATCACCGTCTCCAAATTCCGCGTCTATGTTGTTCAGTAAATCCTTATTGCTAAGTAAATCGTCGGCACATCGCACGACAATATTATGGAATAAAACTGAATGATAGGCATTTTGAAAAGATGAAATTATTTCCACCTGATTTCTACTCGTTCTACGTTCGAACGAAGGTTTGATAACAGATTTCTGACTCTCTACAGCTTTTTGGTTCACCTCGAAAATGTTGCATGGAACGCTTGTTTCATACTCCAAATATTTAATAATATCTACTAAATTTTTGGGATTGGATAAATTTATCAAAGTAACACAAATTCCTTCACTATTCAAACTTGACAAAAAATTGCCACTGTAAGTTTTAATGATTTTGTAGTGTTCCGAAAATTTTTTAGAAATTTCATTCAATAATATATTCATCAAAAACTGAGATGTACCGCCTGAATTATTTATCATCAATACAACGTTAGATGTTTCAGGAATTTTTACCAAAAATTTGTCCAACAATTTCTGGTAAACTGTTTCAAAGTTATCGAGATTTTTGATAAATTCAACACCAGGCTCACCATGAATTCCTTTACCAATTTCAATATCACAAATTCCCTCCGGCACATTTGTGTTGAAACTAAATCCAATCGAACATATTATATTATCTTTTAGAAGGTGCCTGATATAATCAACAATTTCATTGAGAGTTTTTTTATTTGCCGCCATCGCTCCGATAATTTTATGATAAAATATAGTTCCAGCCAGCCCGCGACGTCCAACTGACTGTTGTACTTTGCTATCATCGATCGATATATCATCGTTAATTATAACCATATCAATGTTCTGATAATTGTACTGATTTTTAGCCAGCTCTAACGCAAGTCCAAAATTCAGTCGATCACCCGTGTAATTTTTAATGATGAATAAAATACTTGAATGTGGTGCGCCCGTCTCGAGCATTGCATCTAAAATATGTTGCACCGATGGCGATGAATATATCTCACCGCAAACACTTGTTGTTAACATGCCATCACCAACGTAACCGATATGTGCTGGTTCATGGCCTGAACCACCACCCGATATCAATTTCACCTGCTTATCATTAGTACTATTATTTCGACTATTAATTACAAAACGATTTTCTTCATAGAATGTTAAATTAGTATGAACATGCACATAACCAGTTAACATGGATACAACAGATTTAAATTTTGACATTTTATTTTTGATTTAAAACTATTTTTGTTATCAAATTGTTTATTCGTTTGTTTTTTTTTTTTTTTTTTTTTTTGTGACGAAAACTAATCTCGCGCGATTATAAACGATACTCTTCACTTCGGTCTTCGCAGAAATACTGAATATAAATAGAAATGCAACAAGAAGTAGATCAATTAATTGAAATAGAGTTTGCGAAATCTACAGTGGCGTAGCCAATAAAATATTAAATTCTAAAAACAAAAGCAAATATTTAATGTGTCAACAATTTTGATGGATGGCATACTCTTTTCTGCCTAAACGATTTTCTAAAACAAATTGAAACTTCGACTATTTTACAGTAGATGCTACCGAATAAGTGTTTTCGACGTTAATATTTCTTTTTAGATTTGATACGCAATTGTTTTGATCTTTATGCATGTCAAAAAAACAGTAAGTCGAGCGTGACTACTCCGTACAATATATGTACAAATGTTCTTCTGTTTGTTCATTAACAGAGATTACATTAAATTTGTAAACATATGGGTAAATTGGTAAATCGTGTAATATCATAAATATGCTGAATTACAAGATGCTAATCTAAATATATCAAAGCACGACAAGCACCAATATGCAGTGAAATATATCATAGTTGTTTTCATCCTAATAGCAGTAATAGTACACTTATGTAAGATCAAAGAAGGGCTCGGAGGAATTCGGCGCAGCCAAAAAGCTGAAGGGGATCCAGCATAAACCAAACACCAACAACATTTCAAAGATGCAGCGAAGATTAATGCTGCCCGGGAGTATGTTCAGTAGTATGAATAGATTTTTAATGTACAATAAATATTTGTTACAGGTCCGATTTAAAACGCGATATTTTAAAACGTGATATTTCAAAATGCGATACGGCACAAAACGCGATACGGTACAAAACGCGATACGGTACAAAACGCGATATGGTACAAAAAGCGATAATTCAAAAGGTGATATTTGAAAACGCATATCCTTGTTCGATCGTACATGTTCAAGTTCATCATAAAGGTAAAGGTAAATTTTATATGTGAAATGAAGGAAGGATTAATATTTTAAAATATCGCGTTTTGGACTATATCAATTTTTGAAATATCGCGTTTTGAACTATCGCATTTTGTACCATATCGCGTCTTGTACCTTGTCGCGTTTTGAAATATCGCGTTTTGTACCATATCGCATTTTGTACCATGTTAATTTTTTGTTGTGTTGAAAACTTATTTTCTGCTTACCGTTGGTCGGAGCTTGTTGTTACCAATTCATTAAATAACGAGAATCATACAACAGGTCATATAACTAAATTAAATAATTTGCTCTTTATTTGTGTTGTGTCACACCGTTTTTCCGGCAAAGCCAATATTAAATGCTTACTAGACGTTATACTTTTATTGTTTCTGTGAAATTTACCTTCAATCGTGTATTTATTTCTTTCTCAAGATTATTAAAACCCCATTAGTGGTAATCTTAATAATCATCAAATATACAAGAACTTTACATGGCCTTTCGAGCTTATTGAGCATAACCAAACAACAACCAACATCAGGGAGCTCAAAATGGATCAGCTACTACGAAAACAACAAGAGAAGAAGGAGCAGCTGATTCAGATGAACGCAAATTACCACAAAGATGGAGATAGCAGAAAAACAATGAGCTATATCGAAACCAGAATCGCTAAACTAAAAACTATATATAGCGAATACTTAAACATCGATGAGGCTATCCGAAAGATGGATCCACCTTTAGAACCGCAGCATCCATATCTTATAGTGAGAAAACAAGTTGCTGACACATATACGCAGCTGTTAGATGATATGCCGCTACGATTAAATAACGGGCCACCGAAAACGCCGACAATAAACATACCAGAGAGCAACCCGCAACCCGCAACTTTCAACGCCCTCCAAACAACAACCAGCAACGGAAGAGACAACAACGCTACAGAAGAGTTAGAGGAATCAACAACCAGTCGAGGGAGCAAAAAGCGACCAAAACCCTTATCAGCCATCATACGTCAGCAGCTAGCCACCTCAAGCGTCAAAAATGGAAGACAATACCAAGAAAAGTTTGTTTAAGAGGCAAGACGTTTTGGTGCGACAAATTTATCAGAAGCTAGTCTCAATAGAGTACTCATTGGATACCAACAAAAACCAGAACGCGTACTTCGAATTAAAAATGAATCAACTGACCAAGGAGATAGAAGAGATTGATTCACTACCCATAACAATCCTCGTCGAAACAGAAGAACATGAGCAGACGTCGGATTATTTCCGTGGAAACTAACGGTACTCTCAAGGATATGGTGGACTTCATGATAGTGCGATTTCAAGAAAGACAGACCGAACCTCGACAACAACCTCGATCAGAACAACAACAGTGCAGCTGCCTCAAGTCGAACTACCAACGTTTCATGGGATTATGAGCAATGGAGCTCTTTCAACGATATCTTCGCAGAGCTCATCCACGGAAACAATCCGCTATCAGATACGGTAAAAGTCATCTAGCATCAACGGGTGACAACTATACGAAAACTTGGGAAATATTACAAGTCAGATACAATAACCCTAGACTTCTGGCAAGCAAATATTTCAATTCATTGCTATCATTATCAGCAGTGCACGCAGAATCGGCGGGAGCAATTCGAGCCCTGCACGATACAGCAATGGAAATGCTCCACAATATCAACCGCCTCAATATAAGCGCTCCATTTGGTGTATTCATAGCTTTCATCTTAAGCAGAAAATTAGATCCAGAATCCAGTAGGCTGTATGAAGCAACATTACCAAATCCTAGGGAAATTCCAAAAATAAACGAATTATTTAGTTTTTTGGAAAGAAGTTTTCAATCTTTAGAGGCGATGGGATACACTAAAGTAAGCAGCCCTCGGTCACAATATATACCGCCCCTAAGACGTGTACATGCTGCAACAATCAACAATCAGTGCCTGGTAAAGGGATGTCAAGGTAGTCATAAGTTGGAGGAGTGCAAATTATTCAAGGAGATGTCAATATTGGATAGGAAAAAATTGGTGAGCGGAGCAACTATCTGTGTCCGTTGCTTAAACAAACATTCCAATAATGACGTCACTCCCTATTCCTGCTTCCCTTTCCTGAGCTCACCATACTCTTCTACATGGAGACAACTTAGTATCAACAACCACTAAGGGTACGACACAAACATTCCTGGTCAACCAGCAAGGCCCAGTATTATTGCCAACTGCAATAATTAATAAAGCAGAAACAGGAAATGAGAATTTCATCACACTGAGAGCACTAATAGATCCAGGCTCACAGGCAACATTAATCTCTGCAAAGGCGGCCAACTTATTAAACATCAAAAAGAAGAAGGTTCATGTGAACATTTCTGGCACAGGCCGAAATAAGGCTGGCATTTGTAAGGATGTAATAAACCTAAAACTAGCCCCAAATGTTCGAGGAAGACTTCCGATTAGAGGTGCAGGCCTTAGTATTCGACAAATTAACACAACAACTACCCGAGACAAATGTCGACACCAGTAAATGGACCTATCTGCAGAATATACAATTAGCAGATCCAACTTACTACCAAGCTCAATCAATCGATCTGATGCTAGGGGCAGACTACTATCCATCGATAATAAAGAACAAAATGATAAAAGGCAGGAGTCAAAAGCCCATGGCACAACATACGCAGTTCGGATGGATCATAATTGGAAGCATGGGTTTTTTAGAAAAGCAAACCACAACAACCATGGTGTCAACCAAGTCAATCGAAGAACAATTAAGATTGTTCGTGGAAAACGACAACATTCCTGAGCAACGGAGTCCCACTGAGGAAGAAGATAAGGTTGAGGGGCTGTTTCAGAGAACAGTAGAACGATGTCATGATAAGCGATATATAGTACAAATTCCATTCAAGGATAACCACGGTAAATTGGGAGAATCAAGGAGAAAGACCGTCGGTTATTACAAATCGGAAGAAGATTTATGAAAGATTCCGCATAAAGACAGCTTTATCATAAATTTATGCAGGAATACATCGAGTTAAACCACATGGAGTTCATCCAGGAAAGACCGGAAGACGAATTAGCTGAAAACATATATTACATACCTCATCATGGTGTGATTAAAGAAGACAGCATAACAACCAAGCTCCGAGTAGTGTTTGATGCAACAAGTGGACTATCCCTAAATGACATCATGATGACCGGTCCCAAATTTCAGGAAGAGCTGTCCGATATATTACTGCGTTGGCGAAAACATAAAGTTGTGATTGACTGCCGACATTGAAAAAATAAATCGCCAAGTGTGGATTAATAAAAAAGACCGAGACTACCAACGAATATTATGGAGAAGTAATCGTGCCTATTAAACACGGTAACATTGGAATTGCCGCAGGCAGCTATCTAGCAGTAAGAGCTTTATTACAACTAGCCCAGGAAGGAGCCAATACCCATCTCATAGCAGCTAACATTATTATGACAGACTTCTACGTAGATGACCTGCTCACAGGGGCAGACAGTGCCGAGGAAGCACTAACAGCGCTACAAAAACTAAGAGAGCTCAAAGCCCAAGGTGGATTTCAGTTAAGAAAATGGGCATCCAACACGCCCGAAATAACAAGTCAAATCGCCCAAGAGCAACGAGCCGATGGGAACATTCAAATCAAACTAAACGATTGCAAAACTCTGGAGATTTTATACTACCCTGTAGGATGGCTGTCACCAATAACAATTATGGCCAAAATTATGATGCAGGAAGTATGGATAACCGGAATAAACTGGGATGAACAATTACCAGAGAAGATACGAACTAAATGGCTAAATTACAAAGACGAACTATGTAAGTGAAAATTCAAATTTAAGAATAGGACGAAAGGAACTGCACGGATTTACTGATGCCTCAGAATACGCTTACGCTGCGTCTGTCTATTTCCGTACCATAGACGCCTCCGGCGAAGTAACAACTCAGCTGCTAATATCCGAAACACGAGTTGCTCCAATCAATACAAAGCTATCAATCCCACGCCTCGAACTAAATGCAGCTATATTATTAGCAAAGTTAATAAAACTTGTACAAAATATCATGTCCGATTCAACTATCACACTTTGCTCGATCAAGGGCGACCTAAGTCGGTTTAAAACATTCGTTGCAAATAGAATATCAACCGCATCAAGAAAACATTACCATCAACGACATGGCAACACGTGAAATCTCAAGACAACCCGGCGGATATTGTTCACGTGGCGTAACACCTAAGGAACTCATCAACAACAAATTATGGTGGTACGGACCAGAGTTCCTGGGAACAACGACATCGCAATGGGAGATAGCCCTGGCCCACAATTCGGAAGACAACCTACTAGAAGTACAGCGACAGATGCAACCAGAACTGGAAGAGAAAGTAGCGCTAGTGACCGTTATAAAGGAAATACACCCCCTCTCAGAAGTATTTGACATGGTCTCAGCGTACAACAAAATAAGGCGCATAGCCGCATATTGTTTGCGATTTATCGATAATAGCAGGCACAAAAATATCATCAAAGGTTCGCTAACAGGGCAAGAACTGCAGCGAGCGGAGACATTAATTTTAAAATTAAGCCAAGAGCAAGATTTTGGTCAAGATATTGCATACATAAAAAAGTCTAAGAAGCTACACAAGATTAGTAAACTGTCCATCGACAGCAAAGCTTAGAAGCCATAATTCTAAGCAAAAACAACATAATCACACAAAGGATCATCGAGGAGGCCCACAACAAGACGTTGCATGGCGGCACACAATTAACGCTAGCACTCCTGAGAAATAAGAACTGGATCCTTGGCGGTAGGTGCGCCGTCATACAAGTAATTAAAAAATGTATAACTTGTTGTTTTAGATTATCACCATCAAGGGTGAAGCCGGGAAGACCGTTTGCAAAAACGGGAATTGACTACGCGGACCCAATCCAACTAAGAACTACCCAGGGCCGAGGACATAAGGCGTTTAAGGGATACATCGCACTATTTGTATGCATTTGTATGTAACAACAGAAGGATTCATTGCTGCATATAAGCGGTTTTTATCCAGACGAGGATTATGCACAGATTTTTATTCCGATAACGGGACATATTTTATTGGAGCTAACGCCAAGATCAAAAAATGTTACTATAATTCTCGATTTTTAACTCCGCTCACCAACGACGCCTCGGACTTAACAGCATTGACACCAGGCCACTTTTAATCGGGGATTCCCTCAAGGCGCTACCAAGCGCCGACATCGATGAAACAACACTAAGAACAAGATGGCACATGGTAGAAAAAATGGTACAAGATTTGGACCAACTGCATCAACGGAACAAGTGGACATCCATTCAACCAAATTTAATGACAAATGATCTAGTTCTATTAAAAGATAAGCAACAACCTGCCACGCGATGGAAGTTGGGGCGGGTTATCCAGTCTCACGCTAGTGTGTTTATTTCATTCTCAAGATTATTAAAACCCCATCAGTGGTAATCTTAATAATCATCAAATATACTTTACAGAAAAACTTGTTTGTTGATTCTCGTAAAATTGTATGTTAGATAACTTCAATTTGGAATTTTAAAACAAAATTAAAATTGAATGTCAAAATGTATCTTCACATTTATCGTCCTGGGGCCCTATTCTCGAATTCCGCACCCATTTTCCACATGTGGACATCTGTTAAAATTCATAAAAACGTTCGGAAATTTAAATTCCTGCGTTCTTGAATTCGCTATGGAATTTTTTCGGTACTAAAGTAATATTTCCGAATGCTTGTAAGCAGGTGATAAAAAATTGAGGAAAATGATTGTGGAATTCAAGAATAGGGCCTCGGAAAGATAAAAATGAAGCGAAAGATATGTAGAGATAGCACAGAGACATCTGTATTCTAATACGAAAACCCATTGATACTCAAACGGAAATCACTTTTGATACATAGTTGAGAAATACAGTCCGTTACAGCAGATTAAATTCACTAAATAAAAAAATGGGAATTCCCGAATTCATCTCTTTTGGATACTATCGCTATTGTTTTTTCTATACTGAAAGGTAGATGATTTCATCACTAATCAAATGACTAAAAATTTGTTTTCTAGTTGGCTTTGAAAAAGATCCTTTTTTTGTTTTTCATTTAAACACGGTAAAAAAAATTCATTTTTATTGTTACACGTGAATAAATCCAGTTCATTTTCCTTTCTTTTGTTTAGTTTTATTAAAATAAAAAATATTAAATAAAAATTAAATTAGTGTTGTAACTTGTAAATTGTTTTTAAAAAAAATGGGAAAAAACAAAAGCCTAAATGATGTTGAAAAGGGATAAATTGATGCTTACCACGATCAAAGACATTCGAGCCTATCCATAGCCGAAAAACTAGGCCGAAGTCACACTGTTGTGCTAAATTATTTAAGAAATCCTGAAAACTATGGAAAAAATATGAAAGGCTGTTCTGTTTCGAAATTAAAACCGGTAGATAAGCGTAAAATAATTCGTATTGCCTCCAATTCTGCTCTATCTGCTCGCAGAATCAAGGAGAAAGCCAGTGTTAATGTCTGTGTAAAACCCATTCGTCGCGCCATACAGAAAGCTAAACATCTTAAACGGATGAAAATAAAGAAAAAGCCACCATTAAACGAAGTTCGAAAAAACAATCGGCTTCAATTTGGGAAAGAGCATATGACATGGAATAACCAGTGGTATAAAGTCGTGTTTAAGGAGGGGTTATGGTCTGGGGAGGTATTTCATACTACGGTGGGATTGAGTTAGCTTTTCAAAATCAAAAAATGACAGCTAAGTCGTATTTGTCTATTTTGGATTCAGCATTTCCAAAGTTCCAACACAGCTGTTCGGACCACTGAAATGGACTTATCAGCAAGATAACGCTCCTATACATACTTCGCCAATGGTCGATGTGGTAAGTTACCAACGGGATATCTTCTTTTACAGTTGGAGGAACCTGAAAACGCCTATTCCCATGAAATTTTGAATGTATTATGTGTGTTCAGGTCTCGACTTGTTGATTTTACCGAACATGTTGCCAACATTTGGCTTACTTGACTGCGCCCAATGGTTAATATTCTCAGCTAGCTTTGGAATATAAAATTACCGCTTGACGAGCTCCTGGGTTTTGGTAGATTTTTCGTAAATTCTCGTTTATTTTGAGAAGGTCAAAAACCAGTCGCGATTTAACATCCTCCTTCTGAGATTGGAGAATCTCCGCAGAGAGCATCAACAAGTCACATTCTATACTCTGGACAGCTCCCTCCGGTCCATGGTAACTTTAAATGCCGCACAGTAAGTAATAATATCAAACTGAAAACTGAGAAGGTTTACTTGCAATTTCTTAAGAACGGTGGCTACAATTGCAAGAACTTCTAACTCATAACTGCTATATCTCTCCTAACACTTAGAAGTTTTTTTCGATTAATAAAATACTGGATGCATTTTATGGCCGTCATCTGAGTTATACAACAATAAGGCGCCTAATCCCATCTTGAAAGCGTTGGTATGCAACTCACTCCAAACTACTCTAGAATTTCTCGAACGCAGCTCTTTGTTATAGACCAAATTTGAATTCAACATCTTTTCGCAGAGTATTACTCAGAGGTCTATCTCTCTACGCATAGTTTTGAACGAACCTTCTGCAGTATCCTGGAAATCATCAAAAACGCTAAACTTTTTTCACCGAATCAGGCTCTGGAAACTTCGAAATCGCCATAGTTTTTCCGGATGATTGTTTGATTTGCCCACTTTTAATCAGGTATTGTTCCAAACGGAATCTTCAGGAACTCGTATTGTCCGAATGATGTAACGAAAACGGTGTACTTAATGGACTCTTCGGCAACCGAAACGTGGAAAAAACCTTTCCGGAAATATAATGTTGAGAATAGTTTTGCATGTGCAAGTTTATCGATTTGATCATCGATTTAAGGTAATGGATACTGATCTCTAGTCCACGCATAACCTCTGATGACCCATCTGATGAAATGTGAAGAATAACTTTCTCCTCAAGTCATTCATCGATTTGATTGACTAACTGGCTTCTGATCCCCTACCTCAATGTGCATTTTGTTGCTTGTTATTGTTTGCTGCTTCTCAGGATTGTAGTTGGTTACGGTTTTTCTAATAGTATCGGCTGCATACTCCTTGTCTCTGGAATAATCTTCTTCGTAGTGAGGCTCTCCCAAGTTAACACAGTAGTAGTTTGGTTGATAAATTCTCTAATTAATATGAAATCAACTAACACCATCTTGCACAACATGAATATTTGTTTTGCATTCATCACCATCAATTACTAGAATTGTCTCAAAACATCCTAATGTGGTTAGCCAAATAGAAAGAGCCTCTCGAAATATAATGGGTTCACCACCCAAACTTACTAATCCTGTAAGTAAAAACTTTCTGTATGACACAAGATTGATATCACTACTTGCGTCTACAGGCGCGGAACACTCTATTCCATTTCATTTCTCATAATAATGCACACGACTTTTTAGCAGCAGAAACATGTCTGATCTCCTGACATTTGTAGTAGTTAGGACCTTTAGATTTATTCCTGCAATCATTTCATTTGAAACACCCGGCAGCCCTTCTGAATTGAGATATCGAATTCACCAATCTATTGAATTCAATCTATCGAATTTCATTCAATTGATATTCACACGACACAACTATGGAAATTCAATCTAACAGATTCCAATCCATCGAATGTCAGCCTAAGCGAATTCACCAATTTATCGAATTTCAATTGAATTCATCCTATCCAATGTCAATCCATTGAATTTCAATCTATCGCAAAGCTGCGCAGGCGACGTTTCGTCGACACAGTTAAAAGAGCGTTAGAAAAAATCGAGTAAACACTGCACACGGTTATAAACTTTGCGCTTGGCTTAACTGTAGAGTTCCCAACCATGGTAATAAATTATTATTTCAATGCCTCCTACCTGTAATTAAGTATTTGTACCAATTCTTGTTTGGCTTAGTTTTTAATTTGTTAGTATTAAGCGTACAGCATAAACGATAAGTCATGTTTGTATAACGAATATAACGATAACACAAACTTGTTTGATTCCCAATAATTATATTTAACCTTTGATTTTCTTAAGTATGTACACACACAATAAAACAACTCACTTCTCTTATCTTTCCTATTCAGTTTTATTCTTTTTACGTGAAAATAATTTTTTAAACAATTTCTTTGCAATCCAGCCGGTAATCAAAATTTGTAAAATGATAACAACAAATAAAAAAACGTAAACGTCAATCATATGATAAGCGATAGCATTTAAATCTCGGCCAGCTGATTGTAAATGTGGTGCCCCGCGATATCGTGCCACATATTCGGTCCAATAAATAACAATTTCTTTCGGTGTCATCGGTTGATCACGATAGATTTGGGAAATTTTTTTAACATTTTGTGTATAACTTGGATTCGAGAGAACATTATTTATTGACCAGAGCACACTCTCTTCGGTAATATTATCGTAATTGAGTTCCGTGCCCCAACCGTATTGCTTAGCGCGTGCTATATTTAATTTTTGATCACCAAATATTGGAATTCCAATTACCGGAATACCATGATAAATTGATTCTGTAGTTCCTAAAAGGCCACCGTGCGTTATAAACAATTTAACATTCGGATTAGCTAGAATATCATTTTGTGGCATCCATTTGTCAATCAACACATTCTTCGGTTTATTCGGAAAATTATCCGCCTCAAATTTCCATATCACTTTCTGCTTTAGTTTTGCGAACGCATTAACCAGTGCTTGTTGCTTTGCGATCGGAATATCTTTACTTTTTAAATTTGATCCCATTGAAAAATAGATGACGCCATGTTCGGCCGAATCGATAAATGTCTTTAAATGTTCTGGTAACGGTTTCGGGTTACGATCAATTTGAATTCCTCCAATTTCGATCATGTTCGGTAAAAATGGACGCGGTGATACCAAACTAAAGTGTGAGTTTAACATCACCAAGGCCACTTGATGTTTATACATGTCGGCGTAATCTAGTTTTCGATTTGTAATATATTTCTCGTAAATTGCACGTTGTGTTGGATGATGGTACAATGCTTGTATAATTGATTCCACTAAAATTATTGTGGCTGAATATAATCGTTGGCAAAATGTCATGCGATCTGTGTGATCGAGGAAGGTATGCGGTACGAATGAAATCATTGAAGGATTTCCAATTAAATCATTCGTCCATTTTGATGAGCCGAACGTCGAAACGGCTATAACCGGAGCGTCATAATATTGGCCAAAACCTAGTAACGAATCCGATAGGAAAACTTCAACAAACACTATATCAAATTTTATACTGGGATCTTGCATCATTTTAACAACATTTTCATGATTAAAGACGAATGTTGCAACATCTTTGCCCATTGAATAAAGCGTAGCCATTGTAATTAGTGGTGGCATATTTTGCATATCAAACGCATTAAAACCACCGGATTTTTCTAAAACACAACAAAAACAAATATTAACACTATGTTCGACATTCTACAATAAGCTAAATATAACACTCACGTATGAACCAATCGTACAATCCCGATAAATATACTTCTTTGTAGGTTTTCGGTGGATTTTTCATTTCAAACGGACTAATTATTGAAATATTATGACCGGCCTCGGCTAGCGTCCGACATATTGATGATCCCACCAGCCAATGTGATGTGGCCGTCATTGGAAATACGCATAACACATTTAAACCCGAAATAGATTTAACCGCAATCAATATGTACAAAAATATATTCACAATTTTCAAATTCATGATCGTTTCAATTAATGAGAGTTTTTAAGACAACAACACAGTTGAACTAACGCACTAATCGCCGTATGACAATATACTAAAATTATGGAAACGAATATCACCCGGTTTGGTGATTTTTTTAATATCAACGATTATTTTATCTACAAGAGTATTAGTAATTCACACATAGTAAGCAAACAAGTGTTTAAGAGAAAGAAATGAAAATCATTGTTTGGATTACACTATGCGTTGTTATGCATTCAGACCAATAGTAATAATTTATCGTCTGTGTTTATCGTCTAAGATGATGCAATTTTGCTAAGGAATTGATAATGGTAGGAATGTTTTTTTTGGTTTGGAATTATCAGATGATCACAAAACTGTTCGATAAAACTAATACTTAAAATAGTTGTGTCATGATTGATTACCAACAAAATTCGCTTTATTCCATTGGAATTTCTTATATACTTGTATGATAAAGCAGATAAAGCGAAAACGTATGTACTTCAAACATTAGGCAGTAAACATCGAAGTCACGTATATATATATATATATATATACTCGTATGTAAATAATAAATTGGTAAAATTGTTAAGCTTCAGGTTATTCATTACTGAAGTTTTACTGGCATTTATGCTATAATATCCGGTCATCTCTTGCGCATCATTAGCTTGAAGCATTTTATATTGCAATCATTACATAAACTTCAGCCGTTCGAATCACTATGGATTGTGAATAAAAGAAATCACTGGGTTGGGTAATTCTGTATTACAAAATTCTGTTTCACATAATTCTTGAAAAAAATTAATTGTGTTAATCTCATGATATGTATGCGTGAGAGTAACTGTGTGTATGTGTACGAGTGTGTCTGTTTATGTCTCTGTGTTTGTGTGTGTGTGTGTTTTTTTTTTATTTTTATTTTTTTATTTTTTATACGCAGGTAGGTGGAAAATCTTCCGAAGACACCGTCGACCCGTGTCGCCGGTAGTGTGAGATTTCTACTCACTAAAAACCACCTCCTTCTTCTGGCCGTTTTT
The DNA here is from genome assembly GCA_958295665.1 of Tipula vernalis. Classification (NCBI taxonomy): domain Eukaryota; kingdom Metazoa; phylum Arthropoda; class Insecta; order Diptera; family Tipulidae; genus Tipula; species Tipula vernalis. Next base: position 213,885,479 of record OY282560.1, on the reverse strand, counting down.
CCCCCCCGGAACCGCCGTTAAGCATTACTTCGGAGGGCGGCATTAGCGTAATAGCTCACTCATCCATTTCTTGCAAGCAATGCAGCGCGCCGACTCTCTATCCGTTGGGCCTCCAACCGTCTCAACTCCTTCTGAACCGTAATTATCTAACCGTAATTATCTCAGCATTACTTCGATAATGTTTCCGGGTTCGAGACATTCTTTTATTGCGCCTTGCAATTCCGCTCTTACCGTCCCAAATCGTGGACAAACGAACAGTACATGTTCGGGGTCCTCCACCCTGTTACAATCTGGGCACAAGGGCGTGTCATCATGTTCAAACCGATGAAGGTAGCTGCGGTAACTTCCATGCCCGTTAGGAACTGGGTCAGGTGGTAGTTTGCTTCTCCATGCTTTCTGTTTAGCTACGGCTCTATACATGGGATTAACCGATGCGTCCACCTTCCCTTGCTGGAGTTGTCCCAACGTTCTTGCCACCTTTGTCTAGAAAGCGATGCCTCTATCTTCTTGACTTCGGGGTTTAGTCCATACGGTTCTGTAAGCGCTGATGACTCTTAAAGCGCTCAACCTGTAGACTCTTTCCACGTGCTTCCTCTTGCTCGACACTTTTAATGCCTCCGCCCAGATCTGTGCACCGTAGAGTAGTGCCGAACTGACCACTCTGGCCAACAGACGTCGTCTCCTACTCCTGGGACCTCCGATATTTGGTAGCATACCTGAGAGCGCGGAGCAGACCTTTGATGCTTTCTCGCCTGCATACTCCAGATGGATTCCAAAGCTCAATCTGGCACCCACCATGACTCCCAAGTATTTAATAGCTTCCTTGGTTCTAACGAGATATGACCCCACCTTGACTGTTGCGCTTTCTGCTACTTTCCAGCTGGTAATCAGCACTGCCTCGGTCTTATTTTCGGCCAGTTTCAGGCCCACTGCCTGTATCCAGTTACTAACCGTTTGAATTGCTTCGTTAGCCACATCTTGAACCTCGTCAATATGTTTCGCAACTGTAACTATAGCAATGTCATCAGCAAATCCCACAATCTTAACCCCTTCAGGCGTTTCTAGTTTAAGTAATGCATCGTACATTATATTCCACAGAGTTGGGCCAAGAACAGATCCCTGTGGAACGCCAGACGTAACAACATACTCTTTCGTGCCTTCATCGCTATAGTACTCCAGTACTCTGTCCTCAAAGTAGCTTTCCAGAACCTTTAGCAAGTATCCTGGGACATTCAGATTTGTTAGCGCATCCATGATACAACCCCAATTCGCCGTGTTGATTGCGTTTCTCACATCAAGCGTGACAACCAAGCAGTATTTCTTGGTACCCTCTTTCCATCGCTTTCCATTCAATGCCTCTCGGGAAATTTGCACTACTGTATAGATAGCATCCAGGGTCGAACCAGCCTTACGGAACCCGAATTGCTGATCTGAGAGGCCTTTATCACCTTCTGTGATCGGAGTCAGTCTATTTCGGATGATGTTCTCTAGCACCTTACCAATTGAGTCTGTGGCGACGCAATGAAGTAGTCAACAGTAATAGTGCCAGTGTTTAACACGATTGTCAGCAGCTGTCATATTTGCGGTGCGCAGCCCATTAAAGTTTCGTCGTCATCCGGCATACGAATAAAAAAAAAGAAAGTCGATCACACAGTCGATATAAAGTAGTAGAAGGAAAAAGAACTACAAAAAATTAATCTAAAATTTACACGACACGTTTCGTTTGGCGACGCCATTTTGAGTTTAGTTCTTTTGTAAAAAATTGTATTTCAATTAATATCAAGTTTATTAATTTAAAAATAGTTGACAGTGTGGACACGATCGTATTCTACGTATCGTATTTCTGTATATAACAAAAAATATTTATTAAATAAAGTAAATACAAATAATACTTTAATTCAAAAGTTTTGTGTTTCGCGGAAGCATTGGCGGGTGCTGATTGGTATCAAGCCGGAGTACGTTAACCTAAAATATAATTGGGAGGACAGTTTTACACCCCCAAAAGTCTAGCAGGCATATCGGGCGGTATAATGACGGTATTCCTGGAGGTTTATCCGTTTTGGATAATGAGGACCAGTCTTTGTCTTTTCCATTTTTTTGGGAACACGCCATCTTTAAGGCATGAGCGCATTATTTCGGCAAACAGTCCTAGGTTGCTGCTCAACGCCGTCTTAATCGCCTTATTGGGTATTCCGTCTGGGCCGGGGGCTTTGTTTACTCCCACTTTCCTACATGCCTCCAGAATCTCTTCACTGGTTACTTCCGGAATGTCAAACTCACTATGTCCACTTTCATTCGGCCGACTTCTGGGCCGTGTTGCTTGGTGAGGGAAAAGTTCCTTAATAATTTCAAGCAACAACCTTGGATCCTTCTCCTGTGGACTTCTTCTTCCTTTAATCCTGGTCATTACAACATTGTAGGCATTGCCCCGCGGATTTGCATCCGCTTCCTCGCACATGCTTTTGAAACAATACTTTTTACTTTTTCGAATCGCGTCACGGAGCTCCTTTCTTAGCCTCTTATATTGGATCCAATTTTCCTCATGGCTTACGCAACCCACTGTTCTTTGGCTCTTCCTTCTAGCTCTGAGATACTTAGATCTCAGGGTTTTGATTTCGTGGTTCCACCAGTAAGCCGCTTTTCTCTTGTTGTTCAGAACGCGTTTAGACATGGACGCATCACAGGCTTTAACCACATGTCTAGTGACATGCTCTACCTTTTTTTCGGCTGTATCTACTGGAATTCTAATGTCACGTACCATCTCCATGAAGATGTCGTCGTCAAAAGTTTTTGCTGACCATCCCCTTGCTTCATGTACTCTTAGGTTTGTTGGAGATCCTGTCTGTCCCCTGATTTCATACAGCAGTGCTTGGTGATCGCTACCAGTGTACCTTTCGCTGACATTCCACTTAATATCTTTCAGTAATGTTCTGCTGGCGAATGTGACGTCGATTATCGACTCATGACCATTCTTTCGGAAGGTACTGGAACCGCCCTTATTAGCCAATCCGATATCTAAAGGTGTAAGTGCCTCCAACAATAAGCTTCCCCTAGCATTTGTGCGTTTGCTTCCTCATTCAACGGCCCACGCATTAAAATCTCCAGCTATAACCACCGAATCGCGTCCCCTTGACTCCGCTGTAACCTTATCCACCAGAATCCCGTACTGGATGGGTGAAAGGCTTGGAGGAGCGTAACAACTATAGATGTTCACCCCATTTATCTTGGCGAACACGTAACCTTCCTCTTTCCTCTCTTGTATTTCTTGGAAAGGGTACCTCCCACACGCCCATATTGCCCATTGCCCGTTCTATCTGCGGTCCATGCGCTGCTTGACTGTGTTTTGAACGGTTCTGAAAGTATAACTACGTCCGCTTGTATCTCCAAAATGATTTTCCCCAAAAGATCTTGGGCAACTTCGCAGTGATTAAGGTTAACTTGTATCACCTTCATCTTCGAATGCTAGGCATCGGAAACTCCCCGTGATGTGTTTCTTTGGTTGACCGTTATCACCTTTGCGTAGCAAGCATCTCTCCTCCTTAGCGCAGGTCTTTGCTATGTGGCCTTCCTCACCACATCTCCAGCAGAGCTTCGATATATCATCGTTTTTGCACCCGATCGCCAGGTGTTCGTATTCATGGCATCTGTAGCATCTTTTAGGCACGATCTGCTCAGTTATCTTGCAGATTACCCACCCAATTTTGGCTTTCCCGGCCGCCAATAACTTGTTAGCTATTTCCATTGGTACTCTCACTGTTGCATTCTGTGTGTCGCCATAGGATTTCCTTAGGTTTTTGATTGCCGATTCCTCCAAGCAATTTAGCTGGAATTGCTCTTTTAGTGCACTACATATGTTCTCCTTTGTAGTGTCCTTTAAGTTCCACCGAACCTTCATGTGTAAGGGTTCTGACGTCAGCTAGGTCACCTAGCGCTTTTTATCATCTTCCCATATTCATCGCTCACCAGTTGCTTGTCTTTACTCAGTTCAAATAGGATTTCTCCTTTAAGGGTTTTCCTGATATGGGTGACGTTTTCTCCCAGAGCCTTCAACTCTGGATCATTTTTCACCTTGCGGAATATATCCGCGTACGAGGTGTGTGTGTGTGTGTGTGTGTGTGTGTGTGTGTGTGTGTGTGTGTGTGTGTGTGTGTATTTGTGTGTGTGTGTGTGTGTGTGTGTGTGTGTGTGTGTGTGTGTGTGTGTGTGTGTGTGTGTGTGTGTGTGTGTGTGTGTGTGTGTGTGTGTGTGTGTGTGTGTGTGTGTGTGTGTGTGTGTTTTTTATTTAGATTAACGAGGTACAGGGGGAACCTTCAAAAGGTACTCGCCTGGGAAAACCTTCTACCTGCCAGACGAGTTATGTGGGATTTTTACCGCACTAAACCCTAACCTGCACCTCTAACCCTGCTCCTGGAACGGTGGTTCCCCGGCGGCACTCTTTGTAAATACTACTTCGCCGGGGCGTTCTTATTTGATGTTACTTCCGTCCAATGTCTGGCTGATGTTGTTACAACTAATCCTCGTACGTGGTGCGAAGATCCTTGATGATGGATTCCGCGTACTCTGCAATTTTGTTCCATGCCGATTGGTTCATCAGCATGCACCCCACTATGTTTTCTGGACTGATGGAATGGTCCAGATTCCTCTCTAGTTCCGCCCGTGTCCCCTCGTAGAAGGGGCATTGGAAGAACACGTGTTCCGCATCCTCGGTCGCATCGCGGCAATGATGACAATTTGGGGAGTCACTTCTTTTGAATCTGTGCAGGTATGCCCGAAAGCATCCATGTCCAGTCAAGAGTTGGGTGATGTAGTACCCGACTTCCCCGTGCAGGCGATTGACCCATTTGGTGACATCTGGGATCAGCCGATGTGTCCACCGACCTTTCGTCGAACTGTCCCATCTCTCTTGCCAGAGACGAAGACTCTCAGGTTTCTCCTCTTCACAGAGGACCCTTCGCTGCTCTTGTTTCTTCCTACGGTGTTGACGTTGCCGTTCTCCTGCCAAGATGTCGATGGGCGGGCATGATGCAACGACATTGACAGCATCGTGTGTGTGTGTGTGTGTGTGTGTGTGTGTGTGTGTGTGTGTGTGTGTGTGTGTGTGTGTGTGTGTGTGTGTGTGTGTGTGTGTGTGTTTGGGAAGGGTAAAATGAGGAAAATCTTCAACAAGACGAAGCTTTGATGGTGGCAAACATTTTAACAACAGTGATGGATTTATACCATCTAAAAACCTCACACCCATTTATCCATCCTCCATGCGGAACTATCGTTAGACATTACTTCGCATGGAGGTGACTAATCATTCGACTCTATTCTCCATAGCGTCTCAACCAAAGATTGAGATTGCCACCGCTATCTAATCACGATTTGTTGTTCGTTGTTCTGCTCTTGCACGCTCTAGGCGTCTCAGCTCCTTCAGTACCACCGCCGAAGTGTGGCTTACAGCATTCCATGTTTCTTCAGAAACAAGCATTAGTTCGGACCACTCCCTGCTATATGGTTATGGTTCGTCCTGTTCTTGCAAAGCATACATGACAAAGCATACAAGTACATGACCATTTCCTCCGCATTTGTAGCAGAGGCCAGCGCGATCCACATCACATGTACAAGATTTGGCTATATGTTCGTACTGCCAGCACTTGAAGCACTTTAAGGGCAATTTTTTTTCGCGGATTCGGCAGATCACCCACCCAACATGTACCTTGCCTTCAGCAGTCATCGTTTTGGCTATCGAACTTGGTACAGCCATCACTGCCGTTTGAGTGCCTCTATAGGCAGCTCTCAATGACTTTATACAGTCTATCGCTAAGTCTTTCGCCACCGCAAACTTAGTTATAATCGCCTTATGTACGTCTGTCTTTGAGGTGGCCTCGTCAATGTCTTTAACTTGGAGCGAGAGAATTTTCTAATGCAGATTGGAGTCCAAGTTCCTTTGGGTGTATATCTTCCCCCAACTCAAGTAGGAGATCGCCCTTTGCTGTCCTACGTATGCGAGTCACCTTATCAGAGAGGTCGTTCAAATTTGAATCCCCTTTAATTTTCTTGAGCATCTCAGCATATGTGAGGGATCCATTCTTCGTTATTTTGATGGCATCAGGACGTGGACGCGTGAAGATTAAAAAGGAATTAAAAAGTGATTTAAAAAGTGTTTTAGTGGAAATAAAAATTATAAGTGTACAGTAAAATTTGAGAATAATTTATATAAAGTGATTTTGTGAATTTTTATTAATAAATTGTATTGAAATTGTGTTGTAATAATTCTTGTGCTAAATAAATAAATTCGTTGGTGATAAATTGACTTAATTTTGTATTATTCACAATCCAGTGATACGAACCTTGATTGACAAGGCAAAAACGTAACAATATTTTTTGCACTTGAAACAAGTACTAATAGTTTTGTATTTTTTACAATATCCGATTTGGCATAAGATTTGCGAATATTGGACTGATTTTCTGTTGGTGATAAGGATAACATGTCAGGAAGGTTTCCAGTTTCACTTTTGTATTCAACGGCAAGCTATTCAGCCAATTGGAAAATAATTTTTTTTTCTGACATATTTAACCTTTATTGGTTTCCCCTTACCACTTACGCCTGGGTACTAAAGCGTTGATATAAAATATTGTAAAAGACTTGCAGTGGCCATATGCGAGACCCTCCTTTTACGCTGTATTTTTGTGCTATCATTTTTGGGGTTTGCATTTGTATAGAGCTAAAACGCAAGACCCAGATTTGTAAAGCATTGTAACCGGTTCATTATCACTCTTATTTTTTACTGTGTTTGGCAATTCCTTTTTGTTAGCCCGAATGGTTCAAATCAAAATCGTTTTTTCCCGTTATTTTCTCGCAAGTGCCATGCTTGTGAAGAAGTTTTCGGTGATATTTCTTCCTCGCCCTAATTATGATTTAGCAAGTTTGAGAATTACCAACTCCGAGCGAGTTGAGCGAGGCTTAACTGTCTTCAATAAATTTATTTCATATTTGAGAAATTAAGGCAAACTTTTTGAATTTCGTGGAAACCGGCGGTCTACCACTAGTTCAACTTCCTTTTAGCATATTCCATACTTTTCCATCAAGAACAATTTCAGTCTCTTTATTCGTCCTAATTAAGCTACCTTAACTGTAAACGATGCTAAATTGCTAATATACCAAGAGAGCCATAAGAAATTCTTTAACTTCCCATAAAACAACGAAAATTTATTTTATTTTATTTTTATTCTAACACTATAAAACATCATATTTATTTATGTATTTAGTTGGTTAGTCCGCTAGGTAACGTGGTGGAAATTCCTTGGAACACTTCTTCAAAACTGCATTAATTGCTCCACATTTTGTACCATTACCGCGTGCTTTTTCTGGACACTCTAATAACATTTCGGTCCCAATGCATGCCAACAAATGTGCATACATTGGATTAATCGTTTTGTCCACATTAAATGGTGGCCCTGAAGCTCGTTTTTTTGTTTCAGCTTCCTGTGCAATAACGAGCGGTACACATTTATCAACAGCCGTTGAGAACACATTTTCCCATCCAGGATTTTCATCTAACATTGGTTTAACAAATTTTTTTATTTCAACTGCACTTGGTTTACCATCTACTAAGGCGCCCGTTTTTTTAAATACACATTCGGACATTTTCTACAAAAAATTAAAACCAAAATAATTTACTTACTGGCAAAACTATTTTATATATACATACACATTCGATTGAAGCATCGTATTTTGTGTCCGAATTAAGATTTATTTCTTTAGCGCACGCATCATGAAAATCCAAATTAATTAACAATGGTACTTTACAGCATTTTGGAATTTCTTTAAAATCTGGCAGGTCATCACACTCGTCACACGAAATGTAATGACTTAACAATAAAATTACAAAGACTTGAGTGTACTTGATCATTTCTCAGCCGAAATCGGAATAACAACATTTTAATAGTGTGGCAATAAATTTATACAAATTGTGGAAGTAATCATGGGGGAAATTCGAGAGGAAATGATTTACTACGGTTGGCTTATTTATACAACAAAAAAATATGAATAAATTAAAATTATTTTAATTTAATTCGGATGTACGTAAGTATTAATTGTCGCACCTGAGTAATGAATTTATTTGATTAATGCTTGAAAAGTAATCAGAATGGCGCCATCTATCAATGGTGTATAAAATCATTTTTTTTTTTTTAATTTTTTATTTTAATATAACAACAAACACCATCACATAGATTTAATTTATTAATCATAAATATTCAGATAAAAATTGATCCGGACAAAATTCTAAATACGATTTGAAATCACCACATTCTCGCGTCTTAATCCACACTTGCTTGGGACATGCCTTCGTTATATACACTTTCATACACTTGATAATAAATGCGGGCACTATGTTACAATCGGTTTCGTTTAAAAAATAGGGCTGTAAATTTAAAATTGGCAACAAATCGTCTTCATGATGTAATGCCTCCGTGGCGCAGTAATCAAACGAAACGTGTAATAATGGCCGCCACACAGATGATGCATTAAAATATTCAGCTATTAGGTCATCAAATCGGGCCAAATTTAGTACACCATTGACATAAATGTCCGATTTGTGAAACATACAATCTTGAAGACACTAAAATTATTAACCTTCACTATAATAACGTGTATGTGTGTGTGTGTGTGTTTGATTTAAAAATTTTATTTGCGCACTCACCAAATTCTCAATGAACGGATTTAACTCGCTCCACTTGTCCCTTATGATTAATTCACACTCATTATTATATTCGGAGCCCATAAAGTTCATCGGTATGTCACAACATTTCTATATCGGATAACAAATAATGATACAATAAAATCGAAATAATTTTTAACACATTTTCACTTACATCATTTAATGGGTCACGTCTTCGACAATCACTGGGAAAACACCAAATTTCATGAATTTTCAAAGAAATTTGTAATACAAATAAGACAACTGCATGAAATTCCATTTGTACGAAATGAGATGAGTTTCTTGTGTATAGAGTCCAAACTTGTTTTCGTATTTCTGATTTGATTGACGTTAAAAAACGTTTGTTCACGTTAGACTCATGGGACCGTAAACAAAATGAGGACAATTGTGGTTGGTAATTATCTATGTAATTATGGTATAAAATATAATATTAGTTTTTATACTGATATATATGTGTGTGTGTGCGTAATAGTGATGAACAGACAATGAATGGCACAGTTTTTTGTTGTTAAAATACAGATAATTATTTTGGTAAATGTAGATTTGGGGCAACAATTAAATTTCTTGTTACAAGGGTACATTGTAAAATCGGCTGTTAGTTAAATCTTAGGCAATGAACATTTCAACATTTTTAATAATGGATCACTCTTAAGATTATTATGATTGGTTGCGCATTTCAGTTATATAATTTAGAGTGGTAAACCGTCAAAACAATCAATCATACCTCAATAATTTACCTAATTTCCTACCATTAACTAAATGCGGCGCACAAAAAATGTTTCAAAATTATGTAAATCTATATAAAATGTCGAATTATTGACAGCTCAATCAATATTAGGTACAGTATTTAATATGAATGAGCCAACTTTTAAGTTGTTTGCGATTTGTTCAGTTTTATGTACGGTCCACGGATTTAATTGTACCCCAAACAAAATTCCAGAATATGATGAAATCCAACAGTGTTGTGACTCTCCGACCATAATACAAACAGATATAATAAACGAGTGCCAAAATGAAGGACCGTCAGTATTGGTAAGTACCGCTTTATATCAATATATTTTGATGTAATTCTTATTTTATTCTTTTGTCCTGCATATACGCATAGATATGGGCCGAATGTTATTTTCAAAAAATTAATGCCATTGTCGATGGGAAACCAAATATTAACGCATTAAAATTACTTTCAAAAATTGTTTTGGCCGAGTATCCAGCATGGAGCGATAAATTCGATTCGGTAATTGATTTGTGTAGCTTTGAGGTGGCCGAAAAAGATGATGAAACTCAAAAAAGATTATCTAGACCACCGTACAACATGAAAAATATTAATTCGATATACGCCCATTTAATAGTATGCATTGATGCGGGTTTATGGCTAGGGTGTCCGGACGCAAAACGGGATAAAAATGTTATATGCACCGAAATTCAAGATTATATGGCGGATTGTTTAACGGATTTTCCTCCACCTTATTTTACGTTCGATATATAAGTGAATAAAACTTGTTTGTAATGGTTAAACTTGTTTTTGTGCCATACATATTTGGTTTAAAAGGATCTAGTTCAGGAATGAACATAAATTCTAAGATGGATATTAAAACAACATTTTTTACTAAACATATAGAAACTGCATAATATTTATGTATTTATTATAAATGTGCTAGCAAAAAACGTGGTGGAAATTCTTTTCCACACTTCTTAACATAATCCGTAATCTCATTACACTGAGCACTCTTATCTCGGTTTGCAGCTGGACATTCTAGCAGCGATTCAAGTTCAAGACACACTAATAGATGCAAATATGCTGAATTCACATCTTTAAGATTGTATGGTGGTTTTGACAAACGTTTTCGTGTTTCAGCATCTTTTGCCATTACTTCTGTCATACATTTATCTATCACCTTGTTAAATATTGTTTCCCATCCAGCGGATTTCTCTAAAAGAGGTTTTGCATACTTCTTGAATTCATTGACATTTGGTTGACTATCCGCACTTGCGTTAATTTTTTTAAAATAGCATTCAGCCCACTTCTACAAACGGAAACACAAAACTAAATTAAAATTGAATATTAATAAATAATAATTATTGATATTTTACCACAATTGATGTTGCTTCACAGTCCTGTTCGTCGCCCAATTTAACTATATTCGGGGAATCACAGCATTTTTCGGCTGATTCTAAATTGGGAATTTTATCACAATCATCGCAACGGATTGTATTCAAAATTGAATAAATCACAAAGAATTGAATGATTAACTTCATTGCGTACTAAACAAATACCAACCGCACTAATAATGCGCAGAATAGTGATTAAATTTTATGTTGCGTCATTTTATAGAATTTTTTCGTAAATTAATTGGTCTAATATTGAAATTATATAGCCGGAAAATTACGTAATTTCAGAATTAAATATCTAGGTGATTATAGCTTAGTGTGGTGAACTTTGTTGTAAAAATATTGCTTGGTTTGTGTTTTATGGTAGACGATTCGCGAGGGGAGTGGAAGTGTACCGCAAAAGTAAAATTTGATTTGGACACAAACTCTTTCTTTTTTCTGATTTGATACACAATGCTGAACGTTCAACCGACCGTTAGCTCAAAATGTATCAGCGATCAAGATATTACTATTTTAAAAGTACTTTCAGTGGATATACAATCTGGACGTGTGGATCCGAGAAACATTTTTGTTTGAATATCATACAATGTTTTTTATTCGATTGTAAAAAATTATTATAATTGTTACTAATTACATCGAGAGTATCTAATGAATTCCCTAAAAATAAATCAATTTTTTACTAATTATCAAAAAGTAAGACAAAAATATCGTTTTCGTTATACTTCTTCCCGACTTCGTTCGCCTTAGTCACGCAATAGTCTAGAAACATTTAGAACAGTTTTATTATGGAAAATTCCATTTTAGTACAGTAAAACATTGAGCTATTAATTCAACTTATTCTATTACACCCTAGATGTCACCGTAACCGTAAACCAATTTATCGCGATTTGACACCTAAAACCAAAAAAAATGGTTTTTTTCTTTGTGATAAATGAGTACGTTTTAAGGCAAAGCGTCATAAAAAATATCATGATATTTTTTGTCACTTTTGCCCGACTAAAATTATTAAACTTTGGTTTAGTTCATATTCGAATCATATTGTTACGTTTTTGCCTTGTCAATCAAGGTTCGTATCACTGGATTGTGAATAAAACAAAATCAATTCAATTTATCACCATTGAATTTATTTATGTTACACAAAAATTATTACAACACAATTTATTAGCAATAATTCACAAAATCACTTTATTTTAACATTCGCACAATTTTACTGATTACTTTTACTTTTTAATTCGCACTAAAAACACTTTTTAAATCACTTTTTAATTCCTTTTTAATTTTTACACTATCGCTTACCAAATATTAATAATCCAATTCGACTTCGTTCGCCTCTTTATAAACGCAAACCAAACTTCTAGAAATTTCATGACTTTTCCAGTAAGAATAGTCTAGAAACATTTAGAACAGTTTTATTTTGGAAGATTTCATTTTAGTACAGTAAACATTGAGCTATTAATTTAATTTATTCTATTACAACCTAGGTGTCATCGTAACGCTACCCCTCACCTAAGCATGTTCGTCCCGAATGGGACCCAAATCACCTCCTCTGTAGAGAGCCAGCCTCCCTAAATGCACCACCTTTGGTTTACCACGATGTCTCTTCCATATCCGATAAACCACGTCGTTCATCTTTGTGATGATAGTGTAAGGGCCATCCCATGCTGGTTGCAGCTTCGGTGATAATCCCTTTTTCCGTTGCCCTTCTTGAAAACCTTGGTTATTTGGTGACTTGACATCCGTATTTTCTCCCGTACAAATTGATGAATCTCATTAAGTTCCTCTTTCATTCGGTCTACGTAATCCTGTTCACATAAAACCGCTGATAGTACAGCACCAAACTTTAGATCTCCAGGTAATCGTAGGCTATCTCCAAATAACGTTTTAGCTAGTGTCATTCCGGTTGTGTCATGTATTGCTGATCGATAGGCCATCAGAAACATAAATACCACCGATTCAAAATTCCTTCCTTCCAGTTGTTTACCACGGCATCAGCTATTGTTGTCGTCTCCTGATTGAGAATGGGGTACACCTCCGGCCATTTGCTGAAATAATCTATTAATACTAGCCCATATTTGTAGCCGCTCTCAGTGGTGGGAAATGGCCCCGCTACATCCATTGCAATTCTTTCGAATGGTGCTCCAACGTTATATTGTTTCATGGTTCCACGACTTTTGCGTGCGGGTCCCTTCACCGCCGCACATTGGTCACATTTTTGGCACCATTCTATCACTGACTGCCTACATCCTGCCCAGTAGAATCATTGACGTACCTTTGCTAGTGTTTTATTAATTCCTAGGCGGCCTCCATTTGCTCCTCCATGATTTTCGTTCAGGATTTCCGTAATCCGGCACTTTGGTATCACCAGTAACAATTGCTTTACTTTGCCATCCGTGCTTTCACACAATCGTTTTAAACAACCATTCTCAAGACGGAGGCTATCGCATTGAGCCCAATAAGCCTTAACAATGGGAGTTTTATCCGCGATCTCGTTCCAAGTTGGCCGGTGTTCCTTTTCCTTCCAGTCCATGATAACTGATAAATCCGTATCATCCAATTTCTCTTTCCTGATCATTTCGTCGGTCCACTCCTCATCTTTCAGCACTTGCGTAAGCCTAACGTCAATGATGCCTTCCTTTGCTTCAACGTGACCACATGTTTACGAGTACATTCTATTGGACATGCACTTCCCTTCCGATATTCGATTTGGAAATCGTAGCTTTGAAGACATTCGATACAGCGTGCTACCTGTCCCTTTGGATTCTTGAATTGCAACAGCCACCATAAAGCGCCGTGATCTGTTCTTAAATGGAATTTTTGGCCATAAAGGTCCTTATGGAAATGCTTAACACATTCCACTATAGCCAACAATTCTTTCCGTGTCACGAAATAATTACGCTCCGGTTTTGATAATGTTTTGGAGTAGTACACAATAACTCGTTCTTGGCCATTAGTTTCCTGTGATAACACACCTCCTATAAATAAATTTCACGTTGGGTACAGGGTATGCGAGGATTGGCGCGACGCATAACCGTCTCCTTAGTTCCACGAATGCTTCTTCCTGGTCATTCTTCCATTCGAATGCCTTGTTCTTCCCGGTCAACTCGTGTAAACTCTTGGCGATGTTGGCCAATCCGATACGAAGCGTCTATAATAGGTGCACAATCCCAGAAAGCTTCGTAATTCGTGTAAATTTTTAGGTCTTGGCCAGTTCTTTACCGCTGCGATGTTTTCTTCGTCGGTGTGAATTCCATTAGTCGTTACGAGATGACCCAAATATTTTACTTCAGTTCTGAACAGCTTACAGTTCTTTGGGCTTAACATTAATCAGGCGGCCTGTATCCGATCCAAAACTTCTGCCAAGTTCCATAGATGCTCGTCGACGATGACGACGTCCAGATATATTATGCACGTCTTCCAATGTAATCCCTTTAACACGCGCTCCATTAATCGTCCATAGGTCGCAGGGGCATTACTTAATCCGAACGGCATAACATTAAATTGCCAAAGCCTGTTACCCACACTGAACGCTGTTTTCTCGCGATCTTCCTCATGGATTGCCACCTGCCAATAACCGCTTTGTAGATCTAATGTCGAAAATATTCGAGCACCCGATAACGTGTCTAACGGGTAGCTATCTTTTTGCATCACAGCATTGAGTTTTCGGGAATCAACGCAGAATCTCTGGCTACCGTCCATCTTCTCGACCAATACTACCGGTGAGCTCCATGGGCTGTTAGATGGTTCGATTACTCCTGCTGCCTGCGTATCTGTTACGATCCGGTCAACTTCTTGTTGTTTTGCCAATGGTACTCTCCTGGGTGGTTGACGAATTGGCATCTCTGTTCCCATATTAATTCGGTGCTTTACCATTGAGGTCGTTCCGTTATTATCCGACGTACTACAGAATATGGACATGTACCGTTTGAGTATTTGATGTGCAGAATTTTTCTGTGCCTCGGTAAGATCTTCGGTCCATATCTGCATAAGTTGTTCTACCATTTCTTTCTGCCCTTGCATGCCGGCATTTTCAATCGAATTTTTCTGTTCACACTTTACTACAGTTGAAACCTCGTTACATTTGCCGATGACCGTTCTGTTCTTGATGGTTTTCGTCTTATCCTGTGATGGTGATGGTGATGGTGATGGTGATGGTGATGGTGATGGTGATGGTGATGGTGATGGTGATGGTGATGGTGATGGTGATGGTGATGGTGATGGTGATGGTGATGGTGATGGTGATGGTGATGGTGATGGTGATGGTGATGGTGATGGTGATGGTGATGGTGATGGTGATGGTGATGGTGATGGTGATGGTGATGGTGATGGTGATGGTGATGGTGATGGTGATGGTGATGGTGATGGTGATGGTGATGGTGATGGTGATGGTGATGGTGATGGTGATGGTGATGGTGATGGTGATGGTGATGGTGATGGTGATGGTGATGGTGATGGTGATGGTGATGGTGATGGTGATGGTGATGGTGATGGTGATGGTGATGGTGATGGTGATGGTGATGGTGATGGTGATGGTGATGGTGATGGTGATGGTGATGGTGATGGTGATGGTGATGGTGATGGTGATGGTGATGGTGATGGTGATGGTGATGGTGATGGTGATGGTGATGGTGATGGTGATGGTGATGGTGATGGTGATGGTGATGGTGATGGTGATGGTGATGGTGATGGTGATGGTGATGGTGATGGTGATGGTGATGGTGATGGTGATGGTGATGGTGATGGTGATGGTGATGGTGATGGTGATGGTGATGGTGATGGTGATGGTGATGGTGATGGTGATGGTGATGGTGATGGTGATGGTGATGGTGATGGTGATGGTGATGGTGATGGTGATGGTGATGGTGATGGTGATGGTGATGGTGATGGTGATGGTGATGGTGATGGTGATGGTGATGGTGATGGTGATGGTGATGGTGATGGTGATGGTGATGGTGATGGTGATGGTGATGGTGATGGTGATGGTGATGGTGATGGTGATGGTGATGGTGATGGTGATGGTGATGGTGATGGTGATGGTGATGGTGATGGTGATGGTGATGGTGATGGTGATGGTGATGGTGATGGTGATGGTGATGGTGATGGTGATGGTGATGGTGATGGTGATGGTGATGGTGATGGTGATGGTGATGGTGATGGTGATGATGATAGTGATAGTGATAGTGATAGTGATAGTGATGGTGATGGTGACAGTGATGTTGAATGCACCATGATATGATTCTGTGATGGCATGAGGGTATGACGGTAAGATGGTACGAAATGTTTTGTTATGATCATTATATTTACGATGGTATCATTTCGAGATGCTATGATGGTACGATGATATGATGGTGGTGCTATGATGGTATGATTGTAAGATATTACGAAGATTTGATGGTATGAAGATACGACCTTATGATGATAAGATTTGCGTACTTACTTAAGTCGTTACTTAAAACTACAGATTTTTACTTTTCAACTTTTTGCGCTACATATTCAAATAATCACACGAAAATGTATTATGAAATATTCACAATATTTTTTTTTGCAAACATTAAGCTTTACCATCTGCAAATCGTTTTATAGCAAATTTTTCCTCTATTAGGCCAATAAAAACTCCCAGAACTATAAATAAAGCGAAACTTATTTAAAAAGCAGGGACAGGAACGACCTTGATCCTTTGATGTTTCTAATTTATACGAATCCTATTTTTAAACTTAATTCGAATGGTCACAATACTGGATTTGCTGATGATTTAGCTTTAGCTTATTCTGCGGAATCTGAAAACGAAAAGATTTCTATGGCTAATTCTGACCTAATGATCTTACATAAATGGTTTGATATGCGCTTCCTGATCCTAAGAGAAAAAAGTAAGTTTATGTGCTTTAAAATTTTTAGCCTTACAGCTGCTCCTGATCACTCCCCAGTTACTTATGATAGTGTTTCTAAATGTACTTCTGTTAGTTGTCATGCGGATTGTCTGAATATTGAGTTAGTCAACTCTTTTAAATATCTTGGTATTCATTTGGATACTGACCTTAATTGGAAAACTCATACATCGAAGTTAAATAGATACATGGTACCTATCTCAAGTATTGTTTATTTCCTCCGTGATCTATACCTTGTTTCTATGTTGAAAATTACGTTTTATGCTTTGGTGATGTCTAAATTGGAATACGGTTTGTCTTACTGGGGTGGCTGTTATCCATCTACTTTAAAACCAGTGTACGTACACAACAGAAAATGATTTTGCGAACAATTTTGAGGAAAAATAGGTTAGAATCATCTTGGCTTTGATTCAAGTCGACCAATATTCTACCTCATTTCTAACTCTTAAAACCTTATAAACATACAAATGGTGTATTGTATGTTTATAAGGTTTTAAGAGTATTTTTTAAGCGGAGTAGTCAGCATGTAACAAGAAGTGATGCTAGATATAACATTCGCGCTAAACATCGTCTTCTTTAGGTGGTTTGGCGTCTATTGGAGGGGGAGGGACCAAAGTTGAGTAGATTAATCTACCAGCTCCGTAACCTTCCAATAGGGTGCGCATCACGTGAGGTTGAGCTGTATGATGGGTACAATTGTGTAAGGTATAACCTGTTCACAATTCGCAAGTGTACGTACTGCCTCCTCGTGGCAACCACTGGTAACTAAGGCCATTTGGCACAGGCTAAAATACGGCGCTAAAGGAGAAAACCTTAACAAAAAACCCTAATCTAAGATGGAACAGCAAATGCCGATTGATGAATGGCTGATAGGTTAATCAGTCCAAAGTATGCGGACTCTGAATACCAGGCACCCCCCAGTTTTATTTAGCCTTCCTGTAGAAAAGCTGGGTGATCTACAAGCGATTTGCAATTCCCAGCAACTCGTAAGAGTAAAATCAAACGGAAAACGGGGCAGAGGTAGGAATATACGGGAGTGGGTCCTAAAAGTCCGTCGATGATAGGGAGGGGATAGGCATCTTTCACCGTGACCGAGTTCAATTTTCTGGCATCCAGGCACAATCGACTTTTCCCGTTTGATTTTTTAACCAGCGTAACCGGTGAACCCCAAGAGCTTTTACTAACCTCGATGACATCCAACTTCAGCATCCTATTGATTTCGTCATTGAGATCCTTTTATATCGCTGGTGAGATAGGATAATAGCGCTGTTTAATGGTTTTGCACCCAGGGATAACCTCTATTTCGTGACAAAGTTTGGTCGTTTTACCCAGGCCATCTGTTTCGAATGACGGAAAAAGAGCTATGGTTTTAATTAATCTGGCTTTGTCTTCCGGTCTTAGTACGTGCATTTTGTCATCTTCTGGATAAACCTCTAACATCTCATCAATAGACAGTTTTGGTGCAATGTTGAATGTATTCCAAAAATCGATGGTAAGATAAACAGGAAATTTCAATGAAAGAACAATGCAGAACTTAATATTTTTGGTGTCTTGACCGAACGTCACCGGTAAGATCACATAGCCTAAAATTTTATTCAAAGTACCGTCAGCTGTTGAAATACTGGAATTCAGTTTATTGTACCTCATATTAAGTGTATGTAAAAACTTCAAGGAATCTTTGCCTAATACGCTTATTGACGCTCCGGTATCTAAAAGTCCATACATTGGTGTTGAGGCTATAGTAACTTGCGCTTTTAGTCTGGGATCAGTAGATGACATCGATTTAATAATTGCTGATACGCAATGTTTAACCATTGATCGTTTTTGTCGGAAATAATTTATGCATCGACGTATTTTTTTATAATTTTTTGATTTGGTTATTTTAGGGGCGAATGATTTTTGTGGGCTTCTGAGCTTTGGAGCTTTGAGATATCATCGCTTCCGAATGTGATCGCCTCGTCACCGTCACACTCGGATGATCGTTTCCCAACGGCCGACCTTGACAATTTGGACAAAACGGCTTTCTTACGTTAGCTGCTTCACAACCAAAGCAAAAAATGTCGTTAAATGGTTGGTGGCAGTCATTTATGACCTAGGTCTTTACAGTTCCAACAGATTAATGAAATAGGAGATTCGCGTATGGGATTACGCCACTGGTCATTTCTACCAAACTCAATTGCTGGTCCTGTTGGAGTTGGTATCTGCCCACAAATAAGATTTAGTGCTGTATATTGAGGGATGGCCTTAACTTCTATCTCGTTCACATATCTTTTCTTAACCGAACCATCTGAGAATTGCCTTGGGTCATACCCGGTCTGGTCCCACATTGCTTCGTAGCGTTGGCAGAGTACTCGTAAATCTTCTAGAGTTCCAATGGAGTTTTGGTAAGGCAACGTAACATTTTTGAGAGCAGGATTCATATTCTGTCACAATTGGTGTATTAGTTGTCTCTCAGTTAGCCGATTTGCAAGTCTGGTATTCAATTTCTGGATGGTTAGCATAAAACTAGAAAAAGATTCATGCCTGTCCTGCACTCTGCGATGAATTTCTTCACGAATTGAAGACCACTTCATAATCGTAACTGCTGAAATACGACAGCATCGCGTTCTTCATTTAAAGCCAGTCCGCATTTGGATGGTCCATTTTATATACCCAGTACCAGTCTTCTGCGGTTTTGGATAGGAATAGGTGCATTGATTTCGCCAAAACTGTTTCCGAAAGTCCATCATCTCTAGCGAGCTGCTCTAAACGGTGAATAAAATCGTGCACACTCTCATTGTTTTGCTACCGTCAAAAGAAAGATTCCAGGTTTGTCTAATTTTATAAAGATTGCTCAATCGATATTGTCATTCACTTGGTTGGGCTTCACGTGATGTCTGTTTATAGTTTTGAGGATGTTCGTGGTATTTAGAAGATCCTGGCTGATGGTCACTTACGGAAGCGTTGAATTGATTTGGTAGAGGATGTGTAATCCGGAGAACATACGGCTCCTGAACACTACTCGATCGCCAATTATCAATTTGGGCAAAGAACTCAGCGACTGGTTGGTTTAATTCTTTACTAGCCATCAAAGGAATATGAGTTATTAGATTGGGAGGCTTCTCGACGGAAATAGCGGTTTTCACCGGAAAAAATGTCTGTTCACTTGAGATTTGTTCTTTTGCTACTGGTACTCTCTTCACAATTGGGGAGCTAGTACGGCCGTCCGTAGATGTGTCTTCTCTGGCAGATTCGATTTTGAAGTGCCTGTTGGGTTCCTATCCATAGCTTTTTGAACCAATTAAATAATCTACGCCAATTGCTTAAAACACTCATAAGATTGGCAGAATCACCAAAGGTATTGAGTATTCTTTGAGTTCTGTCCCTATAGTGGATTGATTTTAGCTAGTCCTACGGCTATAAATTCTAACGGTGGTGAGGTTCCGCGTTGCTCGGATAAATTTGACCATTCCTCACATTTTAACCTACAGAGCTCCATTTCCTGTTCTGGCTTGGATTTCAAATGGGAATCTTTGGGAGCTAAATTCCTGTCCGAATATTCTGCCGTCAGGAGATTACATAATATACTCCTTGAGTCAGTCGTGCTACTAGAAAGCCCTCCAGCTTTATACTCAACTTCCTGTTCGGAAATGGACAAATTGGTGAGGTACGTAATAGGATCCATTTGATTTAATAAGAAAAAAAATATTAATATAAGTGCTATCAAAAAAAAATTGAGAACGAAAAAGAAAAGGAAAAAAAAATTATGCAGATTCCTCCTAAATAAGCTGTATATGTTACCCTCTCCCTTAAACAAATATTTCGTTCAAAAACAAAAAAAAATAGAACAAGAATCAAAAAAAAAAAAATTAATAAATAATTAAAACTAGGAAACAATAAGAGTATTATCAAATCAAAGAAAAAATATATATATTTATAGTATATATACCTATATAACAAATATATGTATATGCACAGCTTAAGGTAAGTCTTAAGTTTAGCTTTGATTTTAATAATATGACAAAATTTAAAAAAAAAATACAAAAAGCAATAAACTACAATCTTTTATATCTGTATTTCTAATATAAATATGATTTTGAATGATGGTGATAATGTCGACGCAAGTCAAGAGTGGTTTGATACTTCATTATGACATAATTCGCTCTCCACAATACATAAACAACACTAAATAATAATAATCTTAACTTGTCTAGAAAGGATCATGAATTCATGATGGAACAAAACCTTAGTAGGAAATCCAGATTCACGGGAAATTCTACCACCAGCTTTGAAACAAAATGAATTCAACTCTAACTCTTCTTCGTAGAACCCAGCAGCGGACTATCAACAAGAACTAACGAATTCATCGTGTATCGATCATTGACAATTCATTGTGTATCAATACGATAGACAGACAAGAGAATAGGTTCAACCTTTACTCACAAGATCATCCATAGGCCGCATGAAATCATCATGTATCAACTAATACTGATCTTGGAGAAATGGGAATGTCTGTTATTCAACGGTAGAAAATAATATGTTAAGAATCAGCTAATGTTATAATTAAATGTTATAATAATAATTGTTTAACAGGTAATGAAATTAAAATTGACAACAAACCGCTTTGAAAAGAAAAATTAAGTAGATATGCAAAAAAAATAATAAAAATAACTACTCAAAAAGAAAATAAATCAGAAAAATAACTGATATAAAAAAACTGTTAAAGAAATAGGCGGCTATTTCAGTTGCCTCTGTTAAGCGGAGAAGCCACTTGGATGACTTATTAGGTCTACCACAAACAAATTTATACGAAATAAAAATGAACTTTAAAATCCGAACAAAATCTTAACAAATTACTGTTTCCTCATATGCATTGTAAAGACTGTGAAGGACGTAACTGAATATCAAAAATTAAAAAAAAAAAACAAAAGAAATCCAGAAAGTTTGAAACATGCTGTCATATTATACAACTGTTATGTGACCCTGTAGCCATGTGAGGTAACTGTTAAGCAACGAGTAATATCGACCTTCAGGTCCCTGTTTCGGCGCCCTTATGTTACGCGACTCTATGTGCCGCCAACACGTTCTGGTTGGATAGTTCTCAGTGGATAATGGGAGGTTTGTTGACGCCATACTTACTGTGAGACGCTACAAAAACTTACGTGTTGAAATTCGAAATGAAAAATAATGACAAAAAAAACATAGGTTCACTAATGACTCACGAATCAACACACCACCATCATTAAATTAAAAGAAATTATTTCATGTTAATTATGAACATAAAACATTTTTATTCATTAAGTAGATTTGGAAAAAAGAATTTATGCATTTATGACAAAAAATTGCGATAGGAAATAGTGGTTTTCTAATCTCTAATTATAAAAATAAAATGTGTGTGTGTTCCACAAGATTAATACGCTGCCAAAAAGGCGTATATTTATATAAGATAAAAAACTCACCCGTAAAATTACCAAGGGTACCCGTGGCTCCTCTTACGATGGTATTTCTGAAAAAAAAAATCTGGTGGCAACACACTCACTTACACACACAATTTTGGGTTTACTTTTGAAATTAATTTACGTTAGAATTTTTTTAAATATGTATAAGAAAATATTTTAAGAAATGCAAATAAAAATAAAAATGAAGAAAAACGACAATAGAAAGTAGTTAATCTATATTAGTACACTAAATATAGTAAATTTTCTTAAATTAAATAGATTATTCACAGCACAGCCATTGTAAGCACATAGCTATTCCCGCTATTTTTAAATCTGTTTTTTTTTTTATTTCACCACTACTTCTCTAGGTTAACAATCCATGTAGCTGTGACTGTAGGGTGATAATTTGGGATTTTCAAGTCTATCCATATAACCTGAGGCCGCGCTAACTCCCTTCGAACCCACGGAATATACCGACAAGGATTTATATTTTACGGAACTATTCAGCTGATCTGATTTCCAAAGGAAAGGAAAAATAAATTATTAAAAAAAATTCCAAATCCACTTTGAAAAAATATGCACCAAAGGAACAATTTCTTACCGCAAATATATTGCGTCCCCGATACACACGATCGATTCGATAGCCAATTTGTACAATTTTATTCACTTGGCCGGTATTTATTATACATACATGTATGTATATATATTTTTTTTTATATTGAAATATAGTGCGTTGGCTATTATTTAAATGAACTGAATGCGGTGGCCTCTCTTAAACAATTAGCTCTACAATTTTATTTTATTTTCTACTTACTTATGTACATAGCTATTATATACATTTAATTCAAATATTATATTATGTATACATGCAGCGAAATTGCATGAGTCATGTTATGTACAAAAATGCAGCTATCCCATCATCCCATACAATATACAGTGTAATACCCGTAAGACCAATAGTCAGATTTACCTAAAAGTTGACAAATTCTCTTCGCGGTGTTTGGTAACAAATACAATTGTATTGAGAAATAGGGAAAATAAATTTATATAAGTCATAAAAAAAGTAAAATTGTGAAAACAGACAACAAAACTCAACTTTATTTGGACTAAATAATTCTGCAGTACCATAACAACAACAACACAAAAAAATATTTGGAAGTTATAGAAGTATACCCCCTCATACGTTAATATTGAACGAATTGCTCTGAAGAATGTACTCGTCAATTTTAGCAATACATGTACAGCCGTTACAAACTATTAACCCTTATGTGAACTCCACATTTTATTTTCACATTGGAAACACAAGGTTCGGTTCCCTATACGTCAAATGAAGTTTAAATAAATGAAATGTAAGTTGGATTTTAAGAATTAAGTTTCATTACTAAATAAAAATTATAGAAATGAATTCATAGCCTGAATAAACTAAAAAAAAATCAAACATTTATGCAGAATTGAAGCCATTTCATTTAGAGTTCTTCTTCATTTGTACATTTGAAGCAATTATAAATGCGTTTAGAGAGTTGCAGGCATACTAGAGCCGAACATTTCATACAGTAAAATCGAGTTTTGCGACAGGTTTTGTCGTATTCATGGCATAATCGGCAGTCTCGTTTCATTTGGAGGACGTAGGCACCTTATATCGTTGCCACAACTGGTGTTGTTGGCTAAAAAAAATTGTGGAATTCACTCATTTTGTTGTGACATATTACAAAGTGTTAATTCTTACCGGTAATGGGTTACCGAGGAATGCTTTTACTGCCGATCGACACGAAAATTGCTTTATTCCCTTAGGATTGTTACATCGAGCTTTTATTTGCGGACGAACTAGAGTTTCTGAAAGCGAGAACAAAAATTTTCTGCGAGCATCTGTTTTTTTGTAATGGTTATCTTCTTTGCAGATGATATAACTCGCCATTCCGTTAATGTCAATTATGTTATAAAAGAATGCCACCTTCTTGTTCATCGTTTTGGGGTGGCTTAACATTTGGTCCTTTGCGGAGAGGCCACTTTTGTTTTTATTACAATAAATAATTGCTTCTGGCTTTTCTAGTTCACAAATTACGTTCTTATCGTAACGTATAAAAAAACCCTTGCCTTGTTTTTCTTTGGGATGTAGGAATACATTGCTACTTTATTTTCGTGATACCCAAATATTGATGAATGTATAGGCCGTGAGGAATTTTTTTTTTTTTCATTTCAGTTGGAATACCTACAAAACCTACACTGATCTCTATGAGACGCTTACACCCTTTGTAAGGTAGAAAAAAAAATTATCAGCCACGATTGTCCTTCCCGAATTCGAATACCTATTATGCCCACCATATTTTAAGTCCATACCTCGCAGGTTTAGACGGTATATACTGTGTGAACTTCGTCCTCCCACGATATGGAAACAATTGTTCGTCTATGGTAATACCACTATGTGGCTGATAATTCCTTTCCATATTTTCGTTTAAGAAATTTCCTATATTCCTGATTGGTGCAGCTTTATCAGATTGGGTACGGCTATCATCAAACCGTATATATCGTGGCAGAGCAATGAAATGGCGGTATGACGTTGTTGCATATTATTGTAAGCCACAGCCAGCAACTAAGAGTACACCAATAAATGCATTTAGTTCAATTTTCTTGAACTCCTTCCATACCTTTTTTTTGGGTTGGATTCTTAGTATTCCATTGATTATGATAAATACGATGTTTGGTGTTAGAAACCTTTTAAACACTTCAATTGGTACCAAATTTGTAGAACTAGGCCTTCCACTAAACCTCATTCATAACATTATGGATGCATGTCCGATCAATTGGTGGCAGTACTCTGTTTCACTTCGTATCATCTTTCCCGCGTTTCGACTGCTTGGTAGTTATTTGTTGGTAGTATTTCATTTTCCTCGATGGCATACGCCTCTTGAAACTCTAATTTCTGCTCTGCTTCTACATCCGATGCGTCATCTTCATTTGGTATATAATCAGCATATTCGTCGGGATCTGCTTCGACAGCAAAAGTATCAACGTCTTCTTCTTCCTTCGTTGCTCGTTCTCGTTCAAGATCGTTAGCTGAGGCAGCCGCAACATGCTCAAAGAACCTTGGGTCAAACCGAGAACGTGTTTGGTAGGTAAACTTTGTCCATCTTTCTTGTTGAATAAAACAAAAAATAAAACCTTTACACACTGTTTTCAGCTCAAAATTCAAAGACACTATGACACTGTACGTGCTAAAATACACAGCACCGAAATCGAATAAATAACGGGAAGTCCGAAGAGATAAATATACAGTGAGAACAGATATATACAAATTTAGTATATTTTCATATAAAATGTGTATGGGGTCCGGCTAGACCCTTATGTTTCGAACATTACTAGAATTTTACGATGCCCTTCCTCCTGGTCACCCACCTATTGTTGGTAGTTTTTTTCAAATATCAGTTCAAAACTAGTTGCTTGAGGATATCATTGAATATTTTGACGATAGCGAAATTAAAATATAAAAATAATGCAAAAAAACACAAAAGGGGCTGGCCACCCTAATGTCTCCAAAAAGTTTAATTGAGTAATAAGGAAAAAGCCAGTTCTAGGTCACTAAAGAATGAACTACTAAACGTTTTAACCTGTTATCGGACCACTCGCCAGTGCTATCTAAGGTGGGGAACTAATTTGTTGAACAATCAGAACTCACCAGCCTTAACTAACAACTAAAATTAAATTTAACATTTTGTTAAGTAATTACATATTTAATGAATTACACACCAATAACTGTTTATCATTGTCACCATTTGTTTCTTATAACAATGGTGGGCTTACCGCTGATTAAGACTTTTTGTTTTTTTTTTTTTATTGTTTAAAAGTGACAAATTGTATAAATGACAATTTTCTGCTTCAATTACATGAATAATTAAGTGTCCGAAGGAAATTACCAAAATTACTAATAATTTGCATAATAATGAAGGTACATGGTACATGGTATCCCCCACCCATAAATGAGTTTACTACGCATATATATAGTGCTATAAAAATATGTATATAAATGAAAATTGTACCTCAATCATAATAACAATTTTTAGTCATCATCTGATTAAATTAGACCACACATAACACATAATTATGTGGATTATCCACTTGGTAACAATTTTAGCGTTGGCAATAAATGGAATTTTTTGTGCCCGCGAATGTGAAACGCCACCCATCATCCTAAGTGATCTAAAAAAATGTTGTGACTTACCAATGTTGATTGAGCAAAATTTACGCGAAACATGTTTAAAGGAGATCGATGCAGAATCGAATACATGGGAAGGTATTAAAAATTTCACCAATAAATTGGTAAATGTTGGCAAAAAATTGTATACGAGCTTCAAATGTATATCTATAAAATCGTTTTATTTGTTTTATAGAAATACGCCGAATGTATTTTTCAAAAAGGAGATGCCATCATTGATGAAAAACCAAGTGTGATAGAAATAAAAAAAATGGTAAAAAAAATTTTAGAAGATTATACAGATTGGGAACGACCATTTAATGCGGCTGTCGACAGATGTGTACCCGAAGTGCTCGCAAAAGATAACCAGTCGCGAAAACGGGCATCTGAGCCACCGTTCAATGTGAAAAATTTAAATACGATTTATGGTCACCTCATAGGATGTATCACGGTTGATTTAATGTCTGAATGTCCATCAGCTCGTCGTGCTAAAAGTCGTGAATGTACAGAAATTATTGATAATTTAAAAAAATGTTTCAGCAATTTTCCACCAATTTTTTTGTTAGCCGTCCCACCTAAATAAAAAATTATATTAACGCATCACGTTAGAACATCATGTGTGCGACCTTTTTGTACCCTTTCAATACCCAGCACAAGATGGCGTAACAATTCGTGTCTCGTATTTTTTTTTTTTTTTTTTTTGCATTTAATTCGTTTTAATTATTTTAATGTTATCTAATTTTCCGCATCTGTTGTTCCGCAACACAATAAACAAAATATAACAACACAAAATGCTAATTGCCATAATTTTTGTCCGATCTATATAAAATGTTGCGAAATTTGATAAAATCAACATTCAACAAACGACGATTAAAGATGTTGAATAAAGTTGTTACTCAATTGTTTGCGTTTTATTTAGTTTTTAATCAAATTCAATGTGAAGAGTGTGACACAATTCCAAATTTGGAATTGCTCGACAAATGCTGTGATGCGCCCGATTTACTTGTGGATGAGTATGCGAAAAAATGTGAAGCGGAGGATGCCACTGATAGCATATGGGTATGTAAACGCAGGAATGTAACCATTAATTTCTAAAATGTATCAACCATTTTTAATAAATATCCAGAAATGGTCTGAGTGTTATTTCAAAAATGCTGGTGGTATCGTTGATGGCAAACCGAGTGCCACAGAGTTGAAGAAAGCGGCGAAAGCAGTTTTAGCTAATTTTTCTACATGGGAAAGTATTTTTAATGCGGCCATTGATAAATGTGTACCCGAGGTAATCGCTAAAGATGCGGCGACACGGAAACGAGTAACAGAACCACCTTTCAATCTAAAAGATGTAAACACAATGTATGCTCATTTGATTGAATGTGTTGATGTAGAACTTTTAGTTAAATGTCCCGCTTCAAGTCGTCACGATGAACCCAAGTGTAAAGAAGCGATTGACTATGTACAAAAATGTTCAAAAGATTTCCCACCACGTTATATGATTTTTGAGGAAGCTAAACTATAAAAATGTTCATCTAATTTAACTTGTTGTAGATAGTTGTTTACCTCCTGTACCTATGCAAATAAATATAAAAATCACATGAATTATGAAAAATATTTGGTTTTTGAATGCGTTTAATTATAGGATACAAGAAATTGCTTTTATTATACTATAGCGACGCACTGCTCGATGTGCTTAGTAAAGCACATGATTTCAACAAAAGTAACCCCTAGGTCCTTAATCTCGAATACTTCTTGTAAAAGTATGCCATTTATTTGATGTTGTTTTATAACAGGGTTAACATTCCGATGGAACGATAAACTCTTACACTTGTTGATGTTGAGACTGAAAAGGTTTGACTACACCATTTCGCTAGATTATCGATGTCTTCTTGTAGCTTATGGGCATCGCCGATGTTTTCTACTGTTTTAAAGATTTTGAGATCATCTGCTTACATTAATAACTTAGAATGTTGCATTACTTCAATAAAGTCATTGATAAAAATTATAAAGATCCAAGAACCAACATGAGAGCCTTGTGATACCCCTGAAGTAGCTTGAATTAATTCGGATCCTCTATTGCTAAGCTCAATATACTGAATGCGGTTACTCAAATATGATTTAAACCACGCAACAAACTGTTTAGAAAAACCGAATCTGTATAACATTTTCAACGTTTTACAATGGCTCATGGAGTCAAAGGCTTTGGCAAGGTCAGTATTCAGCACAACAACTTGCTTCTGCTTTTCAATTTCTGTAATGGTGTTGCTGGTAAATTCAATAAGGTTTGTTGATATTGATCTTTCGGGTATAAAACCATGCTGACACTGTAAGTTGCATACTCCCAGTTCAAATAATTTGGCTTTTGAAGATATTGATGTAATATCCCTCTGTAACAATAAACCTCATTTCTTACTTCTGTTTTGAAAATTGGTGTTACTCTGGTTACTTTCCATTTCTTTGGAAATACTACTAGTTTTAATGATTGATTAAATAGAAGACAAAGAAGAATTGCCAACGATGTGAAATCTTTCAATAATGAAGCCGTTCTTATCCATCTCCGAATACTTCTAGAGCTCGATGAATATCATCGGTTTCAATCCTTGATGTTAGTATGGTTACGTTGTTTTCCCCATTGTTTGGATTTTCATACTTATCAATGTGTTCTGCTAACCTACGGGTCACAAGATGTAAAAGAAATATAAAATTCGGTCCAGACCATTTTGTACCTCGCAAATTTGGCTAGGATTTATATCGGAAACGGTATCGATGAACAGACACTCGATTTCAGAACTCACCAGTTAATAGTTGGAAAATTAAAATCCACCGTGGTCGATGATGGTGTCAGTTGAATTAGCAGCATTGTTGATTTCCATTATTGTGTCGCAGCAGACGGTGTAAGACGATATCGGTGAGCCAGGCGGAATATATGCAACGTAGATAAAAATTGGTGATTGCGGTTTTAACACGATAATGATGCATCAACCGCTATGAATACTCCTCCACCAGATTGTTTAATACTTGTTAGCGATGAACGGTCACATCTATAAACCACATATTGGCTAGAAAAAAATTCAGAACTCAGGGTCCCTTGTAGTCTGGAAAGAGCGTTTAAAACACAAAATTGCGAAATTGAAATGCATTCGAAGAAATTTTATTAACATTTTGGAAATAAAATGACTGATTCCTAATGCTTGGTCGTTTGGCCATTGTTATAGTCTTCATGTAGTCGGATATTTCCAAAATATATGCTGGATTCTGTTTGGTACTGGAACCAAATTTAACGATGACATGAAGAAGGTTTTGCTGGTTTGCAGTTAATGCAATTCGTATTAAAGAGTACAGTTATGGTCCCCTTCGATCGTTGAATTGTAGATAAATTTGTGTGTCTGTGTCTGGTTAATGTCAATAAAGCATTTGGTAAGCTATCGGAAACTAGCGGAAGTTAAGCCTTGAGCCTTGCCTCTTGTCGCGTTTTGTTAAAGTTAAGTACAGTGTATTTGGCATAACTAGAATATCGGAAGTCAACCGGCATTTGTTAAAACAGACTGATCTCATATTGTTATTAGTGGTATACACATCCGCAGAGCGGCTTTTGATCTCCCAGAAACTAAAGTCCTGAATGTACCATCATATACTCATCGATATAAACCGTGCCATATTTCTTGAATCCATTTAAAAGGTAAGAAGCAATAATGTAGTAGTTGGTTTTAAGTTAGGTTAGGTTAGAATGGTTGTGCTAAGGAACCGGCATAGACCCAAAAATGGTCCGTAGCTATACCACATACTCGTACAATTTTCTCGGCCCTACCTACTGAATCATCCAGAGCTAGCGATGAAGCGTTGAATACACCTGACGTCCATCCCATTGACCTGGTCACTGAGGAGAGGAGCTCCTAAGAATTTCCATCTGCTTAACGCTAGACGGGGACAAGTGCAGAGTAGATGGAGTACAGTTTCTTCCTCTTCTACATCTTCACAGCTTCTACAGTAATCATTGGAGGAGACATCTAATAACTCCCACGACCATAATAATATGGCGACGCTAAGTGTAAACAGCGGACCCTGTTAAAGTTAGCCGGAAGTTTCCAGCCGAAAGTGAAAAGTCGATAATGCAGATTATGTTAGTGATATTCCAGCCGAAAATAAATCAGCCTCTAGAGTGTTATGCCTGGAGATGGATTGCATTGATGTGACTTATCAGTAGCTATCGCAAGAAAAAAATTCAGTTCAAGTTTCCCGTGGGAAATCTCGGAAAATTCGATTTTCCAAAATTTTTTACAAAATTTGTATAAAATCAGCCTGTAGAGTGTTATGTCTGGAAATGGATTCAATTGACGTAATTACTCAATAGCTATCGCAGGAAAATTTCAGTTTAAGTTTCCCGAATTTCGAAAATCGAATTTTCCGAGATTTCCCACGAGAAACTTGAACTGAATTTTTTTCCTGCGATAGCTAATGACAAGTCACGCTAATGCAATACATCTCTAGACATACTCTAGAGGCTGATTTTATTCATTGATTTCTTACTTTAGGCTTGAAACTTTTTTGAATTTTCCGAGATTTCCCACGGGAAACTTGAACTGAAATTTTTTCCTGCGATAGCTATTGACAAACCCCATCAATGCAATCCATCTCCAGACATAACACTCTAGAGGCTGATTTTATACAAATTTTCTAATAATTTTTGGAAAATCGAATTTTCCGAGATTTTCCACGGGAAACTTGAACAGAATTTTTTATTCGATAGCTATTGACAAATCACAGAAAAACGATTCAGCTTCAGATATATACTTTAGAGGGTGATTTTATTCCAATTTTATATATTCTTTTGATTTCCCGATATTTTCTACGAAGCCAAGTTTTACACGTAAATTTATTTACAAAATTTTTTATTTAAATCTATGTATCCTATTTACTTTCGGCTGATAACTACTAAATTTTTTATTTTCGGCTGGAATGTTATATCATAATCTGCATTATCGAATTTTTACTTTTGGCTGGAAACTTTCGGCTGGGATTAGGCAATCTGCATTACCATTTTTTTTTTTTTACTTTTGGCTGGACTAACACAAACTGCATTATCGACTTTCACTTTCGGCTGGCAACTTTCGGCTAACTTTAACAGTATAAACAGCTGTCTAGTTCTTGCTTGATCGAGTCTTGGCCAAATCTGCCTAGTTATAAGACAAGAGGTACAATTGGACCATCTATAGGTTGCTGCCCTCCTAGCTTCTTCCTGAAGCAAGAGTTTGAATGTAGCGAGCAAAATTTCAACATTTACCTTTCTTGGTAAAGTGAGGCAATTTGTACTCTGCCGAGCGAGTTCATCTGCCTTTTCATTCCCCACAACACTGAAGTGCCCTGGCACCCACGTTAAGTGCATGTTGAGATGAGAGACAGCTCTGGGCTACTTTCGACGTAAGGAAATAAGCCCGTAAAAATGCGCATATCCTTTACAGAGACTACATTATTCCTCAACCAAACCACGGCGTCAATTATTGCAAATAATTCAGCCTGAAAAATGCTGCAATAGTCGGGGAGAAGGAATGAGAGATTTACATTTAGTTTCTCACAGAAAACACCACAACCAACCCTACCATCCATTTTTGAACCATCGGTGAAGAAGTGTTCAAAACTTCAGGGTTCATCATCTCTTCACTCAGCCAGTCCTCTCTGGAGGGAATATCAATACGAAACCTTTGCTCAAAAGATGGTAATGGAATCATGTAATGTACCAGCGATATCTCTGTTAAACAAAATAGGTGAGTGTCCTGTATTATTACAGGTCCACATAGAAATGGATTTGAGCCTTGTAGCGTATTTCTGTCTTGCCAATCGTTGCGGCACGTATTGATCCAGGATCGGCTCGCCTATGGGGGGTTCGTTGAGTGACATACGACAAAATCCACTAAAAATAACAAACGTACCTGTAAAAAAACAACAAACAGCAAAACTAACTCACATTGGCCATCACATTAAGTGCAAGCATTCGGTCAATTTCACCATATAACTTTTCCTGAACAATAGGTGACACTGGAAAATACCGCTGTTTTATTGGAAGCGCTGAACCAACATCTATCCTATGCTCATGTAGATGGGTACAACCTAGCCCTAATTTTGTAAAAGACGGGAATTTGTCTTTAATTAAATTCAGCCTCTTCATTTGTTCTTCTGTTAGTCTGTGCATTTTATCATCAATCGACGATGCCCAAAGTTCACCAACCATCATAGGGAGCGATACCAAAAGAACTCCAGAAGCTTATTCCCAAGTATAAACAATTCTGAAGTGAGGGTACTATATAAAACCGAATATGCTTGGTTTTGTTTCTAAATTGAACTGGTAATTTTACATGACCGAGTATTTGATTTGCGGTGCCGTCGGCGGTTTTAACTGACGCACTGATTTTATGGTAATTACAGTGAATATCATTCAAGAAGTTAATCGAGTTTTACCCAAAATACTGATGCTTGCTCCGCTGTCAAGCAATCCGGATAGGGTTTTTCCAAAGATATTAACGGAAAATAGGTCTTTGACACGTGAATTCTTTAGTAAAGATCATCATGAATTTTCTAGATTTTTTTTTTTTTTTTTTATAACAGATAAATATTTTTGTACGACAATAGAATTTACTAAAGGGAATGTGATGGTTGTGAGTCATGAATTAACTGTAAAAATGGATTTAACAAAAAATGAAATCTACGGTATAACGTGAACTCATTTAACTATGCTTCAATTAAATAAGAGCTGGTTACATATACCTGTTAAATGAAGACTAGTCATACCAGGAGAAAACAGAATCACTGTTAAAATCAAAACTGGTATGTTGTCATCAACATTAACAAACAACAACTCAAAAATAAATCATACATGTTTTCTAAATTTTAAATAATTTCAGATTGTATAGAAAGTTTGCCTAAAGCATGAGAGGAACAACGGAATCACCCAAATAATCACAACTCTCCTGCGATAGGAAAACAAAATCGTATTGGCCAAACCCAAAAATATACAACACCAAAACTAAATCAAAAACAACAAAATACATAAGTTAAAGAGTTACATAACAAAAATTAAATAAGTTACATTATCTTCGAGATACAACGTCTCCAATCTATTGCAAGAGCTCACAGACTTACTATAAGATCAAAATTACAAAAGACTTACGGAAAAATTGAATCTAAAAAACTTGAAACTACCGGTGTGAAATTTAAAATTGTATAAAACGAGGAAGATTAGTCATTCGCCAAAAGTCTAAAATTGACTAGTTATGCGAATTATATGACTATCTATAGTTGAGGAGAGAAGCTCCCTGGATATCTTTTTAGGATTACCTATTGAATTTATTTAAAGACGACCTTCAGATCATATCGACTTAATGCTCAATGACCCTCAGGTCCCTGTTTCGGCGCCATGTAGCGTATTTCTGTCTTGCCAATCGTTGCGGCACGTATTGATCCAGGATCGGCTCGCCTATGGGGGGTTCGTTGAGTGACATACGACAAAATCCACTAAAAATAACAAACGTACCTGTAAAAAAACAACAAACAGCAAAACTAACTCACATTGGCCATCACATTAAGTGCAAGCATTCGGTCAATTTCACCATATAACTTTTCCTGAACAATAGGTGACACTGGAAAATACCGCTGTTTTATTGGAAGCGCTGAACCAACATCTATCCTATGCTCATGTAGATGGGTACAACCTAGCCCTAATTTTGTAAAAGACGGGAATTTGTCTTTAATTAAATTCAGCCTCTTCATTTGTTCTTCTGTTAGTCTGTGCATTTTATCATCAATCGACGATGCCCAAAGTTCACCAACCATCATAGGGAGCGATACCAAAAGAACTCCAGAAGCTTATTCCCAAGTATAAACAATTCTGAAGTGAGGGTACTATATAAAACCGAATATGCTTGGTTTTGTTTCTAAATTGAACTGGTAATTTTACATGACCGAGTATTTGATTTGCGGTGCCGTCGGCGGTTTTAACTGACGCACTGATTTTATGGTAATTACAGTGAATATCATTCAAGAAGTTAATCGAGTTTTACCCAAAATACTGATGCTTGCTCCGCTGTCAAGCAATCCGGATAGGGTTTTTCCAAAGATATTAACGGAAAATAGGTCTTTGACACGTGAATTCTTTAGTAAAGATCATCATGAATTTTCTAGATTTTTTTTTTTTTTTTTATAACAGATAAATATTTTTGTACGACAATAGAATTTACTAAAGGGAATGTGATGGTTGTGAGTCATGAATTAACTGTAAAAATGGATTTAAAAAAAAATGAAATCTACGGTATAACGTGAACTCATTTAACTATGCTTCAATTAAATAAGAGCTGGTTACATATACCTGTTAAATGAAGACTAGTCATACCAGGAGAAAACAGAATCACTGTTAAAATCAAAACTGGTATGTTGTCATCAACATTAACAAACAACAACTCAAAAATAAATCATACATGTTTTCTAAATTTTAAATAATTTCAGATTGTATAGAAAGTTTGCCTAAAGCATGAGAGGAACAACGGAATCACCGAAATAATCACAGCCTTATGGGTATGCTGGTTGTCATTTGAGTGCCCAGAATATTTAAGGGTATGATATGAAAAAGAACAACCAATGCCTGTGTTGGTGTACTCCTCTCTGTACCGCTAACTGCACAGCAACTTTTGGTTAGCCATACTGTTTAAGGCTGGCCACCAAACAATGATATCCTATAAAAGTAAGGGCCTTATCACTGAAGTATAGAGGCAGTATACGATATGGAGTACAAGGCCCATCGTTTTCCAATAGCGTTATTACAGGAGTTTAGCGCTATAGTAGCTTTATTTACCCTTTCCAAAATATTACGCTTCCAACTAAGTTTGCTGTCCCGAACAATACCCAGGTATTTCGCTTTATCATTAAAAGTCAAGCTTATACCATTTAAAGTAAGAGGATCTGTAGTGATTCACTCATGCAATTAATTTATTCCATTCGTTTATCTCTACAATTATTCGAAATGCAGCTCATTTCGATTTAAAATATAATTGTATTTGAATAGCCTTTTTCAGCTTAGTAGTGACAACTGTAGAGTATATTTCGACTTACAGGGTTTGAATCCGTACTTAAGATATTTTCAATCCACATATGTATTAGTACCCATAAATCACTACTTTGTACTAAATAATATCTCGGGCACCGTAGTACAACAGCAAATCAGCAATTTTTGCTTAGATTGTACCATTTTCGTTTTCATGCTGTCTCAAACACAGAGACACAATTTTTATAGATACTCGCTTGAAAGACG
This sequence comes from Tipula vernalis, assembly GCA_958295665.1. Lineage (NCBI taxonomy): Eukaryota > Metazoa > Arthropoda > Insecta > Diptera > Tipulidae > Tipula > Tipula vernalis. Next base: position 213,849,888 of record OY282560.1, on the reverse strand, counting down.
TAAAACGCAACATAGCCATTTTGTGCATATGCAAATTATTCCTTTTTTTCCATAAAGAAAAATTTGATATACATAGTTTAACGAACGGAATTTGATAAATGTTTACGCGAATATTTTACTATTAAATAAATTAACGTAAATACAGTGATGGTGATTATTAGTTTATCGATTTGTTCGCTGTGAAAGCATAAATTTATAATAGAAAGCGCTACACCCCGGCATTGGGGGTAGTATATATAACCTTGGTGTATTTATTCCACCTGATAAAACGAAAAGAAATTACTTCGTACAACAACAGAATTTTTTTTTTTGTGTGTGTAAAAATAAAAACCAACAACGCCACAGGAGCATCATATCAATTTTGGAGTATTGTTAGCTAAACGGTCGGGTGCAAAAAATTAAGCACCGACCACTTGGTAAGTGCCAATTCCATTACAACAAAATTAATATTATTTTTTAAATACGAACTTATACGTGACATTTCATTTTCATTCACATACGGCCATCGGCATCTCCCGTCTCGTGCCCTTTACACATGGTCAAGAAAAAAGATCAAAATTGGAGACCATGTGGGGATTATCGGCGTTTAAACTCGGTCACAACACCGGATCGCTACCCGATACCCCACATCAAAAATTTCTCCATGCATTTACATAGTTGCAAAATTGTATCCAAAATTGATTTAATCAGAGCGTATCATTTAATTCCTGTCGCGCCTGAAGATGTTCACAAAACGGCAATAACGATCCCAATGGCCTCTTCGAATTCACGCGAATGCCATTCGGTCTATGAAACGCTGCACAAACACTTCAGCGCTTTATGAACGAAGTAGTTCGTGAACTAGAATTCGTTTTCGTCTACATTGACGATATTCTTGTTGCTTCGCACACTGAGGAACAGCACAAACTACACTTAGAACAATTGTTCAACAAGTTAGCACCGTTTGACGTGCATATCAAGAGCGCAAAATGCGCCTTTGGCGTAACTAGCCTTGATTCCCTCAGCCACAAGATTACACCTGATGGTATTCTACCATCAGACGAACGAATTAACGCAATCAGAGAATTTTCAGCTCCTACTTCAATTAAAAGTATTCAGCGATTTGTCCGGTATGGTAAATTACTACCATCGATTTATACCGAAACTCGCACAAACACTCGCCCCAATTCACGGCCACTTGGCATCTTTCCTCAAGAAACCCAAGACCACCATGAATTTCTCTTGGATCGATGAATGCCAAAGCGCATTCACGTCGTTGAAAACTGAATTGGAACAGATAACACTTCTGACACATCCACTGAGCGACTCAAAGCTCAGTTTGACTACTGCATCAAACACTGCCGTCGGTGCAGTACTGCAACAGTACCATAACGAGTGTTGGGAACCCCTGGGATTCTTTTCGAAAAAGCTGTTGGATGCCCAAAATAAATATTCAACATCCGACAAGGGATTACTCGCAATCTATCTGGCAGTCAAACACTTCAGATATTTTGTTGAAGGTCGAGATTTTACGATCTACACCGACCACAAACCTCTGACACGAGTGATTCGGTCGAAAACTGAACGTAATCCAAGGCAATCACGCCACTTGGATTATATATAACGCAATTTACTTCGGACATACAACATGTTTCCAGTCATGACAACATTGTCGCGGACACATTATCCCGCACTTAAAGAGATCCTTGAGGAAAATATGTGAACTCCAAATATTATATGCAATGCATGTTCAACTATGCTAAAGCGGTGGAAGAATACTAAGAGTAACTCAAATTTCAAATATACAACACCCGCAATATGGAAAAAACCTCTATCGAAAGAGAAATGTTACTTTTGTAATACCGAAGTGAAAGGTTTTAATTTAAGGAGTAAATCAAATATAAAGTAGGTACATGTAAGTACAATGACGAAACCTGTAAAGTCCAATTACTTCAACTCAAGTTTTTCAAACAATGAAGTAATTAATGGAAGTTTCAAAGGATAACGTATTGGTGAGAGTGAAGCGTCCAGCGGGGAAGAATTTTACAGTAGTGAAAATGAAACGGAGGAGATTGAAGAAGAATATATTGCACCTAAAGAAGAGAAAGTTCCAATACTATTCACTCAGAATGACCTCAAAAGATATATCTGAAGACTTCGTTAGTGAACTGAAAAGCCGAAACTTGGTAGTCCCTGGAACAAAATCTTAATCTAATATTTACAAACCTTATTAGATCCCTCAAAAATTATTTTACCTCTACTACACATAAAACTAGGGCTGATGAAGCAATATGTGAAGGCATTAAATAAAAAATGTCAATGTTTCCAATACATGGCACAACAATTTCCAAAATTGACAGAGGCTAAAATTAAAGAATTTATTTTGTTGATGTGGGAACGCCAGTTATGAAGGCTTTGAATGCCCGGTATAGGACGTCGTGTGAACCGCTACAGGATACCACACCCTATATATGTATATGAGGCACGAATTTTTCACAAGTATAAACACAGTGATGCGATTGTAATTCAATTTTTATTGTACAAAATTTAAACTTGTTATTAAAGATACACTTTGATTATATTAATAATTATTTTTATTTTAATTTACCACCAACTAAATGTATGAGAAAAATGCCCACCAATATCGTTAAGTTAAAATAAAAAAACTTTTAAAGATGGTGGTCACAACACGAGCTGATTATATATATATATATTTTCACTAGTACTGATCATGTAATTTCATTACGTACACTGCAAAATTGTATATGATTGATATTCGGTGCTTGTTGGTTCGGTGCTTGTTGGTTCTGTGCTTGTTGGTGAAACAGTTGTGGTTGCTTAATAAGGTATGATGACACAGCGCTGATATATGTGATTGATATATCACGGTAATAAATGGATTATATAATTTGTGTGCGCCCCAGTGTATGTGGTTGATATATTGTTGCGATGAACGAATGAAATATGACTGAGGCGCTACAATTTTTAACGGACCTCAAATACGAAAACTATTTGAAGACAAAAATTTCGATAAAACCATGCAAAAAAATGAGAAAGTTGCCTGCCTCAGTTTTAGAGAAGTTTGTGAAAACTTCTTAGGAAACACCAGAAGTGAGCATTACAAAGACATTGTTACAAAGTTGGTAGAAAATTACAAGCAATTGGGATGTCTTATGAACTTAAAGCTTGATTTTTTGGATTCCTATTTTAATTACTTTCCTGACAATTTAGGCGACTATAGTGAAGAGCAAAGGGAGCGCTTCCACCAGGATGTAAGGGAAATGGCAAGGAGATATCAGGGAAGGTGGGATGTTAACATATTAGCGGACTGTTGTTGGATGCTCAAGAGTGATGAAGAAACAAATCTGAGAAAAAGACGTACAACTCCACTTCATAGGTCATTCGAGGACAAGAGAGTACGTTATAAACGCCCATTTCTTGCGTACATCCATAAAACTTTACTTGAACGCTCGTGATAGGTCAATGAACAAAAAGATGATTATTATTATTATTATTGAGAGGCCATGTGGGCGATAAGCCACCTCGCACTGCGACCTAAAAGATCTATTGTGCTGGACCCTGCTTAATTATCCGTCCAGTCAATATTCAGGTTCTTAATGAACTTGATAATACTGCCAGCCGGTACGTGATCCATGCTATCTGGACTTATTGCTCTTCCTCCTAGATCTTTACTACATCTGTTTGATTTTACTCTTACGAGTTACTGGGAATTGCAATCGCCGGTAGGTCACCCAGCTTTACTACAGGAAGGCTAAATAAAACTGGAGGGTGCCTGGTATCCAGAGTCCGCCTACTTTGGACTGATTAACCTATCAGCCATTCATCAATCGGCATATGCGCTTCCACCTTAGAGTGGGGTTTTAGCGCCGTACTTTAGCCTGTGCCAAATGGCCTTAGCTACCAGTGGTTGTCACGAGGAAACAGCACGTACACTTGCGAATTGCGAACAGGTTACCCCAATTGTACTTATCACGCAGCTGCCTAATACATGATCAGAACAGCTCACGAGATGCGCACCCTACTGGAAGGTTACGGAAGTGGTACATTAATCTACTCAACTTTGGTCCCTCCCTCCAATGCACGCCAAACCACTAAGAAAGAGATGATGAAAAACAACAAACCGTAACTCAACCTTGAGCAGACAAACTCAAACTGCAGCAAGGTCAGGGGAACTTTCAGTCAGCTAAACTTTCTTAGTTAAATTTCACTTTCCTATTGCCAGTAACTTTGTTTCAGTTACACAAGCCGCGAATTTATCTTATTTGTCTTCTATTTCTAACTTATACTATCTGAATTTCAGTTTACTTGTCAATGTCATAGTTCAAGTGTGAGTTTTGCGTCTAGGTTTGAGGATTGTCTGAGTTTCAGTGTATGTTGTACTGTAATGGTAACCAAAATAGAAAGGTCAATTGTTTTGAAATTTTTTTTGGCCATTTTGACCTAAAGTTGGTTTTTTTTTGGGTTACTGAAGTGTAACAAGTAAATTTGGACTATGGAATCCTTTTTACAGTTAAAAATACTCCGGAAACGATATATCTGGAGTAAACGGTACAAAAAATGGACTTTGGTATTTTCTTGGGCAATTTTGACCCAAAATTGGGATTTTGTAGAAAACTTAGCGCATCAAAATACATAAGAATTGACATGTCAGACCTCGGGTTCAGATTTTTTTTTTTTGTGTGCCGGTGTAATTAATGAGTTCATCTAAATTCCCGGGATACTATAATTTCTTACGTGTTGTTGTCTTATCGGGACAGAAACCACGGCAACTAACACAATATAAAATTTTTGTTAAACTATCAAAAATACACATAAAAATTAGAAAATATTGCGATACTGTCAAAAGTGAATTTTACTTTGATTAAGATGAGATAATAACAACGATTAGCAATTGTCATGAAAAATTATTTCAAATAATTCATGAAATCACTTAAACCTCTATTTAACTTGTCAGTCAATTATCTAATTTACCATTATTAATTTGCATTACCAAAATAATAAAAATATATAAATTTACCTCAGAACCAAGCCAATCAGTTTTTGGTTGAAATTTATTGTGCGAATATGATAAAATTTTTGTTCCAAGTATTCGTCACCTATTTGATTTTATATCAAATTTCTTGTGATGAATGTGATTCCTTTCCATCAGAAGGAAAACACGGTTTAAATAGTCATTCTTGCTGTCCAATTCCGCAGCTCTACAACCATAGTTGGTTAGATGACTGTCAAACAGAATTGGCATTACACAAAAAGCATAGCACAAAACATCTTGAAAATGAGTGTGTAAGTAAAACATATGCATACAAATGAAAATGTCACTAATCAATTACTGTCCTTTTACCAAAGAAAATGTACGAATGTATTGTTAAAAAAGCTGGTGGTGTTGTAGATGGTAAACCGAATACGGTCGCAATTAAACGACAAATGAAAGTCATTTTGGATCAGAATCCCGAATGGGAGAATACATTTCATGCAGCTGTTGACAAATGTGTCCCGGACGCAATCGCCAAAGAAGATGAGACAAGAAAACGAACATCTGAACCACCATATAATATTGATGAAAATGTAAATACGATGTATGGCCACCTTGTAACATGTATTATGGCCCATTTATTTTCGGAGTGTCCTGTGCCAGGGGATGGCAAGAGTCCCAATTGTGCGGCATTTAAAAATTTCATCAAAAAATGTATCACTGAATTCCCGCCACGGTTCATGAAACCCCCAGCAAATTAATCATCATAAATCAAAATAGCATTTTTTAAATTTATTTACGCTACACGCTAATTACTTAATTCTTTAATTTGATTTAAATCATTAATCACAACAACAACAGAAAAAAAAAATTAAAAATTATCCGGAAATCGGATAATTGATAATCACACTCCTCCGTAATCATGTCACATTGGTGGTAAATTTTCTAAGTAAATTTCCGATTCCAATTAATTCTATATACTCGTACATACTCGTACATATATGCAAATAAAAACCAAACAATTAAATGAGCAAATCTTGATTAGGCTAAGAAAAAACAATAAATTACAGTAGCTCATTAAAAATCATTTGTTTTATTTTTAATTAGTTTTATGACCGTCATATGCATGACTTACTGTAATTGAATGAAAGTACGGTGCATCGTATATAAGAAGAAACATTTGAATTCTTAGAACAATAAAGCAAAAAACGCCGAAGTTTGTTTTTTTTTAATTTTTGGTGAGCAAAATGCATTTTTTTACATTTTTAACGATATCGGTTGCAGTATGTTTGTTTGGCCAAACATATGCGGTCGATTGTGACGTAGCCCCCGATCTAAACGAAGCAACTGATTGTTGTAATATCCCGGATTTGGTGAATAAAGTGTTTCACGAAGAGTGCGCCGCTGAAGTAGGTAGTCTATCGACCAGTGGATTTAATTTAACACGGCATTGTATTTGGACCGAGTGTCTCTTTAATAAGTACGGTGTGATTAACGATGATGGTGAAGTGGACGCAAGTGATATTAAAAGCAAAGTTAAAAGTAAATTAGAACCGTACGCAGGATGGGAAAGTGTTTTTAATGCGGCAGTGGATAAATGTGTGGCCGAAGGCATGGCTAAGCGTGACGAGCTCAAGGCGGAATATGACGAATTTAAAAATTGTAATCCTTCATTTGCATACATTGTGACTTGCATCGATGAGCATGTGATGGTCGAATGTCCTGAAGCAGATAGAGGCGGTGATGGTAATTATTTGTTAATTTCTTGATCTAAGAGTCTTAAATCCTAATGATAAAATATTTTCTTTAATAATGTATACCTAGCTGACAATTGTGACAATTTGCGTACGTTCCTCATGGAGTGCCCAGCACAATTTCCACCTACATCAATACATTGAATTATTCTATTATACGTTAAAACAAAATGTGTCTTTTTAATAAGTAGAGAATAAACATAGAAAGCAATTAAAAATTGTAAATTTTATTTAAGTAAATTCCTTTATGAAAAGTTACTTCAATATTCGTCTGAAGTAGCACCAATACTTAATTTAGATTTAGAAACAATACTCATAATTCTTGGGAAGGATTTTAATGTAAACTTTGCATCAGAATCATCGTGTGATTTGACAGGAATCTGCTGACAACTCCCACTGCAAAGGAGATGTCTGGTCGACTGATTATTGCGGCAAATATTAGAAAACCGACGGCTTCTCGATACGGAAAAGATTTTTCTTTTGAATTGAGATGATCCGGTTCGTTTATTTTAACCTCGAAGGTCGCTTGTAGATGATGAAGTACTATTTTCAGTGCCTCTTTGGTTTCAGCCATGACTAATCCATCATCAACATATAGTATTAATAGTACTTTCACATTATTGAATTGTCATAGACACAATTGTCAGCATTACTTTGTACGAAGCCGTACTTGCTCAAAAAAACTCTGAAATGTTGTATTCCAACAGTGCGAAGCTTGTTTTAAGCCATACAATAATTTTTTTAACTTACATACCATGTTCGAACTGATGTTCGTCCCGTCTGGTGGGGTCAAATAAATGTCTTCTTGCAAATTGCCGTACAGGAACGCTGTTTTTACATCGAACTGCATTATCTCAAAATTATTTCTTGCTGCAACGGAGAGAAGAATCCTAATTGAGTCAAAACGTGTTGTCGGTGCAAATGTTTCATTGTAGTCGATGCCCTGTTTTTGTGCATACCCTTTTGCACAAAGTCTTGATTTGTACCGAACAACATCTCCATTCGGATTTCTTTTAACTTTGAAAACCCATTTTGATCCAATAGTACTTCTACCGGGTGGTAACTTAACAACCTCCCATGTGTTGTTCTTTTCGAGTGCATCTAATTCTTCCTGTATTGACTTCGTTCAATTTTTCGCTTCTGTACATGATATCGCTTCCTCATACGTCTCAGGAATGTCAGCTTCAGCAAAATTCACCTCGTAGTCGTATCGTGCGTTGTTGCTTCTTGTTTCTCTAAATCGTCTTCTATGTCTTGAATTCCTTCAGTTTTATTATTTTCAGATTCAACATTTTCTGTTTGGTTTTCGTGTTCATTTGATTGAGTACAACCATCATCAGTGTTGTATTCTATTATTTGTATCTCAACCGTATTTCTTCTTGGAAAAGGAACAGCTGCATTTTCGTTGAAAATAACGTTGCGAGAAACTTTGATTTTTCCGAATTCTTCATCATAAAGGCGATAATTCGTAGAATTTCCGTCGTAGCCAACAAACATTAGTTTCTTGCATTTTGGATCCAGTTTTGTACGAAGCTCTTTTGGAATATGCATGTACGCCTCACATCCAAAAATTTTTGTATGGTCCAATATAGGCTTTTTACCTGTCCATAATTGGTATGGGGTTGCATCGGGTGCTTGAGTGGTTGGAGTGCGATTTAGAATATACACTGCTGTGTTGATAGCTTCACTCCACAAATTAATTTGAACATCCTTTGCATATATCATCGATCGTGCACTCTCCACGATAGTTCTCATGTCTCGTTCCGCTTTCGCATTCTGTTCGGGTGTATAGGGAGCTGTTATTTCCAAAGATATTCCATTTTTCGAGAGATTCTCCTTGAAAATGTTGTTACAGTATTCGGTTCCGTTATCAACGTGTAAGACCTTTGGTGGAAACCCGAACTTGTTGCGTGAGTGATTGACAAAATCTTTGAAAGAGTCGCAAGCATCTGATTTTTGTTTAATGAAGTAAACGACACGATAACCGGAGTTGTCATCTTTGAAAGAATGAAATATCTCATTAAACTAACCGATGGTTGAGACATGGGACCACATATGTCACTGTGTATAAATTCACCGGGTTTGGTTTTTCTGTTTACTACTGTTTTAAATGGTAACTTGTGACCTTTTCCATAGACGCATGCTTCACAGAAAAATTTGTTGATGTTGGCAATACTGACATTCTTAATGTCTCCCTTGGTTACCATTTCTTTTATCGCTTACTTGTTAATATGTCCAAGTCTCTCGTGCCATAATTTTATATCTACACTGGTCGTTGCATTCGCTTCAGAGACAGTGATTGTTCGAAATAACAATCGGTATATATTGTTTGATTCTCGAATTTCGCAGGCTACTATATTGCTGTTTTCTTAAACTTCAGCATGGTTGTCTTCTTTGATAAACTTCATGCCTTTCGCCGTTATTATACCTTCGGAGAACAAATTTTTCTTGAGATCCGGTACGTATAACACATTTGTTATTGTTGATTCGTGCCACTTTTCTCCGATAAGTTTTTGAATTTTTACGGTACCTTTTCCTTTGACAACTAAACCTTGATTATTTCCAAGTTTTACTGACGCGTGATCATGTGGTGAAATGGATTATTTAATAATCCATGTTCCCACAATAACAACATTACTATATACAACGATTAAATACAGTTGCAACACAATTACAATTAGTAAAGAGATTTGCAATGCGGAGGAGAAGTTGTTCTGTCGGTCAATGGTTTATGTATTTATTAATCGGTACATAGCAGACAGCTGATTTTTATTATCTAACATTACATACATAAATATTTTGTAATCTTTAGTCATTTAAGTCTTTGTTTGTAAAATGGTATTATATACTAATAGTAATGATTATATTTTGAGTGCACGACAAAATAAAAAAAAAGAATTTAATTGCATACGGATTTTCAAGCGGCACTGATTTAAAAAAAGGATTTCTTGTGAAAAATATGAATTGTAAACTAAACATAAGTTGAAATAAAATTAAATATATATTAAAAACTAAAAACAATTAAATATATTATTTCAATAATCATCCATGGTTTCAAAAATTGAAAAATATTCACGTTTATGTGTCATATGCGCGGATGCGCCACTATCCATTATCCAATAATCGTCGTCAATCGTGGATGTTAGTAACAAGCTATCTTCAACAATCGAAAAAGCTGTGACATTTGATTGTGAATGTTTATTTTCTTTCGAATCATCATATTTCTTTTCTCCTCGATTTTTCTTTGGAGCTCGACATTGACTAGCGAAATGCCCCTTCTTTTGGCAATTATAGCATGTTACTCGAGGTCGATTACTTTTTCCTTCGATTGAATTCCATTGAATTGATGAACTACTGCATCCTGCCTTGGTTACTAGCAATGCCGAGTCTGATTCTTCATATGACATTAGACTGGCTTCTTCGTCCAAAAGACGTGCTCTAAGGTTAGCTATCGTTTGCTTTGCCTCAGTCATCGATATCCAAGCTTGTCTTAAATTTCTGTACTTTTGAGGCAAGCTTCCGAGAATTTTTGTGATAATCGCTACATCCCTGACTTTTTCTCCTGTTTCTTTAATTTGTTGTGCCAAATTTTCTACCTTTGCGATGTGCTGGGAAATGGTGTCTCTTGAAATCATTTTATATTGATGGAATCGCTCATGCACTAACATTTTGTTCATTTCCGTCTTTTGTTCGTAAATGGAATCTAACTTGATGATTATCTCACTTGACGACTTGCAATTTTCCACCAACGTGATTTGATCAAGAGCCATTGCGGAGGTTAAGGTGAACATGGCGTTCGCGTCGTCCTTAATCCATTTTTTGTGTTCCTGTATTATTGTTTTATCTGGCTTTACTTCGTCACCATTCACAATATCTTGTAGTCCTTTTGCTCGCAATGCACACGTAATTTGGAACTTCCATTGTCGATAATTTCTACCGTCAAACTTGTTAATCATTTATTTTGTCCGCCATATTTGCTAGATACAACGCTAATCGTAATGTGTTTGTTCATTATAAAATAAATGACTGCACATTTCTTTTCGTCGTAGAAAGTATTCTTCGATGCCTTTCTTTATATTTTTGCAATTACAGATATTCGCTTACAATGCGATACCTGGGCCCATAACCTATTAATCAATAAGATTGTTTCGGCTTTTTATAGACAAAATATATTAAAAATAATGGCATTCACAACAATTTCGACTTGTTAATCAGAAAAAATGAAGAGGCCAATCATTTATAAATATATCTACCAGAAAAAGTAGAAATATCAAAATCACACCCGTACTTTAACCCGTGGTCAATACAAAGTGTATCGACTCCAAAAATGAAAACTTAGTATTAAATAAATACTTTATTTATTTAATACAGCATAGATGCTACACTCGAAATCACTATGTTGAAGTACATATTTAGAATGAAGAAAGAACATATCATGAGTGACGTTAGTTACATTTCTGTACAGTTCCCTAGGAACATACTGTATCGAATTCGTATATATAACAGTTCTCCCCCTCGTGGTATGAAAACTTTTACATTTCATTTACATCTTAAAGTAATATTGTAATATTTAATTTTCAGCATTTAATAAACAATAAACATCTCTAATTACTTAATTTATTTTTTTCTTTTATTTATTGTTTATCTTATAAATCTAATTTGCATGGAGCTCTTCGAATCCTGTTGGATCTGCGAGGAGTAAAATCCGTTTTATTATTTATGTCATTTTCAGTATCGCCTATAACATTTTCGTGACCTGATTTGTTTGGATTTTGAACAATGAAGAATTGTGAAAATTCAATATTTTCTTCCGGTAATTTATTTTCAACTTCTGTATGTAACTTTTGACTAATCGAAACTGACTGATCTTGATTATCAAAATTCAACAATCTAATAGGTGAATTTGATCTAATTGGATCTGGTTTGATCTGATTATCCACATTATTTTTTAATCCAAGATTATTCCCAACTAATCTAATTTGGTCAATATGACGTTACCAAGTTCGTCCATCATCAAGTTCAACTATGTAATGCAATTTTCCTAATATTTCTGATACTGAACCGAACAACCATTCTGAATCTCGAGACAAATATTCTCTGACCGAAACCCTATTTCCGACTTCTAATGTTCGTACATTTTTTTTAGTATCTCTCCCCTTTTTTATTAATAATTCATTTGAACAATTTGGAATCATAAGATCAATACGGGATCTTATTTAACGATTAAATACCAGCATAGCAGGTGATTTTCCAGTTACTGGATGAATTGCTGCATATAATTCATCTACACTGCCGTTTAAATGTTTTAATTTGTTCTTAATAGTCTGAATGTACCTTTCAGCTTGACCATTCGTAGCGGGATTATAAGGTGCACTTAATTTGTGAACCACACCATTTAATTTTAAAAAAATTTGAAATTCATGAGCAGTAAATTGTGTTCCATTATCGGATGCAAAAACTGATGGAATGCCGTAAATTGCAAAAATTTCACGACAATTTTTAATCGTGGTTTCCGTAGTAATATTTTTTATAATACGACATTCGATCCATTTTGAAAAAACGTCTACTAGTATGAAAAAATACTTTCCTTTAAAAGGTCCAGCAAAATCACAATGTACTCTCTGGAAAGGTTCGTGAGGTGTATCCCAACTATGAAATGTCAAGTTTGGTGGATTTGATTGAACTTTTTGGCAATCAATACAATTTTTTGACCTATTTTCAATATCGTAGTCGATATTGTTCCACCAACAATATCCACGTGCAATAGTTTTCAAGCGAACAATTCCAAAATGAGCACTGTGCAATTCGTCTAGTACTCTCTTTCGTAGAGATTGCGTAACATATGTAGTGTTTTTTTATTCGCTCCGGATAGCTGCTATCGAGAGCCATTTTTTATATGACGGCTCTCGATAGCAGCTATCCGGAGCGAATAAAAAAACACTTTGATAGACTCTGATTCCACGAAGTAGACCAACCTTTTTGCATTGCAAATCCGTCTTGTGTTATTCCAAAACGATCAGATTTTGACACAACGCGACCATGTTTTAATCCGTTCATTAAATTTTTTACGGTATGATCATTATCAGTAGCTTTGGCTAATTCTTCGACTGTAATAGGTAACGTTTCTAGTTGGTTTACTTCGACTATGTCAATTTCCTCAATACCAAACTGAGTATCTGACGAAGGTAATCTGGACAACCCGTCAGCATTTCCATGTTGTTTTGTATTTTTGTAAATAATATCGTAGTCGAAAGACTACAAAAAAATCGCATAGTGTTGCATTCGCGTAGCTGATAATACTGGTAATCCTTTATTTGGGGAAAAATTTGCAACAGTGGTTTATTATCTGTAATCAACGTGAATTTCCGACCATATACAAATTGATAAAATTTTCGCACCCCATAAACTATCGCGTATGCTTCCTTATGGATTTGCGAGTAACGTTGTTGAACCTCTGTCAACGTTTGTGAAGCATATTTTATCGGTCGTTCCGAACCATCAGCATATTTGTAATACCGCACCAACACCGTAAGGAGAAGTATCGGTTGCAAGTAACAGTGGCAGTTTTGGATCATAATGAGCCAAAAATAAATCAGATTGCATTTCTGATTTCACCCTATCGAATGCATTTTGACAAGCAAAATCCCAATTAAACTCAATATTGTCCTTCAACAAATTATTTATAGGATAAAGTATGAAACTTAAATTATTAAGAAAACGTCCATAATAATTGATTAACCCCACCAACGCACGTACTTGATCTTTGTTTTGTGGTGTAGGCATATTTTTAATGGCATCAACCTGTTTAGGCATTTTATGTATACCATCGCTAGTAATGATATACCCGCAATATTCAATAGATTTTGAAAAAAATTTACATTTTTCTCTATTGACCCGTATATTATATTTCGAAAATCTACTTAAGATCTCTTCTAAACGCTCTAAATGCATTTGATCATTTTCTCCAGTGATCTTTATGTCATCTAAGAATACCGTTACACCTGGGATATCTTGTAATATCATTTCGATATGTCGCTGTCATATCGCTGGTGCAGAGGCTATACCGTACATAAGACGATTTGGACGATAAAGTCCTTTATGAGTACTAAGGGTTAAAATTTCTCGGCATTCTGGAGCAACTTCCAGCTGTAAGTAGCCTTTACTTAAATGTATTTTCGAAAATTTTGTACCCCCTGACATATTTGAAAATAGTTCCTCTACTGTAGGTATAGGACGTTCGTCAATGATCAAGTTTGGATTTACTGAAATTTTGTAGTCACCACAAATTCGTACTTTATTGTTCGCTTTTCGAACTGGAACAATGGGTGTTGCCCATCGACTATAATCCACTTTGGTCAGTACGCCATTTTTTTCTAAATCATCTAGCTCAGATTCCACTAGAGGTTTCATCGAAAAAGGAACCTGTCTAGCTTTGATGAAAACTGGATTACAATTTAACTGCATGGTAAGTTCAACTTGTATATTGGAAATTTTTCCAATGGATTCTGTATCGAACACGGTAGGATATTTTTTTATTAATTCCGCAATTTGAAATTCATCAGCGCCTTCCCCTGTTTCGTTTTTACCTAAACTATCAACACAATTTAATTTCTCTGTGTTATTAAAAAATTGTATTCCAATCTAATTCGATTTCTCGCATCCACTCACGACCTAACAATGGATGTCTATTCGAGTTCGTTACGTACAATTTTAAAATTTTATGTTTGTTTCCGGTATGAATCTTTACTTCAAAATATCCTAACACTTTGATCTTTACATTACAATAGCTAACTAGTTCAATATCTGTTTTATTTAATTGCAAGTCATTAAAATATTTTTCTTTGTCTGCACTATTGATTACTGTTACCGGAGATCCTGTGTCTATCTCAAAATTAATTATTTTGTTATTAATATCTAAGCGTATACAACATTTGTCTCTGTTCGATTGGATATTATAGATTTCTAAATAATCTAATTCTTTACCCACTTGCTCCTCAACAAAATTCGTAACATTTTTCTTTACATTATGACTTGAGACACACAATTGCTAAGTGCCCTTTTAATTTGCAATATTCGCATATCGAATTTTTATGTTTGCACATGTTCGCTAGATGTGTTTCGAGCCCACATCTAAAACATTTTAAATTTTTTTCATTCTTAAAATTAGAATTAGTATTAAAATTAGAATTATTTTTAAAATTAGAATTGTTTTTAAAAATAGAATTGTTTTTAAAATTATTGTTAGTAAATTTTCTATAATTTTCATTTACTTGTGATTGGATGTGATGTACCATCCTATTTGCTTGATGTTGTAATACAGCACCGCCTTTTTCTGACAACTCCATTGCCTGTCCAATTTCTAGTGCTTTTTCCAATGTTAATTTCGACTCTTCCAAAAGTCAATTTTGTATTTTCATGTTGCGTAGACCGAAGACAAATTGATTTCGTAGCGCAGTTTGCAAGTAATTTTCAAAGTTACAATCAATCGATAATTTTTTTAATACTGTGATGTAATTTTCCACCGACTCACCCTCTTGTTGTTTACGTAGGTGGAATTTGAAATTTTCCACAATTTATGATGGTGTCGAATTATAATGTTTTTGTAATAAATTTACAATTTCATCGTATTTTTTTGTTTGGGGTTTTTCCGGTGTTAATTTGTCCGAAACTATATCGTAGGTATCCTGCCCCATGTAATGGAATAACATGCGCAATTTTTTTTCTTCGTTTTTAACCTCGAATATCTCCATAGCATCTTCAAATCGCTCTACCCATCTTGACCACTTCATATTTTTCTTATCGAATACATCGATCGCAAAGATTGGTTGCATTTATTGTGCCATTGCAGCAAAATTAAAAAAAAATCTTTTAACACGTGCAAAATACAACCGCAGTAAAAAAAAATCAAGATGGCGATGACGAATCACTTTTGAACGATAGAAAATTATTTATTTTCTTTTGTTTTTTTTTATCCTCGTCGCCAGTTATTATGTATCGCGTAGTATGAATACATAAGGTAAGTACGTATGATTAATTGAAACTAGTATGCTTATATTTAATAATGAATACTTTATTTATTTAATACAGCATAGATGCTACACTCGAAATCACTATGTTGAAATACATATTTAGAATGAAGAAAGAACATATCACGAGTGACGTTAGTTACATTTCTGTACAGTTCCCTATGAACATACTGTATCGAATTCGTATATATAACAAAGAACTAAAAGGAAGTAAGTTTTTTTATTATCTCAAAAATATTTCAGTATACAGTGTTTAAGTATAACTTGATAAAGCCTGTAATTACACATTAGTTTTATTGTAAGTTACATTTGTAAATTTCGAAAGTAAAACACGTGTATATCGTTTCATGTCTTTTATTACTCTATTCGTGCAGTGTTATAATCGACTCCTTCTCTATTTCTGTTTTCTCTTTCTATTTATTTGTGTTACCCAATACCTATTACATGTGTAACCCTATAAACATAATATTAAATCTTAACCTACTTCACCTCATAACTTAACATACGTTACATAATTCAATTAATTATAACATCTCTCCCTTTCCTTTGTATTTCAATTCTTATCATAGATTTAAACTATATAGTACATACATAAATTTGTATTCTAACTTATACTAAATATTTTCAATTAACCTATCAGGCTTCTTGATTGTTCTATTTGACCTTCTTGAATTACTATCTAGATTATTTGTATTTACATATTTCAAAATCATTTATTTGTACATTTGTATCATCATTAGTAACATTATTATTATTTATAGTTTGTTCTGTATTTCTATTCGATATTAATATTGTCATATCATTTTGTACATCATCTTCCTCATTAAATTCTAATTGATGACTTCTAAAATAAGTTCTTGAACTTTTCAATATTTCATTAGATTTACCAACGTTATTACTAACTTTCCTCCTCCTCCTTCCTTATTTTACTAGATAATGAATCTGACCTAATCTCTCTATTACGTTACCAAATTTCCATTTATTCTTTGCTAAATAGTCCCTAACTGCTACTCTGTCTTGTATAATAAATTCCTTTTTTAATATTTTATTCTGTGGTTCGTTATTTTTTTCGTGAATCATTGAATTACCTGGCAGAATCAAATCTAATCTTGATTTAATCTGTCGTCCGAAAACTAGTACTGAAGGCGATATCCCGTTACTGGATGTATAGTTTTTCTGTATGCTAAAAGTATTTTTTGCAAACTCATATGTAAATCCGCATCATGATTAAGCATCTTCAGTTTGTTCTTAATAGTACGTACATATCGTTCCGCCTGCCCATTTGTAGATGGATTATATGGAGCCCCATCTTATGTTGGATACCATTTTGAATTTCCATTTCCATTTTGAAAATCAGCCGCTGTAAATTGTGTCCCATGATCTGATACCAACACATCCGGCAATCCGAACGTAGCAAAAACTCACGTAAAAATTTAATTGTTGCTTCTGTAGTTATAATTTTAGTTATTCTCACTTCGATCCATTTGGAATATGAGTCAACCATAAAAAACAAATATTTCCCATAAAAGGACCTGCATGGTCTACGTGAACTCTTTCAAACGGTTTTGTAGCACTTTCCCATTTATGGATTGGCACTTTTATCGGTAATGGTATTGATTCCTGGCACTCGGTACAATCATTTACCATAGATTCTATATCCCGATCCATTCCGCTCCACCAGCAGTACCCACGAGCCAATGATTTCATCCGACTTATTCCGAAATGTCCGGAGTGTAATTCTTGTAAAATTCTTCTACGCAACGTCTGTGGAATATAACAGCGTATACCTCGCAATAGGCAATCATTTTGCAGTGTAAATTCTATTTGATCAACTTGGAATCTCTCTTCGGGTCGTACACTCATTCCGGTTTTTAGTCCTTCGACCAATTTTTTGATGTCTTTGTCCTCCGTCGTATGTTTTGCCAATTCGTCCACTGTCACTGGTAAATTTTGAATCAGCTCCATCTGCAGTACATCGATTTCATCTATTTTATATTCACTCATCTCAGATAATGGCAATCTAGACATGCAATCTGCATTTGCGTGTTGTTTAGTATTCTTCAATTGTATCGTATATTCAAATGAATTAAGAAAAATTGCGTAATGTTGCAATCTGGTAGCTGTAAGTGTAGGAATACCTTTATTTGGTGAAAAAATATGTTGTAAAGCCGCATTATCAATAACTAAAGTAAAACTTCTTCCACAGAGGTACTGGTAAAATTTCTTAATCCCAAATATTACTGCGTAGCATTCCTTATCCAGTTGTATATACATATTTTCTCTGTGTTTCAGTTAATGTTTGGCTTGCGTACTGTATTGGTCGTTCGTTTCCATCTTCGAACTTATGACTCAAGACTGCACCAACCCCATACGGTGATGCATCGGTTGCCAGCAATAAAGGTAGTTTTGGGTTGTAATGGCAAAGTACTTTCTCCGATTTGATTAACTCTTTAATTTCTTCAAATGCCCTACTGCAATCATTAGACCAATGAAACTTAATATTTTGTTTCAGCAAATTATTTATCGGGTAAAGAATAGAACTTAAATTCGGCAGAAATCTCCTAGCAAAAAAATCGCATTTATCCACATTTACCTTCATATTGTAATTTCGTAATCGTTGTAATACTTCTTCTAATCTTTGCACATGTATCGCCTCGTTTGGACCCGTAATCTTTATGTCGTCCAAAAAATATGTTACTCCCGGTTTATCTGCAAATAACTGTGTCATAAGCCTTTGCCATATTGCTGGTGCTGACGAAATCCCATATATCATCCTTGTTGGCCTAAACAACCCCAAATGAGTATTTAAGGTAAACAGATGTCTATCGTCTTCATGCACCTGTAACTGTAAGTATGCCTGCGATAGATCAATCTTGGTAAACCTTCCCCCCCCCCCCCAATTCATCCACCGTCGGTAATGGATGTTGGTCCACAATTATATGAGGGTTTATTGTCACCTTATAGTCTCCACAGATCCGTATCCTATTGTCAGACATTTTCACTGGTACGATAGGTGTTCCCCATTCACTTGCATTCACTTTTTCCAAAATTCCATTCTGTACCATTCTCTCCAGTTCCCGTTCCACCAATTCTTTTATTGCAAATGGAATAGGTCTTGCCTTAATAAATATAGGTGTTGTGTCAGTTTTCAACTTTATACGTGCCTCGAATTCCTTAATTTTCCCAGGTTTATTATCAAAGACTTCCTTGTATTTATCCAGTATTCTGCTAACGCTATCTGAGTACATACTATTAGATGCTATTTGATATATGGAATTATTAGAGTTATTCAAAAATGCATTCCAATTAACGCTAATCACCTTCATCCACTCACGCCCTAGAATCGGATGACGATTTGTTTCTACCACGTATAAATACAGATTAAAACATTTCCCCTCATACTTTTATTTTACCTACACATGGAATAGTATTTCCACAAAAAGATTTAAATATTCTTACAGTATTTTCAAAATCAATGTTGGTAAAATATTTTTCTTTATCTGTTCTACTTATTAATGATACTGGCGAACCACTATCAATTTCAAAGTTGAAATTTGTAATGTTATTAATATTTTATTTAATAAAAAATTTATTATCTAATTTATAATCATTTAAACTTAAAATATTTCCCATATATTCATTATAATTATCATTTTTATGTTCCGATTGTGGTATTTCTTCTAAAAAATTGGCATGTTTGACATCTTTACCACTACCAGTTTTATACATATTATTTTGAAATTTCTTATTTCTAGTTAAACATACTGCTTGCAAATGTCCTATTTTATTACAAAAATTGCATCTAGCTGTAATATATTTACATATATTTGCCCTATGCCCTACTATACCACATCAAAAACACGAACCTTCAAGATCATTTCTGCTTATTGTTGTATTTGTTGTATTATTACATACTTTATTTGAATTATCAAAATTATTTTGTTTTACCATAAATTTCTTTACCTTATTTCTATGTTGTATCAATGCTAACTCCTCCGTGACTTTGTTTTGTAACTGCTCCCCACCTCGTTTCGACAATTCCATCGCTGTAGCTATCTTTATTGCCTTCTCCAATGTCAATTTTTCCTCTTCCACCATCTTCTGTTGAATTTGTTCATTTATGACGCCCGTGACAAATTGATTTCTAATCGCATTCTTCAAATAATCTCCGAAATTACAAGTAGTCGCATGTTCTCAAATCCTGCAAAAAATCCTGTATACTTTCACACTTTTTCTGTTTCCTTTTCATAAACCTGTAAATCTCTACAATTTCACTTTTCTTCATTTCAAAATGGCTGGTCAACATTTCTACAATATCGTCGTAATTTTTATCGTTCACATTTTGTGGTGCTACTCTATCGCATAGTACGTCGTAATTTTTTGATCCAATATAATGCAGCAAATATAACTTTTTATTATCCTCTTGGGTAACTTTGCATAACTTAAATATATCCTCTAGCCGCAAAATCCATCGTGAAAATCTAATCACTTTGGGGTTAAAATAATCGATCCCCATTACTTTTGATTCCCCAATTGCAAACATGGTTTTATTTATTTTTATTCACCATTCGATATTAATGTTACGCAAAACTTTTTACTTAAAATCCCATCCTCGTCGCCATAACTATTGTAACTTTCGAAAGTAAAACACGTGTATCTCGTTTCATGTCTTTTATTACTCTATTCGTGCAGTGTTATAATCGACTCCTTCTCTATTTCTGTTTTCTCTTTCTATTTATTTGTGTTACCCAATACCTATTACATGTGTAACCCTATAAACATAATATTAAATTTTAACCTACTTCACATCATAACTTAACATACGTTACATAATTCAATTAATTATAACAAGTTTATATAATAGTACATCGAACGAACGTAAGAAAAATGATTGACAAAATGATTGACAGTTTGACATTTCAATAATTCAATACATATAGTATTGTTTCCGACACAAAATTTATTGGTTTAAGGTTTTCGCAAATGGGTTTTTTGTTTGTGGTATCGGCCCACCAATTGGCATATTTGTTGCTCGATTCAAGGTGAAAGTTAAACATTTCATTTTTTTTTTAAGCGCCGTTGAATTAAAGCTGCTACTTTGTATTAATACAATTAGACAGAATTCAGAATACACCGCACCGCGGTGAAAATAACCCATCCAATGAGATCAACATCCAATATCTCCGCCCAAAGGAAGAGAAAACAAAAATCAACAAAGTCACATTATTATTTGTATGTTTCTTGGTTAAGATAATTCAAATAGGGAGCATTACTTAATTAATTTTTTTTTCGCGTGCAGCTTTAATACAAAACCGTACAAACAAATTACAGTAAAACTTCCCAAAGTGGCCAACTCTTTAAATTGCCATTGTTTTTCAGTCAATTTACTACAATTGAAGAAAATTTTTTTTTTGTTTTAGTAGGCTGACATTAAATTATCAAATTATTCGAAATTTTTATTCCTTAAACTGCCCACCTCAATAAACTGACCAACATTCCTAGACCCTCTGAGTGGTTGCTTTAGAGAAGTTTCACTGAATTTAAAAATATGAAATAGTTGGCTTAGGCCCCGATGCATAGCTGTTGACGACTTTAGTGGCAGGGAAAATCAAAGCGGTTAAGGTTAACCGATTAATTGGATCAATTTTCAATATAATTCAATACATTAGCGTTGCCGTAGTAGGAATTATTTGAGATTATTCGTGTTTCTCGAATTTTGACGTTGAGCTACGTCGCGTGTTACCGAAATACACCTACATCAGGTTTTCGATATCTTATGTGGTTTATATGGTTTTAAACATATCGAGGTTTGTTTGAATAATACATAAAACGAACTGTATTACATTGAGAGGATGCCATTTTGATTAACGTAGCCAAATCAACTACGCACCAATGGAAGTGAAAATGTTTTAAACCTCTATAATCAAGATTGTTAACCGAATTTTGTTAAAAATTGACGATGTGTGGCGAGGCATATTTCTACTTAAACGCTTTGTTAATAAACCAAATAACCGTATTTAAGGGCCCGAAAATCCTAAGGCACTTCATGGATTACACTCTTGAAGACCCAATAAATCACATTTCGATTTTCGTAAACTGGTTTTAGAATAACTAAATGTTGATTATGTTTGGGCGCTCCATATTAAATCTGTTGTACGCTTGGCCAAATATGAACTGACAAAAAGCAATATAATCAATATGGTGTCCTCTCAAGTTCGTTTTGAGGCACCCTATACTGAATACCACCCTATACCCTATATTGAATTTAGCGTAGCTTTTAGTTAAATGAGATTCTCAAAATCCGAGATGTTGAGATTTTTCAAAATTATTTTAGCATTCTGAGCATATTCGAGGATTTCGGGAATATTCGAAAGATTTTGTGCAGGGCGCCGCTGTTGCACGATTTTTGAAAATTAGATAGATCGAGATTTTCGATTTTTATTGGATTTTTCGAGGGTTTCAAGCTTATATATTTGAGATTGGTTAGTTGTTGAGTATTATGTTACCGACATTGTTCAAGATTTTGTTGTTTTATTCTTGATTTTTGAAGGTAGCATTATATTGTCTAACAAGTAAAACATTCAATTTAATTCGTTTACTAGTTTAGCGGCTCGTTGATGGTAACTCCCTATCGAGCACAATTATGCGAAGCCCTCTAGCGGCTCGGTGATGGTAACTCCCTATCGAGCACAATTATGCGAAGCCCTCTTTCGTTCTTCTTTAATGTTTTTTATATTAATAACATATAGGTTTTTAATTGATATATTAATCATAAGTACTTTAGCTGTACACCTTTTATTTTTATTTTTGTTACAAAAACAGAGAGGAGATACAATTGCACCAAGAAAAGACTAAAGTCGTAAGTAATATTTTTTTTAGCAAAACCTTCTTTTTCGAAAAAACAAAAACTTTTTTTTTTATTTTGTTGCTTGCTACGTTTTTTTAGGAATCTTAAAATGGTGCGAATATTTTGTACTTAATTATTCTTAAAGGTGCATTTTTATAATTTGACAAATTTAATTTCGATCGACGCCACAAATACTCCCCTCCCAGAGAGATCGCAGATCTATCGTACTTCAATCGAAGCGAATGGGAGTCCTGGACACACGACCTGACCTCGTAGTTTTAGTCGCAGATTTCGGCGAAAGATCGAAGCGAACCTGCTTGCAAACTTTTGACTCTACAGTAGGTAATTTAGATACGTCAGCCGAAATTGGAAGTTGTGTTTCGTGAGTTGGTACAGGTGGTCCAGTTTGTGTAATCTGCGTGTCTTGGTTGTCCCTGTAACACGGTTTAAGTCGGTCGATGGAAATTTTGACATGTCTTCCATTCAAATCTAAAGTGTAAAATTTTGATGTACGATCGATAATCAAAAACGGTCCTGTATATGGTGGTTGCAGTGATCTGCGTACTGCGTCAGTTCGTAAGAAAACGTGCGAGCAAGTAAGCAGATCTTTACTAATAAAAATTTTGTCCGTAGCATGTCGCGAAGCCGGTACAGGTCGAATTTCGTCGAAGTGTCGTTTGATATTCGTTACAAAGTCTGACTGTAAAATTGGATCATTCGTAGTTTCCAAAAAAGCTCCTGGAACTCGCGTCGTATGTCCGAAAACAAGTTCAGCCGGCGTAGATTTCAGTTCGTCACTGTACGTTGTTCGTAGTCCAAGTAAGATTGCAGGAAGAACATTAGTCCAATCTGTTCGATTGTAGCACATAATGGCAGACTTAATTACACGGTGCCAACGCTCGATCATGCCATTACATTTTGGATTGTAACTAGTTGTTCTCCTTCGTTCAAAACCAAGTAAATTAGCCAGTTCGTGAAAAAGTTGTGATTCGAATTGCGTGCCTTGGTCCGTGACAATGGACTCTGGCACACCAAAGCGAGCTATCCAATGAGAGTAGACAGCAAAAGCGACGGTAGCAGCAGTTATATCAGGAACTGGAACCGCCTCGGGCTAGCGGGTGTATCTATCAATCAATGTGACGCAATACCGCTGATTATCAGAAACTGGTAACGGACCAATGATGTCGAGGTGAATATTTGAAAAGCGTTGAGAAGTTAATTTATATGTACTAAGTGGAGATTTAGTGTGTCGAGAGACTTTAGCCTTTTGGCAAGCTACACAGTTTTGAGCCATTTTCTGGACGTCTTTATTAATCGATGGCCAAATGACATTCTGAGTCAAAAGTTTAATGGAAGCTTTGACGCCAGGATGTGAAAGGTTATGAAACGCTTCGAAAACTTTTTTCCGAAAATTTAGCGGAATGAATGGCCTAGGTGTAGTAGTTGATATATCGCAATGAATTAAGGTTTTTGAATTGAACGCAACCGCAAATTTCTCGAATTTGAGAGCAGAGTTACTCCTTAAGATTTCTTGAAGTTCTTCGTCATTGGTCTGAGCATCTGCGATGACCGCATAATCAATACTTTCGGGAATAGAAATTTGATTAATACGTGAGAGAGTATCTGCGACGACATTATCCATGCCTGAGATGTGCTGGATATCGGTCGTAAATTGACGAGGAGATGCCTTTTCCGGATTCTGATTAAAAGCGTAGATCAATGGTTTATGATCGGTGTACAGCGTGAACGTACGACCTTCGAGGAGGTGGCGAAAGTGTTTGACGCCCGAGTAAGCCGCGAGAAGTTCACGATCATAAGCACTGTATCTTTTTTGCGTATCATTGAGACGTACTGAAAAAAACCCGAGTGGTTGCCAAGTATCTGAAATGAACTGCTGAACCACTGCTCCTAGCGCCGTATCGGAAGCGTCGACCATGATGGCCAGAGGTGCTGATGATGAAGGATGAATCAGTAAGGTAGCGTCCGTAAGTTTATTTTTGCAGTTATCGAACGCTTCTATAGCTGCTGTCGACCACTGTATTGGAACGCGACTGTTCTTTGTGTAACCTTTTAAGTAGTCGTTCAGTAATGCCTGGTCGGCAGCAGCACCAGGAATGAAGCGACGATAAAAGTTAATCATGCCTAAAACGCGTTTAAGTTGTTTTACGGTCAGTGGTCGTTCGAAATTTTTGATGACTTGAACACGTTCATGCGATGGTAAGATACCTTGTCCAGTTACCATGTGTCCTAAAAATGTAATTTCATGTTTTGCAAAAGTGCATTTGTCGAGGTTAACTACAAGTCCGTGTTCTTCTAATTTAGAGAAGATAATTTTAACGTGTCCAAGATGTTCGTCGTAATTTTTAGAGGCAATGAGCACGTCGTCCAAATACACAAAAGAGAAGTCAAGTCCTCGTAGGACTGAGTGCATAAGACGTTGGAACGACTGTGCTGCATTGTGAAGACCGAATGTCATTCTACAAAATTCAAAAAGTCCAAAACGCGTCGAAATTGCTGTTTTTGGAATGTCCGTCGGTTCGATGGGAATTTGGTGGTAGGCCTGGACAAGGTCTATCGTTGAGAAAATAGAGCAGCCCTCGAGTCGTTGTGTAAAATCTTGGAGATGTGGAATTGGGTACCGATCCGGAATCGTGATCCGATTAAGTGCTCGGAAATCTCCACGTGGTCTCCACTCTCCGTCCTTTTTTAACACCAAATGTAAGGGACTCGACCAAGGACTGCTACTAGGTCTGCAAATCCCGCATTTCATCATGTTTTCGAATTCTGTCTTTGCGATGATGAATTTGTCTGGTGCCAGTCGTCGTGGTTTGCACGCAATCGGTGGTCCGTTCGTCTCTAGCTTGTGAGTCACGTTATGTTTTGTATTGTCGATGTTGATGTTGCCGTAAATTACTGTCGGAAATTTTGAAATAACGTCGAACACTCCTGGGTCCATCGCTGACCTGTCGATCCTTGATACAGCAGAAACATCGATGGAGGACAGCGCACCGTGTGAACACAAAGAGGTTAACGGATCTATAAGCCTTTATCTTTGTATATCCACGAGCAAACCGGTGTTTCTCAAAAAATCTGCGCCGATAATAGGCATCGACACGTCAGCAATGATAAACTCCCAGGAGAATTCGCGGCGCAGTCCGATGTCAAGCTTTGAAATTTTGGTTCCGAAAGCGTTTACTGTAGAGCCGTTAGCTGCAAACAACCCGAACGATGGGTTCCGAACGAAGCGAGCCGGCAAGACTGAGACATCTGCGCCCGTATCTATTAAAAAATGCGTTTGCAGAAAAATTTCGAAAATTAAAAGGCGGCTGGATTTGGATAAGTCATTGCACTCCGCCAGTTGCGAATGACTTATTAATATTTTTGGCACATTATTATCGGAAGAACTAGACCTAGATAAAAATAGACAACCGGTTTTGCATTTATGCGCTTTAGCTCCGAAACGTTGATGATAATAACAAGTAAAATTATTTGCGGCCGACGGATCACCCGAATTTTGATAGTAAGAATTTCGAAAATTTGATGAGTTTTGTCGTGAATTATTAGAACCGGATTGCGACCGAGACTTATAGTGACGATTAGAATTTGAATTTGAACGAGATCGAGAATTGTGTTGAAAAATTTCCGAAATTTCCGATAATAATGTTTTGCGAAATTCTGAAAATTGTTGATCGATCGAAAGATTAGAATTTACATTTGGGACAGAAGCAGGCGCCTCAAGAATATTAACCTGAGCCTGATTCATCGTCTCATGCACATTGTCCGCTCGTTCCGCCAAGACCGCCAGGGAGACGTCATTTTCGAAAGGTGTGAGCACCATTTGAACCTGCTGCGCAGTGCTGCCAGATCGTAAGATTTATCTTTTTTTGAAAGATTTTTTGCCCGTAAAAAAGATAAAAAGGTTTTCTTCAAAATAAAAAGATTTTCTTTAAAATTAATTTGAATGTATCTAAAATCAGCTTTTTATAACAGCAAGCTTTTCCAGATGTTTTAAGGAATATGTAATACGTTTTCTAAACATACGGTTTATTATTAAACAAATAGGAAATCCAAATAACCACCATTTTACTATCATCAAACGATAAAGTAGAGTTTCGGTTCCACTGTCAACAGGTTTACTTGAAGTTATCCCACGTAATCACCTAATTAATAAAATTAATTTTGGGGACAAATGATAACAGGCTTTGGATTCTCTTGTATATTAAATAAAAAAACCTAAGTTGTTCAAAATTTCTTTTGAAAACAAAAAAATCCTTTGTCTTTTCTCCTAACATCATTAATCAGGATTACTTCCAAATTGCCGACGATGAATTGGCAAATTAAATTGTTGAATTTTTCAGAATTAAAACTGAACGATTTTTGAATTTAAAATGGTTCGATGCAGTTTATGTTTTTTTAACTTGAAGCGAGCTAATATGGCCATTTTAACGATTTCTGCGGCAACGGTGAACGTGGAGCGTACTTTCTCGAAATTTAATAGAAAAGAAATTAAAAAAAGATTTAGTGACTCAAAAAAAGATTTTTTTTTCAAATTAAAAAGATTTTATAAAAAATAATCTGGCGGTGCTGCGGCAATCTTTTCATCCAAAATTGACGAAGGGTTGTATCGTTCAAATTGCTGCCAGCGTTCAATCGCATGTTGTTCAACAACTGCGACGGCTTCCTGCCTCCAAGTGTCAAGCCATGCATCAGATTGTTAAGCTTCGCCTTCTCTGACTCGCCGAGCATCCGGATCACTTCGGTTTTAAAAGTGGTGTAAGGCTGTGTACCCTTCACGCTGGTAATCAAATACGCAAGAGTGTCATGGAGTCGTGCATCCAGCGCACCCACCGCATGTGCGTACATCGTTGTTTCCACTGTAATACCCGCAACTAAAAACTGTTGCTCTAAAATTTCGAACCAAACGTTTGGATTTTGATTATGAAGTGGTTGCGGAGATTTAAAAGTCACTCGAGCAATTAACCCACCCGCAACAGAAGAATTTGAATTTAATTGCGTCATTTGTGACGTATTATTAATGCCGCCGGCTTTGACAATTGCATCATTAATAACTTCCGCCAATTGCGCTGGGGACAACGTAACAAGAGCAGAACCTGTTGCCGCATTGTCTGATGTTGATGCCCCATCATTGACGCTCGGTGGGAGAAGAGTATCTGTTATCGGGTCCATTACGAAAATTTAGTGAAGGTAGTGAAGGAGAAAAATAATTTTTAATTTAAGACCGATATAAACATATATTTGCGAGATAATTAATTTGATGCGCGAGAGTATTAAAATATGCACCGATAACAATAATTAAGTACTTACAGTTATTTAAATTTAGCAGAAAGCCGGTGTAGAGACTCGTTAAAAAAAATGGAGTCACCTCGGTCTCTGATACGTTGCAATGTTGAAGAAGTTTAATGATTGCCGACTTGTTGTCTGCTGCTGGACGTAGGTGATTGTAACCCCAATCGCTGAGAAATCGGGCGTGACCCATGGGCGAACAACTCTCTTTCGATTCACTATTTTGTTGTGAAGACACTATTTTGTTGCATCAAAAGGTTGCGTGTTTAGATCACGTCGGGGGCACCACTTTTTAGCGGCTCGGTGATGGTAACTCCCTATCGAGCACAATTATGCGAAGCCCTCTAGCGGCTCGGTGATGGTAACTCCCTATCGAGCACAATTATGCGAAGCCCTCTTTCGTTCTTCTTTAGTGTTTTTTATATTAATCATAAGTACTTTAGCTGTACACCTTTTATTTTTATTTTTGTTACAAAAACAGAGAGGAGATACAATTGCACCAAGAAAAGACTAAAGTCGTAAGTAATATTTTTTTTAGCAAAACCTTCTTCTTTTTCGAAAAAACAAAAACTTTTTTTTTTTTATTTTGTTGCTTGCTACGTTTTTTTAGGAATCTTAAAATGGTGCGAATATTTTGTACTTAATTATTCTTAAAGGTGCATTTTTATAATTTGACAAATTTAATTTCGATCGACGCCACACTAGCAAGAATTTTTTTTTTTTTTTTTTGAAATAATTTAAGTAAAATCATTTACTTTCTTTGTATACTTCACCCATTAGTTTACTATAAACTACCTAACTCAATACCAAACCTCATGGAAAATGTGTAATGTTTTCATTCAAGGCAATTCAAGATATTACCAACTGAACAATTGCAGCCCAATACCGCAATAACTACAAAGTTTTCCAATCATCAAAAACCACTTTTAACGATGAAGCAATTGTGCGAATGTATTTCTTTGGTGTCAATTAAGGCTTTGCAAAAACTGCTGGCATGAACAACTAAAAATGTGATATATACCTAGCCTCCTACATATTATCTGATTACGATAGGTGATGAGAATGAACGCAACTTTAGTACGACCTACAGTTGGGGTGCAGAGTTATACTCAAAAACACCATCACATTTCATCTGAATTATTAAAGATTATATACGCGTTACGGATAAAATCATCATTTAAGTAAGATCCATTGTCCGGAGTACTGAAAAGCATGAAACGTTCAAACCAAATTTCTCATTTAATTATACTCCAAATTAGCCTAATTGTTAATGATACTTTAGTTATCAGAAGCACAAAAAAAGTAAAACTATCCAAATGATAAATTGCCATTAAATTTGAATTAGGTCCACGCAATGGATCCCCTAATGAAATTTACTTAATGATCCATGTTATCGTATGAGCATTCGATAAATCGTATAAAAATCGTACAAATTCATCAAAATGTATCAGTATCAACTATTCAATCATCTTTGCATCCCAATATTAGAAGAAATCGAACTTTAAGCTTCAAAATGATATTCTTAGTAATTATATCAAGTATCTTGATTGCTTCAGTAGTTGGGCAAGGCCCAATCAATACTGATTGTGAGAAAAATTTGGCTACCAATCCAGATGCCTGTTGCAAAAAAATTCCAGATTTCTTTGAGCAAAAAGTCATGGATAAGTGTCGCGCTGATTTCAATAAAGATGGTACACCAACACCAGTAAGTATTTAGCACCTAATAGATAATCTATAGAATTCAAAAATTAATTTAAAATATATTATATTAATGTATTTCTTATTCACAAAGTGTTTTGCCGAATGTCTTACAAATTCGACCTCAATTCTAAAAGGGGGACAATTCCAAAAAGACCAAGCTTTTAAAATAATGTCTACTTCTGCCGATGCCACATGGAAACCTGTGATAAAGAGCGCTATTGAGACGTGTATAAATGAATTCAAAGAAATTCAAAAGGCAATGCCAGAACAACAACCATCAAATCCACAAAAAGATATGTGCAGCCTTGTCTCAGGCGCAATGATTGTATGCATCCGGACCAATGTTTTCTTGGGCTGTCCAAACTACAGTTCTGATGCCAAATGCAAAACATTGAAAACACAAATTCCAAATTGCCCTATTGCTCTTATCAAGCGTGCCGCACAATAACATAAATAAAATGGCAAACCTAAAATTTTATAGTTTCCCGCACAAATTATAGGGAAAAAATTGTTTTACATTCTTTTTTTTTTTAATAATTAAATAAAATGAATCGAAACTATTAATTAAGATGTTTTTAAATTATACTCCTACAATACTGTGCTAATTAGATTATTTTCAGGTGTATTGTAGGAAAATGAACTCTGCACCATCCTAATTATTTTATTGACAAATTTTGATTCAATAATAATTGGGACTAGCTATATCTGACATTGAATTAAGATACTTATTACGTAATGTTTACCGCACACAAATTAAAAGTAATTGCTCCGGAAATTCGACAAGTAATTCTGCGCACATTGAATGTAGAGCACGCATTTATATAAAACTCGGCGCATTATTCTAAATTATCATTATTCCATTACAAAACGTTCAAGAGTAATAAGGTCCAAAATATAACAAGTATATAAAGATGTATCGAAAAATCGGTTTGATTTTGTTTTTTATTGTCTGTGTGACTTTTTCAACGGGAAATGGCCAGGAGATTCAAACACGAGTTTTACGAAAAGCAGGTGCCGATTGTTCAGAATCGTTAGCCGCGAAACCGGAAGACTGTTGTAAAATACCAAAGATGTTTGAGGACAGTATTGTTACAAAATGTAAAGCAGATTTTGGTAATGATGAGCCACATCTATTACCACAAACACCAGGTTTACCGCCACCCGGATGTGTACGTATTAACCAACCACAAAATTATTATATTATAATCACAAAAATGTTAATTAAATTTCATTTAATTTAATTTTTTTTTTTTTTCTTACACAGTGTGTATCCGAATGTGTTTTGAATACGACCAAAATCATGGTTGATGGCAAATTTGATAAAAATCAAGCTGTAACCGTTATTAAGGCTTCTACCACAGACTCAAAATGGGTTGACATAATGACCAAAGCGCTTGATACATGCGAAAAGGAACTCAGTGAAATGAGAGATAAAATGCCAGGTACATTACCGCCATCTGATCCAGCCAATAATAAATGTCATCCAATTTCTGGTGGAATGATTTCCTGTGTATTGCTAAATATGTTCCAAAATTGCCCAGATTTTAGCAGTGACGCTAATTGTACTAAATTGAAGGCACAAATTGCAACATGTCCAATTGCATTGATAAAAAAACAGTAATCACAATTATCTAATTAAAAAAATATTGTTACCTCGGTTGTGAATTCTATGATTATAAGCGATAAATAAATTTAAAAAAGAAAACTAATATTTAACCATAATTTAATTTTGAATTGTGCGAATGATGTAATTTGCGAGATGCCAGGAAAACGAATTTACATTAATTTGAATCGTTATTCATTAGGCGGTTACGGTTGTTAGGTTTAATACTCGTATGATAATTTCGATAGTTAAGTATGGGTCAAGCGCATGTTGCCATTTAGATATCGCGCTTGAATATCATTAAGAGACCATGAAATACAAACCAATTAATTTTTAATTTGAATTAACGCCCTTCTCTTAAAACTGGGACTTCAAAGTGTCATAGACAAATATAATTTGATTGGTATCCTGTACCAGTTTAATATAGGAAATCTATCAAAACATGTTTAGACTTCGCATGAAAAGGAAGTCAATTGTTTTGTGAATATTGTATCTCTTTGCACACATAAGCTAATAAGGTAAGTAACATAGCTCGATTCTCCACGAAATTAATCTTTTTGGAATTTTTAGTGTTTTAACGGAAAGCAAAAAAATGATTTTTTCTCTAAACGTCTTAAAAGTGGGATCTGCTCGAAACGCGATATTTCAAAACGTGATATTTCAAAACGCGATATGACGAAACGAGATAAAGTATAAACAGCAATATTTCAAAATGCGATATGGTACAAAACGCGATGATACAAAATGCAATATTTCAAAACGCGATATTTCAAAATGCGATGTGGTACAAAACACGATATGGTACAAAATGCGATATTTCAAAACTCGATATTTCAAAATTATTAATTAAAATTTTCCTTCACCTTTATGATGAAATTGAACATGTGCGATGGAACTAGGATATGCGTTGTAAAATATCGCGTTTTGAATTATCGCGTTTTGTACTATAATGCGTTTTGTGCCATATCGCGTTTTGAAATATCGCGTTTTGAAATATCACGTTTTGAAATATTGCGTTTTGTACCATATCGCGTTTTGTACCGCATCGCCTTTTGAAATATCGTGATTAATGATTAATCACTGCTATAAAGATGGTATAATTCCATGTCTCTATTTGTTGCTGCGGCTTATATCACAATATAATATAGATTACAGGAAAACAAATATTTGGTTCCTGTTTTGTATATAAATTATTTAAAATTCTTTCTTTGCACTAGTAAACACTTTATTTTAAACAAACATCACAAGTACAAAAAAATATTAAAAACAAATTAAAAGTCAACCTTTCTTTTTGTGATATTAAATTTTTTTATTATTTTATTTAATTTGGAGACCGGTTTCGGATGTTCATCCTTGGTCAAGGAACTGAGGAAGGATGAACATCCGAAACCGGTCTCCAAATTAAATAAAATAATAAAAAAATTTAATATCACAAAAAGAAAGGTTGACTATTAATTTGTTTTTAATATTTTTTTGTACTTGTGATGTTTGTTTAAAATAAAGTGTTTACTAGTGCAAGGAAAGAATTTTAAATAATTTATATATAAAACACTAACAAAATATTTGTTTTCCTGTAATCTATATAGGTTAATCACTGCTAGCTGTGAGTAATGGATATCATTATAATTGAAGAAACGAAAGTATAATGAGTATATTATAAGATAGTCGTGGAAAATAGTAGGTTACATACCGAGGCGGAAAGAATTCCATTCCTGTCGAGTCAACTTTAGTTTACCGAGAGGCGTAGCCTCGAGGTGTACATGTTTTCGAGACGGGAATGGTACTTTTCGCCGAGGTTTCTATACTATTTTATTCACAATCAGAGACATTTAATAGAACTAGCAACATTATAACATAAATAAATAAAAGCCTATCTCTATAATATTATCGTTTATTTTGGCAAAATATTAGCACTTAGTAGGCGCGGTTAATTGACATTTTATTAAATTAGTTAACAAAAGTCACACCAAATTTGCATTTGTTCAATTTTTTAACAAGATAGTAGCGCCCCCACGGGTTAGTAATGATTTCATTACTGAGCGATTACTAACCCCTTTTTTACTATTACTTACCGCTTGAAGTTTATCCATGGAAATCGCTCACTTTCTAACCTTCAAGAGGTTGGAAACGCTGCATGTTACCAATAGATTGTGAATAAAGTATTTCTAATACTGTTTTCTTTATTAAAAGAATTGACACGACAACAGCACATTATTAACAACAACCATTTCATTATCAAAAAGAAAATCGTCAAAATATTCAGTCAAAGACTCCATCGAAGTCCTTGTTCCGTAAAAACTCTCTAATTAAAGAGTTTTCCCAAAACAAGCCTATTGCAAGTAAAGTAACGAATTGGTGATCAGATGTGAAGTTGCTTCCGGGATTCAAATTGGCACTTGGTGTCAGCTTCGTATTATGCAACTTCCGCAAGTGTTCATATTATTTCCACGTGGTGACCGCTGGTAACTGGACTGCCGATCTATTAGTTCTTAGGCTAAAACGAGTCCACATTAAACAAATCGCTGGGCCGGGTTAAGGTATTACTCGTATCGTGGCGCTAATATACCATGGATTCGAACAAACAAAAATAACAACAAAAACAGTTCGGCCCCTAAAAAAGACAAGGACATTTGGGTCTTCACTAGCGTCACCAAGCCTGAGCAATCAAAAATGCAGCGGATCCAAAGCACGAACAAAGCTCAAGACCAATATTTAATTCTAGGAGTAAGGCCTGGAGAGCTGAATCAAAGATTAAAAATATCGCTGGAAGACAGGTTACAGGACGGATAAAGATAAAGCCACGCAAAAAAGAGCACCGAACCAAAGTATGATAACTTGTCCGAAGACTCACAGCGGAAAAGAATTAGATCTAACGAAGATAGCCCTATGGTTGCAAAAAGACGAAGCTCCATGCTACCGCCATGAGGCCTTTCAATGAGGTCCTCAAGGATCTGTTGATTGTGGCAATGATTGAACAGTCACAGGACGACGGCAGTAACACACCCGCCAATTGGTGAAAGGTGGAAGGAGCCTTAGCCACCAGCTACCTTAGAATCCTATCAGAATACCCCGTATATGCTCCGGCTTGTCGAAATGGGGTTGGCACAACAAACAGGTTAAACTGCCTGTGCATAACAAAAATCTTTGCTCATCGGAAATTAAATGGTTCGCAGTAAACGGCATTGAATTCGAAGCTTATGGCACAACGATATTGAAGGTAAAGCTCGGATTATGGCGTGACTTCGTGTCTTCAGTCATCGGCGCGGATTTTATTATAAAATTCGGATTATTAATCGATTTGAGATGGGAAAAAAAAGATAAAAGATCACTGACCTAAATTCAAATTGTATGCGCATCAGGCATACCACTTAAAATTGGTTTATGCTGGCCTTCTCGAAGGACTTAAACAATACGAAACCCCCACTGCCAGGAAGCGAAATTTCTACCGCCGTAGTACTTTAAGTTATCACGACAGGTCAACCTATCTACAGTCGACCGCGACGATTGGACCGATTGTTTGATAAAAGCCGGGATAGGTGTGAAATAGCTGTTCGGCAAGCCAGCTCCACACGGTGAGGAAGATCGACGAAACATAGCGCTTCGACTTGCGAAAGGTATTCCACCAAGTTCCAGTCGCAACAACGTTCACGAAGTTTGCCGCGGCCTAGATTTGGTGTTAAAGTATGTAGATGATTTGTGCATCGCCTCAACGACGCGACGCTCGAATCCTGTTTGAACAACTTATGTTAAAGTTAATTTGGCAATAAATAATTCAATTCCTTGGACATTGTTTATCACCGCGATAGCTGTTGCGACTGCCCGAAAAAATTGAAGCCTTCAAAGTGTTTCCACTTCCGACGATTCTACACTCAATTTCTACCGCAAGTTCACGGCAAACGCCATCGAAACACCAGCCTTATTACTCTAGATGATTCCGGGCCACAAGAAGAACGATCGAACGCTATTCACATTGACGAACGAAGCGAAAAGTGTATTTGAAAAATGCAAACCGACCACCCATCAAAAAAGGCAGAACCTTCGCTTTATGTCAACGCTTCTGACATCGGTGCTGGCGCAGTTCTACATCAAATCGTCGACAATACGAAAGCTGCTCACAGTTGCATTAGAACAAAAGCTAGAAAAAGCCAATGATCGGCAAGCGAAGCAACTCGAATTCATCGGATGTCAAGGGAGCTGAAAATGTAACTGTAGATCTCTTGTTACGTGTCGAAAGCATCCACTCAACCATCGAACGATCATCGAAACAATGATGAATTAAAATCATTGCTCGAAAAAGTTTCGATTAAATTAAAACTTTTTACCATTTCCAGTTTTTTGCAACTTCTCAATAAGCAACCTTCGTCGGTTTGTCACAAAAAAATTCCATGACCTGGAGTTCATGCCACGGCTAAATTTAGGTTCAAACAATTCGTTTCACCAGACATTCAGCCTGATATCGCAAAATGTTCGAACCTGTCTGAAATGTCAACTTACAAATATTGGACGTCATACACATTGGCCGTTAGAGAAATTCGACGCACCGAGTGAACGATTCGCTCACATAAACATTGATCTTCATCCTAAGAATATCGTCACTGCCTAACGATAAACCGACCATTTCACACGTTGGACAGAAACGATCCCGATTTCCGATATGTAGCACAAACTGTTGCAAATGCACTTCTCCCTGGTTACATAGTGAAATATGGTGTGTCAAAACAAATTACAATAGCTTGAGGCATTCAATTTCGGAACTCACCATTTCAGAACGAATGCTTATGGTCCACAAGGAAATGTCCACTTAAAATATTGGGCCGACACGTTTTCATAGGTCAGCCCGTTAAAAAGGAAATTGGGTGCCAAGTCGTGACCCAGCTTCGGCCAACAAATCAGCAATCTCATTACTCTCGATATTGCAATGAGCAGAAACCCACATAATCGTAAATTTATTCCAGGTACAAAGAAGATTGAGGAAGTACCTAAAATCTTTCACCAGTTTAGAAACGATCAAACAATCTTTAAGCGAATTAAGTAGGTACTAATTTATTATTTGTGCACGGAATAACATTTTTATCTTTAACAGCAAAATTTTTAGCCTCGATCACACTATGAGTGAGAGCTTATCCACACTGACAGATAATGTATCCTGCGAAGGGCAATTCGTTCCAAAACCAGCACTAAAATCAGAGAGAGTGCCATCTGAAAAGAAGACCAGAGACTGCGACACCTAGGAAAGTAAGTCCTATGAGGCCTACAAATCTCTAGATGGACAAACCACCGAGAAGGAATCATCGAAATTATATTCATAGCATTCTATCAATAACCATGTGAAATTCTGGTATAAATGAGCTATGATTGTTGACAATTTGTCTGTGCAATTCACACAAAAGTTTATCCATGAAGGTCTTTAGATTTTTTTTTTTTGGTTTATTCTTAAGCTTACTAGCGATCTTTCATAATTTTTTCAGCCCAGAACACCAAACACGTATGTTCCAGATTTTTTTTTTTTTCATAATAAGTGGAGGATAAGAATTTTCTAAAGCAGGTGAAATTGCTTTCGACAGTTAAGTTACCGAATGGATTTCCCTTGTAGCGAAAAGTGAGGAAAAGAGCTCGAGAGAGAATGAATCCCAATAAGTTTAAAAGGTGGTCTTTTCTTGTTGACGTTAAAAACGATACACCTGTGACTCGAAGAGAGAATGTCCTCTGTCATCTCCCAGTTTAAAATTGAATCAATGATAGACATAGAGCAGAAATTAATGTCGATTACTTCCCATCATATAGAATTAACAAAAGTTGGCTCACGGTCCACCAAATATATCTTCTTACTCCTTATTACTAAATTAGTAAGTTCCTCCTCCCGAGAAGGTACAGCAGAATCGTAAGGCATATAAACCGATACTAAAATCAATTTAAAGCAAGAGTTTGACGATTTCAGAGAGATAAATATAGCCCCAAAGGCAACTGCGCTACGCTTATGAATTACAGAAATGTTAATATTATTAGAAAAAAAATGCAAGCTCTAGGATTAATGGCAGAATATTGATAGAAGATGTTGCCATTAAAAGGATTCACGGTTCCTGAATTAAACATAAACCTGTAAGCATTACAGCAAGCCACTTCCTCAGTTCAAAAGAAGCTGACTTGCTATGATGCAAGTTAAGCTATTTAATTTGAAACATGGACACCATAAAGACCACCAGCCCTCAAAGACATATTACAGTGACGATCTGAACCCAGTAATGAAATTGAAAGTCTTCTGGTTAACCTTGTACTCAAGCGAGAGGCTATTAGCCTCATCGTTTAGTCGAAATATTTGGATTCAACACGCCGTTACCAATCGTAGCCATACTTAGATTCTCAGGTGGACCCTAAACCCAAGTGAGAAGTAGTGGAAGTTTTAGCCTCACTCGAAAATCGACAAACACTCCAGATCCAGATATTATTTATTTTGCCTACCTCACACAAAACCAAACATATCTTTACTAGATTTATATTATAAAATGACACCATCCGTCAGGCAGCAACCCTAGATTTGATGTTACTATTGATTGGTTACAATTTATAAAAAAATACTGAAATTTGACCTTGAACAGATGAACAAATTACGGTGCTAAGTTCAGTGCATATCTTACACCTATCCGTATAACTCTGCGAATATTTGATTGGGTAAATATCCGAATGGTCCAAAGAACTTTTGTAGACTTTGAGCAAATGTTTAAATTCTTTAATAAAAATCTAAATTTTAAATTTTATAAAAATTTGTTGGAATTTTATCGCATTGCCTTACTACTTAATTAGAAATAAAGGTGGCCAAGGTGGTTCAATACTTATGCTCGTATTCACGAAACTCTAATAACTTTAATCGATCATTAATATCCTCGTTTTCAATATAAAACAACGGTAAATAAACGGGTATAAATCAAATGTCTTCAATTCATTCCAAAAATCGAAATTACTTATTTGGAATAACAACGGAAACCGTGACCACAGTTCTAAAATTTTAATTGTTAAGCCTACAAATGTTAAACTAGGTACTTACTTATTACGTATCCAATTTAATCCTATAAATAATGCTCTTAGACAATTAATTAAGACGTGCAACTATTTGTGTGTAAAATCGATAGTTGGTTCGTTGGGTATGATCAATTACCTAAAATATCTACATAAGAAAAAATGGGTCAAAACCTATATGGAGTTCGATTGGGCAAAATACGAGTAAGTCAATCTAATGACAAAAAAACTCTACATTACTTTTACTTTGAAATTAGATAATTGGGGCTTCTCAAGCTTTATTATTAAAATACTAATTTGTTCTCAACGGTTTGAACTGTGTTTTTGGGGTACAAATGTGATATCAATTTTGGGTTGGGTACGAAATTTCCTATTACAAAATCTTTTTTGCAAAATCTCTATTACCAAATTTCTTAATTACAAAATCTCCTAAATACAAAATTGCCTAGTTACAAAATCTCCTAATTACAAAATCTCCTAATTACAAAACCTCTATTTCAAAATCTCCTAATTACAAAATCTCGCATAAAATTTTCCCCGTAAATATATGAAATCGCGCGATTTCATATATTTACGGGGAAAATTTTATGCGAGATTTTGTAATTAGGAGAATAGTGATTGTGTTTGTGTGTGTGTCTTTGATTGTGTGTGTTTGTATGTATGGGTGTTTTTTTCCCCCGAGGAGGGGAAATCTTTAAAAGACACGGTAAGCGTACTTACCGCCGTGTGGGATTTTTACCCACTAAAATCGCCTCCTCTCGCCGGACCGTTATTCCCCCCGGAATCACCGCAAAGTATTACTTCGGTGGGCGGTCTTAGTATTTCTACTCACACGTTTCTATCCGCTTATAATTCCGATTCTAGCTCCTTTTGCACCTTAGTTATGGTAGCGCAGCAGGCATCCCATATTTGCTTTGATTTCAGCATTTCATCCACTATGTTGTCCGGACCTAAGTTTGTGTTTATGGTCAGGTCCATTCTCTCGGTCTCAAATCGCGGACACTCGAATAATACGTGTTCCGGGTTTTCTACTTTATTGCACGTTGGACAGAGAGGAGTGTCATCATGCCCAAAACGATGCAGATAGCTTCGGTACCCACCGTGTTCCGTTAGGAATTGGGTTAAATGGTAATTCACCTCTTCGTGTTTGCGATTCATCCAGGGTTTGATATTCGGAATCAATCTGTATGTCCAACGTCCTTTCGTCGCATTATCCCAACGTTCCTGCCAAATTTGCACGGATTTGGCTCTTTCTGTCAATCCGCCATCCCAAACAACACAATTACTCCTCTACTAGTTTTAAGAGATTTTGTAATTAGGAGATTTTATAATTTTTTGATTTTGTAATTAGGAGATTTTGTAATTAGAAGATTTTGTAATTCGAAGATTTTAAAGAAAATAGGAGATTTTGTAACTGAGATTATGAAATGAGGGATTACGTGCCGCTCCCATCAATTTTTGCATAACAGATCCGTTTAGTAGCACTTACAATCAAGGGAACTGCTTCCATTTATCCAATACTCTCGGTTTCCTATATGCCTAAACGGATTATAAGATTATAGATTTATTTCCCAGAGGTGTGTTTGTTCAAAAATAGAATACGAAAAATGCAAAACACATTTTTTTTATACACATTTTAAAAAATATTAAAAGCCTTCATTTTATTTATACTTAGGTAGTTCTATTATTTCTAAAACCTATTTATATATATATATATGCGCATGTTACATAATCGTAAAAACATAAACCTTAAAACAAAAAGGCTCTAAGCGTTTCTATCACTCACAATAATAAAATTAAATCATAATAAATAATTAATAGGATTCAATAATTTGTTGTAACTAAAACCATAATATAACATAAAATTAAAATCCAACATTTTAGTTTAGGTACAACTAAAATGCTTAAAACTATGTATTTTTCTTCAATGATGAAGGAGTCACGGTTAAAAATTTCAATATCGATTCACTGGATGTCGACCGTGGTGTATGTGAATCTGAATTTGAACCGGAACGTGAAGACCGCCTTTTAGGCATACCACGCGGGCTATACTCAACGGACGATTTTAAACTTTGGATTCGTGGTGATAGCATCTGATCATTTAGATAATCAACCTCGTCACAAATTACATTACTATTACTATTATTATTATTACTGCTACTAGAACTATTACTAAGGTTACCGTTAATTGTTAGATATTTTATAGATGATGATGCATTTGAAAGAAGTTTCTGTTTTCGTATTTTAGTTAACCAATCCACATTTTCCTTGAGTTTACGTTTTGGTGACTGTAAACTTAAATGTGGCGCTTCTCCGTCTAATACGTAATTAGGTAGATTTGATGTCGGAGACGAGTAAATTGAACTGTGTGTTTCAAAGGCCACCGATACTGGCGTCGGTGAATTTGTTAATTTCTCTGAAAGCGGTGATACCAAACGTCCCGAAATAATTGTTTGCACTTTTGGTGTAGCAATACTTGTAGTTTCCGAGTGATTTATATCCTCTAAGATAGTTGCCAAATGTCTAGTGTTAGTTTGGGATTGTGATGTTGATGGAACTGGACTAAAGAGTCGTCGACCACGTGTTTCAATATTTGGACGTTTTATTACGTTTCCGTCTATATTATAGTCACTATCACCAGACATATCACTATACGTTCGTTTGCCAATCGGTTTTTCGGTTGTTGTTGGTGTTCTCTCATTTTGTTCCATCAATCGTTTAATCGAGCGTGGCGTAAACTCAAGATTTTTTAATTTTTTCGCATCCTTCTTGTAATCCAAGGAAACTTCGGGTCGTCCTTTATATCTGAGCAAATTATCATCGTCGATTGTCTCAGGTCCAATCCGCCAAATTTTATGACGAGCATCATCGCTACACGTTACAATACGGATATCATTTGTATTGCCCCAACTTGCACACGTAACTTCTGCCGTATGACCAACTAGTGCGCACACTGGCTGAGAATAATTTGTATTCCAAATGTAAGCTTTTTCGTCATTACTTCCGCTAATTAAATATTGTCCGTCAGGGCTAAGTGATGCTTTTATATAAAACGTAGTATTTTTAAGTCCTGTGTATTTTTTAATCGGCTCCGTCGAATGCGACGATAGATTGTAACAGTAGATATTGCTATCCATACAACTAACATAAAGCTTTAAGCCATAATTATCGATCAAAAGATTGGTGAATCCTTTGTATGTTGAGGTTCCAGGATATGGGAAACTATATTTTGGTTGCGGCTCTTTCTTATAACTAGAGTAATTACGTCTTAAGTCCCAAACTTTAATAATACCATCACCAGCACCACACGACACTAAAGTATAATCATCTTGAAAGGCTAAACCCGTAATACTACTGGACGACGTATGTGACGGTAATTTTGGTGTAGTTCGTGATCTCCGCCGCAAAGATTGTGGCGTACCGGGTCCACCAGAATGTCCACTATATATACAGTTATCGGCCTTAGGCATTAAATCAACATTCAATGTAGCCCTTGAATCCCATATCAGAATAGCACCATCACGACCGCCAGTAGCAAATACAGCTGGGTCATTACGCCGAAATGTAGCAGTTTTCACTGATCGTGTGTGCCCATTAAAAATACGATTTAATACCAATTTTGATTCGGTTATCTCCCACAATCGTGCCGTATGATCACCTGACGTGGATATAAATTTCAAATGGTGTGGCATCCATTCCAAATCAAAAACCGCATTATAATGACATTGTTGACCCTCAAGAGACCGCTCACAAGGAAATTCTACATTTTTTTCGTTCGTATCTTGTAAAGCTATTTTTCCATCTTCATTTGCTATCGCCAATATATGGCGATAATTTTTGACATTACAAAATTTCGCGGAAAAAATTGGCGGTTCCGGATTAAAATCAGCACCATAATTTGATGGTTCAATACCCTTCCAATTGTCGGTCTCGTGTGAGTACAATCGTTGTAGTATAAAATCATAGTTATTACTTGTACGATAACCTGTAAAAACACATTTTTAATCGATATTAATTAAAAGAATACTTGCAATTTATGCTAATTTAACATAAATTGGCGATTTCACAATACGCGGGCAAAAATCGCGACACATACCTAAACCATATTGCCTCTCAATATAAGATATAACATTATTCATTGTATTTTAATACAAAGTAATCACTAATTTTTGTTAATCAAACTATACAGATAATTCTATATATTATATTTTGCATAAAATATTTACGATAACTTTATTATTTAAATATTGCTACGAAAATTTGAAGCGCGCAATTTTCCTAATTTTGTTTTATTTTGAGCTGTCAAATACACCGTGACACAGGTATGAAGTTAGCCGCGTGGAGAGTTTTTTAACTTATCGATATCGATCAGTGTTTTGAGATTGTGGAGAAATATAAAAAAAATTCAAAATATGTATGTACATACTTTT
This sequence comes from Tipula vernalis, assembly GCA_958295665.1. Taxonomy (NCBI): domain Eukaryota; kingdom Metazoa; phylum Arthropoda; class Insecta; order Diptera; family Tipulidae; genus Tipula; species Tipula vernalis. The sequence goes on along the minus strand of OY282560.1, from coordinate 213,807,237 downwards.
CAAATTCAAATCGGTTACGTTAATTCGATTTAATCGTTGTGCAATTTGGGTGTGAAATCGATGCGCAAAAATAATAAAAAGTGTGGGTTAGTTTTTTAAACTTATTTTCTTTTATGTGTGTGAATTTAAATTTAATTTTTTTAACGGGCGCGTCTAGCGCACATATAGAGTTCCGAGAATAGAAGATGTTCCATTTAAAGCGCGACTAGGTAGATATATTTTTAGTAAATCGAAAAGCAACCATTTAAAAAAAGATCTGTTGAAATTTTATTACTTTTTTTCGAATCGTGTTTTCCAATTCTTACGCAGTCGAAGGCACTCTCAGGTGATTTGACTGTTTATCCAAAAAGTAATACATATATTTGTTAAGCACTACTTAGGTTTGATTTTGACTTTGTCAGTTTAAATTCACTTATCACACAAATTGCACAGTGAAGTAAAATTTGATGTTTTGTACATGATAAGAATTTTATGATGAAAATTGTGTTTTTATTAAGTATTAATGATAACTGTAAATATGTATCGTTCTTTTTTTAACTTAAACTTTTCGTATCTTTATGCGAAATATAAATGAGTTTTTGTAAAAATAAAGATGTTTAATTCCCTTGATTTCATTGCAATCACTATCCTTAACCATATTATCATTAATCTTTTTTTGTATTACTTTATAGAGTGACTCTTTGTGAGAGATAAGTAGGCAGGTATAATTTTTATTAGAAACAATGATATGATTTTCTAATATGTAAATCATTTTTCATTTCAGATAAAATATTTGGACCTATTTTTCTTAATAGAGCGTTTTCGGAGAATACACGAGTAAGGAGGAACACGGACCATGGAAAACCAAGTCAAATGTTTCCATGTACATTGTACAAATTATAATTTTAGTAGCTTCAGTTCGTATTTAAGTCACTTAAATGTTTATTATAATTTTAAAAATTTATTTAACTAATAATTCTGATAAATAACACGTTTTTACCTATTTTGATTCTTTCAAGAAACACATTGTTAAACATTCTAAAGAGTTTATTGCAGTCAATAATATTGTATCTATTTCCATTCAGAGTGAAGGCGATTATGAATTAACTAACTCCTAGTAATTACGTTCCTGGTAAAATTAATGAGCTTAATTCCTGTAACGTTGACGAGGCGCATTGAAATACTTCAAATAATATTAAACTGGGTATTCTAGATCAATTAAATTTCGATCTAAAACAAGATTTGTATTATATGAAAAATGTCAATAGAAAAGATATACAATCCATTGTTACTCTTTTTTGCTACTGTAATAAAAAAATATTTTCCACGACCAACGTAAAATATACTCATTATACGTTTGTTTCTTCAATTATAATGATAGTCATTATTCACTGCTAGTTTATCTAGTAGTCCCTTCTTCCATTATTCACTACTACCAAATAAAAATTTCATTTTTGAAATTGTATCTAGTAGTCTCTTGCTATTTTCATTATTATTAAATTGAGACGTCAAATTGTCGACGTAAATTATTTTAAGTTTATTTAAAGGATTTGATAATAAAATACAATTTTTTATCGATCGTGGACAAAGTATCGTATTCTACTCGCATATAATGGCTGTTATTCACTCAGATGATTTACGACACTCGCCTATAGGCTCGTGTCGGTAAACTTCATCTTCGTGAATAACAGCTATCTATCATTATATGATTGTTGAATAATACTATATACTATTTCCCATATTGAGGAACATGTGAGAGTTGCTTTCGAAGGAATTGAGGCCAGCAACTGATTTCTTAATATTTTAACAACATTTAATAATGAAAATAATGTCAAGAATTTCATAGAACATAAAAGAAAGAAGGAATTTAAGAGAAATGCTTCACATATCCGTTCCAATGTCAACAGTTTTATTTAAACAAACTTCTGGATAGATAAACGAAACAGCTACAATAAAAGTAACAAAATGTTCCCTTTTATTTTATATTGTGATGATTTTGTTGCAGGTTTACAAAATTTGGGTATTGTTTACATTTCCCTGCCTTTTCTCTCAAAAGCGATGCAATGGAAACTGGAAAATATTTTCTTGGTCATGTTTCAACCAGTAATAGACTAACTGTAGTATTTGGAAACAACTGGTATTGAGGTAAACAAAGAAAGAATGTTTTTCTTATTCCCTACTTGTGTCGGTGATAATAATGGACTAAACATGTTAGGGTTCACAGAATCGTTTACCTCAAGTTACTTTTTGCAGACTGCAAAATTGTTATACACAGCCCTTAAATATTTTGAGAAACAAAATTAATTTTTCAGAAGATTTATCAAAAAATAATGTATCTGGAACAGGAACAATTTAACATAACTGAAAATTTCTCTGTTGATATTAAGCACGATATGCTACAGAGGGTCCTTAATTTTGAAATAGCTTTGAAACTAGATAATTTTATAAATACTGTGACGATTATGGCCATCATTATGAACAGCGATAGCTCAGACGATTGACGCGTAGCACAAACATAAAGGTTGATGGTTCGATGCTCGTCGTACAAGATGTTTTTATTACAATTATTTATTGTGGACATCGAAACATGTTTGTACACCAACGCACGCACAAATGCATAATGATCTGGTAAAAACAAGAACGTCCGAGATATAGCGTATATAGTGATTGATGAATAAAATGAACAACAACACAATTACATACTGCCGTGCTAAGCATATTTTCCATAACTACATTTTTGGCCAAATTGAGTTATTGATGCCAATCGATGGCTAATAACAAACTTTTTCATTAAAATTAAAAAAAATAATTGAAAGTAAATTGAGAAACACGTGAGAAGAAAAATGGTTTCCATTTTTAATGCAAAATCCACTGATTTCAAAACTTAAACATCAATTTTCTCAAAATGCATTTTTTGTAGTTATGTAAAACATGCTTAGCACGGCAGCATACACATGGCCCGCCGACAATAGCTGCGTTTTTTTATTCGCTCCGGATAGCTGCTATCGAGAGCCGTCATATAAAAAGTGGCTCCCGATAGCGCTCCGTATAAATAGGTAGAGCCAAATATTTTTTATATGAAGTTTTTGGGGTTAGCCCCTTAATCTTGCATTACAAAATCTTGCATTACAAAATCTTGCTTTACAAAATCTTGCATTTCAAAATCTTGCATTACAAAATCTTGCATTATAAAATCTTGCATTACAAAATCTTGCATTACAAAATCTTGCATTACAAAATCTTGCATAACAATTTCCCGTACATTTATAGAATCGCGCGCGCGATTCTATAAATGTACGGGAAATTGTTATGCAAGATAACAAATTGCTGAAAAATTGGACGGTAGTTCCATAAAAATTATATTGGGGGCCTCAATCATACACCAATATATATGCCACAATTCTGGTCTATTGCCGATGCAGATGTAGGATCAGAAAACTTCGCGCGATTCTATAAATGTACGGGAAATTGTTATGCAAGATAACAAATCGCATTGACAAAATTCTACTGTATAATGATAATTGCAATCATATAGTAACAATAATATAATGAAATTAAAGTTGCCTTTTACTTTCTTTTACTCTAGTAAAATAAAGTATAGTAATCATGAAAATTTTGGACCTTGAGATTTTTAGAGATTTATCTGTTTTGAGGTCCCCTGAGTCCGAAAAAGTGAGTTTCGAAATGGTGTCTGTCTGTCTGTCTGTCAGTCTGTCAGTCTGTCTCTCTCTCTCATCTCCTCTCCAAAGCCCAGATGGTTTAACCAATCGAACTGAAACTTCAGATTTAAGCTTTTTTCATAAATTGGGAGGTCCCAGTGAATTTTATTCCAAATCGGTTAACCGGAAGTGGCCACTCCCTTGGTCCAGAAAATTTATTTTGCAAATATCTTAAAAAGTATAAGATTTACAAAAAACTACACTAAAACAAAATGTTTCTAAAAATTAAAAACAAATAAAAATAAATAATAAAAAAATTAAAAAAAAAAAAATTAAAAAAAAAATATTAAAAATTGAAAAATTGAAAAAAAAAAATTTAAAAAAAAAGTTATAAAAAAAATAAAATTTCTCAAGATTCCCTGTTCGTAAAAGAAAGTCGTGTGTTGGCCACACCTCAATTTTTTTTATTGCAATCATCGTTAGCGTTACTAGCGGAATCGAGTTGCTGGATCATGGATGGAATTATCGACGTAGTTCCATCCATCATGCGGCAACTATTTTCAATTCACGGGTGTGTTTAGGGGCAAATTGTACCTTTAATATTTTGCTTAATGAGCAAAAAATTTCTGAAGGTTTATGACAGATTTTTTTTTAACTTAAAGAAAGTCAGCTTGGAACTGGGTATTAATTTAAATCCAAGGAGAGTCACAACAGATTTCGAAAAGCCAATTGTGTCATCAGCTTCAACATTTTTCCCCGAAGTAACGATTAAAGGTTCCCGTTCCCACTTCGGGCAAATAATATGGCGAAGGATACAAAAGCAACGGTTTGTGGCTAGATACGCCAGTTCTGAGGATTATTCAATCCAAATTCGGATGCTGAAAAGTTTGGCTTTCGTTCCACCAAACGAAATACCTGGATATTATCAACATTTATATGAACAATTTGATGAGAACAGCGGAGCGAAATTAATTGGACGGTGGTTCCACAAAAATTGTATTGGGGGCCTCAATCATACACCAAGATATATGCTACAATTCTGGTCTATTGCCGATGCAGATATAAGATCAGAAAACTTCCCACGGACCGAAAACAGTGTCGAAGCTTGGCACCGACGCCTTAAAATTGTGGTTGGATAACGGCATGCTGGAGTATACCGAATCATTGAAAATTTATCAAAGGAACTAATTGTGGCAAAAGCTCAAATTGATAAGGTGAAATCCAGAGAACGCCTTTCAAAGAAAAAAAGGCAATAATCAAAAATAGAAAAATAAAACGTATCATTAAAAAAAGGGAAAGACTCAGTAAAACTGATTTTTTAAAAAGAATCGGGCATAATATTATACTTTTTTAATTGCTTTACAATTTATTTTATTTAATTTCTTTTTAATTATATTATACAATTATAACTTTTCTTCTGTTTTTTTTTGTGAATAAAATTGCTATAATTTAATATAAACTCAAAACTGACTTATTTCGATTTTCAATTGACTTTTATGAATACGCAATATTATGTTAGATACTAAAGACAGGTACAGATACTAAAACTGCAACATTTTGAAATGCAAGATTTTGTACTTGCAAGATTTTATAACTGCAAGATTTTGGCTTGGCAAGATTTTGATTTGCATGATTTTTAAAAAATGCAAGATTTTGTACTTGCAAGATTTTGTAATGCAAGATTTCGGGGTGCTCCCAAGTTTTTGCCAAACAATTGAATTAAAAATGATAGTTTGATGTTAAAAAAGTTTAGTTTACCAATAAATAGCGCGTCAAATTTAAATTTAGGCGTAGAAACATGACGGCTCTCGATAGCAGCTATCCGGAGCGAATAAAAACACGCAGCTAATAATGAATGATGATGATTATGACTAGCCAAAAACGATATTTCCAAAATATTATGGGTCATAATCAAAATACACAAGAATGAAGATGATTGACACACAATAAAGGAAATTTTGGGAGCAGTATTTTGAACTGGTATATAAACACGACCGATGGCAAACAGAGAATAGTTTTTGGTTTACTTTAAATCGTGCAACAAGTGAGATAAATTTGTTGTCATAACCCCCACCAGTGGCTAGCGGACAGATTTAAAGAAGTAAAGTATAAAGAAGTAAAGTAAAAGCGATTATTAAAGTGTTATATTAAAGTGGAATAAAGTCGAGTCAAGTTAGATAAAAGTACACAGTGTTTTTAATTGCAAAATCCGGACGAACTCAGAAGCCCAGTTCGTATCAATTCTAAAAAATATTTTAATTTGGAGCAATGAAACAATATAATTCTCAACTTTGACTTCGGTGATTACGAAAAAATTAATAAACCTCAATTTATATTCATTGACCATTTAAAAAGTCATAAATTAAGATATTCTTCTTCAGAAACGGTATGGTTAGGAAAATTTCTCGGCGTCATCTTTGGGGAATTTCTTTCAGAAAATAATGAAAAATGGAAAACATTTTCACTTTAAAGGTAAATTTTGGAGATTGTGCTTCAAAATCAAATAGATGTGAAAACTGTAATTTATTTAGATTATTTAATTTCGAGTCACCACAAATTGTTTCAAAAAATATTCAAATTGCCGCTGCGTCCAACGCATCATTTTTTGTGTCATTATACGGATCAAATAAACAAGATGGGTCCCTTGAAACAGTTTTGAAGTATGAGATTTGAAGGAAAATACAAAATCTTAAAAAATATTGCAAGAAATACTAATTCATTTCGCAAAGACTTGCTTTAGCTAAGGTTTAAACTGGAGAGAACTTAATGTGAATTTGGAAAGAATATTATAGATGTCACTTCAAATTCAAACTAATTTGGATCAGTCCTTATTAATAATAAAAAATACAAAAAAATAGAATACCTAATTCATTTTTAGATGCTGGTGACAGCGGTGAACCAAGGTTTTTTTTTAAAATTAAAGGCTTTTTAAAAAATTATAATAACCAATTAACGGTATTAGGTAATCAATTTGAAATTCAATATTTTGAATTTAAACAAATTTTTAAAATATTGGTTTAGGGTTCTTTTTTATTTTAAAAACTTAATTACAGCTTTAGCTTTCGATTCCTATTCGAAATCATTCTCAAAAGCGTTATGAAAAACTTATATCAAAATTGTTTTGTTCATACAAATTTTAATTTTGCAAAGCTACCTTAATAATAATAAACCCATTTTAGACAATTTATTTGGAAATAAATTTATACTCTAAAGGTGCTATCACACCAAGCGCGACGCGTCGGCGGCAAATTTAAATATACGTTTTTTTGCTTATGTAGTGGTAGGAAATCGTAGTTTGTTTTTAAAAATATAAAGTTTGTAAATGGTTTTATGAATAATAATTTTATTTTTGTTCAAGCTACGATTTCCTATCACTACTTCACAGCAAAAAAACGTGTATTAAATTTGCCGCTGACGCGCTGCGCTTGGTGTGATAGCACCTTTAAGTACTTTTCATACCAGGCGCCTCGGCTTTGAGCTTCGTAAATAAAAATTTTTTATTTCGTTGTTTAAGTATGTAAATTAGTTTTATTCGATTGATACCGTTTAATTTTATAGTAATAAATTCAATTTGTTGAAAAATAATTTATTTTTAAGTGATAATTTAAAAAAAAACAAAATGTATTACAATGAAGTATCTACAAAGCCAAGGCAATGCGTTCCACACTCGACTGCGAGATTTTAAAGTAGTACAAAGCCAAGTTCTTTCTTAACATAACCTACAAATCACATTTTTTGCACAAATATTTTATACTTACCAAAAAATCTAGCTCATATGTACGTTACAAATTTAGAATATCTCAGTTCTTTCTATAATTCACGTGTAGAATAGACCTAAATAAAATATTTGATAGCAACCGAATGTTCAAAGCCAACGCCACCGGTATGAAAGGGTCTCAGCTTCGCATTTGTGGTAACTAAATATTTCGAGGCGAGGCGCCTGGTATGAAAAGTACTTTATGCTTTCCATGTAAAAAATGGAGGTGTGGCCAACACACGACTTTCTTTTACGAACAGAGAATTTTGGGAAATTTTATTTTATTTTTTTTATAATTTTTTTATTTTTTTTTAATTTTTTTATTTTTCGATTTTTAAATTTTTAAATTTTTTTTTTTTAATTTTTTATTTTTTTTTAATTTTTGGAAACATTTTGTATTAAGTAGTTTTTTGTAAACCTTATACTTTTTAAGCTATTGGCAAAACAAATTTTCTGGACCAAGGGAGTGGTCACTTCCGGTTAGCCAATTTGGAGTAAAATTCACTGGAACCTCCCAATTTATCAGAAAAGCTTAAATCTGAAGTTTCAGTTCGATTGGTTAAACCATCTGGACTGTAGAGAGGACACGGACTGACAGACAGACACCATTTCGAAACCCACTTTTTCGGACACAGGGAACCTCAAAACAGATAAATCTATAAAAATCTCAAGGTTTTGAGAGAGTTTTGACGTTATCCAAACCGATTCAATGAAGTATACTGAAAGCACACTAATGTTTAAATTTATATTTGTATTTGCGTCTCTTTTGTGTTGATAAATCCGTTTTTCTAAAAACTGCTTTGCCTGCTATGTGTATGTTGCGTTTGCAACTGCAACATACCTGGTAAACAATATTTGATTGTTTTTTTTAAAAGATATTTCATCTTTCATTTTTGAACAAAATTTGTCATTTAAATTTGTGGCTGCACGTCCTCCGGCCAATTTTAAAATTATAATTCCTAAAAAGGTGTTTTATTTTTTCATAAAGATTTTTAATACATGGAATGTCCAAATAAATGTAAATTTTGTTATTAAAAGAAGTTTCTGAATTATTTAAAACGATATCCAACGATAAACGATAATTAAACGATATCCAGCTGTAAAAAATTGTATTTTTGTTAATTTGTATTTAGAATTTCTTTTTATATTTCTCCAATTTAGACTAATAATATTTTTTTACAATTTCGTTATCGACATTAGTAAATAAGGAAGTGACATCTAAAGAGATTAACAGAAAATTTGGAGGGATGCTTACACTACTGATTTTGTTTGTATTTTATTATTTCTGAAATGAATATTTATTTAATAACAATATAACCTTCTTGTACCTTAAAGATTTGTAGAAAACTTTTATATAAACATTTTATAATATTTTTGCTTTTTTCATTGAAAACCTTGAAGCTAAAAAACACCATTTTTAGTATGGATTCCTATGGAAATCAGTGAAAGTTATACCACTAAATAAGCTTCTAAAAAATACGTCATTTTGATTATGGCTCTATACTCTAGAAGGCTCTGGTTTTACTCTTCACCGAAAAATTTTCATGGCTTACTACAACTGACAATATAAATTTTTTTAAATAATTTGTAGTTGCATTTGCATACATTTAGGCGCATCTTAAAAGCCCAACTTTAAAATATTCGGTTATTACATGAATAATAAAAATGTAATTCAGATTACATAGTCAATTAAAAAATTTCAACATTCATCCAATTGCAGCAATTTCTGCAACAGGAATTTTATGTATGGAATCCAGAAGATGTTAATTTACTTCACAGTTAGCGAATGTTTAGGTAACATCATTTGCATGAAATGGGTTATCAACCGGGAGATTTTTAGAGATTGCGTCAGATAGAACAACTTAGCATTGAAACAGTAATAATGGGACGATATCATGCATGTTGCGGCTAGGAGAATATTTACTCTGTCAGACTGTAATGAAAGATTCAATTGAAATTATTTCTGTACTTAAAAGCAAAAATCGCTTATCTGCACATTAGTTGTTTTGAAAAAATGAAGATTAAAGTTTCAAAATCATTATTTATAAAATTGTGAGGATTACAGTTATTGTCGTGCTGACTGTCTTAAAGTGCAAGTAAAATCCTACTTAGATTTATAAAAAAATACTTTATTTCTTATTTCAGAAGCTGGGAAATCAAGAAAGAAGATTTTAAGCGATTTTTGCTTTTTAAAAATAAAATTAATAAAACTCTTAAAGTCCCTTTAAATAGTTTTATCTATTTTTTATTACATCAGTAGAAAACTTAAAGTATTTTAATTCATTTTTATAAAAATAAAAATTTAATAGTTCCATAATTAAGAAATATTAGTCAATTCAAGTTTTTTTTAATTCTAATCAATATCTTCCTCTTCGCATTCTGAGTCATCAGATAAATCTGAATCAACCATAGGCGAATCGCTGTCTTTTAATTTCTTATAAAAATCATGATAAAGTTCATTTATTAATGGAAGTTGATCAATAAGATCCTTTTTCTTTTGTTTATTTATTACCACTGGGCCATTATAAGATTTTGTTAAATGTGAATGATCGATCTTTGTAAATCCTCGTTTTCGGATATTGAGTTCTTTAAATGTTTCATCTTCATCTAAAGAGTTTTTATATTGGATTAATCCAAATTGTTTACTGTATCTTAACCATCTAACATTTGCCCATTTAAATTGATCGCCATCAGCATTTCTATTGCGCCACATACATTTGGTTTGTATAATATTTGAAAAATTAAATATTTTATCCTGATTCATTTCAATGACTTTGAATATACGAGTTGAGCTAGCTTGTCGCACGAATTGATACCATTCCACTGGATGACTGATCTGAGGATTTGTTCTCTTCTTTTTCCTCTCAATGATGGAATGGTCCACATCACATTCCATATGTGTGTGGCCTGTTAATAGAAATTTATGGTCAATTACATATTTGTATATTTGTGGAGGACTGCAAAAATATCTGAAATCAAAAATGTTAATATTATAAAGAACTACTCATGTGAAAAATATGTATGCAAATACCATAAACATTACAGACATAAAGGAATTTTTATTTTGTCCCACACACCCATCACTATAAAATATTACTTGGTCTACATTCGATGGTTCTGATAGAAGATGCTGATAAATACACGATGCAATTTCGTTCCCACCGCGTTTTGCCAACGCCTCATGCCACATGTAGCAAAACGGACTATTTGAAGCACAATTGTGGACAGTCAAATTGAATGTCCACAATTGTCTTTTGTAAAACGAAACATTACTGGTAAGTAACGGCGTTGGCAAGCATTGCTCTAGATCAAAAGCGTATACCTTCTTATTTAAATTATTTTTTGCAATCTTTTTGTCAGCTTCCTTCATGTTATAAGCATCATCGGCTTCTTTGTGATGGTTTGACTGCTGAAAAATCAAATTATTTTTTTCATCTTCCGATTTAGCCGTAGAAATAAGAATTTTAAATTTCTCGCATTTGAAGCAAGTGTCTGTTTTAGGTTTTTTGAATTTAAGTCCCATTCCTAAATAAAAATATTATGTTGCATTAAACTATTAAATTTAAAGTAAAATAAAATGTAGCTTTACCTTTAAAAATTTCATTATATTTTGTTAAAGATACTGGATTTGAGTGTGATGAACTATATAATCTATACATTGTCGAAAGATTTAAATTAATCTGCAAATATTTTTTTTGCGATCGCCGTCGCGTATAATGGCTTTCATAATACGGAAATAGATTAATGTGGTTTTGAACTTCGCTGATTTTTTCTTCAGATAATTTATTCGCTGAAGGTCCTTTTCCACGATGATCTTCAACAGCCCCGCCGAAAATTCTATTTTTTTTGCAAACTGTTTTCAAGAAACTCTCTGTCTCTCCTAAAGTTTTCAAGAAACATTTCTGACAAACATTTATTTTTGTGCCATTCAACAAAAGGCTATAATAATTAGAATGGGTTCTATTTCTTGGTGAAGAAAGTGATCTTTGAAGAACCGTACGCTTTTTTGGTTGCATGTCTATCAACCGCGATACGAATGACGCTTTCGATTGATAGGATGATAAATGGCAATAGTAATTAAAAATCACAAGTTGTTGCTCGTAGGTTATTTTATCTTTGCAATGCTTTTTGCACTCTGTTAATGGTAAACACTCCTTCATTTTGATTTTTCCAGTTTTTGTTTTAATAGCTATTTTGTTCATTGGACCCATATTCTGTTGTAAAGAGATTTGTGTAATAGATGAATCATCGGGTAACATAGTATCTTCCGATATGTTGTTTTCTATTAAAGATGCAATTTTCTCCAAATCACCAGAAGAGCTCGAACTATTAGAATTCGGAACATTAAAATCAGGGTCCTCATCTGAATCATCAATACCTTCAAATATATCTTCATCCTATTGAACACTTTTTTCATTATTTTCTAAATCCATTGTGTTTGAATTCCGTCGAAATCTAAAATGGTATTGTCCAAGTTCTTCAGTCTCATGCAAATCTGAAACGTTGAGAATAGATGGTACGCATTCTAAAAAAAATGCGCTCTTTGTAACTTTTCGAAAATTTTGTAATATATTATATTTTTTACCTTGTTCGGAAATTTGTTTATGCTTTTTTTGTGATTTTTCAATTTCATAATCTTCGCGGCTTGCCATTTTTATTCCTAAACCTTCTAAATACACTTCAAAAAACAGTTTACGATATTTTAAAACGTATCCAAACACACAAAATAATTATTAAATCCACTTGCAAAAAACACTTATACTCACTTAAGAATATGCTTCAAACAAAATTTATTTTTGAAGAAGAACTTATGGAACTTTATCACTTAGTACAGGGTGGCTGAGACCAAATGTTACTAACTTCACTCTGCTGTCATTTGTGTAGTTGTCATTTTCGCGCATTAATTTTTTGACAGATTGAAGTTTGGTTAGTTGTTTATCTGTGGTCAATAAATAATTGTTCTAAATTAATATCTTAATAAAAAAATCGTAATGGAATTCAAACGTAATAGTGTAATTGCACTGTATTTGGGTGGAAATTCACAAACAGCAATAGTTCGTCAGCTCCAGCATTTGAATGTGAATAAAATGTTTGTGTATCGAACCATAACTCGATACAACGAAACTGGTAGCATCGCTAAACGCAACAGAGGCGGTCCTAAAAAGACAGCAACATCAAAAGAAATGATACGAAAGGTGAAGAAACGAATCCAACGAAATCCTCGTCAAAGTGCCAATCAATTAGCCGCACGTCTACATGTTTCACGATACAGCATTCAAACCATATTGAAAAATGAACTACACTTGAAGCCCTACAAGATACAAAAAGTTCAAGATCTTACGGAGGCACAAAAAAAAGTTAGGCTTGAAAGAACACGAGCATTGAAGGCCTTGGCCGAACGTGATGAGATTCCAAAAATTGTCTTTTCTGATGAGAAAATTTTCACCATTCAACAGCATGTGAATAAACAAAATGATCGTGTTTGGTTAGAGGACAAGTCCAACGATAATTTGGAAACAAGAGTTGCCATGCGCAAGCAATCACCAGCTTATGTTATGGTTTGGGCTGCAGTTACTGCAGATGGACGCACTCCTCTGGTTTTCATCGAACATGGAGTCAAGGTAAACCAAGAGATGTACCGCCAAAAGATCCTAAACGATGCTTTGCTACCTTGGGCACGTAAACACTTTGGTACGAACCGTTGGACATTCCAACAGGACTCGGCACCGTCACACAAAGCTCGAGCGACACAGCAATTTTTACAAAATTGCGTTCCGCGGCTGATTTCGTCGAAAGAATGGCCACCATATTCACCAGACTTGAATCCCATGGATTTCTCCATATGGTCCATTTTGGAGAGTAAGGTGTCCACTAAAAAATACGAAAGTGTTGATGCATTGAAGTCAGCTCTTGTTCGAGAATGGAATAAAATTCCGCAAGCCCACGTTCGGTCAGCATGCAATGCTTTCTATGGAAGACTGAATCAAATAATCAAAGCCAAAGGAGGTCATATCGAGCAGTAACATGTTTTTCATAAAATGTAATATGTTTTCAACATATTCCACGAAATTTCAATGAAAAATAATCAAAATTAAAAAAATTACAGCGTTTTCATTTGGTAACACTTGGTCTCAGCCACCCTGATAAACGATTTTTTTTTCGTACAATTAGCTTAAAATTCTTTAAGAATAGAATAAAATTTGAAAAAAAATTGTAAAAATAGCCTAACTGATATTTAGCTATTATTGCGTTTTAATTTTTTATTCTGTTTACTCTTCACCTTGATTCGTAAGTATCGCTTAAATGATTTTAACTGAATTTTGTAACGAAATGCACTTTGGTATATTAATTTAGTTGTAGATAAGCGATTCTTGCAAATGAAAATAGTGTTGGTTGTCATTTAAGCAAAAATTAATTATCTCATAACTTTGTTATTTTTTAACCTATTTTCATCAAAATTTGATACAAGCTATCTAGTGGGCAAATATACTTATTTATGATTTAATCGCAAAAATCGCCTAAAGTCACATAGGTGACTTTTCCTTTTAAGTACAGATTTGGTCAATTTATTTACATAGTTTTAATTATGATGATTACATAGTGTGAAATTCCTAAAAAAGGTTATGTTATACCTATTTTGTTTCCTCCGCGAACCAAAGGCGGAAACGTTATGGTAGATGATATATCCCCAAGAGTTTATATTGAATGATTTTTATACAGAAGTTAATGAAGTGTTTTATGATGTAATAGCAGTTATTGGTATTTTAAGTTATGGAGTTTTATTTAGTTCTGACATTTTAATTTTTGCTAAGTTTGAGAAGTAATGGAGAGTATTGATAGTTGTTATATATGTTAGTTTTTATATAGTTAATGGAGTATACTAAAGATAAGTTAGTTAAATTCAATTTTTATTATACTTAATTGGTCAATTTATTGCATCAATGAGATGAATATTGAATATTTCTGAATTATAATTAAAAATTTGATCTTTTTAACATAACACAAACAATATTCTTTAATAAAGAAATAATAAAACAAACACAAACAATAACAGAAATATCAAATAAATAAAACAAATAATCAAAATAATGAACAAGAAAACAAATAATCGAAATAATGAATGAACTTTTGCTTTAGGTACCAACAGGCATGTCGTTCATTGCTAAAGCGGTAGCTTGATGGATTGAACTATGTTGTACGGCTCGAGCACAATCACCTCCTGCTACGGTGTTCTTTGCCTGATCTATTATCTCCTCCAAGTAGATTAGTCTTTGTTCCATAACACCAGGACCTGTAACGCTGGGTATTCTAATATTATTTTTTTGAGCGTAAGCCTTTACCTATAACCAAATCGTCTCGATAGGATTAAGCATTGGCGAATATGGCCCTAGCCGCAGCAGAGACGCCATCGTTCCACTAATAACTGTTTCTAGTTTTGAATGGCAAAGTGCGTTGTCTGAAACAATTACTAAATGTTCCAGTTCATTTCCCATATCTTGCCAGTGTTGCATCAGTCTTGCCACCCATGCATATGCAGTAGAGATTGCTCCTATTGAATGGACGTTAGGGCCTCGTGCTGCCGGAAGGAGTTGGACTTCTCTGAAACCAGCTACCGCACGGCCCCTTGTCCGACGGCAAAACAAATTGAAATTGGTTTCATCTATCCAAACAATCTGTTTCCCTTGTTGTACGTAGTTATTCAAACGTTGCACATATTCTGCTCTTTTTCCTTTATTTATTTCAGAGTTCATAGTGCAAAGTTCATTATGAACTTTCTTCATAGTGAAACTGAAGAGTCTACCTTCTAGGTAATTACCTCATTCTAGGTTGTACCTACAGTTGACGCAGATATCGATGTGATGAAATTGGTTAGTATTTTTTGTTTTAATTGCTGCAGTGTGTAGCTGCAATCCTCTTCTACCCATGAAACTAGCAAATCAATTTGTTCCTCATTTAAATTTATAGGTTTTATGCCTCCTCTGGGTAACATTTTGTCACGCTCTCAGTCCTCACCTTTATTGGTACAATTTACGATTCTTTCGCGATCTGGATTAGTATTTTTTTTTGTACTTTTTCCTTACTGAAAAAAGGTTTCTTACTGGTTTCAGTTCCAGTGACAACAGCTCTGTAAATAGAACAAGTGGCATTGTTCATATCTTGTTGACATTTTGTGTGCAGTAGATGTCTACATGGTAGCAGTCTTATAACTTTATTTCTTGTCATTGGAATGCGGCAAATAACGCAATTATCTTTAAACTCCATTAAAAAATATGGGATTAAATTTTTTTCACAAAAAATAATAACAATTTAATTAACATAGATAATGACACATATTTTAGGTTACTATATCTTTTATTTTTTTCTATATAATCCAGTAAAACTAAGTATATAATTTTAATTCAGTTTATTGCATCAATGAGATGAATGTTGAAATTTTCTGAATTACAATTGACTATGTAATCTGAATTACAATTGATACTTTCTGAATTACAATTGATACTTTCTGAATTACAATTTACTAATCTGAATTACAATTAACGCTTTCTGAATTACAATTGGAAAAGGTGTAGTGGTCATTTTTATTCGAGTTGGTTGCTTTGGTTTACTTTATGCTTTCGATAGAAAAAAAAATGTTTAGAAACCCTAATTGTCTTAATGCTTTAGTTAGGCTATAACAGACTAAATGTTGATTACACATTGTACGTATTGTAATATTTTAATATTTTTTATATTTATCGTTTATATACAATACAAAATTTTATATTTTTCAATTCTTTATGATGCAATGAAATGTCGTTATAAAATAAAAATAAAAAAATAATAAATAAATAATGCAAAACGTCTTTGGTGAGAATCGGACCCGAAAGTTTATTTGAAATGTTTGAATACCGAATGAAATAATTTGGTGTACCCGCCTAAATGTTGATTACCAGTTTTACCCAATTTATTACATGTTCATTGTTTTACATATAAAATTTTATGTTTTTCAATTCGTATTGAGAACTAATGAAATGGCGTTATGAAATAAAAATTTTACTAAAATTGAAACGGACTTCCGTCAGCATCAAAACCGAAACGTTTTCTAATGGAAAGTTTGTTGTTGACAAATCGACACCTATATCACTCAGGCTACTCAGATATAAATGTTTAACATATAATTTGGAAATATAAGGAAAGCGTTCCCGAGTCAATTAGTGATGAGCGTACATATATATATATATATATATATATATATATATATATATATATATATATATATATATATATATATATATATATATATATATATATATATATATATATATATATATATATATATATATATATATATATATATATATATATATATATATATATATAATGAACGTTGTGTAATTAGTACATTTTCATGTATAGATAGTGAACAAATGAACAAATTTGTCAGACTATACAAGTAAAACAGTTATAAACCTCACTATTGCCACACTGCTTTCATCTCACTACAGATAGATGGTTACTGAAAGCGAAATCGAATATTTGATGAAAATCTTCTTCTCGAACTTTATTAAATAAAAATCAATATCCAATTTCAATACTTTTTTGTTTTTAATTTATATAAATATTTGTTTGTTTTTTTTAATTTTATTAATTATACATAAAAGAGAGATTGTTTTTCTGTTGTGTAGTTGTTTTACAAGTATTTTTGTATCATCTTTCTCATATAATTATTCTTTTTTGGTTTTTAAATTGTTGGTTCTTATTTTTTTAGGAAAAATCAAAGAAAGTACTGGGACTCCAAAATGGGAAGTTAAAAATATTACAATAGTTTTATATAATATTTATACGTTTAATTTAATTAATTAATTTATTTTTTTTTTGCCTAATAAAAATGTTTAAACATTTTTAATAAATATATAAAAATAAATTTTTATAACATTTATTATGCATTTGTTTATTTTTTATTTGTTTAAAAATAGTCTTTTATTTATTAAATTTCTTGCTTCCTAATTTTGAATTATACACATAAATGTTTTTTGTTTTTAATATGAGAGATTGTTGCGTTTATTTATTAATACATGAGAGTATTGTTTCGTTTGTTTAAGAAAGATGTTGCGGATATAATTATAATTAGTGTACAAAATGGCGCGCATATATTATTAAAACAATCTCTTCGGAGTGGCCATTTTGTAATGTTTTGTTTATAGAGATATATTTTATGTTATTACTTTTGTGTTATTTATATAAATTTTTATTTATTTATTTTTGGTTTTTGATACTGTTATAAATGTGCGAATATACAAACAATATAATTAAATCGATATAAATAGACAGACATTTCATTTTTTTTTGTTTTTTTTTTTAAATATTTGATTGACATGTTTGTGTTGACATTTAAAGTTTATTATTACAAATATATAAAATGTTAGGCTTTTTTTTTTTTTTTTGTTAAATATTTAAGTCTATAATATAATTTGAATTATAAAATAGTACAGGCTGAACCGTGCATAACTTCACTTATAAACATGGGCGTACCAGCACCCAATCCTCCATCAGTTTTTTGGTGTTCGTTCTGGAATTCGTTATAGAAAGAAACATTAAAATTATGTTAATTAAGTAAAGATAAAAAATAATATTAATTTTCATATGCATACATCATCATATTCACAATCGAAATAATTGCTCTGGCAATCCATACATCGACATCCATCCGACATTTTACACTGTATTCCCCATTGTTTGGCAACCGCTTTATATAATTCCTTACTTGATTTGTTATCAATATACTCATTTATCTCATTGTCATTCGTTTGTTGCTGTTGTTGTGAACTATTATCATTCGCATTTTGTTGATACGAATTACGTCTTGAATCGTTTCCACAAATACTTTCGTCACCATCATTTTGCATACTATTCGTTTCCGACAAGCATTGCTGATGATCATCTTCCTCATTGTTTTGGTCATCTTCATCATCGATTCTGGGATTATACAACGGATCACACGATCCGGAACATTCTAATAGATTTTCTTGTGAAGATTGTGTTGTAGCCATTGTTGTACATGAAATATTATCATTTAATGGTGAATTACAAGTTTCACTAGCAGTAGTGCTATTTAATTGTTGCTCCTGTTGGCGATCAATTTCTGCCAATCGATTTTCTTCTAGAACATGTTCATAGGATGGAGGAGGGCTCAACGGTATATCAGAATTGGTTTCTATATAATTTTGCGATATTGTTGGATTTATAAATCCTTGAAATTGAAAAAAAAACAGGTGTTTATTTATATTTAATATAGTTATTGTTGAAAAATGGGAGATTTTTGTTGTCAGAAGAACGAGTAATTTATTTATGTTGTCATGCAACTGTTAAACTGTGATTCATGCATCAATCGACAGGGTGCCTTTATTTTACAGATTAAACTGTTTTTTTACATTTACTAATACAAAATATATTTATTAACGAGACAATACCTATTTGTTGGTCTCCAGAGCTTTGATTTTGTAATAATGCTCGTCGATCATTACTGTACGATATACAACTATCCGTATTTTGTTCCGAATCAATTGTTGTTGTACTACTTCCGTTTAAATTAAAAAATGAATTACTTATGCCTATTTGTTGTCCATTATTTAATTGGTGCTGCTGTTGGTGGTTATTTTGTTCATTTTCGTTTTCTTGTGATGTACTTCGTGAATTTCCCATTCGAAATTTTAATTTAAATGGCGCCATTTGTTCGTTACATATATTTGTAGTAATCACTTTGAATTTTCAGAAAACACAAAAAATAAAAACCATAAAACAGAGTGAAAGGGAAAAGTATTAAATTTGTTTTTTTTTTTTTTTTTTGAAAAATAAACCATATAAATGAAAGAAAATGGTGGTGGAGGCAAGCAAATCATATATAGTTTGTGGTAAACCGTGTGGTAGTCGTTTTATGAACAGTGTTTTATGAATATTGAAAATAAAATAAATGCACAACTGGTTGAGCTCCGGGGTGTTTACGTCAAAGTTTAATGCCCGTGTGTTTTCATATTTAGCATAAAATTAATGTACATTGTTATATGCATAATCGTACTTAGGTTTGAAAAATAAATATAATAAAATGGTTTTGTGCATTTTTTTTTTATTTTCACTAATAAATTTCTTTTAAATGGATCAATAGTATTATCTTTTAATTTCCGGAAGGACTAGAAAGCCAATATTTTAATGATACGACTGATTCAAATTTAAGAATTTTATAAGGTCAAATTATTTTGTCACTCTTTTTAATATATAAAAACATTTAGAAGACATAGGGCTATGGCTATTCACTATTTGCGTTGATAGACCAAAAAATATTTTTATAATATACACACTTAAATAAAGACGAAAGCTTTTATATTTTATACATTTATTGTAATAAACAACTATTTACTTTTATTACTAAATGTTAGAATATTACCTTATTTATTTTATAAGCCAAAAACATATTTATTATATACATTTGAATTTATAGAAATTTTTCTTTGGAGAATATATAAAAAAACACTTTGTATTGTTAATTTCAGTAGATGTAATACGTTTGAAAAACTGGAAAATTTGTGTTTCGTTTTATCGAAAGGCGAATTTCGTGTCCTGTACACAGAGAGCGAAAGAGAGATGGAGAGAGAGCGAGCACGCAAAGAAAATGGAAAAACAAAAATTGGTTTCTTTCCATTTTCTGAATTTGCAGTATGTAATAGTAGACGAAATATGTATATATGGTATATATTTTTTTTTGGCATATGAGGCGTAGTAGGGGGAACAATTTTTCTTAAATGACGAATATTGGATTACCCAAAAATATAAAATATAAAAAAATATCGCCACTAAAGTTCGAATCAATCATTTGATATAACATTAAGACAGATACGATTATAATAACTAAGCAAATTTGATTTATTGATTCAACATGCGATACCGACTACATTCCTGCTCTCTGTTTGTCTATATAACATCCTATGACTGCTATAACAACATAAATTTCCCATTTTCCCAAGGTTTGGCTTATTTGTTTCAGATTAATGCTGCTAATTGTAAACATAAAATAGAATGAGATCAAGTGGAAAAAAAACATGAGATTTTGTTTTTGTTTCCTATTCGGAAAATTCATTCAATTAAATAATTTTTCTCTTTTACATTTGCTTATCAAATAAAAGTAACACAAAAAAAAAATATAAGTCAATAATCATAAAATTTCATTCAATAACAAAAACAACACGAAAAATATAGAAAAATAGAGCCAAAATAATAAATAAACAAAAAAAAAAACAAAAGAGAGTTGAAATGTGCGCATGTTTCTGTCTTATAGCTCTGCTACATACATTTTTATATGAGCATATCGGATTTAATAAACGCTTTAAAAATATTTTTATTCAATTTTGTGATGGCGTTCTAAAAAAGGAATTTAATGAACGCGTACCGATTTTTTGGTTGATTAAATATTTTAATAGATGGCATTACTGTTCTTTCGTTGGTTATACCACAGAAAGGAATATCAGATGTTCCACGCCGAACAAATTTTTGGCAATTCTTCTGGAAACCAAAACCAGAAAATCAAACCAATTTAAATTATTTTAGAGAGAGGGAGAGAGACGCAATATTTTAATAAGCTCATTATTTTTTAGGTGATTTTGCCTATTTTTTGATGGAATCTGAATACAAACAAGTATTTTAATTAATTATAATTCGGATGGTTCAGGATTATTATTTTATTTTATACAAAAGTTTTTACATGTGTTGTACATGTAGAAAGTAAGGTTACAGAGTGAATGATAAGTAAACAATATAATAGAATGATATGTAGTAATATGGAAATTATACTTCTAACACTCCTCCTTAATTTACATACATATGTTAACCTTCGTCCGTCCCTTAAAAAAAGTAACACTAAGGACGTGTCCGATTTCTGTGCGAAATATTTTTTTTGTAATAAATTTGACATTAGTGAAATAATTGTCTCTTCCATATTTGAAATAAGTTCAATTGCTGTCCGAATACTGAAATAATTTTGATATAATAAAATTGACATTTTGAAATACAACAAACGACAAATTATACGTAGAGAATTATTTAAAAGTGTATTTATAAAAATGATAGAGGCAGAATTTTATCCAAATATGGTATTATTTCTATTAATTTCGGGTTACATGTGTTTAATGAGAAGAACACGGAACTTTGCGTGACCTTTAATAATGGACCTCTTAAACTCCCAGGTATAATACATTTGAATTTACAGGTATGTATGTTAACAAAATTCTTTCTTTGCAGCGACCAATAATGTACACAATTCCCTCAACAAACAGTATTGTTAATTCAATACTTAGTTATAATGATCATGTGACGAGAATGCATTTAAGGATATCATCTAACACTTTCATCGATATTAGCAAATTCTTGCTCAATAAAAAGCATGGTTGAGGGATCGGAAATGAAACTAATAATATTTTTGCCGTGGCTGGCAAGTGGGACTAGTTATAGAATTGTAGGTGCAGCAATGAACATGTCAAGATCCACAGTTTGTGATGTTGTTCACAAGATGCTGGACACTAGAAAATGCTGGAACTTATTATATTATATAAATAAAATTAAATTAAATTATATAAAACTTATTTTACTTCACCGGCACAGAAACAAGAATTATTACGGACATGTCAAAATTATAACACACCGGTGCTGTGATAATTTGGTTGCGTACGGTTTAACATTAATTTATCACAAACAAATTATTTCGCATAGAAATCGGACACATCCTAAAGTTCCTTTGGTCAAAAATGACCAAAATAAATTTAAGTGAAAATTTACACTAAAAAAAAACAAAGCTCATTTTTATTTCCAATTTTTTTACTAAAACAAATGATATCACATTAATTTAAAATTATTTCAATGTTTATTTAATAATTAATAATAACTAAAGCTACTACATACACTGAGAAACCACATTCTTAGTATGAGTCTTGCATATACATATTTTGCATATTGCGCACTTAGATGTGTGCCTGTTGTATGAATTTTCGCACAAACTACAACGGCCTCTTTTTTGTGCTCCTATCACTTCTGTAGATGAACCTGGGATGGGAAGTTCGGCATCGCTTGATCTTAGATTTGATATCAGATTGCGACAATCTGTGGACCGTGGAAGATGAACTCTTCTAGCAATATGTGGCTTTATCAATGACTCACCCAATGATTCAATAAACAGTCGCCTTCTATGATGCTTCTTATTGTTCCATTCGGGGCAAACACTAGCGAATAGCACGAAGGCATTTATTATTGAGATATCCAATATGCTACTGGCCATCTATTTGTTTTGCGTCTACAAGTATAAGAAGCAATTTTTTTGTCCACCGTGTCGATACCGCCTTTCGTTTTGTTGTAGTCCAATATAATATTGGGTTTTTTCTCATTGTCGTTTGCAACCTGTTTTGTTTTATGGAAGGTGCTCTGCAATAGTACACACTTATTTTTTGGGGGGTGTATGATACCAAGGTTGGGTCGCTAGTAAAAACGAAAGCAGAAGAAAATATTGATTTGTTTTTTACTTCTAGAAGAATCGATGGTATTGATGTTTTGTTCTTCCGAATTGTTCCTATCATGGTCATGTTGCGTTTCAGTAGCATTTGGCCGAATTCGTAAGATGTGAAAAAGTTATCACATGTGACGTTTCTACCTTTTAGCTGTTTGGTACATAAATCCAGCACTACACGTAATCCTTGATTTGTTTTAGGTGCCGCCCCTACTTCCTTTCCTAAGTATGGCTGTATGTTCCACACGTAAGTGCTTTCACTATCGCACAATACCCAAAACTTAATCCCTTACTTGGATGTTTTATTCGGCATATATTGTCGAAAAGGGCACCGCCCACGAAATCCAACCAACTGTTCATTTATTGTGACGTTTTCACCAGGATTATATAAGTTCGGTAATATAACCACCCATTTTGTCCACAATTCTCGAATTGGTGCTAACTTATCTGTACATCTGCGACTAGCTCGTGTCCTAAAATCGTCAAATCGTATAATTCTTGAAACAACTTTGAATCGTTTTAGAGACATAGTGGATCGAAAAATGTGTCGGCCTTTTTGCTCGTTCCATAAATTATCTAGTGACTCGTTGTTTGATTTGTAAACGCCAGCTAAAATCAAAAGTCCAATGTACGCATCTAGTTCTACTATATCCAAAGCTTTCCAATATTCGTGATCCTTGTAAATTAGTATTCTTTAGATTTATTTGTTTGATGCTATTTGGAATAAGCAATTCAAAGGATGATAATTCAACTGTTATTCAAGTCAATGCGTATCTTGTAATTCCTGGTGCTAACTGCATTACGTTTGAAGATGGTGCTCGGCCAATCTGCGTAGTCAGCGGTTCAGAATACCATTGAGTTAGCTTGTCTTTTAAATACAACAGTACAGGTGACTCTATATCTTCCTCACTGTCAGAAGAATCTACGTGAAGTTCTACGTAATCCGAAATTTCCGAACATGTATCATCATCAGATAAAATGGATGTGCCTTCAACTAAATATTCCTCACTCACCGCTGACATCTTTGAAAAATAGTATCAATAAATATTTTACAAAAACATAATTGAAATAATACATATTTGTACATACCGTTTCTATATTATACTCAAAGTATCAAAAAAAATCAGTTTCAAATTCACAAACACTGTTATTCTCTACACACAAAATGATTCCAAGATGAATTTTATTTTTACAATACTCTATCGCAATATCCTTTTGAAATGAACAAAGATTACTGACCAAATGTATTACAAAATTATGTAAAAACAAATGAATTGTAAAACAAAAGAACTAAAGAAATTGTAAAGAAAAAATTTAATTGGGGATTCCCTAAATATATGTACAAAATCATTTTTGTTTTACTATTAGGCGAAAATTATAATGTGAAAAATGCGAAATTCATATATTGGTCACTTTTGACTAAAGGATCTTTAGTGTTACTTATTTCATAGCAGGGTAACGGTTAACCGGAAAATTCAAATTTTTGGAATAAAACATAAATAAGGCATTTAAATAAAAGTCAGGCGGTATAACAAGTTTAATGGTTTAATTTAATGAGATATTTGAAAAATAATATTCGATATGGTCAAAAATGACACGAGGGACGGATGAAGGTTAAATTATATTTTTAAATCAACTTTCTAATAAGTCTCCTCCTGAATCCATACGATAGGCGATAATATACTTTTAGTTCAAATTGAATTTGAACTTTAGCTCAAGAAATTTAGCTTTTTGTAATGGTTTCGTTAAAATATCAGCAGTATTCTCACCTGACGGGCAGAATACAATCTTCAAAATTCCCTTTTCAATGTTGTCCTAGATATGATGCGATTTTATGTCAATGTGTTTTGTGCGCATATTGAACTTTTCATCGTGAACTATTTGAATGAAACTTTGATTATCCTCGTTTATGGTTGTTGATCCGCTTATTGGAATAGAGAAATCCCTTAGAATGTTTCGTAGCCACATGCATTCCTTTGAAGCCTCAGCAAGAGCGATGAATTCGGCTTCTGTTAATGATTGAGCAACGCAAATTTGCTTTTTACATGCCCAGCTAATTGGACCACCAAAAAAGAAAACAAAATTAGAGTTCGATCTGCGTGTTTGCCTATCTTCGTCCCAGTCAGCATCAGAAAACCCAACAAGTTGTGTTTCTTGGGGATAACCAAGTTTCAATTTATTCGACGCGGTACCCTTGAGATATCGGATGATTCTCTTCACTTCGAGCCAGTCTCGCTGGACGTGTGTTAATGGCGACATAGGGAAGACATCCGATTGCTTTCTGATATCGTATATTATCCGGAAGCAAGTCGCTGCTGTCATCCTTTATATATGCGACGTCCAATGGAGTCTGATTTGTTTTTGCATCATTTGAATCAAATTCATTTAGAAAAGCTGTTTTTGCATCAAGATGATAAATTGGTAAATTTCTGTGTCCTGCGATTGATAACAAGATTTTTAGTGTGGTTTGCCGAGCCACCGGAGCGAAAACTTCATCGTAGTCAGTTCCGAATTTTTGACTGAAGCCTTGAGCAACAAGTCGTGCTTTGTAAGCATCGCCTATCTTATCGGATTTAATTTTGTAAACCCATTTAAAGCCAATAGTTGTGCGGTTGCTTGGCAGTTTCACGAGTTCCCAAGTATCGTTTTCATGAAGCGAGGTTATTTCATTCGTCATCGCTCTTATCCATTTATCTTTGTTGAAACTTGACATTGCTTCTTTAAATGATATTGGTTCACCATTAAAAGCAAGGAAACCAAACTGTGTTACCATTTCAATTTCTGTGACCAATCTTTTCGGCGGAATGGCTTTTGTCGATCGATCGGATCGTCGCTCCTGCACTCCACTGTTTAAATTTGCTTGTTTATCAGATTGATGTGGCATAATTTCACACGCACCTTCATTTTTATCAATGCCATCATCGATTAGCTCGGCTTCGGAAACTTCAGGTGCATCACTCAACGGAACAATCGTAATTTCGACATCAGCGTATGAAACTTCCTCGCACTTATTTGTTGGAATTTTTGATGTTCGTTTGAACTTAGCGTCGTCGCAAAATTTTACGTCTCTTGAAATGACTATTTTATTTTTGCTCATGATGTAACATTTATAAGCTTTCGCCTCCATGGAAAAACCGAAAAAATGGCCTCTTCCGCCTTCGGATCCAGTTTTCTTCGATTAACATCCTAGATGCGAACGAAACATTTTGCTCCAAATCGTTACAGGTTTGTGTAGTTCGGCTTTCTACTGTGCCAATATTGAAATGGGGTACGATCAATACCTTTACAGGGTAAAAGGTTTTGCATAGAATTTGCAGTAGTAATTGCTTCACCCCAAAATTTGTTGGGAAGGTCAGCATCAAACAAAAGACATCTTGCCATCTCCACCAGCGATGTTTTTCCTCTCGGCGACACCGTTTTGCTGTGGCGAGTAGGGCGCTGTGCGTTGGACTTGAACGCCATGTGATTTGAGAAATTGCTGAAATTCATTCAACAAATATTCGCCACCGCCATCGGTTCTGAGCACTTTCAATTTTTTATTAAACCGGTTTCGCATCATTTCGAAGTATTGTTTGAAAGCATCGAAAGTTTCTGATTTTTGTGACAGCAAATAAATTGTTGTAAAGCGGCTAAAATCATCGATGAATGTTAGAACATATTTCTTTCCGCCTGGGGTTTGGTTTTCCATCGGCCCAATTAAATCACTATGCACGAGATCGAGAATTTCTGTAGCTCTATTGGTCGCCTTTTGGAAATGGTAGGCGGGACATTTTGCCCCTCACACACACACATCGCAATCAGTGATACACGTGGAACTACATTTTTGTATTTTTATACCGTTGACGAGCTGATTATTTGGCAAATTTTTGATCAAATTCATGTTGCGATGGCCGAAAACCCGATGCCAATCATGAATACACATATTGGTTTTATTCTGAATAAAATTAATTGATTGTTTTTCACTTAACTTATATAAGCCGTCGATGACGTTGCCGAATGCGAGTTGATCACCGCTTGCTAATAAAATTTCACATTTATTTTCGGTAAGCTTAACATGCAAGCCTTTTTGTGCCAAACGCTTCACCGAATTGAGATTACCACCAATCGATGAAACGTATAAAACATCACAAAGGGTTACATTTGTGGCAACACCAGCCTCATTAACAAACTGAACATTCACTAGTCTACAACCCGATGACATGATCTCATTTCCGTTCGCCACAGAGACTTTTTCGCGATGATTTAAGTCCAATTCGGAAAATAACTTCGCGTCACAACGAATATGGCACGTAGCACCTGAGTCTAAAATCCAATCAGTAATTTTTCCGATGACAAGCAACATGTTATTATTAAATTGACCGATCGTTAGCATTATTTGTACTTTTATTGCATTCTTTATTCTTTAACCACTTCGCGAACTTGCGGCAATTTTTCTTCTCATGACCAAATTTCTTGCAAAACGCACACTTGAGACCTTTGCGAATATGCTGATTGTTGTTTGATTTATCGGAAGACACTTGCAGCGCGGCTGTCGCGGTCCCACCATCTCTCTCAATGCGTCGTCGGTGTTCTTCAACGATTTTCGATCGAACGAAAGAGAGGTTAGTTCGTCCTCTTTTCAGGCTTCGAGTGCGGTAATAAGGCTATCATAGCTAGTTGGTAGCGATCCCAATAATGTTGCGGACAACAAAAACTCGATTTTTATGTCATTGTCTAGAGACAAGAGTTCTTGGAAAAGTTCAGTTACTTTCTGAACATGCTCCTCGATATTGGCGCTCTCATCGGTTCGTTGCTTCATTATTGTTCGGAGAATGCGTACACGGCTACCAGCAGAATCCTTTCCGTGAAAATCTTTCAGCGAATTCCATGCCAATTTGACATTTTTGCAAGCATGCACGTGTTGCAACTGGCTGTCATCAACTGTGAGAATAATTGTAGAAAATGCCTTTTAATCTGCTTTCTTCCATAATGTGGTAACAGGAGATGGTTCTTTCTCAATGATTGCTGTCCATTCGTCTTTTTCCTTTAATAGCATTTCAACCCGGAACTTCCAATTAAAATAATTGTCACCATTCATTTTTGGAATGATGTACTTAGAGGCAGCCATGATTTTAATTTGCGGATTTTTATTCTTATTTTGTCTCACAAAAAAAAAATTTCACCAAAACTACAATTCAACTTTTAATCACAAGCGATCCCTGGGACCATAACCTGATGGAATCTGAATACAAACAAGTATTTTAGTTAATTATAATTCGAATGATTTAGGATTATTATTTTATTTTATACAAAAGTTTTTACATGTGTTGTACATGTAGAAAGTAAGGTTACAGAGTGAATGATAAGTAAACAATACAATAGAATGATATATAGTAATATGGAAATTATACAATAGAATGATATGTAGCAATATGGACTTCTAACATTTTTGTTGATATTTATAATGACTTTTTTTGTTAATTCACATTATTATCGTTCCTATTTACATTTTTATTTCTCTCATTTAAATTCTCATCAAAAAATTAATTTTCTAATAATCCAACGTTTCGATTTCTTCTAAATGTGAGGCCATATTTATCTTTTATCACTTACGATCGATTATTATCTTTTTTAATTAAGTATTTTGATTGTTGATAAAACCATTCATTGGTTTTTAAATATAACCTACCTTGTCATTATAATGCTTAACTTACTAAGTGGCCTTGCCGATTTATCATATAAAATTTTTAGCAGTTCCTTATTTAAAGAACCCTTCGGCACTGATTCGAAATCGTATCGAGTGTGGAATCCAGAGACGAACAAAGTTGAGGTAGCTCGTGACGTGATTATTTTTCCATCTGGAAGAATCAATGGTCGCCCGAGGAAAACGCGAACGTAACAGACGATGAATCAGGGGTGAACGATGCAGTGACAAAGCCGGCGCAACCAATCGAACGCGGTGCAACATGCGATCTGGATAAGAGAACTATTATTGAACGACGTAAAATCTGTCCGGCCAGCACTGATGCCCAATGATCGTCATTATCCACTTGCGATCCAAACGTCATAATTGACGTAATTTAAAATTAAATTATTATTAAGTTTCTAATTTTACAATGAATTATATTATATTTTACTTATCTTTATTAATTGTCATTAATCACATCCTTCTCATAATTAATTAACATGTTAAATTGTCTGAAATGATTAATTCAACTAATGGATACGGCACTAGTGAGATTATACAACCAAAGTATTGAGGTTATACATCCAACCACAGAAGAAAAATTAACCAGAACAGTCATAACGCTGTTTTTGTATGGAAAAATTTGGACTCATTTTTTTGACCTTGATTTGCCGAAGGTAAGAGAAAGTTGGGTTATGTATTCTTTGGTTTACTGGTTTTTATTTGAAATAATAAAAATTAAGAATCCTTAACAGTATAGTTAGTGAAATTATATGACAAGTTTTGTGTTGACAGCATAATTTGTATTAAATATTCAAAAAATTCATAATATTCGAAAAAAATAATTATACTTCAATGTCCAAAAAAGAAGGTAAGATGAAAAAAAAATTTGATCCACGCAATGTCTATTCTGGTTAATCTTTCTTCTGTGATCCAACGTTCCGTTCAATTTACATCCAAGTTAGTTGGCCATTCACGCAATGTCTATTCTGATCCACGCAATGTCTATTCTGGTTAATCTTTCTTCTGTGATCCAACGTTCCGTTCAATTTACATCCAAGTTAGTTGGCCATTAAGGTTATCGCTTCAACATTTTCCAGCCACAGCTACACCATCCAATTAGGATTTTATATTCTACCATGGACGGCGTACAGGCTGTGGTGAATTTGAACTCTCGCAATTTCCTTGATTTGTTATTGTTGTCATTAGTTCATTACTATCTGATTTTATTGGCGGTTGATAGACTAATGTTGTTGATGGTTGCGTTGGTGACTGATTTGTGTTTGCTGATGACATGTCACTGATTGGTGCTATTAACAAATCTAAAGGAAGTTGATCCTCATTGATTCTGTCGTCATTCTCTGTGTACCGACGAATTAGTTGGTTCACAGATCATCGAACTAAACGGTTTGTATTGATCAGGCCAACAAGGTACATCACTTGTCCAATTCGTTTGATGACTTTACCTTGAGCCCAGGACATCTTGTTATGACGGTAGATTTTAGCATAAACTTTATCTCCAACCTCAAATTGTCTTGCACGAGCTCCATGATGTTTGTTGAACTGACGTTCTTGTTGCGTATCTCGTTCTGTGCTGGATTCTGGAACTGACAGTTATATGAGTAGTGAATGCCACCACAGAGCCAACATGGTGTCGATGGAACCCGTGTTTGTGGCTGGGAATGATTCGTGATTGGCGCAGGCGATATGTGGGAATATTTTCCACCTACTTGTTGTGCATTTTGTGTTGCCATTGGTTGACGATTGTTTTGTTGTTTAATCACCTGTATGGCTGATGGCAATGCCTTTGTAGTTCCACCAATCATCGCCGTATCTCTTTTTAAACTGAGCATACGTTGTATTTCTGCCTCAAGTTTGTCAAGAGTATGTTCATCCGCAGTGTCGTCGTCAAGCTTTGAGAGTAGACGCGTGTGGATTTCAGCGAAACGAGATGATTTTAGCCCACATACAAAAATAAGGCACTTAAACTGGTTTGTGGACAGATTCTCTAATTGAAAATCTTCACATCTGCGATTTATTTGTGCTTTGTATGTTGAAAAATCTGTGCTGTCACCCATAGTCGTCTGCAGACATTTGAACCGCGTGTTGAAAATGGATTCCATTCTACCGAACGTATCTTTGAGTTTCTGGATGATCTCATCGAATGTGAAGTCCTTTGGCTCCTTCGGGAGAAGCATATCCTTAAACTTTGTATGTACTGATGCATCCAATTTTCGTAGACAAAGGCGAATTTTGGCTGCGTCGTCGAACTCCTTTGCATCCTCTATGAATAACTCCTTGTAGAGTCTGTACCAGCTCTCAAATGTTTGACCAATTTCTGGGTCGTAGCGAAACGTTTGCATACTATTCGCCAAACTTTCCATGCGTTGCTCCACATTAGAATTTCCAGAAATATCCCTTATTTTTCCAATTAATTCTTGCAATTGGATATGTTGTCGCTGTCTCGTCTTTTTGAATTTTTAGTTGCTCCAAAAATTCTTTAACCAAAACGTCCGTCATTTTGACTCGCGTTTTTTTTTTTTTTTAAATAAAACCACTATCCTCGTCGCCACTTTGTTACCCGGTAACTTAAATTCATATTATTAATTAAAAATGCACTTTGTAAATCTAATGTTAGCCTTTATTCTTTATGAGTTAGATGAATCATCACATCTCTTGTTTTTATTTAAAAGATGATGCAATCACTCATTCCTTGTACATCCACTGAGCTGTGTTTTATTTTTCATTAGTGTTGTCACTGCTGCCAACAGAATGAAAGCGAACACACCATCAAATGACACGATGATTCTATATTGATCGCAACCCAACCGGGTTACACAAGAGTTTTAGCGACTGAAACCGTAGAGCCAAGAAAAGCTACATGGTCCAGTTGTCCAGTATGCAAGGACGATTCTCATTTGCTGTACGAATGTAGCCAGTTTTCAAAAATATCAGCAACAGAAAGAAAAGGAGTATTGGCGGCGAATAGGCGATGTTTCAACTGCTTAAATAAAGGACACAACGTAAACAATGTCGTGCTAAAACTACATGCAAGGAATGTCACCAAAGACGTCATACTTGATACACGAAAAGCACAAGGTATCTAATTCCAACACTGTAACATCACACAGGCGCAAGAGATGGAAATCGAGCTTAACCCAAAATCAAAGTGGTCTGATCTACAAGCTCAATGTCACCAAACCAACATTTGGTACGAGCTGCAGGCAATTCTACCAACAGCAACTGTCCGAACAAGAGGTAATAATGGTGAATTTAAGTTGTGTCGTGCGTTATTAGATTCAGCGTCTCTGGCCACGTTTATTACTGGCGCATGTGTACAAAAATTAGGCCTTAAGATAGGGAGCGGGCATGTTATGCTGAGTGATTTAGGCCAGTCGAATTTGGGACGAACAAAGGGAGTTGCACAATTATAGGTCGTGCCAAGATGTCAGGCGGAACCGGTACTACAACTTCAAGCTTATGTCGTGCCTAAAATCACTACACTACAACCAGCAACAAAAATTGGCTATAGATGGAATTGAACAAATTGCAGCCACTGAACGTCTAAGTGTTTTTTGCAATAATCGAAAGTGGACAACTAAAGCTTTCTCCATTTCGGCTGGGTGATTGGAGGTCGTACTACCGAGCATGGGAATACGAATAATGTAGTCAACCTAAACGTAACCATGAATGTACATGCAACATTACTTTAATTTTGGGAAATTGAGAAGATTCCCACAACCAGCGAGCTGACTGACGAGGAGAAGTATTGCGAATATTGGTTTCAGCGTATGCAGAAACAAGTAGTCACGGAAAATTTATCGTAAAATTGCCTGCATGTGGGAACTTGACGTATTTGGGGTCCAATTAAGGTAGCCGAACAACGTCTTAAAGCCATGGAAAACAAGTTGCGACGAAACCCAACATTCAAGGACCAATAAGCAAATTTCATGCTGCATATGAGATGAAACCACGAAAACATCAACCCTAATGATTATTTTCTGCTAATCACAAAGTGATAAAAGAGGGGAACACCACTACAATGCTGAGGTTAGTGTTGGATTCTTCGTCAAAGGATTCAAATGGAACATCTCTAAATGATTTGCTGCTGACAGGTCATTTTATTCAACCATCATTGATACACATTTTAATCAGATTCCGCCGATACCGATTTGTATAATATCCGGAGATGTGACTAAAATGTATCACCAAATTTGGGTCCACCGGGAAGACGCTAAAGTACAGAGGATACTATGGAGAACCAGCCCAAATGAACCAATCAAACAGTAGGTATGTATTAAAAACACTAACCTATGGAACTTCTCCCGCAACATTTATAACCACAAGATGCCTAATGCAATGAGCTAAGGACAATCAGGCAAAGTATCGCAAAGCCGCTGTAGCGATTCAAAGAGACATTTTGTTAACGTCTGATGACTGGAGCCAACGATGAGAACCATTTAAGTCAGCTTAGAGTAGATATCGCCAATATTCTGGAATCATCCGGATTCACATTAAGAAAATGAACGACCAATAAATAGCTCCATGATATGTAACGAGTTAAATAATAATAATAACGATGAAAAATTCATATCCGAGAATGAGACAATTAAACTACTAGGCCTGCAATGGAAACCAGAATTAGATGCTTTTTTGTTTTGTTCTTCATCTGACAACTCAAGTCAACTACAGCAAACAAAGTTTGCTATCGGAAGCCAGTACGATATTTGACCAGTTAGGATGGCTGTCATCTCTGACCGTGTGTATAAAAATACTCGTTTAGAGTTTATGGCTTCCAAATCTCAAATGGGGCGATCCGCTACCTAAGTTAAGAAGTTGATTGTTCCCAGATGGCTGAAGTTCACTGTTATGGTTAAGATACACGGGTTTTCCGACGCCAGCAAATTAGCATATAGTGCAGTTGTATACGCTAAAACTAATAAATCCATTAGAGTAATTGCAGGCAAAACGAGAGTAGCACCGATTCAACAATAAAGTTATCTTCCAAGATTAGAGCTGTTGGGAGCAGTACTATTGACGGAGCTAATCAAAACTATTGTAGGTTCCTGGGCAGTAGTAAAAGTAGCGAGAACGATATTATGGTGTGACAGTAAAATAGCTCTGAATTGGTTAGCATCACACCCGAGAAACTTATACAGGTTTATAGTCAATCGAATATCTTGTATCGTAGAACATTTCCCACCCGAGTATTGGTGTCATGTCCCGTCAAAAAAAATGCAGCAGATTGTACCTCACATCAATCCAGGCTGTATATGGTGGAATGGGCCAGACTGGTTATTCTTAGCAGAGGACTGAACTGGTAGCAACTTCATTTCTTACGCCGATCGTTCAATACCGGTAGTCGAACATTTATAGGAAACTACACCACAAGAATAAAAACTAAGAAGAGCGTGTTCATGTAAATAATAACTAAAGGCAAAAGTAATCTTATTAAACGTGATTTTTATTTGTAATTAACAATCATCGTTGGGCCTACAAACTAAAGCAAAATCCAGATGGAAGCATTAAACGATGCAAGGCGCGATTGGTAGTGCGGAGATTCACGCAGGAGTATGGCTTTGATTATACAGAAGAAACGTTCAGCTCTGTGGTTAAGCTTACATCGATTCATCATCGAGATTGCAGCAGTTCAACATAAAGCAGTGTTTCTGACCGGTGATTTCCAATGGGAAGAATAGAATGATAGTACTGTGACTTTGTTGATCTACGTCGACGACAGTTTGATTGCAACGGATCGATTCATGTGAATCAGCAAGCATATGCGCAATATGTGTTCAACGGTTTTGGCATGGTGGATTGCAACGCTGTGGCAAACCCGTCGAACATTGCACAAAATATTGGCGATTTTGAAGTGGACGAAGAAATCAATTTTTTTTATCGTGAGGCGATCGGTAGCTTGCAGTATTTGGCCGTGGTAACGTGACCAGACATAAGTTTTTCTGTTGGCAATGCAAGTCGACACCTGGAGAAACCAGGCGCAGCGCATGTGAATGAGGTAAAACGCATTTTGAAAAACATAAAGGGACAATTTACGTCTTAACTCGAAGAGCGATCGACGTCCGAGTATACGTATTCATGTTTGGCAATGGAATTGTATATAAGTTGGCAGCGGCGCGTATGCAATAAAGGAACTGGTGTGGCTGCAACGATTATTGTCCGACATTTTTTCAACCGATTT
Source organism: Tipula vernalis (assembly GCA_958295665.1). Taxonomy (NCBI): domain Eukaryota; kingdom Metazoa; phylum Arthropoda; class Insecta; order Diptera; family Tipulidae; genus Tipula; species Tipula vernalis. The sequence continues at coordinate 213,772,455 of OY282560.1, read as the reverse complement.
GGACAAGCCAATTTTTCTTATCGACAATCAAAGCGCAATTCGACTCATCAAAAATGCGGAATTTCATAAGAAGGGCAAACACATAGACGTGCGATATCATTTCATCCGAGAGATGGTATAAGAATGGAACTTTCTTTCTGGTATGCCATTAGCCGATCAGCTAAAATTAAAATTTAAAAACCGTAGACTTTTTTTTTTTTTTTGGTTTTAATCCATGCAACTGTTCTGGGGCTCAAGGCACTCCCAACTCTTTCGCAGTTTACTTTTACCGTCCTACTTTAAGCAGTAGTAGCCAAATCGAGGACGTACGGCTATATACCCGTTTTGTATAAACCACCTGCACATTGCATTGCTTCATGCCAACCTATAGTGCTGACATGAAAGGTGGGTCGGCCCATGGATTCTGCACTCTCAACAGGGGTCATAGATGTGTTCATCTTCATCACCGATCGTAATCAGATGATGAAAAATCCCTTTTGCATCCCGCCCCTATAGGGATTCGAATCCGGTACCTTCCGATCCAACCGCCGCAGCTTTAACCACTGCGCCATTTGGTCGGTAACTGTTAAGACTTCTGCGAAACAATAATAAGAGACGGTGAAACATATTAAGCTTTTAATTAAGTTACATAAAAACTTACGACAGAAGGGATTTTAAAATTTTTAAGTTTTTTTAAAGTTTTGCTTATGAATGACAAGGACTAACGTTCAATAAGATATTTTTATAATTGAAGTATTTTGTGTCTAATGAACAGACGACTTTGATGAAAAAGGCGTAAGCGGATACGATAAAATAAAAATTTTACACTTACTCACTTTCAGATCCAGGCTATTATTAATTGACCAAATTTCATATCGTCGGCAGCTAGCAAACTTAAAGCAGTCAACAATATCGTTGATAAGCCTTGTGTGCCAACAATGAACCAAAATGACTACCTTGAGAAACGCCAGATGTTTCAATTGGTGATAAGGATTGATTGGTGGTTATTATCAAAAAAAACTTCGTAAAATCACTATAAACAACGTCGAGTTGCCGTCTGGAGTTTAAATTATTAAATAAATTGTCACAAAAAGAAACCAAATTAGTAACTGTGAACCTGCCTGGATAAAACGCATGCTAGGAGGAACTTTTGTAGGCCGTAGGTAACGGAAACCAACCATTTTTCTTTTACTATTCATAAAGTTCTAGAACTCCTTACAACTCCTTATAGGATTTGATGATAATTCATTCTCGTCAATTCTCACTATGTATAGGTTTTATAAGAACCAGTTTAAACTTTTAAACTCTTTGCGGGCTCTATCAAAATTGGGATAAAATTGCAAACCGTGCAGCCTATAGAAGGACTGGAACCTACACAGCAGCGTTTCTCGAGATTAACCAATTCTTTAATGTACCACGACTCTCAAATAATGTTGTAAAAAGTCTCAATCGGAATTGCTGTCAAATTAAGGAAGCGTAGTCGGCATTTCTGAAATAAAAAAAATAAAAATATTATTAGAAAAAGAATCGATTGTTACATGAAAAATATTTATCGTAATCGATTTTTGATAGATGCTCTCGCAGCCGGTGAAATACAGACATAATGAAACCTAAGAGTGCAAGACGTCAATAGCAAATAACAGGTCCAGGCATTTTCACTAACAGATTAGCCGCGTGGCAGAGATGAAAATAGTAGATAACGGATAATGCCCTTTCGTCAGTGGAAGGTAATGTAAAAACGCCGTTAAAACCAAGTCAAGCTATATCGTATAGATCAAAATCACCCACAATAATGATTTGATAGCTGGAACGTTCTGATGGTATCAAAGCTGAGTTGAGAAATTGATGATCATGTTGAAATAATCCACGTCAGTTCCGTAGAGAGCACACACGCCAACGACAACGATAGAGGTCTAATAAATTGATGTGAAGCTAGTTCGAATGTAGTTTACTTGTCGGATTCCACCACATTTTGTTGTACGGTAAAGGCTTGTGGATTCCGGGTTGGTATTTGCTGGTCGATGAAATAAAAATCATCAACTAATACTTCTGCAGGTGAGGAAGCAGAGGATGCGGAGATATTTCCGATTAAATTAATGATTTAATAGTAATAATACCCTGGGGTTGAGGAGCACTCACATGACTTGTAAAGTACCACCGGACGATCACGATAGCCTTAGGATACCACCGCAGTATCCGTTGTTTGTTGTAGGAAGCGAATAAATGATTGGATCGCCAGGCAAATGACCCGCACCCATGAAATCCTTTACAGTTAAAAATGTCAATGTACAGTAAACTGGACTTCACCAAAACAACGCCACACCTTCGCTAATTTACCCGGATGCGACAATTAGGATGTAAGTCATTACGACAACCCGGCACATTTGAGGGCCTTATCACAAGTATATCGACAAGCAGTTGTTGCTCTCCAAGAAACTGGCTGGCCTAAAAGTAAAGTAAGTTTATTTTTTTTAGGTGATACAGTGGCACCCAAAGCTCTCACGGTGAATCCTCTGAATTTCATCACCTCTTCATATAAGGTAGGGCGAAACTGGATGAAATAATTAACTCGAATGTTGTCATTGGTATTCGCCGGCCACTCTGGTGGAAAAGGCTAATGGCAAAATTCGTTTATGTTTGAATGGCCGTGTATTGAACAAAGTAACAATAACAAAGTAAGATGGACTATTGATTTTAAAAACGTCTTGTGGCAGATCCTGCTCGACCCAGCATAAGATGGCGTTCACGGTACTTGCACGGCCTTTGTATCAATTGACGAACACGTCATTCGGATTGTACAATGCACCACAAACGAGGTGCTCCCTCATGCACCGAGTGATTCCATACCAACTACATGATCGTGTCTCAGTTTATTTAGACGACCTGCTTATCACTTCAGCCACCCAGTACGAACATTTCGCGCTACTCAGTTAGGTTTCTGATTTGCTGAAGAGATCCGGTTTGACTATCAACACCGAAAAGTCGGTTTCTACTCAAGAAGGTGCAATACTTCGGATATGTATTTGGCGATGTTTGCCTCCATACTGATCCCGAAAAAGTAAAAGGCAATTGTGGAACATCCTATCCAAAAAAAAAAAAAAAACAGGCCAGACGATTGATTCTTGGGTATGTGCGGGTAGTATCAGCGCTTTACCAGCAAGTTCTCTACCATTGCTGCTTCTTTAACGGACCTGACAAAGAAAAGAATAAAAATCAAATGGTCAGATGAAGCAGACAAAGCCTTTAATCGGCTCTCTCAACAGCTCCCGTTCTGGCAAATCCTGACTTTTAAGAGGCCCTGCTATATACAATGCGACGCCACTACTGCTGGAGTAGCAAGCATATCATTATTTTCCCATAAATTAAATGCCGTTCAAAATAATTACCTAATCGATCACGGAATTAGTGTTACGCAGCAGTAACGAGCGTCTTATTATTATTACTGCAAATGCTAAATTAGACTATGAAATTAAAGATTTTTCTTACCTCATAAAACGAGTGTGGTCTAGAGGCAGTGGCGTAACTAGGTACACGCAGCCCCCACAGCTGCGGGGGGCCCATGGCTATTGGGGCGCACGAGATTTATCGAGCGTTTGAATATTAGTTCAAAGTCAAAATCAGATAGATTGTAGCTTAGATTAAGCTTAAAGTAGACCACCACTTAAAATTTAATAAGGTGGTCGTCTAACTTTTAGGGAAAGAAGAAGTGATTCTTGTTGCTATTAAATAATTTCTTAAGACAGGCCCAACAATTTCTTCTCGGTTGCTAACTCCAAAGAAATAAAAATGCCTTTAAATTCTGACAGATATTTAGAAGAAAATTTGCTAAACTCGTTTGAAATCAAAGCTTTCGCCATCAGAGGATAATAATTTTAGTGTTTGGGTTAATTTATTTATAATATACGTTTTATACTCCAAGTTTACCCCTTTTGCACTTCAAATTTAACCTTTTATAAATCAATTGAATCTTTTACAAATCAAATTTTGATTAGAAAAGGTTGAATTTGATTTGTAAAAGGAAGCAATACTGCGAAGTACCATTTTGATGTTCATAAAAATCAAGAAGAAATTGTTGAAACATTCTTCTTAGAAAAATATCTAACCGCGACTGAAAACAATTTCATGTTCCCTTCATTAGAAGTGCCTTTGTCTTTAGACACTGAATTAACAGATCACTGAATTAACAGCCTTAAGACTCTACAGTCAATTAGCGTTGCAATTTTGCAATTAGTGATGGTGTTTTTTGTCGGTTGTTTTTGGCGGGGTTCCCCCGATTCTGCGATTAGCTTTGTGTTTGAGGACTTGCAGAGTTACATATATAAAGCTGAATCGCAATCTTTAGTAGATTTTTTCTTCCTTTAGGCTATTCGAATTTATTTAAGAATGTACAGGTGTTTATGTTTTACATTCCGAGGATTTTCTTTCGTTTTACATACTTATGGATAATTCGATATTTGAGAACTTTCAAGAATATTCAAGATATGTATACTTTGAAGATAAGGCATTTTTAAGATTATTTCGATATTCTTGATATTTTTCAATTATATTCGAAATTTGTGATGCTTCATCGATATATTTAGAAAACGTCATAGCACTGAGTTGCTAGATGTTTCGTTTTATTTGAGGCCCTTGAAATGAATCACGTTTTCTTCCGTCTAGTCACGAAATCAGATACTTTTAAATATTGCGAGGCAGTAGGAAGAAATCAGTTTTTATCTACAAGCTTTACTTGCTCTTAAGTATAAGAATTATTTTTAGGGCTCAAGAAAAATTTTGCGGAGGTGGGCCGGGATTTGTAGTTACACCACTGTCTAGAGGGATAAAAATAAACACTAATGTAAAGTTGTTATTCCTCTGTATGATGGAATGAAGGGGCGCTACAAAGGGTTAACTTATTCTTAAGGCCTACTAATTTTTATTCAAATAAAATACAAATTTTTATTTTATCTTCTGGTTTTTCTTTTTTGACTTTTTTTTTAAATATATTTTTTCTCATTATTAATTTTTTTTATGTTTAATTTTTAAATAAATACTAAAAACGTAAGAAATAATTAAAATTATAATAAATGTATAATTTATTTAATATATATAAATTTATATTGATTTATCATTTTGTGTGTATATTTTGTATTTGTAAGTCGGTGTGTGGTTTGTGTATTTCTTTCATTAAATTAATATTTTACTTTAACAATCAAAAATAATTTATTTATTTATTATATTTTATTATTATGTAATGCTGTGCAATATTAATAAACTTAATAAAAAATAGTTGTATGTATTAATTTTTATTGTTTAATATTTATTAAGAGGAGGGGGGACGAAACATATTTACAATTTTAAAAAAAAAAAAAACTTTAATTTTATATTATTTTAAAACTAATTAAAATCAAATAATAAAATCGATTAATAAGTAATATTAATTTATATCATTAAACATATGTATTTTTTTTTTTAATTTGAACACATTTAATTTTTTTTTAAGGTTGTGTGACAGCATTAATTTTTTTTTTTTTTTACTATTTGAACAGGTACTTTGGTTTGTTTCGTCGAAATAAATTTTTTAATTTTTTAGGTTCACATTTTTATTAATTTAATTTAGAAATAGGCAGTTAAATTAAATTTTTACATTTTATATTAGAATTAAATTTTTATATTTTAATGATGTCATTCAACCTAATTTTTTGTTTTGTTTTCCTTTTTTAAAAAATAATATTAAATATTAAACAAAAATGGTATAAATCGAACCATTTTTGAACAAAATAAAAAATTAAATCGTTTGAAACTTAGGTTTGAAATTAAAAATAAATAAAATGGCGTTATAATTTTGTGCTCACCATTTTATCGTTAAATAATTATTAATTAGGTATTTATGATTAATATTAAGAACTACTAATTTTACTAATTTTAAAAGAACAATTATTTATTTTTTTTTACGTATTAACAATTAATAATTTTAAATTTATTTATATATTTATATATCATTCAATTTTTCTGAACACAGCTTTCTAGAATATAATATTATTAAATTAATAAATGTTCACGATTTTCTCATTTTAATTTTATTTTACACAAAAAACAATAATTACCCGTTAAATTTAATATTATTATTTTTTTTTTATTATTTTTTATCACAATTAGTGTTTTTAATTTTTTTTTTTTTTTTTTGTTTAGTTTGCTTTTTATTAATTTTTCAATCAATATTCTTTTTTGTTTTTCCTTTTTTACTTAACATTTACGATTATTATTGCAACGGCTGTTTAAATTAGCGTTATACATATCGCAACGTTTTTTACGTCCCAAGTGTGCAATGTGGTGGACATTATTTAAACGTTCCAATGTGTTACGTTTATTTAATTGACGTGATTTTTTATCAGCAACCTTTTTGTAATTAAAATAAAACAGAAGTTTGAAATGCATATTAAGACAGGAGATTATAATACGGTCGCTTACCTTCCATGCTTTTTTTTCCAAAATGATAAGTTTGGTTTGTTGTCCACTCAAGTGTTGTTGAACGTGTTCTGATCGTTGTGACGGTCTTGTCGTGGTACGGTTTTGTTGTCGAGGCTATTTAAAAACAAATAAAATATTATTACTCATATAATTGGAAATACAACAAATTAGAAATCTAGCTTACATTACGAGTTTCCTCAATGGTGATTACATCGTCGGGAGAATTATTAAAATTTAGAACAACCATATCATCTAAATCATCCGTAATAACGTGTTCGTTTAGGTTCCGGGTAATCCGATAGACGGACATACTTGGGTGTTCAATCAATAAATTTTCCAATGGAGATGTTTCCATATTAATTGGTCCAGTTGATGTAAAACATGGTGGCGGGGTTATGAACCATGATTCATCCATTGCATTAATATTACGTATGGGACGGTTTGATATAATACTCTGTGATACACATTCGTCGTAGTGTAAACGTTCATTGCTATTGTTGAAAAGTTCAACAAATTGTGTTTCCTCGAAATCACTTCCATTTTCATCATCATCCACCTCGTTCTCGTCTTCAACAGAATTATCACAATTTAAATTATTATCACTACTACTCTTATTATTCTTATTACTATTCTCGATAACTAACAACCAATCGCAATCATCATCTTCGGTTGGTGTCGTTATAAAATTAATTTCATCCAATGTTTGAACTGTAGCAACAGTAGATTCCTCGTTCCTTATATTATCACTATTGGTATTACTACTAGTATTTGAATTCCTTAATAAATATCCAGCTAAAGTATTAAACATTATAATTTTAAAGAAAAGTTGTTTATTTAAAATATATCCCCCTTTGTCTTAGATTAGATTATTAATTGGGATATATCGAAAATTCTAATCTCTAACAAATATTTATAATTTTTATCGATAAGAAGAGTAGATTTATAAAAATATTTGATTTTTTCTCTTTTTCTTTTTATAATTTGGTCAGTCTTAAAATCTTGTTGTTGTTGTTTTTTTTTTGTGCAACTGCAATGATAATAAACAAAAAATTAAATCAGATTTAACTCTTCACAAGTATAAAATGAAGCTCCAAATATGTATGTGTATGCGTCATCGTATATGTATGTTTGCCAAAGATTTTTTTTTAGTATTACAAACTCCATTATAAATCAAAATTGTACGTCTATTCCTTATTGCATCAGCCGTCTTAAAAACCAGTTTAAGCCAGTTTTTTGAAAAACCTACTAATTATATTCTTGCACAATAAATACGAATTGCCAAGGTATTTCATAATCATTGTCGTCAATTAGTCTTAACATACATTCAAATTGCAATGCATATTAATCACCAATAGAAAATTTCCACTTGTAGAAAAATTATAGAGATGATAATTCGTATTGTGTGTTTGGTGTGCCTGTAAATGTGTACAATACAACATAAACCGCCGCGCGTAACGAAACTATATTCACTTTAAATAGAAATTGAACTTTGTATTTGATTTTTTTTTTTTTTTTGTATTTTGCTTAGCGCTTTTTTTAGCGTTGAGAGCCAAAAACAAAAATACAATTTTTTATGTAACCGTCATTAAAATGTTTTTATTTTGGTTTTGAATTTTTCTTTTTTTTTCTTTTAATCATTAAAAACGTCTAAGGCAGATAAGGCGAATGATAACGATTCCTATTGTTTGTTTCTTTATTCAATATTGTGCAAACGTAATATGGAAAGGGAATTGTAAACCTTTGTATACTGTGTTTGTATTTATATTATACAGGTAGATACTACTACCGATAGGTAGCATAAATTAAACTCAACATAAAAGTTTAACAATAACATTATACGAGTAAATTAACATATATTATACTTTTTGTATATTTAAATGAAGAGAGGAGGCCAAACTTTCTCTTACATTTAACTGAACAAAAAAAAACTCCAGCACTATACACAAAGTGGAGGCTACTAATTTTGATGACCTAATCTAAATAGAATATGTACATTTGTATTAATATATAATGTATTTTCTATCTAGAAATACAATTTTCAATTACACACTTACATAAATGTATATATTTTAGTTATTTAGTTATTTGTTGTTGTAACGAACAAAGAAATATAACTATTATATTAATTATTTTGTTTTACATTTCTATCTTAAATAAAAAACCACATCAGAGCATTGATCAAGGTGTTCTCGTTATTTGACAAGGAGATATTGATGAATGCTGAAATTTGAAATTATACGCTTTTGATAATATATTATCGATCAAAGAACTTAAGAAATGTACGTATACAATATTTATTTTAAGACTACATCGTAAAAACCAACAATAAATAAGATCACAAAAACATCATAAATTTTAATTAGCCACTGTTTTGTTCATATTGTGCACATACCGCAAAAACCGAATTAAAAAAAAAAAAATAACAAAAAAATGGAGGCAATCTCGTCATTAATTTAAAAATAAAACTGAATGTCCTAACAGTGACATTAAAAAAAAAAATGAAAAATTACGGTTGACCTTGAAAGGAAAAAAATAGACAAGAACCAACAATTTTTTAAAATAAGTACTCTTCGGGGATATGTACGTAAATAAATGCTACTACAGTCACAATAATAAGATATTTCTATAACTAAACCAAACAAACACAATACACAAATTTACTTACATAATTTGCAAAAATTTTTTTTTTATATTTAGATATTCGTATTTTCTGTTATATTAATCAGCTGATTCCAAACAACTGTTTTTTTTATTTATATAAATTATAAGAATAAACTCACTATTTAAAACTGTAAATTTAACAAATATACGTGGGGGGTGTAAATTTTGTAAATCAAAACAAGGATTTATTTCGTTATTTATTTTTCCAAAATGGTTGACAAATACTTTAAAATTTTATACAATAATCTCAATTTGATTTATACTGTTGCAATAAATATGATAAAACCAATTAATATTTATTTAAACTACTTAATTAATTAAAATAATAATATCTAGTATTATTTAATAATATATTTCTTTACAAAGCTTAATTTACAAAATTATATTATATTTATAGTAGTTCAAAGAGGTTGATGTATAAAAATAAAATGATGATTTTTTTTTTGTTTGGTATAAAAATGGCAAAAATACAAAAAAATAGGAAAATAATCAATAAAGGGGAAATTTATATCGAGTAAGAGACGACCACGCATGTAATTTTCCTTCTGTGAGGAGAAATTGTTGTAAAACCATTTGTCCAATCATTATATTGAAATAGACAAAAATTATCACGTTGCTGCAACCTGGCGGTTAGTTTCGAAATCATGGTATAATAATTGATTTGCTTGTGCCAACAAAAAATTTACAATGATAATTTTGAATGCCATTTCGACTTAATTAAATCACTACTTAGCAGTTGGCACATAAATCATTATTGCAAATTACTAATTAAAGTAATGAACAGTTAGTCAGGGGCGCCGCATCGAAATAAGCAATAAATATAATTCATTAGAATTTATAGCATTATCATAATAAGTCTTTAACATATTTTATATAAATAATTAAGAAGTCTTCGTTTTCTCAAAAATAAAAATCCCCCAAAAAAGCTCGAAAAACACAAAATAAAATGCCAGAGGGCCGTTTAGACTTTTGTTAACTATACGATCAATCACAATATGATAACAAACCGATGGTACATATTTTCTTGTCAACCTTGCGCACAGAGGACCAACAATGCTAAGCAGCTTTTGATGAGTTCTCAATTTTTATATGTAAAATGCAATCGGATCGCAAAATGTTTGTCAAGATCAACGATACGTTCTCAGAATGTTTTATTGCGACATCTGGGGTGCCTCAAGGTAGTCACTTGGGTCCATTATTATTTTTATTGTTCATTAACAATGTTGTTGATTGCTTCAAATTCGCAGACTGTATTCTATTTGCTGACGACATGAAAATATATGCAAATATTTCATGTGAATTGGATCGCGATCACTTTCAGCGGGACCTCAACACATTTTGCGGTTGGTGTGTTACTAATCTTATGTTTCTGAATGTTGATAAGTGTCACGTGATCACCTATTCCAGATCTAAGTCTCCTGTAGTTTTTAACTATTATCTAAATGACGTTAGTTTGAAGAGAGTTAATATGGTTACAGATTTGGGCGTTATCTTTAGCTCGGATTTAACGTTTAACTCTCACATCGATGCGGTTGTTAATAAAGCCTTTTCGATGTTGGGGTTTATTAAAAGAAATTCGAAGGATTTTCACGACACATTAACTTTCAAGTCACTGTACACTTCATTTGTTCGTTCACAGCTTGAGTACGCGACTGTCATATGGTCTCCGTTCTATGAGTCTCATTCAATCAGAATTGAAAGTATTCAGAAACAGTTTTTGGTATTTGTTCTCAGAAAATTACCGTCTTTCGAGCGGAACAATAATTTCAGACTATCACCATATGTAGACCGATGCCGTTTTCTGGATCTCCAATCTCTAAGTGCTAGACGTACATGCGCAAGTGCCACATTTGCGCGTGACATCATTTGTGGTAAAATAGACTGTTCTGACATTCTTTCATGTTTTAATATTTATGCTCCTCAACGCAACTTACGCCCCCGGGAACTTCTTCATATTCCGACTGCAAGTAGCAACTACAGCTTCCATGGCCCTATAGTGCGCATTCAACGAGATCTCAACGCCGTAGCAGATTGTTTCGATTTCAATATTTCCAGGGATGAATTTAAAAAACGAATCGCTAAGATTTTGTTTTAAATGTCTTTTTGTTTTGTTGTTAATTGTTTGATCTATTGATGTCGTTATATCTTTTATGCTTTTATTGTATACATTTTTTTTAACTTTTTATAATGTTTTTTAATTATGTAAGCCATTTTTGCATATACATGCTGTTGGTTAGTAAATAAATAAATAAATAAATGATAATATTGTACAAATTGTGACGTCTTCGCGTCATCGTTGCGCAATGCCTTTGTTAAGCGGCTTTAAGAAGTTTTCTATTTTTGGTATTAGCTAATTTTAAAGTAAAAACTATTGGAACTTACGTCTATGAAAATTTCCATAATTGTTGGATATTGAAAATGTAACTATTTAGTATGTAATTTTAAAAAGTTACTATTGTATGGTTAATTGTATATCAGGTTAGTGTTCTAATACAGAGTTATTTGTAGCGAATCCAATACCGATTTACCGGTTGAATACCGAAATATTGGCAAATTTTTGGAATACTTACCGAACATTTCTGTAACTATCTTCAGACAAAAATTCCAATAAAAACATAAATTTTTAATATTTTAGAAATTTGTCGAAACCTTTACCTTGGATTTAAAGATAAAAATGTCATATTGGTCGTTGGTATCATTTTAATTTTCAGACTAAAAATCTTTTGATTGATTTGCAAATCAACAAAAATCTACCAAATCTGATAAAAATTCAATTAATCCGATTAATTTATCATGAAATATGGCAATTAAGTATAGGCACCAGGTTTAGAGAATAAAACAATTTACTATTCAACGCAACAAACTTCACTAAGATTATAAAACGAGTAGCAGTTTTGTTAAAAGCAAACAATTACGAGGAATTTGTTTTAGTTAGCCTGTCAAAACTTTTTAACTATAAAACTAACTTCCGTGGAATTGAAAGTGCCTTTTTGGCCGTAGGGCAGTTTTGAACAAAATATAAATTTCGCCTTAAGACAGACTAAAGCGACCATATCTATAAAATTTAAATTGAATGTCTATTACAAAAAAATGATCTAATTAAAAAGAACTGAACTACTATCATCTACTGAGCTATCATTTTCTATGCTATGGCGAGTTTCGATTTTTTTTTTTTTTTTTGGAAGGTAAGTAACTCTGAATTTTGTACGGAAAAATTCAATTTATTTTTAATATTTCAATTACTTCCAGAATTTTCATAGTGTTCGATAATTCGGAAGAATATGTATATTAAACCCAAATTTGGTTTTAAATACCGAAGTAAAACTAATTTGACACAAAAATTAAAACGAATCAAATTCGGGTCGGTTTACGGTTGAATTAGAGAATAGTGGAAAAATTGAATTTTGACAAATTTAGAATAGTAAACTCAAACATGTTTAGTTTTAACCTTAGTTTAGTCATTTCGTTATCTGTTCTACCTTCTGCTTCACTCTTATATCCACCTAAAATATTTAGTTCCGAAGCATTTACAGATACATCTAATTTTTAATAGTTCCTTATGTAGAATCTTTTCATGTTTTGCAAAATCAAACTTAACAATTTTGTGGAATTCTATAATTTTTGCGTAAATGAATTTTTTTAGCTTCAAATCGGATCGAAGCTAAAAGAATATTATAGGTTGGTAGAAAATTTGTAAATCGATATGAGACGTCTGAGATCCTTGAAAAAGAATGCCCAAAATGCTTATTATGCTTAAATTCATATTATTGAATTTTTGGGAGCCCTGGATTTTATTTTTTTCCGATTTCGGGGGCCGCAGTACGAAAAAGTTTAGTAAGCACTGCTCTAAGCCATAAAACGAATTAAAATAACCTTTCAAAACCCCAAACCGTTGCTTTGACGATTTTATGAAATTCTAACATTCTTAGAAATCGTAACATTTTTAAAAAATTTATATTTTTTAATAATTATTCATATACTATAATAAAAAACTCCCCAATGCCGCTTAATATTGGCCCTTTCTGTGTAAAGCTGACATGAAATTATATGACTTCCTTTTGCTTTCATATTGTAGCTTACAAAAAATTAATGTGGCCTTCCTTTTTAATGGGTCCATTATTTTGTGTTTTTTGGAATTTTTTGGCGATTCTAATTTTCAGGAATACGATGGTATGCCAAAAAATCAATGTACATAATATATTTGAATGATATTTTGGATAGCTTATAACGGCTGTTCATATGAAATCAAACGCTCAAAACTACCGCATATTTTGGGATAACTCTTACGGTATATCAATTTTCAATACCACAATGGGTGTATGAAGATTTATGGAAATATTAAGATTTATTCGTTTTGACGATAAGAAGGCTTTGAGTTTCGAGTCAGCCGAGGGTCCCTACCGTTTCACCAATCATGCAATGCAGGTTTTCTGCAATTCACCCCATATTTGAGCTATAAGGAAAATGCAATCTTAAGGCATAGGCTAGGATGGTGGTTTGGCGTCTTGATTAAATTAATCTACCAGCTCTGTAACCTTCCAGTAGCGTGCGCATCACGTGAGCTGTTCTGGTCATGTATTAGGCAGCTGCGTGATGGGTACAATTGTGTAAGGGGTAACCTGTTCACAATTCGCAAGTGTACGCGCTGCCTCCTCGTGGCAACCACTAGTAACTGAGGCCATTTGGCACATTGTGACCATTTGACAGGCTACAGAAGTGCGGCGATAAAGAAGTAATCCTTGACAAAAAACCCTAATCTAATGTGGAACAGCATATGCCTCCAGTTTTATTTAGCCTTCCTGTAGTAAAGCTGGGTGACCTACAGGAGTACAGGCGACTTTCCATTTCCAGCAACTCGTAAGAGTAAAATCAAAACGGAAGACGTAGCAGGGGTAGGAATATACGGGAGTGGGACAGTCCTCTCCAAGCCCTTGGGCACCAATGCGGACGACATGTTGTAGTGAACATTTAGGAGGGAGAGCAATAAGCCCAGATTGTATGTATCACGTACCGTTTTTTAAAAGTGGTTTTTAACCCAAAAAAATCAACACCTTGAAGGTTTAAGATCATTTTTTGTGTTGTATAAATAATTCGACATTAAACATTTTGAATTTAAATAAATCTTCAATCATTGATTTATTGATTTAAAATTAGATTTTTTGTATTAGGAGGAACTTTTTGAATTGTTAGAATATAAATTGCAAAACTAGCGAGAATTTGTTTTCTAGAAATTTCATTCCACAGAAAGAACACAAGGAATATATATAATATTGATCACGTGACGATAGCAAATTTTTTTTAAAACTAGGAAACAAATTAAATTTATCAAATAAATAATTTTATTATAATTAATTGAAGTTGCAAATAATTTGTACGTTAAAACACAATTAAATATTTGACAGAATGTGATATTAATTTTAATTGGTATATCTTATAAATGATATTTTTGTATCCGCCCAGCTCTATTTAAAACGGAGGAGTGTCTGATCAAAAGTCGCTATTTACATTTTCAAAAATAAATATTTTTTTTCCTATCAGGATAGAATTTTTTAAATCGCATCCATTTTCGATATCAGAATGAACCAAGAGTGGCTATTTCTCTAATGAAATATGCCCCAAAACTTCTTAATTTTGGTCAAAACAAGCTATTTACTACAAAAACGTAATCTTTAAATGTACGTTTAAAACATCCAGATAAAAACAAAACATTTTTCGAACAAATTTGAATACTGCATTTTGTTCCGCTTCAAAATGGTGCTATTTACGTTTCCTGACAATAGGTTATAAAACGACCACCGCTTTCAATGTTCTATGGCAGTGGTGACCAAGCCAAATTAGTATTTTTGACAAATTTTGATAATAAATAGAGCAATAGAACTCCGATTAGAAAAAAAAGTCAACTGGACAGCGCGGTATTTATGTGTCCAGAGGCACATAATATATCAATTGGAAATGGATGTGAGGACCACCGCAATAATTATTTCATCTTGCGGCATGCGGCCCGCGGGCGCAAACGATGGAAGAACAAACTGTTGAAATAATTAATTCGGGAGCAAGAAAAAAACGTCAGAACAATTAAAGCGAAAATCATAAATTCATTCTTAGATCATCAAGCAATACAACTACAATTTGCTTTGTTGGAGATTTGGAATATAGTGTAAATGCTTATTATGTGTATATTTATTGTTAGAGTTGTAAAGACCAGGAGTCACTTTGTGTAAATTTCAAGAAATCGTACAATCACAAAGCAGGAAGTAAATTTCGCTATTCATCGATAAACATTGAGCAGTTATTAAAAAGAAAAAACGGGTTTTCGATAAAAGCAATAACACGATTTCTATATTCATACGAGCCACAAAGAAGGAGTAACTATGTGCCAAAACAAAACAGTAAAACTAAGAAACGTGCTGTCAGTGTTGCGTATAATCTTTATTCATTTGTAAGGAAAAAGAATGTTCTTGTTTGTCGATGTTTTTTATGGCAACGTTTTCAATAAGTGAAGCTAGAATCAATCGTATTGTGAAAAAAGTTCATGAAGGAAAAATACCAAAAGAGAGTAGAGGTGGTGATCGCAAATCAAAGAATAGTATAGATAAGAAGAACAAGGTGAGAGAGTTTATCAAAAAACTTCAGGCAAAGGAGTCCCATTATAATAGGAACAAAAGCAAACGTATTTACCTTGCTGCTGGATTAAATGTAAAAAAGTTAATTCACTAATATAATGCATCTGTGCCAACAGAGTTTAAAGTAAAACGTTCTATGTTTTTAGAACTATTTTATGAATTTAATATTGGATTTAGCTCGCCCGCATGATATGCATGTACTGTGTGCACCTTATGGAGTAACAAAATATAACTTGAGCAATATCCTTCTAAGAAACAACTGGCAATTACCGAGAAACGAGTACAAAAATTTCGTGAAAATTACTTTTATGATTAACTTAAAGAATTGTACTCCAAATTCAGTCACATAAGAGTATTGCTTCATATTGCTTCAACGTTCAGCAACAACAACCACTTCCAAAAACTCCTATTCAGGAAGCTTTTCTTAGCAGCCAAATTTCTTTGTACAATTTCTCTATAGCACCAATTCAAGAAAAAAGTAAACCTTTTTTGTATGTATGGACAGAAGATGTTGCTGGCCGGGGAGCCACTGAAATTGGTTCTGCAATATACCATTTTTTGTGCAATGAATTTCCAGAAGATTCTAATAGTAGCTCTAATTTAATACGGTTCTTCAGTGACGGGTGTGGAGGCAAGAACAAAAACAGCCACATCATACATCTAATTTTTCCCGTCAGAGGCCATAGTTTCTTCCCGGCTGAGAGAATATTTGGCTGTATTGACAAGGATTTGCGAAAGAAGGCATTTTAACTACAAAAGAGGAATATGTTGAAATTTTTCAATGTATGGTCATGTCAAACATCTTGGACAAGATTGACAGCTTCACGATCTTAAGGGTTGAACCGTTGAAAAACTAACAATATTCAGTTCATGAAAATAAAATTACTGAGGAAAAAGCTGGAAAACGCACTGATATAGAAGTGAAAGTTCTACAAAATTTCAGATTTGAATCAAATTAAATGTTTGAACCCTTACTAAAGAGAGGAAAACGTTTCTCATTGACATTGCCAACAAAAAGATGCGTAAAATCTCTTAATTAAGCAGTTTGGTGAGGGATGGCATGATTTACCAGAATTAGTATGGTGCAAAAATATTATCAGTCATAATGATACAGAAACTGTTGCTAAACATGAAGAATGTCAGGAAGAAAAATGTTTTGTTTGTTTGGAATCTGACATTGGTGATATCAGGGTTTAGCTGTAAATCAAAAGTGGATATTTACTAGATTTCCAAATCAAAACTGGTTATTTACAAATTGGTCGAAGATCTATAAAATCTTGTCGTAATATTTTAACAAATACTTTGAAACTTCCTGGATATTTAACAAATTTTGAGAAATATTTTGATGTTTTTTGATGTAAATGCTTTCCAAAATTAATCTTTTATTGAGATTTTGCTCCTTATCAAGTATCTCAGCGTCTCTGTAGATAATGAATGGTTACTTCCACGTATATGATTCGATAAAGCGCTGTGTGACGGTTTAAAACTCTTACGTAGAATCATAAATATGTTGACGAACCCGTTTTTTTAAATTTTGTTTAGTTTGACCCACATACTCTTTCCACACGAACATTTTAATTTATATATTAAAATTTGATTGTAACTCTCTTTGTCTTTTGTAGTTGTATCATAATTAATAATTTTATTTTCCATAACATGTACGATTTAATTAAGTTTAATCATTTAAATTGTAAGCATCGTACATAATTGCAAAACGTCAAATAAAATATGTATGTATTCTTTTAATTCCACCTATCGATGTAGTAAAAAAATGATAACTTCTTCGTATGTTCACTGATGGCCTTTTGACAGAAAATATCCGAATATTTTTGACAAATGTTAGCCCCCGCTAATATCTGTGGTATCACAATGGACCGTCGCCGGTCTAAGTGTGCGTAAGCAGCCACTCCAACCTAACCTAACCTAGCCCCCGCTAACTTCACTTTAATAAAATATCCGAATTTTTTTTTGATGACAGGAGCGAACAACTTTTGTACTTGACGTATAATTTTGGTATTTTAAACGTCAACATCACATTTTCTTTTTATTATTTTAATATTTTTTATTGTTATCATTGTTCAAATCGATCAACTCCAAAAAAATCAAAATAGAAGTAGATTAAAAATATACCGATCCTTTTGATGCGTTCGTTTTTTTGCTCAAAAAATATCCGGATATTTTTCATCCGTTGTCATCAGCGAACACTAAGTAGGTATGAATATTCCGAATAAATAAACGAATGGACTAAAAAATGAATTGACCTCGAAATGACGTCAAATGTTTTAAATTGACAGTCGAAGGCGTAGGGCAAGCGTTCATGTTAAACTCTTGTTTTAAGTGTATTAGGCAAACAAATTAAATCATCACGGTACATTCGACTTTAGAAACGTTTTCATAATTTTTATTTATTTGACCTGCAGCGATAATTCTTAGTTTATTGCTCTACGGCTTCGATGATTTTAGTGTCAAAACTTTTGGAGGAAAACTGTCTAGAAGGAATGGAAAAAATAAAGGAACGATTTGAATAAGAACGAGAATGATCCCGAATGAATAAAAGAAAACAACCATTATAACAACAATATAAACATAAAGTAACATGATAATTAAAACCCGATCAAATTTCTTTCTTATCTTATGAGTCATAAAAACTGCTCTCTAAAATTTAAATTTAAATCAAACCGTTAATAGAAAAATAAGACGTGTTATTTATTTACCTAATGACAAATACTAGATTGGTCATAGTTCGTATTCCAGATAGAAAATTTTATTGAAAGGTCTTGACTTTTTTCGTTTGTGTATGTTATCAAGCTATAACGTGTGAATTACTTAAACAGTTTTAAATGTAATTTTACGCCTAAGGCCCCTTGTGGGCGAATTACGGCTATAGTCGTCCTGCGTACTTTCATTAATAAAAAAAGAAACATTATACTAATGCATTTATTTGTTAATTTGTATTAAAAAATCAAAAATAACAAAAGCAGAATCGGGCCTAATCAGCTCTAAACTAAAGCCCTAAAATAAAATGTATAGCAATATTTTACTTAGAAAGACCAACAAACTTAATAAAATAGATTTAAAAGTATGTAGTTGCTCGAGTTATCTCTAGTGTGTACGTTTCTGCAAGTATTCCATTTTAATAAAATATTGTTGATCTCAAATCCTGAATAATTAATTTCATGAAGGAAAAATACCAAAAGAGGGTAGAGGTGATGATCGCAAATCAAAGAATAGTATAGATAAGAAGAACAAGGTGAGAGAGCTTATCAAAAAACTTCAGGCGAAGGAGTCCCATTATAATAGGAACAAAAGCAAACGTATTTACCTTTTAAAGATTTTAAAATTTAAATCTTAGCGCGAGCATGCTGCTTTACACGGTAAAAAATCAATTTTTTAGCGAGGTTTTACTGTACTCGATGAGAGGTTTCATACCCAGTAAACAAAATAAGTGTAGTCAAAGTTTAGCTCAGATTTCAAATAATCAAAAACAATCGAGTGAATTAAACATAAGCTATTACCGTAGAAGTGCCTAGTGAGTACCAACGATCTTGAATAATTCGGAATTTTCTATTCCACTGCAGAGTTTCGGTGTTCTCTAACGACGCTTGTAAATCAAGAAAGCACGGTCCTTGCCATATTCCAGAAGATGAAAAATCCTTTTTGATAAAGAAAAAATTTCCCTTCAAACCAGAATCTACCTTTGGCCTATTATGGTTTTTTTGACCAAATACAAACACATCACAATAAATAAAAGTAGCATTTTGATTCATCTATTAAAGCGAAATAATTAATGCCTTGATAAAAAAAAAAACATTTTCTTTAAAGAAAAACATGTTATTATTTTTAGCAATCAAGAATTTTGTTTTCCTCAATAATTTTCAAATAATTATTACTATATTTAAACATTTTAAGAATATACATTTAAAAATTGAAAGAATAATTCCCATAATTTGTATCTAACGACATTGACATATGTATATGGTAAACTTCTGGTTTAAGGTCAATCACTTCTTTAATTTATTTTGTTGATTGCCCTAAAGTAATTTCTTAAAATTACAATACAAATGTAAACGATCTACAATTATAGGTACATAAGTATTATGAAATTATTTGAGACGAAATCGGAATGTTCGCCATAATATTGTGAAATTACATTTCATAATTTTCGGAAATCTTGTTTTATTAACACTTTTAGAGGTTATTTATTTTTATATCTAACATTTTTTACACGTGTGATATCTTGTAAAACATTCATCCTTGTGAAGCGGACAGAACCTGACAAATTTAACAGATACGAATCTACTCGTAGTTCATTATTTTTTTTTTCTTTGAACTACATATTATACTTTGCAAGGTTTTTGGGGATATTTTTTCTTTACTTTTCCAACAAACTGCTTAAGAATGTACTGATTCTCATTCCCAGGCAATCTATTTGGTGAGCGCTCGTTTGTGGGTTGAAATTACTAAAAAAATGTAATCTCAAATCCAACTTTGTACACTCCCTGTGAAATACAACCTATTGTGCATTTAAAAAATGTACAAAACCGTTTATCTATTTGGCTTGCCCTAGGCAGTTGGTATGAAGTTAAGAAAATATCAACACAGCCTATTTTATAGAACAGTGAATTATTTCGAGCCATTGTCCGTTCTTTGGTGTAATGTTCTTGGAATATCATAATCCCTTGATTAAATTATGTGGTGAAATAACCAAAATATTTAACTATTTTTATTAGATTATTTATTCTAAAAAATTGAAGAAAAGTCGAAGTACAAAATCAAGTCACAACTACATAATTAACATCACTATACTAAACTGTAACTATTACATCATATTGTATCATCTACTTGTTATAAAATTTAGAATTTATTGTAGCCACCTACTCACTAGTAACCTTGAATTCCACTCAAAGGTTAAAAACAAAAACAAAAATTGACTTGAGAAATTTATTTTTTAAGGCAAATGCCATTTTCACTTTAAAAAAATTAAAGCTATATGTTCGTTTTTCACTACCTAGCTAGATAGTGATTTTTCATAACTTTGAAATGAAAACAAAGAAAAATTTTCCAATTTTCATTCTGATTTAGTGGCATGTTCACCGCGCATGCAAATTCAATGGGCAAGCACATCATATAATTCAGCTCACAATTTGTGTACACAATTCGGTGTCATACACTCTCATCATCATCATATACAAACTACGAAGTTTGTTTGCAAAGAAAACACAAACAAGTACGCACACAACAAAGCGAAGCATATGATTTTATATGTATTTGTTGACAGTTCTTTGTTTATATAAAAATGTATTTAATTTGTTGTTTTTTTGTTTTTTTTGGTTTTATGCCATAATTATTTTAAATAATTTATTGCAAATTTTCTTATTTTCGAATTATTTATTAAATAAACTTTACATTACCTTTATTGTAATTGAAAACTAGGCAAAATATTAAAAATTATCTTTAAATTGCGAATAATACAATTTGCATTTGCAATTATTTTAAACTTTTGATTAACTATGATTTTGTATTTCTTTAACAAATTTATTATATTTATTAGTATTTTAATTTTTTGATTATTAATTATCTTTTAATCAAACTTTAATAATCGAAATAAAAAAATCAACTAACAAAAAATGATTTTCTACTGTTTACACACAAAAAACAGCAACAACACAAAACCTAAGTAGCTCAATCTGTTTTGTTTTCTTTGTTTGAAAAAATAAAAATGAAAAAAAATAAATAAATTAACCGAAGACGCTTCGGGTGAAAAAGAAAACAAAAAATTATTTTACGAAATGTAGACGTTTATTTGGTTGCGTATTACAATGAAATCATAACGAAAATAATCTATTTTAACAATCTCAATAAATATTTTAAAGATGATTTAATATTTTTTTGTAACTCCTAAGCGTATAAAGAAAAATTTATTATTATACGATGTTTTAGATTTTTTTTTTTTTTTTTTCAAAAATCTTCATACCTAGTTTTGCTATTCGAAATGAGATGTCCTTATTCAATACATATTTGAGCTACTGCTTTATACACTTGATCAATATACACATCGGGCCATACCATTCTGGCTGCATGAATCTGTCAACTGTCAACAGAATTTGATTTTCGTAACGATCTAACGATCAAACAACATCAAAAGAATTAATTGAGGAATAAATTTGTTTTTATAATTGGGTTAATAATGGCTGCACGACAGAGAAAAACAAGTGAATTGAGAGATTCTTCTACTAAGAAGCCCAGGTGAGATGATAAATTGTTTAAAACTTGTATTATCAAAAATAAGATACAACCTAACGTTGTAACAACCATAAGATTTTTGAGACGTACGGATTTCGCCGCTACTAGTTTATAGATTCGAAATTATTTGTGCAATGATTACTGTTGTACAATGGATTGATACGTTTGTGTAGTTGTTTCGACGTCCTTACTTGGTTTTGGTCGTTAGCCAAACAACTAAAACCCCTGAACTTGCTTGTTTTGTAGACATCTTTGTTTCGCGGAGAAAACAAAATTGTTGATGGGTCTTCTGTGAAAAAATTAAAATCAAATAACTTTTCACTGCTTTTCTATTGCAGGTCGTCGGAAAAATGCCATCATGTCTCATAAAGTATGCCATCAAATCCGGCGAAAGTATTAATAAATGAAATAAAATTTGCACAGCTGTGCAAATGCTTATTGAATAAGTACTGTGTAAAACGCGTAAGCATAGGGTCCCTTAAACGGTTAAACAATTTACGCAACAAACACTAGTGCAAATATGTTGTGTGTTAAAGAATTTTTAATTAAAGTTTCCAATTCGGCATTCATAAGATCTAGCAATCGATTTAGATTTTACTATCCCAAAACGACTCATGAATGCTATCTAACATTCGTTCCCTTAAGCTCGTAGGTATAATAACTCGATAGCTCCACATTACAATTCCGGCTTCAATGAATAGTCCTTTTTTTCGTCTAATGGTAGAAATTTATCTCCAACAAATTTTGAAAAATCCTCCTTAAGAATTACAGTGTATACCTCTGACAAAACATCGTCGGTTCTTTCTTTCGCGACTAGACAAAAATTTAAATCAGCGTGTTCTTGTCTAATAAAATTTATGTAATTCCATTAATAGGCAGCCGCGGAAAAACATCAGCTTCATTGTTACAACCTTTAACATATTCTAGTCTATAATTGAAAGCTGATAAGGTAACAAACCATCTTTGAATATGGCTTGCAGCCATTTTAGGAAATTCACAAGATTCACCAAATAATCCTAATAACGGTTTGTGATCAGTTCTGAAAACAAATTCTCTATAACATTTTAATTTTGTTCACATTTTGATAAAGTACGACTACAGAAAACTAATGGCCTTTTTACTTCATCCTAACATAAATGTGATATCACCCTCTCTATATACATATACCGTAACTCGAGGCGTCAGTGGTGAGAATTTTTTTGATAAAACTACCTCTTTCATTATGTCGCTTTTAATATTCTTAAAATTTGTTCGACAGTCTGTATTCCAATCAAATTTTACCTCTTTTTTTAAAAGTCTATAAATCGGATACATTTTTGTAGCCAAATTGGGCAAATATTTTATGTAATAATTCTTAGGTCCCACAAATGCACGTGCTTCAGTAATATTTGAGTTCCGGCGACTTTATTGCCGCTTTAATTCGTTCCTTGTTTTTGACAATCCGCCCTTGGTCACCATACGTCCCAAGCAATTAATGCTATCTTTAAAGAAAGTATATTTCTCTTGTCGCAATTTCAATCCGGCTTTTTTTTTGAAATTTTTCAAATGATCGCTTGTATTCTTCCCGGTGATCACAATGTCATCCAAGAAATTTACAACGCATGGAATACCATGTAATAACTTTTCAATCTCATGCTGAAATATGCCTGTCGCTGGTTTAATAACAAATGGCATTCGATTTACTAAAATCGCCCCCTTATGAGTACTCCAAGTAATTAATTTACGGGATTCACCATCTAATTCGAACTGATTATAAGCAGTTTCCATATCTAATGCTTATAATCCTCTAAAAAATTATTTATTGTGATTTTATAGTCCCCATACAATCGCGCTTCACCATCCGGCTTTTGAACTGGCACAAGTGGTGCTCCCCAATCATTAGTAACAATTGGGATAATCACCCCCCATCCTTTCCAATCATTCAATTTGCCGTGGTTTAGTAAACTTTGGTGTGGCTTCATCAACATTCTATTTGCGTTTGCTTAAATTTGCCTAGTTTGCCATCAATCAGAATTTCGAACTTCGATAATAATTCACTCAGTGATTGATGATTGTGCACTAATCTGATTTATTTGTGCAAATGAAATTTTAAATAATTTAATAAAATCGCGTCCGACAATTGGCAACTTATTTTTTGCATCGACTACGAAAATTTTAAATGATGTAGAAATCTTACCGTATTTAACTGTAGGCGTGAATGTCTCGATTACTCTAAGTTTGTGACCTGAATATGCGCTCAATTTTACATCTGATTGCATGAGTTCTGTCTTGCAATTTTTCCACGTACAAATCACATGGAATTAAAGAAACGCTCGCTCGACTGTCATATAAAAATTTAAAATTTTAATCCATTAATTCTAAAAATACTTGGTCCAACTGCGGATTTCGGCTTTATTACCACGTGGCTCATCTTTCACCAAATACAGGTGACGTGCCCTTCCTTGAATTCGTCATGCAGTTTTGCGAATGGTTTATCCTTTAGAAATATTTTCTCGTTCTGCAGTAACCGTTCCACTGCCCTCTTTTTGGATTCTTCCAGCAGAGATGTCTGCATACTAACAGGAGATGTACCTTATCTTCCATCTGGCATACGAGCTGTAGTTTCATTGTATAATGTTTCTATCCCTCTTCGTCATTATATCTTCTTTCTTGCGGAATGATATCATTTTCAATGAACAAATCTAGTGGTTCGCAATAGTTTTGGTCGTAACCATCGATATTTTTGGCATCTTATTGGTGTAACTAGAGTTTTCGGTCCCGGTTATCGAGCACTTTTGTCGTTTTTATGCTATCCGAATACCCGGTTACTTCGGGTTTTCAGGTATTAAAAAACATAAATTTCATAATCATTTAGAAATTTTTAAATCGCATTATATACTCGTTTGTTCTATTCTCTTCACATTCAACAGTCTTGTTAAGTTCATATTGTATACTCGCCTCAGCCTCAGGCCGAAATGTCAGATAGCTCCAGTCTTCTGTTGATACCGATAAAAAAAAATCATCTACCACACTTGTAGGAGTATCTTAGTTTTGAAATATTCACCATTTGCGGCCGGTTGTTAGTCCTGTTTCTGTCATTCGTACACTGTATCCCGTCACAGTTCTCAGACACAACTATTTTGTTGTATAATCGTTTGTTTGGCTGACCACCCACAACGTGTGCACATAACTTACACAACAATGGTTCAAAAGATCTCGTAAGAAGTGCGTTAAGAGCTGGTTATGAGATGGAGCCGGGTATTTATTTTCCTGATATTTTGGAAACTTTTGGAAGTGTCTACTTCCCATTAATGATCCAACATAGCACTGTTTCTTTGGAAATTCGATATTGTTCTCTTAGATCTTATTCCCACTTCTGTCTATTTCACCTTTGGTTTGTTGCGTTGCTGTTACTGTGTCCGTTGTTTAATGGAATTATATTGGATTTTCTAATGAGGTTTCATGAAGTAGTCTCATCTCATTATTTAATTGTTTACTTTTGGTGAGGATGATTATCGGTTCCTTAATCACATTCATCTTCCCCTTAACATTATGTTTACTTCTGCATTTCTGAATGCGTATAAACACTTACCTGATTTGTGAAGATTCTTCGGTTGACCCAATAACCTGTTGAAGTAAGTTGTTGTTGAACGTGTCACAGAATCCAGTCAATTTTTGATATTCTTTAGAGAAGGAATCATTGGAATCTGAATTTATGGAAGCCAAATGTCTGTGACGAATGAATGCATTGTTGTAAATAAATTAATCGTAATTTCTCCTCTTTTTTTTAGAGCAAGTCGAATCGCTCAACCAATACGTCGCCCATCAGGACGTGACTCAGGTCGTCAATCAAGCTCACTGGAACCGGATTACAATCGCGATCCATTTTTACACTCAGCAACCAAGCAACGCAGTACAAGTGCATTACGTAATAGTGCCACACCATTGCAAACACCATTAAGGCCGATACCATTTCCTAGTAATGTTATGTTCACTTCTGAAAAGGCGTTGGTCGATGACAAGAAATGGATTCAAACACAATTAAATCGTTTAAACGAATACATAAAACAATATCTACCCGATATTAGCAAAGATTTAAGCGGCAAGGGTGGCATAAAATCAATGACAACGCGTCAATTTATGAACATTATGTCACATTTAATTAGTCTGGCAGCTGGCAAAAAATTTAAAATTTCCAATAATACTTACATTGATGATATAATCAAAATCCTTCCTCAACTCGAGTACCCCTACAACATAAATAAATCAACGTTAAAAAGTATAAATCAGCCACACTCATTCGGACATATTGTAGTTCTTCTCAGCTGGTTTTTGGATTTTACAAACCCGGAAAATTCGGTGAACGAAATTGAAGATGAAAAATATCTGGTGGGTTGGGAAAATGATTTTCCATCGGTCAGTTATACCAAATATTTTATTGACCATGCCAAAAATGGTTTCCTACTGTGGAATAATTCGGATGAGATTGAATACAATAATCTAAAGTCTCGTCTCATCGACAATTTCATATCATTGAAAACTGATATGAGATTTACAAATCTCAATGAAATCGAACAACATATGGACGTAATCAATGGTGAATATGAAATGTTAATAAAAAACAAAATTATAATAAAAAATGAAATGAATTTAAATGATTTAATAAATAAATGTAATCTAATCGAATTAAACATAAACAATATTAAACATTACATTAGTGAGAAGAATTTAAAAATTAAAAGCATAAAGCGGAATATTCATGATAACCATGAAATAATCAACGAATTGAAAGATCAACTAGGCAGTCTTGAGCTATTCGTGAAAGATCAGAAAATGAATGTTACCGAACGAAACAATAAAATGAGCGAGATAACTATGAAAAATTTGCTCATTAATACAAAGATTAAAACAATCAATGATTTGGAGGACATGAGCTCGAGCAATCAAATTACTTTTTCGCGTTTAATTAAAAAAAAATTGGATTTAATTACAACGTTGTACAATTTATTAATCAAACTCGAACTCAAATTGGTTAATTTTAGGGAAGAGATTACACATCTAATTGAGAAATTTAATAATAATTTTAAGACAAATTCGAATACTAGCAAAGCAACAAGTAAGATACAATTATTAGCTGTATTTTTAGGTGAAGTCGAAAAATTAAACACAGCATTTTTGGAGGAACAAAATTATTACAATGAACAATCGCGTAATTTACAAATTGAGCTTAGCGCGCTCAAAAATAATAACAGCATTTTAGCGGAAGATGTTAACAGGCTAAATAATAAATTAGAAATTGTTACACAATTCAATCAATCGCAATTGGAAAAAGTATTAAATGATGTTGCTGAAAGTAATAAGGAATTAAATGAATTAAACATAACGTTAATCAATAAAAATAATAATATAACAGTTTATAAAAAATTGATTGAAAATAATTTAGTTGTGCAAAATCAATTAATCCAATCCATTGAGGAGTTGAAACGAGAAGCTGTTACAAATGGTGACAGAATTATGGAGGAAAAGGAGAAGGAATTGCTTAAGTTACAGTCAACTTTTAAAGAAATTGAAGAATTATTTCAGGAAATGGATGTTGATTAGATTTTTGGCTCTTGTTTAAAAATAATTATAAATCATTTGTTTACTGAACATTTTAAATTTGGTTTTTTTTTTTTTTTTTTTGATAAGATGATGAAACTTAGTCGGGCTCGGGCCCACAAAATTTCTGTATTGTAAACAAATTTATAGAAGTAAGTAATTAGATCGGTGAAACTGAATTTGTTGACTAGCCCTAGGATTTAGGATTTAAGATTTTTAAATCGATTTTCGATTTGGAACTCTGTTCTGTAGGTCTATCATTATTCCGATCTAAAAGCTAGATAGCTTACCGCGTAATTCGACTTTCAGAAATTGATTTCTGAACTTTGAATATATTTCTGATAATAAACTTTATTTTAAACTTTCGAATTTTTTCGAACGATACATATTCCGATTTTCAGAAAAACAACAATCAAAAATCAAATAAATTTACCTGAAAGCAAATTAGTTATCAAAAGTGTTTCAGATAGTGCGATAACAAAAAAAAATGGAAGTATTCATATAATTATAATTTTTTGTTTTTTAAAATTAGTTGTTCATTATTTATTATTTTGATATTAAAAATTAATTGTATATTTAGTATATTTGTTTTTACTCTCGATTATCGGAT
Source organism: Tipula vernalis (assembly GCA_958295665.1). Lineage (NCBI taxonomy): Eukaryota > Metazoa > Arthropoda > Insecta > Diptera > Tipulidae > Tipula > Tipula vernalis. Next base: position 213,744,312 of record OY282560.1, on the reverse strand, counting down.
TTAATCTTTTTACCAGAAGCTTCTCAAAGAGTTTGGATATGACTAGCAATAGCGAAATTAGCCGTTAAGACGAGGTTACGTGTGGTGGTTTCCCAGGTTTTGAGATCATAATTACTTCTGCAATTTTCCACAAGCTTGGTACACATTTGAATCTAAATGCTGCTTTTATCAGATTGGTGAGCTTCACCAGAGCTTTCCTTGGCAGTTCTTTTAAGATTTCTGCAGTAATAAGATCGTACCCAGGAGCTTTTTTCGTATTCATATTAGCTTTTATCTCACGCATGACTTCTTTTGGTGTTGCCGGTAGGATTTCTTTACTTTCTTGCACAGCTTGCATTATCTTGGCTTCCAACGTTTGGTCTTCATGTGGCTGGAATATTTTTTCGAGGTGTTCAGCAAATTCTCGAGCGTTTGTCTTCATTATTTCTAGCCCATTTCTCACCTGCTATTTTTATTGGAGGATTCTTCACAACTACATTTCTTGATAGCTTTTAGAAGTTCTTTACCCTTAGTCGCTGTTAATCTGGAGCCCCAGTGGACATTTTTTGCATTAAAGTCTCCTCCAAGTATAAATCGTTTTCCTAATTTACTGAGGAACTCGGATAATCTTTTTCTTTCATTGAGTGTTTCGGTGGGCAGTAAATACTAGCAATACAAATAGAACTACTTTTGGTTTTGAAAATAACAGCAGTTGCTTGTATTTCTTTCATATTTTAACTCTTCATAGTGATGAATACTATTCCTAATTATAACAGCACTACCTCCTTTAGCAGTGTTTCCAGGGTGAATAGTGTGATATATTTGCTATTTTTTAAATTTAATGATTGATTGTCTAGTGAAGTTTGTTTCCGTGATGAGATAGACATACACCGATTTTTTCTGTGTCCAGGACCATTTGCAGTTCTTGTTGATGTTGCATCAGTCTATTGGCATTCCAGTTTTCTGTTTAGGGATGGCTCCCTTAGTGCTGTACTCTAGTTTCTGTAATCGCTCTGTAAGAGTCTGCTTAAAATTAATTTAAGTTTTTGACTTATATCGTCATTTTGAGCAGTTTTTCCTGGATTTTCGTTGCTCATCATTACATGAGCATAAGTCATTTTACCAGATTGTCCTTGAGTAGTTATTTTTTTTTTTTTTTTTTTTTTTTTTAACTATGCAATCTTTTCTGGGGCTCAAGGCACTCCCAACTCTTTCGAAGTTAATTTTACCGTCCTACTTTACGCAGTATTAGCCAAATCGAGGACGTACGGCTATAGACCCGCTTTGTATAAACCACCTGCACATTGCATTGCTTCATGCCAACCTATAGTGCTGACATGAAAGGTGAGTCGGCCCATGGATTCTGCACTCTCAACAGGGGGTCATAGTTGTGTTCATCGTCATCACCGATCGTAATCAGATGATGAAAAATCCCTTTTGCATCCCGCCCCTATCGGGATTCGAACCCGGTACCTCCCGATCAAAACGCCGCAGCTTTATTCCTTGAGTAGTTCCCGACACTACGATTTACTTCGGGTTGGTTCATCTTAATCGGTTGCTTCCTGAATAAACTTGGATTTTTAGCAATCACATTCTTATTTTTGATGTTTTGCAGTTCAATAGCAACGCTGCATTGTCGGTAGTTAGCCAGATGGTTTTCTCCACAGTGAACGCATTTAGATTGAAGGTTTTGAGCTTTTACACAATCTTTGGTATGATGTTTACCTAAACATTTGACCCAACTTGGTTCCCTGTTTTAATATTTTTGTGTATGTTCGTAGGCTTGACATTGTTTATATTGTGGTACAAGCTTAGATTTTCTTAGAGGCTGAATAACCACTTTGCACCCCAAGATGTACTTAATTTGATAAATTTTTTCGATTTCTTCATCAGTATCGAAGGTCAACATACACATGTTGAGAGGTACTTTGCCTCTCCGTTTTAGCTTAATTGATGCTTCAGTTACTTTAAATCCTTTTGTTTTCAGGTCATCAATTAATTTTTCTGGTTTACACGTAGAGTGTAAGTTTTTAGCCATTGGTCTGGTTTGTTTTTCTTCGTTTAACATTTTTGTCATTTTTCTATGCACCGATGCAATTGTAACATTCAGTTACTTGTTTATATTGTTGGCTTCAAACTAATGCATTATTAGCTTTACACAATTCATTGGAAGCTTTTAAAGAACGAGTGTTGTGGCTGCTGGCCCTAATGGAGGGACTACCGCCTCTTATAGGAGAATACGATACTTTCTTACTCCTCTGGAAGGGATGTGAATTATCCTTTTCTGTTTCACTCAATTGAGCTTGTTTATTCACCAACATGTCTTGGGATTGGTTAACATAATTGTAATATAGCAATGGCTGGTCTCTCCCAGAATCCATGGGACCGACCTCCGAAGAGGGTGGATTTACCTGAGCAACAGGTATACCATCTGGGGTATGAGTTTCCATATTTGTTCCGCTCATTGCTCATTTATAATGTACTGCACTCGCCTCTAGTATTTCGCCGATGCATCACATCGTTGCCCGTGTGTTACCACGTGGAGATATACTAGACACATTTGGTGGTTTCTACATGGTTGCAGCGTTGGAATATACACCGCGAGATACATGGCTATAGACGATTAACCCCTATCCTATTGAGATGCATCCAACACCCAGTTGTCATTTTATAATTATAAATAAATTCAATGTGTTTTAATCCGAAGACGGAATTACCATCAAGCGTTAATGTTGCGTACATTGGCAACTTGGTGAAAGAAAAACCCACAGTTAAAATAACAATAAGGCAATTTTTGAAAAAAAATAAAGCCCATGGGGCCATGTGACCATTTAATTATCAGCAAGACATCTGGAAAGTTTATAAGGGACGCTTTGAGCAGTTTATCACTGTATTTAAAATAGAGGATGATTGACAACCAAAAAAAACGGCTTTTTTTAATTTTTGCGCAAACGACACATCAATTTATAATTATATACACCCCAATTCCCCGCAATTCCCTTATCATTTTCCCAGTAATGAGATAATGTCCCGGTTCCTTTTTCAGGCTTATGCCATTTTTAGTTGTATTCTTAACTTTCTTCCAATTATACTTTACAGGTTTGTAGGATAAACCATCATCCATTTGCTGGGATAGTTCGAAAAAATTATCTTCTTCGTGTAGTGCGAATACTGTTATTGGGCGAGAAGTGATAAAGAAAAAGCCAATGCAAAAGCATTGGCTTTTTCTTCATCACTTCTCGCCCAATTTCCAGTTGGCAGTCTAATCGGTGGATTCGAATTTGTTGGCCTTTTTAAATTTTTTGTTGCCTTCCATAAAGAGTAATCTGTCCTCTCGGTTGCCGAGAGATCACTTAAATAGTTCTGGACGCTCAGGTTTTCTTCTTCCCGCAAATTTACATTTCAATAACGGCGATTTTGTTTGCTGCCATTGATGACGAATTTTTCGCTTTTCCTGGATTAGTTCCTGTATATTATGTAACAGTTTATTAACTTTTTCATAACTATTTAAGATTTTCTGCCGCCACACCAATATCCGCTGGTGTGATCAGAGGAATATTAAGTAGACAATTTTGCTCGACTAGCCTCCTAAATATTGATCCCAATTAGTTTGCTTGTTTGTAAGACGGTTCGGCATTTCGATGGTAACCCTTCTGTGCAATAGATATTTTAGGTCAAATATTGCATGTTTGCCTTTGACCTTTTTACTGTCTGGTTCTAATTCCAGACGGAACAATGGCTGAGACGCCTTCTCCCGATTAAAAATATTGAGCAGTGTAATGTATGGAATATGTAATATATGGTACGTAGGGACCTGAAATATATAATATGGTACCTAGGGGAACATATAATGAAAGGAGAATATTTTTGCTCTCTTCTTCCGGATGTCATAGTGAAAAGACATGTTTGTAATAAGTATAAATAAAATAAAGAATAATTAATAATCATAAATATTTATATGTTTTATTGGTCATCTCGCACAAAATATAACATTGGCGACGAGGAAAATTAATAAGGAAAGTGTTAAATAATATATTAGTGATTAATTATAAAAAAAAGCAAAAAAATTGATAAAATGAGTGATAAGCAAAAAGCACTTTGGGGCCACATGCCGCCTTTCAATTATAAAATAGATAAATGGAAGATGTACAAGGGTCGCTTTGAACAGTTTATCACAGTGTTCAAAATGGATGATGACGAGCAAAAGAAAGCGGCATTGCTAAACTTTTGTGGGAATGAAACATACCAGTTTATGTACAATTTATGTTGTCCAGAGGAGTTGAGCGAGGTGTCGTACACGGATTTAATAAAAAAGATGGATGATCATTTTTTGGAGTCGGTGAATATATGGGTTCAGCGAAAACGTTTTTTTGAGTATAATCAAGAGGAAAGAGAATCATGCCAAGATTATATAATGAAATTGCGTGGTGCGGCAAAAGATTGTGAATGGAAAATGTTATTATGTATAAATTTGTGACGGGGATACATAGTAAAAAAAATTTCGAAGAGCTGTGTGATGAAACGAGGGATATAAACAGTATTAAAAAGGCGTTAGAGGTGGCAAAAAAGGTAGAAAATAAATGGATGGTAGAAGAAACAAGCGAAGTGATGGCATTAAAAAAACAATATGTGGATGGTAAAAATAACAGCCAAATGGGAAATCAACAAAATGGAAATAGTAAACAATTTCTGATTCAAGGAAATAAGGCATCGTATTTGGATATGCAGCAACAAAAGTATATTAAATGTATACATTGTGGATATACAAATCATGTTAGTGATCAGTGTCGATTTAAAAATGTTATATGTAGAAAATGTAACAAGAGAGGTCATATGCAGAAGGTGTGTTCCGAAAGAAAACAAGAAGAGTCAATTTGTGTACTAACGGGAAATGAAGTTGCATCAGCAAAGAATGTGGATGTCATTCTGACTTGTGATATACATCGAAGTAAATTAGACAGAGCAACGAGTGACAGGGTAAATATAATTAATAAGAAATTAGAAAGTAAGGGTTATTGTAATGTAAAACCGTTAGATTTATCTGTGAAAGGAAATAGTACATATTGTTAATTATGAGAAAGAAAACTTGGTTTATGATCATGAATTATTAACAAAAGATAAAAATTTTAATGAAATTTACTATAATACCTCAGGGTATAATTCAGCAATAGAATTGTGTTTATTGATTAAAAATAAATTAATTAAGTTTATGATAGATACAGGGGCATCGATATCGGCTATTCCTGGAGGTATTTATGATGATATTCTATCAGATGTTAAATTGACACGGGATAGTACTGTGGAAATATATTAAGAATTCGCGGAAGTATATATGTATCGGTAAACTATAATGGCGTTGATCAAATGTTTAAATTTTTAATAATCGATGGAGTTCAGAAATCCATTTTAGGTCGCGATTTCTTTAGTGCATTTGAAGTGAAACAAATAGAGATAAACCAATTAAGTGACGCAAGTGATCAATTAAAGAGGATAATAGGAGAATATAAGGAGTTATTTGATGGTAAATTAGGGAAAGTTAAAAATGTTAAAGTACATTTAGATATTATGGATGGAGTTATTCCTAAATTTGTTCCGGCCAGAAAGGTTCAATTTGCTTTTTTGAGTGAAGTCGAAAAGGAGTTAGAGACATTAAGTAAGGAAGGAATAATTGAAAAGATTGAAACAGCAAATTGGAGTACACCTTTGGTGCCTATTTTAAAGGAAAATGGTAGCATAAGAATTTGTGTGGATTACAATGTTACGTTAAATAAGTATTTGAAAGATACGAATTATAGATTGCCAAAGGTATAGAGGATATTTTGTACAAGTTGAGGGATGCCCGAATTTTTTCAAAATTAGACTTAGATCGTGCGTATTATCAATTGGAGCTGGATGAGGAGTCTAAAGAGTTAGTTTCGTGGAGTACACATATGGGAAACTATAGAATGAATCGTTTACCATTTGGGGTCAAATCAGCGTCTGGGATTTTTCAGCGAGAGATTGAAAGAGTGTTAAAAGGTATTAATGGGGTAGTGTGTTTCTTGGACGATGTGTTAGTATTTGCGAAAGATTTAGAAAGTCATAATATAGCGTTGAATAATGTTTTTGGTAGATTGTCAAATGCTGGGATTAGAGTTAGTGCATCGAAGTGTGAGTTTGGTAAAAATAAAATTGGATATTTAGGATATGTATTTTCGGATAAGAGTATAAATAGAAGTAGTAAGAAGTATACTATTAGTGATTTTCCAATTCCGAAGACTATTACCGAGGTTAGGTCGTTTTGTGGACTGGTGAATTACTTTGGTAGGTTTATTGAAAATGTATCTACGAAAATGCATCCAATATATAATTTGTTGAAACAAGGAGAAGGTTTTGAATGGAGTGAAAAATGTAATAAAGTGTTCTGTGAGATTAAGGACGAAATAATGTCGGATAAAGTGTTGGTAAAATATGATCCTCAACAGGAACTGGTACTTACTTGTGATGCATCGAATGTGGGAATAGTAGTAGTACTATCACATAGATTTGAGGGTGGAATAGAAAGGCCAATTGGATTTACATCGAGAACGCTTTCAGATAGTGAAACAATTGAAAAGGAAGCACTCGCTATTATTTTTGGGACAAAGAAATTTTTTCAATACTTAATTGGAAGACATTTTATATTGGTAACGGACCATAAACCGCTTCTTGCAATTTTTGGAGAACATCGTGGAATTCCACAGATGTCGACGAGTAGGTTACAAAGATGGGCATTTCATCGTTCAGCAGTTGATTACTCTATTGAATATGTTAAATCTAGGGAAAATTGTGCGGATTCGTTGTCTCGTTTTCCAATAGATAATAGGCCACTTAATTCCGAAGAAATTAGTTATTTGAATTTTGTGTGTTCAAATGATGTCTTACCAATTAATTTTAAAGTAATTAAGCAGGAAACGGGAAAAGATTTAGAGATAATAGAAGTGATGAAAGCAGTGAGGAACGGCGATTTTTCAAAATTAGATATAAAACTATTTGCAGCATATATGATAAAGGGAAAAAACTATTTGCAGCATATATGATAAAGGGGACATCGTGTAGTTATTCCACAGACTCTCAGGCAACCATTGTTACATCAAATACATAAAAGTCATTTTGGAATTGTCAAAACAAAGTCGATAGTGCGGTGTAGCGACTCACTCATATTTATACTCATAAATATTTACATTCGTTTCCGCTACAATATATCAATCACATATATTGGCGCGCACACACACACACACCAAATATTTACACTCGTTTTATCGCCGCGATGTACTAAAATACAAATATCAGCGCTCTCGTGTACATGACACTCACTCAACCGCAACCGCTTGACCAGCAAGCACCATCGAACATAATTCATCTCCACTGTTTCGGGGGAATGCGAAACAAGAAAACACAAACGAAAAAATTCATTTATTCATCCGCTTGATAATTTTTTGGGTGGTGTTTTTGACAGTCGGTATTACATTTTTACATTAGAACAACCATTGTAATTTTCGTGCAACCAGTGAAAAATTAATATTAATGTAAAAAAACAAATTGTGTGATTAAAATTAATAATAATTTAAATAAGCAAATTATAATTCAACTTAATAAAATAAAATCAGAATTATAAGTAAAAGAAAAAGGTTTTGTGGGTTTATTATCTCGCGTAGCGTCATCGACGCATGGACACAACGGAAAACACACATAACAACCTTATACATTACATTGGTGACCTTCGACACCCTTTTTAGGGACAGTAAAACAATTATTCACATTGTGAAGATAACAAATTATAATATTTGGAAATATACATTTGAATTTCCTTTAAATACATACATTTTTTTACAGAAATCTGGTGCGGTACAACCGTACCAGATAATAGGGTAGCACGTAACAAGTGCGATGTCATGTAATACAACTGAAATAGGCAGACAAATCATTTATTTTATTATTAAATCAGAAAGTGACATTTCAAAGTCTACGGTATTATACAAAACGGCCGGTACAACAAAATTCAACTATATTACAACATAATTGCCATATCAAATACAACGGTATCACAACAAAACGGCCGCTACAAAAAAATTGAACTATATTACAACAAAAAAATTGCAAAATTAGATACAACGGTATCACAACCAAAACGGCCGGGTAAAAAAAAAGAGGAAACAAAATTCAACTGTATTACAACATAAGTGCCATATTTAATTCAACGGTGTCAGAAAAAACAAACAAATATACAGCACCAACACACCTTCAGCGGATACAACAAAAATCAACGCCAGCAACAACAGCTAAGTTTTTTTTTTAGTTTTGATATTTTTTTTTTGATTATAACAATACAAACAATTTACATACAATTATTACATTTCACACTCATATAAATAATTATTCACACAATTTAACTCTTCTTATTCTATATTTTGTAAATTTCTTTTTCACCACGTCGCTCGAGTAACGGTAATCGTATTTTATTTATTTTATTTTCGTTTGTGGTTTCGTTTTCGACCATAACATTTGGGTTGCATTATCGTTCACAAATATTTTCAACAAACACTTTTCTTCGTATCTCGTCGGCCAACAAGTGCCTACTTTATTCTTTTTCTCTCAGACACGGTAACCATTCCGCATTTATCATTTCTTTTGCGTAGTTTTCTTTTGTTTTTTTTTATTATTTGAGTTCTTTTTGAGAGAATCAATAATGGGAAACATAACTGACGACGAAAATAAACCGTCTGGTTCTGGGACCCAGAACGCACCACCATCCGTAACGGAACCGATGGACACTCCCATGGAAGACACGCATATGGAGGTCGCAGGACATGAAAAAGTCAGTCTACCTGCGTTCTGGCAGAACTCACCCAATAATTGGTTCCATCTGGTCGAGATACAATTCGATCTGCGCAAAATTTCGGCTCAGAAATCCAAGTATTATCACGTCTTGTCGACTATTTCTCCAGAGATTTGTGACAAAATTTCAGATTTCCTCCAGAAACCACCACAACAAAACCAATACCAGGTATTGAAACAAGTTCTGTTGGAGCGGTTCGCACCGTCAGACGAACGGCAACTGGAGGATCTACTATCTGGTCAGGATCTTGGCGATCGCCGCCCTTCAGACGCATTACGCCACATACGCGCGCTTGCTGGACCGAACAAACTCGTAAGCGAAAAGTTCATCAAATCTATCTGGATTAGAAAAATGCCAGAGATCATCAAACTCGCGCTAGTAGCCCAGCCAGAGACAGCGCAGATCGATGCGCTAGCCAAAACAGCCGATCGCATGTTCGATATAATGAACAGTAATCAACAGCAACAGCATCGCCAAGTATACGTAACGCAAGCTGATTATCAAATGCAATCTCATTCAAACAGTCGACAATCGAGATCCACGGTGCAAACGGATCGCGGCCGCAGTGGGGACCGTCGTTCTCCGTCAAACAACACCACAATTGAAGAGCGTTTGGCCCGTCTCGAAGCCAAATTAAACGGCCTGTTTCGGGACAACCGTAACCAATCTCGGGGGCGACGATCTCCATCTCGCCCACGATCCAGCAGCGCGAGCAACACCCGCCAACAAGGCATGTGTTGGTATCACTATAAATTTGGTGCAGCTGCCAGAAGATGCAACGGTCCATGCAACTTTCGCCAAAACACATCAACGGCTAGCATGGATGTGGAGAATCTTCCAAAAAAAGAGTAACCTACCGGGTCTTAACCACTATGTCAAGTACCTCAGTCTCATCTCGCCTTCATTTATTCGATAAGATCAATCAATTCACTTATTTGATAGACACGGGCGCTGACCTTTCGGTCATTCCCATTAAATATTGTAAAAGATCATCAAATTTTTCCAAGCAAAATCCAGATCTAGTTCTGTCAGCCGCCAATGGCACAACAATCCACACCTATGGCACAAAACTGCTACAGGTGGATATCGGACTTAAAAGAACATTCACGCACGCTTTCATCTTAGCTGCGGTGAATCGTCCGATCATTGGCGCAGATTTTCTGTGTAAATTTGGCCTTCTTGTCGATCTCAAGAATAAACGGCTGGTTGATTCAGCGACTAAGCTGTCAATCAATGCCACAATGGTTCATGTCGACACACCGACACCGATCCATTTTGCAATCGATAACGGCTACGGCAACTTGCTCAAGAAGTTCCCTTCTTTAACAGCAGAGCCGAACTATAATTTACCAGTTCGACATAACGTGGTCCATCATATCGTCACAGCAGGCCATCTGCCCGTGTCAAGACCACGCAGACTAGATCAGGTCCGTCACAAAGCCGCACATACAGAATTCCAACACATGGTCGAATTAGGGATTTGTCGACCATCTGCATCTCCCGTTTCTTGTCCGCTCCATATGGTGAAGAAGAAAGATCACGATTGGCGACCATGTGGGGATTATCGTCGACTAAACACGGTCACAACACCTGATCGTTATCCGATACCCCACATTCAAAATTTCTCCATGCGGTTGCATGGTTGCAAAATTTTTTCAAAGATCGATCTTGTCAGGGCTTACCATCTTATTCCCGTCGCACCTGAAGACGTTTTCAAAACGGCAATCACAACCCCGTTTGGCTTATTCGAATTCACCCGAATGCCATTCGGATTACGTAATGCCGCTCAAACGTTTCAGCGTTTCATGAATGAAGTCGTACGTGACTTGGACTTCGTTTTCGTCTACATTGACGACATTCTTGTGGCTTCACAAAATGAGGAACAGCACAAACTTCACCTGGAACAACTCTTCCACAGGCTAACACAGTTTGATGTTCATATTAAGAGTTCAAAATGCGTCTTTGGCGTGTTCACTCTTGATTTCCTCAGCCACAAGATCACCCCTAATGGTATTCTGCCGTCTGAAGAACGAATTAACGCCATTAGGGAATTCCCAGCTCCAACATCAATAAAAACAATTCAACGTTTTATCGGTATGGTAAATTACTACCACCGATTCATACCAAAACTCGCACAAACACTCGCACCAATTCACGGTCACTTGGCAACTTTACTAAAAAAACCCAAGACCGCCAAGAACTTCTCTTGGACCGACGAATGTCAACAAGCATTCACGTCGTTAAAAACTGAATTGGAACAGATAACACTTCTGGCACACCCACTGAGCGACTCAAAGCTCAGCTTAACTACTGACGCTTCAAACACTGCCGTTGGAGCAGTACTGCAACAGTACAATAATGAGTGTTGGGAGCCACTGGGATTCTTCTCAAAGAAACTCTCGGATGCCGAAAAGAAATATTCCGCATTCGATCGGGAATTACTCGCAATCTATCTAGCAGTCAAACACTTTAGATATTTTGTCGAGGGTCGGGAATTCACCATTTACACCGACCACAAGCCTCTGACTAGAGCAATTCAGTCAAAAACTGAACGTAATCCGAGGCAATCTCGCCACTTGGATTACATCAGTCAATTTACAACGGACATCCAACATGTTCACGGACATGACAACGTTGTCGCGGACACACTATCCCGCACTACCGACAACGAAACGGCCGCAGTCGAGACACATATCGACTTAAACCAAATCGCAAACACTCAAAAAGCTGACTTAGAACTTCAGGATTTATTTTCTGGTTCCGAACGTCACTCTGGTTCATCAATGAACCTAGAGCTTTTTAAATTGCCTGGCCTCGAAATCATATGCGAAACATCCACTGGGTACAATCGCCCATTTATTGCGGCATCACTACGTCGAACCATCTTCGACACACTGCACAACATTTCGCATCCTGGCGTCCGCGCAACCCGTAAATTGATTACTGCTCGCTACTTTTGGCCAAACATAAACAAAGACGTAGGCAATTGGGCTCAGTCTTGTTTATCCTGCCAACGTGCCAAAGTCCAACGGCATACTAAATCACCTCACGGACAATTCGAAATTCCACCTGGTCGATTTGAACACATCCACTTAGACATCGTAGGACCACTTCCTCCGTCTAATGGATACACATACTTACTCACCTGTGTCGACCGCTTTACTCGTTGGCCCGAAGCATACTGCATGACCAATATGTCAGCTGCAACCATTGCCACCACTTTTGTCAACAATTACGTATCGCGATTCGGCGTACCCCTTCAAATCACAACTGATCAGGGAACGCAATTCGAGTCCAAGCTTTTCACCGAGTTAACAAAACTCCTTGGCTCACATCGGATACGAACAACGGCTTACCATCCACAAGCCAATGGCATGGTAGAACGCTTCCATCGGCAACTGAAAGCTGCACTAATGGCCCGAAGCAATACAATTAATTGGAGCTCGGAAATTCCAATCGTTCTACTAGGAATCCGAGCAACAGTGAAAGAAGATCTGAAGTGCTCACCAGCTGAAATGGTTTATGGACAAACCATCAAGCTACCCGGTGAGTTCTTCATCGATAATCCTCTTGCACCACTCCCAACCACCGACACAGTCATCGACCAACTGCGACAAACCATGCAGAACCTTGTACCCAAATCAACTCGTCAAACCAAACAAGATGATATTTTTGTTCCGAAATCGCTCAACAACTGCGATTTTGTTTTCATAAGAACAGATAAGGTTCGCACGGGGTTAACGCCTCCCTACGAAGGTCCGTATAAAATTATACGTAGACTGAGGAAGCATTTCGTCGTATCAATTAATGGAAAAAATTCCAACGTATCAATTGATCGACTTAAACCAGCTTACGGAATACTTAGTTCGGCTGAACAAATATCAAGCCATCGGGTCCAGAAGACCGTCCGTATTGCTTCCACTCATACAATTATTCCCTAGGGAGGGGGAAAATCACTTGCGGGGGAGTCCTGTAGCGACTCACTCATATTTATACTCATAAATATTTACATTCGTTTCCGCTACAATATATCAATCACATATATTGGCGCGCACACACACACACACCAAATATTTACACTCGTTTTATCGCCGCGATGTACTAAAATACAAATATCACCGCTCTCGTGTACATGACACTCACTCAACCGCAACCGCTTGACCAGCAAGCACCATCGAACATAATTCATCTCCACTGTTTCGGGGGAATGCGAAACAAGAAAACACAAACGAAAAAATTCATTTATTCATCCGCTTGATAATTTTTTGGGTGGTGTTTTTGACAGTCGGTATTACATTTTTACATTAGAACAACCATTGTAATTTTCGTGCAACCAGTGAAAAATTAATATTAATGTAAAAAAACAAATTGTGTGATTAAAATTAATAATAATTTAAATAAGCAAATTATAATTCAACTTAATAAAATAAAATCAGAATTATAAGTAAAAGAAAAAGGTTTTGTGGGTTTATTATCTCGCGTAGCGTCATCGACGCATGGACACAACGGAAAACACACATAACAACCTTATACATTACAGCGGTCATATGTGTGGTGGCCAAATGTAGACAAAGATGTAGAGAAGTTGATAAGGGAATGTGAGAGTTGTATAAATGTATTACCAAATCCACCGAAAGCAAAAACTATTATGTGGAGGAGACCAGAAGGTCCATGGAAAAGGATTCATATTGATTTTGCGGGTCCGATGTGCAACAGGTTTTATTTAATAATTGTAGATGCATATAGTAAGTGGGTCGAGGTTTTTCATACGTTAAGTCCAACGACAGAATTGACTATTCGTTGTTTGTCAAGTGTGTTTTCACGATTTGGATTGCCAGAGCAGCTGGTAAGTTATAATGGATCACAATTTGTATCATTGACGTTTGTTGATTTTATGAAATCAAACAACATTAAGCATTCTCTGACACCTACTTATTTTCCTGCTACGAATGGGGCGGCGGAAAATTCGGTAAAGACGGTTAAAAAGGCTTTGTATACTGCTGGGTTGGATAAGAATCTGGGTAATGTGGAAAATACGTTGTGCAATTTTCTTGCTGATTATCGAAACATACCTCATTGTACGACAGGACTTGCACCGGCTTCATTGGTATTGAAATACAAACCCAAAATAAAATATGATTTATTGTTACCAAAGTCTAAAAGTGATAAAGAGGAGGAGGATGATTCGGAAAGATATAAGGACGATAGAGCACGGATGTTTAGCGAAAATGAGGAAATTTTAATTAGAAATTATAGATCAAATAAAAAGTGGCTAAGGGCAAGAGTAGAGAAACGATTAGGGCCAAGGGTATATACATATATATATATATATATATATATATATATATATATATATATATATGTAAACTACCAGCAAGTAGCAAGATTATAAAGAGGCATGTGAATCAGATGAGAGGGTTAGGGCGAAGGCTAAATGACAACTCAAAAATAGAGCAGAGTTTGAATGAACAGGATAAGGTTAACGATCAAGGTACTGTTGTTGGGATGAATGAAGGTAGTCAAAGTTTCAATATTGTTTTGTTTGATAGTGGTAGGAGTTGTATAGAGAATCAACTCGTTAGTCAGTATAATGAATGTGAAGGCGTAGTGGAAGATGTTGTTACAGAGAATCCAAGTGGTTTTGAAGTAAGGGAAGAAACCGCCTTCCTCCCTTACTTCAAAACCACCTGTGGTGAGAATGTGAATGTGAAAGGGGTAAATAGAAATGAGAATGCAGAGCAAAATGTAGGTCAGGGTGGTCGGTTACGTGATAAGTCGCTTATAAAAAAACCAGTAAGGTTTAGTGATTACACGTCATTTGATTAAGTTTATTAATTGAATTCGTTTAAAATAAAAGAAGAAAACAAAATTAAATTATTTTGAAATGATAAGAGATCATCAAAGATACCTACAGCTACTGATATGTTGATGGAAAAGATCAAAAAAGTATTAAGAAATATTTAGTTATATATATATATATATATATATATATATATATATATATATATATATATATATATATATATATATATATATATATATATATATAATATCGATACATATATATAATATGTATGTATAGTATGAAGTCATTAAATAAGTTGAATTTAGTATGAAGCTTTAGAAGAGACGAGTGTAATGTATGGAACATGTAATATATGCTACGTAGGGACCTGAAATGTATAATATGGTACCTAGGGGAACATATAATGATAGGACAATATTTTCGCTCTCTTCTTCCGGATGTCATAGTGAAAAGACATGTTTGTAATAAGTATAAATAAAATAAAGAATAATTAATAATCATAAATATTTATATGTTTTATTGGTCATCTCGCACAAAATATAACAGTTGGCTCATCAAAAACCTTGCAATATGTAGTTTAATATCTGAACTATCCGGAAGTTTCTTCAGATAACTTTTGGTGGTTTGAACCATTCTTTCGGCCTGTCCATTTGAAGAAGGGTGAAAAGGTGCACAGCGAATATGTCCTATTTGGTTATCTTCACAAAACACTCGGAAAGCTTCTGAAATGAAAGCGGTTCCATTGTCAGAAACAATCGTCAGAAACAATCAAGCACTCGTAATGATTCTATTGCACAATTTGTAGACGTTGATTTGACGTGGCTTACTTCCAATCATTTGGAATAAGAATCAATGACGATCAAAAATATTTTATTCTGGAATGGACCAGCGAAATCAATATGAATCCGTGACCAAGGAGTTTTGGTTGATTCCCAAAAATGCATCTCGGCTTGACTAGGATCTGGTCTCGTTTCTTGGCAAGGCGTACAAATTTTGACGACGTGTTCACAGTCAGCATCGATGTTGGGCCATCACACGTAACTTCGTGCAAGAGCCTTCATGCGGACAATTCCTGGATACCCAGAGTGTAAAGCTGCAAGGATTTTTTGTTGCCCTGCCGGTGGAATTATTGTTCGATTACCCCAAATTAAACATCCTTTAAGTGTGGTGATCTCCGTACACCGTACATAAAATGATTTTAATGCTTGGTCACTTGCAGAAAGTTTGTCTGGCCATCCTCTTGACGCCCAGCTAAAAACTTTAGCGAAAACTGGGTTATTCGATGTCATTTTAGCTATATCATCAGCTGATAAAACTGGTCTTGCTAAGTTTTCTATCATAAGAATTTCTTCATGGGTATGCGTTGTTGATGAGTAGACAATGGAAAACGGCTTAAAAAATCTGCATTACTCATTTTATTTCCAGCGCGATGAATTATCTCATAATCGTATGCCATCAGGGAAATTCTTCTTCTAAGCATTTGAGATGACATGCCAGTTGGAATTTGCTTATGTGGATTGAACAATCCCAATAACGGTCGATGGTCAGTGATTATTTTAAAATGCCTTCCGTAGATAAATTCATGAAATTTTTTTCACCCCTGCAATTACAGCTACCGCTTCCATGTCAATTTGCGAATAATTTCGTTCACTTCTCGACAGTGTTCTTGAATAAAATGAAATAGGATTTTCACTGCCATCTTCCATTAGATGGCATAACACAGCGCCAAGACCATATGGCGAAGCGTCACAAATAATAAGAAGTGGCCAATCTTGATTATAGTGAATTAATATTCGATCCGATGATAATAGTTGTTTTAGGTTGTTGAACGATGTTTTGTGATTTTCCGTCCAAAAACATTTTTGATTTTTATCCAATAAACGATGAAGAGGTTCTGCAACTGTCGCTTTCTGTGGCAAAAAAGAATGATAAAAATTGAGCAATCCTAAAAATGATTGGAGTTGCTTTTTTTTATCGGTTTGTTGCGGTGCATTTTGAATAGCTTGGATTTTATCGGATGTAGGCCTGACCCCCAAAGCATCAATTTTAAATCCAATAAAATTGATTGATGGAACTCCAAATTTGCACTTACCTCGACGTAGACGAAGCCCAGATTTGTCAAAACGCGAAAAAATTTCACTTAAACGATAGCAAGTTCCATTTGAGTATGTCCGGTAACCACAATGTCATCGAAGTATGGTAATACCCCTGGGATATTTCTCAGAAGATTTTCGATAAAAGACTGAAATATTCCAGGTGCTGACGAAATACCAAATTAAAGACGGGTTACTCTAAACGCACCTTTGTGAGTAACAATTGTCTGAAGTAATGATGACTTCTCGTCGACTGACAATTGCTGATATGCCTGTGCTAAATCTAGCTTAGCAAAGGTTTGGCCTCCGACAATCGAAGCCAATAGTGTTGTGATAGCTGGAATTTGGAAATAATGCGGCTTTAAAGCTTTGTTCAAGGTGGATTTATAATCCCCGCAAATCCTTATGCTGCCATCTTTTTTTTGAACCGGGACAATTGGAGTGGCCCAGTCAGAATATTCCACAGGGACCAAAACGCACTGCTCGATTAAACGATTCAATTCAGCTTCGACTAAACCCTTTGTCGCCAATGGTATACGGCGTGGCGGATAACGAATTGGTTGAATTTTTCCATCAATTTTTAGTGAAATGGGCTGACCTGTGTAAAAACCCAATTCCTTAGAAAACAAATAAGAAAATTTGGATGTTACGGTTTGGATAGGCGATGCTCCGTTTTCATTTAGGTTGACGCCTTGTAAACTTATTCCCAGTGGCGAAAACCAATTGCACCCCAAAACATTTGTGCGGATGCCATCTACGACGTCAATTACGCCTACGATTGGTATATGATTTTGTTGGAAATCGACCAGCTGTAATTCACACTTGGCAATATCTGGTTTTGAGGCTGGCCAAATATTGCTATAAGTCTGAGATGACATAATAGTATAGTTGGACCCTGAATCGATTTCAAAATCACAAGGATGATTGTTTATTATGACTGTGGTTGTCTTCTTCAAATCAACCTGCGGCAATATTTGATTTACACCAAATTTCGACTTCATTTTGCTTTGTTGTTGCTTGTATGAATTGTTCGATGAGGTTGGTTTAACGGCAGATCGACAAACTCGTTGTATGTGACCTTTAATACCACATAAAGAACACGTTGCATCTTTGAATTGACATGATGACCTTGCATGTGGTCCTCCACATCCGTTACAACCATGCCGATTGTTTTGTCGATTTTTAAAATTTTGTTGTTGCGGTGTTCTGCTAGACTGATGATGTTTTGTGATGAATTGAACTTGGTCCGGATGACGTATTTCCAACAAATTTTTGCTAGCTGATTCTGCAGTAGAAACTCTATCGATGACCTTCTGCAATGTAAGATTGTCTTCCGCTGGAAAGCTGCGTTGCAATGCCTCGTCCCGTAATCCGCATTCAATCCGATCTCGAAGCATTCGGTGTAGGGAATTCAAAAATTTGCAATCAATTGAAAGTCTTCTAAGTTCAGCTACGTATGATGCAAAACACTCATCCGGTTGTTGATCCCGTTTGAAAAATTTGTAGAAAGCAGAGATTTACGATGGGCGAGGTGAGAAATGATCGGTTAATATTTGCTTTATTTTTTTTAAGGTGATATCGCTTACCTTTTTTGGTGATGCCAATGAGCACAAGAGGTCATACAATTGTGAACCACATAGTGTTAAAAATATAGCACGTTGACGTTGCTCCCCTTGTACATCATTGGCTAACAGGTACAGCTCGAATCTGGCAAAATATGATGACCATTTATCCGGCTTCGATAAATCAAATGGCTCTTAACATCCTACAACAGACGACATGATATTCCCGTGGTTTTCAGCTTTTACCGTATTTTGTATTGATACCGTTTCAATTTTCACTTCAGGCTTTGACGGCATACCAAAATTAATAACACACAAGTTCACAAATTCGAATCACTTCACAACGGTAAATTTATTTTTCGCGAACAATATTAATAATTTATATTGATTTGCTTACGTAAACTTTATAATGTATCTTATAATTCAGTAGGAATATAGGCAAATCCTATCAACTGCGCCAATTTAATATTCTTTACGAAAATAAAAGATTTGAACTTTTATTATTTATTATAAATATATAATTTATTATTCTGTACAATAATGTTAAACCAATTGTTGCTCGATGAACAGACGCAAAAAGAATGCCTGTTACGTTAATGTTTTATCATTGATTCTTGATCATTCGGTACATCGATACAGCGCAAAGATGTATAAGAGTGTATTATACATAATGGCGTTATATCATTATTGATTGTTAGTACTTTCATACGCAACAGTTTCCTTCGGTTTTGTCATGTGCAAAGGGGGTATGGAGGGCCCTGCGTCATCCGGGAGGCTTGCTTAGGCTTGGTCGTACGCCCTAATCAATTAATCAAACAAACAAAATAGAATTTGTACTGCCGCTGCAGCAGAAACGGTAATCGTTGGATACCAAATTTGTTGGTAATTAATAGATTGTACTATTTACTATCTTACGCTGTAAACAGCTTATAAGTATTCGATTTAGTTTCGGAGCTATGCCGATTCTACGTAGCGTATACGTCTTAGTACTTACTTAATATGGTCTACTAAGAATAGCTTTTTCTAAAAAACGGTTTTTGCTAGCGAATTAAAATCAAAAATTCATAAATAGTTATAATTTATACTATCAGAATCAATAGCGTTCTAAGCGATTACGAAAAAAAAATATTTGTTCATTTTGGGAAAAATTCAACAAAGGAGGGGGGGGGGGCGTAGCAAGCTATCATAATTTAGAAAAATATTAAAATAAGTGATTTTTTGAATTATTGTAATAATTGTGTTGAATTAATTTTTGTGTTAAATATATAAATTCGTTTGTGAAAAATTGAGGTGATTTGTTTTATTCACAATCCAGTGATTCGAACCTTGATTGACAAGGCAAAATCGTAACAATATATTTTGACGAAATTTATTAGCGAAACGATTTGCAAAATATGATTGTCATGGTGATTTTTGTTTTCTCCTTTCATTTTCATGTGTTCGTTTTCCGACGTTACATTCATTTGCTATTTTGTTTCTTATATTGAATGTTAGATGGAGTAGCAGTATATTTTTCTTAAAATTCGTTATGTAACACAAGCTTAAACACCTCCGCTTCTACTCATAATACTAACAAAATCAAAGACCTCCTCCCTCCCTTTAGTGCGTTACGTAATATATGGATTCCAAAAAGAACGTGGCTGTTATTTTCTTAACTGATTTTGGTGAAATTTGACAGGTACGATTGGAATGGCATTCTAAAATGATTTTTAGATTATGTTCTGCAATATGGCCGCAATTAGGATAGAGATTGGCTATTTCTTAACCGTACGATGGAAATGAAAATCTAAAATACTTTTTCTAATTCCATGATCCTACACTATCATCAGAAGTGTTACTTGTGCGGGGAACGTGCATCGCACACAGATTTTGTTTAACAAACGTCATTTGGGACTGTCTTAATTCAAGTTTTTATTAGAATTCTAATGGTGCATTATGATGTAGTGATTGTTATTCTTTTTTGTTGCATCGTCATTGAAATAACTTTTTTACTTTTACTTTTCAGTTCGAATTCAGTTTGAATGGTGCAGAGGGATTGTTTGTACCTTGTCGTTATTTTCTATCCCTCTAAGGCTCCCAGTCTACAACATCAATATAATTAAAGCATTTGGAAATACTTACTACATACTTTATTGGAAAGCCAACGTATTAACCGCGCCGCGGCTGAAAGTGTTACTTTAATTTGATATAAACAAATTTAGCAATCCAATTATAATTTTCTTGGCATTAATTCTCTTTCGCTAGCATAAACAACTAAGAAAAATTCCAAAAATATAATCGAAAATATTATTCTCCATATTGTGAAAATCGTATAATATCGCAACGTTCATATTGCTCTCTATAAACGTATTACTCATTAAAATCGTCTTGTTCACCTGTATTCTAGAATAAGATCGTCTGGCAATCGTATAAATTAGATCTCTGCCTATTACGAAAAACATGGTTTTGTTTGTTATTTTTAGACAATATGAGAAAATATCCGTCATCCATTCGAGAAATTACTAAAATTATAATTCAATATTTGTTAGGAGAAAGAGAAAATATTCATTTGTTTTTCCGAAATTACTGCCCACTTAGTGTCTTTATTTTTTAAAATATATAATACAAATTTTAGACAATTTTTAAACCAGTGCAAAAGTTTTAAGTGAAGTGAAAACTCGAATAAAAAATCTCGAGTGTTGGGAAAATTATTTATTTAAATAGTATTAGTGTATTGCCAAAAAAAAAAAAAAAAACGAAAACCAAAAACAAAATGTCTGTTGTACCATTAATGTTCCGTGACTGGTGGGATGATTGGGATTCGAATTTTCGATCATCTCGTTTACTCGACCAACATTTTGGAACTGGTTTACGACGTGATGATTTACTCTCGTTCACAAATACACCATCATTGTTGCGTAGCGGATATATAAGACCATGGCGAAATACGGCGCTACAGCGACAAGATTCTGGTTCAACTGTAAACATTGAAAAGGATAAATTCCAAGTAATTTTGGATGTACAACAGTTTACGCCAAATGAAATTACAGTTAAAACAACTGACAAATTTATTATTGTCGAAGGAAAGCATGAGGAGAAGCAAGATGAACATGGTTACATTGCACGCCAATTTACCAGACGCTATATGATACCACGTAAATATTTTTATTATAGTGTTGTGACACGACTTATAAGTTGATTTAAAAAAAAAAAAAATTTTTTTTTTCTCTCCATCATTTTTTCTTCAGGCGAAATTAATCCAAACGATGTAACATCAACATTATCCTCCGATGGTGTACTAACTATCTCAGCACCCAGAAAATCACTTCCAGCACCGGATGCTGAACGCACAGTACCAATTACACAAGTTGGCTCCACATCAGATAATTCTACACCAAAAGTTGAACAATAATAATTTTGTATTTTTAATTTTAATTCATTTAAAAACAAAAATCATTTAACATAATAAACATAATTATTTATTTTTATTATTTATACACAAATAATATACACATAAATATACAAAACAATAATAATTTGATAAATAAATATGCAGTAAATTGATCTTTTCTATTTTCTATTTTACATTACAGATTGGTCTGCCATGATGGATGGAGATCCAATCATATAAAACAAAAAGATTCCAAAATTTTCGAAAATTTTATTATTTTGTAATGCATCAAGATTAAAATTTAAAAAATTCTTTATATTTTCTAAAAATGTGTTTTGTTTTTCATTGCATTCTATTTTTAGAAATTTTGTTTTATTAATTAAAGAAATACCTTGTGGGAAAAAAATAAAAAAAATATGAAGTCGGCCGACTTGTGAATCACAAAAATATCATAAATAAAGTCAAGTGTGGAATATTTTCTTTCGAACATTACTGTCGTGTGTAGGTCTAGGTGTGTATTTGTCTAAAAATAATTTGTTGGTTCTACATTTTGTATGATTCATAAAAATTGTTAAGTCATTATAATATAGTATAGCATACTCGTTCTGGTAGTGTCTCAAACTGCCAACGTAAAATTTTTAGATGGACATAAATATGTTCGTTCTATGTTCAAGCATAAATATTTAATTTTATTATTGTACAGAAAATGCATTAAAACTTCCTAAATTTATTATTCGAATGTGAAATATGTATTTAAAAATCCGATTCTAGGGAAGGAGCTATAAATGTAATTTAAGTCAAAACTTGTTAGATTTTAAAACTCAATTCGAAATTAGAAGGAGATTAATCGTCGAGAGAAGCGCCTCGATATCTCTGAGCAATGCAGTCAATTTTAGAAGCAAACAATACATTCTCATGCAGCTCCCATCGAAGTCTCAAAGTCAGTGCTGAAGAATTATTTCTGGAAAAATCTTGTCTTGTGTGAGAGCCGTCATTCAATAAAAAGACGTTATTAGCAGTGATTATATCTGCAATTTTATCACCCGCTCTGTCGTAAGTACGGGTTAATGAACTATCCCAAAGACTATTATGAATATTTATGTCTCCCGCTATAAAACAGTTACTTAGATTTTGAGTAATAAGATGTTCAAATTCGTTAATGATTTCCTGAGGTCTAACAGAGTTATTATAAAAAGCGATGATATTAAAATCAATATTTTTAAATTTGAGGTTAATTTTAAAAGCTTGAAACCGTTTTCAAGCAATGTAGTAATGAAAATTTAAATCAATAATTTTCCAGGAAAGTTTTTTATGTATTAAAAAGCCTACACCGCCAAAACCATCCGGTCTGTCATCAGTAATAAGATTGAAATTGTTAAAAGTTAAATTGCTATTTGGACTTGTCCAGGTTTCGGATAAAATAACGATATCAATACGATTGGATTGTTTATAATGATACAGTAGATCTTTATTACTATTTAAACTACGAATGTTAATTTTTAAAATTTTCAAAGAAAACATAATGGATGGAAGAATAAAATGAAAACAAAAACTGGAAGAAAAGAAGTTTATTTTTTAATAAATTTATTTAACTTAATTTTGAGAGAGTCCATATTAGCCGGATTTTTATTAAAGACATCAGAATTATTTATAAGTAATTCGACGTCATTAAAAATTGAATATTTTTCATTTATTTGATTTTTTAACTCGTTCACTTAGTCAGTTTATATTTTAATTTTTCTAGAGTCAGGGTTCATTAAGTTGTTATTGGACCAGGCTTGGTTTTCAGCAGAGATATCATTGGTGAAATCGGTTTGTTTGGGAACTTTTTGTTGGATACCGAAAAGGTGGTTTTTGGCTCCCTGAACTTGATTTATTTATTATCATGTGCTCCATAATCTGTTTCTATCTAAATCTTTCATTGCACCGGAAAAGGTTAGTTGAATGGCCCATTCCATAATACTTAAAAGACTCTTTGCTTTCGCATTCATGGTCGACCTCAACAATTTTTGCACACGTTAAACATCTATTATTCTTTGAGTTACATTTTTTAATTGTGTGTCCGTAATTCAGACATTTTTTACAGAATAAGGGATTTCGTTACAGACTCAAAAGTGAGTTTAACTAATTCAAGATGTTCAGCTGTTTTTGTGACATTATTCCATTTTGTCATTCTTTCTATATTTGAGATATGGAAATTCGATTTAATATTTTTTTGAATTTCCTCAACAGAGAGTTCGATAGGAATGTTTCTAATTATGCCGATTGATGTGAAGTGTTTAGGTATGTAGGTCGTATAGTTATCAAACATTTTAAAGGCTTCTGATTTGACACTGTTATTTGCGTCTTCGAATTTATTAAAAATAATCTTAGCCACATTTTTGCTAACACCTGAAATATTTCTGATGTTTTTGAAATTGTTTATTTTAATTACTTTACCTAAATTAACTAGGTTTAAATTCTCTTTACTAACAAATACAGTAAAAGGGCCTGTATCTAATCGGTTATTGTGATGTTTTTTATTATTCTTCTTAAACGAGATGGAAATAATATACACACGTTGTCTTTTACACATACGTTATAAAAATAAATACAATTTATTGTAACTTATAGAATTAATTTATTTGGAGCTCTTCTCCGTCTCTTCTTATGGCTACTTTTGGGTGTGGAAAATAATTCTGAAAAACCCAAAAATTCCTCGTCTGAACTTTCTAAAATTTCAGGCTTGTTATTCTTTGAAACCGTTCTATCGTTACTGTTACTCATCGGTCTCTTTAATTCAATTTCACCATAACTGTTGGTTTTCTTAGTATCATTTTTTCCTTGAGCAATTATGGCTGAACTGCTTTTAATTATTTGATTGGTGTGACGCTTAATCTTCCTTCCTGACTCGACTTCGCACAAATACGTTCTTTTCCCTAAAACCTTTTTTATATTAGCTGGCATCCAACTCTTCTTGTTTGTGTCCCTATAGTCCCTAACTATGACTGTGTCGTTGTCTTCAAAACTAACCCTGCGTTTCCCCCTATAATGTTGTTGCTGTATCAACAAACTTTTGTCGATAGCCTTACTAACTTATTTGGTAATTGCGTTGTTGTTAGTCTTGTTGTTGACTAGTTTTATTAGGTCGAACCTTGTTTTTATCGTTCTACCGAACATAACTTTAGCAGGTGACTTCCCTGTCGAGCAATGTTCCGCTATGCGATAATCAAGATTTCTTTGGATTATCACGTCTAAATCTAAACTATTCCTTTTTTCAGTTTGAGCTTGATCTAATGTTGCACAAAGTGTTTTTTTAAAAGTCTTTACTGCATTTTCTGCAGCCCCATTGGTAGCTGGATGTCCTGGTGGACTAGAGATATACTCTATAGTATACCATTTGATTTCACAAATTTTACGAAACTTCCACCCACTTTGAGAATGCGTCAGTCATTATAAAAAAATATTCACCTTTAATGGGACCTGCATAATCAATGTGAATTCGAGACCAAATTTTGTCTGGATTTGTCCAAGAAATTAGTTCCATTTTTGTGGGATCTGGTCGGGTCTTAAGACAATACCTACATCCCTTAATCAAATCCTCCAGATCTTTATCTATTCCTGCCCACCACATGTACGATCGTACTATTGACTTACTCTTTACGATTCCTAAATGTGAAGCGTGGACGATATTATGCATAGTCTTACGTAGTGATGTGGGAATAATAATTCTATGCCTCCACATGAGAATATTTGATTCTACTGTCAGTTCCATTTTACGATTTCGAAATGGTTTGAAGACATCATCTTTCAATTTTGAAAAATTACTGCTTTTAACAGCTTCGAGTATAACCGATAAATCTTTATCTTTTGATGTTTCTAAACTAACTAGTTCTACATCCACTACAATGCCCTTATCCCGTATAAAATTTATATACGACTTTTCACTCGAAAAATTACTAGTAGGTAATGGTAACCGTGATAATGCATCAGCTATGTTATCCTTTCCTTTTACGTATTCTAATTTCTAGTCGAAAGCTGACAAATTGACTGCCCAGCGCTGAATTCGACTTGCGGCCATCTGCGGACCAAACAACCCTAATAATGGTTTGTGGTCAGTTTTAATCACGAACTGCCTACCCATTAAATATTGGAAAAATTTGAAAACCGCAAAAGTCACTGCGAGACCTTCTTTCTCTATAACGCTATAATTTTGCTCAGCCTTTGATAATGTTCTACTAGAAAACGCTATTGGCTTCTCTGTTCCGTCGCTAAAACTGTGTGACATTACCCCTGATAGTCCGTGATTCGAAGCATCCGTTGTCACTACGATAGGTAAATCTGGTCTAAAATGAACTAATACTACATCTCTAATTATTTCTGCTTTGATGTTGTCAAATTCCGTTTGACAATTTCTGTCCCGAGTTTTTTTTTTTAAAGATTGTAAATGTTATGCATTTTCACCGAAATATTTGGTATAAACTTTGCATAATAATTAACTAAACCGCTGAACGCTCTTATTTCTGTGACACTAGATGGTACCGGCGCATTGATAACTGCGTCTATGCGTTCTGACGACTTTGATAAACCGTCTTTTGAAACTTTATGTCCTAGGTACTTTATCTCGTCTTTAAAAAACTCGCACTTCTCTTTGCGAAGCTTTAAACCAGCGTCCGCTAAACGTTGAAATGTCAATTTCAAATTTTCTAAGTGCTCTTCCGTAGTCCTACCCGTCACGACAATATCGTCTAGAAAATTTACTACGCCGGGAATTCCCAACAATAATCTTTCTAACTCTTTCTGAAAAATTGCAGTAGCGGGTTTGATACCATACGGCATTCGATTAACCTGAAACAATCCACGATGGGTGCTCCAAGCTACTAATTTGCGAGACTCATCCACTAATTCAAATTGATTGTATTCAGCTTCCATTTGTAGCTTTGAAAACTGTTTACCACCCTGTAACTTATTGAAAATCTCCTCAATTAGAGGTATAGGATGTTTGTCGTCGGTCAACGCATTATTTAATGTGACCTTATAATCGGCACAGAGCCTAATTCCACCTCCCTGTTTTAAAACAGGAACTAAAGGCGTACCCCAGTCGTTGGTGTTGAATTGCTAATTGTACTTGTTGACTTCACCACTAATAATGGAAATTCGACGGTCTTCCCACCATATTTTACTCTCGGGCAGAATTCACCCATAACCTCAATTTCATGACCTGAGATTGCGGACAGTTTTACATTTGTTGGTTGCAAATTGAAATTTAAAAATTCTTGCTTATATAAATTAAAAGGTATCAGAGACACTCCTGCACCGCTATCTAGCATAAATCTAAAAATTTTATCATCGATTTGTGTTTATGCTAAATATATGTGTCTCCGGGTCTCCGCTAAGTTACTATTGCTATTCAGCTGTGTACGCTGAACATCTGAATTGCTGATCTTTGACACATAATTAATGTTTTTGTTTCTACATATCGTGGCTATATGCCCCAATTTGTTACACTTCCTACAGATTGCTGCTTTGTAACGACAATTGCTGCTTGCATGATTTTTGAATCCGCAGTGTACACATTTCGATTTCGCTGATGTATGCTACGTTGTGTTGTCATTCTTGCCAAATTTTGGTTGATTTGACCCGTTTCTATTCGAAGAATAACTTTTGATCAAAATATTTACTGTCGTTGAATGCCCCTGGTATTTTAACACTATTTCTAATGCCTTTTGTAATGTTAGTTTAGTTTCGTCGTCCTCTTCACAAAGACGATCAAATGCTCTGGAATATCCACTATGGCTGACTATGAATTTGTCGAGTAATTTGGATTCCAAATGCGCTCCAAACTTACAATTGCTGGTGAGTCGTTTTATCTTAGCTACAAATTCTGCGGCTGATTCGCTCTCCAGTCGTGTGGCTTCGTAAAAGTGTTTCCTCTCCACCCATATTATGATTGGTTTGGTATAGAAATTTTTTAATATGGTACAAAGCTCTGTGTAACATTTATCGGTAGGTACAGATGGCATCGCTTAATCGCGTACTAATTTGTACACTTTTGCACCAACAGAATTTAATAATAAAATTTTCTTTTTTACCTGGTCTGTTGTGTTACATGCGTTAAAAAAATTTTCTAATCGCTCTTGATACAGAATCCATTCGTCTGTTTCTGGGTGAAATTCCTCCGCGAATCGCGTTACTTCAACCCTGTTGCTTTTTTCGGCTTCGTCTATCACCATAATTATTTATATTGTATATTTATTCAAATATACTCATATATGATTATTTATGATCGATTTCTCTTTTTATTTTTACTTAATTTTTTTTCCTCGTCGCCAGTGTGATGTTTTTATTATTCTTCTTAAACGAGATGGAAATAATATACACACGTTGTCTTTTACACCACTTAATAGAATGCTCTTTTTTTTATTGTACCTTTTTTTATGTTCTTCATGAACATAGCTACGATTCGTATAATGCTGCGTTTACATGTGTTAACTACGCATACATTACAGTTATATAAATTAATTTTATCTGTAGTGGTGGGCGTCATGTTTGAGTTATTAAAAGAATCAATAGGTATACTGCCGTACTAAGCATGTTTTATATAACGACAAAAATTGAGTTTTGAGAAAATCGATGTCAAAATTTTGAAACAATTTTTGATCATAAAACCAAAATAAAACACTTTAATTGATTTATGAAAACGTATTTTATATTGTTGCATTATAATTAATGAATTTGTGATTCAAAGAATTAATAAACTACATTAATTTTACGCGAAAAAGAAGAAATAGTTTTATGCATTAAAATGTAGATAAAAAAATTCAATCCATTCTAATCAAAAATGACTTATTAATCGTTAAGTCACTTAAATTACATATCTTAAGTGATTTTTATTTTTTAATAGGATGCATTTTTATCTTATCTGCCATTTAAGGCATTTTTGTTTAGTTACCAATCGAGATAAAAAATAGGTCAACTGTACAAATAAACCTTAACTGTTTCATGGTAATTCTTCGATAATTTTTATGTACGATTGTAATAAAACCATAATTTTAATTTATATTTTTTTTATTAAATTTATAAATAATTCATCATCAAAATAATAAAATTCACTTTTAATTTAAAATAAATAAAAAATAATTTACGGGTTATCATTGACTTCTAGCGGGTCGGTAATAGAAAGATTTTGCCAAAAAGTATGCTAGTTTTTTGGCAATGATGGAACTATTTCTTTAAGTATTTGTTCATGGTGCTTTGCAGTGACTCCTTTAGAACGTTGCCTTTTCTCCGGTAGGACTAAAACTTAGTCATTCTCAGTCATGACCTCTACAATGCAATTGCTTTTACTCGATTTTTTAACAGCTTCGTGAAAATCATATCCTCAGAATCAAATAATGGTGGACTATCGCACTGATTAATGCAATTTTTTTTCAATTTTGATCATTATCGGAGTTTTAGTAGAAACATTATCATAATCATGGTTATTGGTTGTTCTCTCACTACTACAACTTCAAACTATAATAACTGCCGCATCGGACTCAACGATTTGGCAGTCGCTCTCGTTTTCCTCATACTCATCGAATAGCAAATCTATCGTGTCCATAATTATTATTATGCACTAATTAATTTTTAATTGCCGTTTTAAAACAGAAAAATTTATTTTTCTCCTAATTTTTTTCTAACCACTCAACAAAATATCACAAATCTTATTGAAAATTGAAATTGAAATGAAAAGGTAGATACAAAAATGGAATAAGGGGAATTACCTATTTATTTCCACATAAAGAGCAATAATATTTGTAATTTGCATGTTTAATAATATAAATAATTATAATTATTTAATATAATAAATAATTTTGTAATTTAATTATAATTTACGAAGTTGTCGTTTTTTATAGTTAAAGTGTTTTTGATTAAAAACGATCACAGCTTAAGTTAATTTTGATTAAATCGTCATGTCAATAATTACAAATAGGTAAGTCATTTTCACTGGAATATAAAAAATTGCCTTAAGTGAAATTTCATTTAATGCAACTAACCAAATTTGACTTAACTAACATATTGAGAAAAAACACCTTATTTGTAGAGTAAATAAGATATTTATGTTTAAAATAGAGTAGTTAAGTCATTGTTGTTTCTTACATGGTAACTTTTTCCATTAGAAGGAAATTTATATTGTTTAATCACGTCTTAATTAATTACATTTTCAGTAAATTTATAACATAAATAATATTAATAGGTATCGATTGGCAACATTAACTTAATTTGACCACAAATGTAGTTATATAAAACATGCTTAGTACGGCAGTACAGATGAAGATAATGTAGGGACTACTTCTTTATTTGACACATTTGCAACGTAATTTTTTTTTATATTTTCTTTTACATTCCTTATTAGGATTATTAACATATTCACCGTTTACGATTATGTCATTATTAAAAAGGATTTTGGATTTATTTCATCTTCAGAATTAGAGAAAGCAGAAGTAAATGGTGGAGGTTCAAAGTACTGCGTACTTTGCCCCTTCTTGCTTGTGTTATGTGAATTTATTATTTTGTGGATAAATAAACTATGAAAAGACTTACCCGACCGATAAAAACAAACAAATCAAAATTAAATTATTAAAAAATTAATTTAAAAGAAATAAAAATTAATTAAAATCATAAGTTAATAGAAAAAAAAAATTGATACATTTATAAAACACTTCACTCAATAAAAAGAGACGCTCACACAATAAAATTTCGAGAAATAATGATAAAATAATTGTGTCTTTCCATTTTGTGGTATTCGCCTGTTACTTGCAAAAATCAATTGACATCTGTCGTATAGAGTGACTTTAGTCGTAACAAACGACTAAGAGAATCGCAAAATTGATGTGATGTGACTATAGTCATGAAAAATGACGTGATACGACTATGAGAATTGGAGTGTAAGACACTAGAATTGCTCCGATTAGTTGAAGCGTTGCCACGCTACAGTCCTCTCAAGCATTGCAAATCGCTATTTTGTAGTTTTAATTTTAATTAAAATTTATTTGGATTAATTACATATTTCAATTTGCAAGAACTTATCTGCCACAGATTCTCTAAGCACTCTCAATAATTGTAAATCGCTATTTAATAGTTCGCAATTTTAATTAAAATTAATGTGGAAATTAATTATTTTAATTTAAAATAAATTATCTGCCAAAGTTTCTTTAAGTGCTTTTCATACTGGCTACATTGAGTTTGAACTTTAAAAAATTTAGTATTTTAGCCACTCTATCGCTACAGTGGTTCAAGCGTTTAAATCGCTCGAAATCAGAGGTTCGCAGCGAGGCGTTCCTTGCCGCCTGATGACGTCATTGCGATATTATAGCAGCAATCATTGCGATATTATAGCAGCATAAGCAATCATATATTTAAATTAAAGGTAATGCTTATTGTTGATAAGTAATTGGAGAGCAAGGGCAAAATTTCGTGTCACTCACTTTCTGAATATGCGATGCGGTGTAAGAGTGATAATTATCACGTCAAAAGACATTTACATAATGTGTGTATTACGGCTTAAAAAACCGGGCATACGATGCTTTTCAATTGGACGACAACGATTCTATTTTGCAGAGATTTTATTATAAGATGTAAAACAACCAGAGACGTTGTATTGGCACAAAAAAACAATTTCAAAAAAATTGAAGCTTTACAGAACTGTTCACAATAAGCCATCGATATGTAGGTAGTTTTCGATCGGCATATTCACTTCTTTCGATTCTATAATTCACCTAAATATCCCTTTTACTATTTATTTCAAAATTCAAATTTAACGAAAATTGATAAAATTTTTAAATGAACATTGTAATTAAATATTTAACTGCCCAATTTCCCTTACAATGTTCTTTTGATGATAAATCGCGATTTCATAAAAGAATGAGAAGGTATAATGTTTAACTGGAGGTTGACTCTTTTGCCGTTGGTAATAACAATAATAATTATATTTGGGATCTGCAAATTCGTTAATCATTAATTTT
The DNA here is from genome assembly GCA_958295665.1 of Tipula vernalis. Taxonomy (NCBI): domain Eukaryota; kingdom Metazoa; phylum Arthropoda; class Insecta; order Diptera; family Tipulidae; genus Tipula; species Tipula vernalis. The sequence goes on along the minus strand of OY282560.1, from coordinate 213,712,659 downwards.
TTCTTCGACGTTTTGATCCACGTATGGCTATATTTCTCGAGAAATTCTTTTAATATTGAAACTCAGCCGCATTTGTTGATTAAATAAAAAAAAAATGAAATTGTTTTCACGGTATATACATATTTTATTTAAATTCAAGGAACTCTTATTAACATATTTTAACCTTGCTTGATGAATGGAATTTTGTTCAAAACTGCAAAAAATAAAAACATTTATATATGTATATGTATATGTATATGAACATTTTGAAAAATAAAATATGTATGTATTGTTAGATTAGTTAGATAAAGCAAAAGACACCATATTTGTCGATTAGTTTCGTTTTTATTTACAAATAAAAAAAAAAAATCAATATTTATAATTTATAATTATTGTTACTCGTACGTAATATAAAAAATTTGCTATTACAAAAGCCGCCATTCGCCTATTTTAGATTATTTTTATATTTACATCAGTCCATGGAACTGTACCTAATTTTTATTTGATTTCCCCGTTTAGAAATTTGATTTTAAATATAAAGCTAATATTGTTGTGGCCAGTACTGCGGTTAATTTCGGTAGGGGAGTATTTAATGAACTAGCACCGGTTCTTGCTTCTGCGGTCTGTAAATGAAATAAAAGTCATAACCAAAATTGGTTATTTGTTTATTTTTATAATTTCACAAACCTCATTCATTTGTTGCATGCATTGTTTTTTAACATTTTTAAACATGGCATCGACTAAATTAGCCGGTGTTGTATTATCACATTTTTCCAATTCGGCGACAAAGCAATCTCGTAACGGATCCATATCACGACATTTTGTCTCCGTTACATTAAAATTTGATGTGTTTGTACCATTACCGGATGGCATATATTTTGCTACAAGTTTCTCGACACATTCCTGTAATTGAGGCGCCCTGTCAGTGAAACATTCAACACCCTTTTCGGCAATAAACAATGCAATATGATCACCATCTTTGTAGCACACAAACTCTAACATTTCTTTAGCAATATCAATGACAATTGATTTCCGACTGATTTCTTCAGGTTCAAGACATGGTTCAGTGGCTAGCGAAAATTTTTCTAAACACTCAAGCGCTGTATTACGTCTTTGGCAATATCTGTAATTAAACGTTGCAATATTGGTGAAATGAAATGAAATTTGCAGCAAAATTTCAGAATTTTTAAAGTCTCTCTCTACTTACTTATTAAAAACAGTCTCCAAACTTCCATTTTTTGAAAAAATTTCAATTTCTTTCTGTAATTTTGTTACGTTTACTAAGTTTGATACGCATTCATACATTTCAAGTCCCTCCGCCTGTAATTTTGTGTATGCTTCCTCCGATTTCGACACGTTTAAACATTTTTGCTTCAACAGAGTTTCGCCAATTTGTAAATATTGTTTGACTTCATCGGCACTTGTTTCATTTAGACTGTTTAAGTGTTCTGACGCTCCTTTTAATATTTTATTAATGTCTTCGTCTTTTATTGAGTTTACATTAATATCACATGTCACTGTAACTGTAAAAAGAGCAAAAGTATTCAGGTTATTAATCATTTTCAAAAACTATTTTATTTTAAATTAATTTCTAAACTAACGGTGGTGGATCTTTAAAATAGTTGATTTGGTATTTAGAAAGGAACCTATTGGGAGGTTCCTGGCGATTTAGTAACAAAAATAGGAAAAGCCAAAATAAAATTAAATAAGTTGTTCCCATTAGGCACAAAGAGATCTTAAATTTGTTCAACTCAATTTTGTGCCAGGCCTAACCCACAATAGAATGTCAACAATATTAAAATATAAAATAACGAATATGAAAAATAGTTATATTGTCAAATAGACACGCCACTCTAAAAATTATGTTTTAAATAATATTTACCATCCTAATCTCTTACTTTCTAATGGAATTAAATTCCAGAGAGAAAACCCTTAACAGGAACAGCGGAACGCAAAACATTCCTTGATGCTGCTTCGATTTTTCTCAATCGTTTTTCATTTTTACGTTTTCTTTCTTAACCGATTACTTACATTCAAAGCTATCTTTAAGACGTATGATGACCATCTCGTCTAAGTAGTGTGATTCCTGTAACCGGTTAGTGTTTGCACATGACCCCATTGTAACAACACCAGGTACATTTTGTATTCAAAATTCTAAAGATAGTCGGTGATAATGCCGTGCAGCAACTTGAAGACAGTTTTACTGCTCTAGGTCAGATATTAATGCAGGTTGCGTTAATAAAGTATCCCCCGCTCCTATATACTTTGGCAAGGAAGGGTGCCTTGCAACCTTAGGTCCAAAGCCCTCGATTGGCATTTCTTATCTGTAGATCAAAACCGTGGAATGTGTGCAAAACCATCATATTTTTTGGTTTCGCATCGCGAAAATCTTTTGAGAGTAGTACTTGGCAGTCCTTATTCTGAATACCCTCGTATTTGCTTCAATTAGGAAGAAGATGCCTACTCAACTGTTATACCCTTGGTATAAGGTCAAGTAAAAATATTTAATTTCAGAGCCCGGAAGATTTTAACCGAAACAGTAACCGAACACTAACGTAATAGAAATGAGTAGGTATGTTGTACTTTGTACATCTAAGACTTTTTTCTTTTTAAGTGTATTATTTCTGTTGTTAGAAGAGAAGTTAATAATGTGCCTTTTTCCCCATTTCCGTTTCTTTTTTTCGGGGTATTATCCAGTTATTTAAAATAATCTAATCTAAATAATCTACCCGATTACCTATTTTCCTATCAATTTTAAAATAACTTAAAACTAAGTCTATTTTATTTTTGTGTTATCATTTATCGTTAATCCTATCCTACATCGATTTAAACATTAAGAATTGTTACCTTTTGGTTTCTGTTTGTTTATTTCTGGGAAATGTTGTGGTGTTCGAGGCATTTGCAATTCTTTAGCAGATTCGTTAAAATCCATTGCTAAATCATTTTCCATAATTTTTTTCAATTCGAGGACGTACGGCTACAGATTCGCTTTACGTAGGCCACCTGCACTTTGCAGTTTAAAGGTAGAGCGAACCTGCCGAGTGAGCCATTAATTTGTATAAATTTGGTTATCCTTAGCGAAATTGGCCTTCTTCTTCTTAGCCGTTTAATTTGAAATGTCAAAAAATACAATTTCACCACTTTTCGTATTTGAGAAATTAATAGAAACATAAGATCTGGTTAGATTCATCAGCGGCCAGAGAAAATAAGTAGGCTACAGATTTATTTCTCTGTTTGAAGTTGGTTTGTTTTTTAGACTTGTATTTCAATTTCAAGTAAAAATAATATCACATTAAGAAAGTGACAAAACCAAAATATTGTTTTATTAAATAAAACCTTTTTGTTAGTGATATTAGTCCACGAGTAAACAACAAATAAGTTAACCCAGTGTACACCAAATGCTTATTTGTGCTGCGGACCAATATACTAAATTCTGTAAATGCACTTACTTTTCTAAAAAAGATAGTAAACGGAATAAAAATCAGTAAATGCTTTATGTTCAAATTATTAATTTTTTATTGTTCTATGATTTGAAGCAGGCGAAAAATTGAAAAAATGCGTGTTTAAAAACACCATGGATGCTTAAAATCGACTCGAGAACCACATAAAATGCCTCAATTAACAATAGGGAACAAAAGGGTGATATAATGCTTCACACGTGAACAATTTATGTTCATGTAATGTAGCTCAAAGAATGGGAGGTGAAGAATTTTCTACAGTGCGATTATTTAAGAACGACCAACGAAATGCAAATAAGGAGCACCAATATGGATCTGTCAGGAGTATGCAGAGCAATATTTCGGGAGAAGATCAAATTCTAAGTCGCTTGACACTGCAGAATAGATTTAAAACAGCCGTAGAATTAATTCAGAAAACCGCATATTGGGAAAGTACCGTTTTTTCCAGCGGAAGCTTGGTATGATTGCGGAATTAAAAGAATTCACTTTCCAGCAAGACAATGCTCCTCTTCCGTTATACGGCTAAAATGGTAAGCAATATCTTATTCAAAACTGTTATCCTTAATAATCAAATTAATGTATGTGTACAATAAGTAGAATAGATTTCCTCCATATTTTTTTTTTATTTGTTAGGCATTTACAATTCTAGCAGTTAACCCATTATTGGAGTCAATTGAAGGTTTGCCTAAAGGTGCGGCAACATCAGACGAATAGTGAAGGTGTACTTCGAAAGCTTAAAAGTAAATTTCGAAGCAAAAAATTTCATCATACGAAAACCTCCTTGGTAGGATTATCAATGATAATCTCCATCAGAAAGGTGATACTTTCTATTAGTAAGTAGGACAGTAATTGATATGATGTGCAAAGGGTAGGACCGCGAAATTTCAAGCATCTGAACGATCACCTTTCTTTTAGATCGAGCATATCCCATCGACTTTCACTTCCAGACGAAACTTTCCCTCTGAATATCTAAATATCGACCAGGTGAATATTTTTTGATTGATGGCTGCTGTCTAAAACTTTCACGCAAGCAATAAATCGAAATAATTTTTTTACCTGTTCCAGTGAAATTTTAACTATTCTAAATTTGTATTTATTTATTAACAAATTGTTTTGTGGCGCGATATTGGAGCGAACTTCTTGACACCAAGCCCACTTGATCAGATCAAAGATTACATTGATTTATAAAATATAAGGGCTCTATTCCCTTAGGCCGGCCCTAAACTTAAAGTTTAACTGCGCAAATTTAACTACACAAGTTGACCGTGTAGGCGGCAAAACTGCGCAGTTTTGAAACATTGTGCAAGTGACTTGTGCAAAACGAAATGTTTTGACTTTCTGTTTTCGCTTGTGCAAGTCTATCAACACAGCGTTACGTGAAGCTGCGTACATGCTACAAGTTAGCAAAATATCATAATTTTTAGTTAAAATTAATTTATGGTTTGGTTTATTGGTAACCCTGGTCAATTTTTTTGTTCTAGTTAGAAATAATTCAACTCATACAGGTAACTTCGTGGTGTACATTTTTTCACCAGAAAATGTATTGTAGCATGTACACAGCTTCAAGGGGAAGTTTCTTTAAATTTTTGTTTTGCTTTTACATATTTTGAGCTGTCAACATATATAATTATATAATGGAGGAATTCTTAGACATTTCATGGACATGTAAATAATTTTTGATAGCACTTTGTAAATTCCTTTACAAGTGTCGGGTAGTATCACCCACAGATTACAAGATCTTTATCATCAAGAGATCTTGTTTCAACAATGAAAAATTGACAAAACTGAGCTAAAATTGTAACAATAGTTTATATTGTCTAGGCGTTGACTTGCACAAGTGTAGATTTGAGCGATAACCTCCACAGTTTTATTTGCATAATTAAACGTTACTTCTAGGGCCGGTTTTAGTCTTATCGCTTGTCATGCCAAATAAAGGCCGGTACACATTGAGACCGTGTAACGAGGACGATATTCCCTTTTTTTTTTTTAAATTAGGTAAGAAAATTATTAAAATAGTTAAAATGTATGATTTTAATTTACCAAAAATAAAATTTAAAATTTTAATAATTTTAATACAAAGTTTCAATTTATCGTGATAATTTTTAATTTACGACGATAAATTGAAATTTTGTATTAAAACTGTTAAAATTTTTAAATTTATTTTTAGTAAATGCACGATATTTGAACAGTCAAATTTTAATATTCCTTCTATAAACAATAGATGGATACCATGAAAAACATTGTATTCCATTGGTTTTTCGCAACACTCATTTCAACATTTTATTAACACTTATTTCAAATCACTTGTCTTGTCATGACAGTTGTACAATAGTCACTTGAAATTATGTTGTAAAGTAGTCACTTGAAATTGAAATTGAAGCCGCAAAAAATTAGTGCAATGCGATTTTTTCATGGTATCCGTCTACTGTTTACAGAAGGCGCGACAAACGATACGACTAAGGGAATAAGGCTGTCAAGTTTATCATGTGTGAGCGCTTTTTCATAAAAATGTTGATCATATAGGTAGTTGTTTGCATTTCTTTATCGATTCATGATTTGACCCCGATCAGATCAAAGGTCATGAAATACAGCTAATTACCCCTATTATGGTTCTCGTTTCACCGAGAAATACTATGGAAAAGGGACTAGATTTGTAAGTAGAAAATTATCATATATACTTAATCGAAGGCAATGGTTAATCATTTTATCGGATTGAATTAGGCTATCGTACGACCTTTTTGAGGGGAAAAATATAATATTCGGGAGGAACTATCGGGTATGTATGGCTTCTAATGTGAAAATCACAAAAACTAACATTTTCGATACAAGTGGAATCAAAGATAACAAAATCAAGTTTTAATTAAGTTGATATACGTTTTTTGGACATCCCGGTCGGTATCGGGTTAAACCAGTCAAAGTCATACCCTACATAGTTAATTTATGCTGATTTGTTTTTTGTTTTTTTTTAAACACTGTAAAATTTGTAATAGGTTTTATAATGATAATATTTTTAAATAACCTTCCAAACAATTTTTTTTTATATTGCCTTGTGGTTTTGTGAAAAAAAGCTGAAATACAAGACGATACAAGATTTTACTGGTCTGTGACCGGTTAAAATTTTTTTGGTGAGTAAAATGTCAAAAACTAAACATTTTATGCGGCTTTTTATTCGTTTGAAACACTGCCTAAACCAAAAGCTATTGTGAAGCTCTACTAAAATAAATAACACGGTCAATATTAATGTTATTACCGATAGCATCATTATCTAGAAAACTTTGCGTCATTACTGTTTCATTATTTTCAAACGTGCACAATCATTTTAACGTCAATTCAAATTATTGCACATGTTTAAAAAATAATGAACGACACAAGAATTTTGGCAAAAATTTAATGACATTGATTTTACTCGAACAAGTTTGCATTCAATAGTAATTTCAGGATATGATTTTACAACATTTCGTTTTATCATGATGTCTCAGCGTAATAAGTACGTTCCAAAAAATATAAAAACAAACATTAAAATGTAAACCAAAAAAAAAAAAAAAGTCAACTTCTAGTAGTTTCGTATTCTATTTCTTTGGTTAGTGTGCAATAAAATCAAAGTTCGACGGTCGTCGAAACATTAACAATTTCTTTAAAAAATAATAAAAATTACTTCTAGCGCCTCACAACATTTACAAACACATTTAAGTATTATTTTTTCATGCTGATTTTTAACATATACCCGTGAACAAATATAAAAATCTTTAGTAAATTTCTGTTTTGTAAGTTTAACTCAAAACAATAGTCAGTAGGGAGCTATAAGGGATGTCTGTTCGAGATGAAAAATACACTCTATAACTTTCTACGACGTTTGGTCTTTTTGAATATTTGCAGGCCCTTCAAAAGCCGTAACATTTCGATTTTTTTTTTGCAACCATCCATTAAGCTTCGAATCTAAAATTTAAATTTGTTCATCCAGTATCAAGTTGATCGAACTTTAATTTCCTCTCAAAAAAATACACAAAAACATAAAATTGTTGTTGGAACAAAAATTTAAAACAAATTACATTTTTTTGTTTTTGATCACTTGACCGTTTTAAATTTGTGATTAGTTTACGCTTACGTATGTATAATATATCGAAATTTTTATTTTATTTTGAACCAAAACAGTAGTCATTGCAAGTATATAGTTTATCTTGATATATCCCTTACTAAATGGTATGTAACCAGCTCGAAGATGGCTATATTTTTTGTAATTAGATAACTTAGTTAAAATTATTGTAGATAATGTAAATAAAAAAAAAATCATGACAACAGTTTAGTAAATGTTAATGAAATTTAAACTGGTCCCTATAATGAAATGGATCGCATTTCGCATTTTCTGCGATTTTGCGGATGCGATTCGCTTCTTATGTGTGTATTAAGAAAAAAGAAATTTTATTTGGACCAAAAAATGAAAAGTTGAATGTAAATAAATACCTAGGATCACTGATCACTGAGCAAAATTCCGTTTCTGTGGACGTTTTATCGAGGATCGCAACAGGCTACCGAGCGTTTTACGCCAATATCAAAATATTCAAGTCTCCTCATATAACGCGTAAAAGAAAACTGAACATTCACAAAGCTCTGGCAAGACCAGTTATCACCCTACGTTGCGAGTCTTGGACACTGACAGCCCAAAACATCTAAAAAATGGCTCTAACTGAGCGAAAGATCATAAGAAAAATTCTCGATCGCATTAAAGAGGGAGCCACATACAGAATGCGAATGAATCACAAGATCAGAAATGATCTCGATAACGTCGACATCATGGGATTCATAAGAGTACATTTAAGTTCGTCTACCACAATCAACGTTCATTTCGGTTCGTCTACCGTTGCCCGTTAGGTCACTTTTAAGGTTGTTAGGTATTTCAAATCGATACCTATGTAGACGAATTTTTGTACAAATTTTATTAAGTTCTAAGTTTCGTACCATTTTAATATATTTCATATACTAAAATCCAGACTAACGCGAAAATCCAACTTTTTTTTATAAAAATCCACTTTTGTTGAATGTTGAAATCCATCAAAAAAAATATTTTTTTTAAATGTTGGCGCTCGGAACGCGTTGTGCATATAATCAGGTTTAAAATTCTCCTTCACCAGAATTTACAGCACAACCTGTTCTGAGAATTTCTCAGAAAAAGTTAATAGTAGATTATTTCTTAAAAGTTGTGATAACCCGAAAAATTTACAAACTTGATACGAAAATAATACACTGATCCGCAAAACTTAACACACGAAAGATCTTTTCACTGCAATTTTTAAATTATCCATGATTATTTAATTCCAATTTTATATGTTCCCATAGCAGGCTTAGAAGCAACAAATTATTAGAATGTTTTTAAATCGCAGCATCCTTTTGTCTCTAAAAGTTTTTATTTTTCAATTAGGTAACACGCCGTTACACTATGCAAATTCAATGATATTTTATATCAGCAATTTCATGTTTGTACATACAGTCCGTTACAGCAGATTAAATCCACTAAATAAAAAAATGGAAATTCCCGAATTCAACTCTACTCTAGTTAATAAATAATTTGTCCAAGAAACTAATTTAGAAAATTATACAATACGGAGAACCACCACCTCGTCCAAAAACTTCATTTCGTCGTATAAAAAAAACCAAGTGTTTTTATCGTCAACAACAGCGCTTCCAGATTTTTTTCTACTTGGTTTTAGTTTTTTATGTTGTACATACATATGTACAGTCCTAACCAAAATTATTTGCACCTGCAAAATTTTTGATTCAGCGTAACACAAACACCTTTAAAAATTGTATAAATAATAAACTATTTGAAAACATTAATTTTAATTCAATAAATTTATAATTACCCTGCTTTACATTTCTATAATTTTTTTTTTAAATTTTAGTTCTAGGAGAAATTACAGTTAATTTAGTTTTTGTCAAAATTATTTATAACCACAAATTGCTTCTCATTATAATTTGTGCAATATGGAAAGATTATTTTTTGCTGTTTGTTGAAAATTTGTTGTTAACATCACCTAGAATCTTATCCTTCTCGGTTTTCTTGGCACCCTGCTACAAATGTTTGGTCTTTTTAGATCATAAATATCTTCCACTTTAACTTAAACCTCCGCAAGTTTAAATCGAAGCCCTGCCCTGGCCAAGACAAATAATTATATTCAAGATTTTTGTTTAATTTCGTGGCAATGACTTTTCTTATGTATGGAAGCATTGTGCTGAAGAGCAAATTGAGGACCGACTGGTTTATCATCAATCAGGAATATTACATATTACTTCATAAAATAAACCGAAATTGAACTATGGCCTTGAACAGTTGTAGTTTATAGAGCATAGAGACACACGGAATATGATCTACCGTCAGGAAATGAAACGTGAACAGCATCATAAGGTAAGACCTTTTTTTCTATTGAGAACTGTTTTATGTCCAAATTAGTGCGTTTTTTTGTCTTAGTTCGAGAATATTGGAAATATTTTTATTATTACATAAACATCGAGCATCAATTAGTGTCAACCGGGTAGGATAGTAGATTTTGAGCGTAGCAACACTTCTGTCAAAACTAATTTTTTGCTTTTATTTTTCTCTCTCTTCTCTCTATTTTATTTTTTTTATTTCCATCATTTCCATAGTCGTACATAATAAACATTTTTTTCCAATGGGTTCAAAAATTTAGGATTTAATGGAAATTTATGGATATGTATACAAATATGATAATAAAAATTGTTAAGTTTTTTTTTGTTATTTTGGAGAAAATAATTCCCGCTATTTTGCCATTTATAATTTCTATCAAATCATGACCACATATAGTATGAATATATCTTGTAAATTTGACAAATTCTGTGGTGTTAAACAAAAAGTGGTTAACTGCAAAGACCAACATTTTGGGAAATCACTTTTAAAGTTGTAGTTAAAATTAACCACCCAAAAATGTACCCTACAAAAAAAAATTCCCCGACTATGGATCTTTTTATATAAACATTTCATCAAAATGGAAACTATAAACAAATTTATTTTTAGTAACCAAACTGTTTGTTTCTAATTTTTTTGAAAGAAAATTAACACGCATCATAATAAAAATGAGCGCCCGTATTAAATTATAAATGCGCTTTAACACTACACACTTAATTTTAAAATCCATCCGTTGGCTCAAAATATGCACCGTAGCGCAATTAAAAAATGAAGGGCTAACACTTACCTAAAAAAAGTGGTTAAGTTTATTTTTCTTGTGCTTTTTTTTTTAATAATTTGCTTTACATTGCCACAATTTAGAACACAACACTTTACACTTTTCGACATTTTAGAGTTTTCAGTGACAATTTTCCTGTAATTTTCACAAAAAACTTTGTTGTCAAACACGTACAACCAAAACACTTGAAATGTCAAGAAAAAAATACAAAATTTGATAGAAGTGTTGCTACGTTATTTTTATTCTCTTTCCATACGTTCTGAAGTTTACACTCTCTCTATTATATTTATGCTCGAAGATTAGTGTGGATACTGTCTCGTTTAGTTTTCCTTGGGCAGCAAATAAAAGGTTACACGGCTGTACAAACTGAACTATTCAAGGAGAATGTTCTATTTCGGTTTATTTGATGCAGTAACATTCCTGGTTGATGATAAACTAGTCGATCCTTTCGATCCCTTGAATCAAAAATTTAGCAGCTACAAATAATTTTGGTTAGGACGTACGTCTATTTCGTTGTTCTCTATTTGTTGTAAAACAGAATTTTTAATGTCAACCTGTCTGTAATTTTTACGGGTTTTCTTCCATAAAACTTCATTTTTGTTGCGGTACAAGTCGATTGATTAATCGCACTGTACTTTCGGTATTAGAAGATATTTTTTAATCGTTAATACGAATAATTAACAAAAAATGTGTTTAACTTGAGAGAACAATTTCAAATGGCAAAACATAATCTCAAACATTAATTTTTATGACATTTCATAATAATTTAGTAATAAAATTACGTGAAATAGCCTCCTGATAATTTGTTAATAGTCTTAAAATGCGTATAATATACACATACAAATATTGATAAGATTTATATCATGATAGAAAATATCAGTGAAGTCGCATAGCGTAAACGGCGGGTAATGTTTAAAAAACAAAATTTTTCAATTTTACAGCGTTCAAAACTACTCGTCAGTTTGTGTTTATTCCCATTCTATTATTTTTAAATGAATTTGTTAATTCTCTTTTTCGATTATGAATAGTAAACTAAAAATCCAAGAACACTGTTCAGTGACAAATGAATAGTGAGCGAACATTAAAAAATTAAAGAATTGATCTATTGGATAGAATAGAAATATATTTTTCTTCTGTTTTGTTCACTACTGGAATGAACAGTTAGTAAATAATTGTTTTAACCGGATTTTAATGTAATTGTTATTTTAGTTTTATTAAAGATGCAAAATTGTTTTATTATACATATTTTTGGGCAATATTCGAGTATGGAGTTCAGATAGTAATAATTTTGGCAATAAACCCGATAATTTTATGAGAATTAGGGGTAGAATAACAAATAGGGCCGATTTTATGAACGACGATAAATAAATAAAACTCCAAGAGTATAAATTAATCTTCAACCGAGGATTCTTTTTTCATCGTTCATAAATAATAAATTATGCTTCGATTTATAGCCGTTTTACAGCAGTTTTTTTTTTTTTTTTTTTTGGTGATTTGGCGTCTACTGGAGGGGGGGAACAAAGTTGAGTAGAGTAATCTACCAGCTCCGTAACCTTTCGGTAGGGTGCACATTACGCGAGCTGTTCTGGTCATGTTTTAGGCAGCTGGCGTGATGGGTACAATTGTGGAAGGGGTAACCTGGTCACAATTCGCAAGTGTACGTACTGCCTCCTCGTGGCAATCACTGGTAACTGAGGCCCTTTAGTACTTCTGACCATTTGGCACAAGCTAAAGTACGGCGCTAAAGGAGAAACCCTTGATAAAAAACCCTAATCTAAGGTGGAACAGCATATGCCGATGGATGAATGGCTGATAGGTTAATCAGTCCAAAGTATGCGGACTCTGGATACCAGGCGCCCTCCAGTTTTATTTAGCCTTCCTGTGGTAAAGCTGGGTGTCCCACAGGCGACTCTCTTTTCCCAGCAACTCGTGGGAACAAAATGTCTAAACAGTTAAAAAATAATAAGGATGATGACGCTCCTAAAGCGTCATATACCAGCGATAGTTCCGCGGTGGTGTTCGAGGGGCTCGGTCCTCTTTCCGCTGTGGGACTCTCGATGAGTGATCTATCGGATGGGGAGCTCCGTTCGGGGATTGAGAAATTAGTTCTCAACTCCGACATGGACACCTCAGGAGATGAGAACTCGGACCCCGTAAGTGGGGGTATCGCCTCTGTGAAAGCAGGGGGGAGCAAAGTCGTCGGGGAGGACCCGAAAGGAACTATCAGCAGCACTGACAAACCTTCCGCGGCTCCTCGCGTGAAAATGTGTGGGGCCGCGAAGAAGCGGTACAGGAGGCTTCTTGCTGAGGGCAAACCGCCCGGAAGCGAGACAAGGCTTCTGGCGATGCGGCCACAAAGGGAGTCTTGTGCTCCCGCAGAGGCCCCACCGTCAAAGAGGATCCGCTCGGATGAGGGTACTCCACCGGCACAAAAGAAGGCCAGGGGAGAGGAATCTGTCCCGACGGTCTCGGGTTCTGCGGTCCGGTCTGGACTTACCTTCAGGCAGGCTGCGGAGTCGGAGATAGTTGGGATCTTGCCCACTGGTTTTCCAGAGGTTGTCCTCACTGGAGAGCAGCTAAAGGCTGTCCAGGAGGGCATCCTAGATAAGGTGCTAGAGCAGGAGGCCAAGGAGCTTAAACCTAAGTTCCTTGGCAGTCAGCTTCGGCCTGGTTGGCTGGTACTAACCTGTGCTGACCGGGCCACTGTTCAGTGGCTCAGGGAGGCCATAGGTAATATCAAGCCATGGGAAAACCTGCCTCGAGCCAGGATTGTGTTCGGCACCTTCCCAAATAGTGCTGAATTGCCCACAGAGAAGCTTTTTGGTTTTATAAAAAGCCAAAATGAGGGCATGCAGGCGATCAACTGGAGAGTGATCAGGAGAGGCGAAAGGCTCTTCGGCCTTTTTCACGTTCTCTATGGACCACTCGTCAGTTGAGAAGCTCAAGCGGGTTGGCTTTAAGGTCAACTATAAGTTTGGGACTGTACAATTGCATCCCAAGGGTGGTCAGAGTCGGGCTAAGCCGGCTTCTGTCGGCGGGACCCAAGTGGTGATGCCTGTAGAAGCTACGGTAGCGGCACCTGTAGCTAAGACCACCGGGGTGACCACCCTCTCCAGGAGACAGGTGAGGAGAAGGCGGGAAAGGGAGAGGAAGGCGTCAGGGGTTCCGCGGGGGAAGGCCTCACAAGGACTCCTCCCGTGCAAGCCACTGGTTAGACCTGGAGGCTCTCAGGCAGCGGGGGCCAGCAGAACGGCGATGGAGGACACTGGTCAGCCATCGGCCGGACAAAGAAAGCATGCGGGTGGTGGCGGTGCTGAAAAGGAGGCTGAGCAGGGCCTTCAGAAGGGGCCTTCGGTAAAGTGAAGGCACACATCGCCTGCCTGCAGATAAACCTGCATCATGCAAAGGCGTCTTTGGACGTCCTTTGTCGCAGGTTTATCTGCCAAAACATTGGCATGGCTCTAATCCAGGAGCCATGGGTGATTGGTAACCAGATTAGAGGTATACCAAATCAAGTGGGTAAGTTAATTTATCATAACGGAACTCTGAGTCCAAGAGCGGCTGTGTTGGCCAGTTCGCAAATTAATTGTATTCCCATTTCAGAGTTCATCTCCAGGGACTTGGTTGCAGTAATGGTGGAGGTTCTGGGTGTAAGAGGCAAACAGGAGGCTATAATCGCCTCCGCCTACTTTCCTGGAGACTCAGAGTTAATACCTCCACTTGAAGTTAGGCGGCTCATAGCTCATTGCAAACGCAATGGGCTGGCCTACCTGATAGGATGCGATGCAAACGCGCAACACACGGTGTGGGGTAGCACGGACATCAATAACAGGGGTGAATACCTTTTTGAATTTCTGATCTCAAATAATGTAGACATTGTCAATAGGGGAAGGAAACCTACTTTTATAAATGCGATTAGGCAAGAGGCCCTAGATCTGACACTTGCTAGTCCGCATTTCAGCGACTTGGTCAAAAACTGGCATGTGTCTGAAGAGGCCTCATTATCGGATCACTTGCACATCAGATTCGATTTGGCGGCTGAGACCATGCAGCGGCAGGAAATCAGAATTCCAAAACTGACCGACTGGAACTCTTATAGAGTCTCACTCGAATCAGAAATGCCCTCGGTTGTGGGGAACATAGAGTCTCCAGAGGGTTTGGAGATCTGTTCAAACCAGCTGCATAATTCTATACACTTGGCTTACGAGAACAGCTGCCCAGTTAAGCGAAGAGAGTCCACAAAGATGGTCCCTTGGTGGAACGGGACGCTGGGTAAACTGAGGAAAAAATCGAGAAGATTATTTAACAAGGCTAAACGCACCGGTGAATGGGGCGAGTATAAGATGGCCTTGACGGAATATAATCTCGAACTAAGGAGATCCAAAAGGGCTACCTGGAGGAATTTCTTTGAGGGAATCAATGAATTGCCCTCTGCAGCTCGTCTCCAGAAAGTCCTTTCCAGGGATCATTCAAATGGTTTAGGACTTCTCCAGAAGCAAGATGGGGGGTTCACTGAAAACCGGAAGGAAACCTTAGAGGTACTGTTAGAGACCCACTTTCCGGATTCAGTAGTGGTAGGAGCCCAAGAGAACTCATATGATCCTTCGAGTGAGGTGGCCTATTCGCCTCACAGTAGGATCTGGAGTCTCTCTGGGAAAATTTTCACACCCAGCAAGGTTCGATGGGCTATTGGGTCTTTCAAACCTTTCAAATCCGCTGGAGGGGATGGTATCTTTCCAGGTTTACTTCAAAAAGGTATTGAGGAAATACTCCCCAGCTTGATCCAGATGTTTCGGGCAAGTTATGCTTTTAATTATATTCCGAAACTGTGGAGGAAAGTAAATGTGGTATTTATACCAAAGGGCAGGGGTCGTCCAGACACCCAGGCCAGGGCATATCGGCCAATTAGCCTCACATCGTTTCTTTTGAAGACGATGGAAAAAATCCTGGACTATCAAATAAGAAGTGAGGTCCTTGGAAAGAATCCGCTGCATCGGGACCAGTTTGCGTATCAAACTGGTAAATCCACGGTTATGGCCCTTAGCGGGCTAGTCACGAGGATTGAAAAAGCAGTGACATATAAAGAAATTGCCCTTTGTGCCTTTGTGGACATTGAGGGGGCGTTTGATAATACCTCCTATGGATCTATAGAGAGGGCAGCAATGGGAAAAAGGGTTCCACTTTCCACAATTAGGTGGATCCGTTCCATGTTGGAACATCGTGAGATTACTGCCAGACTAGGTGGCGAATCAGTAACCATCAAGGCCGTAAAGGGCTGTCCCCAAGGAGGCGTACTATCTCCTCTTTTGTGGTCATTGGTTATTGACAGACTACTGGTCCTTCTGAGTAGCCATGGGTTTGATGTCCAGGGCTATGCGGATGATGTGACTATCATAATCAGAGGCAAGTTTGATGAGGTCATTTCTGATCGCATGCAAAATGCACTCAATATAATATGGCAGTGGTGTTACCAGGAAGGGCTCAATGTCAATCCAAGCAAAACTGTCATTGTTCCTTTTACGAGGAGGACAAAGCTTGCGCTTACAGCTCCCTCGTTAAACGGTACTACTGTTCCTTTTTCCAGCGAGGTTAAATATCTAGGGGTTTTCCTAGATCAAAGACTGAACTGGAACCAACATTTGTTGAAAGTTCAAAATAGAGCCATCAAGGCTCTCTGGGCCTGTCAAAGACTCTATGGGCGTACTTGGGGACTACAACCAAAAATGATCTACTGGTCATTTCTTACAATCATTAGGCCTATGGTCACCTACGCATCGGTTGTATGGTGGCCTAAAACTGAGCAGAAGACAACGCAAACCTTATTGAATAAGGTTCAGCGTGTAGCCTGCATCGGTGTTACGGGCTCAATGAAGTCATGTCCAACCGCGGGGGTGGAGACACTTCTAGGACTGACACCGTTACACCTGCATATTAAAAAGGACGCTGCAAGTATGGCCCTGAAAATGCAGGCGGAAGGAAATATCAAGCCAGGCAATATGGTGGGTCATATGGAAATCCTTAAGGAATTTCAGACAGACCCTACAATAGGAATGCCTTCCGACTGTATGCCAGCTAAACTGGACTTCCACAAACCATTCTGTGTTAGGTTACCTGACCGGGATGTGTGGAGGGCAGGTGGACCATCATTTGAGCTAGGGTCCATGGTATGGTTTACAGATGGATCAAAAACGGAAGATGGGGCGGGGATAGGAATACACGGGAGTGGCACTACCCTCTCGAAGTCCTTGGGTACCAATGCTACCGTTTTTCAAGCAGAATTACATGCTATAGAACTTTGCGCTAGGATAGGCATAGCAAAAGGCCTAAACGATGCAAAGATTTATATTGTATCAGACAGCCAATCAGCCTTAAAAGCTCTTAGGTCTTGTACCGTTGAGTCAAGGCTGGTATGGGATTGTCTGAAGGTTATTAAACATCTGGCAGGCTCAAATAAGGTAACACTTATGTGGGTGCCAGGTCATACTGGAATCGAAGGAAACGAGGCAGCTGATGGCCTCGCCCGTGAGGGTTCTGCCTCTCCATTTATTGGACCAGAACCCTTCTGCGGTGTCACTAAGGGACACCTTAGAGCAGCGGTAAAACGCTGGGAGGATGTTCAAAAGTCCTCCTACTGGCGCAGAATTCCAGGTTTACGGCAGGCGAAGAAATTTATATCACCTTCGTCTGTCAGGGTTAAGGAGTGTCTTGAACTTAGGAAACCTGAGTTGAGGCTGCTTACTGGCTTCCTCACAGGTCATGTCCCCTTAAGATATCACCTTAAGAAGATGGGCCTAAGTACGACAGATGGATGCCGCTTCTGCGGTCTGGAAGCGGAATCAGCGGAACATGTTCTGTGCCATTGCCCAGCCATTTTCCAGCAAAGACTGCAACATCTAGGAGGGAGAACAATGAGCCCGGATAGTATGTATCTTGTACCGGCCAGTAGTATTGTCAGATTCATTAAGAGCCTGAATATTGACTGGACGGATAATTAAGTAGGGTCCAGCACAATAGATCTTTTAGGTCGCGGTGCGAGGTGGCTTATCGCCCACATGGCCCTCCAGTAAATAATAAATAATAATACAGCAGTTTTTTGTATGAGTAACAACATTTATTTTTTTTTTGATTTTCGCGTTTTTTTTTTATATAATCCTCAGTGGTATTACTCTTCTTTTGTATTTTACGAAAATACTAAACAAATTTTCTATTTTGTCTGCACACATTGTCCTATTTAAATCCATTTTGATAATAATAATTTCAGAAAATTATGATTTATTTTTACACTTATTTTAATTTATTTGGTTGGTTTGAGCGTAAATTATGAATTTTATTAAATTAAAATTATTAAATAATTCGCAGTATTCGAATCAAAATTGACAACAACAATTTTTTTATCCTCTGATTTATTCACCAAAAATAGAAAACTGCCGATTAATTTTCTTGTTTATCATAATGTGGAATTGACTGAGTAGATAATCATTTTTTTCTGCTTTATTCGATGCCAAATGAATAATCATCACAGTACTTTCAGATCGAAAGAGAGGAGAAAAAATTGAAAAATTAATTTAAGGGGACAACCATTTATTAGAACCTTCAAAAAATCGATTTTTTTTTTTTTTGCTTTAAAAGCTACTTTAATATGTGTAGAATACGAAAAACTGTATGAGCCAATTTCCGAGACTCCCTTTCATTCTACTCCGAGAGCCGAGCGCAGGTATACGAACTAAAGAGCATAAGAAAATTGTATTATTTGTATACCTAAATTTTTAACCGTTAAGGAGCCAACACCTCGAACTGCCTTACATTCAGATCAGGCGTGCAAGGAACTAAATTTCTCAAAATTCAGTTTTGGCATTCAAACGCTCACCTCAAATTTAATTTACTGTCACAGTGGTTGCTTAAAGACTGGCGGAGATCAAAGCGATTGAACAAGGCTCATATAATTTCGCTGCAATAGACAATTTTTTCTCTAGGAGCGAGTGTCTTTTTCATTCAAATGGCTACATACATAAGTCAAAATTGTATAGCCCCTTCTTACACCGACATATGAAAATTAATATTTTTTAATTCGTTATCATTTATTTGGGCGGCAAGCAATGTTCATGAGCTAATATGAAATAAAAATTAAAACTTATTTTATCACTTGAAAAATTCGTATTTTGACCAGCAATTGGTGCGCTTTTTCTCTAATCGCACAAAAGACGAATTGACTGAATTACGTACGAAATACAATTTTGCCCCGCCTAAGCACTTGAACGAAAACTTCGCTGTTTCTGTATATAAAATTCATTCAATGTTTCAAGGAACCACGAAAAAAAATTTTATTTTTCTTGTTTCGTTTCCCGAAAATGATAGTTTAGAAAAAATTTAACGGAAAAATCACTTCAAGATTTTGTAGAATGTTATAATAATGGAATGTTTAACTAAAATTATTTTTTAATAACCAAATTGCTTTATTTCTTTCCATTCTTTCAGTAAACTTCCTTGTAGTGGCATTTTAATAGTAATGTTCTTAATCACAATTTTTAGTTCACAAACGTATTTTAAATGTTCGATGGCAACAAGGTCACGTGATTGGAAAGATGTGTTATAATCTCATGGTAGTTATAAAGTAACTTAGATTTTACTAGGAGCGATTTGTGCTTCGGATCATTATCCTGGTAAAATTCAAAGGTATCTTTAATACATACTTAATTTGATGGCCTCTCAGTTAAATTACATTTTAAGATTGCTAAATATGATTCTTTATTAAAGTATGAATTCTATTGTTGGCTTCCATCTTCAAATTGAGTCAGCGTTATACATTTGCTTTGCAAAGTGATCCAAAAATATTTATTTGCTTAAGTCAAATGTTACCTCTTTCCAGATCTCAAGACCTTTGTTCCTGTACGTCATCCAAAACTCAGACACTTTTATCAATTTATTTCGCTGATAATCTAACTTTTCTTACTGTTCAGTGTTTGACAGGTTTGCCACTATTATCTGCTAACATTTTTTTTGTTCTTCGGAGCCCTGTTTTGGGATTTTTCCTATTTTATCAGATAATCCGGTTCATCCTTTGATTGAGTATTCACCCATTGTCATTAGCCGGTTTATCATCCATCCGCTATTATTCATAATACCGTTTACTTAAGGTATGTATTGTATGAAGTAGAATTGCTCATCGGAAACTTTTTAAGGATTTCCCTATATTGTGTTTTTTTTGCTGTATTTTGATGTAAACAGATTCAATTCTTGCACAAAACTGAATTCCAATCTAGTACCCAAACAAAAACTACCTGCCTAAATTACGGTAGTTCGTAAGAACAGGTTTTTTACAATACATTCAAAGTTTCGAAACCTAAGTTGAGGTAGTATTTTAGCAGCACGGGTAGTATTTTTCCAATAAAAGGGATTGCAAGCATATAAATAGCATGCTCGAATTTGGGTTTAAATCTAATATTTTTAAAAACAAAACTATTTTATCTCATTAATAGAAAAAGGGAGGTTCTTTTGTCGTTTAAATGAGTTGATTGGCTAAATGGAATGGGTGAAAATTGTATCGTTCGCAATTGAAGATGTTAACACATAACGAACGGGCCTGATTTATGTTTATACGATTTTAAGTGTTAACTTTAAAAGTTAACGTCCGTTAAAGTCCGTTTTGTGTTAACTTTAAATTTTTCGGATTTATTGTAATTTTTTGTCGAAATGCTGCAACTTATTAAAAAAAAAATGGTATTCTGAAGGATGAACTGAACTTACTCCTTTTTGCACATCTCAGGAAGGACTGAAAAATACGTCTTAAAACTGAAAGTATTCTTCTGTCTTATAAAGACTGAACGAACTCAATTGAACGCTGATTTTGATAAACGAACATGTACTCAATATTTTTTTTAATTAATTGAATGTAGCTATTATTTAAAAAAATTTATTGTAACCTTTCAATTAGTTTTGTAAAAATGTTAAATTTAAAACCGATTTATTTTTAGACCTTGGGGAAAAAAGTTTATGTTGTGACAAAAAATACGTACTAGTAGAACTTTTAGGATCCTGAAGTAGCTTAGTGCCTTGTTTTTCGTTTGATTTCGAAATAAATAACAATAAAAGTTGCTATATAATAAAAACACTCCTTATTAAAAATACTAACACTTGTTTGCCCTTGCGAAAAGTTCGAAATACTTATTAACGCAAGCGGCACGATCAAAAATAATAGATATCATCACCAATGAATTTTGGGCAATAAACTGTCCGGAATACACCTACCAATTCTTGCAATCAATCAATCATCGTCTTTGTACTTCGGCTGGCTGATTCCATAGTAAGGTCAACTTAGTACGTATTACCACACTCTTCACAAAACCAATCAGTTATAGTTTTGTTTGGCAGAACCGTAAACCAGTTTAAATTAAACGAACAATGTCATCATTTCTTGCCCGTTAAAACCAACAAATGTATGTTTGTATATTACACATTAAACCTTGATCTATATCTCGACAAATACGAAAAAATGTAATTTATCTGATTTAAGTATATACCCGTACATACGCATAAACAAAACATCATTGACAATGAAAGAACAAAGTTCAAATTAAATGTTTCATTATGTACAAGGTACAACTACATATGTGTATAATTAAAAAATCCAGTTACCGATTACATCAAGGGCTTACCTGCTAAATATAATAATATACTGCTTATAATTAATGATTTATACATTTTTATTCGTTTTTGTGTAGTATATAGCGTTGTTGCTGCAATGATAAGAAAAAAACGAAAATTATTGCAATTTAAATAAGAATTTCTTTACTAAGTAGGGTTTAATTTATATCACGTGTTTACTTGATTAATAATTATTTTGGATTTAGGAATGCGGTTTTTCTAATTGATTACGAAGATAATTTTTGCAACGCTTTTTATGCGGTATTTAGCTTAATTCGTGTATGTCACATAAATTTCTTTCGAAAGACGAAAGGCGCTTAATATTTTTTTTGAGTAACCATGACAACCATTCATCAATATAATTTAACCGATATAAAATACTGTTTATTTACGATAGTTATTTTTTGTATTAATAAATGACAACACATCAATCTCTCGAATTACTCATACGAGTCCCTCTTTACGAAATTTCGATGTAGCGTAATGCCAAAAATAAACCAAAATCTCTGTTTACGAAAAGAATTTCGATTTACGCATTTTCAAATATTATTTCAATTTTTAATTGTTTTCGCTAATGAATTATTAATGTTTCTTAATTAGTAATTTATTAATTTCATTCATTTACATTTTTTCCTTAAATACCCAAAACTAAAATAAAAATTCGGTTAATGAAATTTCGATTGTCTTACAATTTTTCGGGAACCAATTAATTCGTTATCAACGGCAACACCAATCCATATCAATCCGAAAATTCATTCTTATCAAAGCATTGACCAAAGTTTGCGGAAAGAAATCTTCCTCTACATTAGGGCATTTAGATTGATAAATTATATACAAGTGACAAGAACATTTGATAAAGTCAACAAGTCTACTGACTGATTACATTTTATCTATGTACATATTTGGAAACCTAGACGGTAATGTTGTTTCAATAAGAAGTTTATTTCAAATTTTTTGATAAACTATTTTAATTATTGAGTTTTTGATGAGTTTTTCTAGCAAAATTATTAAAGAAAACATTTTTTTATTAAGGTGCTATTCCACTAGAAAAATTGACTGATAGTAAAAAAAGAGGAAACGAGAAAAAAGTTCGAAACTCTATGTAATAGACAGAGACAAAGTTTTTTTTGTTTATAGCAAAATTTTCAGGAAAAATTTTGACAGCACACAAAAACATAATCAATAATTATTAACAAAAACTAAATATTACTATTAATTCGGTTAGTTATACATCTCAAAATTATCTAAAAAATTAAATATTATTAATACTCATATCAGAATTGTCTTTTTTAGTATATTTTCCGTAAAATTTAAAAAAATCTCTACCAAAAAAACGTCATGTGTTTTTTAGTTTTACTTTTTAAAGTAAAATTTTAAGGAGAAGCGGTATAAAAATATAATAACCATAAAATAATTAGTGTGCGGGAAATATTTCTCATCATATTGCGGATTTTATGCATGTGTGTTAGTGTGACTGCTATAAAATGTCCTCAATTTGATACTTTTTATTGCAGTCACACTACAACAGACACAAATATTTTTTGACTGAGTAGGGTTTTTGTTTCATTCGCCCATCCAGCAAATGTATATTTTTGTCTTCCTTTAATATTACTATCAGTCAATTTAGTCAAGTGGAATAGCACCTTAAATTAAATTTTTTTTGACCAAAATAATAGAAAATAATCTGTCCACCTAATTCCTAATTTTTACTTATTTCTATTTGTTTATTTAGACGTAAACCAATTGCTTTAAATAACAATATGACAAACGGCTTAGTTGTTGGCAGCGCGACAATATCATATTAAGTGTCAAGTCTTTTAAGTGGAATTTTACATGATGAACAGACAAATTCCAGGCGAGCGAATGCCGTAACTGGTGAGACGCTTACGTTATTTCTTTACACCCAAGTCAATAAAAACTTGTTCACATGACGACTTGTTTCTATAGGAAATATACAGACTGATCCGCAGGAAAGTAATATGGCTAATTGATGTTTATTTCTCACACTAGACATTAAGGGCACGGTTGTTCCCTTAGTCTTATCGTTTGTCATGCCGAATAAATAAGTGTCAAGTTTTATTATTCCTTCTGTAAACGCTAGACGGCTGCTACGAAAAACGTCGCATTGCTATGATATTTTACGACAATAGCCATTTATAGTGATAGCACAGTTAATGCTCACATGAAAATATATCATGTCATTTGAAATTACTATCGTTGTAAATAATCAGTGCAATACGGTGTTTTCGTAGTAGCCATCTAGGGTTTATAACGTATGGGCAAGAAAATTTAGACAAATTTAAACTGTATAAATTCAATATTTCAGATTTAGGAAACTGTATTTCAATTCATTTTAAAAAGTTGGTTACATTTATACATTAATCTAAAAATGGATTTACATTGCTTCGTTGAGCCTTTCGTACGTTTAAAGGGACTCTTTCCATTGCCGATTTAAATATCGATGTATCGAGTTCCCTAAGAGTCGCTTTAATTTCAGTGATAAGGCAATTAATGTTTTTTGGTTGATATTCTCTGCTATACACTTTCCGCTTAAAATTTGCCCAAAAATCCTCTATTGGACACAACTGAGGCACATTTGATGGATTTTCCTCTTTTGGTACAAAACGAATACCCAATCGCCGCATTTCATCTGTGCTTGCTTTGGAGTAATGGGCCGATGCTAAATCCGGCCAAAACAGCGTCTTTTGCTTTGCAAGGTGGTTTCTTATAATTTTTTTAACTTTTGGTAAACATTCGACCTTGTACCTTTTACTGTTAATAGCTAATCCAGCTTTAAAAATGCAGGTTCCGACATTCTGTTTTGACTTATTGCCAACCACAGTAAAACTTTGTCTGGAAACTTCTCTTTGGGTATGAACTCCACCTTCTCGTCGATATTACATGTGCCATTGTCAAAGTAGGCTTTGGGTTGCCATTCGTTGCCATTTAAAGTAAAATAGGTCTCGTCATCTTGAATCACAATCACATTATCTTTTGCTCGCAAAGAATTTTGTACAAGTTTTTTTAAACGTTGTTTCTGGACCTTTATTTGTTTTTCGGACACTTTAGGAACAATTTTTCTTTTTCTTAGCGATTCATTTCGTTTAAGCAATTTTTAACAGTATTTTGTGGCACTGGAATTTAATTCCTAAAGAACGATATGATTTTGCCACTTGGCAAACTGTAATTCGCTTCAATGATCATCGTGTTTTGTTTAATGATAACGATGACTTCGGACCGCTTCCCGCTTTTCTTTGAACTGCATTTTTGTTATTAAATCTTCTAATTAAATTATAAATTGTGGATCTTTTATAATTTAATTTTAAATAGTATTTTAAAACATCAGAAGTTGCTACCTCTGGATTTTTTTCTAAAAAAAATCTTCGCCGCTCAAATTCGTTTTGAGACATATTTTCGTGGCTAATGTTTCGAATCGACTAATTTTCTCACTGCTTGTTGTATATACAATATAAAAAAAATAAAATTATTGGGAATCCCTTAAATAAATAAAATGCGTTTTGTTTTTACTATCGCATTTTGTCCAAATTTTCTTGCTCTTACGTTATTAGGTAGTTCCGAAATAAATATTCGATTTTCGAAGTGTAATGTTTTGTCTATCACTACACTTGTCAATTTTGCGATAACCAGTTGTTGTTCTATACCGTTATTTTCTGCAAACCTTTCTCTATGTAAGCCACTTAGTTGCGTTTAAATTATTTTTAGCCTAACGTTCCGTAGCTGTCAAAGAGAAGTTGGGGAATGGCAACTTTCGTACGATTTTTCTTTACGAGTTCAAACTAGGAACTAATGCTGCTGAAACGGTGAATAAAATCAACACTGCGTTCGGCCAAGGATCGGTCGTGGATCGCACGATTTGAAAGAACAGGAAGGTAGAGGTCGAAAAGATTCTCTTGACGATGTCGTTCTGAAGACTATGGTGGAACGTGATCCCCAAGTAAAAGTCCGAGAGCTTGCGAAACAATCGTCATATGAACGACATTGGAAAAGATGAAAAGATGAACAAGTGGACAAATTCACCGCTGGTAATCGCACTTGCCGATATGAGATCAATTTCGCACTGTTTCTACGCAACACAAACGACCCTTTTCTCGACCGTATTGTTACGTGAGACAAAAAGTGAGTTCAGTAAGACAATCGTAAACGATCGGCGCAGTGGCTGCACCGAGATGAGCCTCCCAAGCACTTCCCAAAGCCAAACGCTCATTCCGAAGATGACTATCGTCACTGTATGGTGGAGTTCAACAGGCGAGGTGCACTACCACTTTCTGAAACCTGTTGAAACAATCACAGCGGAGAAGTACTGCGACGAACTAGACACGATGCTCGAGAAACTTTGCAAACTTCGGCCTGCATTGGTTAACCGAAGAGGGCCGGTTCTGCTGCACGACAATACCCGACCGCACGTCTCACATCTTACCGTAAGCAAACTGAAATAGCTGAGCTATAAAACTCTATCTCATCCACCATACTCCTGACATATCACCTACGTATTATCACTTTTTCAAACATCTGTATCACTTCGTCAAAGAGAAACACTGCCGAAGATGGCTTTAAGAATTTCATTGCCTCCAGAACCCAGGATTTCTACTCGACTGGAATAAACAAGCTTGTAACGGGTGGTCCATCAAGCGTTTGCAATTTCACCTAACGGTTATTTCGAGTGTGGCAATACTTACGTCATTCGTGTTATTACGATGTTTGACATTTACGAAATGGGTCGCTTTATGCTTGAACAAAATTGGGAAATATTATACCCAAACTGTAAGGAATTTACGTGGAAAATTCAGTAGAAATAAAATGCCTACAAGGCAATTTGTGGATCAATTTGTGAAGCGACATCGTGCTCAAGAATTGAACATTTCATGCAGTTTTCTGATGACAATTTTGCTTAAACACGCAACGTTTTCGGTTCTCTAATGAAAATTATCGAAAATGAGCATTTTTACTGAAAAGTCATCTTTCCCGACGAAGTTCATTTATGTCAATAAGCAAAATTGTCGCATTTGGGGCTCAGAAAATCCACACGTAACCATAGAGAAGCCGATGCATCCACAACGAGTCACTGTTTGGTGTGGATTTTGGACTGGCGGCATCATTGGTCCATTTTTTTCGAAAATGAATAAGGAACCGTCCTTACAGTCAATGGGGAGCGTTACCGAGCCATGAAAAACGAGTTTTTTTAGCCAGAATTCAAAAGCAGGACACACACGACATTTGCTTTCAACAGGACGGCACAACTTGCCACAATTTTCAAAAACAGACATGTCTAATGATACCCATTTATCTTTAAAAATTTTTATAGACAAATATAATTTGGGTTTTTGATGTAGTGAATATAATTCACTATGTCAGTACGTTCTGGCCAGATACTTAAAGTGAATGGCGAGAGTTGTATTTTTGTAGTTTGGTCGTAGGTACCTGATGAGTAGACCAACTTTTCAGTACGATACCAAATTACCAACATAAAGAACTCATGTAGGGTTCTCATTTTTGAAGAGTAATACATACATTAGTATAACTCTTGGCCCTTGGGTTAAAATTACGAGGAGGGGGGAATGATATTTCTACTTGTTTCAGTAGATATATTATGAGGGATTATCCTCATTATTTTTCTGATTTACCAAATCGAAAATATTGGGATTGTCATGAACAACAGAAAAATTAATATATGTGTCTATAAAAAAGCCGACAAAATCAATTGATTTACAGAGAGACAATTTAAATTATTAAGAAATGACCAATATCATAATAAAAGAAAATTGTCAAGAAAAAAATTTGTTTGTGTCTTTTAAGATTTATTAGTCGTAATTTTGATTATGTATAAATAAATATGTATAAATATCTTGTAGTTAATTTGTAAATTGCATGTGCACCAGTCCCTTTAATAACAATCTCGTTCGGATTTCAAAAATTTAACGCATCGGCACCATTATATTACAATATCTCATTTTTTCGGTGTTGTTGGTTAGTACAAAGCTTAATAAATATTATCATATTAATCTAAATTTTTATCCTCATACCGTGATTACCAAACTACATCTAAATCGGCAGAAGAATCATGTTTGACTAATACCGATAAGACAATGAAATAATTCTTTAAGCAAACGCAAGACACTAAACTGAATTTTTATTAATAAATTATTTTGATTTTAAATAAAAAGATAAAAGCTCTACCTATAATCATTTTGCAAAAAATAAGAAATAATTAAAAACGTATTATTTTTCTTTTTTTCTCACAAAATGTTTTCTCAAAATGATTGATTGAATTGATCAAAAATTGAAAATTTATCATTTAACGACTAACTTCACAACATTGTGCTGAAAATTTTTCAGCAGGAACGCATGCAATTTAAAAATATTTTATTCGGAAGGGGAAATTTGTTTACGAAATAGACTACGTCGCCTGCTAAAAATGTTTCAGCAGAATATTTACGTAAACTCGCACTGCAATATGTCCTAGTTCATAATAATTGTTGTTATCTTTAATTATTATTGTTGATCCTCCTCTAGCATTTCCTGCTGGGTGGAGAGAGTGGTAACAATGGTATCCTCGTACATATGTTAACATATGAAGTTTTAGTAAAATGGTTCTCGGATACTAGGCAAATATCTATTTTTGCTGTGTGTGGGAACATTTCTAATTCTGAAATGTGTTGCATTAGTCCATTTGCATTCCAGATGAATATTCTTAACGTTTTAGTCATTTTGTTTAATACATCATGGATGAGATTTCATCCATGACTTGGAGGTTATTTAATCGTTTATTTAAGGCTTCTAGGTTGCTAGTGCTTGTTGGTTGCTATTGCACAATTTCTGAGAATGTTTTACATGCTCGTGGTTTTGGAGTACGAGGTCTAAGTTCCACTTCCTTTATGGTTTGTTTTCGCCCGTTTGATGTTAGGCCATTTTGTTAAACTTGATGGCCTTTATTTATTAATTGTTGTAAAGTTTTAGCTTCTTCACAACCTCTGTAGTTGGCAGGATGTTGTCTTTTGCAATTTATGCATTTTGCAGGTACATTTTTACTCTCCGTACAGTCTTTTGCATAATGTTTGCCAGCACATCTCACGCACCGTGGCTCTCGCCCGCAGTATTTCTGCGTATGGTTATAAATTTGGTATTTCTTGCATTGCGGTATTAAACCGGTGGTTTTTCTTAGTGATTAAATTGTAACTCTTATGTTAAGGATAGCTCTTATATTGAAAATATCTTCAATTTGCTGTTTATTATTAAAGGTGAGCATGAACAATGAAGCCCCCTTTTGATTACTTTGCTCCCCTGAGCATTTACTTTCCGTTCTTTTTTAAGAATATTAACTGCATTTTCTATTAGCAGCCCTCTTTGATTTAGATCCGCCACTATATCTTCAATTAGGCAAGTTGGATAAAGCCCTCGAGCCATTACTTTGATTTTGCGGTCATTCTTATTTTCGTATGTGTATGTATATCATTTATTTCCTTGTTCATTCGTATGTGTATGTGTATCATTTATTTCCTTGCTCTATAGGTGTCGGAGTCTGGCGTATTAATCTTCCATACGTTGTTGTTAAGAGACACCACGCGGTACTCTTTATCCCTCACCGATTTTAGAATTAATTGCACCTTACCATAATCTGTAATGCCGATAATATTGATTGGCGGAGTCGCCGTTTATTTGGACATAACCCGTACCAGGTTATGTTGCGGTGTTTTTTGTTTATTACTAATGTTTCCACTAGTTCGGTTTCGGCTTTCCTTTTTTTATTGTTTTTTTTTTGTCTTTAAGGTCCAGGGGCATTGTCCGGTTTCTCTTTCAAGTTCTACTTCATCGGTATGGTACTCTTGTTCTTTAGTGCTGTTTATAAAAGCCAGAGGCTTCTACGGAACCTTTGTTTAAAGAGCCTTTTTCAGCTCCTCGTTTTCTATCTTGAGCTTCAACAAAACTTTGCCGCGTAGCTGGGTAGTAAAACTCTGAATTTTGTTCAATTTCTTTCTAAGATCATCAATTTCTTTTTCTTGTTCTGCTTGGGAGGAGTAGCCAACTATGGGTGGTGGTGAGTTAGCAAGTTGTTAATAGATGCAATAAATTACAATATATAGACGAAAAATACGTCTAAATGAAAGTATGTAAACATTATTGGTTATTTTATAAAAAAGGTATGAAAATTAATGTTTCGCCAGCTCCGCCATCAAAGGCGAAAAAATGAAAACGCCAAGATGTAAACTGGAAACGAGATATTGCTACGAAATTAAGGTTAGTTTTAATTTATTTTGTACCTAGATACATTCTGTAAATATCCGTAAAAAAATTTCGTACAAATATAATTGGTTTACTCATGTTTTAATATATTCTTCAAAAGACTTGACAGTTTATCCTGAATGAAATCATAAAACGGGGGCTTATAACTGTAGAACTCTAACAATTTTTTCATAACCGAAGACCAGTAAATGAAAAATATACGCCAAAATTAACTCATATAAAATATTACATTCGTGACCAACTAAATCAAGAAGTCCGGTATGCCAAAACACCAAAAATATTACACATTACCAAGCATCGATTAAATTGGGTGATGAAAAAATTCTCCGAAACAAGCCACGTTCCTATTGAAACAAGAGGCGCTGATCATAAAATTGCAATTTTCCAAGAAAAGCAGGATGCAGTAAAGAATTTTATAAATAAATTCAAATTGAGTCACACTATTGTCATTCACGATCCCGGAAAATGTACATGGATTCCGAATTAAACATAAACTTAATGTACAAAACAATCTTACAGTTACATCATCTTATTTCCGGATGATTTTTAATATAAATTACAATTTAAGCTTTAAAACTCAACGCACCGATGTTTGCTCTAAATGTTTGGAACTTACTGAATGCGTTAAGTCTGCAACGGATCCTAAAGTCAAAAATGATCTTTAAACCGAAAAAGATACATAATTTGAGAACTAAGGCATTTTTCGAATTGCTTCAAGAAGAAAAGAGGATTTGATGGCATTATCTGGTACTACCAAAAGTACCAGATCAAACAGCTTATTATTCTACAATTTTGTAGTAGTGGTCCATCTAAATCAAAACTTAAACCAGAAAATGTTTTTTCCTATTATTGGACTGAAGACGAATATGGAAAGGGATCGAATGAAATTGCATCGGCGGTATTTGACTGTTTAAATAAACTGGATATTGGCAATTCAAATAAAATAATTCGGCTGGTCGCAGATGGATGTAGCGGGCAAAATAAAAATTCCACCATAATTGGTATGTGCTATAGATGGTTATCTTCTGAAGCTCCTCTCAAAGTTCGTGAAATTGAACTGGGTTTCCCTATTGTTGGCCACCCGTTTTTACCATTATTTAACCAAATAGAAAAAAAATCAGTCGTATGGAGATAATAGTAGAACCGAAAGACTACATTAATATTTTCGCGTAATCTGCTAAGGTAACCCATTTGGGAAAAGAGTGTTAAGTGTATGATTGGAAAACCAAAATAAAAGCAAAATTAAAACCACCTGGCTCCTGACATTTCCGTTTCAAAGATTGCAAAAGTTATTATTTAAAACGCGCCACTGCTGGTACAAATATTTTAGTAAGGGGTGAGGTTCACTATAAAAATGATTTTTGTACCTTTAGAGGAATTACAAAATTAGGAAGAACAGTCATCGGAATTAAGCCGGAAGAAGTTCAGCCTGGCGAAAAAACTGTAAATCCACTCAAATTTCGCGACGTAAAGAATTTTTTTGTTGAAACATTTTTGACCAGAATGGGACTTGGACAGCAATCTAGCGTATTACACAAATTTGGTCATTGGCCAATCTCCTGAAGTTGCTACAATAACTGAAGATAACATAACGACTGATGAAACATGTGATTTTGTTCCAGAAACACATTAATATTTTATTTTTATTTATTTTTTATTATTTTCTAGTACTTTAAATGTATTGAATACAGAAATAAAATAATTTGGTACAAAACTATAATTTTCTCCTTACATTCATTAAGCTTTTTAATAAGAAATTAGTGTTTTTCAGTAGCAAACACGGAAATCTTCGTTTGTCGTATCAATACTGGCAATCTCCGTTTTTCAACTTAATTTACTATTTTAATAATAATTAACAAAGAGCAAAAATTATTAAAAAGCATCTATGATGTATTTACAAAATTACTTTACTTTTAAATTTTACTTCAATTTCTACATAAATACCTCAAGCAGTTTGCGTCAAATATCTCAAATTGACAAAAATCAGATTACCGTCTTTGATTATTCTACCTGTCTCATATACAATAAGCAGAGTGAATTTTCATTGTCTCTTGAAACACCAAAAACTGTTTTTGGACTTACACACTTTCCCTTTCTCACCGACGTTATGTTTTATTTTCTGATTAAATAAATGCAGCTGCAAACTGCAATAAATCGTATCGTGAAAACATTTATTTTATATTTACACAACCCCTTTTTATTTAGTAGAACACACAGCCGAGACAAAAAAGTTAATAATGAAAATTCCCCCCATTTACTTTTATAAAAAATATTGATTACAGTGAATATTCTTTTGACATCATTTGTTTAAAGTGCATTTAAATAAATAAAATTGTATTGTTTCTTCAAATAAACAAATCATTATTAATACAGACTTCCAAATAGAAACTACAAATAAATAAAACTTATGCATTATCTTATGGGACTGGTATTGCACCAGCATTTAACGAAACAATTGAGTATTATTACTCGATTTTAAACTAGGTTTAAACTTAATAGACAGGATGATTCTAAAATACATAGTTAGCAAACGATTAACTTAAACCAAAAGATCGAATTGAAAATAGTCGATTTTTTTGGTTAATTGTATTCAAATAAGCATTTTGGCTACTGAAAAGCGAGTAACGGAGAATTCACAACTTTTTGCTTTTGTCTTATAGGTTTGTATAAATTTCCAACATAACGAGCAACAATTTTTGTTCGTTATGTTGGAAATTCATACCGACCTAAAAGTAAAATGTTTTTTCATTGTGAATACACTGTAAGTTTTACAGAATACCAGGGTGGTCATTTTGTGGTGCTATATCACATTTGGTGATAAAACTGTGATAAACTGACATTTGTCGTAGCTTACTGCGGTCCCATCTTGGATGAACAACGTCACGTCGTATAATGATTTGAATGAAAATGACTACAATATTTTCCGTCTTACTTCTACAAGTGGAAAAAATTGTTTATTTTGTTGTTTAAATTTGTTTTATATAGAGTTTGGTTAAAAACACCTCTAATCAAAATTTCAAAAAATGAATGAAATTTACATTGACGCGAATGATCAATAAATGATATTTATTAACAAAATAATCATTTATATATTATTGAAATAAAATTAATGGATTATTGTTAAATTTACAGGAAAACAGAATATAAAAATCAACAATTATTTTAGTTTTGTGTAGTAAATTGTATGTTAAAAGAACCATTCTACTAGCCTAGAATAACAAATTTTACAAAAACAATCATCCTCCTAATAGAAATGGACAAAAAATAAGCAAATCTTAAACGAAAATCAACCTAAACCATCTGACATAACCTCATAAAATACAAATAATGGTCTGTGTTTAAACAAGAAATTCTAATAAATCAAAGGGTTTTATAGTTATGTTAACTTAAAAATATAATTATTAGTCTTTCGTTAACAAACAATTTTGTTTTGCACTTCATATCATGGTAATTTTCATTCATTTTTGTTTAAATTTTAAATTACTCTTTTTATATCAAACTATATGGAGTTTGATCGAAAGCAACTAAATTAAAGTTTTAAAAAAATGAATGAAAATTACTGTGATACGAACTGCAAAACAAAATTGTTGATTAAGAAAAGACTAATTATTATATTTTTAAGTTAACATAACTGGAAAATCCTTTGGTTTATTAGAATTTCATGTTTAAACACCGACCATTATTTGCATTTTGTGAGGTTGTGTCAGATGGTTTAGGTTGATTTACGTTTAAGATTTGCTTATTTTTTGTCCGTTTCTGTAAGGAGGATGATTGTTTTTGTGAAATTTGTTATTCTAGGCTACTAGAATGGTTCTTTTAACATACAATTTAATACACAAAACTAAAATAATTGTTGATTTTTATATTACATAATAATATAAAAATCAACAATTGAGGTTACGTGTCAAATCATCACTTTGATTCATTGCTTTCCCCTTAAAATTCATTTTGCAGTGTTGTCATTTTGTGGTAATATCATAGACAAATTACTTTATTACTTTTATTATTTACTTTATTACTAAAGTAATTTGTCTATGGTAATATACCACATTTGGCGATACTGTGCGAAAAATAAATTGTCGTAGCTAACTATGGTGTTGTCATGGATGAATATCATCATGTCGCATAATGATTTAAATGAAAAAGACCACAACTTCTTCCGTCTTACTTTTACAAGTGGAAAAAAAATTATTTTGTTGTTTACATTTGTTTTATATGGAGTTTAGTTAAAAAAAAGCTCTAATAAAAATATCAAAAAATGAATGAAATTAACATTGACGCGAAATATAAATGAATGATATTTATTAACAAAA
Source organism: Tipula vernalis (assembly GCA_958295665.1). Classification (NCBI taxonomy): domain Eukaryota; kingdom Metazoa; phylum Arthropoda; class Insecta; order Diptera; family Tipulidae; genus Tipula; species Tipula vernalis. Next base: position 213,678,813 of record OY282560.1, on the reverse strand, counting down.
TGATCATTTATATATTTTTGAAATAAAATTAATGGGTTATTGTTAAATTTACAAGAAAAACGAAATACAAAAATAAACAATTATTTTAATTTTGTGTAGTAAATTATTTGTTAAAAATCAAGGTAGTCTATACAGAAAAAAGAGGTAGTATATTTCCGTGTCTCATTTTCGTCTTTCTTTGCACATCACGTTACGTGTAGTCAAAAAAACATATTTGTATATGAAGTTTGGCGGTTTTTTGATTAATTTTTTAAATAAATCAAGAATAATCGTAATCGTTTTTTACAAACCGTATTTACAATTGATAATGATAGTTTACCGAGACCCTTTTTAAGCTTTATATTTTTTTTATGATCCAAATATTTGAGAAATAATTCCTTCGAGTATATAATGTCTAAGATAAATGGAAAAAAGGGTAGACAAAATTATGAGTACATAACATAAAACAATTAAATTATTAAATGTTTTTGGTCATTTGAACATAATGTACGTACCATTTATTAAAATTTTTATTTCTTAACGTTATGTACTCAAATTTTTGCCATCTATTTTCGTTTGGCTTCAAATTATTGATATCCACGTACCTATTCAAATAATATGTTCATATTTAACGTTAAATATAAATGTAAAAATATATTAAATAAAAATTCATTTCACAAATTATTGTTTAGAAAAAGAAAATTAATTCATTTATTGTCTTATGGTTTTCGCTACAAATAAATCAAAACATCCATTCCTGTTTAGTGTTCTATGTGTGTTCTTATCAGAAGTACAACTGATAGTTTTGTTGCAATAGGAGTTATTCAAATTTAGTATATTTAAAATCGAACACTCCCAAATTTTTGAATTATTAATAATTAAAATCTAAACGTTCTCTGCATTTAACAAAAAAATTTTACTCATAAATTCCGAAACTTGTTATGCAATGTGCTCAAACAGCCTGCTCTAGACACGAATATTAAAACATGCCTCTTTTCGCGACTTAATTCAAAAAGTATTGCAGTATATAACTAAAATAAAAATTGAAATGTTTAATTTTAACATAAAGTCGAAAAACAATCAAGAATAAAAAAAAAATCATTTATTTTCCATTTATTTAAAAAATTAATAAAAATATCACGAAACTCCATATAAATATTAGCATTTTTGACAACACGTGACGTCAAATTGCGAAGAAAGCATAGCAACAGCATGCGCAATATTATACCTTTATTTTCTGTATATCTTGGTTAAAAATAACATTCTAGTTGCCTAGAATAACAAATTTCATCGGGAGCTCACAATAGCAAAGGACAAAAAAATATTCTTAAACAAAAATCAACAGAAACCATCTGACATAACCCCACAAAATGCAAATATTGGTCAATGTTTAAACATCAAATTCTAACAAACCAAAGGCTTTTCTAGTTATGTTATGTTAAAAATATATTAATTGGTCTTTTTTCAATCGACAATTTTATTTTGCACTTGGTTTCATGATAATTTTCATTCATTTTTTTGAAACTTTAATTTAGTGGTTTTTGATCAAACTCCAAATAGTTTGATGGAAAACAACTAAATTGGGAAATTAAAAAAATGAATGAAAATTATCATGAAACCAAGTGCAAAATAAAATTGTTGATTGACAAAGGACTGATTATTATATTTTTAACATTTTATTTAAATAATAAACATTTTTGCATTAAAGTATTACTTTATCATCACACAAATAGCACTTCGTATAAAATTTTCATATAATGTCATTTGAGGTTATGTAGAAACGTCAACTTATCACTTTGATTCATCATTTTCCCCTTAAAATTCATTTTGCAGGGGTGTGTTTGTAGACTTTCTCCATTTTTTTATATCACACAAAAAAAGTCTCCACTAGTGATATAAAGGTGTGATATAGCACCACAAAATGACCACCCAGTTATATTTTACGTAGTTGACTTTTCAAACTGTTGGTATGATTCATAACTACTTGCCGATGCAGGTAGCGGTAAATTAAAATTTCTCAGATCATGTTATTTATTCTAGTGGGGTGATTGTTTTTTTTTTTTGTAAGGAGTGGCTTAGTCGAAGTTCGTAATTTCGAAATTGGACAGAAACGGAAAATTTCAAAGTACATTTTAGACATATGTATTATGTTGTGAGAGTTTAAGCTTGGGAACAAAGCTAGGTCACCAGCTGAAAGAATATGTAGTTGTTTGCGGTAGTGCAGTAATAAGTGAAAAGACAGTGAGAAATTGCTTCACTAAATTCTGTTTCGGTTGAAACGATTGAAAATTTTGGTAGAACAAAACCCTCGCCAATCAATGCGAGAATTAGCAGAGAATCTCAATACATATCAATCAACTGTGTGGCGTTTTCTTTAGAAACTAGGAAAAGTGTCAAAGATTGGAGTCTGGGTACCACACACTCTCAATGAAAACAACTAGGTAAACAGAACGTTGATTCCAGTTAATAATCTCTAACGACAAAGAAATCAGACTTTCTTGCCCAACCTTCTTACTAGGGATGGAAAGTGGATAACATATGAAAATGTTGTCAGGAAAAGACAGTGGCTAGACAAGGATACGCCCCCGTCACCTCATCCTAAAGCTAGTGTTCGCGGCTGGAAAATTTTATTGTATGTATCGCGAAGTTAATGTCCAACAGCTGCAACAAGTGCAATAAAAACTTATTGAGAAGCATCCAGCTTTGGTTAATCAATGACAAGTAATGCTACTCCATGATAATGCTAGACCTCAGTGCTGGGATTACCCAGGAAAAAAAATATTGGAGCTAGGTTGGTTCACTTTACCTCACCCGCCACACTCACCAGACATTGCTCCAACCGATTACCACCTTTTTCGATCGCTTTAAAATCCCTTAACGAAAAAACGTTTATAAACGACGAGCAGGTACTTCAGCAAGTACAATCCTTTTTCGCGGCGAAGCCTAGAAAATTCGACGCGGAGGGGATTGACATATCACCAGATAGTTGGCAACAAATTATAAATAATAATGCTGATTATATTATAAATTAGTTTTCGAATTTGTAATTTCTATGGTGAAATAAAATTGAAGTCCAAAATCGGTAATTATTTATGAATCAACCCAATAAAAAGTCAACTACATAAAATAAATCTGGCATTGTGTAAAACCAAAGAAAATAATATAAAAGTGGTAGTAGCAAAATATAAAAAGAAATCTAGGGTACCTCCATCATACCGAAGGGAGCCTTCAGTTTAAGCAAAATTTACAAAACCATTTTTTTGCTTACTATTTACACATTTAAACCAATAGTTTCCGCATTCTGGGGCCTTATTCTCGAATTCTACATCTATTTTCCACATGCATAAAAACACACGCATAAAAATGAACTATTCTATACAGTAAACAAAAAAATTAATTCTTCTTACTCGCTTTTCAGCATTTTAAGCGTAATTTTTTAGCTACAACCCGAGAAGCCGATTTATATTATTCAAAACACGTTTATATACATAATGTGTTTACAAGAAAAATAATTTAAATTCCAGAAAATTGCGTAAAATAATACAGAAATAATAAAACTTAAATGTTGCTACGTCCTATTTCTCGTTTAAATTATTTTTGTTATGCCATACCATTTGCCGGTTATTGTAATTAATTCTAGTTATAAAAATAAAATCGAAACTATATTATGCTAGAAAGAACCAGTCAAAAAAAACATATTGCCGGAAGTAACTTGTGATGGAAATCTTCAAAAGACTCCCGATAGATCCTTCCAACCTGGCGAGTGTAGGATTTTTACTCCCAAAACTGCCGCATAATTCCTAGCTGCTTCTTCTCTACTCAGTTCATTTGCACCTTTGTTACGCTAGCGCAGATAGCGTCTCACGCTGCATCTAATTTCAGCATTTTTCTTCGAGTTGGACGTGCTCGCGGATTACATTTACATTCTCGCACATTGAATAAAAATGATGCTGGTCACCATTAAGCCTGAATTCCACTGTGAATAATTGACTGAACTGACTTCAAGTCGAAAGAAGACAAAAATAAAAAAATCCATTGGAGTGACAAAGATAAAGCATGTTTTTTTTATTTTTTTTATGGCACAAATATCTTGATAAATTTTGACAGCGACCGTAAAAAAATAAAAATAAAAAAAATTAATTTTTGGTTATCACTTGGAGTTTTAATTTGGCTTTTTCATCACCAATAAATTATTTAAAAAAAAAACGATTACTTTATTAAATTGCCAATAATAGTATTTAGCGATATTATTACAATTGATCCCAATTTATCACAATTTAACTGTACACAAACTTTATATTTTTTTATTATCACAGCTATTTTAGAAGCAACCACCAAAAAAAATTATGACACTTATCATAAAAATAACAAACTTTTAATTAACTTAGTGTGCGGAAAAAAATTTGCGTTCGTACACAAAATTTGTGTGCGTATATTAGTTGGATAACCATAAAATGACTTCGATTTTGATAATTTTTGACCATAATTATGGCGATCCACTAATACAAATACATATTTTATGTAAGTAAAATCTTGACTGACTTCGTTTTGTGTTTCTTTCACACAACCACCGATTTTATATTTTTATCTCCCTTTATTTTGACTGACAAACTTTTATTCGCAATGGAATTCAGGCTTTACTGTCACCACTACTAAACCTTAATGAACTGCACCAATTATGTTGCAGTCTTAGCCCCGCTTCTCCTCACTGTCTTATTCTAGTACTCTGTCATAAAAATAACTGTCTAATACATTTATGTACAATAGTATTTAACAAAAATGATTTAGTAGTGTTTTTTCATTCGCTCCTGATAGCTGCTATCGAGGCCGTCATTTTTCTATGCCTAAATTTAAATTTGACACGATATTTATTGGTAAACTAAACTATCAAACTATCATTTTTAATTCAATTGTTTACCAAAAACTTCATGTAAAAAATATTTGGCTCTTCCTATTTATACGGAGCGCTTTCGGGAGCCATTTTTTATATGACGGCTCTCGATAGCAGATATCCGGAGCGAATAAAAAAACACTACAAATAAGTGTCTTTAGGCTTGAAAACTTGATTTTCAAAATACAAAATTTTTAATTTTTTCATTTAACATCTACTCAGTTTCTTTCTTCACTCAGCTTTATTCTTCACTAATATTGAGTATTTCTTACCGTCGTTGAAATAAATGTTATACATGTAATCATTTTCGCAATCATACCTACGTTTGCCACCACAATTCATGCACCCCAGGCGCCGGGGTATTATTTATAATAAAATTTTATACTCTTACGTTACAAAAACCGTCAAAAACTTTAGTATGTTGCTTTATCACGAGTAATGAGAATCGAAGGATCTCCTCAAATCGAGCTAAGGTGCCTCATCATAAATCTGCTTCCTAAGGCTCAGGATGTAATGACGGATTTTGTGTGTGGTAACAATGACGTCCAATTTTTAAAATTCAACGGAATCATTGATCGCCAAACAACTTGAATAAGCATACTTTCCGAACTTCAGCTTCCTATTAAAAATAAGTTACTTTCGGTAGTTGTACTCATCTCGTCTAATAACATGAGTCATGCAAAACGCTAATTGCGCTTGAATCGTAATTTCTAAAGAATTTCTCTATTTTAGAAATGTTTAGCTGAAAGCGCAAATTAAAACTTTGATTAACTTTGGTTAGCTCTTTCGTTCGGTAAAAATGAGGCAGTTAAGTTTTGCTTTGAATTAGCGTTTGCTTAACAAATCCGTATTTTTATGGTTTTACAAATAGTAATATTAAAACATATGTATAGTAATAAAAAATTATCAATTAACATATTTGATAACGACATTATTTGAAAAATTGTAATGTATAGATATTACATGTGTATGTAATGTGTAAATATTTACAAAAGCATAATCAGCATAATGTAAATAGTAATTAAACATGACACTATTCCTAAAAAACCCAACGATAAAGAGATATTTAACTGATATTGAAGAGAGTTTGAAAAGATAATTATTCGGACGTGCAATGACCTTTTAGTCGCTGAACGAAATGAAGACAACTTCCAGAGCTAGGACTGTTTCGAATCAAGGGTCGGGAGCACCAGATCGGAGGACCGGTGTTTGAGATATAACGGTATGGTGAAAGCAATCAGTGGACAGTGTTAGCCCCACTTTTCCGCGCTATAGGGCGGATGGCTACCGTTAACTGTATTGACGGGGACATGGTGATGCCGCTTACTGACACTCTGCCTAAGTAATTAGTCAGGCAGGACAAGTTTCCAGACCCCAAGATATTCATCGTATATCTTGTATGCTGTAAATACTCCGCCTTAAACAACTCAAAAACATCAATTTTGGATATAACAAGATAGCACTGGCGTGATGATATGTTTCTTTCATTATATTGAAACGTTTTTATCTTGTACTATTAAGTTCTATCGAAATACCTGTTATGAGAGTTGATTAGGCAAATTTATTTTTGTTTGCTGCGTTTTGTATCGAACAATATCTCTGAGTTCGCTATCTGTTATTTTTAGTTAATTTAACTTCAAATTTGTAACAGCAAATTTTTGAATTATCTAGAAATTTCTACAAAAAACATTCATTAAATTTCTTGTGATATCGTTTCACGGTGGTCTTTAACCAACTTTTAATGAAAGGTGGTAAAGATTTGCGTTGAAATCTCAATAGATGTCGTGCGTGCCAAGTACTTCAATTCGAAATGCCGTTGAAGCTTGTATCTTTAATGCATTTTTGTTAAGGAAAGCATTAAACGTTTATTTACTGGCAGTATTTTTTACTGAATAAAAACATAAAAATCGTAAATTTCATTAAAGTGACAAAGACTTTTTTTGTTTTAAGTCTGTTTTTTGAAAATTTCATTAAGCGTATTTCCTTGACAAATTTACAACAACAACTGCATAGGATAAATCCCCGCAAGAATAACATTAACCCAAAAAATAATTGGGTTTATTTAAACATAATTCTAATTTTTGGTTAAGATACCTGCCACCAGATTCACAATACATATTAAATTTATATTTTATTTCGAAAGGTTGGCTTTTGTCCATTAAATCAAATTGGCTATTTTCTTGGGAAACAAATAAACCCAAAATAATTCGAATTAAATTTTATCAACAAAATACGCTAATTGAAAAATTGAAATATTGTTCCAGTACGGAATAAATTCGGTTCTAATTTTTTTCAGTAAATTTTGTCAGTATAGTACTGTAATAATGTCAGTATCCTACTATTTTTTAAATACTGTGAAACTAAAAAAGGTTTTTTCTCTCTCACACAGCACACGAATACATATTTTTATCCCATTTCTGTCAGTAAATATTTCATAATGGAAATCAGGCTTAAAACACGACTGAGTTCAAAATCTGTTTCGATTTTTGCAAAAGCATTTAAAATTTGCTTTCCCATTTGTTTATTGGTTATAAAATTAACAAAAATTAGCTTTTAGTAATTTCGTTGTTTTTATTTAATTCAAGTTTTATTAAGGTTTTATTTTATACAAATTTAATATAAAAATGTTCGTCTTAATAAAAATAAATTCTTGAATCTGATGGAGAAGTAATTGTGATACATATTTTTTATTCATAAGTATTTGGATGTCGAAAAATTTAAAAATATTTATGGTATATCAATTGAATTGAAAATTATTTTTGGCCAATTAACTAGTGATTTGATCTAGGCCACTTCTATTTGATAAACCCATCAACTTTTTCTTATTACTTCTCTTCTATGATCTCTTGGAATCTTACCCAAAACCATTTTATTAGTACCATAAAGTAGAATTTGTGGTCTTGCTAGATCATGTACACCGCCCGTTCTCCTTCAAACCCCTCAGGTTTCTAGTAAAAACCACAAATTTTATTCAACCTTTTTTAATGTAGTTTTTTTATCAGACATTAATTTTGCTTTCATTAAATAACAAAATTATATATTAATTTACTTTGTATTCAACATTATTCTCCCTTCTTTCTGGTAGCTTATCAATTCCCTCCTTTTAAAATTTGGTTGGTTTGGACTGGAAGAAATATTCGACAGCCCAACTGACTTGCTCTTCAGAACTGAAGGTTTTTCCATTCAAAAAGTTTTGTAAGGAACGAAAAGGTAGTAGTCTGCCAAGACAAGGTCCGGCAAGTAAGGTGGGTGTGGTAAAACAGACCATCCAAACCCATGAATTGTTTCTTGAGTCACCTTTGCTGTATGTGGTCGCGCATTGTTGTTTAAAAGAATGAAGTTTTTGCGATTGCCAAGTGTAGGACGCTTTTCATGAAATTTCTCTTCCCCTCTTTGCAGTTGCTGAACGTGTGTATGTGCAGTAATCGATAAATTTGACTTCAATAACTCGTGATGAATTAACACCTCAATTGTCATAGTCGTGTCATTTCAAGTGACGTGACTAGACTCGCATTAATCCGCGACAAAATTGGTATTGTTGAAGTCGATCAAGCGACTATTTTTTTAAATTATGTACAAATTATTAACAATATTTATTACCACATTATATTTATTAACACATTTTAAAAACATTTATACATGAAAAATAATTATTTCTATAAAAATAATAAACTACCTTTAACGTTCCATTTTAACTATACTAGTCACTTCGGTTTAAACCTCGACAATCCCACCAGACACACAATAAAATCTTTTTTCCATCGAGTTTGCTTTCGGATCCGGTAGAGTTGATCGATCCATATGAAGCCACTGCATTTTGCGGACGAAATTGTCATAGGTAACCCATTTTTCATCACCTGTTATAATCCTGTCTAACAAAGGCTCGATCCCGCGAGAACAGACTTGTCGTTGTCAAAGTGGTTCGTCTCTCGGTTCGTCTTTTAAGGTCGGCCACATACATTAAGTATCTAGCCAGAACGTACTGACATAGCGAATTTTTTGTAGTTTGGTCGCAGCTGCCTGATGAGTAGACCATACTTTTCAGTACGAAACCAAACTACCAACAGAGAGAACTCATGGAGGGTTCTCATTTTTGCAGAGTGGTACATTGGTATAACTCTTTGGGCCTTCAGCCAAAATTACGGGGAGGGGGGAAGATATTTCTACTTTTTTTCAGTAGATATATTATGAGCGATTGGCCTCAATATTTTTCTGATTTACCAAATCGAAAATATTGGGATTGTCATAACAATTAATATATTTGTCTATAAAAAATGCCGAAAAATCAACTTAAAAAGCTTTTATGTGTTTGTAATTTTCGATATTATTTTACAATTCTTATAGTCAATTCAAAAACTGATAAAAGTAAGCTTTGCTTTTTACAACTTTTCACTTTTACTATGCTAGTAATAACTAATCACTTCGACTAGCGCAGAGCTTAGATTTAAACTTGATGTGGATTAATTTACGACCTAGGAAGATCAAATATTATATTACTAATAAAATAGTTTGGGGTAAGATTCAAAGAAATCATGTCGAAAACTTGTATGATCCACTAGCGAGTAATCACAGAGATGTAACAAAAATGTTCGAGATACTATAAAATATAAATATGTATGCTGTGTGCATTAATCGACTAAACTAAAATACGATAAGTTAATAAAATCCATGTGATGGCACTAGTATAAAAGTCATTAAGTGTGGCCTCAAAAGGAACTAAACTAAACTAAAATAAATACCAAATGTTAGAAAAATGTAATGAGTATAAAATAGATGATTTGAACATATTTTTATTTTAAATGTTTAAGGCTAAGTGAAGTACTTGGCACGCACACCATCAATTCTTCACCAGTACTGCTTGAAATTGTTGAGAATGTACGTCTGTTGTCCTTCGTTAGCATTCACAAGCAGACAAAATAACCCAAGGCATTCTGAATCAAATCAACAGGGAGCATTATTAGAAAAGTATCTGCGTAAAAAGTTTTACTTTAGTTAATATATGTATGTGATATTAAAAGAAACAGTAAATAAAGAATTAAAAAAAATGCCAAGCGGATTTTCTTGCGTTGGTCAACTTCGACTCCAAATTGCATCTGGATAGGAACCAAGCGCAAATTTTAGCGAAAAAAAACCTCGATATAAATTTATAGTAGTTGGCTTGAAAAAAGTACGTTCAATTCCATTTTTTTTTTTTTTTACAGCAGACGGCTGTGCATTTTTTATTCATTTTGCTATGTTTACAAAATACTTTGACGTTTTGAAAAAAATTGTTGTGGCATAAAGATCAGACGCAGATATTTTCAGTTTGCGCGATTTTAATTTTTTCCAATTAAAAATATATTGATTAAATTTTAGGTATAAGTTTAAAAAATCTTTTGGCCAATGTGCAGCAAATATTGTTTACACTTCTGCGGATATACTGGCATATGCCATCAAACAAAAATGCTGCTACATATCGTTTAAATAAAATTATTCTATAAAATGGAGCTTTCCAATAAAATAACAGAAATTGCAGCTAAAATTTTATCTTTAAGTCCTAGTCCCAGCAAAACATCGTTTGACTTTAATTTTGACTCATTTAAAGTTTCATACTATTTTAAATTCTTGAATTTTATATGAAAAATTAGCGTTTGTCTCAGCAGATCCACCAATATTTTTGTTGATCCGCGAAAGTTTAAGGGTAAAACGGAATTCAAATTTTCTACAATAAGGTTCTGTCTTTTTGTCGGTTGTCTATTTTCCTATAAGGAAAACTTATTATTATGAAATTACAAAAAAAAAGTGAGGCATTTGTTTACCTTGAATAAACAGAAAATGCTCCTCAAGCAATTGACTAAATTAATGTAGAAAACTTTAGCAAAGGTAGCATTTTAAAAAATCAAATAATCCAGTGGTATTCTTAAATTATGTACTTATTTGTATCGTCATAGTAGCAGGATTAGAAATATGAATGGAAATTTTGCTCGCATAACTTACATAATTTGTTAAAAAGTATAACGAATAATTTATTTTGATTTAAAAATATATAAACGACATTTTAAAATTTTATAAGTACCCTCAATACGTACTACTAAGATTTTCTCTAATATATCGAGTTTTTTAATTTGGTTTCATGCACGAAATTATTTTACAGCAGTTTTGGTTGCATTCAAATTTTTGTTTTTTAAATAAATTTCTATATCGAGGTTTTTTTCGCTAAAATTTGCGCTTGGTTCCTATCCAGAATTCATCTCCAAGTTGATTTTTTTCGGTTTTAACCCTTATGTCCATTTTGAGTTACCTGGGTAACCTTTTCGACTTTAATCGATAAAATTTCTGTTTATCAATGGAATTTTGGCTCTAGAAGCTAGGATCGCTAAAATCATTTAATTGTAATAGTTACAGTTTTAAGTGATATTGGAATTAACTTGATAAGGTTACCGGGTAACGCTTAGTTGATTTACGTAAGAAAAAAGATGCATAGACATAAGGGTTAATCTATGCAATCTGTTTTGGAGCTCAAGACACACCCAACTCTTTCGCAGTTTACTTTTATCATCCTACTTAGAGGACGTACGGCTATAGACCCGTTTTATATAAACCACTTGCCCTTTGCATTGCTTTATGCCAACCTATAGTGCTGACATGAAAGGTGGGTCGGCCCATGGATCCTGCACTCTCAACAAGTTGAAATTTAGTTATAGCCGTACCTTCATTAAAAGTTGGTTAAAGCCACCGTGGTTTTTCAGTATAAACTCACAAATATTTCAAAACCTATTTATTTAAGGATTCGTTTTTTGGACGCCCTTATAATATATGGAAGTTAAAATTTGAGTTAGGAAAACGACTTTATGTTGTCTAACTCAAAACACTTCTGCAAGTTTCACATTTTGGATTTAGGTGGTTCATTATAAGGAGAAGTACTCTCCTAATTTTGTTTACGATCGTCGTTTGTTTACGACAAGGGGATCATAACTTTTTTTAAATGACTTGAGAGCCCCGTTATGAACAAGCTTAACTCGAGTATTGACGTCAAAAGAACACCCCTTTTTCTTATTTTTATTAAGTATGTACGTCTGAAAAATGAATTGAATAAATAATTGCATAACATATAAAACTTTCAATTACCAGTTGTTTGTTTTTGTATACTATGTCCTGGGGTTCAAATCCGTTCCAATTTGAATTTTCGACTGAAATGAGGTATTTTACTAGAAAGTCACCAGTGATTTTTTTGATCGAATTTCAAGAATATGGGCTCAGATCCAAACCGCAAAGATTTATTTATAAGTACCAGATCAAATTAGCAAGAGATGAGTATATGTTCCAGATATGAATTTACATCCAATTGCAATTTTCTTATGTGCAGCTTAGATAAGCAAAGCTACTAAGGAATCGTCTAAATTTTGAAAATTATTATCTGTACGGTAAAGTGATTGAGTGATAATTACTAATCCGACAAAAAGGGTAGGGGGGATAGACATTTTTTAGTCGGATTGATCAACTAACAGTAAATTAAGTCGTCCTCCAACCATAAAGAAATACCATATTCATCGTATAAACCAAATAAATTAATTATGCAATGCTACGTTATTTGCGACAAAGCAAAAAATGTACTATTGGTACATGTGTACTTATGATTTGGTACTTTGTACTTATGACTTTAGTATTAGTTTCGCTGAACGTCATAAGTATTATGAATCAAAAAAAGCTCATCAAATTCCCATATAGAATTTATATTAAAGAAAAATATCAATGTACGGGACATTTTAATACGAGAGACGATAACAGCAACTATTTTTTATTACTCACTCCATATTCCAAGAATACAATGAATGATACACGGCTGCATTTTGTTGTGATCAACAAATAATAATCTAATTATAATAAATCACTAAAACAAAGGTTTTTATGTGCTCATTGATAAAAAGGCATGACGAATAATTATGGTCATTGTATTAATTCCTAATCATACCATAAACTAATAACCATTTTTATTTTCTTTCAATAATTAATATTCAGAAAATCGAATAAAATGTAAGTTACAATTTACAAAATTATCTTATCTTTTATATTCTAAAATGAACTTTGGTTTGCCCATATAAATAATTATTGCTTAGAATATTAATTTTAACTTACAGTCACTCTGTATATAATAAATAGGTACAAGTGATGTAAAAGTCTTGAGCAAGGTATTTTTTCTTGCAACAGGCACGCACTCACGCACATCAAGTCCGACCAAACAAAAAAAAAAACAAAAGTTGCAAAAAGGCGTTTACTCATGCCAATTGCCAAAACAAAACTCCAAGTCCTAAATTGCATGTCACTATTTTAAATTTTCTCTGCATTAATTAAGTTCCAATAGAATCGATTAATTATTCAATTGTGTGTAGCGTTTTGGTCAATTATTTATATAAAATACAGGATTTAACCATTTTTTTTTTTTTTAAAGAAACAAAGCAAAATTTCAAGGTTATAAGCATTAAAAAACTTGATATTTTTAAACATACCGTAAATAAAAATTTTAAATGTACAATTGTAGCACTATGATTTGTTTTACTTATAAAAATACAAAATATAAACACAAACTAATTTTAGTAGAAATTTCACTTTCCGTTTTCACATGTATGCAATAAGTATGAAAGTTGATTGTGTTCTGTTTAATGTTTATATAAAAGTAAAGAAAAATGAAATGACAGCAATTTTTATTCACCAAACGGCGACAAAAATTATTCACCACTTTTTGTAAAAATCTTATGCTCCAAACACATAGACGCCGTTCGAAGCGCCGCTAAATTAAATACATATAATACCCCAAACACATTGACGGAGCGAACAGCGGCACTAAATTAGAATACATATGTACATGTATTTCCATAAGAGCGAACACATAGAGCGGCGCCAAACTGGCACTTTGAGCAGTTTAAATGCTTGGAAACCTCTAATTTTAGCTGAATATAACATCCAAATGGGCATATGAGAAAGACAATTGTAAAAACAAATCTCGAGCTCGACGACTAAATGGTATTTTCTTTTATTCATTCCACAAAAAGAACAGAAGGAATAGGATATTGATCACGTGACCTCGGAATATTCCGTACATAATGTAATAAAAGAACGGATTGGAATAAATGGAATACATTTTCCATAGCATAAATTTTTTTTTATATTTTAAATTAGGAAACAAATTAAGTTTATTAAATAAATAATTTCTTTATAATTAAATGAAGTGACAAATATTTTGTGCGTGAAAATACACAATGTAATATTAATTTTATTGATATATCTACAAAATATAACCTGGGGACTTTTTGTATCCGCCAAGCTCTATAGGTATAAAACTATTTTTTAAAATATTTTCGAAAATTTCATTTTTACGCCTTAAACGATTAATTGTACCTATCATAATTAATAATTTCATTTTCTATATTATGTACGATTTAATTCAATTTAATCATTTAAATTGAAAACATCGAACATAATTATAAAACGTCAAATGAAATATTATTTTTATTCCACCTTTGGATGTAGTACAAAAAGAATACATTCTGAATATTTCGAATAAATATAAGAATGGACTAAAAAAGGAATAGAAGGAATGGAATGAATAAAAAACGATTTACGTCATTTTCGGAATATCCGTAATATCCAGAATGAATAAAAGAAAACACCATTAGCGAAGTCAGGCGTAGAGCGCCGTTTATGTGTTTGGATACCCCAAACACAAAAGCGGCGCTCTATGACTTCGCTTCTCTTCGTCTTAATGATTTTTGCAACCACATAAACGCCGCTAATTTGACATTTATACCACGTTTACATTAGTAGAATAAAAGTATGTAGCAAAAAAGTATCGTCATGTGAACTCAAATTTAAATATTTAAATATTTTATCATATACTTTTTTGATATTTCGCTAAAGTATGTATCAAAAAAGTATTAGTATATTACGTTGTAATGTGAACCCTAACTAATAACTATATGTTAATGTCATTCGTATATTTGTTATCAAAACAAAAATTTATTACGTTTTTTTTGTTTCTAACTGCAATTTCGGGTGAAAATCAAATAATTTGCAGACAAATCTAATAGAGTTTGAGAAGAAATTCACAAAACATAAACTAAATTGAATACAGAAATCTATCTGTCAAAACAAAAAACTTTTATAGTATGCGTTCACACTACAAATCGCAAGGCTAATGTGAACTGCAGCGGAAAAATAATTAAATATCAAAAAAATACATACTTATTAGGTACATATAATGTAAACGTGGTATTATTTATATGAAAAATGTTTGAGTTTTTACAACAAAACATTTTCATAAAAAACTATTTGTTTAATGACTTATTACGAACAAAATTAATTTCAAATTTAGATTTTTTTTTTACAATTGTCTTTGTCATATGCCCATTTGGGTGTAGAATTCAGGACTGGGATTTTGCACAAAAAGCGAGAAGCGAGTTTTGTGTCTCTTTTACTTAAACTGAATACGAACACTATTTCGCTCAGTAGAAATATATTTTATTAATGCGATCTCAACTATCCAAAATAAAATGATATTCTATTTCAACTATCATTCGTCTGTGTCTCTCACCAACGAAGGTACGTGGTCGAAGCGGAGAAAAGGAGATAGCTCTTATACATAATATAATTGACTGAGATCGCAATAGAAAAAGCGACATTGACCGAATGAAATGGAGTAAAAACTTATTCTTTTAAAAAGAGAGATAAATTCTCTTCTCGCCTTTTGTGCAAAATCCCACCCCAGGACTGGGATTTTGCACACAGCGAGTCGCCTTTTTTGAGCGACTTTTAGCTAAAAGCGAGAAAAAGCGATTTTGCACTAGGCGAATAGACACTCGCTCTCGCTTTTATTTTCGACCATGTGTAGTACTTGGTGAGAAGTAGGAAAAATGAATTTTAAGTTAATGTTTTAGCATATGCACATTATAGGTAATTAAAAAAAATTGAAATTAGCTTTCACATATCTTTTGAATATTATATATTAGTAAAATTATTGTTTTAATTATAAAATGTTGTCACTTGAGCAATGGTATAAATCATATGTTGTCACTTGAGCAATGGTATAAATCATAAAAGGAAAAATTAATGTTTGAATCTAATCAATTTATGTGCATATTAGGAAAATTTCCCTCTCGATTATTACAATAATTACAGAAAATAACACCGCCGAATATCACAGAAGGGAACAAGACGAAACAATCATATAATTGATAATTTAACAAACACCATAACATTTCCAGTGTTAGCGACAAAAGATATTACACTTGAAATAGGACATCGGATAATCCGAAATTAAATGTTGAACCAACTTTTATTTTTTATTACATAAAATTGATTATTTAGGTATTTTAAATAGCATGATTTTTTACAAATTCATTTGTATCAACGACACAAATCTAAACAAACTTGTCAATAAAATGTATTTTTGACAACTAAATTAAAGTTGCTCAATTTTCTCGCCTTTTATTTTGTCTATTTGTGCAAAATCGCAAAAAAACCGTCGGACAAAATTGAAAGGCGAGAAATTAAACGAAAACTCGCTTCTCGCCTTTTGTGCAAAATCCCAGTCCAGCTAAAATGAGAGGTTTCCAAGCATATACTTTGAAAACAACAACAATAAATATAAATGTCATTTATCGCCCTAAAAATACAAACTTTGCTAGTTTGACGGCGCTCTATGTGTTCGGACTTATGGAATTACATGTATATATTCTAATTTAGCGCCGCTGTTCGCTCCGTCAATGTGTTTGGGGTATAAAAGTACATTAATTTGAGCAAAAAAAAAATATCGATATCGATAAGTCATGTTTGACAGTTAGAAAAGCTTTTTATTTATTTCGCGCCACTACCTAGTTCTTCGACATTCATTACAACGCAATCCCTTTTCATATTCAGATTGTGATTCCATCTTTGGAAAGTAATAATTTTGAAGTTTCAATTTAAAGAAAATTTAATTAATTTTGGAATAAAAAATTAATAATTTTTATGAAATATTAAATAGACTATTTTATAATGGCACCAATTGCGCAACTAACAGCAGATTGTCTTAGAGTAAGTGTTTGCAAAAATATTTTCAAGAGCCGGTGTTGAGCTTACAAAATATAATTTTACGTTGTAGGAAATCATAAATGGCGTTACTGTCGATAAACCAGTGTTACAGATTTTAGGTTCGAAGCGTATAAATCCTGGTAACGATGTACAAGAACGCTATCGACTTCTTGTGTCTGATGGCAAAAATTTACAAAGTTTCGCTATGTTGGCCACCCAAATGAATGATATGTATAATCAAGGACATCTTGAAGAAAACACGATCGTTCGTGTAGATCGGTACATTACGTCAATGGTGAATCGTAGTGAAAAAGGTGAAAAGTGAGTGTACAAATAAAAAAAAAAAAAAATTTTAACTAAGTAGAATTTAAATAAAATTATCTCTTGTAGACGGGTTTTGATCATACTTGAACTTACTGTGCTAAATCCGGGCGCTGAGGTTGGACGTAAAATTGGTAATCCAATTTCGATGGATAGCAATACGACTGCCGCAACACCAGCTACAAATAAACCCCAATCGACGAATAGCGTTGGAACCGGTTCAAACTTCAATCAAGCAAACTCGGCACCAAAAACCCCAACAAATCAAAACAGTTCGTTCAATCGCACGTCAAATGAAAATCAAGAAAATTTGAGTAGTCATTTAACCCATCCGATAAGCGCATTAACGCCTTATCAGAATAAATGGATTATTCGGGCAAGAGTTATGAGTAAATCACCAATCCGAACATGGAGTAATGCCAAAGGAGAAGGCAAATTGTTCAGTATGGATTTATGTGATGAGGGTGGTGAAATACGAGCTACAGTATTTCGTGAATTAGTCGATAAGTATTACGATATGATTGAGGTTGATAAAGTATACTACATTTCAAGAGGACAGCTTAAAATCGCTAATAAACAATTTAACACCCTTAAAAATGATTATGAAATGACTTTCGCATCTGATACTGTCGTACAAGAATGCAAAGATTTGGCCGATGTTCCAGAAATCAAATATAACTTTATTCCTATATCTCAAATTGCTGAAAAAGAAGCGAATGCCGTCGTGGACTGTTTAGGAGTATGCAAAGATGTTAGCGAATTACAAACTTTTACAGCTAAAAGTTCGGGTCGAGAACTTAAAAAACGTGAGGTGACTTTGGTCGATTCGAGTGGAGCCAGTATTACACTTACTTTATGGGGCACCGAAGCAGAAAATTTTGATGGGGTTCATCAGCCTGTTATCCTAGTAAAATCAGCGAAAGTTGGAGAATTCGGCGGTGGAAAAAATCTTAGTTTAGTTGGTGGAAGTTCCATGAAAATAAATCCAGATATTGTAGAAGGTCATAAGCTTCGTGGTTGGTTTGATAATGGCGGTTGTGATCAAACAGTTAACAGTTTATCTACAAGGACAGCAGGAACCGTCAGTTACAATACGGAATGGTTAACGTTTGAAGAAGTCAAACTAAAGAATCTCGGCAGCAGCGACACGCCTGATTACTTCCAAGCCAAAGGAGTAATTCATTTGATTAAAAATACAAATGCAATGTATAAAGCATGCCCACAGCAAGATTGCAACAAAAAAGTTACAGATCTTGAAAATGGTCAGTATCGATGCGATAAGTGTAATGAAGATTTTGGTACCTTCAAATATCGTTTACTATTGAACATGTGTATTGCTGATATGACTGGTAATTTGTGGGCAACGAGTTTCAATGAAATTGCCGAACATTTGTTGGGCAAATCGTCACAAGAGGTGGGCGAGGAAATCGATGGCAATCCAGAAGCAGCAACAAATTTATTCTCACAAATTTATTTTAAGCAATTTGTATTTAAATTCCGAACAAAAATTGAATTTTACGGCGATTCTGCTCGTAGCAAATCGATTATATTGTCCGCGTCTGAAATTGATCATGAACAATACCAAAACCATCTAATCAAAGAACTACAAGAATTAACTGGAATTGGAAAAATGTAGAGACTTCCAATATTTTGTTTTATTTTATAATGTTAATTTAATTTACTTTTGTATCGCTTTATTGGAAAAATAAATTTCTTGTTGAAACATGTTCAATGAAAATGATGTCTTTCTTGATTTGTTCTATTTTGTATTTGAAGGTCAATATAAAAGCGATAACAGAGTTATGTGTAGATTTGTACAAAACGAAGCGGTTTCGTCTTGCGCGAAGAGTAGCGGTAATATATGGTATATGCGGATTAGCCCTAAAATCCGCGCATATCTACGTATTTTCTAATAAAAATTTCTAATTTGCGAACAAGAAAAATGTTCGTTGAGCTCGAAATATAAACAATCTTGAAATTTTTTCAAAAATGGCGCCATATTAGAATTGCCTTTCGGAGCCAAACTTCCAGAGAAATCCTCCAGCCCGTTTGTGATACACAATCATTGCGTTGGAAATTGGTGTGGGCAATTTATTGACACGGGCTGTGTTTCAATCGGATAAAACGTTAAATTTTTTAACTGTGGTAAAAAATATTAAATTTTCCTCACTTTTTATTCGTTTTGGTGTTTCAAATGAAACTGGTTAAAATTGTGATGTTTATGTTTTTTAATTTTGTTTTGCGTAGAGAAAAGTAAAATACAACCTAGAAATGTTTAACTGGTCCGTTGACCAGTTAAAATTTTTGTAGTAAATAAAATGTCAAAAATTTATCTTTTTATGCGGTTTTTTATTGGTTTGGACTATTTCTTAATGCTATAATGTACTAAATATCTTGGAGTTATTATAAAAAAAAGTAAAATCAGTTTTCGTTTTCCTATGGGCAAAACGCTTTACACTTGTTAATGTAGAGCCTGAGAACTATTTCGCTAGATTGCCGATGTCTTCCTGTAGTTTATTGGTACAGCCGATGTTTTCGACAGTTCTATAGATTATGAGATCATGTGCAAACATTAATACTATGCTGTGTTACTTCAGGAATGTCGTTTATGAAAATTATAAATATCCGAGTGTTTCAATGTTTTACAGTGACTGATGGGGTCAAAGGCTTTCGCGACTTCTTCAACTTGCTTGTGCTTTTCAATTTATTTAATAATGTTGCTGGTAAATTCAATAATGCGATTCCCGCCAAATATGTGCGTCAACGTGACCAATGTAAAATGTACCCGCTAGGAATCTGTCAAACTTTTGTACCCCAAAAATGATTGCAAGTGTTTCTTTGTCAATTGTGGCATAAGGTAACTGAGCACCTGATAATTGATGCAAACGCAATCGGTAAGTCAATCCCGTCGCTGTTGCGATGACTACGGACAGCACCAATTCCTTTGTCTGATGAGTCGCTGTAACATATAGATCCTTTTCATCATAATACGGGTGTAAGACCTGTGCGCGTGAAAGCTGGAACTTAATTTCGTTGAAAATAGCTTGTTCATGACTCGTCCATTTGAAACGTTGATTTTGCCCTGATAGTGTGTGTAAATCAGATGCTGTGCCGTGCAATTTCGGTATAAATCGCTCGTAGAAATTTACAAGCCCCATAAATGAGCGTAATTGAGGAGTGTCTGATCAAAAGTGGCTATTTACATTTTCCAAAATGATATTTTTTTTTCTATCAGGGCAGAATTTTTTAATTGAAATAGACCAAAAGTGGATATTTCCAGCATGGACCAAAAATTCCCAATTTCTCTATGAAAAATATCCCTAAAATTCTTGATTTTGGCCAAAACAAGCTATTTACTACAAAAAAGTGATCAAAAGTAAGTAACAAAAAGTAAGATGTAAATAGCCACTTTTGATCAGACACCCCTCAATTCTCGGGTGTTCGTTGGTGGACTGGCATTGATTATGGCGTCCAGTTTGTCTTGTGTTGGGAAAATTCCCTTTTTGTTGAAGCGATGTCCTAAGTACACCACTTTGTTCTGGAAGAAAATGCACTTGTCTCGTTTGATCAGGAAACCCGCTTGTTGTAATCGTGTGAGTACTTCTTTTAAATTGTGTATGTGCTCGGCGTCGGTTTTTCCGGTGATAGCAATATCATCGAAGTATATCGCCACTGAGTCAATATTTGATAATAATTTTTCCATGTATCATTGGAAAATAGCTGGAGCGTTTCCTATTCCAAACGGTAATCGATTGTACCTGTAGTATCCCGTGTGCGTTGAGATTGTGAGTAAATGTTGTGACTCTGGATGTACTTCGAACTGTAGATACGCATCCTTTAAATCGATTTTGGAGAATCGTTCTCCACCAGCAAGTGTGTGCCGTAAATTATCAAATAATGGTACTGGCTGTTTCTCCAATAGCAAGCAGGGGTTTATCGTAGCGCTGAAATCCACACCGATTCGTATGTCTCGACTGGTGTCAAAACGCCTTCGCTGACTTATTTGTTGATTTTCTTTTCGACATTGTTCTGTATCCCGAATTTGACATATCGGGGGTCGAATCGTTTCGGTTTTACATCATGATTCAAGTGTATTTTGACTTTGTTGTCTTTGATGCGCCCCATTGTATCACTGAATAATTCGTCGTAATTTACAAACATATTTGCTGTGTGTGTTTGGGGTGCCTATATCATTGTATGTGATTCGGCGTTTGTAATCGAATAAATATAACGCCTGTTTCATGACAATTACTGGTAATTTGAGTGTTTCGTTGTTGTAGGTTGCGTGTATTTCTGCCTGATCCAGAGTTTGTAATTGATGACTGCCGTAAGCCATCAGCTTAGGTGCCTGTATTAGCGTTGGTTGACCTATTTGTTTCCAGAGATGTTCATCGATGATGGAATGTGATGCACCAGAGTCGTAATCAAATGTAGCTTTGATTCCACTGACGTGAATGTCAATCCGCTTGCTTGTTTTAGTAACATGATTTATAGTGTAAATGAAAATACTGCCATCATCACTGTTATTGCTGTTACTATCACCTGTGGACTGGTGGTTTGGCGTCTATTGGAGGGGGGGATCAAAGTTGAGTAGATTAATCTACCAGCTCCGTAACCTTCCAGTAGGGTGCGCATCACGTGAGCTGTTCTGGTCTTGTCATTAGGCAGCTGCGTGATGGGTACAATTGTGTAAGGGGTAACCTGTGCACAATTCGCAAGTGTACGTACTGCCTCCTCGTGGCAACCACTGGTAACTAAGGCCACTTGGCACATTTTAGGCCATTTGGCACAGGCCAAAGTACGGCGCTAAAGGAGAAAACCTTGACAAAAAACCCTAATCTAAGGTGGAACAGCATATGCCGAAAGATGAATGGCTGATAGGTTAATCAGCCCAAAATATGCGGACTCTGGATACCAGGCACCCTCCAGTTTTATTTTTAGCCTTCCTGTAGTAAAGCTGGGTGACCTACAGGTGACTTGCAATTCCCAGCAACTCGTAAGAGTAAAATCAAACGGAATACGGGGCAGGAGTAGGAATATACGGGAGTGGCACAACCCTCTCGAGGTCCTTGAGCTCCATTGCTACCGTCTTTCTAGCGGAACTACATGCTGTAGTAAACATCTAGGAGGGAGAGCAATATGCCCAGATAGTATGTATCACTTACCGGGAGGCAGTATTGTCAGGTTCATTAAGAACCTGAATATTGACTGGACGGATAATTAAGCAGGGGCCAGCACAATAGATCTTTTAGGTCGCAGTGCGAAGTGGCTGATCGCCCGCATGGCCCCCCCAATAATAATAATAATAATAATCACCTGTGGACGTTACCGCCATTTTGTGAATGTTTCCCGACTTACTTGGATCACCTTTGGTGGGTGTTGCAGATGTGGTATATCCACTGTTTTTTTGTTGTTGATAAATTTGTGCTCTGCCCGTTTTAATGCAACATGACGCATAGTGACCACTTCGCCTGCACGAATGGCATATCACATTTGTTGCTGGACACGTACTGTCGCTTGTGTGTCTGTCTTTACCGCAACGTTTGAAATGATTTGCGAATAACTTTTGTGGAAGTTGTGTAGTGTTTGTGTTTCCATGTTTTGATGTTTTTTCCGTGTATTTTATTAACACTTTCTTGATTTCCGTTTGTTGCATTGGGTTTTAATACGTCGTTTTCTGCTCGTTCTCGTGACTGCACCACTTCGAAAACTTCTTTAAATGTCACTTCGCCCATCGTCTCCATTTCTTCATTTGCAGCGTTTCTGACTGTACGTATTGTTTTCAGATTCGGCGATCTCTGTCGAAGTTTGAGTTCGGCATGTTGATGACGAATGCCAGTTGCGATACTGTAATGTCTGGGTTTAATATGAAACACGAAAATAATTGCTTCTTATAATGTTCATTTCTTAAGATATCCAAAGAAACGCTTGTTCCACATTTGGACGTCAAAACCCAACCTAACTTAATGTATACTATGAAGTTCGTTTACATTCATACAGTACGACCTCAATACATAATAAACGTCCCCTCAAATGTGTTTACAATATTCAATTACTTAACTACTACTACTACGAATGATTTACTTTAAATTCAACGGTTCTGTAACCTCACTCCCCTTATCAACTTTATAAAATTATTAACTTACATATATTAACATTTATCTAAATCTAAATGGTTTCTTAATTATATTTCTATCCCTCAAATTGTGATGACTCTCCTCTCCTGTTTCGTAGACAATTCTGCCAAGAATCCCACTGATAAGGTCATAAACAAACTTTTCGTCGCTATCAACCACTTCACTTATATCGAAGTCTTCAGCACCCTCCACATCACATGTATTCTCTCTTATTGTTGTCGCTTCCGGCTCCTTAAAAAAAAAGTTATCCTTTTCAATCCCATTGGTTCTTTCACGCTGCTTAGTTACTGACTCAAATTTGTTCTGTTTACACTGATAATTTTCAGATCGGACCAAACGTGGTCGAATCTGATTAATATGTCTTTTGATAACACGACCCGTTTCCAATCTGGATAAATAGTTTCTACTACCATATACCTTTACGATAATAGCTTTTTGCCAGCCCGGTTTATTAACATTACGATAATCCCTCACCATTACCAAATCGTTCGGTCTGAACTTACGTTCTATCGGGTTAACGTATCCATTATTAACTGGTACGACTGTTAGCAAATGATTTTTCGGCTTCAGTAAATCTAACTGGATTTTTGGCTTGTATCCAAGTAACTCTGCTGCTGGTGCTTTACCCGTTGTCGAATGATTCGTGTTTCTGTAGTCTAATAAAAATTTATTTACCACCACCTCGACACTGGCATTGGGATTATCAAACAAAGACTTTTTAAAGGCGTTTTTAATGGTTTTCACAGCGTTTTCCGCTGCTCCATTTGTAGCTGGATACCCCGGAGAAGTCAGTCTTTGCGTGATGCCATGTTTCGATAAATAATCTTTGAAATCCTCAGACACAAACTGCCGCCCGTTATCTGACACTATATCATCTGGATAACCGAAACGCGAAAACACTTCCTGCAACTTCCGTATTGTGAAACTTGTTGTCATATCCTTCGTACCAAACACCTCTATCCACCTAGTGAGCGCATCAATTATTATTAAGAAATAATATCCTTTGATTGGACCGCCGAAGTCCATATGTATTCTGCCCCAAGCTCTACTGGGTTTTGGCCACGGAATGGATGGCACTTTATTTGGACAGCCATCGTTCGATATCCTTATCCATGTCCGGCCACCACACATACGAACGTAATATTGATTTAGTTTTTACCATTCCTATGTGCGTCTCATGCACTTGTTTCAAAATTTCATTTCTCAAATCGGTCGGTACAACCATCCTGTATCCCCACATTAAAATATTTTTTTCGACTGCTAATTGATCTCTTTTTTCGAAGAAACACTGCAGAATCGCTTTTTTAATCTCGTCAAATTTCCCGATCTTAAGACATTCCATTACCTTTGTTAAATCTCTGTCTTCAGCCGTTTCCTCTACCATCGTCTCAAACTACTATTGTTTTGAACGTGACAAAGATATGTTGCCTCTCCTTCTTCGTGCTCATCGCTGGGATTTTTTCCGATCAGCAAACACGATAACATATCTGCAGAATTTTTATCAGAACCCACATATTTAATAATGAAATTGAATCCTGCTAAATGAACCGCCCATCTCTGCATACGGCTTGCTGACATTTGTGGTATCCCCTTTTTGTCCCCAAAAATGCCCAACAATGGTTTGTGATCTGTTACTATAGTAAACGGACGACCTATCAAATATTGATAAAACTTGTTGGTTCCGTAAATAATCGCCAAGGCTTCCTTTTGTATCATTCCGTAATTTCTCTCAGCTTTAGATAAAACCCGCGACGCAAATTCTATTGGCCCCTCCGTACCATCCGGAAAAACATGTGACATTAAAGCGCCAATACCTGTAGCTGAAGCATCACAAGTCAGCAACAGCGCCAACTTCGCGTCGTAATGCGTCAAAACTATATCTGATACAATATCTTTTGTTAATACTTCGAATGCGTCCTGGTAATCTTTTGTCCACTCAAACTCCACCCCTTTTTTCAAAAGGTTGTAAAGCGGAGACATCTTCGTTGCTAGATTTGCAATAAACTTCCCGTCCGTCCAAAATAGCTTCATTATTAGATGGTTTTCTTATACCATCTCTCGACACAATATTCCCCAGTAAACTTAACTGTGGTTTAGCAAACACACTTATCCTTATTTAACTTTAAATTAGGTTCTTTAAGCCTCTCGAAAACTTGTCGCAATCGTATATTATGAGTATTCAGGTCCGGTGCCGCGATAATTATATCATCAAGAAAATTTATGACCCCCGTAATTCCTCTCAAAACCTTTTCAATCTCCCGTTGAAAAATACCAGTCGCTGGCTTGATGCCAAATGACAAACGATTCATCATGAAACTTCCTACATGCGTACTCCAAGCGACCAATTTTCGGGAATTTTCTTCCAATTCTATTTGATTATAGGCGCGAGCCAAATCAATGGTTGAAAATATTTTATTTCCTTGAAGCTTAGCGAAGATTTCCGAGATTCGAGGCAATGGGTACTTAATATCTGCTAAATGCGGATTTACAGTCGTCTTGTAATCCGCACAGATTCTAATGTTTCCATCGGACTTCAAAATTGGAACTAAAGGTGTACCCCATACTGCTGAATTTATACGCGTAATAACTCCCTGTCTCTCCAGATCTCTTATTTGGTGCTCTACCACATCTCTGAACGCATGCGGTACAAGTCGTGCATTAAAGAACTTCGGCTGAAGAAGAAAGAACTCCGAAGAAACGCACGCCCCCACAACTTTAAGTTCTCCGCCGCCGTAACTTTTTACCGTAGTAGTATCAGGTAACAATTTCACTGATGGAACTCTTTGAAAGAACATACACGCTGGAATAGCTGAAACCCCAGCTCCGGAATCGATTTGGAAAGTTACCATCTCCTTTAGAATCTTAATTCTAATTAAAAACGGATTAAAATTTTCCGTTATACTTGAACTGCACAACCGTTCATTCCCACCAATTGACAGAATTTCATGTATTCCGGCTGACTCCGAAGACAATTTGTCCAAATTTCGATCTCCTTTAAACTCACTATTAGACGTGGAATTACTCACTATGGTAATTTTCACCTCTTTACAAATCGCAAGCAGGTGCCCCTTTTTATTACAGCCGTATGCTACGGCTGCATTCTTGAATTTGCATCTAATTGAAGAATGATTCCCAAATCCGCAATGTTCATATTTCGTAGATGTTTTTACATCTATTGCACCTCTTCGTTCACCGGTTACGTTTTGTTTGCCACCACTGTAATTTCGATTTGGAAGACCTTCCTTTTTATTTACCCAATTCACATCTGCTGATAACTCATCGTTTCTAATCAGCTTAACTTCATATTTCTTCGCCATAGTCACCGCTTCCGTTAGCGACCAATTTTCTTTTTCACTTAATCTGTCAAAAACCTTACCGGTCATACCTACCCGTGACAAATATATCCACTAACAAAGCCTCTAATCAGTCGCCAAACCACATTTTGATACCATTTTACGAATACGGGTTAAATAATCTTGAATATAGTAGATTCATCATCTTCTTTTTGCGCACGGAAAATGCTCTTCTTTCCACGTACACAATCGTGGTCGTTGAAAAATGCTCATCCATTATTTTGACCAACTGCACATAAGTGTTGTCGAACGGAATAACTGGATCGACTATTCTATATAAAACTCCATACGTTTCTCTGTCCAAACAATCCAGTAGGACCGAATTTTTTTTGTTTTCCACATTGTCATCCGTGTCTTTTATCCCCAATTTATCAAATATCTGCGGTAATCTCGTTTTATAAATTTTCCAATCCTCTAACGTATGATTGAATTTCGGAACATGAACACGTTCCGCCATTTTAATATCAATTTGGTTCTCCTTTCACCCCCACAAAAAAAAAACAAAAACAAAAAAAAATTTTTGTTCTTAATTTTAATTATTTCTACACGCTTTCGATTATAACATCTCATCGCCAATTGTGTAATGTCTGGGTTTAATATGAAACACGATTATAATTGCTGCTTATAATGTTTATTTCTTAAGATATCCAAAGATACGCTTGTTCCACATTTGGACGTCAAAACCCAACCTAACTTAATGTATACTATGAAGTTCGTTTACATTCATACAGTACGACCTCAATACATAACAGATACGATCGCGTAATTGACGATCGAGATTCTCAAAATCACAGTCACGGCTAATTGCACGTAATTCGTTTGCATACTGTTCGAAGGATTGTGTTTCTTTGCGCGTACAATTCCAAAACTGTAAAAATGCCTTAAATCGAGTCGTTTTGTGTGTAAACAAATTAATGAAACGATCGATTATTGTTTTGTATGTATTTTGTTCGAACGGTGTGGTGGCATCCGTAAAAGACACTTTAAGTTTGTGATGAGTGTCCGGTGACAATGAACACAGGAATAATTCGTGTTTTGCGTTCACGTATAGTTCTGTGTTGGAACTATTAAGTACACAAAATATCGCTCGCATTTAAAATTTTCTTTAATTTCTCGAACTTCCTTTTCATTTATGTTTTGCGGAGTTTGTTGTTGGGTATCTGTATCTCGATTTTGTCCCCGTATCACTTGTCCTACTGTTTCCATAAGCGCGGCGTTATTCCGGCTGATCAATTCCACAAATTGTTCAAATTGCTCTTTATCCATTTTGTTTATGGAGGAAATAATTCGTGAATATAAATCCTCGTCGCCAGTATGTTATGTTTAGTGTTTCTAAATAAGATATTGTTCGTAGATTAAAATAATAAGTGTGGATTAATATTCTTTATTAATATTTAGAATTACATGTATGTGTCTGTTCGTGTACAGGAAAAGCTCTAACCTCTAAAGGGTACCTTTTATACTTTTAAAGCTGGCTTCACATGACAGAAAAGAAATAGGAGATGAGAAGAGTTACAATTTAAACTGGTGATGATTTAAAAAGAAATATTTTGCCTAGTGGCGCAATTGACAACGAAGTGCTAAAATTAGAAAATTTGTAGTTTCTTTGGGCGATTAAGATCGTTATAAAATGACTTTGAATATTGGAAAATAAGGATGAATTCGGTTCGGAGTCTCAAATTTAATCGACTTGGGAAGGTAGCAGAGATTTTACATATTCCTGCCTTCATTTGGAACCGAAAGAGGAGATTGCGTTTACCGCTTTTATCCGGAATTTTATTAACAGGAATGCCTAAAATCCGGAATTTCATATCCTGAAAACCTCTAACATCCGGAAAATGTTTTTTCTATATCTTTTGATTTTTTCCTTTAATCCACTTGCGTAGAAATAGCTTTAGGCAAAACCAACATACAACAATATCTATCCAAGCTAATCAACGTATTAAATAACAAGGAAGTTGAAAAATTATTAAAATATAGCCCGCTTCGTGACAATAACTCCTATATCTGCAAAAATTGTATTTTTCAGGAAACGAGGAAACTGTTTTTTTTTTATTTGGTATGCCTTTATACAAGTAATAGTTTTATCTCTCATTCTTCCATCTATATAAAGGTACTTACGCTACATTCCCGGATTTCCACAAAATTGCAGATAGGAGTTATTATCACGGAGCGGGCGTGTTTTACTTAGGATTTCTAAAAAAAAACAAAAAATTATAATCCGGAAAAATCGTTTCACTGGGTTCCACTGTATAAGAATACAATTTATTGGTAAGAATTCGAATTTATGTATATTTAAGTTTCTTAAAAATTATTGTATAAAATTTATAATAACTAAATTTACATAATTTTTTTTTTTGAGTATTTTATTTTGTACAAGTCAGTCATTTATTACAAAATTAAAATTTAATTTTTCTTTTGAATTTGAAGAGAATGGCACAGCGTAATGACGTCATCACACGCCGTACGCGTGCATGGATTGGTTTAATTTTTGTTGTATCCATTCGTGGTACTGGGTCACCTTTGTGTAAACTCCAGGTCTGTTTTCGTATCCGCAATGCTGTCCCCATGAAATTATACCGTATAAGGTATGAACACCATTGTGCATGCATACTAATGGCCCCCCTGAATCTCCGTCACAAGCATCGACGCCTTCATCTAAGAATCCAGCACAAAACATACCTTCAGTTATTGTTGTGCCATACACATGCGTTTGTTTGCACAATTCCATCGGTAAAATTGGAACGGTTCCCGCTCGTAGGTCTATTGAAGGCGCTGTTAAATAAACGATTATTCTGTTACTAAATAAATGTACACAATAATACAAGTTTACTTACTGGATTTGCCCGATTGTATTGATCCCCATCCAGATATTGTACAATTCATACCAGGTTCGTATAATACATCACTAGGCGGCAGACAAACTGGTTGAATATAATTGTTGAATCTAACTGGTTGCTTGAGTACAACCAAAGCAATATCATTATTCATGTGCTGACCTTTACGGAAATCTTCATGAGAATAAATATTTTCTATAAATATTTCAACTTCCGATGACTCCAAAATTTCTGAATTGTGATCACCCATGCGTATTAAATACGCTCCTTTTGGAAAACCAATTAAACAATGTGCCGCAGTTAATAAATGATATCGTGAAATGACAACAGCACCACACCAGTGGGCTGATTTTCCTTGTCCGCGTACTCTTATTGTAGCTTGCCACGGATGTTGTCCTCTTGGCGCTTGTGACCCTTTAATTACACGGAAATTATAATTTGGCTGGTCGACTATATTACCGCCGGGTACTTTAACACGACCGCATTGATCGGGTAAAATTCTACTGGACCTTTGCATTTGATAAACAATTTCAGGAAAATCGTTAGTTAAATTTTGTGTTCGCCCGGCTTTATTTAAATTCTGACTGTTCTGTGGTGTAGGAATGATCACGGGTACATATGGTAAAACGGGGCCGGGAGTACATCGAATTCCAACGTCTTCTGAGTGAGCGCAATTATGTTCGCCCCACGCCCAGTGTGTGCACTGTTCAAGACTCGTTTCATTGCCAATACAATTAACTTGGTCCAACCAAATTTGACCGGTTCCCGGGCCAAAACCTCCTTTGACTGAAAAAGCAGGACCTCCGTTTCCTAGGGCACGGCATACAACAGTAGCTTCACGATTTGTAAAATCATCATCACAAACGGTTCCCCATATACCACGGTACTTTATCTCTAACCTTCCTTCTAAATTTTCTACTCCACCGACCAATCGAATTTCTATCGCTGACTGACAATGGCTCTCTTGTTCATCTGATCCATCAGCACAATCTGGAACATTATCGCATAGGAATGATGTCGGTATACATTCTTTTGATGTATCGCACAGCCAATAGTTCAATGGGCAGGCCATAACGGGAATCTTACAAACAACTCCAACAACTTCTTCAGGATTGCAGTCATGAATACCCCAGCCATTGAAATTGCATTCTCTTAAAGATGTCTCATTGCCCAAACAATCAATTTCATCCATCATAAATATAGGATTTCCATTGGCGGATACATTGACATGTGGTGAGTAAAATGAATTCGCCCGTACTTCACTAGCGCCCAATTCAAATCCCAATTCTCGGCATAAAACGTCAGCATCACGCAAGCCAAATTTATCATCACAAATGTATCCCCATACACCATAAACTTTTACTTCAACTCGACCCTCATGTGTATTACCGCTATCGGACGATAAACGTACTTCGTAACCAATGTGACCACAATTCTGTTCATCTTTTCTATTGCTGCAATCAATTTTGCCATCGCATACACCGTCCCCGTCAATACATTCTCCATTGCCGCACGCAAAACTATTTGAGTCGGCACAATTATTGAAATTTGTATGATATTGGAATGTGTCTTCTGCCGTTGTTGGATTTACTGGTAGTGGCAGAACACCTGTTAATGGTATACTTGAATTAGTAATTGTCTGTAATGAATGGTCATTTAAGGAGGGGGATGGGAATTTAATTCCAATTTGTTCGGTGGTGGTTGCTATTGGAATCGATTCATGTGGTGGTAGTAATTCAGTAGGTGGGGCGTCTGGTGGGAGATATGCAGTACTGGGTGGATTCTTTTGTGGTGTAAAGTTAGGATTAGGAAAAGATGGTAATGGCTGGCGAGATGGTATTTTAGGTTGACTGGGCAATTGTGGAATTAAACCTTGTGGTAGTGGTGGTGGAACCAAATGAGGTACTGGAGGCTCAGGTAATGGTGGGACAAGATCTTGTGTTGGTGGTGGTGGCATAAATGTACCACGATGAAGATGATGGTGGTGCCGATGATTCCATGAGCTTTTACGTGTATGAGGAGGGACCACTGCTGATGTGGTGTGCGGATCAAATGGAATATTATTTGGAGTTCGTGTCCCATGTGAATGGTGATTTTGAGGATTATGTCTAAAAGGATATGTTGGTGTTGCAGTGGTAGTATTAAATCGATTATAATGATTATGGTAGCCACGATTATGATGTCGATGATGAATATGATGATGACCATGATGTCTGTTGTGGTGTTTTACCCCTGTGTTTTCACCTGATCCATGTTCATTCGAACTGTTATTTTCGCCAGATTGTTCCTTGGGACGATGATGGCGGTGGTGATAATGATTATGAAAATGATGATGATCACCATGGCGTCCACGAACTAAAATTTTTCTGTTAGAAAAGGGAACTGATGAAGAAGTATTTAGGTCTTGGTTTGTGTTAGTATTAAATTTTAAAGATGGCTTATAATGGCCTTCTTCACCAACGTCAGGTTGTAGTGTAGTCAAATTTTCACCACTTATATCGTCATCATCGTCATCACTACCATTTCCAGCTTTTCGATTCCATTCAACACCTTGAGCATCGTAAATTGTTCGATTGTCAGTTATATTTTCAACGTCCGTTAAAGGTAATAAACTTTGCTGGAATTGATTCATATCATTTTCGGTTACAAAACCACTACGATTCAAGTAAGGACGTAGCAACAACCCCATAGCTTCATTTAATTGACTTGAATTTATCGTACCAAGATTACCGTGCGTCTCCGAATGTTGGGATTGATGATGATTATTATGTCGCGATGACGTCTTGCGATTTATCGATTGGACATGCGATTCTTCTGGTTGTGGCGTTGTGGTTGAAACAATTTTTTCTGGCACATTGGAATTTTGGTGTAGATTCCATGATGTATGCTGCTGCTGAACGTCTAGAGGGTGTTCCTTAAATTCGGTTTGTTGTTTCTGGCGCCGTGTAATCCACGGAGGGTTTTCATTGTTATACTTTGTGTTGGAGCCCGATAATTGCTGCTCCGCAGTTGTATGCTGATGTTGTTGGGTAGTAATATGCGTAAGTTGACGATCTAAATTACTTTGTCGATAATAAATTGGTGTTGGGTTTTCGGTTGTAGTTGGCACAGGAACACGATAATATGGACGAGGCGTGGTGGTGGTAGATGTTCTGGCTTCCCACGGATACATCCATTTTGTAGGCACTGGTGTAGTAGTGATTGGAGAAGTTGGTTCCCAACCACGATTTTGTGATTGAAATTCATTAGCACCAAATTGATATGAAATTTGGCGATTGTGCTGATTATCACTATGGCCGGCCCGGTGATTTTGATTGCCGTTGACATTTTCGTTTAAAGATGATGTTTGATCATCATATTGATTAGTTCTGCGGTTTTGATCTGTGTTGGTTTGTTGAGAATGTACACCACCTTCATATCGTGCTGTTCCACGACTTTGGCCATCTTGTCTACCGTATTCGGTTCTTGTATTTTGGTTCGCTGAACCATGCTGCTCATGCTGATTATTTTGATGATTGTAAACGGGTCGAACTTGTTGTGCATTCTGGTTACTGGAACTGGCCCTATAATTTTCGTAAACATTCTGCCCTTCATCTAAATAATTACTTTCGATAGGCGATATACTTTTTCCACCACAGTCAACATTATAAGGATAATCACAAACACTAAATAGTGGATTAAATACTGTTCCTGGACCACAGTCTTGTATATAGGTTACTCCATTAGCGCAATTTAAAAATTTGGCACATTCATATGGATGCGGAAATAGTCCAGATGCAGCCATTTCACATTCAACTTGGCCTCTAGCTATTAATGCTTGTGCACCGCCAGATCCAGATCGTAAACTATGTGGATTATTCATTGACTGACATGTAACTTTGTTTGGATAATCACATTCGCGAGCAGAAGGATTGAATAAGGTACCGGGTGGGCAACTTTGAATTGAGCCCCGTCCTTTCCAGCAATTCAAAAATTGTCGGCAATCCATTAAATACGGATATTGTCCAGTGCTGTCTGGTGGGCACTCAGTTACATATGCAGTCTGTTTTTCACTTGCTAGAGCAACAGACTGTCGCTGCTCTCGACTGTTTTGTGTAGCATATTGAGCATTTTGATTCGAACTTTCGTATGTTTGATCATTATTATTTTGATTCGTCGCTTGTTGCTCATATATATTGCGATTTACATTTTGACTTGATGTTTCCTGCGATACAGATGAACCACCTGATTGTCGATTACCGCCGGATTGATGCACTTGCTGCTGTTGTAGCATATATTCTTGATAGCTTAATTGTCGTTCTTCAACGCCACGTGCCGGTGGAAGCATTGACGTTGTAATTTGAGGTACGCTAGACTGATCTTGGTAGCCCGATCCTGAACCAGATCTATAACTTCTTACTTGACTATATTGATGGTGCATTCCAATTGGTTCGGATCCTTGTTGAGAATCATGATATTGGTTTTGTTGAAACGCATTGTAATTTCGATTTAAATTTTCGCGTATAGGTACTTTAGTTTTAATACCATCGGCAGTGCCGTAGTGAATCTAAAACATGAAAGAAACAAAATTAAAACCATATTTTAAAATTTTTTCTTATCTCGTATTTCTTTGTATGCGAAAATTGTACTAAGAAGATGATGTCAAAGGTTTACAGATTAGTATCTCATGGGGATTTTATAAATACACTTCTTTCATATATCTTTCTTAAAGCTAAATGGAAATGCCATAACAACAACAAAAAATATGTAATATATAAAAAAAAAATATGTAAGAAAATAATTGGGCAATAAAAGACAAGCAAAAACCTAATCATTATGCAATTTTTTTTTATGATGAATCATGATTCTATCGAAATATGCTTAAATATTTATGTTGTCGTATCTTTGTGTGCATTATATTCGCTGCTGTAAAACAATCATTTATCTTTTACTGTGATTGATGTTTTGGCGCTATATGTTGCAACAATTTAGATGGACAAACAAAAAAAAAAAATCGCAAGAACATGAGTTACAGACAAGAATAAACCGATTGAACGAATATTAATTATTTATCTGCATATGTGTGTACTTGAAGATAGATCAGGAGCCAAAGGTTATCACGGAAGCAATAACAAACATTCCCATACAAAAAAATTTAGCTTTAATTTAAAGGTTTCGGAAATTATCAATTGAATGTTAATTAAAACGATTGCAAAATATTAAATCGATCTGTTGTTTTCAAATCATCGGTTAAAATAATTTAAAGCACACTTGTACACTATAACATGATGTCACATCACACTTTTTTTTAAATATAACGGAAATTTCTATAAAAATGGTTCGGATTTGATATTTATTGACCAAACAAACAAATCATTTTGATTTTATGCAAAAAAAAAAGTAAAGTTTTTAATACGCACCGATAACACACAATTATTATTAAAAGTAATAATTATTATACAAAATATAATTATTTTATTAAACATTGTTTTAGCACATTTATAAAAAGATGTCTTAACTATTTGAGATAACTTGAGTAAATGAATTATGTTTTTAATTTGAATTGAATTTTTTGTAAAAAGGAGCTATATATTTATATTATTAGTTTAAGTGATAAGTTTATTTGTTGTTTTCAGTTTAATTTTATTTTTTTAGTTTGTTTACATTTTATGTTAGTACTTCACAATGGTTTGTGCGTTAAATTTTGAGCCATATGAAGTATACAACCAGAAAAGAAACTTTAGATCAAAGTATCTGTATACATGGTAACTAATAAAACCGTTTGTAACTTCAATTTAAAGTTGCCAATATGAATTTACGTTATCAGAGCCACCTTTAAAGCGTCGCAAGAGGCGCTACGATCGCCGCCAGAAAAAGGTGATGAGCAATTCAACATTTATTTTTATGTCTGTATTTAAAAATTATTTTGTGAATTATGTGAAATAAAAGATACTTTTGGACCAAAATGAATAAGAAAAATGTCAAATTTTTCAATTTTTAACTAATCACCCTTTTCTCTAGTTTTAATATATTACACCAGAGGTGACATGTTGTATCATCACTTTCTTTTAGATAACAAGAACAAAATTTTACCTTATTTCGCTTTTTCTAAAGCAATCTCAGCTTGCTTGAGTAAAACAATATTATATTCCTACTTTAATTCATCACTCTTTTAAAGAGGTTTTATTCGCCTTTAAAGTGCCGCGAGAGGCGTCATAATTTTTATGAACCAAAGGTGTTAACCGGTTATTTATATACCGCAATTATATTTAAATTCAAATATTCATCGATAAATTAATTACCATTGAAAATAAATTTAATTTTTTAATTGCAAAAAACGATTATTTTGAAATAAATTGACCAAGAAACTTGTCTAATTATGGATTTATTTATCGGTTGACCACCTTTGACTAAGTTGTAAAACCGTACACCAGATGTCAATACTATGCGTAAAAAGGCGAATATATAGTACTATGCACATGTCGTAAGACAAAGTACGATGGCAAACTAACGGTAAATTTTGAATTGCTTTTACATTGTATAAGGTATAACACGTTAAATAGACTTCATTATTCATTATTAAATCAAGCAGTAAACAAGTGAACAAGGGAAAAACTCAAATAGCCAAACGATAACTGACACATTGGTTGCAGCTATTATAATCGATGCAATTTTACATTACAATTTTATTACAATTTATTTATCAAATTCTAATTTATCATATAGTTAAACCAAATATACATAAATATGAATAAAATTATGGTTAGTTAAGACTCCACGATGGAACAATACTTGTTTATGAATAATTTATGTCAAATAAAAGTTTTTTGAAAGAGTAAAGCTGGCTTTCTGAATCTTGATTTGTATCAGAATCACTTTCGATTATTTCTGATGGAATATATTTGATGTAATCTTCTCATATTGATTTTCTGGTTTGGAAACCTGATAATTAATACATTTGAGTATGTTCGGTTGAGATTTGGTAACAAATGTGTTTATAGGTAATAAATTTGTTGGGGTTTAGAGCTGAAGAATGGATAAAGCTTTGGTATCGGAAAACTTCTAAATTTGTTCGGTATTTCAAACGCTTTATATGACTATTCTTGAAGCTCAAATTTTCGAAACATCGTTTCCCAGCTGGTGCTAGAGATGTTGGCTTCATTTGTTTTTTTTTCGAATCCTCTAAGTGTTGCACTGGTTTGAGCAGAGGGCCATTCCTTTCCGCTTGATTTTTTTTTTTTTTTGAAAGTGATATGTCAGCCGTTCTATTCTAAAAAAAATTAATAAGAAATTTTATATTTTTAGTTGCCAAGAAATTAGGAAGAGTGGAAAAATATAGCAGAAAACTTTTATGAGATGGAAACATCAGGGAAACATATTATTTTAACTATAAAAAGACAACTATGAACTTACAATGGTTGAAGTTGGAACCAATGGTATAGAATTTCCGACAGTGAGGTTTATTCAGGGACAAAATTTTGTTATATGTACGAACAAGGTCAGCTAAGGATACCAATGCCAATTAATGTTGCTAGTTTCAACAAAGAATTACTGTATGTTTATGTCACCGATGAACGCGTTTTCTAACTGGATTAAGTAAAGGGCAACAGTATTTTAATTACGCCTTTGCATGTTACATTTGGCATCATAGCTTTCCGATTTAGAGTGCTTTTGACAATAATTCTTTTCAGCCCAGAAAAGCCAACTCAAATAGTGCTAGCAATTTGGTACTTGCACAATTTCTTAAAAAAGAAGTATCCTGCAACCTGCATATCAGTAGCACGGATGTTGAACATAGTAAAACAAATGTATCCAGTCGGGCCTCATTGAGCAATTTACATGGTGGAAAATACAACTCATCGAATATTGGAATGGAAACTCGCAATAATTTTTGTGAATATTTTAATATACCATTGACAAGCTCCCATGGGACAAGAATTAATTAATTGAATACCTACATATATTGTCATTTGAATAATTTGATTAAATTACTTTTATTAAAATTTTATTTAAAAATTTGATTATCTGTTTCGTATCATCAAAGCTGTCATTAAGTTCGATTTCTATTGATGATATTCTTTCCACTTGAATTTCTTGATCTTTCAAACATGATAAATCATGAAAATACTACAAAGATGGAGAGTATAAGTCGTCTCTACCGGCTCCAGATTTTTCACTTTTTATAACTTTTTTAATTCTCTCCTGTAGCATCCCCGCATATTGTTAATTTTTTTACTGTTTCCAATGTGGCATCAGCATCTATAGTTTTTAATTTCTCCAAAAAGCACTGGTATGCCTTATCTTTTAAATTTCTATCTTTATGAATCTCACTTTTTTTCCATGTCTCTGGGAATTGTTTATATAATTCAATAAACTCTTTTCAAAACACAACATTTGCTCGTTTGAAATGCTCGCCATCCTGCGATGTGAACATATAAAAAACAAATTCTTCACAAAATTCAAAAAATCCGACCTATATTCGTTTACATGGTCCAACATACCCGACTAACGGGTCAAAAAAATCAAATAAATTTGATTTTCATCGGACATGTCCTTTAGACCGTAATTTTTAGCTTTTACACGATGGAACTTTCCGTCTTATCGAACATGTCGGCCAACATGTAGTATCGTATAAAACCCCTATTACTCATACCCGTTACCCAAATTTTTGTTTGCGGTATTTTATCGATGTGGGCAGTTCGAATTTATTGAAGGGCAGTTCCCTCCCCAAATATTCCTATTCCTCCCTACTCCGTCTTCCATTTTAGACCTGTCTAAAGCGTAATTAAAAAGCGAAATACAATTTTATCCTTGATACAAGAAACATAAACTCTACCTAATTCGAGTCCAAAGACTAAAACTTTAGCCTTAGTTTACTCATCCAGTATCGGTACGACAGAAATAAAACGTTTAAGTTAGTTAAACGACAATTCGAATTGGCGTGGAGCACTAGAATCGATATCCGGTCATACGACGTGGAACATGTAGATAAAAACTGAAAACGGCTGAAATAAACTTGCGAACGAAGAGGCAAAGGTCTCTTTTAATAGGTGGCGGAATTACAATAGAATCTAGATGAACATTTATACTTATGATTCTTACATTACAATGTACTAATAATTGTATCATGTCATGTACGTAACGCAATCCTTATCTATTTACAATTAAATTTCATATGAATGGAGTTTTAAACAATATTATTGTACATATTTCATTTGAAAATCGAGAAATCATTGACAACGTAATACGTATTCATTTGAAACAACAGTTACTTAGAACAGGAAGTGATTAACTACCGCCGATTGTGTACATTCTAAGTAATTACCAAAAAAAAAAAAAAGTACAGCTTCTTTTAATTGTTTACTTATGTAAACCAGTTGTCTTATCTGCAAAGCAAATATTAAGGGGGCGACATAAAGTTCAAGCAACTTTTCTTGTAACAAAAAAATAAAAAAAGCAAAACAAAATTTTACTACAATGCCGTTTCAATTTTATTGATTAAAAACATTCACAATTAAGATTTTCCCAGCTTATCTTCAGGCGCATCTTTATTACGCTTAAAAATATTAAAGCGATCTTGTACTTTTTGATGAACATGTTGATAAGGATGCATAATCTCAGTGGGTGTTTTAGGAATCCCGAATAATCGTTGTACCTTCGGCGAAAGTAGTAATAAGTTCTGAAGTAACCCAATTGCACTTGAAGACACCCAATACAAACAAAGACACTGTAAAAAATAAAACCATTTTGCGTTATCAATGTTTTGAAACATTCTACATTCATAAATTCTAAGAAACACTTAATCGTTAATAATGATCCTTGTTAAAAATATTTTCGTGGAATTTTTATGAAGAGAATACTTACGGCTGGTACTTGTGCTGCCACCGGAACCATAATCACGCTAAGAATACGAAAAAAGTTGGTGGCATAATTCTGTAATTTTGATGCAGTTCGAGTTCGGGTCATCGTTTGAATCTCGATTATGGACAAATTTATTAAGCCCAAAGAAACTGGCAAGATAAGTGAAGCATCAACTTCCGTTAAATTCGGTATCCAACCGAATCCACCAAGTGTTAATTCAGTAAATGCTATTTGCGCCTCAATGCTACCAGGATTTGGTAACATATTTACTAGATTTCGGATGGCCACAGAATGGCATATCCACAATGGAATTTGAATCCAAAGTAGAATCATTGTTTTTGCGGGATGGCAATTATCGCGCACTATTAATTTATCCCATTGTTTACGCAACGATCGATTATAAACAGCACGGGCATGTGTTTCCGTCCAGCCGAATTGTTTGACAGCAATCGCTGTCTCTAATTTAAGTCCTTTCACAATTTCGGGCATTTCAAGGCCACACAATTCTATCCGATTAGTGATCTTCTTTTGATAAATCGTAAACGGAAAAGTGATAAAAGTTCTTAAACAAAATGTTGATATTATAATCGTACTCCACCATGGCAAACCGGTTGTGACATGAATGAGATGTAACCCATCTTGTAGACATGCAACTGGGGCACTGTTTGATATTGTTTTAAATATGCTCGCCACTGTGGCTTCATAACTAAAGTTTCTTTTATTTACTAATGTGTATTTACTAGTTGATTTAATACTATTTAACAGTGAAATATTTTTTAAACTTCGAGTTGCAGGAAACTTTAACAATATTTGAGACATTTTCCTTTTTCAACTAGGGGCTGTCAAATTTGACAGCAGAAGCAGATAAGCAAAAAAAACACAAGTTCCTCAAATACATACTTTACATTTTTACAAATTTATTTATTTAATTATATTTATTCAGTACATGACACATCATTTTTAATTTTAATTCAATTTAATATCTTGCGGCTTGTCTTCGTGCGTACCGTCCCAAACAAGCCAATATTCCAATCGTACCAAGGAATAGTCCCAATATTAAGGCCACCGTATTGCCGAAATCTAATCCATCAGCTTTGACAAATTCAACATTTTGTATTAAAACACACAACAAAGTTAATAAAATGTATTGAATCATTTTTAAAATTTGATGTTCTGATAAAATTAAAAAATTCAAAATGATAATTTCAGTAGACTTATTTTTGTTTATACGGCGCACAAATAAAATTGAGCAAATTTTATCGTGGATATGTTCATTGTTATTTCGCTGCGTTAATTTGTTTATGTTTATACCCTCCCGGCGCAAAAATGTATACAGCAAAAATGTACAGCGTACGAACAGTTTACGAACGCTTTTTTTATAATACACTACTACATTTACATTCTCTATACACAGTGCTGTCAATTATATCTTGCGGCTTTGTTTTATTTTCAATTTTTTTTGTACAAATTAAATTAAAGTTGTCGTATTGTGAAAATATAAATACTTCTGATAATTATTGTTAGTTTTTCGTGGCATTCAAGAGCAGCACTATATCCATAATATCGTATAAAAATAATTGTAATGAATATTTTAAAAGGTATTTAAGTAATACTCGAAGTACTTCATCTATGATTGAAACATTTTGTTTCATTTCAGAAAAAGATTTATTAACAAATTTGGCACGTTGTGTCTTGTGTTGTGGCTCACTTGAAGAAAAATACAAATAAAAGATAAGATTTAAAAAAATTATTTTATTCTAATTAAATGGGGCAATTCGCACTAAACCGTTCGTCAATGTTACGCTTAAGTAGTTCGTAAACATTACGTTTAAGCCCCAATTCCACTGTGAAAAATTGACTGAGCTGACTTGAAGTTGGAAGAAGACAAAAAAAATAATCCATCAGAGAGACAAAGACAAAGTATTTTGTTATTGCTTTTGTTATAGCAAATTTTATGGATACATCTTGACAGCAAATAAAAACATAACCAAGAATTATTTAAAAAAAATTATGAATTAGTGTTAATTCGAGTATTTTTACGATTCAAAATAATCTAAAAAATTAATTATTATTAATGCTCACATCAGAATTATTTTTTCGAATATTTTCGATCACACGTTAGACTTTACCATAAAAATTGCAAACTTTAAAATTTCCTTAGTGTTTTGACAGCAAATAAAAACATAACCTAGAATAACCAAAAATTATTAGAAAAATGAAGTATTAGTGTTAATTCGATTATTTTCACGTTTCAAAATAATCTAAAAATTTAATTATTATTAATACTCATATCAGAATTATTTTATTCAAATTATTTCCGTCATAAAATACAAAATTAAAAAAAATCTTTCCCATAAAAATACCAAACAATTAAAATTATCAGCGGGTGCGAGAAATATTTTTCATCGGTACACAATATTTATGTACATATATTAGTTGGACTGCCATAAAATGTTCTCGATTTGATATTTTTTTTAATTTCGACCTCAGTGCACTAATACAGATACACATTTTTTGTAAGTAAAAACTTGACTGACTCCGTTGTGTGTCTCGTTCACACAACCACCGATTTTATATTTTTATCTCAAGTTATTTTTACTGACAAACTTTGATTCACAGTGGAATTGAGGCATTAAGCGTACACGTTATGAACACTTTTATACATACTAATACATACAAAAGTCTTCGCAAATTTGTTTCACTTCTCATGTGACAAAAGTACACATTACGTACTATATTCGTACTGTTTTAGTGTAACGTTTACGAACACCTTAGTATAGCAAAGTCTTCGTAAACCGTACGTTTATGATCCACCTGGTCTGGAGGGTAGTTATTTCTTTATGTTTACCGCAAGAACATAATAAACTTAAATATATTTTTTATTTTTGTATAATTAGTATATTTTGGGGTATATACAAAACTATTAATCTTGTAATTTTTAGAAAATAGTCTTTAGAAATAGTAATTAAGTTAACTAGTAAGATTCATTTGTGTTTCAACCAATTTTTGTTGGTTAGGTTTCACAAAACTTTACGCTTTAGTAACATATCTATATAATTTCTCAACCTACCTGCTATCAATAGGTATTACAATAAGCAATAAAAATAATGTAATATCTACATTTTTTTTTTTTTTAAATGAAAACATTCAGGGAGAAAATCGAATGAAGGTTAATTTAGAATTTTCATTTTTGCTTAAGGTTGATGCATGAGTTTGGATTTAAATCCTAATACCGTAGGCGCAGACACAATTAATCGCGATTGTCAAAAATCGCGTTCTGAAAACGAAATAATGCTGTTTTTGTGAAAATCTTGTAATGACAGACAGGCAAAAATCCTTTATTAATCTAGAATTCGTGAATATTCGGTTTGTGTCTGTCTACGGTATAAATAAGATTTTACGTCCGCTCGTTTTAACCCAATCAATTCATTCGAATGACAAAAACTACTGCCCCTTTTGCTATCATATCAAAATGTATTCTTAACTTTTTGTATGTGATGGATAACTTGGATAATTGTTTACCAACATAAGAAAACAAAATTAAAAGTTAGCCTAAAGTTATTCAGGATCTATTTCCGAAAACGCCTATTGGAAACAACTTTGACAGGTTTGCCACACTCAAAAAACGAACTCTTTACTTACTAAATTCTGGAAAAGGTGGAAAAAAACTTGTGTTATAGCCAAAATTGAAAAGAAGTATAAATAATATTTAATTTTTTCGAAATTTTGAGATGTAAAAATAATCGAACTAAGATATATGTATACTCAATTATTCTAATAATCATTGGTTATGTTGACAGTCTTTTCTCCGCTACTCGTGAGACCTAATATGGATTATTTACATAAAAAACAACAACAAGTAAACGACTCCGGCTCTCTACCAAGGAGACTCAGGTCTGTAGGGTTGCCTCTAAGACTACAACCAAAGCGCGGGACGTAAGCTCAAGCGAGGCTGGTCCCTCCACTCGGGTCACCAAACCTGGGCTAACAAAGTGGAACCAAAGCACGAAGGAAGCTGTTTCCTCAAGACCAACGTAAAATACTAGGAGAAAGGCCTGGAGGGCCCTAGTTAAAATAAATTACATCTCACCGGAAAGCAGGACGGAGAAAAACAAAGCCACGCTTGCGTGGGCAAAGAAAGTAACCAAATAATAGTCGGAAGGCCCTTCAGCTGGCCCATAGCTAAAAAAGTAAGATTGCAGGAGGAAAATCCTAAGATCACCAAGAGAACGAAGCTCCACGCTACCGGTAAGTAGACCCCTTTTACGACATTCTACTTTATTTATTTATTTATAGTATTTTATAAATAATTTAGTATTAAAAGGAAAAGCACACATGGAAACAAAGCAATCGAAACAAAAAAAAAAATAATGAAATTTCTTCCATTAGGCATAAAAACCTCTTAAATTTTTTCAAACAATTTCCACCTCATGCTTACACATTCTATGCTTTTAGCGAGGTACTCAAGGATAAGGTGGTTGTGGCAGTTATTGACCAGGAGGATGGCAGTATCAAGCCCGCCAATTGAAGGAAGGTGGAAGGGGCCTTAGCCACAACCTAGCTGAAAGTCCTGTCGGACTTGGCTAGGTATGACCCGAAGCCAGCCTTGCTATGATTGATAGGGAGGGGATCCCCTGTAGGCCAAGAGCCAGAGTGTACATCTCATCGGAGCCTAGCGATCCGAAGGTGATACTCTGGTTGTTGCAGATTGGCAACCCGGATTTGCCAACGCACAACCGGAAAGTTGCCAAGTTCGAAGAGACAAAGGCTGACTACAGGTCAGCTGTTATTATTTTAAACAGGGAGTCTCTGACTGCACTGGAAAAATCCAACCGTGCAGTCATACTTAAGGTGTACAAGAAGGACGCAGGAGAAGCCGAACTCTCCGAAGTCAGCTTTAGGCACCACCACTGTGTTTCACAGCTCATCTGGGTGCACGGAAGTAGCGAACAGCCAAGCGAGAACTCTCTTTACGGACACGGAGATGTCAACGTCCTTGGAGTCTTTAAAGAGGCTCTCAAAGGACTTCTCATCAGGGGCAGACTCTGATGTTACTGTGGTGGAGAAGAAGCTGTAGAAATGTTTACATTTCTGCTGGTCAACCTTCACCACTCTAAGGCGGCATCAGCTGCTCTCATTTTAAAAATGGGGGAAGAAGGGATAGATGCCGCCTTGATCCAGGAACCTTGGGTCACTGAA
Source organism: Tipula vernalis (assembly GCA_958295665.1). Classification (NCBI taxonomy): domain Eukaryota; kingdom Metazoa; phylum Arthropoda; class Insecta; order Diptera; family Tipulidae; genus Tipula; species Tipula vernalis. The sequence goes on along the minus strand of OY282560.1, from coordinate 213,634,211 downwards.
GATCGTGTACTTGGGCTCTAGACTCCCTATTATAGATTAATGCACGCGAAAAAAGAAGGTAGGGTTATGTCGTGTATTCTCATTAAAAATAATATTAATTGCTTTCTTCCATCAAATTTCAGCAATGTACGTAGCAGCGGTCAGCGTTGAGGTCGATAAACGGAACATCTGGCTAATATCAGCTTACCTAGCTTACGACGAAGTGAATATTCCACAAGTCATTCTAGGTAAGCTCATTTTTTGTGCTCAGAAGCGTAATGTTGGAGTTACTCCTTGATTACATTTTAAGTACTAACTTTCATATATGTAGCATAACCAATAAGCTGAATTTCATAACTAGAAATAGACAGGAGGTATTAGATATGACTCTTGCCTCAAACTTTCTGACGATAAGTCTATTAAACTGGAGATTTTCGGAACCCTACTCCTTTTCTTATCACTGTTATCTTCAATTCGAAATGGACTTGGCTGCTCCAAAAGCCCAATCTACAGGAACAGGAGAAAAACCGACTGGGATACCGTTAGTACTATTCTGGGTAATACACTACCAGTGCCGGCGCCAAAACCTCCAAAAACTACGGAACAACTTGATGGCTTAGTGGACGAGGCTCTAGACCTCTGAGCAGGCCTAGTAGTAAATTTCGGCCAGCCTGGTGGTCCAATGAGATTCAACAAACACGTCAAATATGCAAAAGACTCTTCAAAAAAGGGAATCTTCCGCCAGAAGATTTGCATAGGTACGCCGCAGGGTAGCTTACTTCCCCCCCCCCCCCCCCTACTCCTCCCCTATTTTGGAACTTGGTTTTGAACTGGTGGATAGTAGCTTCAAGGTGATTGTCTATGCGGATGATGTTGCTAATGGTGTCCTTGGCAAATATCCCGGCACCCTTAATTAGCTTATGCAAAATGCCTTGGGCATTCTTTCATTATAGACCAACAGTTGTGGGTTGTTGTTTTCTTCTCTAAGAAATATAAACTTCCTCATATCGATCCTCCCACTTTAAATGGGTTCAGCTTGACTTTTACAGATGAAGCGAAGTTTCTGGGCCTCGTCGTGGAAAATAATATTCTGGAAAGGGTCAAGAAAGCTACTGTAGCGCTTTACTCTTGCAAAAAATGCCATTGGAAAAGGAAGAGGGCTGGAGCCCCGCATCGTACATTGGCCTTATACTGCAGTAATCAGACCCACACTTTTGTTTGGGAGAACAGTCTGGCGGCTTGCTCTGGACAAAACTGCCAACCAAAAGCTGTTGACGAAAGTTCAGAGAACAATCTTTCTGTGGATCAGTGATGCACTGAAGAGCACATCCACTCAGGCACTGGAAACTCTGCTAGTTTTGACTCCTCTAGATATCTTGGGAAACCAGTTGGCAGCTTGTACTGCCATACGACTGAAATTCACCTTAATGTGGACCTGCAAAAATACAGGGCCCTCATCTATATTGTGTAACAAAAAGATTCCCAAGACCACCGACTATACTGCCCCATCACTATCTTCTGACACAAAGCTCTGAATGGATGATGGATTCAGTTTTGGAACCAGGAGTTATAAACTTCTTCACTGATAGTTCAAAATGGGATGGGAAAGTTGAGACTGGAGTGTTCTGTGAGGAGTTTCTGACAAACCGCTTCTTTCATCACCATAACTATTGTAGCATGTTTCAAGCTGAAGTAACTGTCATAAAGGAGGTCGTGGACTGGTTGAGGTATCGGCTCACATCTGCTTGTGATATTCGCATATATACGGACAGTTAGGCTGTCATTAAAGTTTTTCAATCAAACCTTCTCACGTTGAAAGCAGTCCAGAACAGCCAATACCTACAACAGAACACATTTCAAAAAGCAGAAAGAATACTGAAATGGCTTTTGCGTTATGCAATCTGCTGCTTTAGGAGGAATCTACTAAGTTGATGAACAACAGATGGTCAAGTGGCACCTCAAAAACGACTATCGCATAAGAATTTTTTTTTTGGCAAACAAAAAAAAATATTTTTAATCAAATAAATGTATTATTTCTAATAAAATATAGTACCTTTTAGATACTACATAGTACTTAATTAAAAGTATCTGATTTCGAGAGTACAGAAGATACAGAACGATTCAGTTTAATAGCTTCAAATAAAACCTAATAATGAAATATATTAAGAATTTCGAAATAATCTCAAAAATGTCGAATTTTCAAAGTATCTTGAATATTCTAGAAAGTAAGTATGTAAAACTAAAGGAAAATTGCGTTAATCATCATGTAAAACGTAAATAACCTAGGAAATTGGAGAAATATTGAAATTTTTTCATAATCTCGAAAAATCTACTAAATGTCACGATTCAGATTTATATGTATGTGTAACTCTAAGTTTCCACAACTCAAAGCTAAGCGCAGAATATTGTCATACAAACTTCGAATAAATTTGAAAATCTTTAAACATCTCGAATAATCCTACAAATGTCGAAAAACTTAAGAAATCACTTTTTCAGAAAAAATCGAATAATCTCTGTATTATGTGACTCTTGATTGATCTGGAATAATTTTATTAATACCGAAAAATCTGGATATTAATGAATAATTTCAGAAAGCCTGTGAAAATCTAGAAAACCTACGAAAATTTCGAAAATTCGTGTCAATATCAAACTATTTGTCAAATAACTTAATGTTAATGATACTACTAAGCAAAATGCCACTAAGCAAGTTAAGACTCAGCTCAACAAAACGATATGCGATAAGAATAGAACCCTCAATTAGTACCGGATAATTTCATAAATATCGAACAATCATATTCTTCGAATAGGCTCTTGGGTTCTCGAGTGCCTAACATCGAATTATCAAATACACCCGACAGTTTAAAACATACTCGATTAATCTCGAAAATTTCGAATAACATGACCGTTTCGAAACATCAAATCACAAATTAAGTCTCCAACATCACGCATCCCATTTCCATGCTACACTCCAATTATCTCGAGAAATTTTAAAAAGTGATTAAAACATGAAATTCGAAGCGAGGGGATTTGAAACAGGAGAATCCGCCGAAAACAACAACAACAAAAATGCCATCCCTAACTGCAAATTTAATTTGGAATTTGCAATTTCCTTATATTTAAAATAGTTTTTCAAAATAGAAAGGTTTTACTGGGTTTACCGGTAAATTTAGTTTTTATTTATCATTGACTGGTAATAAAAAAGATTCGGTAGGTAAATGAGAAACTATAAATCGAACGAATTCATTACAGAAACTGACTGGTTTGGCTAAGTATCCGTTGATTCCATAAACACTTCTAAAGACAAATGATCAAACGCGCTTCTAACAAGGGAAACGAGAAATTGTTTTCCGTAACGGTTAGGAATTTTCCTAGCAAAATTTCTTGTTTTTTCAAGTTTAGTATTAGCTCCCTTTAACAAAACAATCCTTTTTCAAATCAAATTTAACCTTTCGCAAAAGGAATTTAATTTGTTGTCAAACACATTCAATCTTTTGCAAATCAAATTCAACCTTTTCTAAACAAAACTTGATTTGTAAAAGGTTGAATTTGTTTGGCAAAACTAGGAACGCCAGATTTTATTTATCACTTAGCAAATGTGATAACCGAATGCTATTGAGTAGTTGAACTTGTCAATTTAAATTTCGCAAAAAATCCGCTATCGCATATTATAATAAGGCGTATCATTCGACCAAGAGCTCATTTTTGCGACAATAGCCGCATTTTTTGAGGTTTGATCTGATCCAGATCAGATCATGTCTTATTAAACGACACAAAAATGCGTAAAACAAACAAACACCAAAAATTTAAATTTTTGTCTCGTTTCGTTTTGAATCTGCCTCTTCATACTCGTACTGTATTCATTATATTCTTTATCGCTTTACAAAATATTGTTCAACTACAAAATATTGTGCAACTATTTTTAGATCATCATTTGTGATCCAAAACGAATGTTGGATCAAATGTTGTTGTTGCTTCACAGGTAAATTTTGATCTGATCCCGGATCACTATGTGTCAAGAAATGCAGCTGACATTGATTTATATTGTCGAAATCCGAAGTCGCAGTTTTTTCATAATGTCGCTGAAGCCTGTTGACCATTGATTCTGCACACCTTATTCACATTTGTTTGGCTTGGATTTTTACCATACAAGCAAAATCATTTTTTGTTGCATAATTTACAAGGATCCTTAGAATAATAACAAACACGAATATGATACACGTTGATAAGCGTTTTTGGAACTATTTCGGTTTTATCAGTTATATATTGAGAATGTCTATGGTAAGCCTCTCATTTTGATGTAGTTGATTGATTTTAATGAGGGCTGGGATTTTCAATCATCTTTAATACTTCCTGAGGGCTAATTGAATTTTTTTTCGATATCGTGTTATGAAATTTTATAACCTATTATGAAATTTTGAATCGGTTTATTTTTCGATAATCGATAAATTTCGATAATACTGCTGATTTCAATTTTGCCGAAAATTTTACCAATTAAATAATTATGAAGTACCCTCACTGGCACAGAAAACAGAACTACCCCATTTTTTTTTATGCGATTATCTTTTGAATCGCACTAGCTGGAAAGATGAAACAAAAACCAGATTCTAGGTCATTCAAAACAATCTTAGAAAATGTGGGATACCATAATGTATCGGCAAATTAATAATCGAAAATTTGTGAAATTGTTTTTGCGATTTTCAATCATTTTATACATTTTGCTGTGTGAGTGTGTTACGTTTTTATTATGTCGCTAAAGTCAGAAAGTGTAGCGACAGGAGAAACCATGGCTACGTTGCTAATAAGTTTCGGATTTCCCGTAATACCGTACAACATGTTTCGTTGCGATTTTTCGAAACAGGGTTTATACCAGGCGACAAGGTACGGACATACAAACAGTAAAAAACGTTCGAGATGACTGTTTGTAGTTTCATCAACTCTTAGGAATCACCAAGCAATCGCTGTTGAGACCTGCAATGAATTGTTACATGTACGTAATGTACCTAAGCGAAAGAACCATATGGCGAAGGTTGGGAGAAGCAGATCTTCATGCACGAAGACCAGCCACAGGTCAAAAACTTCTGTCACAACACAGAATTACTCGGCTACAATTTGCCAGGGAACATGAAAATCGGTCTGAACATGGTTGGACCCAAGTCTTATTCACCGATGAATCGAGGTTTTGTTTGTGTCTCCTGATGGGTGAAAACGAGTATGGAGACGACTGGGGGAGCGTTACGCTTCACGCACCTTTAGCAAAAGGGTTCGAGGCGGAACAGTCATGATATGGGCGAAAATTCCGATGGGAGCACGCACCGAGCTTTACCTGGGGCCCTATTATGAAATTTTCGATAGCGTTTTTTTTCGATAATATCGAGTGTTTCGATAGCGTCGAAAATACCTATTATGAAATTTTCGATAGCGTTTTTTTTCGATAATATCGAGTGTTTCGATAGCGTCGAAAATACCTATCATGAAATTTTCGATAGAGTTTTTTTCCGATAATCTCGCAAGTTTCGATGACATCGAAAATATCTATTATGAAATAATCGATATCGAAATCACTTCAATTTGAATGTGAGATTATAGAGATATGTATTTACTTGGCATATATGTATTCATATGTATACATAAGACATTTACTTGGCAGATATGTAAATATAAGACATTTGTTTGGAACTTGGCCATTTCTTATCCGATTTTGATGAAATTCAGCATGCACGATGGAAATGGGATTCTTAAATGATTTTTAGAGGAAGTTCTGGTATATGGCCAATTAGGAGGAAACTTGGCCATTTCTTATCCGATATTGATGAAATTCAGAATGCACGATAGAAATGGGATTCTAAAATGATTTTTAGATAAAGTTCTGGAATATGGCCAATTAGGAAGGAACTTGGTAATTTCTTATCCGATATTGATGAAATTCAGCAAGCACGATTGAAATGGGGTTCTAAAATGATTTTTAGATAAAGTTCTGGAATATGGCCAATTAGGAAGGAACTTGGCCATTTCTTATCCGATTTTGGTGAAATTCAGCACGCTCGATTGAAATGGGATTCTAAAATGATTTTTAGATAAAGTTCTGGGATATGGCCACTTAGGAGGGAACTTGGCCATTTTTTATCCGATATTAATGAAATTCAGCATGCAATATGAAAATGGGATTCTTACATGATTTTTAGAGGAAGTTCTGGTATATGGCCAATTACTATGAAACTTGGCCATTTCTTATCCGCTATTGATGAAATTCAGAATGCACGATGGAAATAGGATTCTAAAATGATTTTTAGAGAAAGTTCTGGAATATGGCCAATTAGAAAGGAACTTAGTAATTTCTTATCCGATATTGATGAAATTCAGCATGCACGATTGAAATGGAATTCTAAAATGACTTTTAGATAAAGTTTTGGAATATGGCCAAATAGTAAGGAACTTGGCTATTCCTTAATCGGTTTTAGTGAAATTTGACACTTGCGATTGAAATGGGATTCTAACATGCTTTTTGGATGAAGTTCTGGAATATGGCCAAGTACGATGGAACTTGCCTATTCCTTAAACGATTAAGATATGTGCGTTGGAAATGATATACAAAAATGGTTATTCGATGTATTCAATGACTTTTTTATAAATCATTTAAGAATCCCATTTTCAATGCACATGTCGAATTTCATAATAATCGGTTGGGAAATATGCAAGTTTCGTCATACTTGGAACTATTACAGAACTTCAAACAAAAATCATTTGAGAAACCCATTTGCAACGCAAATGTATAATTTAATCATAATCGGTTGAGAACTAGGCAAGTTCGATCATACTTGGTGAAATTCCAGAACTTCATCTACAAATCGTTTTAGAATCCCATTTGCAACGCACATGTCAAATTACATCATATTTGGTTGAGAACTAGGCAAGTTCCATTATACTTGGCCATATTCCAGAACTGCATCCAAAAAACATTTTAGAATCCCATTTGCTTCGTACATGCTGAATTTCATCAATATCGGATAAGAAATGGCCAAGTTCCTTGCTAATTGGCCATATTCCAGAACTTTATCTAAAAATCATTTTAGAATCCCATTTCTATAGTAGTGCATGCTGAATTTCACCAAAATCGGATAAGAAATGGCCAAGTTCCTTCCTAATTGGCCATATTCCAGAACTTTATCTAAAAATCATTTTATAATCCCATTTCTATCGTGCATGTTGAATTTCACCAAAATCAGATAAGAAATGGCCAAGTTTCCTCCTAATGGGCATATTGCAGAACTTCCTCTAAAAATCATTTTAGAATCCCATTTCCATCGTGTATGCTGAATTTAACCAAAATCGAATAAGAAATGGCGAAGCTCCTTCCTAATTGGCCATATTCCAGAACTTCATCTAAAAATCATTTTAGAATCCCATTTCCATCGTGTATGCTGAATTTCATCAAAATCGGATAAGAAATGGCCAAGTTCCTTCCTAATTGGCCATATTCCAGAACTTCATCTAAAAATCATTTTAGAATCCCATTTCCATCGTGTATGCTGAATTTCACTAAAATCGGATAAGAAATGGCCAAGTTCGTTCCTAATTGGCCTTATTCCAGAACTTTATCTAAAAATCATTTTAGAATCCCATTTCTATAGTGCGTGCTGAATTTCACCAAAATCGGATAAGAAATATAGGCAGATCTCAGTATACTCTGGCAAATCATCATGAGTAGACTCACGCTTGAAGAACGCTACGAAATTATTAAAATTTACTTTGAAAATCAGTCGTCGATTCTCGCAACTAGACGACTTCGTGATTTTTATGGCCCACATAATCGTTCATCTGAGCAAGCTATCCGTCGAACTGTGGATAGATTTCGTACCACATACTCTCTAGAGGATGCAATAACATCAACACGTCGAAGCAATGTGCGTACTGAAGAGAATAACGCCGCTGTAAACGAAAGTGTGGAAGAAGATCCAAATTTAGCGATTCGTCGTCATTCGCAGGAATTGGGGCTCTGTCTGTCCACTACAAATATGGATGACATTAATCCGAACGAGATTTGGTTTCAACAGTATGGCGCTACATGTCATACGGCGACCGCAACCATCGACTTATTAAAATCAAAATTTGGCGATAAGTTGATTTCGTGAAATGGACCTGTCAATTGGCCTCCAAGCTCTCGATTATTTCCTGTGGGGCTACGTGAAGTCACTGGTTTATGTTGATAAACCAGCAACAATTGACGCCTTGGAGGCCAGCATTGTTCGTGTTATTCGTGACATACGGCCAGCAGTGCCCGAAAAAGTGGCCCAAAATTGGACGTCCAGAATGCATTTTCGTCAAGAACAGCCGCGGTGCCCATATGCCCGAAATCATTTTCAAATATTAATGCCATGTACATATTGACCTTTCGAATAAAAAAACATGTTCATTACAATTTAATTTTTTGTGTTATTTTTTACAATTTCAAGTTCTATCGGGCTTAAAAAAACACTCTTTAGAATCCCAAGAAAATTTTAATAAAAAAAATCATAAATGCTCAGTTCAACACCCCATTACAATGGACAACCTTTTTGGTCCCATCGATGTCCGTTGTAGAAAGGTTTCTCTGTAATATAATATTAATATAAAATAAAAATTTATTTGCAACTCACATTTTAAAAAAATATTTTTATTTATTAAATATTGCAATTTAATTCTATTAAACTACCTTAATGAAATAATATGGTCGTCACCTCAAGAGCAGTCGAAAATTTTCGATATTATCGAAACAAAATACTATCGAAAAATTTCGTGATAGCTCATTTTCGATAATATCGAAAAAAAATCGAAATCGAAAAATTTCGTAATAGCTCGAAATACTATCGTAATACTATCGAAAAAATACACTATCGAAAAATTTCATGATAGCTCATTTTCGATACTATCGAAAAAAAAACGCTATCGAAAATTTCATAATAGGGCCCTTGATTCCAAATGGATCACTTGGTAGATGTAAATATTTCTAAAATGACCAATGGTTGGCAAGGAGCCCCAATTTCTGGGTCTTTTTTTGTATTTAATTTTTATCGAGTTTGTACAACTAGATTACGATAATCGAGTTATGAAGCGCGGTAAATCGTGAAAGCTTTAAAATCGTATGGACAGACTGAAAAAAATAACTACATAATTTCGAATTTGTGATTAGCTAGTTTTTGTCTGTCGGTATTAGCCTCAACTTTAATAATTATGAAAACACGGTTTGCTCATTATCCCTCTAATAACAAAATGTTACTTGGATCACTTACTTCTGTTCTTAACTAGCCATTTCATAATAGCATTTTCGCTTTTTATCGTCAAAAAGCAAAGGAAACGACTTTGTCGTTCTCAAACAAATAAACCCCCTAACAATAACTTTTTACCTTTAATCAAATTTATAATTTAATTAAATATTTTTATTTCAAGAAAAAAGAAATTACAATTTAAATATTTATTTATGTATTTTTTATTAATTTAAATTACATTTTACATATAATTTTATTTATTATTATGATTATTTTTTTTTATTTTTTACATCAACCATTTAATAAAATTTATTTGATAAATTAAATTTTAAAAATAATAAGAAAAATTATATAAATTAATATAATCAATTATAATAATTGTTGAATGGTACATATTATATTTTGGTAGAGTGAAGGAGTTTATTAGTTAAAAGCTATTTATGGGGAAGAAATGAGGAGGAAGGGAGGGTTGTATTTAAGTTAGGATTGGGTGGTAACCTGTTTTTGTGCTGTTCTTGATGAATTTTCTTTTTCTTTGTGTTATAATATCTGACGGGATCAAAAATTGGCACGTATAATAATAGCAGCGCATTAATATTGTGTGTGTTTGTGTGGCTCCGTGCATTAATAATAATTAAAATAAAATCTAATATTTGCAATGTAATAAATATATTTTCTATTTTTCTACACGTTTATAGCTGTCTTAAAACCGCTAATAAACGCAATAATAAATTTTCCAAACTAAAAAAATTATATAAAACTTAAAATTATATTATTTTGCTGTTGTTAAATCGATCGTATCGTAACTTTCTTGCAGTTCGATCGTATTCGAGTAGGTACGCTTTGATGTTACATTGTTTTGTTTTTTGTTTCTTCATTTTATATTTTAATTAAATTAAAAATAAAATCTTTATCACGTTATTATTTATTTTATTATGTGTTATAATTATAATTATTTGTTTTTTTTTTTTATTTTTATTTGTTGAATAAGAATCAGGTGTTCGTATTACAATATCACAGACTTTTCTTAGTTGTTGCGTTCAGAATTTGATTTTTTTACTTCTAAGATTTTGGTTTATTTTATTTGCTTATTATTTTAAATGTACAATAGATCTTTATTCAGCTTTGTTTATTAAATAAAAATTCTATGATTTTAAAAATTTTGTTTTGGTGATATGATCTATATAATTCTATGTAATGTGTATATATTTATATATAACGCCCGCCATTAATTAAATTAAAAAAATAATAATAATAAAACGAATGGCCAAGTGAGCTTAAAACTTTTTCTATCTTAGCGAGGTGGTTCTTATTTACAATAAAACAAATCATTTTTTTTTTCTAAATAAATAAGTACTGTTTGTTTGTTAATCTTAATATTTGTTGGTTTTAAGTCTTTGACTAGTGAGTGTTTTAATAACAATGAGTTAAGCTCACTTTTGAATACTTGTTTTTTTTATCCAATTATTAATTTACTATATAAAAAATAATTCATAATAATAATGACAATATAAAAAAATTATTTAAAATTTAAAATCTTTAGACACAATCCAAAAAATAATTCTTTTTTTTTCTTCAAATAAATAACAGTTTCTTTATTAATTTATTTATAGAGAGCCTTTTAACAAAAAATTATTATAATCGAAATAAAATTGAAGAAAAATTAATTATCACAGATCTATAACAACAAATGCAATCTTATATTTTGTTTATTGATGAGTTTCTTTTTGTGGAAAACATTTTTATATTGCTTTTTTAATAATATTTTTAATTTTTCTTCAAAGTAAAAAAGAATTTCTTTTAAGCACAAAAATATACATCTCGTCGTATAATTATTGTGCAAACGAGTTGTATTTGGCGTTATCAGACGTTTTTTAATGCACAATAATTACGAGAGATCAATTTTTTGGACAGTCTTATTTGTTTCTTAATTTATTTATTTATCTTTTTTTGGAATGTTTTGGTTATTTATTGTTTTAATAAATATTTTTACTATATATTATATAATATATATAATATGTGAAGGTGTTACGCATACACATGTCCTTTAGATTGTATTGATTTTTTATTTTATTCCAAAGGACACGTTATATTTGTTAAAATCACAGAATTTAAGAATCTTTTATTTTATAAATATATATTTTGTATATTTTCTTTTTAATGTTAAATTGTGGTATTATATTTATTATTCTTTTATCACAAAAAAGAAAAATTAAATAAAAAAAATTAATTTAATTTACTTGATTGTTTTTTTTTTAATTAAATTGATTTAAGTTGGAATTAACTATTTGTGTTTTTTTTTTATAAAATACACACTATAAAATATACTATTTAACCAATGGTCTTATTATGCATTAGATTGGCAGTGATTTAGACGGCGCCGATATTTATGGCCGCCGAGACATCATCACTGCTCTAATATTTTATTTAATTCGAACGCATTTGTAATATACTCGAAATTATATAAGTTTTGTTTTGATTTTTTACACACATTTCACTCGTCTACATTTTAAATTGTTTCATTTTTCCGCAATTTTTCTTCAGTCTAAAAAGTTTTTTTTTTTTTGATATTGTGTATCAACATTTATAAGGTTTTTTATGTTTCAATTTGCTAAGTATTTTTTGTAAAGCTTATTTTTGTTCCTTTTTGTTTAATTTTTTTTTTTGTTATTTTAATTAAATACGAAAACAAAATATATATGTATAATTAAACTTAAATATAGAAAAATAAAAATCAGATAACTATTATTAATATTAATAAATATATGATGATTAATTACTCATCCATATCAGATCGAACAATGTCGAGAATATACTTATTTCGAATATAAACACAATTAACATTCCATGAATTAATTGCTGGATGAACATTTAGCTCGCTCAATGGTGACCACTTTTGTCCCAATTGTGTACTAATCTCCTCGATAAATGATGGCAACATTGTTGAAGAGGGTGTTAAATCTTTCATTGAAACTTCGAGTTTTTTTAAATTGGGACCACGCAAACGTGATATCCCAACCAAATTATGAGGATCAAGAGCGTAACCATGAATTATAATCTCGTAGAGTTTGTGGCATTTCCATGCCATCATAACGAGGGGGTCTTGTTCAGTCATCAAATACAAATCCATATCGTTTCGTTCGAGTGCCGGTATTGAACCGGAGTCAACCCATATAATACTTTTCAATGTTTTTTCATAGTACTGCGATAAAAATTCGAGTGCTTCAATATTTATCTGGAATTGAATTGGAAAATTATAGTGAATTGTCAACAAAATAAATTTCAAACCCAGACTTACCCATTCACAGAATAATACTTTTAAGTGCGACAATGGCATATGTTTCCGTAATATTTTATTGTGTAAATCATAAACTGCCTCATATGCGTAGATCTAAAAGGTGTTAAAATAAATGGGCAAATAATTAGAGAGTTATATACATACATGCAAAAAAATAAACAACATTTTTTGAAAATTCTTTAAATAAAAAACCTAGAATTGTATAACCCTTTCAGGGATATGACGTTGTGACGCAGAATGCAAATATCGGCAGCACACGCTAATAGCTGGTATGATCTACATTACAGACAGCAGTTCCGATATCATGAAGAGTAATCCAGATTTTTGTGAAAATATCATATTAAGTGAAAAAGTTGACTTTTGATTGAACTACACATTTTTTGGATTTAATTAACGTGTGGTTTCAACAGATGAATAAGAACTTCCAAGGAGTGAGGACATTTTACAGAAATTGCTTTTCATTCTAAACTTCTTTTAATAAAAACTAATTTACCAAAAAATGTTGTCTGCAAGATGCCCAAAAAAAAAATTGGTGCTTATAAAAATTCCGGATATCGAATAAGAAAACGAAAACTACTAGCTTTCAAATTTCATTTAATGAGATTTCATGAAACCATGACACTTCTTAATTTTGTCATTATTCTGCTCCGACCAACTAACTTTCACAAAACAACCCTTAAGCGGGCCTCAGATGATCAATATCTATTGCCAATATTTCAGTATTGGCAATATTATTGAACATGTAAGGACCCTAATTGATGGATTGTCAATATACAAAATATTGTGGCGATGAAAGATATTTTTAATATTGATATAATATTTACAATACTATTGATCTTCTGAGATACTTTATTGACAAAATACCATAGTTATAGGGTGGACTTTGTAACCTTAGTGGCAGTTGAGGGGTGAGTTGACGAGAAGGAAGAGATGGAACAACTACCACAAATGTTAATCAACGGATGTGCTTCTGATTAATACAAATTTGGGAGACTGCATGGGAATATCATGATGCTGAAATGAAATCTCGCCACCTCCCTCAACCGCAGAGGGAAAAATGGTTTGAGAGAAAGAGTGTAATGTAGAGTAAAAGTAATAATAATTATGTTTCTTCAGCTTCTCGGAGCTGCGGTTGTAACAGGGGAATGCGAGATTGTGTCCAGTCTTCTGCTTTATCAATTAGCTTTCAGTAACAAGAAGCAGCAAATAATCAAGTAGTCTAGAAATTGTGCCTAGGCTAACTAATTCACTATATGTATTACTAACAAATTTACTTGATATCGACTGCATAGCTGGTTAGTTGGTGGTTTAATTTAGAGACACCTGAAAGGCCTGATCGGATTTCCGGAGACATCAAGCGTCCAATGATGCGTAGTTTACAAATTGCGCTGACTTCAACTAACTAATTTATTAAATGATACTAACAAGAAGATTTGAGGAAATTTAAGTAAAAACTGGAATCTAAGTGGTAATTCGATACCGAGATTCGATTTATATAAGTTGGAACCTATTAATTAAATAGTAAATATTTGGTAATAATGGGTTAATTTTGATTGCAGTGATTCCTAAGAATTTTGTTCCAGCTACCAGAAATTTCAAATATCCAATGGATGTGTAGTTTAAGAATGTGTTGTCTTGATTTTTTGTATCTTATTTATAAGTTTGAACTGAATACTTTAGGAATCAATTAGCGTCTTATCATGTTAATTTTGGCTACTGGTAACATTGATGGTAACCCATTACAGGACAGCGTTCATCACGGGGCAAACTTGTATAATCTGGGTGATTGGTTTGCGAAGGTTCTACATTTGTAACGGTGGGTTGAGCTGTTTTGTAGTTCTAAGTGAAGACAGTGACTAGCGTGACGGAAAACATATGAATGGGTAGCTGATGCTAATTATATTTATTGGTTTTCGAGTTTTAAATAATTATTATTAGGACGTGTCCGAACTTTGTGATAATTTTTTTTTTGTAATAATTTTGACAGGAGTGAAATAATTTTCTGTTCCATTATTTATAATAAGTTTTATTTGTACTATTTTTTTAGAAATAAATTAACGTGATACGGTTTAATTATTGTTATTGCGCACTTTTGTTTTTGAATATTATTACAGAAGTGTCAAATTTACAACACGTAGTGGCTGTCATAATTTGGTTGCATACAAAATAAGGTCATAATTATTACAGCTGGAACAATTATCACAAGTTCGGACTCGTCCTTAATTTTCTTTTTAATAATTTCTGATGTTTCTTAAAGTAGCATTTATATTTAGATCAATAAGAACAAAGGTGTTTAGAGGTATATACGAATAAATAATTTAATGTGTTTCGGATGTTAATATAGTTCCAGAATTAATCATTCTTAAAGGGATTAAAATTAACCTTGATTTTAAGAATAAAGTTATAGACTGATTCAACTCTCAGGTGAGGTAAGGTGGTGGGAAATATATAAAGAGCAAGTGCTTAGTAATTAATATTGACTTTAGGATTCCAAGGATTGAAAGCAGTAACAAAAGTAATTTTTAAAAAGGTGTATTGTCCTAAGCATGACCGAAAACTACTAACTATTGACCGCCAAGTTGTTTGTAACCGAGTCGATCTCAATCCTATTCTAACCATCCTATCCAATCCTTCCAAGTGAATGTAAAAAAGGGTGTACGGTGGGCCGGCGTCAAATTCAATACCGGGAGATCTTGGTAAATGCTTGGTCGTACATGTGTTTAGTTTTATCGCTTCTCGCCTCGCAACACTTATCGCGTGCAATTTGAGTCCTTTGTTCGGTATATTCTAGAATTCGCTTATTAATTCTGGTCAGCATTTTATTAGTTTCATTCAGATAGAATTGAGAGCGTTCAGAAAACTTGTATTGTACATCCTTCGTGGCCTAGATCGCTGTAATTTATTAAAATTACAACGATTAGATCACCGAAGAGACGTAGCATCTGCTATCTTTGTGCATGATGTTCTGATCTCACTTAATCCGCTCCTACGCGTTGTTTGTTCCGACGGGATGGTTTATTATATATAGAATCTGTTTCTACAAACTACGCACTTTATGAATCAGTCTTAAAAATGACGCGAATTTTTATTTTTAAGAATAAATTCGTTTAGAAATGAGTTATATAATTTTTTTTCTATTGATAAATTCTTAATTACCGATTGTACTTTACTGTTGGTTTAATAAACGTAAAAATAACCAAATATTAGGTAAATAACTTAATTTCCTCCTTCTATTATAAGAAAAACATTATTTTGAGAAAATGGTAATTTTTATTTCAATCAAAATATTTTCCGTCATTTGCTACAACTTTTCCCCCATCTTTCTGACAATAAATGGATTCTGGACAAGAAGTCAATCCATTCATAAATCCATTTTTTAGCTTCTTCGTATGTTTTAAAGTGTTCAGCAACTAAGCCATGTTGCATTGAACAAAACATGTGATAATCGGAAGGAGCAATGTCTGGCAAATATGCGGGGTGGGCTAAAATTTCCCAACCAAGTGACAATAACTTATCTTTACCAGATAGTCAAGCGTTGTCGTACATCACTTTGTGTCGTTTATTTGCAACAGTTGGTCGTTTTTGGTTCAATGTAAGGTTTAAATCGAGTAGTTGTCGTTGATAACGTTGACCTAGCAATGCACTTATTCAAGCGACCGGCTTGTATAACATTTAATGCTACTGCAAGTTGGTTTTCAGTTTGAGTGTTGTCTTCAACTAATAATGCTTGCAAATTGTCTTTTTCGATCTTTCAAGGTTGACCTGGGCGTTCTCTGTCTTTGACATCAAAATCACTATTATTTAATCATCTGAACTATTCCTTATAAGTAAAATCAGATGGAGCACGATCACCATATATTTCCATAAGAATTGTATGAGCTTCATCTGCTGTTTTTTCAGTTAAACAACGTTAATAAACAATGTCAAGAATGATATTTGCTGCACGCCATTTTTAACGTGTTAATACTATGAATATTTTTCACAACTGAATTCAAATATGCCAAATTATAAGGTAAAATTTAGCGTGCTGGTACAACCGTTGCCAGTGTAAGATTTTATTTTAATTTCTGTTCTATTCTTTCTATAGACATTTAATTGACGCGGGAGGAGATTAAGTTATATAACTAAAAAATAGCCTAAAGTTGTTTAAATAAATCGGTAAATTAAATATAAATTACGAAGAGAGGAAATTGTTAAGAGTTCTGCAAAGTTCAGTTCTTTTCAATCATCTCATCAGGCTATAGCGATTGAACTGCTAATTTATTACACTGATTTTTTACAATTCACAAAAACAGTGAAAAAAATCAGTGTAATAAATTAGCAGTTCAGTCGCTGTAGCCTAATGATATGATTGAAAAGTGATTTATTTTTCACAATCCTCGTTTCACAATGCTCGTCTCATTTTTATATAAGGATAAACACTTTTCTTCGTATTCTTTTGGAATAGAATAAAAAAATAGAATATAAATTAGCTATTAGTTCCATGTTTGTTGTGACGTAGTTTGTAAAAAGATTTTGAAGTTTGGTTTGGAACAGTTAAATTTATGTCCGATATTTTAATTCATCCGTGATACGTGATACAGTCCATTTGGAAATATAAGTGTTACTACTAGTATAAAACCACCTCTGGTGGATAACTGTTCCGAAAAACCTGATTTTTTTTTTATTAATTTTTAAATTCGAATCGCAAATCTTCTTGCAACGGAAAGTACTGGCACCAGTTCTAACACTAAGCAAAGGAACTGAAAAAGTTATGTCACGATTCGCACGCTTATTATTATGAACAAAGAGTTTAAATATATACAGCAGAAACAAAATTTTTTCCCATCTAAAATCTTCTGTTTCAAGCGTGGACAGTTGGAGAACGACAGATGTCTTTTTCGATGTCTTCAGAGTCCCACAAATATTGACTAACAGGAGCAAACAGTAATTGTAAATTTTAAGAAATTATCCGGTTAATCGAATAGCTTAAATTCGCCGGGTAACTTGGAGATTGATCAAAATGGATTTAATAATTTGTTGAATGCTAAATTTTTCCTACCTTTGACCTTTGTATATTTTGATCAGCATTTAATATAGTCAACCAATTTATATAAAAAAAAAAAATATGTATGAAACCATTTTAGAAATTTCTAAAACCTAAAGAAAACAAAAAATTCGCTAGCAGATAAAAGTGTTAGGATTAAAAACAAAAACAGAAATCACTGGTCCGTCGCCTCAGCATGGTGACTACTGTGAATCCCGGACCAAGAATTTATGAAAGGTTAGCCATTTTTGCACTAGTCGAAGGGATTGGCGCCTTGATTCCTAGACAAAGAGAAAGTCTTTTGAAAACTAAAAATACATATTTAGGTTTTTAACCCATAAACGTTAGGGTAGGACAAAAAATATTTCAAGTCTTTATAATAAACTGATTTCATTGCTTGCTGTAGCAATATAATTGCGTCAAACTCTGCCGTCTGAATTTTAAGGAAAATTGATTTTCTAGAAAATACTGAGTATTTTATTCGAATTATTTCAAAATTAATGAAATTTTTTTTTTATAAATTTAACTAAAAATTAAATACTTACAAGTGATAAATACACTTCAGCTAGCGGATTATTTTCCCGGAATGAAATCCATGCAGTTTCTGAAATACCAGGATGCTGTGCATTTACTCCATGAACATGAATTATCAATTTTTTTAGTGGTAACAATTCAAACGTTTTTAGATATTCATCACACATAATATCGTAATCAATAGACAAAATCTATGAATAAAGAAATAGAAATTTGATGAAAAATTCAATTTGTCTTCCGAGGCTTGTAATCTACCTGTAGCGATGTACATTTTTCAAACAAATTATTTTCTAAATTAATTATTGGATAAGCACTAGGATCTTGTTTAACTGTTGCTAGGCCAAGAACCAACAAGTCTTGTGGTTTTGATGCACACTAAAATATAAAAAGATAATTATACATACGATGATAATTTTGAAAACCACAAATCAAATTCCAAACAGATAAAAAACAATGAAATCGGACCACAACATACATTTAAAAAATCTGATGAATACTGGCTCAATTGTTCACAACCACCTAAATCCAATTTTTTAAATGGTGGCTGACGGCGTGATAACAACACAATGATTGGCTCAATAAAATATTGATAGATATAATCACTTTCATCATAATACAATGAATCAGTTATCATTTTAAATGATTTGGGACGCAACATTAAACTAAATAAACATGATGAGTTGCACACTTGCTGTAAAATTTTGGTTGTTACGGTAGTATCGTATAAATTTAAGTAATCAAATGTAATTTTTATTTCTTTGACCAAAGTTGATAAATTTTCGAGAAAAAAATGATTTTTTTTATCATTTTGGCGTGATATATTGAAGTGAACACTTTTGAAGAATCTGTAAAGAGAAGAAAACAAAATTAAATAATGCAAGTATAATAATAGAATCGGTAAATAATTTGTGTTTTAAACGAGATATAAAAAAAAAATATTCTATTTCACAAGATGGTCAATTTTGCAATGGCCTAAAATTCAAAAATTATTTTAATAAACACACAGCCTTAAGAATATCGATCATTCTTAATTTAGAGAATATGTATATGTAAAATAAAAAAGATTTTTAACATTATTTCGTAACCAAAGTCGAAAGTGGATATCGGCATTGCTCGAGAGCATATTGAGCCACTTAAGGAATATAAATAATATTATTGATTCAGTCCAGAATTTGACAAAGTTGAAAATTGAAACAGAGATGAGCTAGTTAGTTCTAGAGACACATTTTTAAAATTTTGTTTGTTTTAAACGTAGTACTATGAACTTGATTCTTAAAACATAAAGGGGGAGACAAATATTTTTCCAGGCGATTAAAACGCAATGTTAAATCAAACCTTTCGTAAAATAAGAACAAAGCTTAATTTATGTAGATACTGAAATAATACATGACCAAAATATATAATAAAGGTGTCGACACGTATTTTAATTATGTTTTTATAATTGATAAAACATATACAATTTTTTTTTAAATAATAATTTTATCATTGTCTTGGCAAGCCATTAGGTTAATTTGACCCTGAATAAAAAAACGATAATGATGGGGTTGTTAAGATTGGTGATGGCAAATAAAATATAATGAAGGTGCTTATGATCACAATTATGTAATTGGCGCTAATTCCATTATTAGTTGTTTAAATTTAAGCTCAAAGATTAATTCAATCAGTATCAATACAGCGAAGTTACAATAACTATCGCCCTTATCAGGTCTGTAAATTATTTTGTAACAAATTCCTATACTAATTAGAAAAAAATACTTAAAATACATAGTTACATAAAAAATTATGTCAATGTAATACAAAAATATAGAAAGTAA
Organism: Tipula vernalis; assembly: GCA_958295665.1. NCBI lineage: Eukaryota > Metazoa > Arthropoda > Insecta > Diptera > Tipulidae > Tipula > Tipula vernalis. The sequence continues at coordinate 213,614,318 of OY282560.1, read as the reverse complement.
AAACGCAACCCATGCGTCAATGGTGCTACTGCTGCGACTGGCAGTTTTTGTGGTGTCAAAGAATAACCGAAGAAATGAAAAAAAAAACTTTCACTTGATAACATTTTTGTGAAGCGAAATTTCGCGTTTTGTTCAAAATTGAATATTAACAATTTCCCCAATAAAACCCAGGAACTGTATATGTATAAGTAGTAAGTTTCAACTATGTACCTTCTACAAAAAATAATGCAAAAATCATTTGCTTGCGACGCAAAAAGAAATTTTTTTTTCTCACTTTTTTTCATCGACTTTTGAGGACAAAGAAATGTCGAACAGGAAAATGTCAACCAATTTTTTTTTTTTATTTAAATTATGAAATAGCTTAAATGAACATACCTTGGTTGGAATAGTGTATAACGCCAGTGCCAACATGTTGACGATGCATTTAATCTATCGTGAAAATTAAGATATCCATAAATTTCAGTTAATACAAGGGCTGGTAATTCACCCCAATAAGGGGACCTGTTCATTATTTGATTTTCAGACAAACCAAAATCGTAAAAAAAAAATAACTTTTAATTTATTTCGTTTTAAAGAGACACAGAAAACACTAATGAACTTTGTGGGTTTAATTGAATTTAAATAGCTACTATGTATTTATTTTATTGTACAATAAATTTCGTTGTTCTTTCACTTTTTCTGTGCGTCTCCACTTCACTCCGTGTTTCTTCTGTTTTCTTTTTATTATTTTTCTTTGGTTATTTCCACAGCTGATAGCTGTCATAAGAAAAAGTGACATTGTGCGCAGGGTCGCCAACAAAATAATTTGTTATTCAGCTGAATTTTTATTCGTTGCTCAATTTTTGCTGAATACATTGCTTGTCAGCAAAATTTTAAAAATAGAGGCGGTATTTATTTAATACATTTTACTTTCGAATTAAAATATTCGAACCTCGCTGCGTAGTGGATTTTACAATTCCATAGAGTTTTCCGTAGGGTGCATGATGGTGCTCCTGCAAATTTTGGGCATCAAATTCATTCTCTGGCCCGCATATCACCTGATCTTACTGTAGTAGAAGTTTTAGTATGGGGAACAATGAAGCAGCTGGTTGATTTATCTGAAATTGTAACTATGCATATGATCTAAACGGGAATAAAATGCATTCGATCACTTGCAAGGTATTTATGAGAAACTACATTTTTATTATAATTTTTCATTTTATCTGCAAACATAAATCAAATGTTTCTATCAGTGGCCCTATTCTGGCTATTCCCTGGGAATCGGGAATTGAACTATTTTGACAGTATTCTAGCAGTTTGGAATTATTTTTTCCAAAAGTTTATTGACGATTGGAGCATCACAGATTCCACCTAGTGGAAAATTTTTAAACTGAGGTAGCTGCTAATTTGACGTTCGAAATTGTTGTAAAGAATTCCAATTTTGAACTGTAAACACAATTTTTACTTACCAGATTGCTAATAATTGTAAATAATTCATATTTTGGATTATAAAAACAATTTTTAACTACCGGATTGCAAAATTTCCTTTCGTCGCATTTATGAGAAATGTCATTTTAGCAGTTGCCTCATTTGAACTTTTTTCCTCGAGAGGCGCTTTCTCTACTTTTACAATCGTCAATTCTGGCGATTGGGAATTTTTAATGTAGGGAAAAAATAATTCCATTTTATGTAAGTTTTGACATTTATTTTTCCCAAATTTTTTTTTGGGGAATTAGAAGAAACTGGTTGTTTTGTGTATTCTCATTATTTTATTTACAACGTGGTATCGGTAAAGTTTTTGTTTATATGTAGAAAATAAAATTTTTAAATAATGGCTGTTGCAAAATTTGAAATAGTGTTTTTCCGCAGTGGATGATTCCCAATTACGCCAGAATACACTTTTGGGAATTGGGGAATAAGAAATTGGGAATTATTGAAGTTTGGAAATATTGACGATTGTAAAAGTAGAGAAAGCGCCTCTCGAGGAAAAAAGTTAAAATGAGGCAACAGCCAAAATGACATTTCTGATAAATGCGATGAAAGAAATTTTTGTAATCCGGTAATTAAAAATGGTTTTTATAATCCAAAATTGAAATTATTTACAATTATTATCAATCTGGTAGGTAAAAATTGTGTTTACAGTTCAAAATTGGAATTGTTTACAACAATCTCGAACGTCAAATTAGCAGCTACCTCAGTTTAAAAATTTTCCTCTAGGTGGAATCTGTGATGCTCCAATCGTCAATAGCAATATTTTTCCCAATTCCCAATTCCCAGGGAATAGCCAGAATAGGGCCACAGTACGTTTATGCTTAGGGTTCAACCTGGTTTGAACCTAGGTTAACTTTTACTATAAACGGAGTCGAGTCATCTTGTAGTTAACTCGACTCGACCTAAAAAATTTCTAGGGTCGAGTCGAGTTAACTCTAAAAACATTCACTATAAACGGAGTCGAGTCGAAAAATAAAAACAACAAAAAAATAGTAATAAAAAGACATCATTTTGATTTCTTAATTCGTGTGCGAATCTTCGATTTTTGTGTGGCAATAAAACTTTGTTATTTTATTTTTATAAAATTCAGAAAATAATATAAGAAAAACATATAAACATACGATAGTAAATTATTTTTTTTGACGTTTCTGACTCGGTTTCAACCTAGTTTCGACTCGACTACGATTTGACTCTGCAGTATAAACGCTAAAAAAGATAACTACAAGATGATCCAAAGTTAACTAAAAGATGACTCGACTCTGAGCATAAACGTATTCTTATGAGATTTTTGTAGGTATTTGTATGAGGAAGATTTTTCGAGTAAAAAACTAAGAAAAACGCAAAATTTTAGTGATAATTAAATAAAAAACTAAAAATCAAAGTTTCAACATTAATATTTAAATAACTAAAACAAGGAATACCCTTGACAGACTAAGCGCGATTAGTAATTTTTTCGAGATTAGCTGTAAGTGTGTCACGTTGAAGATTATCTGCTCAAACTAAGCTTTTTAACACTGTATCTCCGTAAATATTGAAAATGAATCCCCTATGGAAATGAGGATTGTGAAAAATATATCATTTTTCTATCATCTTTGTAAAATTATTATCTATCCGGCTAATTCCGGAATAACCTAATGTTTAAAGGTTTAATGTTTTACATATGATTAATAATAAGTGAGATTAAAAATACGTCCTTTTATGCAATAAATGTGTTGAAATATTACAAATTAACATTTATTTCTACCGTCACGAAACCATACTGCCGTGCTAAACATATTTTACCTAACTCCATTTTTGGCCAAATTGAGTTATTGATACCAATCGACAGCTAATAAAAAACTTTATCTGGTTATTAAATTTATTTATATTAACTTTTTTCACACAAACAAATCTTTTCAGTTAAACGCTCAGAATCAAAAGAAGGCGAACGCGATTAGACAAACAAGACAGCGACCAACACGATTAGTCGAACAAAACGCCAAGAAGCACAAAGCAGTTACAATTTTAACACTACAGATTCATTAGTTCAATTAAAATTTTAATGTAGCTAATAGTCCAGGTATCCGTCAGTATATGGTATCGTTGATAAATACACCTCTAGGAATTCTTTTGTGGCCTTAATTATGCTTTTAGTCTACGAACTTTTTATCTTCGAAAATTTTCGTAAGTAGTGCGTTCCCTTTCTAATAGTTTCGAAAGACATATACTAAAGATACATGTTAAACCGAAAGTGGTCTGACTGAAAATGTCCGAGATAAATTCAACATGTAAAGGGCGGCTTGACTGAAAGCAAAGATTATTAACAAGAAGATCTTCTTGTTAATAATCTTTGCTTTCAGTCAAGCTGCCGTGTACATGTTGAATTTATCTCGGACGTTTTCAGTCAGACCACTTTCGGTTTAACATGTATCTTTAGTAATAGATTTGACATTATTTGTACTGAAAATTTATGGATATACTTTTTTTTTTTCAAATTGTACTTGTAAGATTAATGAATGAAACGTGCGAAGAAAGATTTTTTCGACCAAAAAAGTGTGGGCGTCGAGCCTGTCCACCAACGTAAACATGTATAAATAGCGATTATTGAAAATTAACATAAAAAGACTAAAAGCATAATTAAGTTTAAGCCACACAAGAATTTCTAGAGGTGTATTTATCAATATGCTGGCGGGCACCCAGACTATAACGAAAATATTTATTAACTTTTATAAGCTACATTGAATTCATTAAATAATTTATAAAATTCAACAAATAGTTTAAAAATTAATTAGCATGTTAATATTTGATTAATTTCTCCATTAATAAATTTATTTAGTTTATAATTTTGTTTATTATGTGTATGTGCATTTAACAGAGCATTTACAATGAAACAACTTTTTTCTTTTGACTTACAGGTTTGTATGAATTTCCAACATAACGAGCAAAAATTTTTGTTCGTAAAGTTGGAAATTCATACAAACCTGGAAGTCAAAACTAAAAAGTTTCTTCATTGTGAATGCACTGTAAGTAAAAAGTCAAAAGTTGTTGCATTGTGAATGCTCTGTAAATTTAACAAAAGTATTTAACCATATGGCATTTTTGGCGCAATTTTTATTTCATATTTTAAATCAAATTGGTACTGAGCTACGATTGAAGAATGAAATATTTATTTCTTTTATATGTGTTACAGATAATCCGTGAATTCTGAATATTTAAGATAATTCGGAATTGTTTATTCATTAAAAATGTCTTGATTTGGAAGGAATTTATGGAGTTTTTTTATAAAACAAAACAAGTATAAGCTATTTTTTATCTATTAAAATAAAGTACAATTATTCAAAAAATAACTTTCCACTTTTAACACATTTCTTGGTTTACATAACAGTCGGTATAATAATAATAAACGCTCAGGGCCGCTATTCTTGAAATTCGATCAAAAAAAGTCGTCCATTATTTTCTAGTGAAATACATCATTTCAGTCGAAAATTTAAATTGTTTCATACCAAAGTCACCGGCGAATTTTTTTTGTGAATTTCAAGAATACGGGCCCAGGTCACTCACTCACTGATTCACTGATTCTGTAACGTTCAATGCATACTATGTGATTTTAATAATATAAAAATAAAAAAAATTAAAAAAATATTTGAAAGAACGGTAAAATTAAAAATGATCATAGCAATCATGATTCAGAATAAAAACATTCAATCAAAACAAATCGCTTAATTCAATTTTAATCGCTATTTATCAGTTCTAAAATGCTTTAGTTATCCAGATTTTCTATTAGAATTCTAAATAATTTTCATCAATTTATCTTGTAAGTACTTACCACTTCAAATTTATGTCGAGCATAAGACAATTGATTGCCTTTATTACAGTTTCAATTTCAATAATCTGAATTAATCTAAATCCAATACAATTTTTTGCCAAATCGATTCATCCATATTCGGTAAGAGATTAAAATTTCTTTGAATTTGATCAATCATTTTTCATCACTTGCAGTTTTATTATTGCTACATCAAGCTCTAACATCCATTCAATCTGCGTCAAATCTTTTAGAAATTTTCGTAAGTTTCCAAATAAAATTTCATTGTGGTGCAGATTATAGATGCAGATGAAAACCATTTATCCGGAAAAAGACGTTTGGCTAAGGAACGGTAGGACAAATGGCGTGCAAGTCAAACACCCGAATCAAGGCAATACGCGCAAAAGACAACGAATCGCACAAGAAACGTTTAAGAAATATGTCTCCAAAACTGCTTCAAGCTCATTAATACTCACATTTCGCTTCTCAACAGTAGTATATTTATAGAAAGTCGGAAGCTCAATTGCAAGCCTACCGAGCGGCCAACGCTGCCTCACAGCAGCAACGTATCCCAGCAATGTTTGCCGAACAATTGCACGTTATCGAGACTCTCACGCGGCTTCTCAACAGCAGTATTTTAATAGAATATCGGAAGATAAATTGCAACCTTACCGAGTGGCTAATGCTGCCTCACAATATCAACGTATCCAAGCGATGTGTACCGAACACGATGCGGCCTCTAAACAGCAGCGTATTGCGCTTACGTCTGTCGAGCAATTGCAAGTCCACAGAGCGGCGAACGCAGCATCTCAGCCGTTACTTCGGGAACTTCAGAGCAAGGCTATTTGTCGGGAAGCAATCAATTTCAATGTGAACAACACTTCAACACGATTGTGGGCAATCGCTGGTCAATCTCTGAATTGTCAATTCTGTGGGGCAAAGCATTTTGACCAGATGACCTATTTATGTCATACCGCGTCACAGGGAAAGTAATGCTACCTAAGCCGCAAGACATCAATGGAGGCTAACTAAAAGCACTTCCGAGGTAATATCCGATCATACAATAGTGCAGTATCGTTTGCTTCGACGGGTGTCAAGATCGTCGACTTACCGGGTAGGGGTCCTTATGTGTTCAAGATTCACGGTTAGACGTACCATCGCACTTCACACCTACAGCCAGTTAATGCACAAGCACCCCAATTTACTCAGCTTTATGTGGTCGACAGTACCCAAGCTACGGATGTACGCAAAGAGAACTCTGCCAGTGAGAAATGCAAGCGTGGTATACTGGACCAAATCGAATCAAATTATACGAGATGTCGAAGGGCAAGAAGCCGCACGCGCGACTACGGCAGGGGATGAGCCACCTACTGTCAAGATGATTTTCAGAAGCGACCGACGATCCGAACAACAGCGCTAAAATACGCCAACATCAAATGAGTATTTTAAGACATAACATGGACCATATGACGTAATCATTGATGTTTCCTTACTGTGAATCGGGATGGCAAGCGAATTGGGAATGTGAAGCTTACCCATATGTAAATAAGAATCGCGTCAACAACAAGGTTATCATGCTTCAGTTTAAAGCATCTATATGACATCAATCCGGCAAGCTTACGCAACAATGGCTGATGGTGAACTCATATCTTCAAGTAGAAGCCAAAAATCTGAATTACATTCGTCAGAATCAAAAGCGTCTTCGAGCAGAGCAGTATCAAGGTCTCGCAGATCATATGGTAAACATGGCTGAGAATCGTAACGTAGCAGCAGGTGTATCGGTTATACTTCCGTCAACTTTCGAAAACTCTCCACGAAATATGCGTGAGAGATGTTGTGACACTATGAGTATCTTCGCTAAGTATGATGCTCCGATTATGGTTCACTACTTTTACCGCAAATCCCAGCTGGCCTGAGATCACCAGTAATTTGAGACAACCCGGAGAGCAGAGCTCTGGTCGATCCGAGTTAGTAGCGCGTGTGTTTAAGATCAAACTTGAATCACTCATGAAGGACATTACAGTAGCAGGGATATTTGGAGAGTCGAAGGCTTTCGTCTATAACATCGAGTTTCAAAAGCGAGGCCTTCCCATGCACACATTTCGCTAACGCTAAAAGATGAGTCCAAGTTCTCAACTGCTGAGAGGATCGATCAATTTATCTGCGCTGAGTTACCACCGGAGGAGAATCGAGAACTACGAGAAGTTGTGCTGAAGTGTAACATGTTGCAAATGATGAGTTTATCTGCAATCAAGAAGCTCAACTGTCGGCTTACATCAAAATCATAGTGGCAGTGGAGAACTCACACGCAGATTGCAAGCTCTTCTACCTCGATGGTCCTGGAGGTTCGGACAAGACTTTCCTATAAGACGCTTATGTCTTACTTCCGAGGAAAGGGTCGAATCGTCCTGCCATTTACTACAACTGGTATCGTTGGTACATTATTGAAAGGTGAAAGGACAGTCCATAGCGGGTTAAAATTACCGATCCCATTGCTTGACACATCAATTTCGTCTATACGCTTGAACTACCCTGAAGGTGCTGCTCTTCGTGAGGCAGCACTCATCGTTATGGATAAAATCACTAATGCGTCCGAACAACGGTTGGAAATGTATCGACAAGCTCCTTCCTCGAGTTCCTCGAGGTACACGAACGGAAATATTCAGCATCTTACTCTTACAACAAATTTCAGAATCTTACTCTTACAACAAATATGGGTAGCGAGGGGCAGAGTGAGCACAACAATTGGCTGTTGGATTTCGGTTCCGGAAGATTTCCTTCCTTACATGAAATTTATGAAGAGGACACAACTGATGATTTAATGAGCACAATCTTCAGAGACATTGAGAACCTATCAATAATCGAGGAGTTAACAAAGATAGTCATCGTTGCACGTACCAACTCGCAAATATTGAAGATGAACCGTAAGATCATCGATACAACGACTGGCGAGCTAATGATCTACTACAGCGCCGATTCCATCGACTCAGAGGATACAAATAACTTCCTCATTTTTCCCGCCGAGTTCTTGAACGAGCAGACACCATCGGGCATGCCTCCCCACGTTTTACTGCTCAAGAAAGGAGTAATTGTAATGCTACTTCGTAATCTCAAGCAGAAGAAGAGTATGTGTAATGGAACTCGATTGATCGTTAAAGAAATTGGTCGCAACTTCATCAAAGCGAAGATCATTTCCGAGTACTGCAAAGGAGACCACGCTTCCGTTTTTTCTCGACCGACGGCAATTACCTATCATCCCAGCATACTATATGCTATCACAATTAACAAGAGTCAGGGCCAGTTGTATGATCACATCGGTATCAGCCTTCAATCCTCAATCTTCTCGCATGGGCAGCTTTATGTCGCACTATCCCCTTCACGAATTTCTGCTTAAATAAAAGTCAACATTGAATCAAACCTACAGCAAGGCCAACTACTTAACGATGAACGATACTTTACTCGCAATGTTGTATATCGAGCAAGTTTGTAATTAATAAATCATACTCATGCACCAAAATTGAATAAATCAGATAATCGTACTAAAATTGAATTGATCATATTTCTCATTGAACTCATTCAAAATACATTTTACAGAAAATCTGAAAATAGTTTAGATCCATGAGACACTCTGACCTATTTTGGTAGTATAACATCCTAAATAGGACAATTTTATCGCGTTAAGGCGCTACAGTGTATGATCTATTTTGGCAGCATAGCATACTGTTTTAAATAAAATTCACGTGACAGACTAATACCTTTATATTATAGATAGATTTTCGAACAAAGAAAACAGGCGCGGAAGGCGCCCCAGAACAACCTAGTGTAAATATAAGAAGAAGTGAGAAACCGAATGCCTACTGCATGATTTCAGTTTTCCCTATTTCATAACCACATGGAAAATTCATTTGCAATCACAAATCGAAATAGATCATATTTTTGAAACATTTCCACGCATAGACAAACGCTAAGACGAATTCATGAGACGCAAACAAGAAAAAGACTCAAGCAATTAGTTGTATACTCTAGAGTATTGTGGTAATTTGTTTTTAGTCCCATAAACATAGATTCTGCAAAAAAATTTTATGCATTCTGTTTTGGTATAAAAAGGCGTTAGGTTAGGTTAGGTTAGGTTTGGGTGGCGGTCCACTAGGACCAGGCATAGACACAAAAAATGGTCCGTAGCCATACCACAATAATTATTTCCTCCAACTCATTGGAACCATTTTGAGCTGTTAACAAAGCGCTGGATACTCCTGACGTCCATCCTACAGAGGTCCGTCAGGTCTTTGAAGAGGAGTGCCCCTAGAAACTTTAGTCTGTTTCGTGCCAGACGAGGGCAGGTGCAAAGAAGATGAAGTTCTGTCTCTTCCTCCTCTTCGTCCTCGTAACTATGACAGTAGTCATGTGAGAAGACACCAAGTCTACTCGCATGCCTCCCTATGAGACAGTGCCCCGTAATCACTCCAACAACCACACTGATCTGACTTCGCTGAAGTGAGATCAGCTGTTTGGATCTCGCCAAGTCCGACTTTGGCCAGACCTGCCGAGTTATTGCGCACGAAGTGATACTTGACCATCTGTCATTCGTCAGCTTGCTAGCTTCTTCCTGAAGCAGCAGTTTGCATACCGCAAGAGGCATTTCAATATCCTTTCTGCTTTCTGAGAAGTGGTCCATTGTACCACGTCGAGCCAGTTCATCGGAGTTTATATTCCTTTTACTTATGAAATGTCCTGGCACCCATAAAATGTGAATGTTGAACTGATCTGCCATCTCGTTAAGAGATGAGAGACAGTTCTGGACTACTTTCGTCGTGAGGAGCGGTGTGATTGAAGCGCTTTAATGGCAGCCTGGCTGTCCGTATATGTATATGCGAATATCACAAACTGATATTACATTATACCTCAACCAGTCTACGACTTCCTTTATGGCAGTTACTACTTTCCCGAATTATTTGATTAGAATTTGAGTTTACTGATATAATAAAAATATGTTGGTTCGATTAGGGTTAAAAACAAATAATTTTTGTTTATGTTTGTGATACGACACGCAATTGTTAAATCGTAAAAATATTTTAATTATTTTGTTGTTTAATGTTTTATTAACTATTATTATTAATTATTATTAATAGAACAACGTATTTTTTGTTAAAATCAAGCAGTTTTATTTAAATTGAGGTTATGTTTTACTACTGTCACAAAAATTTGCGTTCCATTGAACATCTACTCACAAGTACTTGGCAGTAGCAAATTGTTTCGAATGGAACACACTGAATAAGGGCACGAATGTTACTCCCGCACCGTGTAAATCATGTGTACATTCTGGACAACACAAAATTTAATTTTGGTAAACATTTTTATGCATAGTAAATTATTTTTATGGTACAATTTTGTGCACAATTTATTTGTTAAAAATACGATTAATAATATCCCCTCTTTTACTGAAACGCTGTCGTTTAGCGTTTTTCGAATTTTATCCGATTTCAATTGAGTTATCGATAGATATAAAGTTCAAGTGCTGACTCATATTTGTATCACCTATAGAATAGAGTACAATCTATTTGAATATATATAATAATTAGAATTTGTATACTATCATTTATAAATTGTGATAGCAAGCTGTCAACAAAATAAATCCCCGATTTGTTTGTTTCTATTACTATCAAAAAATGTTATAAAAAAAACCCAAAAAAACAACTGATACTGACTTATTTTAGTATCAACCCTCTAAGGAATTAACCAAGTACGCTTTTAGCATAATAAAAAAATTATGTTTATGTAACGCCTTTTTATGGTGGTCAGGTGGAAGTTGCTCGGGGGATTCAAGTTGGCACTTGCGGTCAGCTCCGTAACTTGCAACTTTCCACAAGTGCTCGTGTTACCTCCACGTGGTGACCGCTGGTAACTAGATTGCTGATTCTTTGGCTTCTAGGCTAAAACACGGCGCTAAAGGAGTCAACCTTAAACAAATCGCTGGGCTGGGTTAAGGTGTTAATCGTACCGTGCCGATAATCGACCAGACTGGGGACCCAGCTTTAAAACTAGCTCAGTCGCTAACGGTGGATCCGGATACTTGAAACATGAGCTCCCAAGAATGGGCAAACATTGTCTTTCTCTAGACAAGAAACTGAATGTCGGACATGAATTCGTTGTTGAAAAGTTGTTTGGTTATATCTTCTATATCTGACAGTTCTTGGCAATTTCCTTTTAGACAAAGTCATTCGTTTGCAACATGAAGGTGAAAAATGTGTTTGTTGTGCAGACGAAACGTCTGCTGTATTCCTTTGGTAAATTTTCAACAACAATAGATTGAATACTAGACAAACAATCAAACGTCAAAATATTGTTCATATCTTTTGTATGAAGTGGTACAGATGCAATTTTTATTTTAATTATTACATACATTTTTCAAATATTTTATTATAAAAATTTAATTGAAATGTTTTCATTTAAACTTGTTTTAAGCTAAGCCGGTATTTTTTGGTGAAAATTAAGCCCAAAATAAAAACATAAAGAGAAGGCAATTTCGTAATCTTTAAAAATGTTCTTCGTAAAATCACTAGTAATCACAGAAAAAAATTTAAATCCAGCAATAACCATAAGCTCAAGAATTTACGAAAATAAGTAGCCTGTGAGGGTATTTATTTTTGACATTTCTTGCTTATTTAGGGGAAATAATTTAGACCAAGTAGAAGAGACGTAAAATTTACGAAATTACGAAAATTTTTACACAATACGAAATCATTTTAAAAATTTTGAAGTTGATATTATTTAATGCCATGACTTTTAGAAATAAATGCCGATTTTCGCAATGTTAATTTCAAAAAAATAACTGCAAATTCCATGATAATATTTAGACAGCTATGCAGATACCACAAAAAAAATCGAATGCTAATTTTGCGAATTGGTAATATAATACACTGTCAGATAAATTTACAATGTTATGGTGCTATTCCACTTGACTGAATTAACTGATAGTAAAATTAAAGAAAGACAAAAATATACATTTGCTGGATGGACGAATGAAACCAAAATCCTTCTCAGTCAAGGAATATTTGTCTCTGTATTAGTGTGAAGAAGAGATAGAATCCCATTTCCACCGCTCATGTCAAATTTCATCATAATCGGTCAAGAAACAGCAAAGTTCCATCTTAATTGGCCATATTCCAGAACTTTATCCAAAAATCATTTTAGAATCCCATTACCACCGCTCATGTCAAATTTCATCATAATCGGTCAAGAAACAGCAAAGTTCCATCTTAATTGGCCATATTCCAGAACTTTATCCAAAAATCATTTTAGAATCCCATTACCACCGCTCATGTCAAATTTCATCATAATCGGTCAAGAAACAGCAAAGTTCCATCTTAATTGTTTCTTAATTACAAAAAGTACACTAGCATAAATAATCTACATAAAATAATTTATCCACATTTACCAACGTTAACTGGCAAATACCATATGTACATTAGCCAAATTTAGTAGGTAAATGTAGGTTGAACTCACATTACCCAAAGTAACAGGCGAATATACACATTTACCGCCGAATGTACATATTCGCCGCTCTATGTACATTAGATTATGTGTATAGTATATAAATTTGAAGAGTATTTCTTGTCATACTCGAACTTGAAAACACAAAATAAAATTTTTTGGACGACTACAATCAAAATATTTTTTTTTTTTTTTTTTTAATTTAAAATAAATTTTATTTATTTATTTTATGTAATTACAATCTAGTCTCCTGGACTAATGATCAATTTGTTTCTGACTTAATTTACTAATTTAAATTAATCTATGGCTTCTTCCCATTGGCGTTCCATAGTGTTCGGTAAATTGAAGTAAACCACATATTTGTAGTCGATTTGCTGCTTAAACTGACAATCACACCAGCTCAAAAGGTTTGGTTCTTTTAAGTCTGCGAACTAAATTCGTGATGCTTAGGAGCTGAGTTGCCTCAATGTTCACATGTTGGCGGAGCCTTTCTTCTTGTCTCCGTGCTTTTTCCTGGATTTCGTTTAAGATGAGGTTCATTTTAAGGTCCCTATGAAGGTCATTGTTCCTGACATACCAAGGTGCATCAACGATGTTCCTTAATACCATATTCTGAAATCTTTGGATGATATTTACGTTGCTGTGTTTGGTACAACCCCAAAGCTGAATACCATAAGTCCAAATCGGTTTCAATATTAGCTTATAAAGTAGAAGCTTGTTATGTTGATAAAGAAGAGTTCCTTCCCATCAGCCAATACATTTTTTTGTATTTAAGTCTTAATTCTTCACTTTTCTTCTTGACGTGTGCTTTCCATCGCAGTTTAGCATCTAGGGTCATGTCGAGATACTTAGCTGTGTTCGCATGCGGTATTATTTCCCGATTTATGGTAATCGGAATATGTTCGAATCGTCTGTTTGTAAAGTTGATGTGAACTGATTTATCTTCATTTAGTTTTATTCTCCATCTTTTTGTCCATTTACAATATATATTTCAGTTATAGCTGATTGTAACTTCTGTGTTGATTCTTCGTTGCTTTTTCCAACAGCTAAGATCGTCGTATCATCTGCAAAAGTTGCCACTGTGTTGCTTTCTAATGTCGAAAGATCATAAGTGTATATTAGGTATAAATCCGGCCCTAATACACTACCCTGCGGAACTCCTGCATTGATTTCTTTCAATTCAGAAAATTTATCATCTAACTTAATCCTGAAGAACCTATCTTTCAAGTAAGATTCCAGTATCTTAGCAAATTGCATTGGTAGAAGATTCCTTAACTTGTGGTTAAGTCCTTCATGCCACACTCTATCAAACGCTTGTGCAACGTCTAGAAATACTGTTGAACAGACTTTTTTCTCCTCTAATGCTTTCTCAATTATACTGGTTATTCTGTGTACTTGATCAATTGTTGAGTGTTGGTTGCGAAAGCCGAACTGATGATTTGGCATCAAGTTTTTACTCTCGATTATCGGATTTAATCTTTTTACCAGAAGCTTCTCAAAGAGTTTGGACATGACCGGCAATAGCGAAATTGGCCTATAAGACGATGTTATGTGTGGTGGTTTCCCAGGTTTAGGGATCATAATTACTTCTGCAATTTTCCATAAGCTTGGTACACATTTGGTTCTAAATGCTGCATTTATAAGATTGGTGAGTTTCACCAGAGCTTTCCTTGGCAGTTCTTTTAAGATTTCTGCAGTAATAAGATCGTAACCAGGAGCTTTTTTCGTATTCATATTAGCTTTTATCTCACGCATGACTTCTTTTCGTATTGTGGGTAGGATTTCTTTGCTTTCTTGCACAGCTTGTTCAGTTATTATCTCGGCTTCCAACGTTTGGTCTTCATGTGGCTGGAATATTTTTTCGAGGTGTTTAGCAAATTCTCGAGCTTTGTCTTCATTATTTCTAGCCCATTTCTCACATGCTACTTTTATTGGGGGAATCTTCATTATTGGTCTTTTGATTCTTTTGGTTGCTTTCCAAAGAGAATAATCAGTACTGTTATCATTAGTTAATTTTCTTAAATAGTTGCTGATTGATTCATCTTTCAATTCTTTGATCTCTCTTCTTAATTGTTGAGTGAGATTGTTCAAATGAGTTTTATCTTGGGGGGCCCTTGTTTGTTGTCATACTCTTCTCGCTCTTCTTTTTTCTGCGAGGAGTTCCCTATTTTCCATAGGGTAGTTGTTTCCCTTGATTTTCGTTTTAATTGCAGGAGTATTTTCCCAAGCTGATTGCTGTATATCGTTTACAAATTTGTGAACTTCTTTGTCTAATTGTTCTTCAGTCTTTAATGGAACCATTAAGTTAATTTTTTCTTCTAACGATAGTCTAAAGCATTCCCAATTAGTGTGATTATTTACTAGGAATGGGTTTCTTTCTTTCTGAATGATTTTTTCACTTAACGTTAGAAGTATTGGTGAATGATCAGAGTTTAAGTCGTGGCTTTCATCTACTTGTACATAATTTACAGATATGTTCTTTATTATGAAGAAATCAATCAGATCTGGTACTTTGTTTGGATCAGTTGGCCAGTAGGTTGGTTTTCCAGTTGAGAGGGCCTCACAACTGCATTTTCTGATAGCTTTTACGAGTTATTTACCCTTAGTCGTTATTAATCTGGATCCCCAGTAGACATTTTTTGCATTAAAGTCTCCTCCAAGTACCAATCGTTTTCCTAATTTACTAAGGAACTCGAGATAATCTTTTTCTTTCATTGAGTGCTTCGGTGGGCAGTAAATACTAGCAATACAAATAGAATTACTTTTGGATTTGACAGTAACAGCAGTTGCTTGTATTTCTTCCGTTTCATATTTTAATTCCTTATAGTGATGAATACTATTTCTAATTATAACAGTACTACCTCCTTTAGCAGTGTTTCCAGGGTGAATAGTGTGATATATCTGATAATTTTTAAATTTAATGATTGATTGGTGAAGTGTGTTTCCGTGATGAGACATATATCAATTTTTTCTGTGTCCAGGGACCACTTGCAGTTATTGTTGAGATTGCATCAGTCCATTGGCATTCCAACATAAGATTCTAAGATCATTGACCATTTTTCTGCTTTGGGATGGCTCCCTTAGTGATGTACTCTAGTTTCTGTAATCGCTCATCAAATGTATTTAGTCTGCTTAAAATTAATTTAAGTGTTTGACCTATATCGTCATTTTGAGCAGTTTTTCCTGGATTTCCGTTGCTCATCATTACTTGAGCATAAGTCATTTTACCAAATTGTCCTTGAGTAGTTCCCGACACTCTACGATTTACTTCGGATCGGCTCATCTTAACCGCTTGCTTCCTGAATAAACTTGGATTTTTAGGAATCACGTTCTTATTTTTGATGTTTTGCAGTTCAATAGCAACGCTGTATCCTCTGTAGTTAGCCGGATGGTTTTCTCCACAGTGAACGCATTTAGGTTGAACATTTTGGGCTTTTACACAATCTTTGGTATGATGTTTACCTAAACATTTGACCCAACTTGGTTCCCTGTTGCAATATTTTTGTGTATGTCCATAGGCTTGACATTGTTTACATTGTGGTATAAGCTTAGATCTTCTTAGAGGCTGAATAACCACTTTGCACCCCAAGATGTACTTAATTTGATAAATTTTTTCGATATCTTCATCAGTATCGAAGGTCAACATAAACTTGTTGAGAGGTACTTTGCCTCTTCGTTTTAGCTTAATCGATGCTTCAGTTGCCTTAAATCCTTTTGCTTTCAGGTCATCAATTATTTTGTCTGGTTTACACGTAGAGTGTAAATTTTTAGCCATGACCCTAATTGGTCTGGTTTGTTTATCTTCAAACGTGTGCCAAGCACGTTTTTCTTCATTTAACATTTTTATCATTTTTCTGTATGTTTCAGTATCTTCTAAGTTTATTTTTATGGTGTTTCCATTCATCACCTTTGCATTAAACTTATCAGTAGCAGTTATTGTTATTATTTTCACATAGAGTACATCGTAGTCTTTGACTTCATCTATTACTATTGGTGGTGGTGGAGGTATATTTTTTTGGTTGTTTCTGAATAATATTTGGAACATTATCCTTTAATTGAGGTGGGGAGGGCGTATTATTCCGTCTTCTTTTTTTTCTCCCACCTTTAACTCTAATCCACTCAGTTTCTCGAGCTAATTAGGAGAGAAGGAGTAGAATCGATGTCCTCCTTTGGCTTAAGAGCCTTAACTTCGTTTTCAAGCGTCTTCATACGCTCCTGCATCCATGCAATTGTAATATTCAGTTGCTTATTTATATTGTTGGCTTCAACTAATGCATTATTAGCTTTACACAATTCATTGTGAAGCTTTTCTTCGTTTGTAAAACGAGTGTTGTGGCTGCTGGCCCCAATGGACGGACTACCGCCTCTTATCGGAGAATACGCCACTTTGTTACTCCTCTGGAAGGGATGTGAATTAGTATCCTTTTCTGTTTCACTCAATTGAGCTGGTTTATTCACCAACATGTCTTGGGATTGGTTAAAATAATTGTAGTATCGCAATGGCTGGTCTCCCCCAGAATCCATGAGACCGACCTCCGAAGAGGGTGGATTTACCTGAGCAACAGGTGTACCACCTGGGGTATTAGTTTCCATATTTGTTCTGCTCATTGCTCATTTATAGTGTACTGCACTCGCCTCTAGTATTTCGCCGATGCTTCACATCGTTGCCCGGGTGTTACCACGTGGAGCTATACTAGACACATTTGGTGGTTTCTACATAGTTGCAGCGTTGGAATATAGACCACGAGATACATGGCTATAGACGGTCAACCCCTACCCTATTGAGACGCACCCAACACCCTTATATCAATCAGTTTGATCAAACTAACAGTGGGCAAATTGTTAGTACGGTCGGTACCAATAACAATGTTCATCAAAATTTAATATATAAATCAATTTATAACATTAAAAATCTCAGTGCCCAAATTTCCAGCACATTGCGCAAATTCAATATAAATTGTAAAATTACATTTTCAGCGGCTAACTCTATTCGTAACATCTTTAGCCAAATCAAAGATATCACACCTAAATTAAATCGTTCGAATATTGTATATTTAATTCCATATAACCATTGCCAATCGAAATACGTCGGTACCACGAAACAATTATTAAAAAATCGAATTCCACAAAATAAATCGAACGTCAAACCACCTATCAGAAATTCTCAAGCTACTATATTATGCCAGCATTCCTCTGATAATGGACACACATTTAAATTTGATCAGGTAAAAATTTTGGACAGTGAAAAATTGTATAAAAATCGTTTTGTTCGTCTTCGGGTATGACAAGAAATAAGCCGGAATTCCACTGTGAATAATTGACTGAACTGACTTCAAGTCGAAAGAAGACAAAAAAAAAATCCATTGGAGTGACAAAGATAAAGCATGTTTTTTTTATTTTTTTTTATAGCACTTAGTATCTTGATAAATTTTGACAGCAACAGCAAAAAACAAAAAAATAAAAAAAATAAATTTTTGGTTATCACTTGGAGTTTTAATTTGGCTTTTTCACCACCAATAAATTAATTAAAAAAAAAAAACGATTACTTTATTAAATTGCCAATAATAGTATTTAGCGATATCACAATTGATCCCAATTTATCACAATTTAACTGTACACAAACTTTATATTTTTTTATTATCATAGCTATTTTAGAAGCAACCACCAAAAAAAATTATGACACTTACCATAAAAATAACAAACTTATCTTAGTGTGCGGGAAAAAATTTGCGTTCGTACCAAAACCAACACTAATGTAATACTACAAGCCTGATTCCGTGATGAAGCACGCAGATACCCTCTTACATTTAATACCTTATAGTTGAAAGTGTTAGTGCGAAAATAGAATAAAAATACTCTCATCTAACCAATGACAATTAGTTTTTTTCATTATTAACATACCCAATTCTCCCTCCACAATTCGTTTGTTTTGTTTTATTTACAATTTGTATGTTTTTCTCACTCATTTATATAATCTGTCGATCACCAATACTTTCATGTATAAGCGCAAAATAAATTTCTAATATTGATGACAATCAGGCTTGTAGTACATTAATGTTGGTTTTGGTTCGTACACAAAATTTGTATCCGTATACCATATTAGTTGGATAAACATAAAATGACCTCGATTTTGATAATTTTTGACCATAATTATGGCGATCCACTAATACAAACGCACATTTGATGTAAGTAAAATCTTGACTGACTTCGTTTTGTGTATCTTTCACACAACCACCGATTTTATATTTTTATCACCCTTTATTTTGACTGACAAACTTTTATTCGCAATGGAATTCAGGCTTTACTCTTCAAATTTATATATACAGTGCTGGTGAAAAATTTGGACAAACATATTTTATTACAAATTGGAGTCTTTTTTTGCTAAAATTACAAAACTTTTGATAGCAATTGGCTTATTGTTTCATTTTAAATACATGTATGTATGACCTTTGAAAAAAAAAATTCACCTGCAATTTAGGGAATTTACCTTGAATTGATTCTGGGCGCTTTCTTGCTACTTCTAGCTTCATTATAGACCAAATATTTTCTATGGGATTTAAGTCTGGACTGTACGGGGGTCAGCTCAATACATCGATATTTTTGTCTGCGAAGTACTTTTTTACCTTTAAATGAAGAGATAAGAAAAAAACAAGTAAGCCAATTTTTCTATCTACAATTCAAAATTAAAAACTCACAACTTTGGCGGTATGGCACGGAGCGTTGTCCTGTTGAAAAATAAATCTGCAAGTCTCGCCAAAAAGCTTTAACAGAGAAGGCCAAATTCGTTATGTAGGACCTGCAGATAAACAGTTGCTGTAATTTTGGAACTAAGGAAGCACAATCGACCGGTTTCATTTCCAGAAAAGCATCCCCAGACCATAACTCCTTCATTTTTCGGTGGAAGTCTTAAAAGACATTCGTTGCTAAGCCTCTCGCATGATTTTCTCCTTACAAGAATTCTTCCATCTCCAACATGCAGCTTGAATTTTGATTCATCGGAAAAAATCACATCATTCCACATCTCTTGAGTCTAAGAAACATGCTGCTGGGCCCATAGCAAACGTTTTTTTTTCACTCGTAATGTGAACTCAGGCTTCTGGACTGCTTTAAATGCTCTCAAACCAGCTTTAATAAGTATTTTTCTCACTAAGCTGGCTGAAATTTGTTTTCCCGTTGCTCGCTCAAGATCCCTTCTTATGTCCGATGAAGTTTTAAAACGGTTCCGGCTACATTGTAATATTAAAAAATGATCTTCCCCTGGCGTTGTCTTTCTGGGCCTTCCAGAGCCTTTCTTTCTTTGTGTACTGCCCATCTCTCGCATTTTTTTAATATTCCACGCGACAGTACTTTTAGGAATGTTTAATATTTCTACTATTTCACGCGGGTATAATTTTCTCGCGCCAAAATCAACATATTGCTTTTACACTCCTCACTAACCCGAGTAATAAATTTAAACTGCAGTTAAAATTTCACTTTATTTTTTTAACTATTTGGTTTTGAAAGGGTTAAAAAGAACTTTTAAAATTTTTTACCTATAAACCAAGGTTTTTATTTATCTTGATTTAAACTTGCTTAAAAATAACTTAAGTTAAACTAGAATCTGATGGTAGGTAATTTTAAGTTATTTTAAACATCATAATTAAGTTAATTTTTAACTAATAGTAAATTACAGCCTATTTGCGGTTAAAACTTAACCCTATTCAAATTCGGATCGACGTTGGTATGTTTTAAGTAATTTTTGAACTATTTTCTAACCTTCACCACCATTTTAACTATTAAATTATAACCGTTTATCCACTTTCATAAAGTCATGGTTGTTTTAAATATAATTTGAATCCTTTATTTAATGATTTCGTTAATTTTAATTAAATTTGTTTAACTTTTATAACTTTTAAACTATTTTTAACTATTGAAAATAAACCTTGGTTTATTTTATGTAATTTTCAAATTATTTTTTAACCATTTGGTTTAATTAGAACCGTTTATCTACTTTGATATAACTATTGTTTATTTTACGAATTTTCTAAACGATGTTTTAACTAGTTAGTTGAATTTTATCCTTTTATCAACTCGTATTAAACTCTGGTGTATTTTATGGAATTTTCAAACTATTTTGTAACCGTTGGGTTAAATTATTTCCGTATATAAACTTTAATATAACTGTCGCTTAGTTCACGTAACTTGTACACGATTTTTTCACTGTTAAGTTGAATTTTAACCTTTTACCAACATTTAATAAACCTCGGTTTAGTTTAAGCAACTTTTAAACCATTTATCAACTTCTCTTAAACAATTGTTTATTTTAAGTAAGTTTTGAACCATTTTTTAATCATTTAGTTGAATATTACCCGTTTTTCAACTGTTAAACAACTATTGTTTATTTTAAGTAAATTTTAAACCATACTTAAACCATTTGGTTAAATTTTTACCGATTATCAACTTTTCTAAAACCATCCCGTTTTTTCTTTGTTCGATTTTAAGCACGATTCATAGTAAAGTTGTGAAAAAGGTAACAAATATTAATTGTGTAAAATTTAATTTTTAAATATAATTCATAAATTTTAATTTTTATTTAAATTAAAATGAAATATTGCAAAAATATAAAAAAATTTATCAGTTTAAGAACATATAAAAGGCGTGTGAAAAAGTACCTTAGTTTGAAAATCCAAAAAAAAAATGGAGGTGTGGCCAACACACGACTTTCTTTTACGAACAGAGAATTTTGAGAAATTTTAATTTTTTTTATAATTTTTTAAATTTTTTTTTTAATTTTTAAATTTTTAAATTTTTTTTTTTAATTTTTTTTTTTTAATTTTATTTGTTTTTAATTTTTGGAAACATTTTGGCTTTAGTAGTTTTTTGTAAACCTTATACTTTTTAAGATATTTGCAAAATAAATTTTCTGGACCAAGGGAGTGGCCACTTCCGGTTAGCCGATTTGGAGTAAAATTCACTGGGACCTCTCAATTTATCAAAAAAGCTTAAATCTGAAGTTTCAGTTCGATTGGTTAAACCATCTGGGCTGTAGAGAGGACACAGACAGACTGACAGACTGACAGACTGACAGACTGACAGACTGACAGACTGACAGACTGACAGACTGACAGACTGACAGACTGACAGACAGACACCATTTCGAAACCCACTTTTTCGGACTCAGGGGACCTCAAAACAGATAAATCACTAAAAATATCAAGGTCCAAAATTTTCATGATTACTATACTTTATTTTACTAGAGTAAAAGAAAGTAAAACAAAAGCATAGTTTCCACGATGGCGAGGCGAAAAAATTTGTCAAATTAAAAAGAGGAAGGAATAAAAAAAATAACAGAGTGAGTGAAACAGCAACGTCGTTACTCCGAATTTTTATTTATTTATTTAGGGGCGCCGTAGAATGGCAATGGGATAAAATTTAATAATAATTTTAATTTTGGCACTTAATATCTAGAAAATATAGAGTATTCAATATAAATATACGACCATTTTTTTTGTAATTCTATGTTTTTTTAATGATTATAATAAAAAATGTAATTAAATGTATACATATTGTATTATTCGTCGTTGCAATATAAATCGAGTTCCTTATATATATTAATTGTCTTTACACAACAAAATCCAAATTAACGGTTCTATTTTGAAATTTGTTTTGTTTCCAAAAATGTTCTTCAAATTGACAACATGGATTCCGAAAATCAGCGACTAATCCGAAAAAAGATGATCCATCTAATCTTTTTTTCGGATTAGACGTCCTATTTCGGAGTGCTGAATTCAAATTTTTAAAATTGGACGTCCCAATTTTTCTGTCAAAATGGTATTTTCTCTCTATCGTACTATTGCTGAATTTTTGCTTTCTCTTTTTAGTTTGACTAATTTTTTCGCCTCGCCATCGTGGAAACCATGCTTTAATTGTGGAAAATAATATAGATTGTGAACTATCTGAAAGTGAAAGTGAAAACGGTTCAATTAAAACAGAAACGACATTTCTTGATAATTTATTTCAAAGTAATTTCAGTGTTCATAATTTTATCACAAAAAAAAGTGACGATAATAGTGATAGTTTACTTGACGTTAATGGTGATAAACAATTAATTCCTTGGGATAGTGGCGTTAAATTTTGGGCGTTAAAACATAAAATTTGTCACGTAGCTTTAAATGATTTATTAAGTTTCCTAATTAATCAAGGAATTATTGAATTACCGAGAGATGCCCGCACATTATTGCAAACACCGAAGAACAACGAAATTGTGCTAATGGAACCAGGTTACTACATCCATTTCGGATTAAAGGATACACTCACATCCCTCATAAAAGCAACAACGATTCAATCTAATATAATAAAACTTTATATCAACATTGATGGCCTTCCTATAAGTAGAAGTTCTAAGGCACAGTTTTGGCCTATTTTGTGCAGTGTCTTCAGAATTAAAATCAAACCATTTCCAGTTGGGATTTATTTTGGTTATAGCAAACCAGGAAACGTGAACGATTATTTAAGAGAATTCGTTAAAGAAGCTAAATTACTTATTATTAGTGGGATAATAACGGAACGGTTCCAAAAATACGAAGATGTGGCTGGCAAAATGATCGAAGAATTTGTAAAATCGTTTGGTCAGCTATATGGGAATAATAATATTACTTATAATGTTCACAATTTAATACACTTGGTTGACGATGTTAAAAGAAATGGTGTTCTAGATAATTTCAGTGCTTTTGAATTTGAAAACGAGTTAGGAAAGATAAAATCATTACTTCGAACAGGTTCTAAACCATTACAACAAATTGCAAATCGATTAAATGAACGCCTTCAATGTGAAATTTCTAATAAAAACGTGAATAAAATTAAAGTTTTCCCGCTTCTAAAATCTTTCATAAAAACTGACCATAACTCCAAACAGTTCTATAAAGAAGTGATTTTTGAAAATTTTTGTTTAAGAAATACAAAACGAGATGGTTGGTTCCTAACAAAAGATGAAAAAATCGTTCGAATGAAAACTGTTTGTTTAAATAAAAATAACGAAATTTTAATAACTGGAGTTTTATAAAAGAAAAATGTGACTTATATAAACAACCGCTTTGTTCTAGTTATCTTGATATATTTACGTAAATCTACAGGAGAATTTCAATCCGAATGTGTTATTAAAATCGATTAAATTAAATGTAAATTGTTTGTTTTTCAGATAGACGAGAAACAATTCGCTTATTATCCATTACATCATACTCAAGAAAATTAAATAATAATATTAATTTCATTAAATAATTCTTAATATAATATAAAAAAAAAATAAAATAATAAACGAATAGCTAGTTTAAAAAAAAAAAACAAAAACTCAAAATGAATAATAATAAAATAACTTATTGTATAGTCGAAACAGTAGAGGAAGGGGAAAGAATGTGTGTTGCAGACTTGCAGTACCACTTAATTCGATTCAAGATAACATTTTACACTGGCCTAACAAGCAAACAGACATTATCAAAGGCCGGAAATTAGGAATTAATCCTGATGATAATTGGAACAAAATGAAATGCCGTATACTTAAATCAAATATTGGTAAGTACATAAACATTATAAATAAATAAGCCGCCGTACAGCGTTTTTGATTTATTTATTGATTGTTATATTTGTATTGTTTTAAGTTTTTTTGCCTATTTTTAATTATTTAATTCAACTTTCGGAATTAAGTTGTTAGTCAATTTTGAAAAACTTACTGATTAACCAAAAACATGAAAGAACTCTAATGGAACCTCACTATAATGGAATTTTATTTTTTCTCTTATTTTATGTTTCCGCCCATCAGTCAATTATCCACAATGGAATAGCGGCTTAATTGGCTCACGTCGAGTTCTCATATAGAAAATTTAGACCGTGGTCGAAAATGTTCGAACAAAATTGGTCTAGTATAATACTAAATACAAACAGAAAATATTTAAAATTTGTTATGGGATTCTATGGAAACGAAAATGAACAAAATATTTTCTCCTTGAATTATTATGAATAGAGAGCTCAATAAAAATTAAAATAATCCTCCTTGTAAAGGAAAATAGAAAAACTGAAATTAATATTTGGGTCATAAAAATAATAAAAAATTGAAAAATATTTAAAAGCTCCAATTTTAATCAGATGCATATAATTTAATCTTTTTTTTTAAATAGAATGACGGAAAACTGCTGAAGAACTTGTGTGGTCCCAAAAATAATCAAAGCTATAGAAAATAAATATTTTTGACAAATGATTGAGAGTAAAATTGTCGATATTCTCATTTTGTACGTGCATATTTCGATCTATTCTCTTTGTTTGATGACGTGAATTTTGAATGAGTGTAGTTCTATGTGTAGGTAGGTATTGCATTTGCGCAATGTCATCGATCAAAGAGAGAACAGATCGAAATATTTTATCTTTTTGTCAAATTGCACGAACGAATTGAGAATAACGGCAATTTTTTCTCTCAACCATTAGTCAACATTTATTATTTGCTTTGAATTTGGGATCACACAATTTTTTCGGAAGTTTTTCGTACATGATTTTATGAAACAAAAAAAAATTTTATTCGTATTATTAAAACTGAAGCCTTTTTAATTTAAAATAGGACATTTTAAATATTTTCTGTTAGATAGGTAGACTAGACCAATTTTGATCGAGCTTTTCGACCGCGGGGTCTACATTTTCTATTTGAGAACTCGGTATTAGGTGCAGTAGAATAATTCACTATACAATTTATGTCATTATACGCTTCAACTATTAATTATGTTAAATGTAATTAATGCGAAAATCTTAATTAATGAATACAATAATTGTTTCTATTTAGGCACATTTCAAGAAGCTTCAACCGCAGAAATGGAAGCAGAAATTGTTTCATCCGCATCTGAAAATGAAAAACAATTGGAATTTTCATTGACATCGTCAAATAATATATATGTCGACTTCAATAAAGATATTCAGCTTATCAATACGGATACCAGCTATCAAGATTTAATCAGGGATTGTAACATAAACATCCAACCAATTCAACTTTATGAAACAGCGTTTATAGTCGATGAACAAATTACAAACAATAAAACCCTGCTAACATTGGTTTAGAAAAAAAAAATAGAAACATGTAAGCTGATTGATCATTTCAATTGTAATATACAGTGATGCAACATATTATTCGTACACCTTCAAACATTTTTATTCTTTTGATCACACAAATTTTAAAGGTGTTTTTATTTAATTAAAAGAATAAAAATGTTGATGGTGTACGAATAATAAATTACATCACTGTGTACAAGTCCATACATATACTTTATAAACACTAATGTCTTTCTCTTCCTTTAGTATCTCTACAATTATCGAATTTAGAAACTAAAATGGACAATTTTCAGGCTGAGGTAAAAACCACTTTAGATCTTATTTTAAGTAAATTGTCAAACCTACAGTCCCAAAGCCCGGAAGATTTCGAAAAATCGGACGATTATTTAATGTTACCAATCGAGACTCTGGTAGATTTAAAACAGCTGGAACACCATCTGCACATTAACAATTCTCTTCAGATTAATTTGGTAAGGTTTTTATTTCGATATATTTTATAAAATTCTTTAATTAAAATCTCGCTCTTAATAGATAAAAAAAATTTCAAAATACGGTGGGGCAGATGACCGGAAAACCGCTAAAACCATAGCAAGTGAAATGTTTTCGGACGCTTTGCTGGAGCAACTTTCCTGGAAAGGAACGGTGTCGAAATCAAGCTTCAGCTCATTTACCAAAATTAATGAGACAATTTGTTTTGCTATAAGAAAAACATATCCAGGCTATACGGATCACAATAATGCCTTTAAAGAGTATTTGAAACAAGCAAAATTTAGATTACTAATGCTGTGTGCCTCAGAAGACTTTTCAAACTAAACTTTTGTAAGACCTAGTAATTCATGCAATATTTAAATAGATGTCACTAGGTTAAAAGTATTCAATTGTGCCTTACAGCCAACTAAACTTTTCAATGTCTCGTTTAAATAAATGACGTCTAATAAAAAAAAAACCGAGTCGTTTATTAAAAGTATGTAATTCAAAATATGATTTTTATATACATATCGTCATCCCAGTATTTAATTGATACATTCGCATTTTAGTAATATTGGAGTTAGATTTGCGACTTTAAGTAAAACTGTAGACTGGGTTACCAAACTAGATTCCAGAATCATTATTATAACAGGTTTTCATTCCAGTTTTTAAATGACACAAATGGATTTTAACAAAAATAAGGTTAGGACCGCCACAATACAAAATGGCAGGCCTAACTCCAAAAAGATTAAAATGCGTTTCTAACACTTAAATAGTGAGGTGACGATATATATGAAGGATTTAAGGTATCTGAATTTGTTCAACTCAATTAGGATGCAGGCTGTATCGTATTTTATGTTATATTTAAATTTTATAATTACTTTATATATTATTCCTGTTATGTAAAACGATTATTAATCATACAATCAGATTAAAGCAATTGATGTTGGTGTTTCGAATAGTAAACAACTCGTGCTTTTTCTTAAAAACTAATTAAGCTTTACACTTTGGGGCTCAACCGGAATCGATCAGCGGGTAGTTTTGAGCAACATGTATTAAGGAAATTCGTTAACCTATTGAGTTTTCTTGAAGCAAATGTGTAGTTTTATACGTTTAGGTTTAGTTTTGGTGCGTTTAAGACGTTGTGTTCCAAACAGGGAAAACCGACCGATTAAACATTTAGGTTTGTGGTGATTAACATGTATAAAACTTTATCGTAAAGTTAATATAGTTGGCGAATTTTTATATCCGTGAGGGATTTTCCTTGTACCAAGATTTCTGATGATATAAAGTGCCGTTGAATAACACCGAATTTGTGAGTCGAGAAATATAAAGTATCGTATTGTGTACCAAGGACGTTTGCGTGAAATTTAAAAATAAGTGTTGTTGGATAGAGTTTTAATTTAGTGAAGATAAAAGATAAAACTAGAACGGTTCTTATAATTTATTGTGTTTATATATGAAGTAAAGTTGTTTTGATTTTGGGGCTGAAAGTGAGGTTTGCTATTATATTATTAAGAAATTTTAACTTAGATGGGCTGGAAAAAAAATCTTCATAATTCACCTGAAATTGAGGACGCTGTTTTGCGTAAGGTGATGGAAATGTTTAAAAGAGTCGCGAATGATGAGTCGGTGAATTCAAATAATACAGTGCTATTGAACCAACCAAAAAGCAGCATTATGATGGAGGGTGGTGACAGCGAAGATATGACAAATAGAAGTAGGGAAGCTAATGCTAGCGAACTAACCGGCAATCAACAGGAAGATAATATCCAGTTAGAAGAGTTACAAGACAATTACTATCGTGCCTACTGCTGAAGCTTGCTTAAGTTTTAGAGATGTCGAAGAATCGCTTTCGAAGTTTAGCGGGGAGGATGATTACCCCGTCGAGAAATAGATCCAGAATGTTGAAGATGCTGCTGTATATATAGTATGAAATGGAATGCTGAACTGAAAGTTATTTATTCAAAACGACTGTTAACTGGAACAGCAAAAGACAGTTTACGTTTGGCGATTACTGATACCTGGGAAAATCTAACCACATATTTAGTCAACGAGTTCAGAAAGAAAGTGAATTCTGCTATGGCGCATGGCAGAGAGGAAGAAAAAGAAAAATGAATCTTTCAAAAATTATTTAATCGCTATGCGTGAAATAGGTGAAACCGGCAACTTGAAAGATGCTTCGATAATCGATTACTGTATAAGTGGAATAACCGATTATGAACATATTAAGGCGGTTTTATATGGATCAACATCTATCAATGATTTCAAAAGTAAACTCGTAATTTATGAAGAAATCAAACAAAAAATTAAGATAAAAGCACCAACCGAGAGCGTAACAACAAAGCCAGTTGAGAACAAAAAGTCAAATAGATTCCGAAGAATGCCAAGATGTTACAACTGTGGTGGAACCGGGCATCTGATAGTTAAACGTTCTAAATTTCTTGCAGCCATAGAGAATCAGGATGATTGTTCATCTAAAGCTGTCAAAAATGTAATGTTCAATGGAAAGGAACTTTGTGCACTATAGTTGATACCGGAAGCGACATTAGTTAATGTCACATAAAAAATTCATTGAAACGAGCATTTGCGAATTTAGCGAGGAGTGCACAATATTCCATGGTGCGGCGTCCAGAGATGTATCAACCATAGGTAGGTTTAATGCAAAGCTAAAAATAGAGGATAAAGTAAGTGAGGCCACAATTCACATAGTTCCTGATGGAATATTCCCAGTTGACGTTTTATTGGGTACAGATTTGGATAGAGATTTGATAAATCAAACGCCGACTGGAATTAATATGAGAAAATTCATTCCGGGAAACGTTTCAATTGGTTGAGCATGGAGAATTTCCGCTGAACATAAACCATATTAATGATCGTGAAGTGACGGATAGAATTCGATTTTTGGTAGTAAACTAAAATCCAGATAAGAGAACGCCAAGTCCAAACATAAAAATTCATATTGAGCTGACCGATGAGAAACCGATTGCTTATAAACTGAATTATGTAAGAAAATTATTAAAATTGTTAAAACTGTATGATTCTAATGAACGATAGTTAAAATATCGTGCATTTACTAAAAATAAAATTTAAAATTTTAACAGTTTTAATACAAAATTTCATTTTGTCGCTTTAATTTACGATGATAAATTGAAATTTTGAATTAAAACTGTTAAAATTTTAAATTTTATTTTTAGTAAATGCACGATATTTTAACTATCGTTCATTAAATTCATACAGTTTTAACTATTTTAATAAATATGTATGTTACATAATTTGGTAAAAAAGGGAATATCGTTCTCGTTACTCGTTCTCAATGTGTACCGGGCTTTACTGACTACGTATTTTAAACTGTATGTCATACAAATTGAAAAGTCGTCGAAAAGTAACCTCGTAAACTGCTTTTTCACCAAGCATCTATGAGGAAATAGCGAAAGCTTCAAAATTTGAAAAGTTTAGTTTGAAAAGTCTTCTGAGGCACACAGCAGTTATAGGTAAACAATTTACTAAATTATTTACTTTTCAACCTTCACTTCGTCGGTATATACCCTTTGCTGGGATTTTGAACCAAAGGCGAGTAGCGAGTATTTCATTCATTCAGTGTCGCTGTTTCTATTGCAACTCAGCCTTTTGTATTATACATGAATCCTCTTTTTTCTTCATTTCGTTGACGTAAAAAGCTGGCGAGTGGCGCAGACAAATGCAAATTGAAATAGAATGTCATTTTGTTCTAGCTAGCTGGGATCGCATTAGAAAATACGATTTCTAATTAACGAAACAGTGTTGAAATTCAGTGTTAGTAAAAGGGAGATAAACTCGCTTCTCGCCTTTTGTGCAAAATCCCAACACAGGTTTAGATCGTAAATTTTACTTTTGAATTTTAACCCGATTTTAAATGATGTGAGTAAATTTCACTGTTTTTGAGAATATTAGTACTCGAATGCGGATTCGGTTATGATGGAAATTAGGCTAAAATTCAAGGAGAGTAAGGGCCATATTTATAGTCCGCACTAGAACCACTGTTGTTACTAAAGCAACTCTTTTGGTATTTATAAACCTCACTATAACAACTGTTTCAAACAGTTGCTACAACTATAGTCGTGGATATCGGCAACTAAAACAGTTGTTACAAATTTTCGAAAATAAAATTTTTTTATTGTAAATTGTGTTCGAATTTCGAAATTAATGTCAAAAACAATATTTTTATCTTTATAAATATAATTGTCATAAAATCAGTGTAAATATATTTATTTTATTGTTTATATACAACAAATAAATAAAATATTTTACTCTAAAATGAATTCTTCATTTTCTTCAATATCATCATCCGCGTCAGATGGTTCTGATTATTTATTAGAAAATAACTGTGTCCGAAAAGAAAAATGCTACAAAGAACGAATCACAGAAGATTTTTATACAGATGAGGAATTTAAAAGAAGATTCCGATTTACGAAAATAGCCTTAAGTTATTTGGAAACGTTAGTGGAAAAGGATCTGAAGCATATTGATAATAGAGGTTTACCTTTGACGGTAAAGCAAAAAATCATGATTGCTCTACGTTATTACGCGACT
Source organism: Tipula vernalis (assembly GCA_958295665.1). NCBI lineage: Eukaryota > Metazoa > Arthropoda > Insecta > Diptera > Tipulidae > Tipula > Tipula vernalis. The sequence continues at coordinate 213,583,471 of OY282560.1, read as the reverse complement.
GGTTGTTTTCAGATAGTTTCTGGAGACTTGATTGGTATAAGCCAATCAACTGTAAGCTACACAGTGCATGCAGTTTCAAAAGCTTTCGCCAGATTAGGAAAACAGTTTATTCGAATGCCCACTACAATAGAAGAACGTCAGAACGCAGTACAAAATTTTTATGCTTTGAAAAAAATTCCACGTTGTATTGGATGTCTAGATGGATGCCATATTCCAATTAAATCGCCAGGAGGAGACAACGCCGAAATATATAGAAATCGGAAAGGATTCTTTTCAATTAATATGCAGGGAATATGTGATGCGGATTGCAAATTTATAGATTTGGTTGCAAGGTAAATTTGAGATAAACTTGATAAATCTTTTTTATAATATAAAATTTTGTACATGTGGCATGGATCCGCACACGACCGACCGATTTGAGAGTGGGGAACTCGGCGATAATTTATTGATTGGTGATGGTGGTTATAATAAACGGCGCTAGTTTATATAGAAATATTTCTGCTGGCACCCCACAATCTAAAACATTACGTGCATTGTGGGGTGCCAGTTTGTATTTTATTAATAAGCCACGTTTTCAATCAATTAGTACTATTGGTTCGTCTGATTATATTTGTTTGTGGTAAAAGTAAAATTCACGCTTTTTACCTAGGTAAATACCGAAAAAAGTGAAGATTAAAAATTATCCAAATTTATTTACTTTTTAAAAATTATTAAACTTTAGAGAAAAAAAGGAAAAGCCAAAGCCACAACCATCCTCATTTTATCAAGGCCATGCAACGGCAGCAATACCAGCGGCAGAAGGTTCCACTTCTCGCAATTTACCAAATTAAATCAAAAATTAATTTAAGTTAGGAATTTTTAAAACCATTTTTTATTTTATTTTTTTATTTTAATATCTATATTAACTTTTTAATAAAAAAACCCAACGTTTCGCCAATACATTCCATCATTATTAAGGGTAAAATTTGTGCTCTATAAATTGTATCGTTAATGACGGAACACACCATCGAAACGTTCAGCTTTTTATTAAATATTATAGAAATAAGTTATATGGTAAATCAATTTCGCCAAAGAATTGGAATATTTTTTCTGGAGAATATTGAAACAATTTGAAATAATCGAGCCAAAATATGTAAATATGATAGTTTTTCATTATTTAAATTTTTTAACAATGAAATTTTTTGTGTAATTATTATTTTTTCCTTTATACATAAATAAAATATTTATTAATTAAACATTCTGTTTTTATATTTAATTAGTAATTTTATTACTAAAAAACAATCTCCCCTCCATGGTTAAAATGTGGTTAAAACAAACCTAGTTAGTTCAGTTTTAACTGAAAAATCCAGGTTTTATTTTGGTTAAACAAGAGTAAATGTTTAACCGATACGTTAAAGAACGGCTTCTTGACAGTTTTTCAAAAACCATAAAATGGTATATTATGGTTTATAAATGATTTATTTTAAATCTATTCGCTTAAATTAAGTTAAAAATTAACAGTTAATGTACAGTTAGCTATTGACTAAAGTTAAATAAAAACTGGACAAATACGGTTAATAGAACGATATATAAGCGTATTCTCAACCTTAAAAAAACCATTTTAAAACTTAACCCAGATTATAGCTAAGGTTCAATAACGGTTTATAAGCTAATTTCCAACTAAAAATTGTTACTCGGGAACTTTTCTCATTTTTTTAAACTAAATTACACTTTATTCTTTATTTGACTAGGATTACCTACAGAATAACTTAATCTTACAAAATATGCACTAATTATACTCAATAAAATACTTGAAGGCAATAAATCATTTGCACCCTAATTACGGCCAAGAACGGTAGGCGTAAAATAAACAAATTGCTTGACCAATTTTTTTACACATCAGTTGCGGGGTTGTACCACCGTAATAGAGGCAAAAGGCGGTTCAACAAAATATTAATATTGAAGATAGATTAGAATTTCCACAAACCAATAAAATACAAAAAAAAAAGGTTTTTTTTTATTTCATTACTTCCACGCCCTTAATTGCCAAATCCCAAATAGGATATTTTGAATATTTTAGCAGTTTATCGATTTTGCCCCCTAAGTTGTAGGTATTTTTTATTTTTTTTTTAAAATGAGTCATAAATGTATTTAAAATAAAACATTTTTGAAATTTTAGCAAAAAAAGACTCCAATTTGTAATTAAATATGTTTGCCCAATTTTTTTTCCCGGCACTGTATATTTAACGGTAATTCAGAGTATAGCATGGTAATTCCTATATATTTTAATAAAAAAAATTGTATAATAAATTTATCGAAGCGTCGAAATAAAATATTAAGAATTAGTTTTATTGGCCATTTAATATTTATGTAAATAATATATGTAAATGTATTCGCCTTTAAAATACAAAATTTTGTTTTATTATTCAAATTATTTTGTTAAGCTCGATAAGAAGCTCTAGCTAAGAGATAATACTAGCTTTTAATGTGGTCTCCACAACTCTCAAAGAAAATGAAGATAAACTAGCGAGCTAAAAAATGTGTATAGAAATAAATTTTGACATTTGTCCAATTGGTCTTTTTAGGTTTTTTTAAATTTTTCTAAAGGCCTCTTGTTCGTGTTACTTTTGGGCCCGGTGTATTACTATTTTTTGATGTAGAATACGCCATTAGTTTTGGTCTCATGGGAAAGCATGAACGAAGGGGGCTAGGCGCTGTGGCTCCGGGCAGCCTAATTTTTTCGGATTATGTTATTTATGTCACTTGTCTTTATTTAAAAATAGTCGAAATGAAACAAATTTCATACATACTATATGTACATGTCATAGATTAAACATTTTTTATTGGTAGCGGTATGCGCAATGCACGAATAAATTTTTTGCTTTTCCCGATGGAATTGTAGTCCTCGGCTTCGCCTTGTAATACAAACAACCTTTAAAATTCAACCTTGTATCTTTTCAAAATAAATTTTTTTCCGTTTCTTAGCGCATTGCAACGCTTAGCGTATAATTTCATAACTTTTTACATAGTAGAATGGATAAATGAGTCAATCTTCCTTTCATGAAATCGTATAAATACGCTTTTGAGAAAAAAAGCACCTCCCACACTCTAGCTGTGCTAGATTGGGAAGCCTAAAAACAATGAACATGTTAAAATTTTAACGCAGAAATAATTTATTTAGAAATGTGCTTGTTTGAACCACTAAACACTAAACACAAAGTACTCGAGTTTAGCCTGTCGCTGTCCTTCTATTCTATCCTCCTCGGATAAACTCTGTAAAAAATCTCTGTTATCTGTAAAACAATTTTTGTTATTTATATTTATTATTTATTCAATTAATCTGTTATCTTAGTTGATATCTATTTACTTGGACAGTGTATGTACTAGAAAAATAAGAAGTTGCAATCTTCGCTTACGCAAAAACTTATATGATTCAACTCAAAATAGAATAAAATTAACGCAAACAAATTATTATTTGTTATCAGGGTTATTTGTTATCAATTCATATTGTACCCTTTTCAATTGTTGTGTTACTAATTTACGATGACTAATTTTATTTCTTTTGCATGATAAGAAATTTATTTAACATACCTCATTACTATAACGCTTATAAAATGTTCAATCAAATATGGATGCAAATATTTTTGTTATAAATAATTTTGTGTTACTCATTTATGTATATAAACTTAGATATCGTAAAATTTGATGCATCATAATTAAGACTACGTCATATTGTTTAAACTTCACTATTTAATAATGTGACGTCTTTTGTTAACATTTTGAAAACAATTTCAATAATTTCTTTGCTTTGTTTGAAGTTGTTAAGAACGATAAAGCTTCATGCTTCTCAAAAGCTATAAGGGCTTCAAAAACGATATTTTCCCGTCTAACTAATCAAATGTTATAAGAAAATTAAAAAAATATGGCTGATTCATTAGTCAAAACTTCCTCATGCGATTTAAGGCCAGTGTTAAGAAAATTTCGAGTCGTTTAAATTCCTGATCGTTTTTGGTTTTATTTTTCTCTCTTCGTTCATAAGTTCCGTACAACCGATGTGTTTTTTTCTTTAATTGCGGAATAATGGTCAAACAAATATAAGTTGCCTGTTGCGAGCTACAAGTTACGTTGAATGTTGAACATGACGTATGTAATGACAATCATTTCCTTATAAAACAAAATTGTTAAAATATATTTAATATTTGTTTCAAAAACTTGAAGTAAATATTTTGACACTGGAATCCAGAATTTTAGTTCGCTGAACTCGATAAAAAAATTCAATGAATAGATACCATCACATAATTCAAAGAATAGATCAATCTGTATGAGAAATAAGGAACCCGAAAAGACAGCGATTTTGGTCGCAATTTGAGGATTGAGTTGAGAATTACCGGAAGGCAATAGTATTGGTAAATTGTATTGTTGTACAAAGAATAGAGAAAAACAGAGAATAAACATTTGAAAAATAAAAAAAAAACAATTCAGTATTATCTAATGCGTATGTAGCCCAGAGCACTGCGACCATTGAGGCCTATTGTGCATCCCTAGATATCCTTGATAAACGCTGCTACCTGATGCATATCCAGTAGGTCGGCGTTAGGCCACTGGATTATGTACGCATTGAGGAACTTTAATCTTTTTAGGATGATAGCATCGCATGTGAATAGTAGGTGTTCCGATGTCTCCTTACCGCAGTCACAGAATCTGCACTGGTCCGTAAGGGACCTTCTTATTTTATGTAGATGGCCGTAAAGCCGTTAAAAGGGCAGTGCCTTGTTACAAACCAGGTAAGGGATCTTAGGATCTTAGGGATTGGCGGTCCATCCTCGGTGCCTCTCCCAGACGTATAATATTATAACTGAATAATTTCTTGGCCTGTCTCATTCCAATGGAGGACTCAGAGACTAATTTCCTATAGTTCTGCTCCCAGTCCCTTATACCATCTGCCAAATGGGTTTTGGAAAAAGCAATACTAGGACTGGGACCCAGGAGATCGCGGCTTGCTCCCATTTGTGCACATCGGTCTGCTGCCTCATTTCCTCTAATGGTGGAGTGGCCAGGAGACCACAAAAGGGGGACTTTATTTGCTTTACCCAGTTGTAATAAATTACAGTGATCAATTTCGAGTTGAACACTGAAGCTCCTAAGGCTAGCAGAGCTGCCTGGCTGTCCGAGATTATATAGATATCGGTCATCTTATATTTCTTTCTGAGACATTGAAGCACACATACCGCAATAGCAAAGGTCTTTGCCTGAAAAACTGTGGGGTGCTATCCAGTGGTATGCATAGCACTAGGTCGGGCCCGACTATCCCTGCACCGGTACCACCGTCTGTTTTTGACCTATCCGTATACCATACAGAAGAATGGCGGGGGAGGGAGGAGATAATATTCTCTACCAGTGCCCAATCCGGCAAACTAATAGTAAAATTCCACCGACAGCCTATTGTCCTTACCATCAAATCCGATAGTTGGATCAATTCCTCCTTAATGTTTAATTTCTGTAGGATACTGTTATGTCCTGGCCTTATAGTTTTAATTTTGGCTATAATTCTTAGGCTCAGACCTCTTGAACCGGCTACTTTTTTAATGTGTAAGTGCAGTGGTGAGAGTTCCAGTATTCTCTCAAGGGCAGCTGTTGGACAAGTCCTCATTGCTCCAGTTGCACCCACACAGATTAACCTCTGGATCTTGTCCAGTATTCTTCGTGCACCAGTATGCTCCGTCTTTGGCCACCACACAAACGCCGCGTAAGAGACCATAGGTCTAATGACGGTCCGGTAGAGCCAAACCAACATTTGTGGGTTCAGTCCCCAGGTTTTGCCAATCATTCTTTGGCAGGTGAAGTAGGCCTTGTTCGGCTCTAGGGCTTGTTGCATCCTTTCCCTTACTGTATTTGCGAATCTGCCCCTAACCATCAAGACTAGGTCGCCCGCATAGGTAGTGTTCGGGAAGTCTAAATTTCTCAGTCTGGTAAGTAATTGATCCATCACGATCAGCCACAATAAGGGAGAGAGAACACCTCCCTGGGGGCAACCCCTGGTGGCCGCTATGGTGATGGTTTTGTCTCCAAAAGAGGCCGTAATCCTCCTGTATTTTAGCATGTATACCCTTTGCTAGTGATTGTTCCTGAATTACCTCGAAACAAGTATTATCAAAAGCTCCCTGGATATCAATGAAGGAGCATAGTAATAATTCTTTATTCCGAAGCGTATCTTCGATTTCTGATGTCAGCTCGTGTAGAGCCATTTGTTTTGATTTCCCTGCTTGGTAGGCTTGCTGCCTAGTGTCCAGAGGGTATCTTTGGAGAGTGTTGGATCTGATACAAAGTCTCAGAATTTTCTCCAGGGTTATCACTAAAAATGATGTAAGGCTAAAGGTCTATAAGACCTAATCTCCTCTGGGGATCTTTTCCCGCTTTTGGGATAAAAATCAACCGAAGCTCCCTCCAGCATTTTGGAACATATTCCAAGCTGTAGCTGGCGCTAAAGAGTATACTTAGTAAGAGAAGGCAGCAAAGTCTGCAGTCCTTGTTGTTGAAAGGCGGGGTATACGCAGTCCCCTCCCGATGATTTGAAAGGGTCAAATGATTTGACTGTCCAGCCTATCCGTTCCGGCGTAAAAAACTGCCTCGAGAACTCGTGAGCCCCCTTTGGAACCAGATACGGATGTACGCTACTTGCGTTGGATTCTTCCTGATCCCTCAGTACTACACAATCTGGGAAGTGACCTCTCACTAGACATTCCAGAGTCTCCTCCCTGGTTGTGTTTGTCTCTCCACTTGATTTCTTAACAGATCTCAAGGGATTCCTGTGCTCCAAGGAGAGTGCCTTCTGAAGTCGACACGCCATAGGTAGTTTGTCTATTTTCTTACAGAAGTCTCTCCAGCTGAGTCTTTTGCTCTGCCTAAGAACTATGTTGTATTGGGTAAGGGAATTCTGATAGGTAGTCTAATCGTTCATCCTCTTAGCCCTATTAAAAAGTTTACGGACATTCCGTCTCATGTTTTCCAAGTTTTGGTTCCACCAAGGAACATCCCTTGTGCCTTTAATACGCACCAGGGGTGAGCTTGACTGGTAGGCATTAATTATTGCCTCTGTAACGTCATTTGCCACTCTGTCGAGGTCATCGACAGAGTTTATCGTGGTCTGTAAACCAGCTAAGTTATCCGAAAATCTGTCGTTATAGACTGGCCAGTTGGTGCGTTTTGGTATCCTTATTATCAACTCTTGTCTCAAAGGGATATTGATATCAAACCTGATGTACAAATGATCTGAGAGGAATGCTTTCTTGGACACATGCCAGTCGAGAAATGCACTGGAGGTACCCATGTCTGACAGGGTAAGATCCAGTACCTCTCTCCTAACCGCATTCACAAAGGTCGCATCACTTCCTTTATTGTTAACTGCTAAGTTGTTACTAAGAAAGAATTCAAAAAGTTGCTCACCTTTTAAATTGGTGTTGCTGCTTCCCCAGACTACGTGGTGTGCATTAGCGTCGCAACCAATGACGAATTTTTGGTGGTGTATCGTGCAATAATTCACGAAGCTCTGTATCAATTCTGGAGGGGGGTCATTTTCATCCCCGGGAAAGTATGCAGAAGCGATGTTAATCTGTAGCGATCGATTCTGTATTTAAAATACATTTTTTTATTCAGTTAAATTTATTATCTGAATTGACAAATAAATAATTGAATCACGCTCCAATTCAAAATAAAATATATTTTATTTTCGAATACAATAATCATCATTCAATAGATGCTACTCAATAATCTTCATTTGAGCGTTATACAAATGAATAGATTAAATTTGATTTATGCTTTGTTTACATGCACGACATCTTCAATAAAAGGTGATTAATATTTAATCAATAAATATTTAATCAAGTGCATATTCATTTCTGCTATTTTACCATTTTGATTTCCGGCATGTCCGAAGTTCGTATCATACTTAACACGATTATTTTATGGTACGAAGCAATTCATATTGTTATCCCTGTCTGCCACACACATTGTGCACAATATAAATCACAAATTACGACTACACAATACGTCGGTTTTTTAATTTAGTAGCGTTTCGAACACAGACCGGAATAGGTTTTTTCATTAAAATAATAAATAATAATTAGTGGAGTGACTTAAATAATTTTCCTGTGTTATTAAAATTTTAAGTATTTTAAGTATTAAAATTAAAGGTGTTTATTAAAACAAATAGTTGTTTTTTAATTATAAATTTTTGGGAAACACCCCACTACAAATCACCCTCCTGCCTCCTTTTGGTAAGGGCATTTCTATTGAAACAGCCGTGATATCCATACAAATAAAAATTGGTTAATAGAGAAGATATTGTGCTTTGAGCGACAGAGAATTGCTGTCCTCGGCCTATCTGTAGCCGTGTTGTAGACTAGCTTACCTGTATTGGCTGCAAAACCTTTAATCTTCCCATTGTTGGTCCAAGGCTTCTGTATGAGCGCTATATCCCAGTCCTTAATCATAAAAAGACGGTTTAGGTTGTTTGTAGCCGTCTTCGATCGATGCAGATTAATCTGCACGAATCTCAGTTTCGCTGCTGTTGCAGGTTTGGTGTGTATCACCATGATGTGTATTTTTTTTTTTTTTGTTTTTTGTCCAAAGAGTAGAGAAAATCAGAGAAAAAACATTTGATAAATAAAAAAAACAATTCAGTGTTATCTCATTCGTAAAGGAATGTTGTACATATTTTTATTTCCAGAAATTTACTAGAAAATTTAAAACTAATTGAACAATGCTTTAAAGATAAATAAATATTAACTAAAAATGGAAAATATGTCCGAAAAGTATTTATAAACTATAATTTTATTATTAATTTTAAATGATGAAAAATCACGCAACGTATATCCTTCCTTTCCTGCGCTTGAATTAACACTAAGTTAAAATCACTAATTTACTTCTTATATTTTTCACATTATCCCTCTTATTCGTGTCATTTTATCTCTCTTATTTGCATCAGCTTTTCAATTTGGTGTTCAGTTTCAAAATGCAGAACATTGTGCTGCACTCGTTTATGATAGGTTACCCGTTGCGATTATTTTCTGCAATTTAACATCATTAAGTTTACTCGTTCAAAGATCTTGGTATTACGATCCATATGTTATTAAAACTTTATGCTTGGCTTTCGTACGTTCTCAATTGAAGTACGGTGCTATTATATTATTGGATCCAATTTATGCTAATTATTCTGATAGAATTGAGAGTTGTCAAAAACGCTTCTTAATGTAAGCCCTACGTATACTTCCCAGAACCGCTGAACCACCAGCTTTCGTACTTTCTGCTTATAGAAGGATTGAACCACTGTTTTTTCGTAGGTTACAAATATCAGCAAATTACCCTTTCGAATTACAATCTATGCAAAAGGTGAGCCTGTTTATCATACCGCGGCTACTTTCAACGAGATTCATGAGGTTTTTGATTTTTATTTGTTTAGAGAGGTATTTAAAAAACGTTTTTCGTTTTATGATCAATCATGATATGGCCTCTTATTCAATCATAATGGGATTCCTTACTTTAAAATGAAAAAGGAATCTTAAACCGGGAAATAAACGGAAATATTTACCTCTTGATGAAATTGGAACTTTGGAGGCCTCTGAACACCGTACATCATTTGTCACAATTTTTACCATCCCTTCTTCTAAGTTGGAAAACTTTTTTCCAAAATGGGTACCAATTAATTTGCCAATAATACCTATGTGTTGACCACCTTTGCCTAGTATCAATAGCGCACCTCTTGCGGCACTTTAAAGGCGAATAAAAAGTAATGTGCTGACAAATTTGTCATGAAGTATTCGCCGGAGGGGGGGGGGGGGCTTATAGGAAAGTTTAGACAGGACCCAGATTCTCCTGCCCTTCCGTAGAGGACCGGAAACTAAATAATTGCGGTTTACATAAATTTCCTTTGACATTTGCCAAAAAACAGCAACAAAATTGTTTCGTTAAAATATTGACATAACTTTCGGTTAAAATCAAATAGTCGAATAGCGCCTTCTGTTCATTCCAAAAAACATGTTAACGAAAATGCTATGGCTCAGTGTTTGAAGTGTGAGTGTTTGTCATTATTTTAGTATATACATGGTGCAGGAAAAAATGATAACAGCCGCAATGACGTCTCTCACAGAAATGAAAAAAAAAATGTGTTTGCACTTGAACGCTGTATTTGTTGGGTGGTTAGAGGCCAAGTTTCATCATTTTTCGATTTTTGCACCAATAATCGGAAAACCGATTGAAGGCTTTGTTATACCTGGGATTCGAATAATATTAGTACATTGCTGGCAAATAAGATTATTAAGTACTAACCACTGTTAATTAAATCGTCAGTACAATTATTTATCTTGTTATTTAATTTAATTTCTTTTATTTTGTTTATTTCTAATTTACATTTTTTTATGTATGCAGATGATTTAAAACAAACTAAACCATGAGGATTTCACCCAACGAACTGGTAGTTTAGAAATTGTGTTGTCATAATTTTTGTCATTTTAATGTACAGGAAGCCCCAGTCGGACTTCGTACTTTAGAAACTAGTTAGTGTCTTATCATTTTGATTTAGGTTACTGGGGACGTTAATTGTAATTCATTACAGGACAGCACCCAATACAGGTCAAACGTCTATAATTTTAAGTGGCAGGCCCGCGGAAATGATCCATTTATAATAGCAGTTGTGGTAAACTGTAGTTCAAGTTGTGATAATGACCAGTATGGCGGAAATCAGTTGAATAAGTTGCTGGTACTAATTATATTTATTACGTCTCCGAACTACAGTTAATAAGTTCTAAGTGAAATTTAAATAAATAATGATTACAATTTAAGAAGTGTACAGAAATCTGACCCGCAGCAAAATAATAAACGTTATTTTAGAATGCGCAGTTGTTAGTCTAATAAACTATACAAAATTAGATTTAGTCAGTTAATAATTAAATTAAGACAGCTCTTAATCATACTCCAATAACAAATTTCCGGAGGCGGATTCTGGAATCTGAAGTAGTAGCTAAAGTAAACAGACACTAATATTAACATTAAGGTTGTGTAGTACTTAAAGATTAATTCATAACAGGTTTATAGAAATTGAATTAAACTTAAACTTAACTGGTTGAGAGTATGATTAGCTATTTAAAAATCAATCAATCAATTAAAAACGATCGGAGGAAGTAAGATGGTGGGAAACATATAAGGGGTAATTGATATCTAATACTATATTACGATCTCAGGTCGATCTCAATCCTATACTAACAATCCTATCCAATCCATCAAAGTAAATATAAAAAAAGTCAACCGGGAGATCTTGCTTGCTTGATGGTATACTCGAAATCAATCAATCAATCCCGAGAAATACAAAAAAAATTCGAGAATTGTGTTATTTTATGGTTATAATTATAAGATGAGATGAAGGCTATATATAGTATACCTAAAAATTTGGTTTCGCCATATTATTAAGTATTATGTATTGCATTATCAGTCTAATACTGTATCTTAGATCGGCCAAAACTTCGCTATCTACAATGCTTATATACATATACGGAGGAGCAGTCATATTGAATTCGGAAAGTAAGCAGCATATCAGATATATGTACACCTCAGTATTATAATAATAAAACGTAATAAAATATATAATAATTGGCGACGAGAAGGCGAAATTACGCGTTTTTCTATTGTATATAAAAATAAAGAAATAATAAAAAGTAATTACCGCATGTTACAAAATGGCGGATCAAAATAAAATCGATGTGACGGCGTTATTGAAGTTACTGCAAGAACTACAAAGTGGCAATCAAGAGGCAAATTTACAATTCGGTCCATTTAATGAAAATGAGGAAACGTTTACAATTTATAAACAACGTTTAGAAAATTACCTACATATACGCTCTGTTACAACGGATGAACGCAAAGTACAAATATTAATTAATTGTATCGGTACTAAGCATTATCCATTGCTTAGTAGTTTAACTGCCCTCGACATGCCAAACACAAAAACATACGAGGAGTTAATTGTAATGTTAGAGGATCATTTGTGCCCGAAACCAAATGAAATCACTGAGCAGTTTTCTGCAACTTTAAATGTACATCCTGCAAAAAGTCGACTGCCGAAACACATTTACGATCTCAGTTTATACGGGGCATTAGTGACGCTAAAATTCGCCAGCGGTTGCTAGAAGAAATCCAACCGAATATGAAAAAAATTTTGGAAACGGCATTGGCAATGGAAGCATCAAAAATACAAAGTCGGTCAATGCAGGAAGTGCACCAAGTAAAGGACAGTGCAGAGATGTATCAGAATGAAAAGTGGATGAAACGAAAGGAAAATACGTCAAAGATTTTTAATGGCGGTGGCGCAGGCAAGAGCGATAGCAACAATAGGGATCTAACTTGTTATCGATGTGGGAAACCAGGACACAAAGCGAGCGAGTGCAGAACTAAGAACAAATTGTACTGCTACCAGTGCAAAGCAACAGGCCACATCGCTATTGTATGCATGAAGAAATATAAAAAAGACACCAACACACATTCGGCGAGTTGAAAGAAATAAATACATTACGGCTTTATACAGAATCGGATGAACGTAGTAAATTCCTAATACGAGTTTCAAGTGAAGACAAACCATTTGAAATGGAATTTGATACGGGATCCGCCATCTCAACAATCAGTGAAAAGTTATTACATAGTAGACTGCCGGATGTTAAAATAAACCCAACTAATACAAAGTTAAAGGCATACAATGGTAGCATTTTTACAGCATTGGGGGTAGCAAGGGTATCGGTCACCCATGACAATAAATCTATAAGAGGAAATCTATATATCGTCGATGACAAATTCGACACTATCTTTGGTCGAGAATGGATAAAAGCACTACAATTATTACCGCCAAAGGATGTCAAAACCATCACACCCGTAAAGGGAGATGTCACTATACTGGAAAAAGACATCTTTGAAAGCAATGAGGATCTATTCAAGAATACAATCGGCACAATTCCAGATATTAAAGGAAAATTAAAACTGCGCGGAGGGTTTTCACCAATTTACATTAAACCAAGGCCGGTGCCGTACGCAATACGCCATTTGATCGAAGACGAAATCGAAAGGCTGGAAAAATTAGGGACTTTAGAAAAGGTCGAACATTCAGACTGGGGAACACCAGTGGTGCCAATAATTAAAATAAGACTGTGCGCAGATTATAAGGTTACACTTAACAAGGTAATAATGGTTGACAAATATCCAATCCCGAAAATTGAGGATATAATGCACAAGTTGGCCAATGGCAAATATTATTGCGTGTTTGATGTGCATAAAGCTTATTTACATATGGCTATGAATGAGGAGAGTGTACTAATGCAAACAATTAGCACACATAAAGGCCTTTACAAGGTTAGAAAGCTAATGTTTGGGGTAAAACGGCACCCGATATCTGGCAGCGCGTATGGATGAAAATATCACCGGAACAATCTCAGCGGAACACAATGCTTCTTTGACGACATTATTGTCGCTGGTCGTACATTGCCGGAGACGATGGAGCGCGTACATGCGTTGTTAGAGAAATTACGTCGATATAATATACACCTAAATAAGAGCAAGTGTAAATTATTTAGAGAGGCGATTACGTATACTTAGGGTACACCATAAGTGAAGCCGGTATTCAGAAGAATAAGGATAAAACTAAAGCAATCGCTGAAATCACTCGACCGACGGACGTGTCGGAGCTACGCCAATTCATTGGAATGGTAACATATTACAACAATTTTATTCCGGATATGGCAACCATTTTAAATCCCTTTTACAAATTATTACGAAATGACGTGAAATTCATTTGGAATGAAGAATGTCAACGAGCGTTTACTGCTATTAAAGCGGAATTACAAAGCGATTCGGTATTGATGCCATACGAAGAAAAACTCCCATTGATTCTGGCGACAGATGCATCGCCCGTGGGAATTTCTGCAATATTGTCACATAAAACACCAACTGGGGAACGACCAATAGCGTATGCGTCTCGAGCGTTATCAAAAAGTGAGTCGAATTACAGCCAACTTCATAAAGAAGCGACAGCCATTTACTGGGCACTTCTAAAATTTTTAAATTATTGTTACGGACGTAAATTCACTTTAATAACGGACAATAAACCTTTGGCAATGATTTTGAACCCGGATAAAAACCTACCGGCATTAACACCACAACGATTACTAAGTTATGCGCAATTCTTATCCGGATTTCACTACAAAATTGAACATAGAGAGTCAAAAAACCATATGAATGTCGATTTCCTATCTCGGCATCCGGTGGCGGAAATCGATCAACCAGAAGATAAAGAAGAACTTACAGTGTATCAATTGGCGGAAGATGTTCTACCAATTATGAGTGGAACAATTTCGAAGGCAATGAAAAGTGATAACGTACTATGTGATCTGTACAATCGTCTACAGAAGGGAAGCAGTTTAGAAAGGACACCATTTAAGGGGCAAGAAGCTGAATTAACGTTACAAAACGGATGTATTTTTAAAGGAATCCGGATCTTAATTCCAAGCATATTACAAAAACAAATCCTAAAGGAATTACATATGGCACATATCGGCATCGTCAAAATGAAAGCTCTAGCACGAAGCTATTGTTATTGGAAAGGTATAGACTACGATATCGATACAATGGTGAAAAGTTGTTGAGAATGTGCGAGGGTCGCAAAAGAACCGGCGAAGGCTCCAGTGCACACGTGGGAACTTCCGACCATGGCATGGCAGCCGAATACACATGAATTTCGCTGGGCCTTTTATGGAACATTATTTTTTGGTGGTAGTGGATGCCAGAACAAGATGGTTAGAGGTGGTACCCGTGAAAACTATCACCAGTTTCTATACCATCAGATCATTACGCGAACTGTTTGCACGGTTTGGTCTGCCACCAATAGTGGTAACGGATAATGGGACAAATTTCACGCCCAAAGAATTCCAAGATTTTTTGCAAAGTAACGGTATCAAACAAAAGCGAACTGCTCCAGCACACCCATCCACCAATGGACAGGCAGAAAGAAGTGTCCAGACGTTAAAATATGCATTGCGGGCCGCTATGAATGATCCAGGAGATTTACACCTGAAATTACAGCGATTCTTACTTCAATACAGGAAAGTAATAAATTCGACAACAGGGAGAAGCCCAGCAGAATAAATGCTAAGATTTAACTTACGATCAACTATCGACCTGATTAAACCAACAGATAGAATAAATGATTACACAAATAGTAACCCATTAAGGTATAGACGGGAGCTATGTATAGGCGATACAGTCCAGATCCGTTGGTATCAAAACAAAGCGATCAAATGGAAATTCGGCAAGGTTATTCAGAAAGAGGGTTTGCTACACTATGTGATTGAGGTCGAGGGAAAATTGCAACGTCGACATATTGACCAGATTCGAGCCACAGGGGTTGAAGGAAACAGAGAGGGTTACTCGGACTCGGTAAAAAGGTATCCAAATACAGAAGTATGTCCATCGAAGAATGGCGATGGTAATATAACTAGAACGGAGAATATCGAATCAACAGATGAAGTGATTGATCCTAAATCAACGGAGTCGCAACAAATAGGATGTACATCCTTAACGGCTATCTGAGGGCAACCCGGAGAGTATAATAAAAGGGGACGGAACTGAAATTACAGCGGGGCATATACGAATGGATGGACCAGCGGGTTCTACAGTTCGACGTTCTGGCCGAGTGCGTCGAGCACCAAATAGGATGAATTTATAAGGTATTCAGTTCTTCTCGCCGGGAAGACTATTATGTATTGCATTACCAGTCTCATACTGTATCTTAGATCGGGCAATACTTTGCTATCTAAAATGCTTATATATATTATATATACGGAGGAGCAGTCATATTGAATTCGGAAAGTAAGCAGCATATCAGATATATGTACGAGTACACCTCAGTATTATAATAATAAAACGTAATAAAATATATAATATTAAGGAAAACATTTTTTTTACAAGCATATGGAAAACCTTTTTATGTGTGGATCTGCAGCCTTACTTTTATTTGGTATGACCAAAATTCTATATTGTGTTTAACAAATTTCTTAAAATTTCTTAAGTCAGAGTTACAAACATGTGCTCTAAATCCATAAACTTCCAAAAAAATAAGAATTGTTTACCCGGGCTAATGTATTAGATTGTGCCTATCCGACAATCGTGCTAAATGCAATAACAAATCTTCTATTTCAAGTGGTTTGTATGCCAAATGTGGACAACAAATTCATTATCTTGAAATTCTCAAAGATATTCGCACTTGAATCATCATTTTTTCGATACATTTTCAAAATTTTTATCAGTTCAGTTTGATATAATAAGTGATCTAATAAAAAATAAACCTGCAAGTTATTTAATTTCACATAAAAGCTATATACCTATAGTCGTATTCGTTTAACAATATGTTCGCGGCGATATTGTTATCATTAATGATGATAACGAACGAAAAACAAAACCCAAAAACACCTTAGTACTTAAATACTTTTAACATTTTGATTTATTCATCCAACCACCTTATTGACAACGTTTTTTTTTATTGTCGAATACACAACAAGATAAGATTACAATTTCAGTATAAATAATAGCCGCATTAAAATTAAAACAGCCATTGCTATAAAAGTTTTCGTAAAATTAGGTGTGTAATTTAAAAGTTAATTGTGTGTAGGGGTGCTTACATATTATATTTACCAATAAGGATACCAATAATAAAGGATTAACAAAATGGGTTTAAGTTGTGGAATGTCATTAATTAAATACGTCCTGTTCGTATTTAATTTATTGTGCGCGGTAGGTGTGGCGGGCTATACGCCCTTAACGTCTTTAAGAAACATATGTTAAATTATAAATTTTCTATTTTTATTGTAAACAGTTATGTGGCATTGCACTTTTAGCAATTGGAATTATTTATATAATCGACCTCAATGATTTCGATAAATTGACGGAAGAATTAAATATCTTAAGTGTTACAGCGATTATTTTAGCCTTGGGCGCGATCATATTTTTAATTGCGTTCCTTGGTTGCTGTGGTGCAATTCGTGAATCATACTGCATGGTCCTAACATATGCCATAAGTGTTGCTATATTGTTGATTGCAAAAATTGTAATCGCAATCATTGTGCTGGTAAAACGAGAAGATGTACAAATAGAAGTTAATAAAGTATTTTCGAGAATATGGGGTGAGCGTAATGATGAAAATACCAAGACTTTTATTAATAATATACAAGAAACGGTAGGTTTATACATTTGTATGATACATTTCTATTAAACTAAATTAATATTTTTAATTTTAACATATTTAGCTTGAATGTTGTGGTTTGAATAGTTACACTGATTACAATCCCACTATAAATTTCCCTGTTTCCTGTTGTCCAAGCGGTACGGCTGAGCTTGCCTGTACTAGCTCTATTGTATTTCAAACTGGATGTGGAGAAGCAATTGAAAATTGGATTCAAACTGGCACCGCGGTAATTGCTGGTGTAGCCTTAGGTGTGGCCGCCGTTGAATTGGTAGCACTAATATTCTCGTCCTGCCTGGCAAACAGTATACGCAGTTCAAGACGTCATGCTTAAAATTAAATTTTACAATGTACATAGCTTATTTAATATAAATCAAACATTTATTTATTTACAATAAAAAATAAAATAAGATATATTTTTAAAATAGTAAAGACTCAAACTAAGTACATACAAGTTTTTTTATATACTTATACTGTAAATGTCAAGTTTTTAATCGATCGACATGACGTCAGTCAAAAATTTTATTGTTTCACTGTTGTCTACAATATATAATAGGTATGTACACATATTATATTTATGAAACACTTTGTACAGCATACATTCAATATATAATTAATGATAAGAGAAGACTGATATGAAACAATTGAATAATTTAAAAAAATAATTATTGGTTGTTTTTAATTTTGATAAGCGTATAAATTTTCTTTCAACATATCTGCGCTATTTAGGGATTGCAATATCGACAATCGATTAATCGCCAAATTGGTCATGTTTCAATTTGTCAATAATTTATGGTATAATTTCCAATAAATTAGATTTTTTTGTCAAAGAAATTTTGGAAAATCGATCGCTCTTGTTCATCAGTTTCGCCTAACACACGATATTAATCTTGGTTTGATCAAGCTTACTATAAAGGGTGGTCCATCTAACGTTTGCAATTTAATTTGGCTCTCGGTTTGTTTTATTAGAGAGAGTGTACATTGCCATTAACAAGTATGGAAAACAATTTCAACAAACAACAACTTCCACGGCTATAGCTTTACAGTACCCCATTATGTCAACTCAATTTTTCTGAACATTTTCGATTGTATGGGCTCCTATCTCATCAATGGCAACTTCAATTTGATCTTTCAAGGCGTAACACTTATCCTTAACGGCTCCCTATAAAAAAAGCTCAACGGAGTCAAATCGCAGCTGCGTGGTGGCCAATTGACATCTCCGTTACGGCTGATTATTCGATCACCGAAGACAATGCGCAAAAGACCGATTGTTTCGTTTGCTGTGTGGCAAGTTGCGCCGTCCTATTGAAACCAAATATCGTGTGTATCCTCCTCTTGAATTCTGGGTAACAAAAACTCGTTTATCATGGCTCGGTAACGTTCCCCATTGTCTGTAAGGGCGGCTCCTTGCTCATGAGACAGTCGCTCGTTGTGGATGCATCGGCTTCTCCATGGTTACGTGTGTATTTTCTGAGCCCCGAATGCGACAATTTTGCTTGTTGAAATAATCTTCGAGGTAAAAATGAGCTTCGCCGGAAAAGATAATTTTTCGGTAAAAATGCTAATTTTCTTCCAAGCGTTGCACAGCCCATAGCCCAACCAAAAACGTTGCGGATGCTAATTTTGCCTCAGCTCCTGCACTAATTGAATTTTGTACGCCTCCATACCGAGGTCTATATGCAAAATTCTCATCACCGAACTGCGTGAAATGTTCAATTCATGAGCACGATGGCGAGTTGATGTTGATAGATGCTCAGACACATGCTGAGCAACAGCTGCAATGTTCTCGACTGTACGCGCTGATGCACGTGCTTGTGTTGATTTATCCAATAAAAATCCATCACACAAATAAGTTCACACGCGAACAATTTAAAACACAAAACAATACACCTCGTCATTATCAAACATACCAACGGAGCGACAAAAACAAAAACGCAAAACTAAACAAGATAAATAAAATTAAAATCAAAAATTAGTCTCGTTTCGGATTTGGTGTGGAGCTCACGCATACTCGTTAACAATTAAAAGTTAACCACATAAAAAAGATGGTGGAGTAAATAAATAAATTGTACAAAAATAATAAATTAATTTCGCAATAAAATTAAATTAAATTTTATAATAACATAATAAACAACAACACAATAAATTATAATAAAATAAAATATTATTTATCAAATTATAAATTTAAAAGTGGCGTTTTTATTAATTAAAAATAAAGTGAAACGTTAAAATGTAAGTGTTGCCACACTCGAAATAACGCTAGATGGACCACCCGTTACTTTAAAAAATAATCCTCAAAACTAATTTACAGAACAACTAAAGTGTACAGAAGTTGACTTGGCGAATTCTCTGATCCAATCAATTTAGAAATCTCTGATGATTGATGGTGAATGGTTATGATTTTAGATGTTTAAAAATATATAGTTTATTTCACAATTTTTAAGCAATTTGGAATTTTATCTTAAATTTAAGATATTCAGTATCAACAGGGTTAACCATGTACTGAGCGTGCAACATATAATTGGCCATATGAAAAGCATGGATTTTCCTGATTTAATTCACACACTTAAAGCGATTGACCTTGTGCCATGTCGATGGTCAATGCGAAGAATGCAAGTCGAACGGGGAACTGCAGTCAACCAGTTAAAATTGTCGCTTCGATGACCGAATTGGTGCACCTGTAATGAACTTAAAAAATTCAATTGTATAATTTACAATCTCATCCTTCGATCAAGCGATTTCTTATGTGCCATAGTGCATTCATCCCAGACAATGAACCCAGAACTTTTGGAAATATTACAAGTTTGAGACACCAAGTTTTGACCACCTCTACCATTTGCCGCCGCATTTGTAATTGTGCCGTAGGCCAATTTTTAATCTGTAACTAAGAGATGTTTATTTGCTTCGACAAATGCTAGCAAGTCATCAGCATGGAATTGTAGTTCTCTCAATAAATCTCGATCATAAAGGTTATAAGCAGAATGTTGTGGTGAAACCATGTTGAGTGAGAGAATTGTTGATATGCATATGTCTTCGATTTTTATCAGAGCTTCATTGAAAATGTTGCCCGAAAATGGAATGGTATTATCGTTGCTAATGGTACGAATACGGTGCAAAATATCTTCGCTTAAGCCTCTGCTGACAGAGGCGTCCATTAATGTAAGTTCCCAATGTTTTTGCAAGCTTCCCTGTATGTCTGACATTCTGAGTACTATACAGCGCAATGAATGCTGTCAATGTTGTGTGTGCTGGTGCACCAGCAACATTTCGTGCGTTCTCTTCCGTGAAATAGACTCTTGGTCCATTTTCTAGGTGAACACTAAGATGAAGAACAGTGGGATGCAGACTGTGAATTGGGAAACTCAAAATCCGCCACGTAGCCTCATTGCAGCTTATATATCGACCTGTCTGAAATTGATTAACTTCATCCGTGCGCTCATCGGGATTATCAACACTGAATACTACCATATCGCTAGCCCGGTTTACGTATTTGCTTATGTACTTTATTGATTTAACGGAATTACAATATTCCACGTGGTTATGCGCTTTTAACAAAGGCGGATATGGCACACAATCCATCTATTGTCGATTTTAATGGGTGTTCCTCATTTTGATTGTAGCTATGCGACCTACATCACCTGGTTTACGAGTCTGTATTGAGGATAGCTGTTATCACCAGAGCGAGTTTCATGTATAAATTCTCTGGGATACTTTTTCATGCAGTTGTTCTGTGCCATGCATGTGATTGTGGATTCATAGCACCGCATGGTTCATGTACTATATTTTTGGTGACAATATCAAACAACAATCGATCTTCTTCAGGATCTGGTATTTCTGCCCAAATGACCATCAATTTGAGCTAGGTGTATTTTCATTTTGAGCCATATGAGAATATATGCATGAGGAGGGCTTGCCATTCAAGCTCTTTGAAAGTGACGAACAAGTCGGGACGTCCGTATGAACGCAAATATGCCATGGCGTCTTGTGCATATTCATGCATATGTCGCGGACTGCCAGTAAATGTTGCTGGAGGTATGACCATTTTGAATAATGTGCAAACAAGAGCGCAATGATTTTTCATTGAATTGAATGAATAGGAGACGATCCGATTCAATTTTCGCGTACATGTCTACTACGTATTGATGAAACAGTTGACGGTCATATCATTATGCAGTTTGAATAATAATTCATTGCTGGTATTGGTGGTACAAATAAGTTTTGAGGTTTTTTTTATAATTTCGAAGCTTTATTCAGAGAAATTAGTACAATGTATTTTATTCAAAGTATTGCTCATCGTTAGCTATGACTTTTTCCCATCTTTCAGGCAGCATACGGAATCCTCGTTGAAAAAATTCCTCGTATTTTGAGGCGATCCAAGAATCGAACCAATTTTTGGCTTCCTCGTAAGATATGAAGGGATGCTCGGCGAGGCCATGAGTCATCGACCGAAACAAGCGGTAGTCGGAAGGACATCCCATTTAAGCGCCTCCAAAGTTTCCTTGACGACTTTTGCAACATGTGGCCGAGAGTCGTGGTGCTAAAATTTCACTTTGTCATGTCTTTTGGGACATTGTAGGCGTTTGTTTCGTTAGGCTGGAGTAGCTCATAGTAGATCACTCCGAACTGATCCCACCAGATGCACAGCATTAGCTTCTTGCCTTTAATATTCGGTTTGGCTGTTGAAGTTGATGCATGACTCAGCTTACCACACAATTTTTTGTCGTAGTGGATCCAATTTTCGTCCCCTGTCACGATTCGATGAAATGAACCCTTCCCATTTTGTATGTGGAGCAATTGTTCGCACATAAAAAAAAGGCGTTCGACGTCTTTTGGCTTGACTTCATACCGAACCCAATTTCCTTGTTTTACACCATACCCATGGCCTTGAGACGGTTTTGAATCGCTTCTTGAGTCACACCCAGAGTCTCAGTGAGCTCCTCTTGAGTTTGGCATAAATCCTGGTCCAATAACGCCTCCAAATCAGCGTCTTCAAACTTTACTGGCCTCTCTTTGGTTTCTTTGTCACTGTGTCAAAATCGCCACATTTAAAACGCCAGAACCAGTACTCAAATTTTTTTTATTGATGGAGCATATTCCGCATATGCTTCACACGGCAATCGATGTCCATCAACAGCACTTTTCTTCAAATTAAAACAAAAAAGCAACACTTCCGCACATAGTTTTTCGTTGACATAAAGGTTGATATACATAGCTAGAAAAAAATACGTTGTTTACACTTCAACAAAATGACACATACTGATTTTTAGAGGGAAAGGATGACGCTTTAACATCAATATAGTTACATTACAAGATGATCCGATACGATTTAATACTAGTTATGCCATCTTTTGTAAATCCTTCAAAACTTATTTGTACCCCCAATACTTTTTTATTGAGTTGTTCACTGTATTTAACTGTGGCACCAACGTTTTCTTGTCCAACCGCTAGCGGGGCATCTTATTCCCTTATTGATCATATCATATCTTTTACTAATAACTCTATTTGTTTTTTCAATCAGTTGTCTCTCGGTATGGGATCCCATCATGATCTTTTAGTTTTTTCTGTAAACTCTTACTCTCCACCTAAACCTAAGAGTTTTAGCTTTAGAGATTTTTCTAGTATAGACAATTCCCGCCTTTACTTAGTTTGTAACTCAGTTCCTTGGGAGGATATTTTTTGCCTTAGTTCGGCAACTAGCCAAATAGAATTTTTCAACTCGTATATTAGTTTGGTGTTTAATAGTTGCGTTCCGCTTAAAAATGTTACTTGCAAAGCAAAATCTCCGCCTTGGTTGTCTCAGGAAATTTCGAATGCCATAAATATTAGAGTTAGTAAATATCGTGTATGGAAAAGGTGTCCTAATAGTCAGTCTCATTTAGATTACAAGCAGGCTCGTAACAGAGTTGTAGGATTAATTCGAATTGCTAAACGTAATTTTTTCAAGGACAAGTTAGACTCCTCTCTTCCTCCCAAGGTTTTCTGGCGTAATGTTCGTAATTTAGGCCTAGGTAAATGCAAGATTAGTTCAAGTGGGGATTTCAAACCAAATGAAATTAATAGTTATTTTTGCTCTAGTCTGAACTCGGGCAGTAGTTCCGTCGATTTGTTCTCTAACGCGTCCTCTAATTCGTTTTCGTTTTCAAATATTTCTCTCGAGGATTTACAATCTGCTATTTGGAAGGTTAAATCGGAATCTTCTGGTCTGGATAGGTTAGGTTAGGTTAGGTTGGAGTGGCTGCTTACGCACACTTAGACCGGTGACGGTCCATTGTGATACCACAGGATGTATCTCCTTTTACCCCTATTGGAACCATTTCGAGCTACTTATGTAGCGTAAGACGTCCCGCACTTTAATGTTTTCGAGATCCGAGAGGCAGTCCATCCTGAACTTACCTAAGTGTTTGTGCCTTCTGAGAGCCAATGCTGGACACGAGCAAAGGAAGTGGACCAACGTCTCTTCCTCCTCTTCGTCCAAGCAGCTTCTGCAGAATCATTAGCCTCCAGACCCAGCCTTCTTGCATGTTCTCCAAAAAGGCAGTGTCCCGTGAGTATTCCTACGACCGTTCTTAATTCACGTCTTCGTAAGGATATTAATGCCCTAGTTCGCCCCAAGTCCAGCTTTGGCCAAACTTGTCTTGCAACTCTACAGGTTAGGGTGTTAGACCACCTTTCCCCCGCTGAGGATAGCGCCTGCTTCCCAAGTGCTTGTCTCAGCGCTGTGATAGGCCTCCCCAGACTTGCCCTTTCCGGTTGCAGCTGGAGAGTCGTACCATGCCTAGCAAGTTCATCTGCCCTGCAGTTCCCCATGACGCCCGAGTGACCTGGGACCCAGACTACCTGGATGTTGAAATGCTCACCCATCTCATTTAGAGATGAGTGACAACTCAACGCCACCCGTGACGCCAAAGACACCGATTCTAACGACCGGATCGCCGCTTGACTGTCCACATAGATTGTGATATCGTCTGAGGATAACACATTATGCTTCAACCACGTCATGACCTCCTCAATCGCTACGACTTCAGCTTGGTACACGCTGCAGTAATCAGGGAGACGAATAGAAATATTTACATTTAATTTGTCACAGAATACTCCAGCTCCTACTTTGCCGTCTAGCTTGGAGCCATCTGTGAAGAATTGCAACGCTTCAGTTTCCGATGACGGTCTATCCCTCCAGGATTCCCTTGAAGGGAAGGAGGTCCGAAATCGCTTTTCGAAGCGTAGAGTAGGTTTAATGTAGTCAAGATTCGCCAGCTCATCCTTCAACGATCTGACGATAGTAGAGTGTCCTATACTAAGACACCTCCACTGAGAGACGGCTGCAAGTCGTACAGCCGTATTTGCCGCCATCTGTTTGCCAAAAATGTCGACAGGAAGAAGGTGCAACATAACCTCTAAGGCACTTGTCGGTGTCGACCTCAATGCCCCGCTAGCAAGCATACAGGCCATTCTTTGCACTCTCTCAATCTTACTTTTGTAAGTTACCTTGTCCAGAGCTGGCCACCAAACACCCACCCCGTACATGAGTACAGGTCTCACTACGGCGGTGTAGAGCCAGTGTATCAGCTCCGGCTTCAGACCCCATCTATGACCAATGGCGTTCCTACAGGAGTACAAAGCAATAGTAGCTTTGTTTATTCTCTCCAACATGTTGGGCTTCCAACTAAGCTTACTGTCCAAGATAATGCCCAGATATCTAGCTCTATCAGTAAAAGCAAGTCTCGTGCCATTTAAGGTAGGAGGGACAACTACCGGGATTTTGTATTTCTTAGTAAAGAGTACCAGCTCTGTCTTGGACGGGTTAATACCAAGTCCACATTTGCCAGCCCATTTCGTAACGATGGTAAGCGCATTCTGCATTACGTCTACAATCGTGCCCAGGAATTTCCCGGTAACAGCTAAAGCTACGTCATCTGCGTACGCAATAACTTCAATACCCTCTCTCTCCAATTCAAGTAGTAACCCGTTTACCACTATGTTCCAGAGAAGAGGGGACAGAACCCCCCCTGCGGAGTTCCCCTAGTTACTCGCCTCTTTAAGGTGGAGTCCCCCAACTTCGAGCTAACAATCCTGCTTCCCAGCATATAATTGATTAACCCTATCAGAGGAACGTCCACCTCCAAAAATGACAATCCCTCCTTGATTGCCTCCGCTTTCACATTATTAAAGGCGCCTTCTATATCCAGGAAGGCCACCAAACAGAATTCCTTCGAATTAATCGATTTCTCAATCGTAGACACCAAGGCGTGCAGAGCAGTGTCCACAGATCTACCCTTTGTGTACGCGTGCTGAGACGATGCCCACTTCCTGGCACCTATTTTATCTCTGATGTATACATCCAGCAGCCTTTCCAATGTTTTCAAAAGAAAGGATGATAGAGTTATTGGTCTTAGGTCCTTAGGATAGACATGTGAGCTTTTCCCCGCTTTCGGTATGAACACCACATTGACCTCCGTCCAGTACCTAGGAATATAGCCCAGCTTCAAACACCCTTTGAATATAGCTTCCAGGTAGGGAAGAATAATTACTGAGTTGTTTTGAAGTTCCGCTGGTATAATTTGATCCGGACCAGCCGATTTAAATGGTTTAAAACCCCTCAGTGCCCATAGGATCCGTTTTCTGGTTACGATATCCTCTGTGGTTACTGACAGTGATTCCTGATGATTAAAACGCACCAACAGGTCTTCAAAGCTCCCTGGGAAGTGTGTCTCGAAGAGAAGCTCCAGAGATTCTACACTAGAAGCTGTCCAAGATCCGTCCGGTTTTATCAAAAAACTAGGACTAGATGTACTTTTGGAAAGAATCTTCCTAAGGCGGGAGGTTTCGGATACCTCTTCCATATTATCACAGAAGATTCTCCAAGACCTCCTTTGTGCCTTTCTTAATTCTTTCTTATAAGTTCCGAGTTTCTCCTTATAGGAGTCCCAATCCTGAGCCTCCCTTGTATTTTTGGCTCTATTAAAGGCTATCCTACAAGGCTTTCGATAGGTTCCCAGTTCCCTGGACCACCATACCGGTTTTTGCCTGCCCCTAGGCTTAGCCAGTGGGCAGGCAGCGCGAAAGGATCGGTTGCATGCGCTAGTAACGCTAGCCACCATGTCCTCCAGCTCCCCAACGGTCGTCGGGGGCTCCATAGCCCTCGTCGGTAACATTTCCTCCAATAATTCCCCATATTTGCTCCAGTTGGTCCTTCTAGGGTTCCTGAAGGCTTCCCGGGTAGCAGGGTGAATATCGAGGCTATAGGTTAAATATCGATGATCAGAAAAGGAGTGTTCCTTATCCACCCTCCAATTTTTAACCATATGAAGAATATTATTTGAGGCAAGGGTCACGTCTAGAACCTCCTGCCTGTTACTAGTAATAAATGTGGGTTCCCGCCCAATATTACACACTGAAATGTTAGTACTCATCAAATAATCAAAAAGCGACTCACCTCTTTCATTAATGTCTGTGCTTCCCCAGATAGTGTGATGCGCATTAGCATCCACTCCCAGTACCACACCTACCTTTGATTGTTCCGCTTTACGGATCAGCTCCTCCAGGTTATCCGGAGGAACCTCCTTCTCCCGGTCCATGTAGGCTGAAACCAACCAGAATCTACAAGTGCCTACTTCCAGGCTAACTGCAGTAGTGTCACCATTGCTGTATTGAGAGAGAAGGAAAAGATTATTATTATTTTTCCCAAGAATACAAGATCTGATCTTCCCAGACTTACTAGAGGATATAATTTTATACCCCTTGGTTCTGAGGCCACAGATCCTGTTGTTGTTAATCCAAGGTTCTTGGATTAGTATCACATCCTCACCCGAACTAGTCAGCCTGAGGAGTAGAGCTGCCGAAGCAGCCTTAGAATGGTGAAGGTTAATTTGAGTTATCTTAATCATAACCATTTCACCTCTACCTACCTCCATGATAAATTCCTGCTACCGCAGGAATATTAATTCCCGGTAATTTGGGATGCGCCGAATACGCCCGTCTCGCCACCCCTCGTACCCTCTATAGAGGACTTGTCAGTGCCCCCCCGTCTGGCCGGGCTGTCGACATCCTCCTCCATCGGTACACCAGCTCCTTCGCTTATGTGCACCTCCTCATCCTTCGAGAGAGTCCTTGCCCTCCCAAGGTCGCCGGACTCACTCTCCCCCCTACCCTCAGCTTCTTCCCCCATGCTGCTGGTACCCCCTTCAGGCCTGGGCGGGTTGCCACCGTCCTCCGGTTGGCCTCCCGTACGCGCTTCCGCCCCATCCTTCTTATAAACGTTGAGAGTAATTGACCCGAAACCGAAGTCAATTACTCCCTTCGTTTTGTGAAGGAGGGCAAGGGACTCCTTATTTATCACCATGATTGATAATTTCGAGCCCCCTTGGCCTCCTCCTGCTTGACGATCTTCCAATTTCCTGTCGGAAGATTCGGGTTACTGGCCTGAATGATTTTCAAAGCCCCGTCCGGGCTAGCCGGTTCGGATGGCAGCCATACACGTGCCCGCGGCCTGCTGGGAATTTCCTCCCGGCTAACTGCCGCAAGCTTTGCGCCTGGCCACACCTCCCCTACTTTGGCTATAGCCTTTTTGTACAGATCCACAGATCTAGAGTCCGAGCATGCAGTCATCTTTACACGCCCTTGATACCATCCCGCATCTCTGCAGGATGGGGGTGGTCCCGGATTTTCACCCAGGACCTTTAAAAAGACGAGGTTGAGTGCATTATACACCAACCTCCATTTTTCCGCCGTGATGCTCCCATCTTCTTGACTTTCGTCAATGACGGCTAGCATCAACACATGCTCCCTCAGGACCTCGCTGAACAGCTTTGTCCCTGAGTTGGAGCTCGGCTTCTTTTCAGTCACCAACTTGGCCCGCTTGCTGTTGACTACTTCCACCTCGTCCTGGGACCGCTGTCTTTTCGACATATGGTCCCTTTCCGAGCTTCCGCAGCCCACAGTGCTCCTTGCCCAAGCTACTGATCTTCTTTGCTCTTCCGTGAGCTGCCCCTCGGGGGGTCGCAGCCCACTTCTCGAGAATTCGGAGCGCCGAGCGGCGATTCCTGTATCGCCTTTTCGCCGGAGGAATGTCTCTCGTCCCACTCCCCTGTGCTGCGTTGGTACCGCTAACTCCCGGGACTTGTGCCCTAGAGTCAACCACCTTTGCAACCTTAGAGGCCCCACCCGTCTGGTTCGAGGTACCTCCCTCCGCTCATACCGGCTTTTGAGGAGAGCCGGTGCCCTCTGTTTTTGTGTTTGATCTTACCATTTGATTCCCACGAGTATCGGAGAAATAAAGGTCCGCCTGCGCAGAGATCCGTATACGCAGGTAAGGCTAATTACAACTGGAGGTCGCCAGGTATCCAGAGGGCTCCGTTAGCGACTGGGCTTTGTTAAATGGGCCCTCAGCCTAGTAGACCATCAGCACGGGTCGCTTAACGCCTTAATCCAGCCCATTCGGCTCGCTAGCACCCCAGCCTCCCTGCACCCCTTCCCTCCGCCCATTCTCTCCCCCATTCACCTAATCACATGGAGAGCCCAATCCAATGGGATCCATTCCATTCACCGGGTCACCCGTTTAAAGGGTCCCCCACTCATCACCCGCGGAGACTCCGGAGGTGCAGAGAGGACGTGACGCCCAGTCCGCCGTGGTTATTGGTCGATGGTTTTCTGGCGCCATCTGTTCGCCTTTCCATGCTGGGCATCATAGGCACTCAGAATTTAATGAACTCAGGTTAACCACTCCCCAGTTCCCTGAGACTCTCCCCCCAGCTGGACTGCGGTTGGGGGTGGCTTATTTAATTCACCGCTAGCCTACCTATCGATAGGCCGTCCACTATCCACCACCTGTGACCCCCCCGATAGCTGCAGTACGCCACGGGTCTGGTCTGGATAACGTCAATTTAAAATTCGTTAAGGTAGTTTTCCCTTTCGTCTCAAAATACTTGTTACATATCTTCAATTTTATTCTCACGTCCTCTTCCTATCCAGATCAGTGGAAGCTAAGTAAAATAATCTCGATTCCAAAGATCAGTAATCCTTTAGAGCTATCCCATTTTCGGCCAATTAGCATTTTAAGTTCTCTCTCTAAGGCTTTCGAGATAGTTGTTAAAAATCAAATTCAATCGCAATTACATAGCAATAGTTTAATTAGTTGCTTCCAATCTGGGTTTAGAAAATTTCATAGTACTTCTACTGCGTTATTAAATGTATGTGATGATATTAGGCGTAATATGAATAATAGGGAATTAACTTCTTTAACTTTGTTAGATTTTTCTAAGGCCTTTGATTCTATTAATCACAGAATTCTTTTCAATAAACTCTTATCTCAGTTTAGATTTTCGCTTTCTGCTGCCAAATTGATTTTTAACTATCTTTCTAATCGTTCTCAGGCAGTTTTTTTCGACAATTCCTTGTCTGATTTCCGGCGTGCCTCAGGGTTCAGTGCTGGGTCCTCTATTATTTTCTATGTACATAAATGACATAGAATCCTCCATTCAACATTGTTCATTTCATATTTTCGCTGATGACGTTCAAATTTATAGAAATAGTCGTTTAGATCAGGATTCTATTGTTAGGAATATTTGTCTGATAAATGAAGATTTAAGTAATATCGTTCGCTGGTCGGTCTCTAACAGGCTTGTTTTAAACGCGAATAAATCTCAGTCGATTATAATTTATAAAAAACCGTTAGATACCTCGTCCTTTCCTGGTATTTTTCTGCAGGGTTCGCTAATTGTATATTCAAATACTGTTAGGGATTTAGGCTTAGTTATTAATAAAACTCTTACTTGGGGTGACCATTTAGTTACTATTAGTAAGAGGGTCTTTGGCATGCTTAGTTGTTTGTATAAAGTGGTTGGATTTTCTGATAGTCAGTTTAGGAAAAAAATTGTTTTTGTCATATCTTCTTCCTCATTTTATTTACGGTGACATAGTTTTATTCGGTATGCTTCAGGAAAATATGAATGTTCTCCAAAGATGTTTCAATGCTTGTACCAGGTTTATTTTTGGTATTAGGAAGTTCGATCATATTTCTGCCTACTCTAGCCTTGTTTTAGAATGTAGTTTATCTATTTTTTACGAATTTCGCGTTTGTCTTTTTATTTTTAAACTTCTTAAAGCTAAGGAGCCTTGTTATCTATATAGGAAATTAATGTTTAGTAGGTTTCATTCCTCTAACTTCCGCCTAATTCCGGCTAAAAATTGTTGTAGGTCGTTAAACGCGTCATTTTGTGTTAGGGGAGTTTCCCTTTGGAATTCAATTCCATTGGAAATTAAGAGATTAGGATCGGCAAAATTATTTAGGTCAAAATTTTTGGAGTGGCGTGATTGATGGGCAATACGTAGTTTTTTAATTTATTTTTAATAACCATGTTATTTTTGTTAATTTTTAATTTTTAATATTATTTCACCTCGTGTTGTACATTTTATTGTAAATGAGCTACTGCTCAAAATAGAATGTGTAAGCACGAGGTGGAAATTGTTTGAAAAAATTTAAGAGGTTTTTATGCCTAATGGAAGCAACTTCTTTTTTCTTTTTTTGTTTCGATTGCTTTGTTTCCATGTGTGCTTTTCCTCTTAATACTAAATTATTTATAAATACTATAAATAAATAAATAAATAAATAAATAAAATAAATAGATATCCGTCCTGCCCAATCTAAAAAATTATGTGACACTGCAACGCATCGTAAGATCGATGTGTTTCAGCGACACGTAAAATTGTGTTGTTACATTGCTGAAGAATTATATCACGCGTATTACGTTCTTCTCCAACTACAACAATCGTCACTTCATTGATGGTAGCAATGTTGATATGATATGAAGTTTGGTGTCGGGGATCGCATTGCATCACTGATCAACTTGCACATCATCGTCGCCCATGAAGTAGATTTGTAAAAATTTATGTTCAGCGTCGGGAAAGTTGGCATATATTGGTCTTGGAATACTTTATCGGCTCCAAAGGATGCCATTTGAAATGCCGAATTTGATTAAAAGTGCTTCGAATCGGCTGAGTTGCCCAAAATCAATGACAACAGCAAGGGTTCAGGTGGTGGATGCAAAGACGGAAGTCTAACTTTGCCATTTACGCAGCACATTCCTGGTGTTTCATTGTTGAATATTCGTACACCCACACACCTTATCCATTTTGCCGATGTCTACACTTGGATGCAGACTGTAGTCGAAATTGAGATTGTAATGGAATGCACCAAGATTCAAGTCAGCGTGCACGGTTAGCAGAGATCGAGTAGCTCGAAAACGTTGTGCTTCGACTCTTAATGTTCGTTGCTCTTCTGATTCCAATGCGCGCGATTGAGTAGCTCGTAAACGCTCTGCGTCGACTCTTACTGTTCGTTGCTCTTCTGATTCCAATGCATGCGATCTAGCAATTCGTAAACGATCTGCTTCGTTCGTCGCTTGTTTGAAAATCTCATAACCGCTTTTTGTTTTGCGCTCCGCTGGTATACGTACCAATCGCGCGTTTAGAAGGCATGATTATTTTGAAGGAGAAAGCAATAACAACTGCAATATTGTTAATGTTGTGAATGTTATAGGAACGCATGGAAAACGAACGAACGAACACAAAAACAAATATTAATTTTCTTAATTAAATTTACAAAGTTTACAATCTACGCGTACAAATAAATTACGTACCTATTAACAGTCCAAAAATATCCAATAATAAAAATATCCAGTAACTAATCAATTTTAAATATTATGTTTAAATGAAAAACTTTCTTGAAAAACAATGATTTTAAAATTTATCCATTAGTATGTCGATTTCGGAGCACTCCTTCACTTCTTTGTGTAATATGGTTAGGTTGCTGCATTGTTACGCAATTGGCCATACTTCAGAGTTCTATGCAAAATTTAACTTTAAAGACCCATTTAAATGAAAAACGTTAAATTCGACCTGCACTGGATTAGAAAAAGCCAAGTTACATCATATTACCTTTATTCCTTAATTTTATCTATAAACCATTTAAAAACTCCATTTAAAGCTCTCAATCATTCCCAGTTTTATAGAAACGGGTAAGAAATAGCCCAGCTTCATTCTAATTCACGATAGAATCCAAGAAACAAAGATAAGGTTAAGAAAGTCCGATCCTATTTGACGATATTCCAGAACTCCAGCTAACAATCCTTTAACAATTCCATTTCCAAAATAACTACGCAAATTTTGTTAATACCCTAGACAGACTGCGATTTAATAAAACGGATTAAGTGAATTTTTCGAGATTAGTCGGAGTGTATCAACCTCTAGTTTAGCTAATCCCTTTGTTTTTGCATAGAATACTTAAACTAGTTTAGCTAAATCGGATTTATTAAACCACAGTCTGTCTAGATTATTAGATCGGTTGGATCGTTTAGAACAATAACGAACAAACATACTAAATTCTTCTTTCAGGTTTAATAGATTTATTTCTCGCACGTCTCTAAAACACACTAAATATTGTTTTTTTTATATCAAATGAAATACAAATCATCGGCTACTAAGAAAAAAGATAAGAAAATCTAAATTAAATCGTTTTTGTATAGAGCTAGTCAAACGTTTATGAAAATTCTGTATTTCCACGATTGTAGTAGCCTCATCAAACTTTTCGTAGATTTTATTTTTTAGGAACGCATAGAAGACGAACAAACAAACTAACATTGTCTTTTATATACATATAAAATTCTGCATATAATTCTTATTTCTCGTTATTTCACTCTCTGGTAATAGTCCCCACCAAGCGGTAAGCTCAGAATAAAGTGAATAAAAATAAATTCAAGCTGACGCGATAGGGCGTTGTCTAGGCCTTCAACATAGACATTACACAAAACCAATAATCCGTCTGTCGACGTTAACTATGAACAACAACAAATTGCACAACTATACGAATTAAATAATTCAAATAAAAAAAAAAAAAAATTTTGTAATAATAAACAGCTCATAACAACTCAGAATGGAGGTTCTTGCATTTAGCCAAGAGCAAACGCAAAGATAAAACGATTATAACGTGGCCGCCGAGTGTAAAGTGTGTTAAGTTTTAACGAATCACGGTACGTCACGAAATATTGAGAAGCCCTTATGTTTGCCAATTAATTCTTTGCGTATAATAAAATA
The DNA here is from genome assembly GCA_958295665.1 of Tipula vernalis. Classification (NCBI taxonomy): domain Eukaryota; kingdom Metazoa; phylum Arthropoda; class Insecta; order Diptera; family Tipulidae; genus Tipula; species Tipula vernalis. The sequence goes on along the minus strand of OY282560.1, from coordinate 213,550,140 downwards.
AAATGAGTGAAGTTATTGATGATGCTACCCTAGAATCAATGTCTCGAGAAGATTTGATTAATAAATGCCTCCAACGTGGTTTACGTTGTAAAAGATAAAAAAACCCGCAAATTATACATCAACTAAAGCAAAACATGCAAGATAGTTTATTCGATGATAACAAACTTGATCCACTTTGATAATGGAAACCCCTGATATAATTGTGTTATCGCATGATTTAAAAAGTGACATGAAAGATGTACAAGCGAAGTCAGCAGATGCAAAACGAGCTAACGTTAAGATGCATGATGGTGGGATGGAAACTTTTACCCAATTCGATAATGAAAAGTACACCCTATATTGAAGAATCAATGAGCCGTTTTGATGGAGAAACGGATATGGCAGTACATATTTGGAATGATGAATTTGAAGATGTGAGCAAAATTATGAAGTGGAACGAATTACAAAAATTAATTTACAGTAAGTAGTTGTTAATAAAGACGGCCAAAGAATTTCTCTCAAGTGTGAGGCCGCTAAGCATCCATACCTAACAAAAATAATTGAAATCAGAATTAATCAAAGAATTCAGTACTATCATGAGTAGTGATGAAATTAATATGTGTACAAAATGATGGAAATAGCCAGTCGCGGTAATGTTGAAGAAAACGACGTATTTAATAAATAATTGAACGAAAGGATGAACGAAATAAAGTTTTGTTATACGGAGCAAAACATGTTTCTATTGTATAATATAAATGTTTCTAAGGGGCCATCTAATAAACCATATAATAAAATGAACCTCAAAACTAAAAATCTCAAGCTCAAAAGTAAGGACTTTGAAAGAGAAGCACAGTCGAGGACAGCACATTGTTATAAATAACCGTGAATCAGAATTATGTGTCTCGAAACTGTGACAAAACTAAGAAAACCACCATGTTAAGTGCAACAACTGTGTGAAAAGGTAGTAATGTTCAGTTTTTGGCCAATACCGATTATAATGAAATTGAACTTAGTCAACCAGATGCAGTAACTAGAGTAATGTGTTTGTTGGATACTGGCAGTAAAATTTCGGCGAAACGGAAAGATTTCTATATGTAATGACATCGACTCACCGGAGTTAACTTATAAGCTGTAGAGGTTTGAACAGGGTTCGCAAAATCTATTGGGTGTACAAATAAGTTTTGAGGAATTTACAAAAGATGCCGTAACTAGTGTTAAATCGCATCGGACCATCTTGTAACTAAGTATATTCATGTTAAAGCATCATCATTTCCCTCAAAAAATCAGCTGGTGCTCTAACCATGTCAACCTTTGTGCTCTTTGTGCCAACAAAACACAATTGCGAACATGCTCCATTAATAAAAACATGTGAGTACTGGTTCCGGCATTGTAAAAGTGGCGATTTTGACACTAGTGACTAGTTAGAAGACGCTGAGTTGGAGGCGTTATTGGACCAAGATACATGCCAAAGCTCATAAGAGGAGCTATAAAGCTGCGTATGAAGTCAAGCCAAGAGACGTCGAACACCGTTTTTTTACGTGCGAACAACTGCTCGAATCGTGACGAAGGACGAAAAGTAGATCCCCGATGACAAGCCAAAGCGTAGAAAATCGTGGGGTAAGCCCGGTCATGCATCAACTTCAAGGGTCAAACCGAATATTCATGGTAAGAAGCTAATGCTGTGAATCTGGTGGCATCACTGGAGAACGTTATCAACAACAATTGATGCTATTAAGCCGAGCAATAATGACAAAGTCAAAGGAAACTTTGGAGGCACTTCAATGGATGTTCTACCCCACCCGCGGTATTCACCAGACAATGCTCCTTCCGACTACCACTTGTTCCGGTAGATGATTCATGATCTGGCCGAGCAGCACATCACTGCTAACGAAGAAACCAAAAATTGGGTCGATTCTTGGATCGCCTCAAAAGACGAAAAAATTTTTCGACACGGAATCCTAATGCTATCTTAAAGATGGGAAAAATTTGTAGCTAACGATGGACAATACTTTGAATAATATGCATTGTACCAATTTCTCTGAATAAAGCTTCGAAGTTATAAAAAACCTCAAAACCTATTTGTATTCCTAATACTTCCAAATACAAAAACAAGTGGAAGAAGCATACAACGAATTTATAACTAACTAATTTATTGGCAAACAATTCGAATAAGAAGCCTCCACAAAAAAAATTAACGATGCCGAAGATTTTGTCGAGATGGGGACAAAACCGGCAATGAAACTTTCACTAGCAACAATACAGAAACTCATTTATCAAATAGCCGAACACCAAGAGGAAATTTGCTCCCTAGTTAGTGATGAACAAGAACAACACAAGAACTATTTCAGAGAACAATACTTCGAGAACATTGACAGACAATAACAATCTTCAAATAACTCCACGAACATAAAAAGGACGGAAAAAGTAAATCAACAAATCAGATAATGGACATTCGGCTATCTCGAATACAAATCCCAATATTTCCTGGGGATTACCAGGAGTGGACTGGATTCTGTGCCACATTCAGTAAGCTGCTCCATGAAAACAGACGGATCAGCGACACCCATAAAATCAACTATTTAAAGGGTCAGTTGGAAGAGGCTGCTGATTTCAACATATTTAAATATGAGAAATCTTCACGATACAACAACTGAATGTTTGTATGGAATCCGGAATGCAGGGGGTAAATATTGAACGTTGGAACTCAATAATAATCTTCAGCTTGTCTAAAAAATTGGACCACGAGTCACGACAACTCTATATGAGATTTTCTTGGCAAATCCAAGGAAATTCCAGTCAACAACGGAATTTTTAACATTTTTGGAAAGAAGATTTAAATCATTGGAGGCCAATGGCAACCAAAAACCAATAATGACACCAACAACTGTGAAACCAACGACATGACCGGAAAGTCCGGAAAACTTAAACGGTCAGAGGCTACAAAAAAGACTTTTAACTCTCTTAAACTCGCTTTATCATCGCTTTATCATCCGCTTTATCATCGTAAACTCGCTTTATCATCTTCAAGCACGAATTTACGTCTGTAAACTTCACGCGAAACCCTGAGCATAGCCGGCTACGTATACCGTACCAGACCTCTGAATTCGTGTTTGCTAACGAGATCATAAGATTTCGTTCCAACTTAATTGTTTGTTCAGAGAATAAAGGTAAAGGAGACTACCAAGATTGGGTTATTGGCATTAAGCGACATATGAATTTAAAAATTGAGCAACCTCGAGCCGAGTCAGTACTTATGGCTGATGACACATTGAGTCTTTTCCCGCCGCGTTCTACGGAACAAATAAGGGGTATGGGCATGGCCTATCATGATTCTAGCCGATCTCATGTATTCCCATTCTCTAGTTCCCTTGTCGCTGGTAATGGTCAAGCGAGAAAAGGTGGTCATGGTTTTCACACTGAGACTACTTCAACAAATAATGCCTTCAGTTTCCCACTCACTAATTCCCAAACTGCTAGCAATAGTAATGCAAGGCACGGGCGTCCTGGTTCAGACACCGAGGCCGCTTCAACAAGTCATGCTATCGATAAGAAATCCAAGGAATGTAATATTAGCCTAGCAAAGGAAAATAGGTTCATGTATCATGAAAGCTAGTTCGTTTTATTTACTTCACATTTACTTGAGTGATGTAGCTAATTTCGATAAATAGAAATATAAAGGGCTGAAACCTCTTAAGGTACAAAATCAATCCCGAAATGAACTTCTTGTTTTGAGAAAATGTCAATATGGCTTCTATAATGTTGTCTATTTAGGTTTCTGTAAATCATGCAGCTGTTGAGGTTTCTTTAAGACAGCCTAAACACACTGTTTCAATTCCTAAACAATTAAGATTATCATCGTAATAATATTCATGCTCCATTAGAAACTTTTCTTGCCAATCCTTCGCTTTAAACTTTCGGATATGATTTCTAAGTATTTGCTGTTAGAGCGGTAAGTGTGGCCTTGTTTAGAAAAATATAGTGTCTAGCGGACACGAGCCTAAGTATTGAAATTAATAACTGTAGTGCAGAGTTTCGGAATTAGAAATATTATTTTAAATACTCATTTCCAAGCTCAAATTTCATTATAATCGGTTAAGGAATAGTAAAGTTCCGTCCTACTTGGCCATATTCCAGAACTTTATCTAAAAATCATTTTAAAATCCCATTACCATCGCACATATAAAATTTCATTACAAACCGTTAAAAAAGAATTCTTTTCACTTTTTCACTTTTTTTAACAAGTTCTATCCTTACTGGCCATATTGTAGAATTTCATTCCAAAAAAAATTTTAGAATCCCAATACTAGTCTATACCTATCGAACTTCATTATAATTGGTTGAGAAATAGCCAAGTTCTTGTTAGACCACCAGATGCTTTCAGATTATTTTCTTTTATCAAACTTAAATTGGAAATAAAATAATACAACACACAGCATGTGCACTCTATGAGATACTAAATCACGCGCAAACTTATATTTTATGTCAATGTGTTTTGTGCGCTGGTGTCCACCACCATTCTGTAGCACTTTGATACAACCTTGATTGTCTTCAAATATTTGTATAGGTCTTTGAATTGACTGACCAAAATCCTGTAACACTCTGTCGATCCTAATAAGTTCTCGTGCGGCTTCAGCAAATGCTATAAATTCAGCTTCTGTTGTGGATAATGAAACTAACGTCTGCTTTTTATTGGACCAACCAATTAATGCTCCTTCAAAAATAAAACAATACCCAGAAGTCGACTTACGGTCATTGTTATCTCCAGCCCATTCAGAATCAACATAACACTTTAAATCATTATTACTTTTTCCGTCTCCTAATTTTAGTTTAAAATTTTTCGTGGCACTTAAAGATCTGAAAACTCTGTTTACTTCAACCCAATCACACTTTCTCGGTTCACTTACACGCCTTGCTAAAATTGATGTCGCATAATTGCTATGTCCGTCCTTGTGTTTGTAGATAGGTACAATAGAGAACCAATTGCACTTCTATAAACCTCTTGTGAATTAAAAAATTCTGAACTTATATCCTGATTATTATATTCCGTATTCATTGGTGTTGACGATCCTTTCTTTTTCTTCTTCATAACTATTGAAATGAATACCTAAGTAGAACTTCAAACTTTAGAGATTTTTTATTGTAAAAACTGCGTTAATATCTTTTTGGAAATCATCCAACATTTTTTGTTTCGTTGATGCACCAACAATATCATCCACGTGATTTGAAATATAGATGACATCTTCACAATCATATTTAATGTACATATAAACACGCATCATTGTCACTTTGAACGTATTCGTTCCTTTTCATTACTCCATCAAAACACCGATTCCACTCATTTGCACTCTGTTTCAAACCATAAAGGTTCCTAGCTAGCTTACAAACTTCGTTTTGATTTCCTTTGACGTAACCTTCAGGTTGTCTCATGTATACATCGTGCGAAAGATTTCCATTCAGATAAGCCGTTTGCTGAATATCAAAATGATTAACTATTATTTTGTTCTTTCCTGCTAATGTCAGAAGTATCTTTAATGTAATAGGATTCGCCACGGGAGCAAACACCTCGTCGAAATCTTGACCATACTTTTGCGCGAATCCTTGAGCCACTAACCTTGCTTTAAATTTTGTGACATTTCCCTCTTGATCGGGTTTTGTTTTGTACTGCCAGGTGGTAAAGTAGTTAGTATCCACGTGTCTTCATCACATTTCTTCTAGGTAATCTGTTTAAAATGTGATTCGCTGTATTTACGGCTTCTCCCCAGAACTGCTTCTGTAAACCAGAACTCGACTAGTGTTCGATTTTTGCGTTCAGCAACAGTGTCTGAGCGAAATGCTTTTGGTACCTTTTGAAACTGCGTCTTCATCAATTCCACGAATTCAATGATTTTGTCGGTCACATCAGATATATTTTTAACTAAATAAATAAACGAATATCTTGTGAAATCATCAATCAAAGTCAAAATATATCGGTTTCCTCTGGGAGTAACTAATTGCAAAGGCCGACATAAATCGGTGTGTACTAAATCTTATCTTTCTGACGTTTTCAACGTGGATTCTTTCAGGAATGAATCCCTCTTAGATTTGCTTTGTAGACAAGTTTCACATTCATCCGAATGTTGACAATTTTCTACTTTGACGTTTACTGCCACTTCACTCAATTTTCTAATGTCTGATAAATTTCGATGGCCGAGTACATTATGAATGTACACATTTCCATTCACTTGTTTTTACACTAAAAACTTGATTTGATGGTGCTTTATAGACATCATTTCTGGAATTTACAGTGAGCAATATTTTTTCATTTAAACTTATCTTGCATTCATGATTCTCAAATATAATGTTGCAACCCCTTCTGGCGAGTACAGTTTGTCATTCCACATATGTGCTGATGCACCCGAATCTACACACCACTCCATAGTACCAGTTTGTTTCGGTTTGATGACCATCAAACAAACATATGCGTCTTGATTTTCCGATTCTTCATTTTCGACTTTATTTATTAGTTTTGTACTACCAGTTTCCTGTTTACTTTTCCATTCCAAAAATTGTCTGCAATCTGCTTTGATATGTCCAGCTCTTTTGCAAAAATAACTTAACACTGGCTTTGAATTAAAATTTGGTAAAGTCACCTTATTGTATGTATTGAGTGTTCTTTCGCATTATTAGTCGAATTTTCCATTTCCTTTCTTCTAATATATTCCTCCCGCAATTTACCTTCACTTCAGAACGCAACTGTCAATGGCTCAGTCAATGCATCTCCTAAAGTTGCTAGTTCATCCATTAATTCTTCCATTGCTATCAAATGGCTTTCAAGATCTTCGCCCTCTGACAATGTCGATTTTCATGGTATTTTCGTAAGGCATCCCACATGGTTTTTGCGGACTTCTCTTTCTTTATGTGAATTAATTGGTTATCTTCGGCAAGAAGACCAATGTGTGCACGTACTTTAACATCTTTTTTAGACCATGCTGTTGTTACTTGATCTGGTGGTTCTGACTCAATAATATCCCATAAATCCTCCTTTATTAAAAGTAATTACAATTTATATTTCCACACTTGATAATTATTATTATTCAGTTTGCTAATCTGTATTTTGGTTGAGTCCACCATAATGAAAATAATATTTTAAACTTAATAATCTTGTTTTACTGTTTCAGATTATTATCGTATCTGGGCCCATAACCTGTTAGATGACCAGATGCTTTCAGATTATTTTCTTTTATCAAACTCTATCACTCTATGAGATATATTTTATTAGTAAAAACAAAATGTCAAAGAAAACATGGATAACTGCGTTTATAATCATAAACGCTTTTTCATTTCAAACTCCATTCAACTGTTTCGTTAAATGTTGCATATATCAACAGTTCTATCATATTTTGCCATATTCCAGAACTTAATTTAAAAATCATTTCAGAATCCCATTTCCAACGCACAAGCCGAATTTCATCATAATTGTTTAAGAAATAGGCAAGCTCCACTTCATCCAAAAATCATTTTAGAAGCTCATTTCCAAAGCGGATGTCAAATTTGACTAAAATCCGTTAAAAAATAGATAAGTTACATCCTAATTGGGCATTCATATAATTTGCTAAAGATTCAATTTGAAATGTAAGAGGTCCAATTTGACGTTTGAGATATTAACAGTTTCTTAAGTCTTAAACAATATTAGTGTACAGTTTGGTTCAAATCGGTCAAGGCGTGTGGATTTGTTTAAATATCATATATATACTACCTTGATCAAAAAGTTCCCGGAATAACCACCGTGTGGCGCTCCCATCGTTCCGATTTGAGTTCTGTTTTTTTTGTTAAGTTGGTACATCTGTTGTTGATATTCCCTCTAAATTTTAGCGTCATAGCTTGACATTTGCGTTACGTAGTCAAGAGTACATCTATCTCTGTTTGTGTTGGCGATTATTTACAATTTTAGACATGATTTACGAGGCTGAATCCGATCCCACATTCATCAAAAGGATCATTACTGGAGACGAGACATGGGTTTATGAGTACGACACGCAATCCAAACATCAGGCAAGTGAATGGCGTTCACCAAAAAAAAAACCACGTCGTTTTCAGTCAAAAAAGAAGGCAATGCTCACGGTTTTCATGGATTACAACGGTGTAGTGCATCATGAATTTTTGCCAGAAGGCCAGACCGTAAACAAAGAGTATTATTTGGGCGTTATGAGACGTTTGCGTGAAGCAATTCGCCGAAAGAGACCAGAATTGTGGGCAGAAAACTCGTGGATTTTGCACCATGATAACGCATCGTCGCACAGTGCCATCATTATTCCTAATTTTTTGACGAAAAATGCAACAAATACCATCCAACAGCCACCGAATTCACCTGTTTGGCTCCCTGTGACTTCTTTCTGTTCAATCGAGTTAAAAAACCATTACGGGGAACGCGTTTCAGCAGCCGAGAGGAAATAATGGAAAAAACGCAGGAAGCACTGATGGACACACCGAAAACCGAATATAAAAAATGTTTCGAGGATTGGATCAAGCGCTGGCATAAGTGTGTTGTAGTCGATGGGGATTACTTTGAAGGGGACAATATAGATTTAGATTAATAAACTTGTATTTTGAATTTTCTGAATAAATTCTGAGAACTTTTTGATCAAGGTAGTATATATGGTATATATATATATGTATATATATATATATATATATATATATATATATATATATATATATATATATAAATCTCAACACAAGCGCAAACTCTCTTTCAATTCAATCCTCAAACCAACATATATAAAACGTTGACCAACCGCTCACTATATCTTAATCCAACCGCAACTCAACTTCAACTCAACGCGCAAATTAACCCCTAACTTAACCTTCAACTTAACCCCATAATCAATGCCCAACTCAATATTCAAACCAGCATACATAACAAATCGGTAAATATTTCTATAACCAGGTGATTTGGGTCAATTCGTATGGGACGTACTCGACCTTCTTGATGTATAGGGGCCTTACCACCGACTCCGCCGGCGTTCGTTGTTCTTCGCTTTTTCATTTCCGCTTCGCCTAATGATACCACACTACAAACAACGCAACGCTATAAACGAATTTTTGTGCACTGAACTTATCATTACCTGTCAAATATATGAAGTTTAACGTTATTATAAAAATGTAAACATTTAAATTCGCAACATGGATTCAATTGCCCATTATTTTATGGACAGCGATAGCGAAGATGAACTTATATATAAATATATGTATATTAAAATATATAAATGTATATTAAAATTATGTACTTACATTTTAAGACCACAAATTATGTACAGGCGAACAACAACCCCATAAAATATAAAGCGTTTATAAAATCGCTTGTCATCGAAAATGAACGAGTTCGTTTATAATAGTACCAAATTATTTTAAAATTACGCCTAAAAGCGTTCTTTTTTACGATTATCGGTTTCTATAGTAGGAAAATCACAAAAGCGAATCAGCAACGAAAGCCGGCGGAGTCGGTGGTAAGGCCCCTGGTTCCAAAAGCTTTTCAAATTTTCGCGTTGACTATAGAAACAGATTGGCAAAAAAAAATTCTAAATCGGACAAGCCGTTCTCCAGATACCATGGGTGTAGACATCCAGACTGCTTTTTTAGACTTAGGGACCTTCATAACGTCGAGAAAAGAGGTTTTGGACCCACCAAATTTTTGTTCATTTTTGACAAGATTTCAATACTTTGGTCTTTTTAGACCGAAGTAATTTTGATGTTTATATCTCGGCCGACGCACACAAGAATGAATTATAAATGTAATTATAGATACAATATACTTAATTATAAAATATGTACATGAGTGTATGACAATTATAACTCCCCTAAATAAAAGCCTTGACCTCACTATTAAACAAAATATCGAACATGTCGCACACATTTACAATCTTCTGTCGCCTTATCCATATTTGTACGGAATAAATTATATTTGAGTTCTATCGATTTTTTGTCTATGATTAATTTTGTTGATGGAAAAAATAAATTCATGTCCTAAATCTATTCAAGTTCTAGATTGACCTGGAAATTATGAATTTAAACATAATAAATAAAAGTATGGTAAATATTTATGGTGTTTATATACTTGTACAAATAAAAATCGATAAATAAAATACAAATATAATGTTTTAAGACGACAATTCTTAAATAAACGAACTTATCACCACAATTGAAAGAACAACTGCGCTAACAATCGCAATACTACCAACCAATTCTGCTTTAGATGCTGAATAACCTACAACTGCTTTACGACAACCATTCTTATATACATCTGCATCAGAACAAATATTGTCAACAGGTGTATCACAGCAAGTTGCCGGTATTATACCCCCATAATCAAGATGTGACTCCGACCCGCAACAGTGAAACTACAAAAAATAAAAATTTATTTTAGAAAACATAAGACAACTCGTCGAGATACAAATATACACGCCAAGTATTTACTTACAAATTGATTAACTTTATCTAAATACCTTTCAGCGCTGGCTTTCTGTCGATTCTGCCAAATACGATCAAATATTTGCCCAGATTGATCCAAATAGTCTGAATGTCTTACAAAAACCATGATTGCAATAATAATAAGAAACGATATTATTAAACCTAATATGATGCTGTAAATTATTTTGCAGATTAAAGTATTGCGAAAAGCCGACAAGAAACTAATAATTGACATAACAAATATTGTAACACCCATAAAAAGTATAGCGATTGTTGGTTGAGAGATTCCGGCGACCTTAAATAATTCAGCCAAATCATTTTGAATGTGATAATAACTAATACCCATAGCTATAAGAATGGCTCCAATTACTGCTCCAAGCACAGATATACATATTCGTATTATTGTTAGGGCTAGCATTTTGAACAAATCTTGATATATGTATGTAAGAATTATATGAAATAATGACAGGCTCACAAACAGAATAATTCAGCTGTCTAATTTTTTGTTGTTGTTGAATACTTTGTTATTAAAAATAATTTGATTATGACGGGCCACTTTAATAATTTTTGACTATGCGGCGACTTATTGGAAATTATAGTCTGCACTAAAATTGGTCATTAGGTATGTACGTTGTTTGAAGTGTTGGCTACGAGCGGAGATTTAAATAACAGAAAACGAGAAAATTCACCCTTTTCCAAAATATTTATTAAAGAATTTTCCCCCTTTTCCAGAATATATCTCCCTTTTCCAGAATATTTTTAAGGCCTTTGTCCATAAACGCGCTGAGCGGAGTGCGCTGGACGGAGGAGAAGATGGACTAAATGTAGTGAAATCAATTCTACATGTAGCATCATCCAAACTAAAGCCGAATGGGCATTTGTGGCTAGAAATAGATCCCGGCCAACCGGCATTAATAGAAAATTACATAAAAATCAACGAGCTCACATTAAAATTAAAATTCGTCGCAAATTATCAAGATTTATTCCAAAAAGAACGTTTCGTTGAAATAATAAAGAATTAGCTGCAAGCTATTTCAGCATAAACTCAATCCAGTTTCTTAGTCAAGGCAATTGAGTGATAAATTGTGCATCGCTTCCAGTTTAGTTCAATTTTTTTATCTGGAGAATTAGCTTTATATGAAGAGACTAGAGCTGATTTCATTTTGTATTATAATCATCATGAACAATACCTCCAGGTAAAGTTACTTAAGAGCTCGAATCTCTTGCTTAACAACTAATGTTATGTTGTTTTCCTGTTGCAACAAAAAACAGATTCGGAGCGAAAACCAAATGGCAGCAGCTGTCATTCGTCGCTCGGTAAAATTTTTCGAAAATATGAAAATATGAAAAGAAATAAATTGATTTATTTGTAGTTGTATTGGTGAAAAAAATAACATATAAAAAAGCGAGGTTATGTTTACTCATTTTACAGCATTTTACATATTGTATTGTGAAATCTTTGCCGTAGAAAGATAAAAAATGTTAATTTAGATTAAAACGCAACTATTCGCATCAAAATATAACCATAAGTGATTCAGGGAAATACCGACTCACTTAATATTACGGACTAACCGACTAAATCTTAATTAACTAAAAAAACTAACTGGCTTAATACTAAGCGATTACTCAAAAATAGATATAAAAATACTGACCACGAGCAGCCGAAATTTGTCCGTTTTATACCGCGCGTTTCTCTCCACTCCATTAGACAGAAACAACTCTTTCGCTCAGTTTGAAAAATTGGGTTGCCACATAAAAATATTTATACTGGTGCGTTAAGCGCACAGGCCGCATGGAGTTAAAAAAAAATTGCGCCGAAGCATTTAACGTAACAATAATTAGAATGTATGCAAGCGATCATAATAGGTATTAAAAAATTGACTGTCACAAAGTACTTTTGATTCGAGTCACGGGCCGTTTTTCCCCCAAGTGCTAAGTTTAAAATTTTAAACATAACAATTAAAGAAGTTACAACCTATTAATAATTCGAGGCTCGTTAAAGCATCATTATTTTTTTTTAAATTTTCATTTTATTGCCTTTACCCTATTACTACTCAGTCAAAATACAAAGTACTTGACTATGAGTCATGGGCCGTTTTTCCCCCAACTGCAAGCATAACAATTAAAGAAGTTACAACCTATTAATAATAATAGATTTTCATTTTATGGTCTTTACCCTATTACTACTCAGTCAAAATACATTGTTGTTTAAGAAAATACCGCCTAATTTTTAAGTTGTTTTACCTTGGTGTTATTATGATTAAAATATTAGAAGCTACCTGTTGTTTTAAACCGAAAGGCCCCTGAAAATGGTATAATTTCTGGTATAAATAGATGAATATTTTATTTTAAGGATCATTTGTTTTAAATTTCGTGAACATACTGTTTTTTTTTAAATATTTTTAAAATGTCAGAAACGTTTATCGATATTATATTGGAGGACTGCGAAGTAATGTTTGGCGAAGACAACCCGCAGAGGAAAGAAGATTTTGTGATTCTGAAGCATATTTGTAAAATTTCTCGATATTAATTGTTAGTAATTTTAATGTTTTGATTAATATTTTTATTTTTATTTTTACAGCTGGGTTAGAAGCAGAAGCATCACCATCTCAGCGAGGACCATCGCAACCCGGACCGTCTCAACAAAGACCGTATGGATCATCAACAGCCCGACCATCATCACAGTCACAATTAGCCGAGGATGAGAGCACAGCGATATCATTGCCAGTTCGACCACCCAAGAAGTCCATTACTGAGAGAATGACAGAGAAATTAATTGAAGAAAAGAGGAAAATGGCGAAAGAAAGAAGAGAAGACTTCGAAAAATATCTTGAAGAGAAACAGAAAACCCGGGAAGAAATGCAGAAAAGCCGAGAAGAAAGACAGAAAAGCCGGGAAGAAAAGAGGAAAATTGCGGCAGATAAGCAGAAACGCTACGAGGAGAAGATGAAATTGGAGGAACGGAGAGTTAGGGCATTAGAAATATTAGCACAAAATTCACAATCATAATTTAAATTAATTCTACTAAAATATTATGTAAATATTTTTTTTAGTAAAAGACACAATGTACATAAAGCATCAATCCAACATTTTTTCTTTAATTTTCGCTGACTTGTCGATATTTTTGTTTTGCTCACTTGGTTTTATTTTGGCTAAAGTTTATTTACTGGGTATGTCGAGAAAATCATGTAAATGCATTGCCACAGCTATTTTTCGCGCGACGCGATTACTTTTCTATTTACAAATTTTACTGGATTTAAAGCAAATTTGATTCTAAATGTTTGAAGAAGCTATCAAATTAAATTGCATTCTTATAAAACGTCTTATTAATTTTTTTGTAAATTAATAATTTTTATTGATAAATTATAAATTTTAAATTTTGTCGCGCGAATATTAAAATTTCGCGTGCGAGTTTTGAATAATTATTATTTTTCAATAAAAATTAATTTTTTCCAAAAAAATTATTATAAGATACTATAAATTGAAATTGAATTTGATAGTTTCTTCAAACATTTAGAATTAAATTTGTTTTAATTCCGGTAAAATTTGAAAATAGAAAAAAAATGGCGGTGCGCGAAAAATAGCTGTGGCAATGCCTTTAGACGTATTTTTTTGGAAAATTTTTCAAATTTCGGATTGTATATTGTGTAATAGTTTTTAGGAGGTGCGAGCCAAATGTTCTCGGAAAAAAAATTTTCCCTTTTTCTGAAAAAAAGTTGTTATTTACAATACAATATACAAGCATACCCGATTGAAGCAACCATCGTGTGTTTTCGTTTACATAAAATACTTCGTTCACAAAATATTTTTATTTCCCCAGTTTTCCTTTTGTTCATAATGTACTCGTATATCACAATGTGTTAGTTAGTATACTATATTATGTGTATATTATGTTTGTCAGTATATTATGTGTTGCTAAACACGAGAAACAATTTTTGTTTCAATTAAGAACAAAAGACAAAAATATTTGAAATAGACAAAAAATTTTCTGCAATCTGCACCCACACGACTGTGTTATTAAAAAATTTACAGTTATAGCTAGCTGTGTGATTTTAATATACATGTACCATTACATTGACTTAAAACAGTAATTATAAAATACTAATATACATGTATAAGTATTGTAATATGACGTATCGTATAATGTATATTAAACACGTCGGGATAAATAAAACAAATATTCAAAAATTTTGCGCATCATCAAATCAGTTCGACTTTCGATGAAATTAAATTTAATAATTAATGTGATTTTCGTGTTTACAAATAGTATTGTATAATTAAGAGAGTTAAATTTTCCGAAATATTTGTATGAAACGAAATAGACAAGAATATTTTACAAGCTATCGTCGTAGAAGAAATAGTGAAATAAATGAACGGCAACGGGTGAGGCGTTCACAACACCAAGTGGATATTAATAGACCTACAATTCATCTTGAACTTCGCAAATCCACATGTCGGCTATTTCGGGATCTTCAGAATTTTTTTTCCTCAGACACATGATCTTGGACCGCTTTCGTTCACATGCATCCATTGCGCTGCAGTTCACTTCAAAAGTGAGCTTAAATCGAATTGTTGCCACAATGGTAAGTTGTCTAATTTACCTACTTCCAACGCACATTTTCCAATTGAAATTAAAGAATTATACATTGGTACTGATCGCAAAAGCCGAAATTTCCGTGAGTTCATTAGGCAATACAACAACTCTAACGCCTTTGCTTCAATGGGAGCCAATATACATAATATACATGGCAGTGTTTATTGCTTTAAAGTTTCTGGTGAAGTCTACCACAAAACTGCTGATAACATTCCAATTGACTTAAATTTGAATACGGGAAACGTCCACACTGCTGATGCCGATATTTTGTATGCTGAACTATTTCTTTATGATACTGATACCGCTGTCAATATTCGTATGAATAATCATTATAACTCAGCCTGCCTAAAAGAAATCATGACAACAATTGGTAATGTTTTGCATAACATATCACCACACGCTAGAAGCTATGAAAAGCTTCGAGAAGCATTCGAAACCGAATCAGCATATATGCTGCCCAAAATAATTGCGAGATAAATAAAGTGTCCTTAGTTTTTTATAGAAATTTACAGGATGATCAAAGAGTGTATAATGCACCTACAAATGCTAATGATGTTGCGTTAATTTATGTTCCCGATCGTGATGGCAACATACCCGCCCAAATCGATTTTGCAGTTTATCCTACCAATAGCAGAAGCATTAAGCGAATTACCTTCCTTTCCAAACATTTGGACCCAATGATTTTTCCTCTTTTTTACCCTAATGGAGATTTTGGATGGACTACCAATATACCTCATAATACAACGAACTCTACGACTGTACGAAATACTACCACCGTCCTACAATTTTACGCATATAAAATAGCAATTAGACCAACAATTTTTAACCCTCTTCACTATGGGGAAAGCTATTTCAGCAGTATATTGTATATGCTTATGCGCGTATAGAAGCCAATCGCTTAATGTATATTCAATCCAATCAAAAATCTCTTCCGTGTTGATTTGTACAAAGGTCTTTTAGATCATATGAATAGCTTTAGTAATGATAACAATGTAAGGATTGGTAATTTATTCATACTTCCATCTTCATTTACTGGTGGGTCACGCTTTATGTCAACACTTTTCAGGACAATATGGCTAAGGTGAGAAAATTTGGGCGCCCCGATTTATTTATCACGTTTACGTGTAATCCAGCGTGGCCAGAAATTAAATCGCAACTACATTCATTTCAAAACGCTTCAGATCGCCCTGATTTAGTAACACGAGTGTTTAATCTCAAATTAAAGGAGTTTTTGAACGATATTACCAAATCCCATGTGTTTGGAAAAACATGCAGTTACGTTTATGTCATTGAGCACCAAACACGTGGCCTTCCACATGCTCATTGTTTATTTACTCTCTGTAAGGAGGGTAAGTTAAAATCAGCTGCAGATGTGGACAAAGTCGTTTCAGCTGAAATTCCCAATAAAATTACACATCCGCAACTATACGATATGGTAGGGGCCATGTGGAAATTTAAATCCCAATTGTGTTTGCATGGTTGATGGTAAATGTTCTAAACAATTTCCGAAACCATTCTGCGAAGAAACAGATATATCTAAAGAAACTTATCCTAAATATAGGCGACGTCTAATTATAACTTCTGAAGTTATGCCCTCAAATGTTTATGTAGATAATCGTTTCATAGTTCCCTATAATCCGTTTTTGACCTTAAAATATAATGCTCATATAAATGTTGAGCTTTGTTCAACAGTTAAGGTCATAAAATATATTCACAAATATATTACCAAAAGACATGATTGTGCTAGAATTGGTGTACACGTTGATTCTAATAATGATCCCACAGCTGTTGTTGATTTCGATGAAATTTCGCAGTATCTTAACTGTCGCTACATTAGAAGCAGCCTGGCAACTCCAAGAACTTCCAATTCATGGTCAGTCCCATAATATTGTTATGCTTCTGTGCACTTGAAAGATGGGCAGTCAATATTTTTTAACGAGAATAGCATTTTGTTTTTTGATTTAAACTTTAATGATCCAACTGCACATAATTATTTATATCAAGACATACCGATATACTACATATTTAAAAAATAAAAAATGGGAAAAATGATCCCCAAATTCACATCACGGCAATAAAGCTATAGGAAGAATAATAGCAGTTTCACCAAAAGATACTGAGCGGTATCACCTCCGACTGTTATTACTTTCGGTTAAAGGAAGAGAAGCTGTTTCCTTCGAAAGCTTAAAAAGTTTTGAAAATGTAGTATATTCAACTTACAGAGAAGCTGCTCGAGCTAGAGGTTTGATAAACGATTCTGCAGAATGGCATTTTTGTCTTTCTAAAGCTTCGAAGTATATGCTTCCAAAATCATTACGCTCTCTTTCTGTTATAATTATTTGTCACTGCAACCCTTCAAACCCATTACAATTATTCAACGACTATAAAGATTATATGATTGAAGATTTCATTTATTCTGGTCTAGGGGAAGATGCTGCGTTAACGAACTGCATTATTTCGCTGCGAGGTTTATGTGAAGATGTTGGGTTTGATCTCTTTACTGTATTACCAGTACCAAATTCAGAAATATATGCCAACCTTATTACAGCACCACTTTGTATTCCTAACAATGAACCATATCTTTGGGATAATCTAAACGAAGCACAGCGTACGGCTGCTTCAAACATTTGGTCCTCTATTCAAGGTATAAATTCACAGAAATAATTCTACTTAGATGGCCCTGGAGGTAGCGGAAAGACATTTCTGTATCGAGCATTAATACAAAAACTCAGCACAATTAATAAAACAACATTATGTATTGCTTGGACTGAAATTGCGGCAAATCTTCTACCACATGGTATGACATCACATTCTGCCTTTGCACTGCCTTTAAACCTTGACTGGGTTAAATTTCCTCAGTTATCAAAAAACAAAAGGAAGTTACTAACATCAATTGATTGCCTTATATGGGATGAGGCATCTATGGCACCTGCAGTTGCTCTTGAAATTATTGACTTAGTATTTCGTGACTTAATGAAAAATAATTTACCTTTCGGTGGAAAATTTATTATATTAGGCGGCGACTTTCGGCAAGTTCTTCCTGTTATCCGAGGAGGAAACCGTGTCAGCGTTGTAAATGCTACAATAAAAAAGTCACCACTATATATGGAAACTTTTTCAAATATTTAAGCTCGATCAAAATATGAGAGCAATCACTGATCCAACTTTTTGCACATGGCTTCTTTCAATTGGTCATGGTAAATGTTGCTTCGATCAATCAATTAAAAAAACACAATATTCACTAAATAAACCTAATGAATTTCTATCAGACGATATCGTTACCGATACATTTGGCAATAACTTTACTCCAGGAGATGTGGCATCTTTATCTCAGAGAGCGATTCTTTGTCCTAGAAATGATGATGTTCGTCATATAAATGACGCAGTATTGAACAATTTAAATGCCGAAGAAGTGTCCTTTTGCTCAGTAGATTCCGTTAAAAACGAAGATGGTACCGATGACAGTAATTTACAAGTGAATTTCCCAACAGAATTTTTGAATTCGTTAAATCCTTCTGGTCTTCCTCCACATATTTTAAAATTAAAAAAGGGCTCCATCGTAATACTTATGCGAAACCTATCTATTAAAAACGGTTTGTGTAATGGAACAAGATTAGCAGTCACAGATTTACAGAGGAACGTAATAAAAGTTGAAATTTTAACTGGCACAGTAAAGGGTACTACACATTTCATTACAAGAATATCTTTACATACGTCGAACGATCCAGCATTAGGATGGAAGCGAACATTCAAAGAGGATAGACGTATTTTGTCTTTCCTCTTCAAAATTTAATTTAATTTAATTTAATTTTTATTTTTTATTTATGTGTTAGTGTGAAGTGTTATGTATATACTTTATATACATATGGACATACATTTTAATTCTAATTTAATTTAATTTAATTCAATTTATTTAAAGTGAAATAATAGTTAAAGTGTAATTTTGGAAAATGCAATCCACCGGGATGCATTTATCAGGCAATGTTTTGTATTTATAGCTAAAGAAATCAAAATTCTTGATTTTTTGATTAAGTGCATGATTTTAAATTTTCTTGTGGTTGTACATACAATTTAATTACTAAAATCTAATAATTGGATTGTAATAAAATTGATTTTAATTTAATTTGATATAATGTACGTAGTTAATTTTCATATCTTATTTTATTTTTACGCATATTTATAAGTGTTCTTGTGTTTTATTGTATGTGCAATCGCAAAACCAACACTAATGTAATACTACAGGCCTAATTCAGTGATGAAGCACACAGATGCACTCTTACGTTTAATAGCTTATAGTTGAAAGTGTTGGTGCAAAAATAGAATAAAATACTCTCATCTAACCAATCCCAATTAGTTTTTTTTCATTATTAACATACCCAATTTTCTCTCCACAATTCATTTGTTTTGTTTTATCTACAATTTGTATGTTTATCTCACTCATTTATATAATCTGTCAATCACCAATACTTTCATGTATAAGCGCAAAATAAATTTATAATATTGGTGACAATCAGGTTTGTGGTACATTAATGTTGGTTTTGACAATCGACACAAATATGTTCCTGAATATTGTTATATAGAACAGGAATTTAGTATGATTTTTTGTTTATATAATTTGTATTTTGAGTGGATCTATACGTATGCATATAATTGGGTTTTGTTATTCATAAGTGAATTGTCTATAGGTATTATAGATAATACGCGTACGCTTTGTTATGTCCGCTGCTACGCACATGGAGGATAATATAAATTTATATATTTTCTTTGTATATATTGTCTTGTATGGACATTTTTGTTGGTTTTTTGAAATTATGTATAACTATTGCCACTGAATAAAGCGGTGTAAATGTATGGTAGCACAAATAATAGTGTCTATACTGGCAGTGGTGATCGCTCGTATGTATGGATTGGTATTCCTTTTATATATAATTTTAGTTCGAGGCATTGTGACGCTATTTGTATGCATATAATGTAGATACTATATAAAATAGGATTCTTCTTCGTATAATCGAATGGGTTAGAGTCGAATTGGAATCCGTCTTATACAATTCATTGAAAATAGTTTATTTATTTATGATTAATAATTTTTTTACAGGGTATTACAAATGGCATCAAATTGATTTTAAATTAATTTAATTTAATATTATAAAATTATAAAGTAACTAAATATATAAATAAAATGCTAATTTGAAAATGATGATTTGAGTTTAAGATTTGGTTTTCAACACATAATGTCGTATTCATTTATGTGTGCATAATTTAGTGGCAGGGTAATATGTACGAGAAATGAGATAAAGTTTTATGGATATACTATAGTTAGATTTATTTAAGAGTATATTTGGGTATGATTTATTTTTTACAGGGTATTATAAACTACATTAAATTATATTTAATTGATTTTTATTAATATTATAAGTTTATAAATTAACTAAGTTAGATAATTAAATACTAATTTTGAAATATTAATTTTAAGTTGAGTTGTGATTTGGTTTGCAACACATAATGACGTATTTATTTATGCATGCCAAATTTTGATTAAACGAATGTGAACAACGTGGAATTATGTAAAGGCAAATTGTTATGCTAAATGTATTGAACTTAATTAACTAACTTAATGGATTTTTTGAAGTTTAGGTTGCAATTTTTACATACAAACGTCAATTTTACTGATATGGTACACCAATAAATTTTTAAGAAAATAACGTTTCAGGTTCCTTTCATTGATTTATTATTTTACTTACTTTGCATGCTTGATTTTGCAGGGTAATATGTCTATAAACGGAGCCGAAGTTTTATGGGGTATATAAGTATAAATTTCGTAGATTTTGATTTTTGTTTATCTTAATTATATCAACAAGATTAGTAAATTATGTAAAACATTAATTATAATAATAATTGTTGATGTCCTGATTTAGATTTAAAGAATCCTGAGTTCTGGCATTGGTTTACAGAGAAACGAGCATCTAATCATGTAGTTAAAATGGCTATCTTGTACTAACCTGTTTATCATTTATTGTACTAATAATTTGCTGTATATTAATCGCTTAGCAGTCCCAACTTATAATCATATTCTATTCATCGGTTTTGGTATGTGTAAATGAGTGTATACGATGTGTGATCGTGAATACTGAAGATCCTGTTATAATAATTATTCATTTAAGTAATAAAATTTGATATTACGGTGTTTTATTAATTAAATTTAGTTTTCAGAGTCGCCTGGAAATTTGTATATTAATTTTTATTTTTATTTTATTTGTTGATTCTTCATATACTTATGGTACCTAATTGAATTATTGATAAGTCTAGGTGTTGTGGTACTGTAACATTATCATTTAAATCATTTTATATAAATTTTATAGAATAATTGGATCTATTATTATGTATTTTCTTTTTCTGATTCGGTAAGAAATAGATGATTGGTTTTAAGTTAAATTTTATGTTTAAATGGTTTATAATGTTAATGTTAATCCTTGTTGCAGTACGTAATAATTAATTAATTAAATATAAAAGGACTATGAATAAGGAAATAAGTGTTGTTATTTTATATTTTTCTTAAATATTTCAGCAGGTAAATGAATGATAAGCGGACAGGGGTGAAATTACAACATTATTAATAATTTTTCTAAGTCCTGTTATAAATTTAGGGAGTCCTGAGTATCCGACCCTGGATTCCAGAGACATGATCATCTAATAATGTAGTTAGATTGTGCTGTCTTGTGCTAATCTTTTTATTATGTTGTGTTTTGTTCATTAATGTATATTAATTAATTTAGTTAAGAGAATATTTAAAGGGATCTCTTCCTTAATATGATAATAAATAATCCAATTTTCAGAATATAACATAGTTCCAGAATTAATCATTATTATAGGGATTAAATTAATCCTGAGTTTCAGAAATAAATTTTAGCTTGAATCAACGCTTCAGGATCAAGAAGTAGTAAATTAGCTGTAGTTTAGAAATTGTGTTGTCCTGTGCTAACTATTTTACTATATAATTACTAACAATTTACTAACTATCGGCTATACCTAGGTGTCTGTAACCGGGCCGATTCTGTCACTTCTAACTATCCTATCCTATCCTTCGGTTTTGTTATGTGTGAAAGAGTGCACGGTGGGACCCGGCCAGGGGTGGACATGATGCTGTCACATTTATGTGATATCGCGAGTGGTTGTGCTCTCCTTGTTGTAATGGTGCTTAGGTATCTTCAGTAAGGAAAGCATTCACCTGTGTTATAAAGTTGGTGTGACAGTTTAATGACCACATCACTAACACGGGATTTCTTGCTTCATAAGCTTGGCCGTGCATTCATATCAATCAATCAATCAATCAATACGTCGAACGATCCAGCATTACCTTTCAATTTAATAAGACATCAATTTCCAGTACGTCTTGCATACGCAATGACAATAAACAAGGCACAAGGACAAACATTCCAAAAAATCGGAAAAGAAACAAATTAATAATAAAATTGTGCAATTAATTGCACAGGTAACCCCTAGTTTTATTTAAAATACGTATTATAAAAATGTGAAATTTTTATAAAAATTTTGATGTTAGGTTTGTATCTCAATAGATTTTCAATAGTGCAAGCAAGTTTTCCGGGAAAAATTTGCAAATATAATTTGAAACATGAAAAATTGTATAAATTCTGGGAGAGCGGCGGTTAGCAACGAATTAAAATTACATTGAAAAAAATGTTGTTTAAAAAATTTGCAGATTTTATCTTTTGTGTTATTATCAGAAGAAGCGATAGGAGCGATAAAAACTCTTTGACCTTTGACTGTTAGGTTGACGAAGCAATTATTATTCATAAAAATAAATAGAATAACCAGTGAAAGTTTTCTCGACGATTTGATAATTTTCCTGAAACATTTGGCTTTCATCCCCATTATATGTAGATATACAATCCTAACATAGGTTAGGTTAGGTTGGAGTGGCTGCTTACGCACACTTAGACCGGTGACGGTCCATTGTGATACCACAGGATGTATCCCCTTTTACCCCTATTGGAACCATTTCGAGCTACTTATGTAGCGTAAGACGTCCCGCACTTTAATGTTTTCGAGATCCGAGAGGCAGTCCATCCTGAACTTACCTAAGTGTTTGTGCCTTCTGAGAGCCAATGCTGGACACGAGCAAAGGAAGTGGACCAACGTCTCTTCCTCCTCTTCGTCCAAGCAGCTTCTGCAGAAGTCATTAGCCTCCAGACCCAGCCTTCTTGCATGTTCTCCAAAATGGCAGTGTCCCATGAGAATTCCTACGACCGTTCTTAATTCACGTCTTCGTAAGGATATTAATGCCCTAGTGCACCCCAAGTCCAGCTTTGGCCCAACTTGTCTTGCAACTCTACAGGTGAGGGCGTTAGACCACCTTTCCCCCGCTGAGGATAGCGCCTGCTTCCCAAGTGCTTGTCTCAGCGCTGTGATAGGCCTCCCCAGACTTGCCTTTTCCGGTTGCAGCTGGAGAGTCGTACCATGCCTAGCAAGTTCATCTGCCCTGCAGTTCCCCATGACGCCCGAGTGACCTGGGACCCAGACTACCTGGATGTTGAAATGCTCACCCATCTCATTTAGAGATGAGTGACAACTCAACGCCACCCGTGACGCCAAAGACACCGATTCTAACGACCGGATCGCCGTTTGACTGTCCACATAGATTGTGATATCGTCTGAGGATAACACATTATGCTTCAACCACGTCATGACCTCCTCAATCGTTACGACTTCAGCTTGGTACACGCTGCAGTAATCAGGGAGACGAATAGAAATATTTACATTTAATTTGTCACAGAATACTCCAGCTCCTACTTTGCCGTCTAGCTTGGAGCCATCTGTGAAGAATTGCAACGCTTCGGTTTCCGATAACGGTCTATCCCTCCAGGATTCCCTTGAAGGGAAGGAGGTCCGAAATCGCTTCTCGAAGCGTAGAGTAGGTTTAATGTAGTCAAGATTCGCCAGCTCATCCTTCAACGATCTGACGATAGTAGAGTGTCCTATACTAAGACACCTCCACTGAGAGACGGCTGCAAGTCGTACAGCCGTATTTGCCGCCATCTGTTTGCCAAAAATGTCGACCGGAAGAAGGTGCAACATAACCTCTAAGGCACTTGTCGCTGTCGACCTCAATGCCCCGCTAACAAGCATACAGGCCGTTCTTTGCACTCTCTCAATCTTACTTTTGTAAGTTACCTTGTCCAGAGCTGGCCACCAAACGCCCACCCCGTACATGAGTACAGGTCTCACTACGGCGGTGTAGAGCCAGTGTACCAGCTCCGGCTTCAGACCCCATCTATGACCAATGGCGTTCCTACAGGAGTACAAAGCAATAGTAGCTTTGTTTATTCTCTCCAACATGTTGGGCTTCCAACTAAGCTTACTGTCCAAGATAATGCCCAGATATCTAGCTCTATCAGTAAAAGTAAGTCTCGTGCCATTTAAGGTCGGAGGGACAACTACCGGGATTTTGTATTTCTTAGTAAAGAGTACCAGCTCTGTCTTGGACGGGTTAATACCAAGTCCACATTTGCCAGCCCATTTCGTAACGATGGTAAGCGCATTCTGCATTATGTCTACAATCGTGCCCAGGAATTTCCCGGTAACAGCTAAAGCTACGTCATCTGCGTACGCGATAACTCCAATACCCTCTCTCTCCAATTCAAGTAGTAACCCGTTTACCACTATGTTCCAGAGAAGAGGGGACAGAACCCCCCCCCCTGCGGAGTTCCCCTAGTTACTCGCCTCTTGAAGGTGGAGTCCCCCAACTTCGAGCTAACAATCCTGCTTCCCAGCATATAATTGATTAACCCTATCAGAGGAACGTCCACCTCCAAAAATGACAATCCCTCCTTGATTGCCTCCGCTTTCACATTATTAAAGGCACCTTCTATATCCAGGAAGGCCACCAAACAGAATTCCTTCGAATTAATCGATTTCTCAATCGTAGACACCAAGGCGTGCAGAGCCGTGTCCACAGATCTACCCTTTGTGTACGCATGCTGAGACGATGCCCACTTCCTGGCACCTATTTTATCTCTGATGTATACATCCAGCAGCCTTTCCAAGGTTTTCAAAAGAAAGGATGATAGAGTTATTGGTCTTAGGTCCTTAGGATATACATGTGAGCTTTTCCCCGCTTTCGGTATGAACACCACATTGACCTCCGTCCAGTACCTAGGAATATAGCCCAGCTTCAAACACCCTTTGAATATAGCTTCCAGGTAGGGAAGAATAATTACTGAGTTGTTTTGAAGTTCCGCTGGTATAATTTGATCAGGACCAGCCGATTTAAATGGTTTAAAACCGCTCAGTGCCCATAGGATCCGTTTTCTGGTTACGATATCCTCTGTGGTTACTGACAGTGATTCCTGATGATTGCTACGCACCAACAGGTCTTCAAAGCTCCCTGGGAAGTGTGTCTCGAAGAGAAGCTCCAGAGATTCTCCACTAGAAGCTGTCCAAGATCCGTCCGGTTTTATCAAAAAACTAGGACTAGATGTACTTTTGGAAAGAATCTTCCTAAGGCGGGAGGTTTCGGATACCTCTTCCATATTATCACAGAAGATTCTCCAAGACCTCCTTTGTGCCTTTCTTAATTCTTTCTTATAAATTCCGAGTTTCTCCTTATAGGAGTCCCAATCCTGAGCATCCCTTGTATTTTTGGCTCTATTAAAGGCTATCCTACAAGCCTTACGATAGGTTCCCAGTTCCCTGGACCACCATACCGGTTTTTGCCTACCCCTAGGCTTAGCCAGTGGGCAGGCAGCGCGAAAGGATCGGTTGCATGCTCTAGTAACGCTAGCCACCATGTCCTCCAGCTCCCCAACGGTCGTCGGGGGCTCCATAGCCCTCGTCGGTAACATTTCCTCCAATAATTCCCCATATTTGCTCCAGTTGGTCCTTCTAGGGTTCCTGAAGGCTTCCCGGGTAGCAGGGTGAATATCGAGGCTATAGGTTAAATATCGATGATCAGAAAAGGAGTGTTCCTTATCCACCCTCCAATTTTTAACCATATGAAGAATATTATTTGAGGCAAGGGTCACGTCTAGAACCTCCTGCCTGTTACTAGTAATAAATGTGGGTTCCCGCCCAATATTACACACTGAAAGGTTAGTACTCATCAAATAATCAAAAAGCGACTCACCTCTTTCATTAATGTCTGTGCTTCCCCAGATAATGTGATGCGCATTAGCATCCACTCCCAGTACCACACCTACCTTTGATTGTTCCGCTTTACGGATCAGCTCCTCCAGGTTATCCGGAGGAACCTCCTTCTCCCAGGTCCATGTAGGCTGAAACTATAGCCAGAATCTACAAGTGCCTACTTCCAGGCTAACTGCAGTAGTGTCACCATTGCTGTATTGAGAGAGAAGGAATAGATTAATATTATTTTTCCCAAGAATACAAGATCTGATCTTCCCAGACATACTAGAGGATATAATTTTGTACCCTTTGGTTCTGAGGCCACAGATCCTGTTATTGTTAATCCAAGGTTCTTGGATTAGTATCACATTCTCACCCGAACTAGTCAGCCTGAGGAGTAGAGCTGCCGAAGCAGCCTTAGAATGGTGAAGGTTAATTTGAGTTATCTTAATCATAACCATTTCACCTCTACCTACCTCTATGATAAATTCCTGCTACCGCAGGAATATTAATTCCCGGTAATTTGGGATGCGCCGGATACGCCCGTCTCGCCAACCCTCATACCCTCTGTAGAGGACTTGTCAGTACCCCCCCGTCTGGCCGGGCTGCCGACATCCTCCTCCATCGGTACACCAGCTCCATCGCTTATGTGCACCTCCTCATCTTTCGAGAGAGTCCTTGCCCTACCGAGGTCGCCGGATTCACTCTCCCCCCTACCCTCAGCTTCTACCCCCATGCTGCTGGTACCCCCTTCAGGCCTGGGCGGGTTGCCACCGTCCTCCGGTTGGCCTCCCGTACGCGCTTCCGCCCCATCCTTCTTATAAACGTTGAGAGTAATTGACCCGAAACCGAAATCAATTACTCCCTTCGTTTTGTGAAGGAGGGCAAGGGACTACTTATTTATCACCATTATTGATAATTTCGAGCCCCCATTCGCCTCCTCCTGCTTGACGATCTTCCAATTTCCGGTCGGAAGATTCGGGTTACTGGCCTGTATGATTTTCAAAGCCTCGTCCGGGCTAGCCGGTTCGGATGGCAGCCAGACACGTGCCCTCGGCCTGCTGGGAATTTCCTCCCGGCTAACTGCCGCAAGCTTTGCGCCTGGCCACACCTCCCCTACTTTGGCTATAGCCTTTTTGTACAGATCCACAGATCTAGAGTCCGAGCATCCAGTCATCTTTACACGCCCTTGATACCATCCCGCATCTCTGCAGGATGGGGTGGTCCCGGATTTTCACCCAGGACCTTTAAAAAGACGAGATTGAGTGCATTATACACCAACCTCCATTTTTCCGCTGTGATGCTCCCATCTTCTTGACTTTCGTCAATGACGTCAACACATGCTCCCTCAGGACCTCGCTGAACAGCTTTGTCCCTGAGTTGGAGCTCGGCTTCTTTTCAGTCACCAACTTGGCCCGCTTGCTGTTGACTACTTCCACCTCGTCCTGGGACCGCTGTCTTTTCGACACATGGTTCCTTTCCGAGCTTCCGCAGCCCACAGTGCTCCTTGCCCAAGCTACTGATGTTCTTTGCTCTTCCGTAAGCTGCCCCTCGGGGGTCGCAGCCCACTTCTCGAGAATTCCGAGCGCCGAGCGGCGATTCCTGTATCGCCTTTTCGCCGGAGGAATGTCTCTCGTCCCACTCCCCTGTGCTGCGTTGGTACCGCTAACTCCCGGGACTTGTGCCCTAGAGTCAACCACCTTTGCAACCTTAGACGCCCCACCCGTCTGGTTCGAGGTACCTCCCTCCGCTGATACCGGCTTTTGAAGAGAGCCGGTGCCTTTTGCTTTTGTTTTTGATCTATCCATTGGATTCCCACGAGTATCGGAGAAATAAAGGTCCGCCTGCGCAGAGATCCGTATACGCAGGTAAGGCTAATTACAACTGGAGGTCGCCAGGTATCCAGAGGGCTCCGTTAGCGACTGGGCTTTGTTAAATGGGCCCCCAGCCTAGTTGAACATCAGCACGGGTCGCTTAACGCCTTAATCCAGCCCATTCGGCTCGCTAGCACCCCGGCCTCCCTACACCCCCTTCCCTCCGCCCATTTTCTCCCCATTCACCTAATCACATGGAGAGCCCAATCCAATGGGATCCATTCCATTCACCGGGTCACCCGTTTATAGGGTCCCCCACCCATCACCCGCGGAGACTCCGGAGGTGCATAGAGGACGTGACGCCCAGTCCGCCGTGGTTATTGGTCGATGGTTTTCTGGCGCCATCTGTTCGCCTTTCCATGCTGGGCATCATAGGCACTCAGAATTTAATGAACTGAGGTTAACCACTCCCCAGTTCCCTGAGACTCTCCCCCCAGCTGGACTGCGGTTGGGGGCGGCTTATTTAATTCACCGCTAACCTACCTATCGATAGATCATCCACTATCCACCACCTGTGACCCCCCCGATAGCTGCAGTACGCCACGGGAATCCTAACATAAAAAATTATTAAAAAATATACATCTTACCAGATTTTGGAACAAAAAAATTTGGAAAAAGTAAAAATTTTGCCGGAGCATGAGATAGTCTTTCGGAAAAATTGGGCTTGTACCTCCTAAAAACTATATGTAGATATACAATCCTCCATTCGAAAACTTTCCAAAAATATATGTACGTCTAACGTGATTTCCTCGACCCCAGCAAGAAAACTAACGAGTTAATTATTTCTTTACTTTTTTTTGATTATTATTTTATTAATCAAAAATATAAAATAACATAATTAAATAAATTAATTACGAAAAAAATCTATCAGCATTGCAAACTACAAAGTTGACAAATGGTAATTTGACAATTAATACGTATATTCACACACACATACATTAAACAAAAAATGACAAATCTCGCATTTTTGGCTGTTCCACTTAAAACGTCAAAAAACTGTCATTTTTCAACTCGGGTTCGACTCGGAATCTGTTTTTTGTTGTAACAGGTGTTGTATTATCCTCTTAAATACACGCCTGCATGATGGGAGTGCTCATTGGGAAGAGACGCAACTGTCAGTAGCATCATGATCACTACGAATGTACCACTCGCCACATATACAATTCTTTAATTAATTAATATAATAGACTTAATAAAACATGGTGTCAGATGTGGTGAATTGAACTAAAAATTTAAAATATTATTCAAAAAATTCAAGAACAAACATTATAAAAGAACATCATAAAAATTTTGAGGTTATATTTCATCATCCAGTTTATTAACACCACAGAATAATGGAAGAGCTCATGGCATACGTTAAAGCAAAATCAGCAATTATGACGAATCTAACTGAACGTATGCAAGTGCTTCAAATGGAGGTTAGTAAAGAAAAGACGGTAACAAATTTGGCTTTTACACCTAATAATATTCCATGGCCAGCTCCACTGGAAATCGAAAATGGTGATGTTCGAGAAAATTTCGAAATATTTGAAGCTAACTGGAAAGATTACTGTTTTGTAACGGAAATGAATTTATGGACACCAGAGAAAAATCAACAAAAACCAAGTATTCTGTTGTCTGCCATTGGTATCAAACCGAAAACCAAATATAGTAGGTCTTGATGATAACGATAAAATGTTCGATGAATTGATACTAAGAAAGATTCATAAAAGTATTAGGCAAATTCCAATGTAATTTACGTGTGATCAATTAGAGCATGAAACATTTGATAATTATTTATTAAGATTAAAAAAATTAGTTAAATTGAGTGCATATAGTTCCGCCGAAATATCAAACGAATTATTAAGGGATCGGGTAGTTGTTGGTATAAAAAACATTCAGGTAAAAAAGAAACTAATGGAAAAATTTGATCTTACCTTAGATCAAGCAATTGACATATGTAAAATTAGTGAAATCACTCAAAATAGAGTTACTATTATGACTAGTGACGAAACCAAATCAAGTGTTCCGATAAACAAGATAAATAAAACAGAAAAATCGCGTCCGTCATGTAAGACAGCAAAGCAATATTTATTTTGTGGAGCTAAACATATGTTCGAAAAAGGTTTTTGTCCCGCTATAGGTCACACATGCGCAGTGTGCAATTATAAGCACCATTATGAAGCATGTTCCAGATATAAAAAAAAGGAAAATCAAAAATCAAGTTCGAATATAAGGACAAATAATGTTAAAGAAATCAAACTTGATGACGATGCTGACGAAGACGTTAATTTGCAAATAGGGCCTTCAAGGGCAATATATCAGCAGTTCTATTATTAAAATTTGGGAAAGTGTGGAAAAACGTAGAGTGCATGCTAGACAGGGCCGTGCTGTAACATTTGGAGGCCCGGGACAAACAAAAATGGGGGGCCCTACAACAAAAAAAAAATTCTCAAATTATAGTATTTAAATAAAAAACATAAATTTTATCACAAAAATCACAGTTTAATTCATTTGCGTAATCACAATAATTTTAGTTAGTTTTACATTAAGATACTTTATATTCAATAAGAAAATAATGAAAAATAGATAGTAAAGTAGAATAACAAATTATAAAATAGTTTTTCTTGCCCTTTTGCTGGCAAATTCATCGATAATATCATTCAAATCAATAGTTCTGGCAGTTGCATTTTCAATTGACAGGATCGCTAATCCAGAGAGTATTTCCTGTGACATCGTCGACCGCAGATAATTTTCAATCAGTTTTAGCTTTGAAAAAGATCGCTCACAATTAGCAACGGAAATTGGTATCGTTAAAATTATTCGGTATACGATACACACATTAGGATATAATTCTTCCAAATTTCTATCTAAAATAAATTTGAAATTTTCCAAAACTGAATAGTTTTCTTCTAGTACATGTCTCAAAACGGAAAGTTCATTTCTGAACTCCATCTCCTCGATATCGTCTTTTAAATATTTGGATAAATTTGAACAATGATTGTTAAACTCATTTGTATCCATACTTTTCAATTTTTCATTATCAAAAAGAAACCCGAAAAGCTCATTTAAATAATTATACGATTCAAATTGTTCTTGAAATGAATCTCTTATTACGTTGATTAATTTATCAAAATATAATGTTTTAAATTTCTCTTCAGAAGCCAGATGGTTACACTCTGCCTCAACTTCTGTTTCGAGCATTAACTCACAAATGTTGATATCATCACAGCATTCGATAATTTGTTCCACCTGTTCCAATTGCATCAACAATTTCGTCATCTTTATCATTATTATTATCATTTATTATTATCATTATATTTCGCATATCTGATGATCTTCTACAAGGCATCAAAAATCGATCTGTGAATTGGTTATGTGAAGACTGTCGTGCAACGTCAAACCAATCAATTATGGATGATGATCAGGTTGCGTCGGACTCGGCAAATATGAACGTTAGTTTATCCGATGTTATGAACCAGCTTAAACGCATGGAAAGTAAGCTATCAGCACTTGAAGATTTAAAAACCATTGTTACATCGTTAAAATTTGAATATGAGGAAATCAAGTCGAAAGTTTGTGTTTTGGAGGAAAAATTGCTTGTGCAAGACAACAAATTACGTCATTTGGAAGCTGAAATCGATAAACCAAATCAACAGCAAAATGTATCCAACATTATTATCAGTGGCTTACCA
The DNA here is from genome assembly GCA_958295665.1 of Tipula vernalis. NCBI lineage: Eukaryota > Metazoa > Arthropoda > Insecta > Diptera > Tipulidae > Tipula > Tipula vernalis. Next base: position 213,518,434 of record OY282560.1, on the reverse strand, counting down.
TCTAACCATGAAGACATTCGTAGTTTAATAACTTGTGTTATCAAAAAAATAGGGGTGAACATAAATGGTGATCAAATAGTCTCAGTTGAGAAGATCGATAAAAAAATTACTGTCAACGCTTCTACACATAGAAACCACTTCAAGCCATTGTTAAGAGATTTCTTTATTGTGAAACTAAACTCAACTGAACTTAAAAACAATATTTTAATGCAAATGCGAAAACACAAATCACTGTCTACTCAAGATTTGGATGTATTTCTACCAGTAAACCATCCAGTCCAGCGTATCTACATTATGCATCACTTAACAGCGTTCCAGTCAAATTTATACCGTGAGGCTAAAAATATAAAAACATTATATAAGTATAATTATTTATGGTGCAAAGCTGGACAAATATATTTACGGAAATCTGCAGGGTCTGATGTTCATCGAATTGCTTCGGTCAACGATATTTTTCGGATTAAAAACATTCACAAGAAAATTGAAGGCAATACATCTGATTGAACTATCTGGGAACCTGGAAATTTATAGATTGTTAAGTATTGTGATTTATTTACCTGTACTAGCTCAGTTTTTATTTTTTCTTGTGTTTTTATTTTATTTTATGTCGATTTCATCGCCACTATCAATTGTTTTATCTATTTACATTTCCTTAACAGATTTAATTAGTCAAATTTTTTTGTGTTTAATTTCTTTTACGTTGGCACTATTGAATATTAATACTATGAATGTAAAGCACGATGTAAGTTATTTTTGGTCGTTTTACTCGTTTTTTGTTTTTTCTAATATTTTAAATTTTTACGTAAACATAGTTTTTCTTATCATTAAGCGAATTTTAAATTCAACGCGATATTTTATGATTATTGCTCTATATTATATTTTTGCTCAATTTATTTTTATCATTGTTTGTAAGTTATTTTTGATTTGCATTTTTTATGAGTAGTAAATATAGCATACTGCACCAAAATATTCGAAGTTTAAGAGCAAATTTTGATATGTTTAGTACGTTTGTAGCCAGTCTGAATATTCTACCTTGTTTGATTTTTGTTTCTGAAATTTGGATTTATTCGAACGAAACAACAGAATTCAATTTGCCTAATTACAGCTTTAAAGCTTGCTGTAACGACGGTTACCGCGCCGGTGGAGTTGGTGTCTTTATACATAAAAATCTAACAGTTATATCATGCTGTACTTGTAATTGGATTTCAGCTGATGTTCTTAGATTAGACATTCAACTAGGTAAAAATGTTTGGATTTTTCTGTGTCTTTACCGTTTTTGTAATAGTGATCTTAATGATTTTTGCAATGATTTAGATAATTTGCTGGGAACAATTAACAATAATAACATAGTGATCTTAGGTGATATTAATATTAATCTATTGAATAACGTAAGCTGTTTTAACTACCAAGCAATGCTTGCATCATATGGATTCCTCAGTGTATCTAACAATCCAACTAGGAATCTATCATGTTTAGACCATGTTTTTGTTAAATCCAGTAGTACATATACTTTTAGTATTGATAATTTACCAATACATTTTTCCGATCATAATTTAATTACTCTCAATATTTGGGTAGAATCGAATAGACCTGTGATATGTTATAGTGGAAAGAGTTCAAAAGTTAATTATGACAAACTTAGAGATCGTCTTCTAGTTGAAAACTGGGATCTTGTTTACCATGAAAAAAATTGTAATACAGCATTCGATATTTTCTTAAATAAATTAATTTCCTATATTGAACTTTCCAAAGAAACAATTACTTATCGCAGTAGCAAGAAGTTAAAGCCCTGGATGAATTATTATCTTTTGTGTAAAATTAATAAACTTAAAAAAATTTCTAAAAAATTAAGAAGGTATCCAAATAACACTCGGTTAGAAAATTATGTAAGAAAACTCTCTAAGCATGTAAATATGACTGTTAAACGGGTCAAAAGAATATATTACAAAGATAAATTTGGTTTAATAGGGAATAATCCTAAGCTTATGTGGAAGGAAATTGATGATATTTTGGGTAGAAATACGTCCCAAAACGAAAACCAAATAACACAAATTTATGAATATCAATCAAATGTTCTTCTTACTGATGATCAGAATATATGTAATGAATTTAATAAATTTTTTATAACTGTTTCATCCGATATGACTTCCAATATTTTTCCTAATAGTACTAACAGTGGAGAGCAAAAACAATTTATTTTTGGAAACCGTGATAGTTACTGTACTTCTTGTTATTTCGATGAAATTAATTCCTTGGAGATTATTTCTGAAATTCAGAAGTTAAAAAACAAACATTCTAAAGGATTTGATGGAGTAGATAATATCATTGTTAAAAATTGTGCCTGGTATTTGGTTGATGTATTAAAATTTTTATTTAATTTAAGTCTAAAGAGCGGAATTTTTCCAGACGCCTTAAAAATAGCTGTTGTTATTCCAGTTTTTAAAAAGGGTGATGCTCTGCAATTAAACAATTACCGACCGATATCACTATTGAGTACTTTTTCCAAATTATTTGAGAAATTAATTAAACGACGATTAGTCTCTTACCTTGGTAAATTAAAATTTTTTAGTGATCACCAATTTGGATTCATAGAAGGAAAATCTACGGAAGAAGCTCTTTTAAATTTTCTGAGCAATATTTTTTTAGCAATTAACAACTCTCAGAAATGCTCAGCAGTATTTTTGGACATTTCAAAAGCATTTGATACTGTTAACCATGACATACTCATAATGAAATTGTCAAGTATTGGTGTTAGAGGCAAAATATTAGATTGGTTTACAAGTTACCTTCGTAAGCGTAGTCAAATTGTAAAAATTAATAACGTTAATAGTCCTCCAGGTCTTCTAAAATGTGGTGTTCCTCAGGGCTCAGTTTTGGGACCCTTATTGTTTTTAATTTATTTCAATTCTATCTTTGAAATTAATCTTAGAGGGTGTGCTACAGCGTTTGCAGATGATTTGGCTTTGACATATGCGTCTAATGATTACGTTGATATTCAACGGTTTATCAATATTGATTTATGCACTCTAAGTAAATGGTTTTTTTATCACCGACTTGTTGCTAGTGAAAAATCTAGAATTATGCATTTTAGACAGCCCGACATAACAGTTGATCAAAACTTTTTCAAGTATCACGTATACCCGTGTGATAAGAATCCATGTTTTGGGCAATGTTTTGATTTGCCCTGCATAAATGAGTTTAAATACTTAGGTGTAACAATTGACTCGCAGCTAAATTGGACCTCCCACCTAACTAATATTAGGAAAATTGTTATTACTGCAGTGCATAAATTTTATAATCTTCGACCTTTGTGCCCTTCTTTTATTTTAAGAAGGTTATATCATGCTCTTGTTGAATCTATCTTAATGTATGGTATAACTAGTTGGGGTGGAATTTACTTTGCTAATATTGCAGATCTTTTTGTAGCGCAAAAAAGAATTATCAAATTAATTTATGCTTGTCCAAGGAATACACCCACTATTCCGCTTTTTCGCGAGTTAAACTTGTTGCCTCTAAGGTATTTGTATGTTTTTAAAGTATTGAAAATGTTTTTTGTTCGTAGCAATAGTTATCATAGTCGAATATACCACGTGTATAATATGAGAAATCCAAACAATTTTGTCGGTCTTCGTTGTAATAGTGAAAGGTTTAGAAGATTTTATTTATATATGGCGCCTTTTTGGTTCCATCTTTTACCTAAAAATGTGAAAATGCTTCCATCTGCGCAGAAGCATAAATTTAACAGGGAAATTCGGACTTGGTTACTTGACATCGATGATATCGAGCAATATTTTTAGTATAAATGTTAAATTACATTATGTTCTAATGTGCCGTCGTGTAGTTAAATATATCTATTTTAATAACTGAGCTTGTATTTTGTTGAAGATTATTGTTAATTATGTAAACAAAGAATATTATATAAATTTTAATTAAAATTTGTTTTAAATTGCTCCACTACAGACATAATGTCTATAGGAGCTGTACTTTATTTCATATTTTATAATGTTGTTTCAACTAGATTTTAATTTTGTATTTATTTTATTGAAATAAAGATAGTAATAATAATAATAATAATTATTTTTTTCACTCTCAGTATAATAACAGTAGTTGGCCAACCTTTTCGGTTTTTGTGTTCTATGTTTTGGTAAACAAGGTTCGGTTGGTTCAGAATCAGGAAGACGAAATGAACTGCTTTTTGTAGACGGTTTATTATAGGAACGTGGAACATTGAAATTTGGCATGATATTTATTTTTTCCGATATTTCAGTTGATTCTTTGAAAATGCTGTCGAAATTGTTTTTAAAATCTTCAAGTGATAATAACGTGGCCCTTGTGTGACTTAATGCAACATTTAATGCCATATCTTTTTGCTGTAATAATTGGCTTAAAACATGAAGTTTTGATAACAAATGATACCAAATTGTTGTCAATACAACAAACTCATAATTGTTTATTTGTTGTTTTAGTGATTCAGCAAGAGCTTTACAGTCTAGGTGGGTAATTTTAAGTTCATCTAGAGCAAAAATAATTTCGGTTAGCTGGTATTTAACAGCTTTTACACTTTTCAATCGATATTCCCAACGAGTATCACTAGGTGGTTTTAAATTTATTTTTAAATATTTCGTCTGAATAGCCCATCGTTTGGTTGATACAGCAAAAATTTTATATAAATTATTTATTGTTGTAAAATAATTCTGGCTTTTAATAGTGTTTTTAACACTATCTCCTATCACTAAATTGATGTGGTGTCCACCACAAGGAGTATAGCATGCTCTGCTGTTGATTTCCAAAATTCGACTTTTCACTCCCTTATATTCTCCTTTCATATTGCTGGCATTGTCGTATGACTGACTACGGCAGTCAGCAATATTGATGCCTAATACCTCTAATTCCTCAATAACGACGTTTGCTAAATTTTCCCCAGTTGAAGACAAAACATTTACAAAGCTTAAAACACTTTCTACGATACTTGGCTTTTGGGATGTTATCTTTACATACCGAATAATTATGGATAATTGGTCCTTTTTTCGAAAATCTGGTGTGGAATCTATCATTATGGAAAAATATTTTGATGATTTAATATTATTTACTATACTACTTAAAACCTTAGATGCTAATTGTGTAATAATTTCTTTATGAATTTTCGCTGAAAAATATGACGTAATCTTTTTTTTGTCAGAATCATTTGTTGATTCCAAGTGGCTCTTCAGTTCTGGAACAAAATCAGACAGTAACTCAATTACTCCCAAAAAGCTACCATTATTTGGTTCATAAAGTTTTTCATTGCTTCCTCTAAAAGCTAAATTACGTTCGTTTAAAAATAATATTGTTTTTATGATGCATTTTAAAATTATTCGCCATTTTCGCTTCTCTTTAAGATAAACATCTTCATTAATATTGTCTATTCCAGCTCTGGATTTAATGTTAAATTCTAGCATTCGTCATTTATACGCTGATTCAAAATGTTCTTTTGATGATTCGTGTGAAGATAAGTGTCTTCCTGTATGTTTATAGTCCCAAAATCCAGTAGTAGTGAGCAAAATTTTTGATGGTGAAAACAAACGACAACAAAAGCAGAAAATGTTTCCCGTAGAGTTTGAATAAAAAAGCCAGTTTCTCAACTCTGTTTCTCCATTTTTCATTTGCCGAAAATAAAAAGTGTCACTGAAACATCTTCCATTTGGTTTTCTTTTAAATTGACTGCTTTTAATGCTCTTTGGTGACTGTTCAATCAAAAACATCCGTAGTTTGTCGTCAATTTCAGCAGGCCAAGTTGCAAGGTCTGCTATATCAAATTTCGCTTTAACTGCTAAAGCACTACTTTGTATTTCTTCATTATCATTGATTTCTGAAAAATCATCAATAGATAAAATATCTTCAATATTAGTGCTAGCTGGTATATCGTCTAAATTCTCGTTCTGCTTTTGAGGTTCACTAACATTTTCGTCAACTTTATTGTTTTTAGGTTGGGAAGAAATATTTGAATCACACATTTCAATTGAATTGTTGGTCGAATTTGATGAACTTTCACTTCGCTTAACAAATTTATCTAGTGATCCAACAAGGCTACTTAATTCCGTTGCTTTTCGAGCTTGTTTGGCCCTTTTTTGTGCACCGCTTTCATACAATAATCTCTTAGACATTTTTAACTGTGGTTTAACATTTTTTAAAAAAACTATAAATATTAACTTAAATTTGATAAATAATTGCAAATATTTTACCTTAATTTTGATGGTTATCTAAAAATTTAAATAACATTCACACTACATACCATTTATCATTACCATATTCAACAAAAAACTGCGAAATCACAAATTTAAAAAAAGTACCACTTATTAACTTCAATATGCACAAATCCTTTAAATTAAAACCACTAATCGCTGTGTGATTAGCATTTGATACTAATAAGGCTTGCCAAGATTTTTCTGTTTCCTCTCTAAATCAATTCATATGGTTTATTCAATACTACTTTATTGTACCGTTCAGTTTGATCGCACGTTGTTAACACTTTACCTACCTACGAGTATAAAATGACTTCTCTTTCAACATCATACATGTACTTGTACAAACCCAGGTGTGTATCAATTATATCATAAATTTCGAATGAAAAACGGTAAATTAGGATAACTATGATATCGTATCATCATAATTCAAATGTCATTTTGCTTTATTATAAAAAAAACTTCATTCAATTTAAAAAAAAAAATCAAATACATCGTGTTAACATAAGGGTTAAGCAAAAATATTTTTTCGTAAAATTAAAAATATCTTTGACAGTATTGGTGCATCGCGCATACAGAAAAAGTTGTTTGTAATGTTTTTGTTGTAAAATGTATTTTCTATATGTACATAAAGGTAAAACAGGGCGATACATCACCAATAGATCGAAAATATGAATGAAATGATTTTTTCGAATTTTTACCCTTTTCTCCTTTTGGCTTCGATTCTGGGGCCCCTAAAAACGCGGGGCCCGGCGCGATGGCCCGTTTTGCCCGCATCTAAGTACGGCCCTGATGCTAGACACAGGTTCCAATTCATGTCTTATTGGATTGAGTCAATTTAAAATTTTATTGAACGAGTCAAATCTTCAGATACAATCCACCAATCAAGGTCTTGTGGATTTTAATGGAAACCAGATCGAGTCAATTGGAAAAGCTTTTGTTCCATGTAAAATGAGAAATAAAAATCATATTCTTTCATTTCAAATAATTCGACGAGATCACCAGCCCCTGTTGTCATCTAATGCGTGTTCAGCATTAAAATTGGTACATTATAGTTCAAATGTAAAAAACTTTCCGAGTTATAGCAAATCTCCAAGTGTTATCGAATCAGTACAAAATTGTGCTAAGACTAAGACGGATAATAATATCATATGTCTGGATCAGCACATTAATCATACAAACGCGGAACAAATTGTAGAGAAGTACAGCGATATTTTTGAAGGAAATGGTCAAATTCCAGGCGAAGTTGAATTGGAAATTGATGAAAATATTTGCCTATCGTAAGCGACTCAAGGAGGAATTGGATAATTTAGTATCGGATGGTATCATAGCAAAAGTCGACAAACATACTGATTGGGTCAGTAATATACTCATTGTGCAAAGGAACAACTTCTTCCGTATTTGTCTATCTGAGTCGAGCAGTGATTTAATATGTTTTTGGTCACCGTTTGGTAGATATAAATGGCTTCGCATGCCATTTGGTATATGTTCAGCTCCGGAAAATTTTCAGATGAAAATGTTTCATCTGGTTCACGATTTGAAAGGAGTAGAAATTCTTGCAGACGATTTGCTCATATATGGATGTGGCGACACGATCGAGGAAGCTACATTAGATTATAATCGAAATCTGGAAAACCTATTTATACGGTTGAGACAAAATAACTGCAAATTAAATAAAACAAAAATGAAGTTGTGTAAATCTTCAGCAGTAATGTTTTTTGGTCATTTACTTACTACGGATGCGGTTTACAACCAGATAATACGAAAGTAGCAGCAATAGCAAATATGAAATAGCCTTGCAATAAAACTGAGTTGCAAAGATTTATTGGTATGGTGACTTATTTATCAAGATATATCAAAAATCTCAGTACACATTTTTTGCCGCTAAGAAAATTACTCTTAGAAAGTACACCATGGAGATGGGGGAAAGGAAGAAGAAGATGAGTATGTATGTCAAAATCAAAAATTTAGTATCCGATATAAAAATGTTGGGTTATTTTGATAACACTAAACCAATTACAATTGAATGTGACTCCAGTAGTAGCGGATTAGGAGCCGCTATTTTTCAAAACAATAAAGTAATTGCCTATGCTTCAAGAATACTTACTTCCACTGAACGCAATTACGCACAGATTGAGAAGGAGCTTCTCGTTATAGTATTTGCTTGCATACGATTCGATCAAATGATTGTTGGTCATGTATGCAACATCAGAACAGACCACAAACCACTTATTAATATATTCAAGAAGCCGTTATTAAAGTGTCCTAAGCTAAGGAAAAATAATATAATCGCCGACGCATTATCACGTGCGAATTATGACGAAACTCTCTTACTCGGTGTTTCACAGCAGGAGGCACATATATATATATATATATATATATATATATATATATATATATATATATATATATATATATAACGAAGTCAAATGTTTGTGAAATTAGAAATTCTAATATTCAATCAAAGTCAGAGCTCATGTTTCAAATGCTTAAGCTAATAGAATATGCCAAAATAACTAATGAGGGACTAGAAAATATCAAGTCAGAAACGGCGAAAGACCGAAGTTTACAAAAACTAATATCTATTATTGTAAATGGTTGGCCAAAAACAATTCATAAATTACCAGACGACGTTAAAATGTACCACAAATACAAAAAATGAATTATCAACGGAAAATGGTCTCATATTCAAAGATGATAGAGTTCTCATACCGTTTAGTCAACGAAAGCTTATGACTAATAAAGTTCACGTCAGTCATAATGGTATAGAAGCCACATTAAATCTTGCTCGCCAAAATATATTTTGGCATGAGTTCGGAAATCAAGGAAAAAACTAAAGACTGCGATATATGTGTAAAATATTCAGATGCACAGCAAAAACCACCTATGCAATCGCATGTCGTTCCTTCATACCCATTCCAATTCATATCAATGAATATGTTCAACAAAAATTTTTAGTGACAGTTGATCACTACTCAGATTTTTTTCGAATTAGATCTGCTGAAAGATCTAACACCAAATTCTACAATTGAAATCTGCAAAACCAATTTTAGCAGACATGGAATACCAGAGAGAGCCTTAACGGATGGGCAAACAAATTTTGTGTCATAAATTCAGCACCTCATCACCAGCAAGCTAATGGCAAAGCCGATGCCGCAGTGAAAATTGCCAAACGATTTATTAAAAAATCAGTAAGAAGATATATGGTACGCTTTACTGCAGTGGAGAAATATTCCAAACAAGGTACACTCGAGTCCAGTCCAGAGAATATTTTCAAGAAAGACTAGAACTGGAGTACCATCTTCGACAGAAAGTTTAAAACCAAAAATCATTCAAGACGTCACCGAAGAAATCGAATTAAGAAGAAGACATAGTAAATATTATTATGATTAAAAAGCAAGACAATTACCTGATTTGGAAGTTGGACAATCTGTTGTAGTACAAGTGCGTCCACAAGAAAACACTTTATGGTCCAAAGGTTTCATCGAAAAAAAAATATCCGATAGGTCATATATGGTGAATGTTAATGATGCAATACCATATATCGTCGTGACAGGGTCAATATTAAACCACACAGTTTTTCAAAACGTGAAGATGTATCCGAAGAGTCTGAAATTATTCCAAATGAGGTTCAGACTCAAATTGAAAGTAACCCAGTTACGGCAAATCCTATTTTTCATCAAAGGGAAACATCCACGGATGCGGAAATTCAAATTAATCCTAGGGGAATGGAAATTAATACATCAGATAGATCAATCTTACCATCTACTTCAATTTCTAACCGTCCACAAAGAGAAAACTTAATGATTACATCGTAAATATTGTATAGATTTAATAGAAAAATGTACACCACGAAGCTAGCAAAATAGTAAAATTTTTAGTTAAAATTGGTTACCATGGTGAAATTTTTGTTCTAGTTGGAAATAATTCAACTCATACAGCTAACTTCGTGATGTACATTTTTTCACCAGAAAAGTATAGCATGTACGCAGCTTCAATGGGGCATGCTATATGAAATTTATTTTATCTTTCTTTCACTAGAGGCGACAGCGTCGTTCAAGTACATATAGTTAAATATTTGACTAAAGTTTTTGTTTTGAAATATAAAGATTCAATTTTTAAGGCTATAATTATTTAAATTTTCTGGAATAAATACAAATTAAAGCTACTCGTATAGTCAATTAAAAAAAGAATATTTTTTTTTATTAATTAATGGTTACTAGTTGTTGTGTACCGAACTGGCGGAATAAATATTCGAAAATCTCATACATATTTTAAATTTCATCGTTTTCCAACTCAATCCGGTCCGATGTGTATAGTGAACATTTTTTGGAAGACGATTATAAAACATGTAATTTAGGTAAGTTTGGGTCTGGAAAAATAATAATAAATATCGTGCCTTAAACCCAAATCAATTCCTTCACAAAAAATACAATTGCGAAAATTTGAGAGAGCAAAACAGAATAATTTAAGCAGGCGAGAAGATCGATACAACAAGGGGAGAGCTACAAGTAGAACAACCACAGAAGCCAATATTTTAGAAAATGTATGTAATTTAATTAATTTTAATAAATACAGTTCTGATGTATTAAAAAATATTAATGTGTTAATTATGTTCTTTACGAACCATTTTAGGTAACGCTATCTATAGAAGATATTTTTAGAAGAACAAGAAACCATTGACACTATTCTTTCTCCAATATCATAAAGGAACAGCTGCAATTTTTTACTGGGTTGGATTCTAAAAGATTCAGTTTTCTATTAAATTTAATTTCAAAAGATGAAACCGAAACTGTGCATCCAGAAATAAAAATTACTGATCAATTGTTACTCACACTTTTCAAGTATAAGGCACGATAATGATTTCCTCTTTATGCAAAACATCTGTATGATAAATAGAAACAACATTGCCAAATTATTTAAAAATATAACTCAAAAAATCTATATTGTTCTACAGCAAATAGATTTTTAGAAAATGTCAAAATCTGGGGGATCGTATCGTGCCATAATTGATCGTATCGACCCAAATCATCACCAACTCCTTCATTTCCTAGCAGTTTTCGAAAGTGGACTTTGACTCCTTGTCTTTTTTTCTATAAATACACGATCCTTTTTTGTTGTAAAATTTATATCATTTAAGCGCAGTAGCATAGGGCTAGACTTAGAATAATCGTGGTCGTGAAATGTATGAGAAAGTTCTGCGTTACGACTGTATACTGCCGGACAAGATATTCCAAAGTTAATAAGGTATTGATGAAATCATCAGTCCTTAACGCATGTGGAGGAGGCACATATATAGCAGAACTTTCGAGCATTTGATCGAATGACACTTTTCCCAAATTTCGACCTGGCTTAGAACTCATGCCTTGTCCAGCCGGACACGTACACGTAGCTTTCATAATGGTCCTTTCTTTTTTATTCAAGTGCAGGCGAACATCATTATCGACTGTTTTTTTTTTATTTTGGCACTACATTTAATTTTAAAAAATATATCCTGGACTAAGTTCATATTGAAGGTTATAATTTTATAGAATAACGAATGAAAATGTCTCCTGCCTTGTTGTTCACCTTGTACCGCATCTCGGTCTTTGAAATAGGTAAACTAATTAGATTTGGCGTCAACCATTCAACATTATGGGGATCGAGTTCGTCGATTCCGACATAATTTCCTTCGTCATTAGTAAATGCCTGTTGGCAGACTGAAGGCACAACTCTAGCTGGACATCTAGTTCCGTTTAAATCCAGGTTTTGCAATAAGTTTAACCTATAAAAAACTTGGTTTAAATTTATGTTCAATATTTATTTAGAGAACCACCTGGCTAGTAGTTCTGGCTTATTCTTAATCGTTTTAACTCCTAATATTTTCAAACCTGTTTTGATTTATTTGAGGTTTGACGCCATAATTTTTATTTTATGTTAGAGTTTAATTTAAAACTAAATTCTTACCAAACAATACCAGTATTTCAAAGCTAAGGAAAAGTTGTAAGTTTTTTTGTTAGGATTACTGATTTAAATACCCGATTTTTCAATGGAAGAAGATGAAATTTAGTGCAGTTTTTGTTTTAAATATTTTAATAGATGTAGTTTTAGTTATTTAGCACTTTTGATTTGAATGAGAACACTTATAAATACATTAAAACTGAAAAATTGTTTCACCTTAATTTTGTATCGTACAAATTAGTAAACAAATCAAGAGAAAATATTTGGATAATACTTGACTGACGGTGCTGCCTTTAGAAAAGAGTGGCAAACATTCTTACTAAAAGCATGCCTCATTCACGGATATAGTGGTGTCTAACATCGATGTGCTTTGTTCTGGCATGATATGACACTCCAGATGCCAAACATATGGCACTTTTGTTGTCACATAATATTGTGGGTACGGGCCCTCCCTCTAAAGTCCACTTATCCACATCGCTTCCTGCGAAGCAGAAGACTGTGATATGTACTCCTTCTCGGCGGTTGACAAGGCAACTGTTGGTTGTCGTTTTGAATTCTACGACACTGCTGTCCCTAATCAATAAATACATAAATTCTGTATTTGAGCGTCCTTCATCAACATCTGCAGCCCAATCTGCATCGCAATATTAAAGAATTGCAAGTTGCAATTTTGCTACCACCGAGTAAACATTTAAATAATTTACTTATTACTTGTGTGAAAACTTGAATCAACAGTTTAAATCTTTTTTATTTTTTTTTTTAAATATTGTGATGTGAAAAATAAGTGAAATCGTGATGTTCTCACCTCCGCCTCAAGTAAAAAAGGCTGCTGGGCCAAATCAGCAGACAGCGATGTCCACAAGCGATTTGACACCGAACGTCACGATCTCAGATATTTTTAATAACAATACAAGAGTGCAGCATAGTCCAAAGCGACAACAAATTTTAAATGTTCAAAAAATTACACCAGGCAATTTAAATCAAAGTGAAATTATTAATTTAAATAACATTGGTGTGTTGAACCATAACGAAACTAAAAATGCATCGTTGCCAAATATTGACGATAAAACAAACAATGACAGTGCATCGACATCAGATGACAATAAAATAAACAGTGATGTAGGTCAGTGTTTAGTGCAAACGGGAATAGACCGGTATATTACTGTCCGATCAAAACGAAGAAGAAGCCCTAGATCAGCGGCCAGTGCAAGCGCGAATAAATTCACTAAGCTAGCTAGCGTTGAATTGACGCATGGTAATAGGTATTCTTGCTTGGTTGATGACGAGCTGACGCCCGAAAAAACTCCAAAAGCTGAGAAGCCGCCACCAATATATTTGAGGGAAGAATCAAATAAAGAACTTGCTAAAACGATAGAGTTTAATACTGAAGGTGCATTTTATATTTCCGGGATTAAAAGAGGAGAAATAAAAGAAACAAAAATTCCACCGCTCAATATTGATGCTTACAGAGCGTTAATTAAACATTTTGACCAAGTTGGTAAACATTACTGCACGTATCAACTAAAGAGCCAAAAAGGATTGGTTGTTGTGTTAAAAGGAATAGAGAGTTACGTGGATGCAAACGAAATTCAAGCTGCTCTCGCTGAAAAATGTTTCCAGTGCAAAACTATTACCAATATTTTTAATCGGGAGAAGGTTCCTCAGCCATTGTTTCGTCTGGAATTAGAAAAAGACAATAAAAAGGTTAAAGGCAACCATGCAATATTTGACCTAAAATATCTACTGCACAGAAGGGTTACATTGAGGAACTTAGGAAAATAAATGGGCCGGTACAGTGCGTCAAGTGCCAAAAATATGGGCACACTATAGCATATTGCACTTTGAACGATGTTTGTGTTATATGTGGTGAACTCCATAATTCAAAGGTTTGCAATAAAGCAAAAAAGGAAGCATCAGTGAGAAAATGCAGCAACTGCGATGGAAATCACACAGCTAATTATAGAGGGTGCCCAATTTATCTAGAATTGAAAAAGAGAATCAATCCAAAGCAGCGAGCAGAACAACGAATCCCTAATCTTCATTCTTCAGCTAGAAAAGAAGCACGACCAGAAATTCTAAACACAAACGCTCAAAATAGAAAACAGTACACAAATATAAACGGCAGCGTGCACCAAGGGGTTTCATACACAAGTGTTCTTAAAGGTACCGCTTCTAACTTTCAAGCAAATGTAGAGGGAACATCTCAACAGCTTTAAATAAATTGACTAATATGATGCAAAGCTATGGCGATGGTGGAGAGAAACATGGGTCTAATGATGCAGAATATGAGCACGCTGATGCAGATAGTCGTAAAAAGTAAGAAATGAGCATCATCAAAATAGCCATATGGAATGCAAACGGCCTAGCACAACATAAAGCGGAGGTACATGCATTTATCACTGAGCACAACATTGACATAATGTTAATATCAGAAACACGCTTCACCAAAAATAGCTATTTCAAAATTAATGGGTACTCTATTTAAGACACCAAGCACCCAGATGGTAAAGCACATTGAGGCACTGCTGTATTGATCAAGCGAAGATTAAAACACTACGAACTTACGAAATATGAGAAAGAACATATACAATCAACGAGCATCTATCTACAGGAGTGGTCTGGAAACTGCGTCATATCGGCAGTGTCCTGCCCTCCAAAACATGCTATAAAAAAACTCCAGTTCTTGGATTATTTCAGCCAGCTGGGTAAAAATTTCTTGCGGGCGGTGATTACAACGCTAAACACACTCATTGGGTTCAAGGCAAACAACTTTATGATGCTATAGAGGAACAGTCCCTGGATTATTTATCTGCCGGTAACCCAACTTACTGGCCTACAGATAAAAAGAAAATTCTTGATCTAATTGACTTTTGTGTAACTAAGGGCATTCCACGTACATACGCTAAGGCCACCGATTGCTATGATCTGTCTTCTGATCACTCACCGGTAATAGTAACATTGAGTACCGATGTCCTAAGGAACGAAATACCGAACCGTCTTACAAACAAGAAAACTAATTGGCATCAATATAGGAGGCTAGTCAAACAAAAGTGTCTACTTAATATTCCTCTGATCACACCAACTGATATTGACGCGGCGGCAGAAAATCTAAAAGATGGCATGACATTATCCGCTGAAAGGGCTACACCCGGCATAAGTAGTTCGGAAAAAGTTAATAAACTGTCACATAATGTACAGGAACTAATCCAGGAAAAGCGAAAAATTCGCCGTCAATGGCAGCAAACAAAATCACCGTTATTGAAATGGAAATTAAATCGAGCTATTAAGGCCCTAAGATTTGCTTTGAAGGAAGAAGAAAACCAGCGCATAAAGAACTATTAAGTGATCTCTCGGCAACCGAGAGGACAGATTATTCTTTGTGGAAGGCAACAAAAAATTTAAAAAGGCCAACAAATTCGAATCCACCGATTAGACTACCAACTGGAAATTGGGCGAGAAGTGATGAAGAAAAAGCCAATGCTTTTGCTGCTCATCTATCAACAGTATTCGTGCCACACGAAGAAGATAATTATTTTGTGCTACCCCAGCCAACGGATGATGGTTTATCCTATAAACCTATAAAGTATAATTGGAAGAAAGTTAATAATACAATTAAAACTTGCATAAGCCCGAAAAAGGCACCAGGACATGATCTCATTACTGGAAAAATGATAAGGGCATGTGCATGCATAAAACTAATAACATATGTATTCAACGCGATCATGCGAACCAGTTATATTCCTCAGAAATGGAAGATATCTATGAACACAATGATTCATAAGCCAGGGAAAAATGAAACGCAAATCTCATCATATCGTCCAATAAGCATGCTGCCCACAATCTCAAAACTATTTGATACCAATATTAGAAGAACGGCGCGTTATTTCAGACCATCAATCTGGGTTCCGAAACCAACATGATACTATAGAACAATTACACAGAATTGTAAATGCAATCAAAATCACCTTCGAGGAAAAGAAATATTGTGCTACTACCTTTTTGGATATCGCCCAAGTTTTTGATAAAGTTTGGCACGATGGACTAATTTACAAAATTAAAGAGCTTTTACCGAATAAATTTCACTCAGTTTTGGGAAACTATCTTCTTCAAAGGCAATACATGGTCAAAAAAAACACACAGCGCAACTACTTGCTTAAATGATATTAATGCAGGTGTCTCCCGCAAGACAGCGTTCTAGGACCAATATTATACTTGTTGTACACAGCTGATATACCTGTAACCAACAAAGTATTAATACCAACATTTGCCGATGACACGGCCATCCTGGTATCTCACACTAATCCTGAAATTGCCTCAAAGGAATTACAGAATCATTTAAACAAAGTCGCGGACTGGTGAAGGCATGACGAATAAAAGTGAACGAAAACCAATCAACTCATGTCACATTCACGCTAAACAAGCGCACCGGCCCACCAGTGAAATTAAACGATAAAAATATTCCTCAACAAACGAAGGTAAAATACTTAGGTTTGCGTCTGGTTAGAAGGTTAACGTGGAAAAATCATATTGAAACAAAGCGCAATCAAATAAAAATTACATTTTCCAAAATGTATTGGCTGATGGGAAGAAAATCTCAGTTGTCATTAGCCAATATAGTTTTACTTTATAAAGCGATAATCAAAAACATATGGACATATGGTATTCAGTTATGGGGATCCACCAGCGCTTCAAACAGAGAACTCCTGCAACGAATCCAAGCGAAAATACTTCGCAGTATTACCAATGCTCCTTGGTACATACGAATAGTAATATACATGACGACCTTGGGATCAAAATCGTTAAAGAAACAATTAAAGAATTCAGTTCGAAATATTACTCAAAACTAGAAGCACATCCCAACGAATTGGCCAGGGAGATACTAAAACAGCCGCGATTTAGACGTCTGAGAAGAACAGATCCACTCGAACTGATGAACCTGTGAATCTGTAAATTTAATTCGATATATACATATATGTAAGTATAGTTTAAATTAATTAAATTGTGAGCACTAACAATAAGTATTAACATTGGTTAAGACTTAAAATATGTAATAATTTTAGCTTAGGATTTGATTACTTCTTGTTAGTTTCTTATGTAGAAAGATTCAAGAATAAAGCCATTGGCAACATTTAAAAAAAAAATATTAAAGAATTCCAGTATGTTTTTCACGGGAATATGTTAATTTTAAATCTGATGTTCCCTTTAAATAGCGTAGAATTCTTTTTACCGCATTCCAATGCGACTTGCCAGGATGCATGTTGTAACGGCTAAAAGAATACTTTCAACCGCTTCCTGGTATGGCTTATCATTTCGTTTCGTTCAGTATCATTTTTTGGACACATATCATTGTTATCAACATAAATTGCGATCATCAGTATTTTGCGAAAGTAATCAACGTCGTATAAACCGGTTACTATCCGAATTGCCACTTGGTGATCTGCGCCCAAGCCAATTATTTCACGAAATGCGCCGTGTGGCTGGAGACACAATGAGCAATGAAGCCGTTAAGAGTCTATGGGCTTAACGCTTGCCGGAACATGCGCGTGCTGCAGTCGTAGCATCAAGTGGTACAATCGAGGAAATTACAAGAATTACCGACGCCATTATGGATGCATTACAAATGCGCATGATCAGCGTAACATGTTCACGTCCAATTAATGTGGCACCATCTACTTTATCATCAAACGGTTCACTGGATGGGCTGGACCAAATTAGACACGAGATTAATATACTCGCCAGAAACATGGAGAAACTAATGTCACAACATGGCCAAGACAAAGATCGGAGCCGAAGTCAAACACGAAGCAGTGATGAAACACAATTAAAGGTGAAGTGCATAAATCGACATATCAATGTTTTCTCGCTAAAAAGTTTTGACGAAACCGGAAGATTTGCAGAATTATTACGCGAATTCAGCGATTTAACGTGCCCAGGGAAAGCAAAGCTTATTAACTCGGAAATTTATCATCACATTGATACGACAGGCTCGCCAGTTTTCGTACGTCCAAGACGACTAGACGTTGTCAAATTGGCTGCTGCTCGAGCAGAATTCGAATTTCTAATGAAGCAAGGCATATTTCGCCCCTCTTCAAGCAACTGAGCCAGTCCGTTGCACATGGTCGCAAACCCGGATGGCGCCCATGTGGCGATTATCCTGGGTTGAATGCACAAACCGTACGTGACTGCTATCCGATACCCTTCATACAGGATTTCACTGCGAATTTGTTTGGTAAGGAAATCTTTTCAAAGATAGATTTGCAAAGGGCATTTCATCAAGTCCGTATTCATCCAGATGACATACCAAAGACAGCAATCACGACGCCCTTCGGACTCTTTGAGTTTACCGCCATGACGTTTGGCCTCTGTAACGCTCCACAGACGTTTCAACGATTGATGAAGTGTTACGAGGACTCGAGTTTGTCTTCCCATACCTCGATGATTTACTCATCGCTTCCAAAAATATGGCTGAACATCAATAGCATCTGCGAACCGTCTTCGAAAGATTGTGTCGATGCGGATTATCGATAAATGTGGCTAAATGCGAGTTCGCCAAAAGTGAAATCAAGTTCCTGGGGCACGTGATTACACCACATGGAGTGTACCCTTTATCGGAGAAGATAGCAGCAATTAAAAAAATTGCAAAGCCAACTATAGTGAAGGACCTAAAAAATGTCCTTGCCTTTATCAAATTTTACCGCAAATTCTTGCCTAATTCAGCCGGAAATCAGCGGCAACTCCAGTCAATGATCAACGGAAATAAAAAAAATGACAAGACACCGCTCAAATGGTCAACAGAAACCGATATCGCATTTGAAAATTGCCGAAATGAACTAGTTAATGCAGCGTATCTGGCATTTCCAGCTCATCATGCACGTCTACCACTTTACGTCGATGCATCTGATTATGCAGTGGGGGCCGCTCTGTGGACCATGCAAGTAATTGTAAAACATGTAAAAAATGTACAAGTGCATACATGTAAAAAATGTACAAGTGCACAAAAGCAACTACAGCACGTATGACAGGGAGCTGTTAGCCGCATATCTTGGCGTTAAGCACTTCCGATATATGCTTGAGGCCCGAACGTTTACTTTATTTACCGACCATAAGCCGTTGACATTTGCATTCAAGCAAAAGATGGAGAAGGCTTCACCTCGTCAAATATGCCATCTTGACTTCATCGGTCAGTTCACGGTCGGTGGGAGCGACAACGTAACCGCTGATTTATTATCACGAATTCAGCAAATCGACCAATTCGACTACGATCAGCTAGCCAACGATCAACGCAATGATCACGAGCTTCGGGAAATTTTAAACGGTAACATTGAAACTTCTCTTAATATTAAACATTTACTCATTCCAGCTGGAGTGCAAAAGATGTTCTGTGACACTTCAACAAACAACGTGCGTCCTTATATCACACCCAAATTTAGACGAATTATCACTCGGTTGACACACCCGACGGCGCATCCAGGCGTGCATGCTACCACAAAATAGCTCACTGGACGATATGTTTGGCCAGGAATGAAGAAGATCATTGCTAATTATGTCAAGCATTGTATCGAATGTCAGCGAAACAAGGTCCAACATTCGTTCACCATTGGAAAGTATCAGAACGCCAGATAACCGATTCTCGCATATAAACGTCGATTTAATTGGACCACTTCCGCTATGCCAGGGTAACCGCTATTGTTTAACGATAATCGACAAGCTTACACGCTGGCCCGAAATCGCTCCGCTTCCCGACAGTCTCGAAGGCGCTACTATCGACCTGGATATCACGATACGGCACTCCCAGCATCATAACAACTGACCAGGGTTGCCAATTTGAGTCGTTCCTGATACGTCATTTATGCCAAATGCTCGGAACGAGGCAAATCAGAACATCCCCGTATCATCCACAACCCAAAGGATTAATAGAACGGTTTCATCGAACGCTTAAGGCTGCAATTCTATGTACGGACAAGGATAATTGGGTGGATCGACTACCAGTTATCATGCTCGGGCTACGAACAGCCGCCAAAGTAGATATCAAAGCATCGCCTGCCGAACTAGTTTACGGTACTACGCTCAGATTACCGGGCGAGTTTTTCAATCCATCGACCAATACGGAGACACCATACGAAGTATTGAAACAGCTCCATCAGAATTTTGAAAATTTGAAACCAATCGTCACGTCAAATCATTCGAGGCACAAACAGTTTATTTGCCGGCAGTTGGAATATTGTACTCATGTCTTCGTACACGACGGCAGTGTGAGACCATCGTTTACTCCACCATACAACGGACCATATCAGATCATTCAACGACAGCACAAATGTTAAAAACTACGCATGCAACGAAGAGAGGTGCTCATTTCAATCGACCGCCTAAAACCGGCGTTTATCGCCGCGTCACAACCATCAAATGGCTCACGTTCCCCAGAAGCAACAACATCGACCGATCAACCTCGATCCAAGCGACAATACCGGCTCGATACCGTTGATCGATCTGGCAGGGGAGTATGTGGCATCCGCTACATACAAATTTAAACTCATGTGGAATCCGCTACATTTTACTTTAAATTCATGTAGAAACCGCAACAAATTCATTTGAATTCATTTTAAACATCTCTCAATTTTGTATTCATTTTTAGAAATAATAAGCGTCTTCCATTGGCGTTAGCAAACTACTCACAAGTACTTGTATCTACTCTCAACTACTCATGCTCAAGTGATGGTGTAGTTGTTAGAAGTAGTTACGCATATATAGTAATTAACGAAAGAGGGATTTTAGTTTAAAAAATTCTAATAGATGGCTCTATACCAATTTTGGTTGTGTGAAGCGTCATTTTTTAACCCTAATTCAACCAAGATGTGCCTTTTTGGCTCGTTTGATAAATGCATCGATTTTCAAAATAATGTTAATTTAGTTATAAACTTGTAGGTATTTTATTTTGAAACATTTCCATACAACGTACTTGACATATAATCATTATCTGAAAAAAATTTCGTAAATTATTTGATTAGAATTTGAATTTACTGACATAAAAAAAATATGTTGGTTCGATTAGGGTTAAAAACAAAAAAAAATGTGTTTATGTTTGTGATACGACGCGCAATTTACAATCGTAAAATTTTTTTAATTATTTTGTTGTTTAATATTTTATTACTTATTATTATTAATAGATCAACGTATTTTTTATTATAATTGAAGCAGTTTTATTTAAAATGAGGTTATATTTTACTACTGTCACAAAAATTTGCGTTCCCATTGAACATCATACTCACAAGTACTTGGCAGTAGCAAATTGTTTCCAATGTAACACAGTGAATAAAGAAAAACTTTCTTCTGTATAACAGAGCATTCACAATGCAAAAACCTTTTACCTTTTACTTACAGGTTTGTATGAATTTCCAACAAAACAAACAAACATTTTTATTCGTTATGTTGTAAATTCGTACAAACCTGTAAGGTAAAAGTAAAAAGTTTTTTTCATTGTGAATGCTCTGTAAATCGTAACAAGTAAAGCCTGAATTCCATTGCGAATAAAAGTTTGTCAGTCAAAATAAAGGGAGATACAAATATAAAATCGGTGGTTGTGTGAAAGAAACACAAAACGAAGTCAGTCAAGATTTTACTTACATCAAATGTGTGTTTGTATTAGTGGATCGCCATAATTATGGTCAAAAATTATCAAAATCGAGGCCATTTTATGGTTATCCAACTAATATACGCACGCAAATTTTGTGTACGAACGCAAATTTTTTTCCGCACACTAAGTTAATTAAAAGTTTGTTATTTTTATAGTAAGTGTCATAATTTTTTTTGGTGGTTGCTTCTAAAATAGCTGTGATAATAAAAAAATATAAAGTTTGTGTACAGTTAAATTGGGATCAATTGTGATAATATCGCTAAATACTATTATTGGCAATTTAATAAAGTAATCGTTTTTTTTTTTAAATAATTTATTGGTGGTGAAAAAGCTAAATTAAAACTCCAAGTGATAACCAAAAATTTATTGTTTTTATTTTTTTTTTGATGTCGCTGTCAAAATTTATCAAGATATTTGTGCTATAAAAAAAAAAACATGCTTTATCTTTGTCACTCCAATGGATTTTTTTTTTGTCTTCTTTCGGCTTGAAGTCAGTTCAGTCAATTATTTACAGTGGAATTCAGGTTTAACAAGCAACATCGTGTTTTCGTGCTGTACCGACATTCCGGCTGTTCATACGCAGTTAACACTGCAACACACCAATTCCTCGTTTCTTACCTCTTTCTTTACCCATAAGCTACTTTCCCCCTCTCGTTAGTTTATAGGCAAAGAGGTAAGAAACGAGGAAATGATGTGTTGCAGTGTTAACTGCGTGTGAACAGCCGGAATTAATAACGTCTTAAGCATGGTTTCCACGATGGCGAGGCGAAAAAATTAGTCAAACTAGAAAGAAAGCAAAAATTCACCAATAGTACGATAGAGAGAAAATACCATTTTGACAGAAAAATTGGGAAGTCCAATTTTAAAAATTTTAATTCAGCACTCCGAAATAGGACGTATAATCCGAAAAAAACATTTGATGGATTATCTTTTTTCGGACTAGTCGCTGATTTTCGGAATTCATATAGTCAATTTGAAGAAAATTTTATATTTATTTGATTATTAAATATATATATTTTTTTTTTTTTGATTTGGGGAACACATTTTTCATCGCCAGAATCACTCTCAGTGCTACTTGAAAACATAACGGCATATATTGCCATTAGTTCCTCAACAGTATCCATTTTTAACAAAATTTAATTTTATTAATCGAAACGTCAAAAATAAATAAATAAAAATTCGGAGTAACGACTTGTTGCAGTTTCATTCACTCTTGTTACTTTTTTTATTCCTTCCTCTTTTTAATTTGACTAATTTTTTCGCCTCGCCATCGTGGAAACCATGCTTTAAGCTTGGTTTCCACGATGGCGAGGCGAAAAAATTAGTCAAACTAAAAAGAGAAAGCAAAAATTCACCAATAGTACGATAGAGAGAAAATGCCATTTTGACAGAAAAATTGGGACGTCCAATTTTAAAAATTTTAATTCAGCACTCCGAAATAGGACGTCTAATCCGAAAAAAAGATTAGATGGATCATCTTTTTTCGGACTAGTCGCTGATTTTCGGAATTCATATTGTCAATTTGAAGAAAATTTTATCTTTATTTTATTATTAAATTTATTTATTTTTTTTTGATTTGGGGAACACATTTTTCATCGCCAGAATCACTCTCAGTGCTATTTGAAAACATAACGGCATATATTGCCATTAGTATCCATCACAGTATCCATTTTTAACAAAATTTAATTTTAATATTCGAAACGTCAAAAATAAATAAATAAAAATTCGGAGTAACGACTTGTTGCAGTTTCATTCACTCTTATGTTATTTTTTTTTATTCCTTCCTCTTTTTAATTTGACTAATTTTTTCGCCTCGCCATCATGGAAACCATGCTTTAAGCTAGGTTTCCACGATGGCGAGGCGAAAAAATTAGTCAAACTAAAAAGAGAAAGCAAAAATTCACCAATAGTACGATAGAGAGAAAATGCCATTTTGACAGAAAAATTGGGACGTCCAATTTTAAAAATTTTAATTCAGCACTCCGAAATAGGACGTCTAATCCGAAAAAAAGATTAGATGGATCATCTTTTTTCGGATTAGTCGCTGATTTTCGGAATTCATATTGTCAATTTGAAGAAAATTTTATCTTTATTTTATTATTAAATTTATTTATTTTTTTTTGATTTGGGGAACACATTTTTCATCGCCAGAATCACTCTCAGTGCTATTTGAAAACATAACGGCATATATTGCCATTAGTATCCATCACAGTATCCATTTTTAACAAAATTTAATTTTAATATTCGAAACGTCAAAAATAAATAAATAAAAATTCGGAGTAACGACTTGTTGCAGTTTCATTCACTCTTATGTTATTTTTTTTTATTCCTTCCTCTTTTTAATTTGACTAATTTTTTCGCCTCGCCATCATGGAAACCATGCTTTATTCGAATAAAGAGATCGCATATCTTTACATATATATATATATATATATATATATATATATATATATATATATATATATATATATATATATATATATATATATATATATATATATATATATATATATATATATATATATATATATATATATATATATATATATATATATATATATATATATATATATATATATATATATATATATATATATATATATATATATATATATATATATATATATATATATATATATATATATATATATATATATATATATATATATATATATATATATATATATATATATATATATATATATATATATATATATATATATAATATATATATATATATATATATATATATATATATATATATATATATATATATATATATATATATATATATATATATATATATATATATATATATATATATATATATATATATATATATATATATATATATATATATATATATATATATATATATATATATATATATATATATATATATATATATATATATATATATATATATATATATATATATATATATATATATATATATATATATATATATATATATATATATATATATATATATATATATATATATATATATATATATATACAGCAAAACCTCGTTTAACGTTACCCCGTTTAACGTTGATTCACTTTAACGTTATTTTCAATTTATACATTTTTTTTCATAGAAACATTTTTTAAAATAAAAATAAACATTTTTTTTGGTTCTTTTGTTCGAATTTCCGAGAATCAAAATAAAACTAAAATATATATTTAAAAAAAATTATGTTTTAAATTCATTATTTTTTCGATTTTAGTTAAATAGGGACATCTTCGAATTCAAATACATAATTCAATTACACAAAAAAGAGGTATGAAGAGGAAATATTATTGTAATTTTGAATTACTGTGATTTTTTACATTAATATGTAAATAAATATTTAAATTTAATAAAATATGTTTTATTCACCTATCTTGTTGTTTTGCAAGAGATCCATGCCTCGTTTAACGTTGATTTGGATTACGTTATTTAATTTTGGAACGCATCTTAACGTTAAACGGGGTATTACTGTATATATATATATATACATATATATATATATATATATATTTATATATATATTCTATACCAACCAACCAAGAACCGTTCGTATAACCAACGTTGGACTAGAAGAATTGTTTGAAACCTCCTCAAATAAAAGTTTCCGAAATCTTGAAGATAAGATCACAGAAGAAAGATTAACCAGAATAGTCAACGCTGTTTTTGTATGGAAAAATTTGGACTCATTTTTTTGACCTTGATTTGCCGAAGGTAAGAGAAAGTTGGGTTATGTATTCTTTGGTTTACTGGTTTTTATTTGAAATAATAAAAATTGAGAATCCTTAACAGTATAGTTAGTGAAATTATTTGACAAGTTTTGTTTTGACAGCATAATTTGTATTAAATATTCAAAAAATTCATAATATTCGAAAATAATTATACTTCAATGTCCAAAAAATAAGGTAAGATGAAAGAAAAATTTGATCGACGCAATGTCTATTCTGGTTAATCTTTCTTCTGTGATAAGATCGAAACAACTAAACACCATAAGATGGCGTTGGAAATGCTTACTCATGCAATATACATACACTGTTGGATATTTCTAAATAACCAGACATTCGCTGTTTATCCACTATTTTCAAACCCAACAAATTGTCCATATCATATATTGTAGATACGATTTACTTACACAAAATGTTGCTGTACTTGGTTTATTTATTCCGGCAAATAGATAAAATAAAAGTAAATATGTAATTTTATCACACCACGCCTTATCAGTTTAATGTTTTATCAAATTTCTTGAAAATTCAATATGAAAATATTCTTTGCATGTATAATGGCAATTCATTTCGGGACATGCTTTATTCTTTTTCAACTTCCAGTTCATACATGCCAACATCAAGAAAACAAAATATGTATGTACAATGTCAATGTACATATAAAAAAATTACCACAAATTTTTTTTTGTTTTTTTTTTGTTTTTTTTTATAACTTCGCTTCGTTTTATATTTTATTTTTCATTTTCAGTTCGCTTACGATCTTTGTGTAGTGAAAACTTAAAATTTAATATTGTTTTAATAAAAGAAAAGGTGATAAATAATTTATAAAATAACTAAAAGAAAGTGTGATTTTTGTTTCAATTTTTTATAATTTTATTTATTTTTTTTTTTGTGATTTAGGTGCAAAACTATAGTTTTATATAATACAGAAATCCTAAAAAATTTAATATTCCAAAATGGGTCTAGGATGTGGAATGTCTTTAATCAAATATGTATTATTTGTCTTTAATTTATTATGTGCGGTAAGTGGATTTTTACGATTTTTTTTTTTAAATTTTTTTACTTTGTATTAATTTAGTAACAAAAGGTATGTTTCGTTATTGCGAATTTTACGAAGTGCAATGTATGATCATCGAATTCGTGTCCGTCCGTTATTTTTAATGTATGGTGGTTGGGTTGGGTGTGTTATGTACACCAGTAAATACAACTGCAAAAACTTCGCTTTGCGTGAATGAATGATGGCGAAATTTCAGAATTTTGTTTCAAAATTTCTAGGGGCTAGACATATTTCTCGATTAAATTTCCCATCCGTTAAGCAGAACTAAATAAAAATTAAATTTATCCTTAATAATTAATCAGAATAATTTAAAATCAAATTTAGATTTGCCAATTTCAGTTGTACCGTTCATTATTCGCACATTCTACACTTTTTATCAACAATTGGTTTCAAGTCTTTGATGTATTTATAATAAAAAATGAAAGTTTTAGCATTAAAAATACATTTAAGTTCAAACCTGTTGAATACCAACCGAACCATACAGTAGTATGTAGTAGTTATCTAGAGTAGATTATGTATGTGTATTATTTAATCACCTTTCCTAATTTAAAACACAGGGTGTGTGCAGAATAGTAAATATGAATTAAAGAATACAAGAAAAATTCACATATAAACAAAAATAAAATTGCGACGCAATAAAACGTATTTTCTTTTTGTTCTCTTATATTTTCGCGCCAGATAGACGCCGCCTCTGTTTTACGTTTGTATTGTTTGTTTGTGATGATATGATGCTACGAAAAACAACATCGATATGATGTCATCACAAAATATTATGTAGATGGAAATACATCTTACAAAAAGCGGAAAACAAGATATTGTTTCCCTCCACAAAATATTTTTATGTCGCCTTGTTATTTTTCCTCCTTGTTTATTGAAATAACTATTAAATTTTATTGGAATTATGCCAAAAATCCGATGAGTAGTCTCAATTGTCTGGAAAACACCAATTTATTTATAATATGTTTATATCAAATGTAATTACATACATACTTACGTACTAAGCGTGATTCATACACATAGTATAGATGACAGTTTTATAAATAACTTTTTTTTTTTTTTTCAAGAAAGTTGTTTTACAATCAACAAGATTATATGAATCAACCACTTACACAGTGATCACTTAATTATTAATGGGTCAAAAAAGACGCTAAATTCTAATGATCTCATTCGCGAAAAAATACCGATTTTATTTTGCCGGCAAGAGTATTATTAGCTTTACTCGAAAATCGATTTTTTTATGGCATTCATCCAATTTAAAAAGTTCATTTTTTTTTGTACAAATGAAAGATAAGACAAGCAATTTATCTACAATACATAAATAAAATACGTACAACTTGTGTACATAAAACCAGCGCCTTTACCAAGTTAACAAAAATTTAATAGAATTTTTTCGAATACATATTATGGTTTTCTACAACGTAAAGACCTATTACGTAAATATTCGTAATATCGAATCATTCTGGAATAATACATTTAAGTATGGTTTAATTGATTGTTCCATGACATCATAAGTCTTGTAGTCGTATCATTGTTCATTGAATTGTTGTGCTGTCTCATTTTAAGTCTGTTCGTCTTACTTTAATTTAAAAGGTAAATTTTGTAAACACAAAATGGCGAATGTTTTGTTGTAATATTAATATTTATTATGCATTTGCAATTGTATATCTTCCAAAATGTCTGATTCATACCGCGATCATGTGATCTATTTTTCTTTTGAATGTTATTTCACGGTGAATGTTCACTGTTCCCCTCTAAATATACCGCGTATCTAAACGATCAAGTTTTTATGAATTTTCTAATATTAGAATACATACATAGGTACCTACATAAGTAAAATGATAGTTTGGTTTTGTATGCGTTTTATAACGTATCTAAGTATGTATTATTATTATTTATAAATTCATGGAAATAATAAAATAATAGATGTGTGGTTTCAAGGTTTTATTATTCAAAGAACTTAAAAAATTATTAAATAATATAACAACAATTAAAAATACTTATGCCTATGTAGCTCTCTTGAATACATATTTTGATATTTCAACATGTGATAATCTCCAATTATTTGTATGTTTATAAAATTATTATTGTAGCCAAATTGTCTGCTCGTCATTGTTTTTAAACATAGCTACATGTATTTTATTTACACTGTCGTATTATTAGGATAAAATTACTTTTTGATGTCAGATTTGAGTGTAAGATTTTTGAAATATTAAAATTCCCCGACTTTTTTTTTTCATTTTATTACATCCAATTGTGAATGATCAATTTTGATTAATAAAATATAAATTTGTTGCTTTGTATGAAGAATTGAGACTGAGTTCAGAGGTGTAATTAAATTATTTGGGAGAAGAGGTCATGAGATTATGTCATCAAGAATATCTAGTTCTAGCACTTTGACAAAATTTCGAATGCATGTTGTGTGTATGTATTTAAAAACATATTACATAATTATGTAGTTCAGAGGAAGAAGGAACTTTATTATTTGTTAATTTAAGTAAATTACTAATTGTCGCTGATACAAAATAAAAATTGTACACTCGTTGCGGTAAAAAATGTGTGATTCACGAAATATTCGTTTAATTGGAATGAAGTAGATGATATGTACTTAGATTTGAGTGCTTATTAATTAGTAGCTACACTAGAAAATTTCCTAACTTTTTGAAAGGACAACACGAATTGGTTCTCCTAGACATAAGTAATAGACACGTAAAATGATTTAAAACTCTTCTAGCTAGATGCTATTATCATTACTTCTAATTAGTAGTTATTGTCATCTATTATCGGACGATAACGATAATTGGTTTCGTATTCATATTTGTGACTCAAATTTACAAAACTATAATATGTTTATTGATTTTATTATTGTTAATTTAGTTTTTCTATTCTACATTAACAAATATCCATAAAACTAACCGATGTGTATGACGTTTGTACAACTGGTGGTTATTGTATAATGTATGTACATTCTGAGTCATATTAAGGTTTTGACTGTATGATGACGATGCATTTGAAAACAATAATGAGTTATTGTTTGTGTAAAATTCGTCATTTCAAGCATTGTAAAGTGTAAGCGTTTTAGTTTGTAAACATTGCTTCTATACACTTCTAAGAATATTGGATTTTTGAAGCTGTTTATTGTCACTTTCAAATTCGTAAAATTTGTTAGGGTCAAAATCGACAGAGGCAAACAACTTTTAATTGCAGTTAGAGTTTTGTTTGAAAGTTAGCGAAACACCATTTCAATCGCCTGAAACTAATTGAACACATGAGTAGCAAGAATTGATATCCAATAAAAATGAATATCTAGCTCGGTAAGCAACGAGCCAAAAACTGAAAAGTTATGACGTGTAATGCGATAAAATGGCCAATATGTATTTGATTAAAAACTTGTGATTACATGTGTAGACCGCATAATTTGTTTTTAATTTAATAATATATTTTATTATCCGTATAATTAATCAATCCTCGCAAATATTTTATGATATAGCCAGTTAGAAAATATAATTGAATAATCGGTTACTCAGTTATCACTAATCAGTAAGGGTTGTGTCTCGGAGATTCATTATAAGTTTAATCTGTAAAAAAACATCTTAAAACTATTTTCAGACAAATTGGGCAAAATGTATTATAATATACGCTATTCGTGATCAAAAAAATTGCAATACCAAATTTATACCCGTAACGGTAAAGGTCCTGAGACAAAATAAAAACCTCTGTACACGATGAGTGCTAAAACTTATAGACTCATTGTCTTATATTATAGCCGAAAATAATTTAATAACTTATATTATCTGTACAAGTGCATTTATCCAATATTATTAAGTGTTTGTGTTGTTTGGTACTCGGATCATTTATTTTGTAGTTCTAGCTTACGTATCTATAAACTGAACGGCAATTGAACAAGTGAAGGGCAAGATAAGTTTGTGTGTAAATTGTTCAAATAAAAATGTAACGTTTTGTAATGTTCTTCTTGCAAATAGTAGACGAATATGACGTTTGCGATATTGGACAAATATGAATTTGGCTGTCTACTGCGATCGCCTCTATAGCGAATAGAGCACAAATATGTATATTTGTATTTTTCTGTCCACACGATTTGTCACAAATAGCATCATATTCGTGTATTATTTGCAATCGTCTGGCCGCGGCTTAAGCCAAACCGAAAGCATGTGAGGACGGAACAAGAAGTTCGTGTGACTCTGACTGTGATGAACGAACAAGAAGTATCTGAATCCGAAGATGCTCAGAATGTTATTGAACCACCTACCGACGAAACACTATACTGCGAAGGATGCACCCAATAAAAAACAGCTCATTTCCGCAAAGAATAAAACCCGCTTGTAATCTTAGAGGCGGTATCAACAAGGTAAAACTTATCGTAAGCTCTACCAACTTGTACGCCTACGAAAAACGTGTAGAAATCTGGAAGCGAACAGACGAAATTGAGATACATGGCAAATAATTTTCTTCCAAACCGTGGGCATAGTGTAGAATCAAACGTTTCTTGGTGAGCTGCGTTCCAAAAAAAACACCATAGATCCCTCAAGGCTACGGACTATTTTTATGTATATGCCTGGTCCTAGTGGACCGCCACCCAAACCTATGTATTTTAAAATATTTTTATTGTTATATTAGCAACAAAGTTTTGAAATTGTCATAGTTAACAAAACCAAGAACATCAGCCGCGCACAACTCTCACCCAAAATAAAACCGAGAACCATAATACCAAAATTAAACTCACACGACTTTTCGAGTACACGGCGAATCGTCGGTGAGGTGAGAACCATAGCAGAGGGGCTAATTTCATATGTTAATTGATTTTTCTGGGTAAACCGAACACGACATACTTATGTAAAATTTCCATTTTTGAAGATAATAAATTATTTGCGGCATCATGAAATTTGGATAAATTAAATCAATAAAAACACATTCGATTTTGATAGCCGATTGGACCGGAAATTAATTGTTTTTTAGGGAGGAGAAGAAAATCAATCGAAACGGCAAGCTAATCTCACTGGGGCGCGTTTAGGTTTGCCAACTGTTGGTAATATTTTGATTAAAGTTGCATGCTGAGGCCCGAACGCATACGATACATTCAAAATTGCACAACAAATACATAGTTTAAATGCTATTTTTTCATTGGTAAATTTTTGGTGCTTACATGATAGGAGACCTATGTTGAGATTGAGACCTACTGTGTGAGAAAAAGTATTTTTCGCCCTTATGCATAAAATGAAGCATGAGGCTCCAGTTACATTGGATAAGAATTCGTACATTAATTTAGAACAAGTTTGTTCATTCGAACATTCCTTTGAGCTTGTGCCAAAGTGCAAGGTAATTAGCTTCTAAACTTTCTTATTGAAATCACTTAAAATATGTACATATTTGTGTTTGGCTATGCGATTTCGCATCTAGAACTAAAACGATAAAATGGGATGTTATTTGAGTTGGTGTTGAGATTTACATTTTAAAAAAAATCATATTCTAAAGCTTCGATATGGACTTCTCTCTTAGGACTTCTTTTGAAGAGCGAATCGGTATGTTGATTTCTAGATAACCAATAGATCCATGATGGTCGCAGTTCTCCTGAAATGTACTTTCAAACATTCATAAAATAATATGTTCTGTGTACCTCTTTTATAAGATGGCGCTGAGTCTTGGTGATAAGTTGGTGGACAGTTTTTTGCACTCGTTCAGTTGAACTAGGCTGGCGCCTCGTTAGAAAAATGTTTAATATCTTGCATACAATTATACATTTTTCGCCCTTGATACACAAATACGTTTAGTTATTGTTGCAAATTGCTATTAGAGTGTAGCAAAATAATTTATAAATATGTATTTGTTTAGCACCAAAGGACAAATCTGGAAAGTGATTTTATTAACAACAAACAATAATGACAAATTTGCTATATGTAGGACGATTTAAAGTTTAATATTAAAATATCGACGTATTAGTAAACTAACCTTGGGATTGTGAAACGGAACGAAATTTTGAAATGATTTTACGCTCAATAATCAATATTTTGCTAACATCGTGCTAATTAACTTTTGTTCAGCCGGGCGTTAAATATTCAAACAGCAATTCAACGAAGTATACACAAAACGACATATTTCACATTGTTTTCACATGACAACGACCATCATGACTCTTATTTATTACATTGTACATAATGCCAATAGTATATTAAACTGAAAAAAATCAAAGTATATTTTCATACAATTTGATATCTCTAAAAATAATATTGTTATGTTGTTTATTTTGTTTGTGTCAATGCGCTTTTAAGTGTGTTGCAAAAGTACGCTGGTATTTATCAGCGTGTCACGTTTGCAATAAATAATGATCAATGAAAGAGTCTTCTGAAATAAAAATTCCTTTCTGAAACACAAATTTAGAAATTTTTTAGTCGCATCAACAAGTCGCCATAAATAATAGTTAATGACATAGTTTAGTTTTAAATTAACATGAAAAAAATGTGCGCCATGTTGTCCGTACTATTACGATATATTATGTATGTAAAGAAAAAAAAAATGTTTTTTAATTAATTCAAAATATTATTTTCATGATAGTAAAACGAGAAAAAGAAATTCTATTTTAAATAGAATTAGAAATTCAATTACATCATCGGGGTTATCGTGGTTTGTAGTAAGTGTAGTACTTAGTACATATTCGTTTCGTATGCTATTTAGAACATTGAGCGATTTTAAATGTAGAATGAAAATATTTCCGTGTCTGTAACTCTGTACATATAATTTTATTGACTTACGATTAAATCACAAAAATGGCTTCGTCTTGTTCTATTCCAAATAATAATTATTTGTTGAATGAAATTTATACAGAGAGAATAACGAATAATAATAATCCTTGACATTGTTGCGTGTCTCGCAATCATTGTTTAATTATTTGTGTGTTACACGTTTATTATATTCCGTAAATATCTATGAAAGTCAGTCGTGTCATACATATATTATGGAAATTATTGTATTTAGGGGATTTTCCTTGTAATATTTTTGAAAATGAAATTATTTTGAAATATATAATATAAAAATTTCCAAGTAGGGTACATTCAGACGTGTATATTTTAAAAATTTGTAATGCGTGGTTTGGATTTTTGGAATGCTTAATATAAATGCAAAATATTAGATCATATTCGTATAGTGCCACCATAATCATATTAATATAATAATAAAAACCACACAAAATCTAATTTGTTGTTAAGATTCAACAATTTACGTACATATAATATACACAATCAAAACTAAATTAAAATATATATTTAATTACAGTTTAGACATAAAGCAAGAGTTATATTTATACGCTGATGATGCAAGAATATTCAACAAAGTGATATACACATAAAAAATATTGCGAACTTCGTGATATTCTCTTAAAATTCCTCTTAAATACGATACTCGTTTATTACTCTGCTGACCACGTATTTTTCTTGTATATGTTTAATCCAAACATAACATTAATAATTCTTTTTAAATTCCAAATATGAAATGATGTCAAATAACAGCAGATTTTGTTTTTGTGTATCACATTTCCAATAAACATTCGAATTTGTAATGATTTTATAGCAAGAACTACAAACAGGAAGTACAAGTGTATATACAATGTTTGTTATCATTTTTAGATAAATTTGGGTACAAGTTAATACAAATAACTTTGGCTATTGTAAAAAATATGACTATGCGTGTTTATAAAAATAAAAATTTACATGCTAGGCGAACGATAAATAATTAATTATACATATACATATCATAAAAACCAATGGAAATTAGATGTAATATATGTATATTCCACTTTTCGTAATTTATTTGTGCTTGGTGTGGATTATTCCCACATTATCTCATCATCGCTATTCATCATCACATGTTTTTCAATCACAAATCCGATAAAAAAATTAAATGTGGGAAGGCTTTTTTAATATTTACTAAACCGGTTCGTCAATGATTTTAACACAAATTCAAAGCTACAAAGTTTAAGCATACTTAGTACTGAAAATGGGCTTAAGAACGTTTTTCAATATTTTGATCAATGTTGTTCCTGACGACGTACATAAAATTATTAATATTTACATTTTGATTATTTTTCACTATGGAATGGAATTTGTGTTATGTTATGGCAATTAATCTAGGAAAAACACAAATAGAGGTGTGGTACAATACCGGATATTATAATAGGTTAAACTAGTTTAAATCAATAAACGACATTAACGCAAAACAAGTGACAATCTGAAAAGATTCAGTCTGAATAAGATTCTTTTAAACAAATTCAGAAAATAATCGTATCCTGTTTTGCCTTACTTTAGGCTGGCGACACACCAAATTAGACAAAACGTTTTTCCTTTTCATTTTTTATAGGCAAGACAATTTGCCTAAACAAAGCCTACATACAACCAAACAAATTGTATCTAGTCAAATTGTCTCGTGTTGCTTTATTCGTCTTTAAAGTGCCGAAAGAGGTGATCAGCAATTCACCGTTTATTTTTGTGTGTGTTATTTATGAATTATCATATTTTTGAATAAATTTATCTTTCTATGTACAATAAAAGATTCTTTTGGACCGAAATCATTAAAAAAAATGTCAAATTATGCATTTTTTAAGAGAGGGTCAACCACTTTGAGTTGATGGTGTGAATTGACGACTTGCACCATGCGGAAGGAACTGTAACCGATAAAATAATGTACACAATTTTAGTAGTTATATGAAAATATTGCAAAAATAATTTTAATTTTAATTAATTAAAATTTAAAAGAATCCAACACTAAATGCTACCAATACATAGTGTAAAGTATGGGTTTCCTATATTTAATTGACTTGGTTCAATTTTAATATTAAAAGGGCCATAAAATAGTGTTCAAATATGCGTAAATTTGAAAATAAATGAGCGCCATTCATCGTTATTTTATATCTGTTACACTAAATATATTTACCACTATAATTACATCACACTTTGCATTGTATTCAATGGAGCTAAATTAATATCAAATTTATGCAATTTTGAACATTGGTTTTTGGCACTTTAATATTAAAATTGAACTAAATCAATCAAATACAGAAGAACCGTAGCATTACGTGGTGTATTTGAACACTATTTCCATATATCTACTTACTTCGGAAATTTGTTTACATTAATTTCAAATTTATACCCCCGCTACTAGAGGCGCTTTTTATACTTTCCCACTCGTCAATTGATTTGATAGAGAATACAAAACGTTGTCAGCAAAAAAGAGGAAGTATTGGGTGCATCCCATAATTAAATAAAATAAACAATTTTAATTAAAAATATTAATTTTGATTCGGTTTTATTTTGACAATTACTTATTTCTTGCTTTACAAAACAGCGGCCACGAAACAACTTCAATTCCTGTTTCTTCTTGTTCCAAGCAGTTCTTTCTTGTAGTCGCCTTCAATCATGTTTCGTTATTCAGATTTGACTTAAAATAATTTTAATTATTTCTCAACTTTTTAATTATTTCAGTTTTAAGGCTCGCATTGACATTGAATAAAGGGAATCAGTTGAAGAAGAATCACTTTTCAAGCCAAGTCAAACGATTTCGAAACTTTTTTTTCTTCATATTTTAGTTTTACTCGGTTTTTTATTTTGTCTTTGTAGCTAATGTATAAAAGAAGAGAAAGTGGGGTAAATTGAATACATGCCGAGTGTTTTTTTTTAACACAAATGGAATTATCATGAATTTAATAATTATTAAAATAAAATTGTATTTTATAGCACATAAAAATCGTGTTTACACTAATGGATTTACACATAACATGCTAAAAAAATAACTGAGTCGTCAAATCTATAATTTCGAAGCGGCCAACGAGGCCAATGCCTCGTGTTTTTTTCTAAATATTCGCATGTAATTACTTCTATTCCATTTGTTAGAACTAAATAATCACAATTTTTTTAAGATCGATCGGACATAACCCCTGTATTTCGATCGATTCGGATTAAGCCATTTCAAATACTCTGAGGGTAGTTCACACATGACAATTTAAATATTACCAGTTTCCTGAAAGATTATATAGATACTTTTATGTTGTAACTATTACGACATTTTTCGCCAGGAGATTTCTTAGATTCTACAGTTGTGTTTTTCGATCAATTCAGATCAAATATGTCGAAATATTGTTCAATTAAGCGATCTCCAACGGAGTCAAGTAATTTTAGCACATATTCGTAACATAAGTTTTCCTAAATTTTAACCAACAATTGTCGCTTAACAAACAGTTTTCTCTCTCCATTTATCAACCAATCCAACAACAGTCAATAAAGCACACTTTCTATTCTCCCTTAATTACGCCAAACGGGTTATTCGAAATTGCAAAACTCAACGTGATAAAGCTGGCAGTAAAAGAACCTTCCGGACTTTCATGGGATAGGTGTAAAACAATCTCTTAGGAGCTTCAAAACTATCAAAATACCCTTTTAAAAAAGGAATAGCTCAATATACAAAAGGGCACTTAAAAAGACTAACTGTCTCGCTGACCAATTCGCGATAAACTCCCAATTATTCATTGTGTCTTCATCAATAAGTCGAATTTATTTTCGGCCCCATATTATTTCTAAGTTGTTGAAAGAATTAAATGTAAATAAATCAGCTGGCCCAGATGATATCCCTGCAATCATCCTGAAAAACTGTTGTAAGCGTGTTAGCTTTTCCATCTATCGATGACGACAGGTGTTGTTCAATGTGTTTAGAAAATTATCGTCCTTCAGTTCTCATCAGTTCTGGAAATAATAATTAATTTCAAACTAATGAATTATTTGGAAAATAACAAATTGATCGAAATTGACCGTTAGTATGGATTTTTTAGGTGACTAATTGCGCTGGATATTTTCAGAATCTTTAACAGAGTTCACGTTTCTTTATTAGCATTTATTGGGAGTTTCTTAACTAACCGTAAAATTCATGTTGTCTATCGTAGGATGACTTGACATCAAGCATCCTTTCAATTAATACTGGTGTTCTCCAAGGTTCGATTTTATATCCAACGCTATGTCTGGACATGATTTTTGGTCGCCTCATGAGTCAGTGAGGCGAGAATTACCGGGTCGTGATGGTGTTAGTTATTGTGTGTGTGTGTGTGTTCGAATGCTCTTTTAGTTTCCTTTTAGTTTTTCGTTTCGTTATTTTGTGGTATGTACATATTTGTAGTAGTGCTCTAAAAATTGTTTTCTTCCGTTTATTTTTTTTTGTGATAAATTAATAATTTTAAATTGTATTGAAATGCATTCGCATATCGCGTTTTTGTATTACGACCGAAAACAAAGCGGTATAATGAGTTGCACAAGTCGTTAGATCCTTTTAATATATCCGACCGATTATATATAAAAATTCCAATTATCGTTAATTTACGTTACATTCACAAAATAAAAAATGAATTTTTTTAGTTTTAACTTAATATTTTTGTTTATTAATTTTTTAATAAAAAAGCGATTTATTATAAATTAATAAAAAAATTAATAAACAAACATATTAAGTTAAAACTAAAGAAATACATTTTTTTATTATACGATATGTAATAGAACTTTACTAAAAGTAGAATATTCCAAAAATACTTAACATATTGTTTGAACAATGAACAACGCAGTATTGTAAATTCTCTTGCTTCGTAGCAAGTGAGATCTTCTCATCCGTGAGCATAAGCATCAAAAATTCGTACCGATTTCAACCGATTGGCTTACTTTAGATACTTACCGTCACAAAACGATACACTAATACAAATAACATATATGACAGCACATAATAACAAAATGTATGTTATACGCCTTGTATACAAAATTTTCATGAGGCAGTGAGGAATTTTGCGACCAAAATTCATGTACTGATGTGCATGTATTCCCTTGCAACCAATATACTGATTTACAGACGGTTCACTGTCTTTTCAAATGGGAATTCACTCGCACATCATGTCACTTCAATCAACGGTTAGGGCATTTCCAACAGATTGGTTTACTGAAAATAAATTTTAAGTTTGCCTCTTAGCATATAAGCGAATGCAGCCCAGTTAAATGGGAAAATCGTTATAAAATCTCCGCCAATTCACTTGTCTGGTATCGACCTAGCTTTCTTGGAAAGAGCAAATGTTTGTAGCTTCTTTGAGTTCCGCCAGGTGACTTGGTTACCTCAGACGTTATAAGTAGTAAGTTCTTTTTAATTCTTGTGAATATTTAATAATTTACAAGGGATATATTCAGCTACGCATCAAGTATTGTAATTCCTACATCAGGGCAGAGGCGCCTCATATTTATTTGAGTACTTTAGATCTTTGGACCCATCAATAACTAATTCTTTGGCATCGTCAGGCTACAGGAGTACTGCCAAGGCCAAAGCTTGGATGAATTAAAGGGACTAATGCTGCCTCTTAAGCAATATTCTAGGGCTACTAGAACTACTCACGATTCCCATAAGAAGGCCTTTGTTGAAGTATTCTGGCGCACAAAAAACGTTAGATCACCATTTTTATCGCTTACAACTCGACTGGAATAAAATTGATGAGGCGGTCTTTGGGGACTATTCATTCATTCCAGTCAAACCGTATCCTTTCTTTTTCATCGATGCCATCTAGCTGGTCAAGCAACGACTATTTTGCCTCCCAATTTTTTGTGGATGTGTCATACCGATAGTCTGAGATATCTTGCGGCCACCCAGATCACTCGATTTGACACACAGACTTTTTTGTGGGGCTATCTGAAAAGCAAGGTGTACATCAATTGTCCACAGTCTCTTGCTCTTCTGAAAGCAAACATTCATTAGGAAATTGCCAAAATTTCGACCGAAACACTGCGCCACGTCATAAAAAGTGATCTAAAACGAGCCGAAGTTTGCATCAATGCTAGAGCTGGCCATATATCGGACATAATTTTTCTTAACTAAGCAAAACGATTTTTTTGTATTTACTGAGTCAACAAATAAATCGTTCATTTAATTATAGCTCACCTTATATTAAAGGCGATTTTGACCAAGATTTATAACAAATAAATAATTTGGATGGCCAGCATCCAGAATCTCGGCGAACAGACCGATTACGATCAAGAATCGAGTATCAATAGGCAGAATTAGGAAGAGAAATTTACTATAAGTAATTTAATTTGTGACAATGAAAAGTTAAGACCGCTAAATTATCGGCCGAGCCGGACAAAGTCGATTTGAATGAAGTTGATGAAGACACTGAACTTGGGTTGAACACTTTTATTT
This sequence comes from Tipula vernalis, assembly GCA_958295665.1. Lineage (NCBI taxonomy): Eukaryota > Metazoa > Arthropoda > Insecta > Diptera > Tipulidae > Tipula > Tipula vernalis. The sequence continues at coordinate 213,478,644 of OY282560.1, read as the reverse complement.
CTGAATAAACAGTTTAACTGTGTATGAATCGCTCAGATGTTCATATAAATGCCGCTAGGGAACAAAACATTTCAGAAGAGACCTCTTGCGTTTTAGTTTGTTGATAATGTCGTAAAAAAAGCTACATAAACCGGTACGTGCGGCTCTGTTGAGAGGTTTCAAGGTCTGCAGTTACTTAAAGCAGTAGATATTACAATACAGATTGATTCATTTTGTATTCAATAGATGTATAAAATTGAACATAATCTCATTTAGTTGTAATCTAGATCAATAGTTGATTCTGGATGAACATAAATATTAACTATTGTTTGAATATGATTGTTGTTATAAGTTTCGCTGAAACGTAAAAGATATGTAGCAAAAGATTATTTTAATTAGTTTTGGAAGAAACTTTTAAGTTTGGCCCTTGTACAATTAATAGTTGTCGCAAACATTGTACTTGTCGTAAAAGTTGTTTGAGGAAAATTACCTTTTAATTAAAATATTATTATAAAATTCTAAATATTCATTATTTCATTCTAGCTTTGCGGTATTGCGCTCATAACACTTGGTATTGTCTATTTGACCGACGTAAAAGAATTGGACAAAGTTCTTGAAGATGGAAGTGTCACTGGACCAACTATAGCACTTATTGTATTGGGTGCGCTGATATTTATAATATCATTCTTTGGATGTTGCGGTGCCATTAGAGAATCTCATTGTATGACATTTACAGTAAGTAAACATACGCGTAATACATTTACCCATAAACATTAAGGATGTTGTTATTATAAATTATATTTTATTTATTTAGTACTCAATCTTCCTACTTATCTTGATTGTTGCTCAAATTGTACTTGGTGTCTTTGTGCTGGTGAAAAGTGATGAACTTAAAGCGGCCATTCAATCTGGATTCGATAAACTATGGGAGAAACGTGATCAACCAGCTAACCGCTCATTCCTTGATGCATTCCAAACGACTGTTCGTATCTATAAACATTAAATTTTATTTGCTTTTGGAATCTTGTAATATTTTTATGTATTTTTATTATTTAGCTCCAATGTTGCGGAAGCTCTGGACCACTTTCTTGGGGTCCCATACCTCCAGATTCATGTTGTCCCGAAAAATTTTTGGGTACATGTTCAGTATTGAACGCTTATAAAACAGGATGTCGTTCAGCTTTCGTCGATTTCACACATCAAGCAACAATGTTAATTGGATGGGTTGTACTCGGCGTTGCAGCAGTTGAATTAGTTGGTTTTATATTCGCATGTTGTTTAGCGAACAGTATTCGTAATCAAGAAAGGAGGTCGGCATATTAAGTTTAAAAAACAATTTTTTATTGTATGCCTAATATTCTTCCTTAATATTATTATCTATACTACTATTATCTTTTTTTTTTTGTTTATTAATATTTTCATTCATCGTCGTTTGGTGTGGCTTTATTTCGCGAAAGTGAAACGTTTGAATTTAATTTTTGTAATTTAAATAGCTTTTTTATTTTTGATAAAATTTTAAGATTAAATGTTTATTAATAAACAACGTATACAAATATAAATGAACCAGATATATTTTCAGGGAAAGTAGTAATAGTCAGTTCATTTTTTTTAACAAAATGAAAAAAAAAAAAAAAGAAAATAATTAACAAAGATAACAATAATATTTATATAATAATTACATTATACATACGAAGTAATTCCAAATCATACTTTTGTTTTTGAATAATAATATTACCTTTAAATTAAACAATGTTTTGTTTTTGGATATAGATTGGTTCTTTAAAAATGTCACTCCTCCAGTCCTTTTACATTCCCATTGAAAATAATAAATTTTTCATTTAATTTTCTTTGGTGTGCTTTCATATTTTCATATTTTGGTATTACAGTTACTGTTCAGCATGCATGTTTTAGTTTTAGTTTTCATTAATAATTTAGAAATTACACCTAGCTTCTTATATTTTATGGTGACTATTTTGCATGTAATAAATTTTCTAGAAATATTATTATATTGTAAATAGAATATGTATATTTTTTGTTATATTTTATTTTATTAATTTTATAAATATTTTATATTTTGCAGATACGCTTAAAAATCAAATAATCAAGCCAAAAATTTACAGAATCATTCATGCTAATTTTTAAAACATAAAAAAAAACTATTTTGCTTTTTCTTTAAAAAGTAAAACTGTTTATAATAAAGGGCTGGCACATTCAAATACAAACACACACACACACGAAAAATGAAAAAGCTTATAAAAATATTTAAAGCTTTTTTATTTTATTATCCGCAACGCAACGTACGTCTTTTATTCTAAATTTACTTGAAATCTCCAAAATGTCGTGTCGTCAAAAAACTATGAAATCTCAACGTTAATTTTACATTTTTGTTTTGTTTTTTATTAAATTTATATATTATTATATTTGTGTAAAATAATTAAATAAGATAAAATATATATTTTTAGTTTGTAATAATAAAACTATGTAAAAAATGGTCCATACAGTATTATTATTATTATTATTATTATTTTCATAATGTATATTCTGTTGTTGATGTTTTATTTCTTCGACATTTATTTGTTCATACTTTATTTTTGGGGATAATATTTATGTGCTTTCGACTAGATAGCTTTGCTTTTTTTTGTTTGTCGAAATTGGCAGGCTTTTAATTTTGTAGTTAACACCCCAATTCCCATAGTCGTATCATTTCATGTGATGTGACTATAGTCGTATCACATCACTTGAAAATTACTATTCTTGAAGGCGAACCAAGTGACACGACTGCAACTTGAAATATATTAGGCAAATTAGAAATAAAATCGTTTTATAACAACAATCTTATTATTTTAAACAATAACATATTAAAAACAGTGCACAAAATTATTCAAAAAACAATATTTTAAAATATATAAAATAAAATAATTGCGTCTTTCCATTTTGTTGTATTCGCCTGTCACTTGCAAAAATGAAGTGACATCTGTCGTATAATGTGACTTTAGTCGTAACAAACGACTAAGAGAATCGCAAAATTGATGTGATGTGACTATAGTCATGAAAAATGACGTGATACGACTATGAGAATTGGGGTGTAAGTCTTTGGTTGGTCAGTATCTTAAGCCGCAGCCAGACGAATGGGAAATCGCTTTGTCGTTTGGTTTAACGTTCAACGACATAGTTGGCATTTTCCACTCGCTTGGCTGGCTGCTGCTCGTGAATATTTTTCAAAATTCCTAAATGGTAAGTAAAGAAGTACTGTCCATGTTTATGATAAGCTCGTCTAAATATTCCATAATAATACACATCGTACTATTAATTCAAATTAAATACAACTCAATATACTCTGGAAGCTGATGTCATCGATGCATTGTTACGACATTAGAAACTTCGTTTATATGTGTTTGTATTTGTGAATTACGGAAAGTTTTGTAGGCAATTAATCACACGTAGGTAAATAGAAAACAAAGGAATATCTACAGTTAAATCTACCATAAACGTTAAAATGAAACATCGGTTTAATCGAAAAAAAAAATCCGTCGCTGAGTGAAGGTGGAGTCGTATTAGAGTAGAGAGGGGGCACTAACTAATGAGTCAGCAACCAGTATTAAATGTAGTTTGTGTGAATATTATGTACTTCAAACGGAAATCGCCCACCTAAACTTTAAAAAAAATGACGATTTTTATAGCGTCAAAAATGTGATCGCAAATGACATTGAACCTTCAATTCAACCAGTCAGTCACTTTTTAGCAGCACTTTTTTTAAAATTTGGACTACGTCCACACGAATCGACGCAAAGGAAGGAATTATATGGAATTGGAAGTTGAGCTGAAGAAAGATGGTGCATATTTGCCGCTTCGGAATACCTTTTGCATCTTTGCCACACTTTAAAAATGCCTCTTTTATTTAATAAATTCTAAAAAATGTGGATTTATTTACATATATAATTCTGTGAATCAACTCATTTTAAAAAAAAGATAAAACCATAAATTACAGCGTTAATATCGAGTGGGGTATACCTTCAAATGCACAACGTTTCCAGTGAAAATACACGACTGAAACTTATTTGTGTTGAATCTTATCTTGTAAACATACAAGCCCCATTTGAGAATAAAAAGTAGGAAAATACAACTGACAAAAGCGCGCTGTCATCCATCATAGGAATGAATTATGTACTTTAAAAGATGCGAATTAAGCTGCGTTTTTTATTACATAATTTATTACATAATTTTATTACATAGCTGCTATCCAGAGCCATCATATAAAAACTGGCTCCCGGTAGCGCTCCGTATAAATAGGTAGAGCCAAATATTTTTTATATGAAGTTTTTGCTAAACAATTGAATTAAAAATGCTAGTGTGATGTTAAAAAAGTTTAGTTTACCAGTAAATAGCGCGTCAAATTTAAATTTAGGCGTAGAAAAATGACGGCTCTCGATAGCAGCTATCCGGAGCTAATAAAAAACGCTGCTTTAGAGATCATTAATCAAGATAACAGAAAGCGTAAGGAAAAAAGACGTGCCTTGAAGGGGAGCCATTTAATGTATGAAGGACGTAAGCACCATCTATAAAACCACTTGGCTTTTGCCACCAAAATAGGGAATTATACACTCCAATTCTCATAGTCGTATCACGTCATTTTTTATGACTATAGTCAGATCACATCAATTTTGCGATTCTCTTAGTCGTTTGTTACGACTAAAGTCACTTTATACGACGGATGTCACTTGATTTTTGCAAGTGGCAGGCGAATACCACAAAATGGAAAGACGCAATTATTTTATTTTATATTTTTTTTTTTTTTTTTTTTAATTTTAAATACATATATTCAAAATATAAAAGTGTTTGAACAATGCCAATATAACTTGGCAATATAATTTAATCAATAATACAATAAGGTCTAAAACTAATACCGAAAATAAAAAATGTATAAACTTATTATTCCTAAATTTAGCATTGAAAATTTTAAAAATGTTATATAAAACAAATTATATTGAATATAGTAGGAAGTTACGGAGGCAAAGCCTGTAGAGTAACCCCTTCACTTAAACTAAAACAATTTAACTTAAACTTATATGAAGAGGAAGCAGTTATCATGTTTCAAAAAATATGTCAACTTAAATTACCAAAAAAAAAAAAAAATACAAAGTTTTTTAATAAAAAAAAATAATAAAAATAGTACTAAAAATAACAAAATAAAAAATTATAATATAATGATCAAATTAAAAAAATCGTTCAATATTGTCTTCTGTGAAGAGCCAATTCTTGAGGTTTTTCGTAAATTTTTGAAGCGATAACTCATTTCTTAAAAACGCGGGCAAAAAATTGAAAAGAGCAGGGGCTATATAATCAAAAAAGCGCTTAACATACTCTTTACGTGTGAACGGTACTGCACAAGTCTGACCACAGCGCAATACATAAGTTGCATTTTTAACCACTCTGTACCCGCCCCTAATAAAAAACACCTTCAAAACTCTGTATACATATAGGTAGCGGAACGGCAATATATGGCTAGATTTGAAAAGCGGCCAACTATGAATCAAACGTTTCTTATTATGAATAATTCTCACAGCCATTTTTTGTGCCGTGATGAGGCTTTTGATATTAGAAAAATAAACACCGCCATATATTATCAACCCATATTCTAGCTTGGAATTGAAAAGACCATAGTAAATTCTTTCCAAAATTGGCTTGGGACAAAATTTTCTTAACAGAAATAGTTTTCGCAATGTACCATATAAATGTGATTTCACAGAACTGATGTGCTTTATATGTTTTAAACTATTGTTTTTTGCATAATTTTGTGCACTGTTTTTAACAGTTTATTATTTAAAATAAAAAGATTGTTGTTTTAAAGTGATTTTATTTCAAGTTGCAGTCGTGTACTTGGTTCGTCTTCAAGAATAGCAATTTTCAAATGACGTGATACGACTATAGTCACATCACATGAAATGACACGACTATGGGAAATGGGGTGATAAATCCAAAAAAAACAGCGAACTGGGAAGTTTAATTACTCCCAAATTACAAAATACCCTTGTTAGACGCACAATCGTACGCCTACGAGATATCGGCCGTAATGATTTCAGATTCACCAGATTGGTAAATAATCTGTTCCACTGCTCTGTGACGAAGTTATTTAAATCACCAGACTTGTGCAACTGATGGTCTGAAATAAGTTGATGTTTTTCTTGGACACAGGATGACCATTGGCGATTTCCCCGATCGAACGCTTCACCTGTGAGGGAATAAGAATATGAATGGAAGCACTAGCAGGTAGTAGTTAAAATAATAATAAGCAACGATTTCGGCATTTGGTGATTTCTGAAGAATCAGCCCAATCTTATCAGGTAAAGTATCGAACCCATACATAGAATATTTGAGCTTCAGTAATGAGCACAGATAATTGAAATCATCGTTCGTACTTTACTCTTAAAAGCTTGGAATAAGTGATCTGCTCTCTGCGACGGATCAACCGATAGATTAAGGAGTAACCCTTTATACCGACAGCTGAAGAATATCTAGTTTAGTGAGAGCTGCGTGTTTTTCAATGGAATCCAAATTAGTTCCGAGTTCGCATTGCAAAAAAAAAAACAAAAATTGAAACTAGAACAGTGTTGGTTCAGACAAACACCGATCTGTTAGCTAATTAAAGCAGTCAGATTGTGCCCATTGTTCCAACTTCGGGTGTTTGTGATGTCGTTTTCAAACGTCTGGAATAAAAAAAATGCCCAGCAAATAGCACGAAATTGGTTAATCACCCTTCAGAAAGTCCAAAGGTTGAAATAAAGTTGCCGTATTGCCGAAGAAAGTGATCGCCAAACTGTGTTGTTTTATTAGTATGTTGTGCACCCCTTGTGGTATCTATCAAAAGTAAAAAGTTTTTTCATTGTGAATGCTCGTAAATGTTATGTTACCGTATTACAAAATAATTAGTCTCGAGTTTTATCGCTAAATATTTTATAGTTACCGTACATTAGGTAAACTATCGAAGCGAATCGATAGCGATAAAATATCGATTCTTAGAATAGCACTCTATGGGCCAAGAAAAATCAAGAAGCTGAAACTTGTATTTTCCTTTAGTCGTTGTGAGAACTTTAATAGGCACCGTATCTAAGTTGCGTGTTTTAAAATGAAATGAAAGTAAAATGATATTTTCTGGAAACAATGCGTAATATACTATTTTGTAGAGTGCTTCTAATTTGGTGTTGTTTACTATTTGTGTTATCCATGAGGTAAGTAATTTTGAGTTGCCAACCCTTTGTTTTGTCGTTGAGAAAAGAAAACACATTTCGAAGGGAGGTTTCCATAAAATTTTGGAATAACTAGGCCTGATAAAATTCCGCCTGCCATTGAAAAGCTGATAAACATCAAAAATTACTAGGTGATTTGAGAAGTTTGTGGAACAGTAATGAAAAAAACAACCTTTTAGTTCTGAAGATAACTTTATTATCTTCAGTATTCCTTTGAGATTTGGCAACAGATTGGAGCCAGATGTGATGAATAAGGTATTTCCGTGAATTTGGCCATTGTACGAACACCTTACGAGTCCTGTCTCACGAATTTGTTGACCCAGTCCATCCAAATGTTTGAATAATCCGGCTATTGTTTTACTGGTTTGAAGGTTAACAATTGATGCCATATAATTCTTTGCCCACTTTGGCTGTTTCGAGCAAAAGTACCGGAATCTGCCCATTCGGCAGTTTGTTGTCTCAATTTAGGATCATGACGATCCAAATGTTGATGAAAAAATTGAACTCGAAATCGTTTTTGACCTGAATTTAACAAATGCGGCACCCATCTACGATCTGTCAAATTACATATACAAAACTAAATATTTATAGATAATGAATTGCAAATTTAAATTTAAATAAGTTTTGCAAAATTTAAGTTAAAAATGGAAAATTTATTTAATCTTCGTCTTCGTCATCAGAATCTGGTGAATCAGATTACGAGATAATGTTGTCGATACGATCTAAATTCTAAACGTCTTAAGGTATTTCACGATAGAATAGACGTGCAGTTTTACAATAAGGAATAGTTTTGACGCCGACCCCAGTTTTCTAAAGAAATGGTTCGTTATTTGACCAACACCCCCCCCCCCCCCGCCCCCCCCGACAAGATCTGGAACCTTTGGACGCATATTATCGCTTATGATATCGCATATTAAGTGCACCACTCGCTTTCTATTTTATTTATTTCTTTTACAGGAATGCCACAAATCACGATATTTACTAAAGACTAACTCGAACAGGCTCAAACTAGCTATAGTCGCGAATTCAAGATTAGGTAGTTATTTTTTCAGTCTATGTCACAACACGATTTAAATGCTTTTAGGATTGTTGCGTTTCATACATAAATAAATCGATGAATATTAAATTGAAGAAAAGACGGAAAACTTAAGGGAGAAAGAATTATTTTATGTCGTTTTCGATTGAGCCGAAATAAGCATTCTGAAGGTGAAAAATTTGCTTTTTTTGCTTTTAGTTTGTTCGTTTGAAGAAAAAACGTTGTTCTGAGAAAGATAACGATTTTAGTGTTTGGGTTAATTTATTTGTAAAATACGTTCTGTACTCCAAGTTTAACCCTTTTGCACTTCAAATTTAACCTTTTATAAATCAAATTAAGCATTTAGCAAAACAAATTGAAACTTTTACAAATCAAGTTTTGATTAGAAAATATTGAATTTGATTTGTAAAAGGAAGCAATACTGCTAAGCAGATTGCGATTTACCATTTTGATGTTCATAAAAATCAAGAAGAAATTGTTAAAACTTTCTTATTAGAAAAATATCTTAAAGCGACTGAAAACAATTACATGTTTCCTTCATTAGGTGTGCTTTTGTCTTTAGAAAGGGAATTAACAGATACTTGAGCCAAACCAATCAGTCTCTATATAATCAATTAGCGTTGTGGGTTCTCCCAATTTTGGAAATTTCTGTCGCTTCCCGATTTCATACCTTCTATTTTTTTAAATTTCTCAAGATTATTGGAGTTTAGCATGAAAATGAAATTTTTATGTTCGAGCCTTAGTTGGTGATTCTTTGTTTCGAAACTGTCAGGTTATTCGAGATGTTTTGAGATTATTCGAGTGTGGTTCGATCTTATACTTAAGAATCTTAGAGTATATTCTAAGAATATGTTTCTTCGATATTTAACAAATTATCCAATACTATTTGAGGGTTCCATTCTTATTGCATGTCGATTTGTCGAGCTTAGCCATAACTTGCTTAGTAGCATTTTGCTTAGTAGTATTTTCGTCGATTTTCTAAATTTTGACAGGCTTTCCGAAATTATTCATTAATAATCAATCAATTTGTCTGTGATTGTTCTGCGTTATATTCTAGATTTTTTAAGTTTTTCGACATTTCTAGGATTAATCGAGATTGTTAATAACTTTCAAATTTATTCGAATTATGTATGACAATGTTCTGCGATTAGCTTTGAGTTTGAGGACTGGCAGAATTACGCATATACATAAATCTGAATCGCAATATTTACTCATTTTTCGAGATTACGCCAAAATTTCGATACCTCTCCCTATAGGCGAGGATCTTCTTCCGTTTTACATACTTACGGATAATTCGATATTTGAGAACTTTATATATACTTTGAAAATTTGACATTTTTGAGATTATTTCGATATTCTTGATATTTTTCAATTATATTCGAAATTTGTGATGCTTCATCGATATATTTAGAAAACGTCATAGCACTGATAGTTGCTGGATGTTTCGTTTTATTTAAGGCCATTGAAATGAATCACGTTCTCTTTCGTCTAGTCCCGAAATCAGATACTATTAAACAATGCGAGGCTCAACAGTAGAAAGAAATAAGTTTTTATCTAAAAGCTTTACTTGCTCGTAAGTACAAGGATTATTTTTGGGGCCCAAGAAAAATTTGGCGGGGGGCCCGGGATTTGTAGTTTCGCTACTAGTTCGTAGGTTTATTCTGGTTCTGCATTTGGCTGATTGGGTGCCGTTTTCAGTTTGAAAACTTATTATGGCCATTCTTTATTTAGAAGTATCATTAAATTAATCGCAACATTGCTTCGAAAATGAATTTTTTAGATTTTATGTTTGCAATTTTCTAGTTTCTTATATTTTGACAGATAACCCACAAACATAAAAGAGCTGTAATAAATAAGATTATTTATTATCTAGTAAAATTTAATATGTATTTTATTGTACAATGTTAATTTATCTAGCGTACAGCATGGTGGTCAAAGCTTAACTAACTAGCGTGATGTTGGTTATGATAGAACTGTCAGTGGATGCTTGACATATTGAACGCACTCATTACACGCTTTTTTTTTTTTTGCTATGGGGCATGCTTATAGTTAAAATGTTTGCCGCTCTTTTTTAAGGCAGTACCATATGTCAAGGATAGAATGACAATTGTCATTTAAGTTTTGTATAGAAATGTATGGCGAAATAAATAACATGAAACTATTTTCATATTTTAAAATATATTTAAGTGATTTCACTAATAACAGAAATTGTAAACATGGAATCCTTAGGGCGTTTAGTTGTTTTAAATAGATAAACAAATGTTATTTTTTAATAAAATCGATTTAAATTTGTGATTTGTGTTAACCTTAAAAATGTTACGTGAGCTAAGCCACCGAAATAAATATTTAAAAATATTGAATCAATCTGGTTTTATATAAGTTGACACTACTTTTACGTATTTTAAAATATGGTTTCATGTTGCGTTTTGCCATCGCATATCGTTTCCTTCTTAATTTATCAATTATGTTAATGTTATTTGTAAATTAATTTTAGTGTTTAGGTTTTACAACAAAATGTCAACTTAACATTTAACAAAAAATTAAAGCTAATAGGTGCAAAAACTGCATTATTAGGTGCAAAAACAGACGTGGAACCATTTTGATGGTATTTTTCCCAGCCTTAATTTAATAGTCCATTTTCTTTTTAATGATGGTTGGCTAGGAAATCGATGAAATTTTAAAGAATCATTTCTTGTAAATTTATTATTGCAGTTTGACACACAGCAAGTTGTCACCATTTCGGTTGGTATAAATATTAACTATTAAAATAATCACACAAAAGTTTGACAAAGATGTATGTTTTTTTGTTTATCTTAAAAACCAAAATTCGTTTTATTTATTTCGCCCTAGTGCTCGTATTTACTTTACTTTTTACTATTTTAAAATGGACATAAGTTACTAGACTATTTTATTTTACCATACGTTTCAGTATAATTCTCTTATGTCAAATTTCATTCTATCCTTGACCTATGGCATTGCCATCTGGTAGATGAAAAGAGAAATAATTGCATTTTGCATGCCCCATTGTCATACAAATAACTTAAACTAATCCAACAATTAAAACTAGACTTATGACTAATCAAAGCCGTACATTTGACGGGGCTTAATTACACGACCGTATCGTGACATTCTAACCTCCGGCTGTGCAGGCGGTACATGAACTGGTTGCTGTGCAGGCTCCGACTCAGATCCAGATCCCGAGGCATTGCTATCAGCAGTATCATATTCATCCGATGATGATACAGGCACATCATTGTCAACCACTGAGAGCTCTGACCCTTTCACTTCATCATTTGTGTCGTTTATGTTAATTGACTGTTCCATCGGTGGAGCAACTTGAATTTCCGTTGGCCCGTGGCCAATTGCAACAGTTCCATCAGTTACTGCACCCTCTTCCAGCAACAACTCACTTGGATCGATTGCATTATTTTTTGTTTTTGCAATGAATCGTCTATTACGTCTGAAATGATAATCAAAACTATCCTTAATTATATATGAGCGTCCATTTACATCACCAATGATTGTTCCATAATTCCATTCCTTGGAATTTTTCTTAAAAATAATTTTATCACCAATTTTCAGTGTTGGTAGTGACTTAGCATTACGATCATAATAATATTTTTGTTTTTCCTTTTTATTTTCAATTTTTTGCTGGATATCCTCTTCTGAAATACTTTTCCGAACCAACAATGAACCGGACACCGGCAATTTTAACTTCACTAATCTCCCAAAAAATAATTCAGATGGAGTCGACCGCATGCTTGCCACCGGTGTGGTATTATATTCAAGCAATCTGTATTGAAATTGATCGACCTCGTTCGCTTCATAACATCTTTTTAGTATGTTTTTTGCAATACCAACAGCCTTTTCACATAATCCATTGCTTTGTGGATATCGTGGGCTTGAAAAATTCATCTTGATGTTACATTCCGATGCAAATCTATCAAATTCCGCAGATGCAAATGGAACATTGTCAGCTTTAATTTGCGTCGGATATCCTATTCGATCAAATACCCCCCGGAGACCCTCAATGATATGCTTAGACGTTTTGTTATTTATTCGATATGATATCAAATAGTTTGAATATGCATCGACGATTGCAATGAAGTCGTGTCTAGCATACTCAAAGAGATCCATTGACACACGTTCGTAAGCATATTTTGGTGTCTCCTCCTGAATCAACAGCTCCTTTTGATTGTTTCTTTTAAATTTTTCGCAAATCGTGCACGATTCGATCAACCCCTTAATTTGTGTGCTCATTCCCGGCCAATAATATAGCATACGCGCCCGTGAGAGTGTTTTTTCACTGCCGAGATGTGGTGCATGCAGCCACTTGGCAATTTTGCTTCGAAGTTCCGTTGGAACCACCAAACGGTCACCGTAGAACAAAAGTTCGTTTTCGACGTGCAATTCGGATTAAAATTTGTGAAATTTTTGACTGAGATCATCAATTTGATTTTGTTATTGAGTGAATTATGCTCGACAATTCATCATTGTCATCCACGTCCCGCAGCTGTGTCGTGACAAGCAATCAGCAATGAGCATGTCTTTACCCGGTTTGTATGTTACTTTCATGTTTGGGTATTTTAATAATTGCATAAACATGCGTTGAAGTCGGGCTGTCACATCATCAATGTCTCGTTTGACCAAAGTTTCAAGCGGTTTATGATCACTTTCGACCGTAAATTCGCGTCCATACAGGAAATAGTGAAATCTTTGAGACGCAAACACAATTGCCAGCAACTCCTTCTCAATTTGTGCCCATTTTTGTTCACTCTTG